>OZ007588.1:41033547-43433547 GCA_963931845.1 Maratus michaelseni | reverse complement strand
TAAAAAAAGCATTGCTGTTTCTGAAATGGAATATTCTGGGCTGTTTTTATTATGGGGTTACAACAATGCCCAATTAGACTGAGAGTTAATAACAATATGAATGTATCTTTTATCTGAAAATAAGAATTTTCATGGGAAAAGGAAAATTAAAAAAATTATTACATTCTAAGTCGAATCTGCTTAGTAAACGCTGAGCTAATTAAATGCATTTGCATGCTAAGAATCAATGATAATGTTTATAAATTTTAGTGGTTAATAATTTATTTACTTTAACTACTAAAGCTTTGCTAAATAATATATTTATTTGCATGCTAAAATCAGTGATACAATAGATAAATTTTAACCCGTGTTTAACACTTTGGGTAAAGATTTATTTGAAAAAAAAAAAACATACAGAACAGACACACCAGAAATTTGGAATAGTGTTTTTTCTGTACTTGTTCACAGATATTCCCTGATTAAAAAGAAGTGAGGAGTACTGTTTGAATTTTCTGATATAAATTCGCAATTTCTGAATATATAAAAAAAAATCCGTGGACAATACTGATGACGAGTCTCAGTCGCCATATGCGCCCAAGTGGTTAGTAATTTATTTATTTCAACTGCTATTATAAGCAGTTGTTTCTTGATACGTCCTTTAAATGTATCCGGAGTGATAACATTTTGTCGAAAATCTAAATTTAATAGCGTACATTCTCCGAAATAATACTGGTGTAAAACATTAAATAAAATCATTTATCAATTATTCCGTATATAAAAGGTGTTATCTAAAAGAGTTTTTGGTATTTCAGATTAATACCAGTGCATCCAAACTTTCGAGATGATTCTGTTTTCTATGTATATAACAGATTGGTTAAAAAAAATATCTACACACTTATTTCAAATAAACTAGCTGAATTCACACTTTTATATGAAACTAAAAGAAATTAGAATTTTAAATTTACATTCTTAGTTTGTCATTAATTAAGGTTGCTTCTTTTAACGTCGGCCGCAGAATTTGCCCGGCTTTACTACGTCCCTTATGCCAGGCCACTAGCGGAAGCCAGGAAGAAAGGGGGAAAATTAAATTCTGAAAATTGAAACAGGACAAATTTAAAAGGAACTAGTCGGATGTGCCAATCTCAAAACTTTCTTCTATCTCACACAGGTTTCGCATACACTAAAAAGAGTCAGCACCAATTTATATCAAGGTCTAACTGAATCTAAAGTTTTATTAAATTCCGTGCATTAGTTCTTGAGATATGACTATTGCTAAAATCGTGTAAATCCTTTAAAATGTAGCATAGCAGCGCCACCTTTTGAGAGATTTAGACCAAAACCTGATGAACAGCATCTTATATGCCAACGTCTAACTGAATCTGAAGTTTGATGAAAATCCGTGCATTAGTTCTTGAGAATAGTTATCGTGATAATAATGAAAAAAGTAGCATAGAAGCGCCACTTGCAGGGAAATTTACACCAAAACGTAAGCAGCATCAACTTATGTCACGGTCTAATAGAATTTGAAGTGTGATGAAATTCTGTGCTTTAGTTCTTGAGATATAACTGTAGTAAAGATCATGAAAAAAATGGTATAGCAGCGCCACCTGCCGAGGTATCTACACCAAAACGTAATCAGCGTCTATTTATATCAAAGTCTAACTCAATCTGAAGTTTGATGAAAATAAGTGCATTAGTTCTTGAGATAGAGCTTTTAAAGAAATCGCAAAAAAGGCAGCATAGCAGCGCCACCTATTGAGCGATATTCATAAAAACCGAATGAGTACTCATTCATATCAAAATCTAACGGAAAATAAAGTTTTATTATTGTTCGTGCATTTGTTCTTGAGATACAGCGCCCACAAAAGTTTTGTCACATACATACATAGATACATACATACATCACAGACTTAGAGATAGACATTTTCTAAAAATTGTAAAATCGTATTCAGGACCATCTAAAACGTATAAATCCGTCGGAAACCGGATGTCGAAAATTTTCATGTATCCAATACTTTCTGCTTGAAAAGATAGAAGAAAGTAAAAATAAACAAATTAAATGCATCCAAAAGCGGGAAGGGTTGGGTTCAAGGCCCTGAGGCTATCAAAGGCCACTTGCTGCTTCTAGCTTAACACTAGCTCACCTGTCCGGCGGTATTACCCAGGTCCGTCAAAAAAGCACAAAACGGAAAAATAGTTAAAAAATTGGAAAAAAAAGTCACGAATAATAAAAAAATGAATTCCGAATAAACTTTATTGAAAAGAGAACAAAATTTACTATATCGAAACCAGATTCCTTTTACTAATGCGAAAAATCGCAGCAAATCGCGGAAAAAATGCTAAAAGCCGCATAGGATTCGCTAATAATTTATTTAAAAAACGAATTGGACAAATGTTACTACATTGGGATAAACGATTAAAACACGATTTCTTTTACGAATGTCGAAAAATTGCCACGATGCGCCAAGAAACTCTAAAAATCTCCTAAAAATGCGTATCAAATCATTGTTGTACGATTTTTGAATAAGCTTTATTGCAAAGAGGAAAAAATTGACAATATAGGGCTTAAAGGTTAAAGCTGGATTAATTTTACTGATGGAGGGAAAATCTCCGCAAAATGCAAAAGAATAAAAGCAAAAAAACCCCTCTAAACATCATATGAAAAATTTCAGTGGACAAACTACTATACTTGGCTACTATACTTGGCTAAAACATTGCAACCGTAAATCTTTCACGAATGTTAAAGAAAAAAAAAATCGCCTCAGAAGTCGGAACGCGAAAATAAAATTGCCTAAAATCGAATAAAAAGTCTGTAAAAAGCCAAACGTTTCCACACTTCAAGAAAAGGACAAAATTTACTATATTGGAGTAAACGTTTGAAACAGCATTCCTTTTATCAATGTTAAAAATTCACTGGAAAAACGCAATTTTTTTTTTAAATCCTTAAAAATTAAAATTTACTGTGCAAATTACTAGTAAACTAGTAAAGAGGACAAAATTTACAATACAGAGCTAAAAGATTAAAAGATTCATTTTACGTATATGGAAAATCGCCACAAAAAAAAATAATAATATTAAAATAAAAACTAAAAATCGCATGAAAATTTGCAGTGGGCAAAATTTACTATACTTGGCTATAATATTGTAACCGTAATTTTTTTACGAATGTAAAACAAGTGCCCCCAAAATCGTGAAAAATCAATAAAAATCATCCAAAATCGTATTAAAAGTCGCTAAAAATACAAACATTTCGACATTTCAAGAAAAAGACGAAATTGGACTACATTTGACCAGAAGAATTCCTTTTATTAATGTTAAAAAATCGCTGGAAAACGCGAAAAAACTCTAAAATTCGTTTAAAAAAACTCGCAAAAACTTAAAAAGTCACTTGACCAATTTCTGGTAGACATTATTGAAAAGAAAAAACAATTTACTATAACTAGGGGATTCTGAACCCTGCTCGCTAACGCTCGCCATCCCCCGTGTATTGCAACGCAATCCACATTTGGACCACTACGCGATCCGCGCTTCGCTTGCTCGCCACCATTTCTATCAACTCTAGCTGGAATAAGTACTCTCATAAATCATTTTAACATATGAAATGTACAATTATTTTTTATGTATCAAACAGTAGTGGAAAGCTTCGTTGAAAACACAAATAAAAAATAATTTAGATCTGATAAAAAATATCTCCGAAACACAAATATTTTTTATTGGTACCAACCACTGTAATAGAAACAAAAGTTCTCACTTTTGAAATTCCAGTGTCGCCCATGAGTGAATATTGGTTCACTGACGCTCGCTAACCGCCCTGAATTGCGACGCAATTCACATTGGGACAGCTATGACTGATTTTCGCGACACGTAAGAAAAAAATATATATTTCGCCTATAATATTGCACAGCACGGCTTAAAGTCATTTAAGACTGTTTGAAAACACTACGCTATGTCTGACGCTAATAAAATGCAAACATTTTTTTCTGCAGTATCTAAAAAAAACTATTGATAATAAAGCTGATTCGTTGAATTCATCAATGTTACCGTAAAACAAACCAATGGCATTGCTATTCATACATAGATTAAACAAACTGTGTTTAACAAGAGATTTTCTCCGAATTTTGATTTACTGAAAGATTCGGCCCTTGTAAACGCATTTTAACCATTGAGAATCGTTGCTGGGGAAAATTTTGGTTCTTGACAATTGGCAATCTATTTTAGCCTGATTTTCGGGCCACGTAAGAGAAATATATATATACTAGTATATAACCCCGTCAAAAATGACGGATTGTCGATCCGCGTTTCATTTTCATAAGACTTCATACAAACAAACAGCATGAAGATTTATTATTGATAGTTATTATTGTAGAAAAATACATTTTAAAAATGACAAATGATTTCTACAAATAAAAATAATGAGGATATATATATATACACACACATATATATATATATATTATATATATATGTGTGACGATTTAACTGGAGTCACCATATTTTTGTAGACTCCTATTCAAGGCAAGGGAGGTTTCTCCGAGGAGATTTTCAGTCGAGCACCGAGACTTACTTCATTGTGTACGTATAAGCTACAGAGAAGAGGCAGTTCGTTCCAGTTCACACTTTATTCGAAAAATTTAAAGATTAATTGATTAAGCTTTACTCTATTGAAAACTCACTCCATGCACTGCTAAATTTAGGGTCGTGGCGAAACTTGATGACTTAAATTTAAATATAAGAAGACATCTTAGTTAGTACAGGCAGGTATTCTTTAAAAATCAATCGGCGGCCAAGGAGAACCTTCGAAGATTTAGGAAGTACATCACTAGTTGCATCCACCACCGAAATCCCGGAACATTCTGCTCTAAACGCGGGAAAAATCCGTATATCATTTCCCGAGCGCGCCAGAATACATTCTATCTAAAAAGCCTCTAGGCCAATCAACGCTCACGGCTTAACTTCTTCGGCGAATTAATATCGAAGTGAACTTACCGAAGCTGGCAAAAGCGCGCCAAAAAATGTTCTAGAACAATCTCGTGCCTTCTACTTCCTTCGAATAAATAAAAGCAGAGAGAAAAGGAGTACATATGTTTTTATCAAGTATGGCAATATGCCAAAATAATTTTTACATTGAGATTAAAATCTTTCAGAATTTGAAAAGTAATATTTTGTCAGGAATCGTAGGGAAATAAAAAATAAAGAAAAGAAATTCATAGGTTGTTATTTCTTAAAAGTAAAATATTTTTAGCTGGGAAATGGGTATTTTTTGAATTATTAGATTCTAGGATGCTTTTTATTTAAAGAAAATAAAAGTGCGTAAATTTAATAGAACATTCTATCAGTGCCATTTTTTAAGAGAATGAATTTGGAATAAACTATATATTTCGCTAGATGTAATTTTGACAATCGAATACTGGAGCGAGAAAATAATTTAGAATAATGGGATTTACACAGAATTATAGTCTTAATGAAGTCAACGACGAAAAAAAATTTTTTTTTTTTTTTTTTTTTTTTTTTTTTTAATTTGTTTCATATATATATATATATATATATATATATATATATTTTACTTAGTATTACATTTCTAAAATAGTTCAACGATTGGACAAAACATTCAAATTACATTAGACATGGATTATATTAACAAATAATCCATGTGTGAAAGTTTTTGTAAAAAAAGTGTTATCAATGAGTTTCTAAACAGCTAGACTCACCACATAACTGATTGTTTGTTTATATAAGCAAAATTAAATGCAAATTACGCTGTACTATGTGTTTCTTATATTTTAATTACGTTTGGTAAGAAATAATCATTTTACAGTTTATGACCCATTATCCCGAAATCCAAAATCCGGAAGGAGAAAATTCGAAAATTTTCTAAATTAGAAAATTTTTACTAAATTTTTAGATTTTCTGAAATTTTTCGAAAATTTTACAAATTCTTAATTTTTTTTTAGTCCATTGTGTTTCAATGTCTAATCACTCAAATATTGTTACTTCGGTGGCGGGTGAACACGGTCTCCTCTTCCCGAAATTAAAAACAAATCATTTTTCTCTCAAATTTTATTTTAAAATTAATTTATATTACGATTCGTTAGAAACAAAAAAAAATAGTTATATATTTATTTCATCAGGGGTGATTCGGTTCAAGTTTTCCTAAAAATTTAAGGCATTCGGTTTCGAAAATTTTTGTCTTCAGTCCAAAAATTCGAACATAAATATCTCGAATTTTGAACGATCGTCGCCGGAAAAATCAATTATGTCTATCGTTTACAGAAAAACAGTAGACAATTTCTTCAAATGATTGTGGAAACAACGTGAATTTCGTCAAAGGATCGAAAAAAAAAAAAAACGCAAATTTTATCGCAGGATTGCAATTTAAAAAAAAAAAAAAAAAAAAAGTTTATTTTTTTTCACAAATCGCAGGAAAACGCGAATTCCATCAAAGACTTGCGAAGAAAACGCAAATTTCTTCCAAGGACTCCGAAAATGTGTAAAATTTCATCAATGGATCACAAAAAAAAAAAAAAAAAAAATCGTTAAAGGATCATAAAAAAAATCCTCGAATTTCGACAAATAATCGCGGAAAAACGAATTTTTTCAAAGGGTCGCGAAAAAAAAGACACAAATTTCTTCAAAGCACTGCGAAAAAATTTCTAATTTCGTTAAGGGATCGCGAAAAAAGTGAAGTTTCGTCAAAAGATCGGAAAAAACCGCCAATTTCGTCAAAGAATCTCAGAAAAAACTCGAATTTTGTCAAAGGATCGTGAATAAAAGGCATATTTCGTCAAAGAATAGCAAAAAACGCAAATTTCCTCAAAGGATCGCAAAAAGAAAACGCAAATTTCTTCAAAGGACTACGAAAAAACGCAAATTTTGTCAACGAATAGCAGAAAAAATGCAAATTTTGTCAACGAATAGCAGAAAAAATGCAAATTTTGTCAACGAATAGCAGAAAAAAACATGAATTTTGTCAAATAATCGTAAACTTCGGAAGGACCCGAAATCCGGGAAATTCCAAAACTCGGAAAGCCTTTTTGTCCCGAAGATTCCAGATAATGAGTTTTTACGATGGAAGTAAATTTCAAAATCCTCCAGTAGATGGCGCCTGTATACTGAATCAACCTCAAATCCTCCCTACGAAATAAATCTCCGCTACTTCTGAAAAAAAAAAAACTTGCTTACAGAATTTTTTTTTTACAGAAATGGTGATATATATGTTTTATATGATATAGTTTTTGAAGGTTTTAAACAAAATTAAAATATTTAAAAGCTTTAATATGCTTTTACAAATATTTTAACAGCAGAATCGAATGTAGCATAGATTTTTTAGTAAGCCTAACATGGCGTTTAACTATGGTTGATTTGCAAACCGGAGTGGTCGCACCCGGATGCGTTACAGACAGTTTCTTGCCTTTGGATTTTATTATATGGGAGATAGGATGATGAACAATAATATTAAAACCAGATTCATTTTACTAATGTGGGAAAATCTCCGCAAAACATGACAAAACGCTAAAAAGTGCATAAAAATTTTAAATTAAGAAAAACTAAGTAAAAAATCCAGAATCGGGTTTTGAGCCACTTAACTACATATATAGTTGCCAAGTCTCCGGCTTTTTGCACACCAATATTTTCTTAGAGAAAATGTTGTTCTTTTAAATCGCAGAATGTTCCGATTAAACAAAACAGCATTTTCTGTACTAAAATACTGGTATTCAAAAAGCCGGAGACTTGGCAGCTCTGAAGGTATTACCATGCCAAATTTTGCAGATCTGCATTCAGCAACCTCTTCAGAAGACAATACACACACATACAAACACTAACTTCTTAGTGTGTGATGGTAAGTAGTATAATTATTCATTTAAGTTATTATCATATTCACAATTTCTTTTTTAATTGTTATTTATAAATAAATAAATATATATATATATATACAATGCAACTAAATTAAAATGATTTATTTTCATTAGATTGTTTGAATCTATATAAAGTAAATAAACAGGGGTGCAAAAATATAGGAGCAAATGGGCTGATTCTCACCACTAAATTTTATTAATATTCTTCGTGAAATTTTATTAGTATACTTCGGATAAATTTTATCAGTATTCTTATTAGTTGAAGAATACTAAAAATTTAATGGTGGGAATTGGCCCATTGGCGCCGAGATTTTTGCACTCCTGTAAATAAACAAATACTACGGATAGTCAATGTTCAATAATCAGTTAATAAATATTTTTGTGAATTATTACCCTTAATCATGTGTTTTTTCTTGTCCTTTGCCCCAAACAGACAGAAAGATAGAAGTCTATGAAAGAAATTTCACTTGTTCTGTGTAACAGGCACATGCTAATATAATTCACATCCTAACTCTTGAAACACTCCCCCCCGCCCCTTTTATCCTTAAATGAAAAACTATTGTTTCTGACACCAACGAATCTTTTTCCATTCCTTTCTGACCCACTCATACTAATTCCCGTTCCCTAGACTTTTCTTGTCCGTTTTCTTGTTTCCTGGTCACTTCTAACTTAAAAAGCTACCAAAAAAAAAAAAAAAAAAAAAGACATTCATTTAATCTTTTCCTAATATCGCAGTATTTTATATAATTTTTTCAATGTGTTTTTAATAACAGAATTGTTTTTTCCATGAAATATTTTCAAGTTTTTGTTCTTCAGAGCAATTTGAGCCTTTTCAGAATTTCTGAAAATTGTATGTCTATGACATAATAGTTGAAAAAATCCTTATTAAGTTTAAATTGTACCACAAAATTTAAACTATACAATGATAAAATAAATGTATATACTAGAACATAATAAAATGAAAGATACATTATAACGTAACAATAAAACTTAACCAAAAATCAACAAAAGCAACCAAACAAAATATTAAACCAATGAGCAAAACAGCCCAGGAGAAAGGCTGGAGATTTGCGGCATACAAATGCAGGATTAAAACGTTTTTATGCATACAACGATCCAAAATTTATCTGTCGAGACGATAAAGAAAATTAAAAGGAAAACAATAACTAATTATAATTAAACAAGTATAATAACGGAACTTAACCCCTTAACTGTGTAGCCCGAACTCAGTTCGGGCAAGAACAGTTTGCTTGTTTTGTTACTAAAAGCTTTTGCACACCAGTAATTATTTAACGCAACCTTCGCTTTATTAAACGGCAGACCATTTTCGATTACACAAAGCAAATAGTTTAGTACGGAAAAAGTGGTGTATTGTGTCTATTTTTAGTTTATGGTGTCAAAATACCCCCCACAGTTAAGGGGTTAAAAACACTCGGCACCTTCAACAGGGAACCACTTACCATCCAGAATCCCCCAACCGTCCGTCTGGAATAGATTTCGATTACTACACGTCCTGACGAAATGAAACGGCATATTTCATATCAAATTGATTGGATAACCCTGACACAAAGCTGTCTCGTACCATCTAATCATTTCTTTTTTTAATGAACTGATATTGGAGGTTAATCTATTTAAACGGATTAAACATATCATATAAATGTGTCTGAAAATTCAGATATGTACATTTGATCCAAAATGTAGCATTGCAATCGTTGTAAATTTTAAGTCCTCTTTTATTATCATATACTTTAGTAATAAACTTCTTATTTTCGATTTTTAAATTGACATCTAAATACTTAACATTCTGATTGTTATTAGATGATGGTTTCAATTCCAGATTATGGGGGTACTCGTTAAACTTAAAATTTTCTTTTAAACTATTTAATTCCAGAAGTAAAACATCATCGATATATCTAAAACTGATTAAATTTTCATTCAAAACACTACATTTTTCATAAATATACAGATACATATCCGATAAAATTGAACTGCAGCACCCATACCCATAGGGATGCCTTTAATTTGATTATAAGTTATATTCCCCTCATGTAAGTAGTTTTCCTGAACCACTAATTGAAATAAAGTTTGAAAATCAACAAAATCAATGTATTTATCACAAAATTGTTTACAATGATCCATTAATTTCTTCTTTAAATCTATAATATTTATATTATTGAAGATATTTGCAAAATCATATGCATAAATTCATGTTATACTATTTTTAAACTTATTTATTCTTTCCAGAAGGTCGTAACTGTTGTTTATTATGAATCTCGAATTTGTACTTTTGATTTTTTTAAATAATCTCAGCAAAACTTTTAGCAATATTTTATTAACATACTCATTATAAGAAATATATCCACAAGTAATTGTTCTAAATTTTATTGGACACTTATGAAATTTGGGTACTAATACCAAATACGGGAAATTTAAATTCTTCTGCTTCGTTTTAATTTTCTTATACATTGCTTTTATTCTGTTCTCCACCTCTCGAGCCTTTGATTTATTCATGTTATAGGTATCTGTATTATCATAATTTTCACTTAAAACTTTACCATATAGCAATTTTCAAATGATTGCAGAATTAGTATTTGCTTTATCTGTCAATGTACTTATCATCATATTATTTATAAACATCCGTTAATTTCCCCTTTAAATCTGTAATATCTATATTATTGAAGAAATATGCAAAATCTTATACATAAATTCCTGTTATACTATTTTTAAACTTATTTAATATTTTCAAAAGGTCGTAACTGTTGCTTATTATGAATGTCGAATTTCTATTTTTGAAATTTGAAAATAATTTCTGCAAAAACTATGACATAATATGTGTATTATGTTCGGTATAAATAAATATGCTTATTATTAGTTTCAAAAGCGCAATTTTAAGTAAGGATTCTGAAATATCCCACTTGTGTTTTTCCAAGTTTTTTTTTTTTTTTTTTTTTTTTCCAGAAAACTCCACTTGGTTTTTCGAGTCTTGTAAAATCAAGCCAATTCTGCAAACACTTCTATGCATGTTTGTCAAAAGCAGATTTTAAAATATACAACTCTCTTATGTAATATGTAAACATGAAACGTGATCGTATAATCTGAAATATAGAAGTTGACCTTATACTCTAAACTATTCTGATAAACATGGGGAAATTTTAGAACTTATAATTGACAGCTTATTTATGTAAAACTGGAATTTCGCCAATATATTTTTAAGAAATCTCTTTTGAGAACATTGAAAATATCACAATGATTCAATAAAACTTTGCAATGAATATTTTTTTCTGTAGTCTTTCTTTAATTCAAAAGACTAAAAAATACATTAATTTCACTGACAGCATATTCAAGAAACTAGTTTTCTCCGCTTCATTTTTCTTACGAGAACATTTTAAAATATTTTTTTTTCTTCAGCTATTTGAAATACTTAATTTGATATTTATTTCGGGTAGAAACACAAGAAATAAAAAATTAAGAAAAAATCATCCGATTGTGTAATATGTATCACATTCTTTATAAATCTACGATAAAAAGATCTTTCATTACATAAAAAAACGATGCTAAAAAGAAAGATCGCTATTCCTTTCATTATGCTGACTATAAATACATGATTCGAAAAGCATGGTTTTGGAACATATTTCTTTCTCGTTTCTTTATTTTTTACTGAATACATTTTTTTTATAATTTTACATATACGTTTTCATTAGTTTGTTTTATTTTTTTTATGAGAATCAACAAAAACAGCTAATCAATTATCTTAGAAGTTAATTACTTTAATTAATTTTTCTGTTTACAGCGGATTTTTTTTCACATTTGTTTTACTAACAGCATTTATTTAGTTTACGTTTAACATGTTTGTTGCTGTATTTAAAGAATTGGAAGACTAGACGGAAAGAAAGTAATTAAACAAATAAGTTTTTAAAAGATGTTAAAAGAATTGTACTACGTTCGTTCTTATGTTAGAAAAGGCATTATCTACTGTTATATATCAAAATTCGATTTTTTTTTCGTCATATATAAAGTAATTCTTCATAATAAACAAACATATAACGTTAACGTTCTAAAACCTTTTTAATGATTTCTTAGTACTTTTTTTTCTTTCGACAATTTTCAACTACATTTTTAAAAACTAACATTCATAGTTTTAGATAGAAAAAAAATTAAGTTATTACTTTGTGAACGTTTTGAATAATTTTTTGTAAGTTCAACAAAAAATAAATCTTTTTGCGTGTTATTTGAATTTTCTTTTCAACAAGAAACTTGAGTTTTTAAGACTTTGTGTAATCTTAAAAATAAAATATACAACTTTTATTTTATGATTTAAACGTCTAGTTTGGTTTCATGTGTAATTTATTTAGAAAATGAATAGAAAAATTTCTAAAAAAAAAATCTACAATACTAAACTTTTTGTGTCATAATAAAGTCCGCGTTTATTTATGTGTGTGTATTATTCTTCGATCAAACCTAGTCAGAAGGTAATTTATGTTCGAAGTGTTGTGAAAACATAGCACAAGATATTTTTTACAGAACTAATGGCATATTTTTTGTGAAATTGGTATACGACTGTAGATGTATACTACAAGAATTTATAATCGCCTATTTTTACTAAATCAGGCGTGAACTCAACAGTGTGAAAATTGCCTTGCGACGAGTTACTGATGCTTGTCAGAAGGCAAAAGCATTCTTCAAAATTTCAACATGCAAAACTTTTCTATAGACATATATTATATATGTATTTAATTTATTTATATAATCTATTTTGTAAGAAATGATAAATAAAAATATTTCCTAAAACTTTCAAAGCCTTAAAAAAAAAATCTGACCATTATTATCTTCGAATAAACTCTAAATACCTATTACAGCACGAGATTTTAACATCATTTTCTTTTTTTAAATATCATTATTTTCAATTTCAGATATCAATCTTTTCTATTTATTAACTTTTATGAAGGAGTGATACATTATAAAAATTTGGAATATTTTGTTTTAAGCATTCTGTCTTTTGCAGAAAATAATTAATTTATAATAAAGCCCATTATATGTCTATAAAGCAATTTACTCCAGAAAACAAAATAGAGGTGGGCATTCAACTAAATCATTTGTGCAAATTAAAGCACTCAATACTGTCAATGACCTTTATTGTAGTCATTTTATAAATAAGTATAGAGATGTGTATCTTTATAAATTCAAATTTTTAATAAACGGTAAAACTCGTGAAATAAGAAATCTCTGGACAAAATATGTCACATTAAAAGTGTAATTCTTTTATGAATATGTTCATAATGCAAGGCATTCGCCGAAATTAGTCGATTAATATATAATATATATTAATTTCGTCTATTAATATCTTAGATCTTTTTATACAGTGAATGAAAGATAAGTAGTTTAAACTTTATTATTTTTCCCAATAGCTAATACAATTCAAAACCACTACAAAAATTTAAAGTTTAAGGAGAGATATTTTTTAAATGTATATATAGTAGCTCAAAAAAGTTATGGTACGTTTAGGCAATCCAAAATTAGGGTTTGTACGCTCTTACCAGAATTTTTTAATAGAACTTTTCTATTTAATATTTAAGTAGCAGAAAATATAGATTGCAATGCTTTTCTGTATATATTACGCAGAAAATAAATTATATTAAAAATTGTGGTACAATTGTACGAACCCTGAAAATTGTTTAAGTAAAATGTTTTCAAGTATTTAAACTAATTTTTGGTGTCGTAATAAATCATTCATATCTTCTTTATATGTTATGAATATTTTCGTTAATAAACTTGATCCTTACATTTACTTATTTGTATGAAAATGTAACACATTATGTCACAAAAATGACAGAATACGTGGCGATTTTAAACAAAACTATTTGTTATGAATACAAAGAATGAAATGTCATATAATATCTGGTATCAAAGTAACCTTTGACCGTCTGTTTATTTTATTAAAATAAGTTTAGCTCAATATGGACTATTTTACATTATCATGTTGTGGATGGTTCTTGAAAAGATATTAAGTTAGATTTTTCGAAATATAATTCTTGATTTATATCTAGATCAGTGGTTCCCAACGTGGAGCGTACAACCAACAGGGGGGCAATTACAGATTTCTTATTAACACTTCTTCAGTTTATTTTTATTATAATTCGGAAGAAATATATACTCTGAAAATAAAAAATGAAAATTTGAATTAAAAAAATGAAATGAAAGAAGTTTATTATTAATATTATTATTTTTTTAATTCCCATGGAAAGTTTAAAAATACACATATATTTAAAATAATTCTATAAAAAGGTCAGCACAGTCATTTAAATATTCATTTTAGATAAATTTCTTTTCTGGTTATAATTGTGTTTTAAAATTTTGCATGGGTTTCTCGACTATTTATAAAATAATGCTTGTATTAACTATGCAATGCGAAGAAACTTTAACACATCAAACTACATCAGAATATTTCTAAAACTGACTGTTTTGAACACATTTAACGCTAAGAAATATTTAAAATATTTGAAAGAAATGCTACTAACCTTGAAAATTAATAAATCCGCAATTGTGCATCATAGGGAGAAATATGTAAATGGTAATTTTTTATGCCTCTAATGCACTTTTCATGCATTGGAAGTATACATAGATAATGACATATACATTTTAAAATTTAAAATAAGACTATACATACCGATCAACTCAGGGTTATGTCGCAGACCACTAACAGAGAAGTGTATTATGAAGGGAAAGAAAACTGACTACAACAGATTAATAAAAATGATAATCCAGAAATGTTCCTTGTGGATTGTCTTATTTATAGAGCGATATTATGAATAAAACTTCATAAAAATTTCCATTTGTTCCTAATGATTTACCAAATCCATTTATAACATAAATCAATGATATTAAATTTAATGCTATACGTGACAGTCCCCTCAAGAAATTTGGTGAAAAATATAAATAAAGACCATATGTACAAACCTTTGTTTCACACAGAGGAATGTTAACAAAGAACAACAAAACGCTTCTACATATAAAGGAGAAGATATATGGCCTCGTTCCATTTATTAATTAATGTTAAAAACATACTTGCGATAAAAAAAAAATTACCTGTTTGATAGCTAAAGAAATGCGAAATGGCTTTTTATTGTTAATGCTCTTACATTAATTAACCATGTGAATAACAGTTTACCCTTTTAAATAATAAGTATTATATGTTTCAGATCGAATGTGGGATCATGATTTTTAGAGATGTTTTGAGCGGCGTGGCTAGAAAAAGGTTGGGTACCACTGATCTAGATGTACAGACGCCTTTCAGAACAATTGCTTGTCACCAATTAATTTTTCGGATTGCGTACATTCTTCAACCCCGTCCGGTTTCACCTTGACCTTGCGTACATCCTCCAATTTTTTCTCTAATAATATTATTTCTATTTAGTTTACCAAAGAATGTTAAATGTCAAATTTTTGAGGGCTTAAAAATATTTCTGATAATAAGGCGCCTTTCACCAAACGCCAACTCCGTCAGATTTTCGCAGATTTTGAACTATCTGATGTACTGAACGGCTGTGCCAAAGTTTGCCAAAACGTTTAAATTAAAAACGTAGGACACTTTTCTGTTACATGTGTTTCTATCTAAATGCAAATCAAAAATTATATTTCGAAAAATCAAACTTCGTATCATTTCCAGATCATCCATAGAATTATAATATAAAATATTCCAACTAAAATTATTTTAATAAAATAAGCAGACGATTGTCAAAAGTGTTGTCACTTACTTTTTATACAGGTTTGCCAATTTCGCCTTTTATTATAATTTTTTTAAAATTCCGAAATTTTGCATTCCTACCAGAAATTTTCTATAATGTTCTTTTCTTTATTTAATGACAGACATTTCGTAATTGCTTAATGTAAAAATTCTTCTTTCAAAATTTCCGGTGAAAATTCGAAATTTCTGAATTTAAAAAAAGGCCAAACTATCAACCCTGTTTTAATACTTAACGATTTCACACATTTCATTTTTCTCTTCATTACATACAGTCTCACACAGTTTCGTACTTTATAGATGCGACTAAGTTACCACTTCGTAGCGCTTAGTTGCCTAAATACGCTTCAAACAAACAAAGGCCAAATATAACAATCTGAAGTCACGTGCTAAGGTCAAATATATTTGTCTGTTCTATTTTTCTGGTAGTAATTGTATTTTCTCCATTTAACTGATAAATAATAATCTCAGAACAAGCAACATTTTCAACTGAAATACATACTGTAGTAATTTATATAACTACAGGTGTCGTGCGGTCTTTTTTTCCAGTTCCACTATTTCCTAACAGTAATCTAATAGATTGCCATTCTGAACACTATTATTATTTCTTTACTCTTGCAGGATGTTCGTATAGTTCTGATTTTTCAATAGCCTTATTTAGTAATAAATAATTATCAGGGTATTTTAATAAAAAAAAAGTTCTACCCTTAAATAACACGCAAATTACTATTGAAAAATAAGAATCATAAGATTTCTGCAACTACTTTTTTTTTACCGTAGGTAAGCAAAAAAAAAAATCCCTCCAATTTAAATAAAATTAGCCCTGTAAAAAAATAACGAATTGTTTACTTGTTCGTTTTAACTTTCGTGAAAAAGTTTATTTCTGCATGTCATTTTAGACTAACTCTAACACGATTTGAACATATTTGTTAGGAATCTTCGCTTTATTTATTCTTAGAGTTTGTTAGAATTTTCTGGATTAAAAAAAGGTGAAGAAATGCATTCTAGAATAGTGGTCGCAAAAGTAGGCACCGTAGGCATTCTGCACCTTTTATCAATATTTTTTAGAATTTTTTTAAATTTTTAAGAAATTTTATGAACATATACATTTTTTTAAATCGAGGTAAATTAATTTTTATATGTTCGACCAGGGGAGTAAAAACCTTACCACCACTAAATTTTTAATATTCTTCGCGTAATAAGAATACTGATAATATTTCGGTGAAGTATACTAATAAAATTTAGGGAATGAATACTTATAAAATTTAGTGGTGAGAATCGACCCATTGGCGCCCAACTTGTTGTTCGACTTTTTTCTCTGAACTACATTTAAAAAATAAATTCGCTTCTAGCAGGGCTCCCAAATGGTCGGCGAACTGAATACCAATATTTGTTAACAGAAAATTTCATGGTAGGTTTCTACAACATTTAAGAAAAAAAAATTACCTCCGAAGGTGGTTTCTGCAAAATTTTCAAGAAAAATCTAAAAATAACATTTTTCTAACAAAATACCGGTATTTAAAAAGCGAACCATTTGAGAGCCTTGCTTCTAGGTATCACAGTTTTTTAGGTCTGAATATCTTGCCTGAAAGTCACACAATCCAATAAATTCGATGCTGCACGATCATAAGTCTCTGGATTTATATTGATATGCATGGTGTTTCAAAATTAATACTACAAACTTTAAGATGATACACAACATACTTACATAACCACTGAACGCCATGCAATGAATGGTCGTAATTCAGGAAGTGAAGTAGCTTTTTCATTGTGGTAAGAAACATAAATCGCTAAATAATTTTTATGGTTACAAATGTTTACGAGTTATAAGAAAAATGAAGTTAATGATGTGCCAAACGAATCTCGACTAAATGTGCCAACTGGCTGTGAAACTGAAGCGACAAAATATAAAAATAATTAAAAGTGGAAAATAAAAAATAAAGAATGCAATATATATTTTTAAAAACATTCCTTGATTATTTAACAATTTAATATTAATTAATGTAAGATTATATCCTAAGTAAACAATTTAGAAATCCCGAATATTTATTTATTTTTTCTTTGTGGTTCCCATATCTTAAAAAGAAAAACAGGAAAACATATAAATTAAAAATAAATAAATTCACAACTTTCCGTTTTCTGTCATGCGCGTAAATCAAAGAGATCAATATTCAATAGTCGGAACCAATTTAAAATGAACCTATTGTAATGAAAAACTTTTGGAACTATATCAATTACAGTGAAAGATTATAAAACTGTGTTATAAAACTGTGTTTTTAACTGTTTTTATTTTCACGCTCATTTTGTTATCATTTGTATTTTCTTGTGTTTCGTTTTCCAATTTACATTTTTCTTTTCTAAAAATAATACAGAATGTAAATTTTATAAATTATTTGGTATTATTTCTTGCACAAATACCGTCTTTCGCCAAATCAAAAAGCGTCCTCTAGCGCTTCACCTCTTGAGTTACAACCATGCATTGCAAGTTAGATGTGCTTGTTTCTTTCCGAAATTTTGTACAACGAGTTTCAAATATCCTATATATTAAAATTTGTATTTCCTCTCCGAATTATAAAACTTTCGTATCTATTAGCTTAAGTTGGCTTATCATAGCCGATCCTGCGAATATATTTTGAATCACCCTTTCTACTTTTGTCTTAGCAATGTAAACAAAAAATTTTATTTAAATGCAAAACTGACAACTGCTAATAATGTTTTTGGCAGCGTTTAAAGTAATCTTCGCCTTATTTATATAATCGCCAAATTCTTCGATTGAATAAGAAGAAGATTTCTTTTCGCAATTACTGATGTTAAAAAGTCGTTGTTGTTTACAACTATGTAAATACAAAATTTCAGTATAAACAGTAAACGGTACCTGTTGACCATTCGGACAGGGGTAAGTCATTGCGGACATTTCTATTGTGTTATATTTTGCTAGAAATACGACTGCTTTTACAAGCTCCTTATCATTGGCTAGGAGTGTTAGGATGGATGTTTATTGTATCAACTTCCCTTTCCGGCGTGGATTAAGTCTATTTGTAAAATGATGAAATAATGAATTTACACCAGAATTTAAAAACGAATTCATTAGAAAATAAAAACTTGCTTATTTTCCCGTACTTTACAAAAGGAAAATTTTAATTAAATATTCTTGGTGCCAAATTGTCAGTTTTGGAATTAAAATTAAGTGTCCTTTTTTTGTGACCACCGCCCGCTAAAGAGTTAAAGCCGTTACGTATGTTTGGTGCGGATTAAGGTGGAGTTAGATTTTTCAATACTTTCTTACCAGTGTTTCCAGTGAACAGCTTTTTCAAAATTCATATTTCTTGATTGATATCACTTTATTGAATTAGAAATGCTCCTTAAGTGGTAACGTTTTAAATTTTCATGAGCAGAGGGAGAGAGTGTTGAGAAATGTATCTGTTCATAAATCTACAATTATTTCTGAATACTAATATTTCCCTTGTTTAATGATTTAATGACAGATTACATAAAGTGCATACTACTGTTTGGAAATGGGGGTAGATATCTGGATAAAAAAACAAGTTAAGTTGGAAAATTCACATACGAGATAGATACCTTTAGTTCTTCGATACTTTTAATGTTAGCCGGGCGCCAGTGATAAATATATACACACATAATGCGTATATATATATATATATATATATATATATATATATATATATATATATATATGTACATAACGGGTTTCCCAAAAATTACTTATAGAATTTAAATTCAATGACTTTCAAACGGTGACAGATATTTTTAAAAAAATCTTGCAGGAGGGTATGAATGATGTCAGGAGTTTTTTTACTGCAATTCCTGATTTTAGTTCAATGTTCAAACAATAGATAGCGCTGACAGCGATTAGCGCTCAGTCGAGGCCGAAACTAACGTCACTCAGCATTGATGCGAATGAAAAAGTTTCAGCTATAATGTGGGTCTCAGTTGCCAGTGCAATCCTGTTCTTAGGCACCGATTCTGAACTTATTCGATATCAATTCAATGGAATGCGTTGTTGGCATTGAAACAACATATTCTTAGATTGTGGAATCCAGTGTTCAGAACTGGGCATGAATTTAACAAGCAGTGTTTGAGTTTGTAGGCGATTTTACATTTATGAAGTTTTCTTTTCACGGATTAAGTTACTTTATATGGTCTGATTTAACCCTTTCTGGCGCGGAGTAAGTCTGTTTGTAAAATGATGAAAACATCGACTGACACCAGAAATTACAAACGTCATTAGAAAATAAAAACTTGCTTATTTTCCGGTACTTAACAAATGGAAAATTTTAATTAAATATTCTTGGTGCCGTTTGTCTGCTTTGGAATTAAAATTAGGTGTCCTTTTTTGTGACCACCGCCCGTTAAAGGGTTAAAGAATATTTTATGCATCGTATTTTAAAACTAGGTGAAGAGATCTTGTTAGGGGAGGTTAGAGATCTCTCTCGGGGAACACTCGTATTCAGAACTCATTCGATATGATTTCAATGGAATGTGTTGTTGCCATGGAAATAACAAATTATTTGATAGCAGAATACAGTGTTCGGAATTGGGCATGAATATAACAAGCTGTAGTTTTGGGTGATTTTACATTTATGAGTATTTATGAGAATTTTATTCAACCATTTTGCAAATTTATTTAAAATTTCGTGAAATGATGGAAATGCAGGTATGTGACAGCTGCACAGAAATCGAATCAGTCAATTTTCATTCGTTATTTTGCTACGCAATCTGCTAGTGAGTACTTTTGAAAGGGTATAGATTCGTTATTGAAAATGGTTTATTCATTTAAACAGAGGATATTTCTTATTTTGGAGTATCACTGCCTGGAAAACAGTTGTGTTCAAACGAGGAGCAGTTTTGAAAGGAAATTTAATGTCCAACCCCATGCTGCAGCTTTTGGATGAAGCTGCAGCTTTTGAAGGGTGAAATCGATTTTGGAAATATAGGTTTCTCTGACGAGGCATATTTCACCTCGAGGGCTTTGTCAACAAGCAGAACTCGCGCATTTGGGGAACCGAAAATCCTCATGTTGCGGTACCGTCATCTTTGCATCCCCAAACACTAAAGGTCTGGGCCACGATATCCTCCAAGAGAATAATTGGCCATTTTTTAGAGAGCAAACTATGAATGCTGCACAATATCTTGAAATTCTGGATGGATTTGTGGCGATTCAAAACGGTTTGAAGGACCAACCGAACACATCATGGTTCATGCAAGATGGTGCTCCTCCACATCGAACGCCTGCAACATTCGATTTTCTCAGAGAGCATTTCAGTGTTTACTTCTGTCATATTTTGTCATATCATACAGCACTGGCAAGACAACATAGAACCGAGACTTTAAAAATTGATTTTAAAAATGGTAAAATAATTTATCCATCAAGCCTTTATTTCCCATCTATTATATCCGTGAATCAATAGAAATATGTATGCATAACGTGAACATTTGCAATAAATCCGTCTCATTTTAATTACCTAAAATTTGGCACGAGGTACTTTTGAGTTTTAAAAAAGTAATATGGAAATATTAATTTTCACGTTTACAGTTGACTATTTCAGTCACCTGCATTTTATATATATAATCTCGTGATTTTAAGTTTTCAAGTTTATTTTCAAAAATTTGCGAGAATGTTTATTGTTATATATCTTGAAAATGGCGCCGTATGATCGCTGAAATATATGTCGATCATTAAAAGGTTTTTATAAGCATTTTGTGTTTCTCTTTATCACTTAATCATTTAATCTATATTTTAATTATAATTAGTGATCTTATTATGTGATTATGTAACAATATACTATTAACCATTTTCACGATTATTTTTCACATTAATAAAAACCTACTGACGAGATCTAAAATTTCTTAGAATGTAACAAAAGTTATGAAATTTTTAACAACTAAAATTAGTAAATCTCTTCACCTAGTTTGAAAATACGATGCATAAGTTATTCTTTAAATCAGACCATAAAAAGTAATTTTATCCGGGAAAATAAAACTTCATAAATGTAAAATCGCTTGCAAACTCGAATACTGCTTGTTTAATTCATGCCCAGTTCTGAACACTGTATTCCACTATCGAAGAATTTCTTGTTTCCATGGCAACAACGCATTCCATTGAAATCATATCGAATGAGTTCAGAATCGGGGCCTAACAGCAAGATTGTACTGGCGAATGAGATCCACCCCATACCCTTAATCTCCTTCCCTCACATCAATGCTGAGTGACGTCAGTTTCGACCTCGACTGAGTGCCAATCGCTGTCAGCGTCTTCTATTGTTTGAAATTCGAACTAAAATCAAGAATCACAATAATAAAATTCCTGACATCATACATAACACTCCTGCAATATTTTTTAAATATATGTCACCGTTTGCAAGTTATTGAATTTTAAAATCCATCAATCATTTTTGGGATACCCGGTATACAGGAAGATGCTAAATTTTTTCTGTGATTTTTAAAAATGTTTCAGTAATTATGTTTTTATTTCACTCCTTTTTTAGAAAAAAAAGAAACACGTTTCCTATTGTTATAGAATTAATGTTTTATATTAGAAAAAAACAGTTTGCCTAACTGACACAGTGATAAACCGGTAAATGCTAATTAACAACATACACAAATAAGATTATGTATGCAGCAAGTTTTTTTTTGGGTTGTATATAAACTAAAGTATATGTATTTCAAATGATAACATTATTTATCGTATATATCTGTACCTATATAAATTCTATAGTTTTAAACATCATGCTAAATCTGCTTGGTTTACACTGGCGAGATGTCTGATCTAAAGATGCCTGAATAATGTTATTTCTATATTTTTACTATTATTTAATCGCTGAAAAACATCCGTTTTGCAAAAGTAAGTACTAAATATCATGCTGCGAATAGTTCCAAGTGGAAGATTTGGGCTATTCTCTATGTGTATGGAATGCAACAGATAAAATACATTCCCATGTTCCAAAAATTCCGTTACAGTTTCTGAAAGTTTTAATTTATTCTGTATTTATAGCGAATATAAAAAGTCTAAATTATACTAAAGTTACGGAAGTTTAATTTTTAATTTTAACCCCTTGAGGACGAGCGACACGTATACGTGACGCATAAGATGCTCAGAATCCTCGATTATTCCCACCAGTTATTTTTTTATTGGAAGATTTACCTTATTAAATCTTAGCATTTCTGCAATTCAATGAGGTGAAAATTTCTGTTTTGCAAAACCGTTGGTAAAAGATTAAAAATTCTGTAAAGGACGCTCGTCGCGAAGGGGTTAAGATGAAAAGCGAACTCAAAAAAAAAAAATCCGATAAGTTATGTTTAGCGAAAAAGCCTCTTAAAATATATTTGCCAGTTTCTAATTAGTAGTATACTTGGTTAAATAAAAAAAAAAGTATATTGAGGAACTTCGGGTATTAGGTAACAGTCGGATAATAAAGAATACAAAAGTTTCTGCCTAGTAAAGTGCTGCCACCAAGCGACAATATTAAAAACTGTTTAAGAATGTTTCCAGAATGTCCCCCAGAACGCGCAGTTCGTCGATCCGCGTTCATGAATAAATATTTGTTTTTCGTCTTTAGAAAATTTTAGGAAAAAATTTTCCTATATTTTTTATTCATTATTGGAAGTAATATTTCACAATGAAATTAAGCATAATAGACACCGAAATATTAACAGTGTAGGATGTAATACTCGTTTTTTTAGCTCACGATTCACATCAATAAACATAGAGTGATGTTTTCCCAAACCGGAGGTGTCGTTATATAGGGAATGCCAATATCTCATAATACTCCATGGTTATGGTGGGGCAACAACAGATTTGTACAAATCTGAAGTATGAATCACAGATATAAAGAATATTTTGTCTACAAATAGAAAGTACATTGGCTGAGTACTTGGACACAGTATTTTGATCATGCTCTCTTGTTACCATTACATATGTTTTTTGTCAAATTTTGTACATTTACTTCATTTTTAACCCCTTATTCGATATTTCCCGACTTTCTAATAATACCCTCCAAAAGAGTATTTCAGTATTATTATTTGCTTACATGTGATGAAATTTAGTGAAATCATTTCTGTTTTAAAATAACAAATCACACATAGTTGAAATTTAAGATTGTATTCAGTTTTCAGGTTTTAAACAATATCGACCTGTGATATTGCCTCAAATGTAAATGGTATTCCATATTACCTGAAGTTCCACTAATACATTTCATTTATTACAACTGTTACCGTAAGCAGTAGTTTCTTGATACGTTTCAAATAATCTGTCATAGCTTATCTTTCATTTGAAAATGTAATTACAAAAAAAATATTCTCAAAAATAATACTGGTGTCAGACATTAAATAAATATTTTTGTTAGTAAATAAATGTATGTAAAATGTGTTATAAAACAAAGCTGATAAACTTTAGCAATGCGTTCACTTTTAATGCACACTTCCAAAATGGATCCAATTTATAATAGCTTCATGAAAAAAATATCTATATTGTTATTTCATATAAAATAGTTGAAATTGCACATCCATATGAAACTAAAAGAAACTCTACTTTATCCGGAGATTTTTTTTTTTCAGGAATGAATAGAAACTGTGATACACACTAGGGATGCCAAGGTCTCACAAAGTTCCGTAACATGTGGGTTAATTTGACTCAGTTTAACAACACTTCGAACTAGAAAAATTAATTGATGAATCTTTATTTATTTAATTTCAGATTTCTGCGTAGAATATATTTAATTTAATTTCTTAAAAAACTTTTTGTGTAAAACGTATTAACACATGGGCTGATAATTTCCCGGTCTAATAACGAAAACACATTTTTTAACAAAATTTTATAGCTTTATGACTTTATAACTTTATAACTTTAATAAATAACACAACTTTAATAATAAATAATAATAATTTAATAATAATAATAATAATAATAATAATAATACGTTAATAATAATAATACCTTTATATTATTAATAATAATAATAATAATAAGTTAATAATAATAATACTTTTATAATAATAATTTAATAAATGAGTAAAAATAATAATTTTATAATAAATAACATAATTTTATAACGAAAAAGCTCCAAACAGTGCTCAGAATCATCGACACTTTGTTGTTTTTGGTCAAAAGTCAGCACGCGTGGCAGCCACTTTGACAACAGCTTTTTCATAGACAAATGTTCATTCAAAATAAAATCTACACGTTCCATGGATATCTTCAGAGTCTGAGCTATCTCCTGCAATTCACTTTACGGTTCCCCAAAACGATTTTGTGGACTTTTTTATGTTTCCGGAGTAAACACCTCTTTTGCGTGGTGCATCACTGGTGTCCGTACGACCACGTTTAAATTTAGCAAACCAGTCAATAATGGTTGATTTACCTGGTGCAGTGTCCGGATAACGCTCATCAAGCCAAGCTTTTGTTTGAGTGGTGTTTTTTCCCATCAAATAACAATTTTTGAAATTCTTGTTTATCCATTTTTTTTTGTTTATCAACAAAGTCGTTCAACTGAAACCACTCTAACGTTTCATCCACATGACGAATCGTCATGACATTTTTTCTGCTACCTTTTAAAGGTTAGTATTTACTAAAAAAACATCGTTTTGGCGATTGCAACGCCATCTGTGTGCCAGACCGGGAACTTATCAGCCCATGTGTTAAACCTGTGTCAAATTAACTCAAATATTATGGAAGATTAGTGAGAGGTTAGCACCTCTGTACACACAACTGTTTAAGGAAATTTTTTTTCTTCACTATAATTCTTTAATCTTTAAATATGTATGTCTGTTATCATTTATTTTATTAGAATTAATACGAAGAAAAAGACACAAATAAAACCTTTGGACCAGTTGATTTGAATTCAGTGGGATTTGGTAAGGATAATATATATATATATATATTAATCAAATTTTTATTAGATATTTGACAAAATAGACAAAAGATTTTGGGACACCCGGTATATACATGTAAGTATATACATATATATACAAGGTGGCCAAAATTAAACTGACGGTACTCAGAGTGTTCTGTAGTGCGATCTAATTCCGAGAATGGCGCCAAATTTCGTAGGAAGATTAAACAAGACGGGGGACGAAGGAATCCACGAAAAAAAAATTAGTTCCAAAAGT
Organism: Maratus michaelseni; assembly: GCA_963931845.1. Classification (NCBI taxonomy): domain Eukaryota; kingdom Metazoa; phylum Arthropoda; class Arachnida; order Araneae; family Salticidae; genus Maratus; species Maratus michaelseni. The sequence goes on along the minus strand of OZ007588.1, from coordinate 43,407,852 downwards.
CAACGCCAGGGGAATATGTGCGCTATGTATTCGAAAAAGAGAGTTTCAAAAAAGAAGAATTAATACTCAAATAAAATTACCGTTTATTTAGCACATCCAAATCAGGTTCGATGTGGCCGCCGTTTTTGTGGACCACATATTGCATTCTGTGCACAGCATTTACAACAGCAGAGAATAACATGTCTGCAGGAATCTCCCGTACAGTTCGCGATATGTTATCCTTCAACGTAGCCAGGTCCTGGACACCTCCGTGATAGACCTTGGACTTTAGGTAACCCCATAGACAAAAGTCGCAAAAATGATTTTCTCCAGACACGGTCTTTGCTGAAGTGCCGGAATAACAAAGTTGTTTAGTATTTGGCGATATTTGTCTCCGTTAACAGAACAGTTACATGTCCTGTTGGAGTAATGTTCTCATAGAAGAATGAACCTATGATCATGTCTGATGTGAAACCACGCCAAATAGTTATCTTTGGTGAATGAAAAGGAATTTCCTTGAATGCTCCTGGTGACTTATTATCCCAAATTCGGCAGTTCTGGGTATTTACAGTTCCATTCAGGTAAAAGTGGGCCTCGTCTCCCCATAAGATTTTCCAGAGCCAAGCATCATCCAACTGCATTCTGCCAAGAAAAGTGAGAGCAAAAGTCAATCGCTTATCATGGTCGGTGTGACATAAATCTTGTACACGGCTGATCTTGTACGGATAGAAGTGGATAGTCATTCGTAGGATTTTCCATACCGTACAATAAGGCACTTCCAGATACCGAGCTATCCCACGAGCGCTGGAAGTGGTAGCAATATCGTCTGGTGCTCTGTCGACAATCGCCGTTGCCCCTTCTTCGATTATATCTTGGGATACGGGTTTTCGTCCTCTGTATGACTGAACATTTAGAGAACCTGTTTTCTCAAACTTCTCAACCATTGCTTTTAAACCATTAACTGACAAAGGACAGTTACCTTTACGCATTTTTTTGTGTTTTCTAAAAGCACGAAGAGCGGCTGGCGCATTGCACTGGTTGAGGTAAAAGAATGTTAAGAGTAGAGCTCGCTCGACTAAAGAAGGAGACATTATAAAAGATAACTTTCAATGAAATTGCTTCTAACAGTAGCACATTACCTTTTAACCCCTTCAGGGGCAAAGTACTCTTGGAGCTAAAATATTGAAATGATTGATTGACACCAAGATTCACAAACGAATTTATTTTAAAATATGTAAAAAGCTTTCCTTCATGTACCTTATAAATTCGAAATTTGTTAATAAAATTCTGGTGTCATTGTGGCATTTTGGGATTAAAATTAAGTGGTATATATGATATACCAGCGCCCTTCAAGAGGTTGAAGCCGAACAAGCTGGCACTGGGCCTCAAGATGTAACGTGAAATTTGAATAAAGAACTTCTTCTTCTGCTGTTGCTTTCTTTAGAGCTCTGTAAGTGAAATTGCAGATAAAGAAACTTTAGCAGTGTTTATGTAAATTTTTAGCTTTTTATAAACTGTTACCATTTTGAGCTTGGATTAAATTGCTAAATTCTTTAAATAAACGGTAATTTTATTTCAGTATTGATTCTTCATTTTCTGAAACTCTCTTTTTCGAATACACAGCGCCACATATTTCCCTGGTGGTGACTTTTGGAACTAATTTTTTTTCGCGGAATTCTTCGTCCCCCGTCTTGTTTAATCTTCCTACAAAATTTGGCGCTACAGAACACTCCGAGTACCGTCAGTTTAATTATGGCTACCTTGTATATTTATTTTGTAAGATTTTAATTTATATGACCGATAAAAAACAATTGTATATAACAGAAGATAATACAATTTCTAAACATAAGAACAAACGTAGTAAAATTCTGTTAATATCTTTTAAAACTTATTTGTTTAATTTCTTTTTTTGGTCTAGTCTTACTCGAATTTAACTTCTTTAGATCAGGGGTTCCCAAACTATGGTACGCATACTAGTACTGGTACGCGGAGCTCTGGCTATTGGTACGCAGAATTCCGATACTGGTACTTGGAATAAAATGCAGAATCCAGCATATTATTTTGGAATCAAAACCTTCTGTCTTTATTAACTTGTAAAATTTCCAAAAAATTTCGAATGCGATTTAAGATTTGTAAACCTTTTCTTTTTGTTGTTACGAGAAATGTTTGTTATAATAGACTTGGTGAAATTCGCTCACAGGGCTAATATATACAATCAGTTTTCCAGAATTTAAAACATTTATTAGATTTATATGGATAAAAATTGATTTTTTTCTATAAAAACCTAATTTTTAAAACAAATGAATGAAGTATTTTTAATTAGCGAAATAAGTGTTTTTAAACATATTTTATCAATTGATTATTTGAAGGTAAGTCTGGATGCTTGCAAGTAGGAGGAGCTAGTGTGAGTACGAGGAGTTGAAACAGAATAAATTCCAAATGTATAATCCATTGTTCTCTTTGTACTAAAATAACTTCTAGGAGGTGTTGAAATAAAAGTTTTATTTAAAACATAATTCATAAATTAATTCATTCTGTTGATTGAAATATTTTTCTTCTGTTGAAAAAATGTGTAAAGTTTCTTTCTATTTCATGGAAATCAGTTTTTAACAGAGTGAGTTTATTTACAATGGTGATCTAAAATCAAGCAAAAACTGTGGTCATATGCAGTGCGGATTTCAGGTATAGCATTATACATATGTATTGAGGTAATATATACACAAATGTATGAAACAACTTGCATGTGTTTGCCTACTGCGCGACATTATTGTCGCATTTAAAGGTATTCAGATTATTAATACAGTTGTATTGAGCCTATTTTAAATGTACTAACTAAGCTTTGGATAATAAATTAGTTTCACATTTGAGACACCCTGCCACTATATTTCACGAGAGGAAAGAAGTGAACTTATGCAGCTCTCCTGGGATGGATTAATGGAGTCCACATTCAAAAGGATGAATGTAACACAATTTGCATTGGCGAGAATATCGGAGTACCGTCTGATATCGTTAAAGTCTGCTTGTGTAGTGTTTAGCACAACATATCTCTGTGTATGTGCTTTTTCCCCCTTTCGTTATATGAAAAGCAAACACAGGAATAAACTAAACATCGAATCTGACTTATGACTGACACTACCTAATATTGAGCCAGACATGAAGAAGCTGTGCTTGATAAAACAAGGCCACCCTTGTCAGTAAGCGATAGAAGCAAATTAGTACAATCTGCCTACTATAACAGTGTATGAATCAGTGTGCGCCAATATGTCATAAACTATTATGGATTTTTTTCTATACTGTAATTTACTAATAACACTGTATTTTGATATTGTAATTTTTATTAATGTTCGTATACGTCTGTGTGTGTGTGTGTGTGTGTGTGTGTCTGTACCCGGATAAACTCTGCGAGCGCAGCGAGTAGCGAAGCGCTTTTGGTGTCAAAAAATTCAGAAAAATCCGGTCCTTCAGGAATTGCAGTTTCGAAAAAATCGGCCCATAATTAAGGGAGTTATTAACGAACAAAACTGTTTTAATTAGTAAAAAGAAACCTACGTGGAAATTATTCCGCGCATGCCCAGAAGAGGTCAATCCTCATCTTCCGGAAAAAGAAGAAGGAAAGATCGCTTCGGCCGGTTTCGTTTTACGGCTGTCTAAACTTGCCGACGGCGAACAGACAGAAATACGAAAAAACCGCCAACATATTCTCAAAGAACGTACTTTTACGTCTGTAACGATCCGGTCGGTTCGAAAAAAATTCGACATTAACCCTTTCAAAAAAAATAATCAAAAAGCGTCGAATTCGTGTTTTGTATTTTCTCCCTTTGTCCGAACCTCGCATCCGCCGTACTAAAAAAGATTCGGATTAACGGATTTCACCAAATAAAAGATCGGTCTTTGTCGTCTCCAATGCCACCTTCCGCGTCTGTTTGTGACTTTATTAGCTTTAAAATAAAAAATTGGGTGCAATCAGCACGAAGTACACAACACTAGTGTACGGTTTTTAAACAATCGTCGTATAGTGTATAGTTTTTTTTAATGTTTATAGTTGAATGTTTAAGCTTAAAATTTAAGTTTAAAGTTTGAGTTAAAAGTTTATTTTTTTCCTTCAAATATTTTAATATATCATCGTCTACTGCGCGTAAAAATAAGCTTGAGTCAGTTCGGATTGAGAATATTTTTTTCATTGCAGTTCCGGCTAATTCTAACTGTTTCAGGTTAAGGCTGGGTTTTAAAGCTTGCGGAACGTGTTAGGTAACCCTTTTTTTTCAAAGGAATGTACAAAATATTGTTTAAAATGTAAAACTATATGTTTGAATATAAATAAGTACATATATGTTTTAAAAAGAAAAAAGAAAATAGATTTTACAAATATAATTACACAGTATGTTTCCATAAATAGATTAAAATATGAAATAATGCATTAAAATTTTAGGGTTTAAGTGCGTCGAGTTCGGTTTTGGAGAACTATAATTTCCAGCTTTGGATTGGAAACTCATGTAACTCGACACGAGTAGGGCTGTAATTTTGATAACAATACAAGATTGTCACAAAAACTCGAAGGGAAAAAATAATCCATTGAAATCCTTTATTTTTTTTTAATTTTTTTTTTTTGTTAAAAATTACTTGTTTGTTTTCTTTTAAATTTAAACTCGCAAATACGCAGTTTTTCAAATGTGGACACTATATAATGTTTTGATCAAATTCATGCTGTGATAAGGGGCTATTCTTTATGTGTATTGAAAACATATGGGAATGACTATGAGATTATTATTCTTAATTTTAAAAACTGTTATTGCAGTTTCTGAAATAGAGTAGTCTGGATATTTTTTTTTATTATGTGGCTACAGCAAAGCCATTTTGGGGCAAAACTTTTGTAAAAATAAGAATGTTTCTTTTTCATTTTGCAGGTTAAAATGAAATTTTAAGATTTTTAATTAAAATTGGATTTGCTTGGTGAAAAATGATGTACTAATTCAATGTACTTGTTTGCCGTTTATGATATTTAGCATTTTAGAAATCATTTATTTAATTCAACTGCTATTATAAGTTGTCCTTTCTTGATATGTTTGATAACGGCGATGGCAATGATTACGTGTCTTCGAAAATCAAAACATAACTAAACAGATCCTCCGAAATAATACTGGTGTGAAACATGAAATAAATCTTTTCTTTGATTATTAGGTACATAAATGATGTTTTCTAAAAATGTCAAACACGTAGCCCGCGGGCCACAACTGGCCCGCCGTCTACTTATCTGTAGTCCGTGACAATTTTGGCCTTTTACCTGTGTTTAATTTAGATTTTAGAGTTTCAGAATGCTACCACTATTTTTGAACGGTAATTTTCGTCTTATTTATTCTGTCATTAAATAAAAGTTTTATTAGAATTTTGTAAAATTCTGAAAAAAAAAATCTCTTTTATCTGGCAACAATGTTGTATATAGAGAGATAAAACTCAATTTTATATTTTAGCACAAAAAAAATTGTGTATACAAGTACAATCAATAACAACGTACGAAAGCACAGGATCTTGAGTCTGAAAATTTAAAGATTCGTAAAATTCGTACAATATGTATTTTACTTTTCTTTTTTTATTTGTTTTATGTCGAAACTAATACTTTATTTTTTTACTACAGTCTTCAATTTTACACCACTTTACAAAATAATATACTGTATTTATTAAATACTGAGAAATTGTATGTAAAATTAATAAAATCGGAGCTAATTAAGAACATTTAAAACTTAAAAAAAATCAAAATATAAAATTAAATAGCTTTAAATGAGTCGCTTTGAAAGTGACACAAATTATCACTTTTGTGCTTGATACAAGATCCCAAATGTGTCATCCAGGTTCTGCACTTCGACTTTAGTTGAACATGTGGATTTTGGATTTAAACTCTTTATTTATTTTCAATACTTAGGTTAGTAATTGTGTCATTGTTATTGAATCCTGCGAGATCTTCCTTTCTTTTCTTTCATTTTTTATTGATATACACATATTTTATCGACTCTCATACATCTCAAGATTTATAAAAAAGAAATTTTAAAGCTCTTTGCCATTATGAATAAATATGATAAACTTAAGATGAAAATCGCAGATTTTTTAAAAGTGACTTGCAATACAATTATATTCAAAGGAAAATGGAAATTTTATATTTGATATGTAGACTCTGTTGGAGTTTGAAAAGAGTGTAATATTATGAGGTGCTTCAGCACAAATAGTATAAAGAAACCTCACAAAAATTTGGCTAAACATCGGAACGATAACTTGTCAGAATTGAAACTGATACTTCTAAAGAGAGAATCGGAGTACTTTCACCAAGCCTACTGAAGAAAACACACTTGCTTTAAAAAACTTATTATTGTCTTTATTACGTTAAATGTCCCGCGAGTCGAAAAAACTCACTGCAAAATTGAAGAAATGATGTCTTGAGTAGTTAAATAAATTCGAAAATGCTATAAGCATAAGTGCTATTATTAGAAAGATTTATATGATTATTACTCGTATGTAGCGGAAAAGTCGCATATCTGCTTAAAAACTTATAGCGTTTATAAATTTATATTATATTCCTACGCACATACTTAATCCTAGTCAATCTAGAAAATATCTTGGAAATATAGGTATTGAAGATAAACAGATCTAACTTCTTATACAGATATTTGATGACTTTCCATCATAAAATTTTAACTCGTAATTTCGAACTGTTAAACAAGGTTACAATTCGACAAATTATGAATCTGGATTATTAGAAGTCTACCAATAGACAAAGTACTTGGAGTTTTTATTTGAAATTGCAAAGCACCTGAGTAAATTTTAACTTCAGAGCAAATTTCATAAAGTTTTCTTTTTATTTGGTAGTATTAGCGTTTCCAAATATAATTGATTACGATGAGAAAACAATTATCAAAACGACAATATACTTCATTTTAAATGTTACCAGACATTATTAAAACAATTCATCTGAGCGAACATTTTTAGAATATACTAAAAATATATTTAAAAATGAATTCAAAATAAGATTTGTTGGTTTCAAGAAATATGAAAATCCGTTTAATCTATATATTTCACCTCTAATTATTGATGTTGAAATAATTCTTCAGATATCATTACTGCTCTTAATCAAAATTATGTACGATTCTATATTAGAGCGAAAATATATGGGTGTTTTCAAATTTCTGTAATTATTCATCAATCAAACAATTTTTTAAAGTATGTATGCAAGTAGGCCAGTGGTGTAGTCGAGGAGGGACGCGGGTGTACGGCGTCCCCTCACTTTTTTATTTTATCTCAAGCGCACCCCCTCTTTTTATTTTAAAGGGAACGTTAGTGACGGAGAACGCAAACTTTCCAAACGTAATAATTTTTGAAAGGGATAAGCATGCTAATCAATTAACAATTTTAAGAAATAAAGCACTGATTTTTAATACTTTCCAACAAAGTTGAAATGTGTTTATCACTTCAGATCATTTGCCCTGACTGCCTATTTATCTGTTCCCTGTCTAACTTCTGCAACTTTGTTTGACTTCTGACAAAATTTATGTATGTTTTTGAAATTCTTTGCATTATAATCACTAATGAAAATGATATAACTTAATTATAATATATAGCTTCAATCTAGAGATCTGCATAGACCAACATTTTCAGACGCCAAATAACGTTCTCAACGTTTCAATTAGGGGCAAGCTATTTAAAACATTACAATTAAAAAAAAAATAATTAAATAATATGAAACTGTTTTATTTTTCAATGACTTTTCTCTGCAGTTCAAAATGAGAGTTAAGGTTCAGAATCAAGTTTTTATCGGTGACACATACCCTAGGTTTGGATCTATGAGCGTCCCCCCCCACTTTTTACCCCAGCACTGCACCACTGCGTAGGCATATTTTAGCTATGTTTGGTAGCGCAATTTTACGAATCTTTGCGTAGCTGCCACTCTTTTTTTTATTTTTCAAGTCAAATAAACATAATTCGCACCAGAAAATGTATTTAATAAATGTAATCAAATAAGTAGCGCACAGATGCAAGAAACATTTTATTAAATAAATTTTCTGATTCAAACATGTTTATTTTTATATTTCACTTGAAGAAGACACGGAAGATTGACAGCTATTCTAAATCCGTAGGTACAATTATTTTTTTTAATAAATACAATGTAGAAAATTCAATTAATTTTTTTAGATTTGGTTGATGAAAGTAATTAAAAGTATTTTTATTAATATAAAATAAACTATACATAATAATAATTTTGGAAATTTGCATGAATATAGCTTTAACATGGCTGCGTTTTGTACAGTCCTCAGCAAAAGTTTAGACACTGATGATATTTAACCTTTAAATAAAAAATACGAACTCTTGGATTACACAAATCGGTATACTTATTTAAAAATATATTTTGAACATTTCAGGATGTAAATAATGATTTTAATGTAGGATAATATTTAATTTAATTGAAAAAAGGGAAATTTGCATATTGCAAAAGTTTAGACACTTTCTTGCTTTTTGGCAACTGTTCACGGAAAAATGCAAATGTTAAACCTATGACGTCACATGCATAAAGTATTTAAGTGCACCTTACATTAGCATCGGTTACATCGGTTACTGAAGATGCCGCGAGCTAGAGAGATTCAGAAAGCTGAAGTAAATGAGATATGGACGTTGAAATCGAAAGGGAAGACTGTTGCAGAAATTTCAGCTACTTTAAATCGTTCAAAGAAGTCTGTCTATCAAGTATTGTCTAAGGGTGACTCCTACAAAGCAAAACGTAGATCTGGAAGGCCTCGTGTGACCAGAAAACGAGATGATAGAAGGATCCAGAAACTGGCATCTACACAAATGATGAGTGCTAGTCAGATTAAAAATGAGTCAGGACTTTCTGCATCAACAGATACGATTCGTAGGCGAATTAAGGGACGAGAATGCAGTGGGCTCGTAAACATATGTCATATGGACCCCAGTGGCGTACTGTGATATTCAGTGACGAAAAAAAGTGGAATTTGGATGGCCCAGATGGGTGGGCATACTATTGGCACGACTTGCGTAAAGAGCCTAGGACTTTCTTTAGTCGACAACAAGGTGGTGGCTCTTTAATGATTTGGCCCTCATTTTGCTTGAATGGTCAAGTAGCTCTAGGGTTCCTCAGTGGTCGTCAAACAGCGCAAGACAACATACATACATTGGAGAACAATTTACAGACATTTGGGGAACTTTTAGCTGGTCCAAAGTATGTATTTCAGCAAGATAATGCATTCTTTCATGTTGCACACAAAACAAAAAATTGGTTTAACTCTCAAAATATTGCTGTTCTCGATTGGCCCGCGTGTAGCCCTGACTTGAACACAATCGAAAATCTTTGGGGCATCATGTCTCGTAAGGTTTATGCAAATTTTTGACAATACTCCTCTCTTAATGAACTTCGAGCTGCTCTTAAACGTGCTTGGTACGAAATAGATCCCCAAATGATGCAGGATTTAATTTCTTCGATGGAAAGTTGAATTTCTTAACTAATTGAAAAGAATGGAGGTGGAATTCAATTTTAATTTATGGTTATTTTAAAGTAAATATATAGATTGTCTATATTTTTGCAACAATGTTAATTTTGTTTTTTTTGTTATTATATATTATGTAAAGTGGATAATTAAAAATTTATTGTTTGCGAATAAAGAATAAGTCACAAGCAATATATAGCACTTGACTTGCAACAATTCGTTACATACTTCTCAGTACAGAAGCGTAATCGACCATTGTATAAACTTTTGCTGCGCACTATATGTACGAAAAAGATATTCGAAAAAAACAGGAAAATAGACCGGTAAATTTCTACTTTTCAAAAAACAGAACTTTTCCTTTTTTTTTTTTATTGGAAAATGAAATTTATTTGGATTTATTAAAGAAAGGATAACGTGTTTTGAAAGGAATATTAAACGAAACCCTTTGTGTGATCTTAGATCACACTTACACACTTGTTATGTGGCCAGTGGATTTGTACATAATGCTTAAATTGGCCCGCGGCAGTAAGCGAGTTTGACATGCCTGCTTTATAACAATGCACTCAATTTTTCAAAATATTAATTTATTTTTTTTTAAATTTGTTTTAAAAAATGCTTCAGCACAAATAACTGCTGAACCAAGTTAGCTGCAAACATAGATGGGGTGTCGAGGTTTTGTAAAAAGGCTATGTATTACAGCGGAGAACTTCCGTTTTCTGTGAAGTACAGAGTTACAGTTCGTACGAGATAACAAATTTATCTTCTGAAACAATTGGGTAATTTTATATTAGCCTGGCACAGGTCGTAAGTCATTAATATTGTTCCCGTCGGATTCATTCGTTTTGCATTAATTATATGTAAATTATAAACTTTCCACTCAGTGGCGTAGCCAGGGAGGGGGTCCAAATGCTCTGGATACCAGAAATATTGTAAAGTTTTCTTGGCCTTGATTTTTGCAGAAAGTTTTTCGATTAGTTAAGATAAAGCAAATTTTACAAAATTAGTCAAGATAATCTGGACCCCCCATCCCTGCCTACTCCACTGTTTTCACTCACTTTATTTAATATACATAAATTTAATTAATAAAAACTCAGTTAAAATATGTCTTTCAACAAAAAAAAAAATTATAAAGAAAGGAAAGAAAGGCAATAATAATAATATTACCATAAACAAAGAACTTTTATTTTAATCGGAACGCATTTAGCTCAATGATTAGCGTGCTGGGCACAATATAAGGAGCTAGGGCCGACGTTCGTGGATTCAATATCCGGGTATCCAGTCAGTGATCTCTCGATGGCTTTCAGGGTTTCTGGTTCGAGAACGATAACTTCGGTCACTTTGCTTTCAAAGACTTTTCACTTTCCTTTCCCTCTCTGAAAGCCTTTCTCTTACAGCGAAATGAAAAAAACTGACCGATACTTGACAAAAACCCTACATTTCATTCTCAGCCATCTCGTTCTAGCATATAAGAAAGACCTGCCAAGTCTCCGGCTTTTTGGATACCAGTAATTTAGTACAGAAAATGTTGTTTTAATTAATCAAAGCATTTTTCAATTTAAGAGAACAACATTTTCTCTAAAAAATTACTGGTGTGCAAAAATCCGGAGACTTGGCAACTCTGATGAAAGTAAGAGAAAATGGATTTCAAAATTTCAGCTCTATATACCAAAACCAGGTTAATAAAACATTGAAAAAAAACAGAGAAAACCGTTAACAATGCAGGATTTTTTCTCATTCTTCACAGACATTAGTCGAATGCAAAATGAAGTATCTTAAAGGAGAAAATAAAAACAAAATAGCAACTATTCATTTTTGCACGAAATATAAAAGATACACTCGAGTGTGTTGCTTCATGCATCAAGTAAAGACTTAAACGCACTATTTTAATTAATTTTGAAAATCTAAACTTTCATTCCACGTTTTCAGTGAGTAAGTTAACAAAATCTAATGTGGTGTCAATTTAGTACGTTTTCATTAAAAAAAAAATCAAAATGTTATTACTTTTTACTTATAACGCCAAAAAATAAATATATATCTATAAAGTTTTAGACTTGATAAGGTCATATAAAATTTATTTCACCTTTGTATGTTTTCACATTTCCTAAAGTTTTTTATCCTAACATACGATATATACAATTCAACACAATTCATTTTCATTGTATTCACAATACGACGAGATTTTCAAAAACAGAGGATGTCAAAAGTTTTCTCTCTCGAAAAAAAAAAAAAAAAAAAAAAAAAAAGTAATGACAAAGAAATGAATAAGCTATCTTTGGTATTGCGTGCTGAATAGCTGAATAGAGCAGAACAGGTGAGTATTTGCATGTTCAAATATAATTCGAAACAAAAAAATAAAAATCTGTAAAATAAATAAAGTTAAAAATTATATTTAGGGTCGAATTTCATTGACAAATCACTGAGTTACGAAACTTTTGCTTTTATCGTTTATTTACAGATAATCATCTATGAAAGAGCATTTCTGACGGTCATTGTGAGGATAGAGACTAAAATAAAAAATAATATACTAAAAAAGAAAGGAATAAGCTAATTTTGGTATTGCGTTCTGAAAGTGCAAACATAACAGTGTGCATTTGCTTGATTAAATATGATGCTACAATTTTTTCAAATAAATATTTACCAACAAAGAAGCTAATTATATATATATATATATGTGTGTGTGTGTGTGTGTGTGTGTGTGTATATATATATATATATATTGTCAAAGATATTCCAAATGGTATAAGATAATCTCTGAAAATCAATTTCAAGGAGAAATGATTATATTTTTGGGAGCAATTTGGGTTGAAGCAATGTGGGTTGAAATTCCTTGGTGTTCTCGAAAATGTGGTTGAAGCATTTCAGATCTGTAAATATTATGGTGAAATAGATTCAGTCATTTGAAATTTAGTTCAAAGCGATATTACGAATAATTTAACACAGAAAGAAAAATGCAAAATTGTTTCAGTGGCATCTAACACACCCTTATACCTTTAGATGACTGCACCCAGCAAGCTGCTATATACCTAAACTTAATCTTATATGTATGCTATGCAGCAGATAAATGAGAATAGGAGGATGAATAAAAAAAGGGTCACCTACGTTCTTTTGAGTCTTTTGGTTTTCTGATGTGGCTCAAAATCCATCTACAAAATACTCTATAAGTAAATAAAAACTGGCTTAAACATGTCCTTTATTTTCACATTTTTAGGAGCATTGTCCTATATTTCCAAAATTTCACTATATTTAAAGAAAAACTTTCCCTATATCCGCTATCATGTTTGAATATCCCTAGAAATTTTCGTAGATCTGAGAACGTTCAATGAAAATCAATCAAAAAGATGATTGTATTCTATATTTTGTTTGGTTTTCAAAACATTCTATTACTTAAATAACCCCGTTTTGCTCATTATTATGACACAATTTTGCTTTAGCAAAACTGTTTCTTGAAAATTCATTTCTATGGTTACAGGTTATTTTATTTCCGGTGCAAATGTATTTTTAGCCTCAAAAGTAATATATATACACAATAGTGCGTACAATTTCACCAAAATTTTTTAATATAATTCGTTTCGCCTTATTTAATCGCAGAAAAATATGACAAATGCTTCAATTAGATGCCAAAAGTTTTGCATTCTGAGAAAAATTATTAGACAATCTGGAATAGTGTCTCCATACTTAATAGTTGTACTGAAACATACCTGCCAACTTTTACGCTTTTTTTGTTACTATTATTTAAATCGTTTGAATTAGTTTTCGCGATTTTTGCATTAGAAGCAAACATCTCATAATATAGTCATTTTAATCTTTTGATTACGGCGTTTTAACACAGTACGTGCCAGTGATTATTTCTTTACACTTATAGGAGGATATTTTCAAGAGATATCTATGATAAAGAAATGTTTTTGTAACTTGTGGTACGAATTAATATAAAAATAGGCGCTAGTCCTGGCCCGTAATCAAGAAATTAAACATTCAACGAATGTACACTGTAAAAAGAAAAAAAGTTGTTGCATAATTATAGAAAAGATACACTTATTATAGTTAAACAAAAATCGACTTTAATCAAATACATCTTTAGTTTAACCTTTTCAGGGGCAAGCACTTGTGTTCATGTAACGTTGAATTCTCACCGGAATTTAGGAAAGAATTTAGCTCAAAATAAGGAAAAGCAGTTTTTCAACTTTTTCCCCGTCAAAGTTTAAAAAGTAAAATTTAATTAAAAGTTTTTGGTTCGAATCCCTCAAAGGGTTAAAAATATGTTTATTTTACAGAAAAAAAAAACTGTCAGCCAGAACGACAGTAAAAAACTTTACTTTTTTTACGCTAATAATATTTATTTAGTACGAACTTAAGAGCAAATCTATAAAAGCAGAAGTTCGTAGTAAATACAGATTATTTCCGTAAAATAAACAGTTTTTTTACTGCCTGACAATTTTTTTCGTAAAATCTACAGAGTTTTATTACAGTGTGTAAACGTCTGTGCATTATACCGGGTGTCCTAAAAATGACTGAAGGGATTCAAAATTCAATAACTTGCAAGGGGTGACAGACATTTAAAAAAATTCTTGCAGGAGGGTTATGCATGATGTCAGGAGTTTTTTTACTTTGATTCTTGATTTTAGTTCGAACTTCAAACAATTGATAGCGCTGACAGCGAATGGCGCTCAGTCGACGAGGAAACTGACGTCACTCATCTTTGATGCACCGCCCACTGAATATTAGGCCTGAGCGCTGACACAAAAATTGATGCAGTCGTAGGCGGAAAATTTTCAGCGTATGTATGCAGTCCCTTGAAATTCAATACCAATATTTTCTAAAAGTTTTCTCCGCCTTATTTGTCTGAAATTCAATAAGTCAAAGAAAACTTTTAGAAAATACTGGGGTGTAAAATTAGGGGACCGTACAAAGGTTTTTCAAAATCGGCCCACGAGCGCCGCCATTTTATTTGTCAGCGCTCAGGCCAAGTATTCAGGGGCGATGGTTGATGCAACGCCCCCTGAATACTAGGCATCTGCGTTGATAAAAATGGCGACTGTCGCAGGCGGATTTTTTTTTCAGTGTTTGGACGGCCCAGTTTTTCTTCGTCTTGTTTTTCTTAGATCAAATTAATCAAAGAAAACTTTTAGATATTATTGGTGTTGAAGTTCGAGGAACCGTAAAAACGCTGTAAAAAAGGCCGCCTGTCACAGCTGCCATTTTCGTCGGAGCGTAGGCCTAGTATTCAGGGGCGGTGCATCAATGCTGAGTGACGTCTGTTTCGGACTCGACTGAGCTCCAATCGCTGCCATCTATTGTTTGAAATTCGAACTAAAATCAAGAGTCACAGTAAAATCTCCTGACACCATACAAAACCCTCCTACAATAATTTTTTTAATATCTGTCACCGTGTGCAAGTTATTGAATTTTAAACTACATCAGTAATTTTTGGGACACCCGGTATAAACATGCGTTATACATGTATTATTTCTCCATAATTATTTTCTTCTTCCTAAAATGGAATGAGATTATCTATTTGTATACAGGTGTGAATGCATCAGTTTTTATACCGATATTTTTTTAATTACTTTTAAACTATTTACTCAAATTTTCAGATTACATAATAATTCACTATATGTATATACAACTGCATAACCGTAACCAAATCATCCAGCTTCATTCATTGATTCACAACCAGTTTTCGTTTCCAGGCTATACAAAAACTTGACAGTACTTCTGGTATTGTTAAGTATATCTTAACGTTTATGAACCATTTTCAAATGTCATGGATTTTTATTTCACGGTCAGTGATTTATCTGGTTGTACAACGTGTTTATCCGTAAACCGACACCATTATTTTATGCGTTACGCTTGATGTAAAATATACTTCTACTGTGTGTATGTTTATCAAAAATATCACATTTACTATATTCATAGTTGCCAACTTGTACGAGTTTTTGAAAACACTAAAATTTAATAGAAGATTTTCCCTTACTTAATAGTTAAAAATCTTTAGATTTCGGCTGTTAAATTATGTAAAATGTACTGTTAAATTTTGGTGATAAGAAAATACCTGAAGAAACCGTCGAAGCCGTCTGAAGAGACCGTACTTTGCTACAGTAGAACCACACATAAAGAAATCAAGAACTGTATATAGAAATATTTTGTGACAGATCCATTTCAATAAATTGAGGCAAAGATGCTTTAAATGTATTTCAATCTGTCATTCATCAGGTAGTGTACCCAACACATAATGCAGTAATAATAACTAATTTAGTGTTTAGACTCGAACTGATGTCTTATTTCAGAATGTGACTATATTTTTTTAAATATAGCACAAAATATCTACAAAATAACAATTGCACAATTGTAATTTTTCAAATTCTAAAACCCACTTTGGACTCTATTTTTGAGTTTTTTGGATGAAATCAGTCTTTGAAAGTCTGAAGACAGGGTTCGTACCGGTACCGTTACTTTTCCAAGTGACATATATATTTTTCTAAAAAAAAAACATCAAGTTCAAACGTGCGAAATTTCACCTTATTTAAGAAGAGATTATCTATAATAAAATAGTGGTACCGAATAATTTCCTGGTCTTAAAATTCCAGGACCCGTACGAACCCTGGAAGAGACCGTATTTTGCTACAGTAGAACCACACATAAAGAAATCAAAAACTGTATATAGAAATATTTTGTCACAGATCCATTTCAATAAATTAGAGCAAAGATGCCTTAAATGTATTTCAAACGTAGATTGTCTTTACAATTTTTTTCGGAGTTTGTAGAGATACCCCTCATATAATTTATTTTATAATACTATAAAGGTTTAATGGAATGTACATAAAGAATACCTTTTGCTGGACAACTTTGATCCAAAAATTCCTCATGCGCTGTTAAAAATGAAACATGTAAGAAGCAGATAAACAAGAATTCTCATATTAATAAAAATTAAAAAAACATATTAAAAATCATTCACAACTTTCTCACATTAAAAATTGCACAAGCATTTTTTAATGTGTAAGCGACCGATTCCAAAACAATGCATTGTTATTTTAAAAGAAGACAGCATTTCGATTGCAGAAGAAGTTTCGTGGAGATGAATACAGGTTGTTACAAAAAGATTGAAACCCGCTATAGTTTATTTTACTATTAGAGATACGTAGGTAATGTAAATGGCTAAAGTGTTAAAAAAAAGGTAGTAATCAATATTATAGTATTTAAATACTTCTACCCATGTGAATTATATATATATATATATATATATATATATATATATATATATATTTAATTATTTTATATGATTGCAGGGTTCTATAAGTTTGTAGCGGCCATATTAAAATGTCCGCTGGTGTGGTAGAGCACGAGGAAATAACTGTTTTAAAACCAAAAACTGGTTTATTAACACAATTAGCAGGGGATTTGAGCGAGCTCCACGAAATTTTCCTAAAAGTTTAAATTAACTAAAGAGTTTTTGCTAACAACTTGTAGCTTTAACAAAACTGAAACAATATAATTGAACCTTAACCTTTTAAATATATAATCACGAGCTATCACGAATATATAATCAGCTTTACAACTGCATAAAACTTCAGTATAAAAATACTAAGGCCGATTATTAATCCTCAGACCTCGATGCGAGGCCTCAAGGCTAAATCTAAGTCGCAATATTCAACTTCCCAGGTCTCTCTCTCTCGGTCTCGGTCTCTCTCTCTCTCTCGGTCTCTCTCTCTCTCTCTCTCTCTCCTCTGAGATCCTCTGAGCTAAATCTAAGTCGCAATATTCAACTTCCCAGGTCTCTCTCTCTCTCAGAGGAGCTCCTCTGAGTCAAAATTCGCTGCTTATATACTTCAGTGTCGATCGACCAGCTCCAGAAAATTTGCATAATTGAAATTACACGGCGACTCACAATTTCAGGGATTCAGCTGTCCATCTAAAGTTAAAGAAAGATAGAGAGCCTTTATAACTTGTACGCACATAGTCGGTTAATGGACAAAACGATCTCATTCACACATTGCCTACTCACGTCATGAGAGTAGTCAATACCTTACAACCCCCCCCCCGGAAATTGTGAAAGAAAAAGCGGTGGTTGAATGCAGACCATCGTCTTTTTCTTTTAAAAATTTCGAGTCAAAAAATGAACACAACACGTGACGGGTAAATTTAAATTTTGAATCCAAATGTAAATTTTTTACTTTTAACCCATCACACAAAAAACTGGTCAAATCGATAAAAAAAAAATTTCAGCATAACCTCCTTTAAATAAGTATCCTCAAAATGATCTCACAAAATTTTCCTCAAAAAATTCAAAGATTGCCAAAATCAATACGCAGTTTTACCTCAAACAATTCCACAAAGTGCCGAAAAAGGTGCAAACTCAAATTGCCTATAACTAAAGTACCTTTCTTAAACTTACAATTCTCAATCATGCCAAAAACGGAACAGATGTGTTACACTCACGCTAAAATGTAAACAAAAGATTGGCGACTGTTTGGTTGGCGCGATTTCCAAGACTGCGCCAAACGAATAACTTAATACAATGGCTAGGTTGCCATTAAAGGAAAAAATCCCCTAAATTTGGCGAGTTTTTTCTTTTTTTTTAACCGATTAATTTTTTTTTTTTTTTAGCGTGAGTGTAAAGCATCTAAGCCCCAAAAACTAACATCCCCAAAATTCAGTGTAGATACTCGCTCGGTTACAGGGGACACATACTAACAGCTATAAACAGCTGTGAAAGTAAAACAATTTCTATAAAATATAAAATTGGAAATATACATTACAAAATCTTCAAGACAACTCTTCTTCTTGGTAACTAAAATAAAAAAAACTTATATAAATAGATTATCTGAATTAAGATGGTTTTACCTCCTGGAACAACTTTATTAGCTACATATACTTTACAGTACATAAACTTTACATCATAACTGTGAAATACAAGTAACACCGTCAAAACTTCATAACTTACGAAAGCCCAACACGAAAAACTAAACCGAAAACGAACACGAACAACGACCGAAGGAAGAAAGTTAAATTTATTAACAATGTTAGTAAAGTATCAGATAGAACACGCGTGTCAAGGGCAACGCTTGACCGCCAAACACGTGCACGCCTAGCCGCGGCGCGTGTAAAAAAAACCCATAATACTATCAATGCATACCTAAATGGCAACACGTAGAACAATACAATAATATACACATAATATATACATAAAATATTAATAGAACAACCATACAACAATTATACAAACAATAGTTTAACAATCTCTTGAACATGAAAGCAGTGAAACTCAAAAGATGTTCTCTGACATCATAACTTAAATTTTGGCAAAAATTTTTGAACAGAAGTTAAATGCACAACTTGTGAAGCCGAGATACAAAATCAAACAATGGTCTAAAGGTAACTATAACAGTTCAGCTGCTTTGTCAAGTCCATAGAACTTGTTGACATTTATATAGGCACTTTAAATAAGAATAAAAAATGGAACGTCGTCACCTGATTTCATAATGAAGAACTTGAAGCTTGCAGGCTCATGGAAGAACTCTGGCGGCGTCCCCAAAATCCTTGGACGAAACTCCGTTCTGATTCAGACAGGTAAGGAGAGGCCACTGTCGCTTGTCGTGCCTGCAGCCGGGTGTTGTAACCATGGCGACGTCCTTTGGGAGGAGCTCGTGTAGTGTCCATTCGACGACTTCTAGGCGGGCTTACTGATTTGTCCATTTGATGATGGTTAGGTTCGAAGACTGTCGGATCAAAAGGCTGTCTTTTCCGGGAGGCTCCTGATAGTGAAGTGGAATTCAAAGTTCTCTTTCTGCCAATTCTCCGGTGTCGTTTAGTTGTTGGGGGAAAATCGTCCGTGCTGCGTTTTTGTTCATTACTTCGGAACTGTCGATGTGATGACTTCTGAGATGGTTGACTATCGGTAGATTCGTCGAGATCTGTTGATGGATTGCCGTTCCGTCCTCTCTTGACAGGAATGTCTGTCGATGACTTTGACAACAGTCTCTTGTCTTGTGGTCGATGTGACGTAGAAGGGTTCTGCATGAACTTCTTGTCTGGAGGCTTAGAACTACTTGTCGAGATCGAATGCGGGTGCTGTCTTTTGCCGTATTTATGAACCACTTTAGGTAATGTCTGTTCAGCTGGCTGGTTAACCCTGTCTCGGTTGACTTGAGGAAATTATACAATTGACCGAATTCCTCATCCTTTTTCTGTTCCTCTACAAGTTGCTCTCTCGATTTCAAAACCAACGACGACAAAACACAAACCTTAACCACCTCAGCTATTTCAACACTCTCCTGGGGATTCCTCGATAAAGCATCTGCTACTGAGTTTTCCTTTCCTGCCCTATGCTCAATTTCAATATTAAACTCAGCTAACTTTAGACACCATCGGTAAAAAACCATAGGTATTAGTTCAAACACTTAGGGTTATATTCTAGCTTCAAATGCTTGCTACAATTTAAAATAAATAATTAAAAAAAAATTCATACTGAAAAAAATAATGAATGACAATATAACTATCGACAAACTGTTCCAACATACCCCTCCATGGGGCATGTTGGAACATACTGTGGGGCAAGTTGAAACACAATGAAACAAGTTACAAAATTAATTATAAAATATTTAATTTTAATAAAATGAAGTTACAGATAATGCAAAATATTGTAACCTGATAATTCCCGTGCTTTATATTTTTGTAGGCCTTCATGAATTGACAAATCATATGGAAATACCAGTTTTCTGGTACATCTGTAAGTACTACCAACTGTGATGTGGTTAAAAGGATGAGGCAAATTTTTTCATAGGAGTGTACCATCCACGATCTCCATTATCAGGGAAAACAAAGCCCTTTTCACTATTACCGTAATTTCCGGCGTATAAGCCGCAGCTCAAAAAGTCGTTTTTAGACCCAGAAATTTTATTCAATAATTGTAGTTAAATATTTACAGCGATCTTTTAAGTTACATTTTATAAAATAATATTTCTGGGTCGAAAAACGACTCTTTGAGCTGCGGCTTATACGCCGGAAATTACGGTACACTTTTTCAGAAAATTAATTTCTATTTCATCCATCTTTAACTGAGTGTACAATCCCAACAAATGTAATATTTTTAGAGGAAAGCTTCACGACAGAAAATTTTTTAATTTGTGGTTTTCTATCCTCACAAATGGGTAAATCAAATTCAATAGAACCATCATAATCTCTTCTAGCAGCATCATACTCAATTTCTTCATCTGTGTCACTTTTGAAGGACATCTTCTTGCTCTTCGGTTTTTTAATTTTATTTAATTGAACTCGGTTTAGAAGGTTAAGCTTTCTTTGCGCTGCAGCAATGGAGCAAATGACTTTCATTTCTTTCTGTTGTCTTTGCTTTAATGCTTCCTCAATTATTTGTTTTTTAACTGGTGTGTGTGTTAAGATCTTTGTTGAGCTCTTTTTCTTACTCTTATTGGAACTTTTTCTTGGTCCTGCTTTTGGGAAAGGATGAATTTCTTCCAATGTGACTGCAGGAGAGTTAGAGTCAATAGTTGCTATATTTGGTGGAGAGCTATGTATTATAGCTAAAGAAAGAATAATAGGATTTTCTACTGTCTCTGGATTAGGGCGGTTAGTAACATCTGATGGCAGAAAATCAACTTCCATAAAAATGTGGCGGTTCAATGGGTATATTCATGAAACCATTGAACCAGTCTTTGCTAGCTTCCATTTTAATAACCCATGATTTGTGAATAACTTTGTTATTAGCAACTGCGTAGTTGTGGGCTAGCTTCTTTACTTCTCGTGGACACAAACCATAGTATATGTGAGAAGCATGCATAATATATTGACAAGTTGTTCTTCTTCTTCAGGATTTTACATCTGTCTAGGTTTGGTGTGTCCTACCTCAAAATTTATGGAAATTACAGTGCTAGGGCCAATGGTGCTATTACAACAAAATAGCTGAAGTACAAGAGTCAATGGTAACCGAATAAAAGGGTTGGTGATAGCAGAGGTAGAGATGATCAAGGCATTAGAAGTAGATGGGGCATTTACAAATCCAGAGTTGGTAGGCACAACGTTATCAACTTTGCGTAGTTCCTCTTGCTTTTTTAGTTTCAATAAAAATTCAATAAAAAGGTTCAAATTTTATCATTATTCAATAAATAATATTACTAATTTAATAAAGAAATCAAAAATGTATATTTATATACAATATTTAGATCAAGAAACGATATGGGACATGTTGGAACTGTGTTTCAAAATGCCCCTTCCAAAGTCTTTCAACATGCCCCACACTACAGTATTATTTATCTGTTATTTTATGCCTAACATAACAACGCTACTTGTTAATGGATGCTATCAACTGAAAGCCTGATTTTCAAGCAATTTGTCAACATAACTTGAGGTAAACTCAATATAATACTTCAAAAGTAAATAAAGATTTTAAAGAATATGGAAATTTACTTACCTTGCATCAAATTAAAAAAAAATCCACTTGCCAAGAAAACTTGAAGACCTAGGTTCCTGAAGACAACATGGATCATACGTGTGCTTAAGAGACATAAGTTAAGTATTCCCATAATCCTCTGCTTTTTTCAAAATGGCTACCAACTCAAGTGTTTCAACGTGCCCCATGTTCCAACATGCCCCACCCTCCCCTATATACATACATATTTATATATGTACATATATCACTGGCGCCCGGCTAACCGAAAAGTACCTTTTTTTATTATTCAAATGTAAACAATATTAAAAGCAATATACTTCTATTTACTTCTACCTTATATATGAAATTTCGTTCCGGCTGCTTATAACTCGAGTTCTGCTTCATGGATTTTCGTAGAACTTAAACTGTAAGATAGATAATTTTTCAGGGAAGGGTTTATTGTATAACATATCGTTCTAAGTAGCTTAGTTATAGATTTATTAATGGAAGTTCTATAATCAGATCAACCCGATTATAAAAGATTAGCATTTTTAAAAGATTCTGCCGAATGGATTTCGATGAAACCTACACCATTAGTTAGATAACATTGTAGGGAAAGTTTTATTATATAACATATCATTCTACGTTGCTTAGTTCTAGAATTATAGGGGAAAATTCGAAAATCGGGTGACCTTTTTTTATCAAATGTTAGCCTTTTTTAATATCTGATTCCGATTATAAAAGATTTGCCTTCCGAAAAAGTTCCACTGGAAGGATTTTGATGATAACCGTATTGTTAGTTAGATGCTATTTCAGGAATGGTTTTATTGTACTACATATTGTTCTACGTTGCTTAGTCAAACAATTATTTGTGAAGGTTATATAGTCAGGTGAACCCGATTCCTAAAGATTAGCCTTTTAGAAAGTTTTTTCTGGGCGTATTTTTTGCGACTTGCATTGTTAAGTAGATAATTTGTAAGGATGGTTTTAATATATTTCAAATCGTTCTATGTTAGTTTTAGAATTATGTGGAAAAATTCTATAATCAGATGAACCCGATTATCAAGGATTAGCCTTTATAAAAACTTCTACTGGATGGCTTTTGTTAGTTAATTTGTTTGCATTGTCAGTTCGATAATTTTTAGTGATTGTTTTAATATATTGCATATAGTTTTATCGTTCTTTAGCAAACCCTAACTGTAAATGACCAAATAAAAGAGTTGGTCCTTACCAGCTAAAATTTTGACTGCACATTAGAAAATATAATACCGGAATGACGTCATTTTTCAGTAATGTGGAAAAATATTCCAGGTAAATATACAGATTGCTTTCAAATACAAGGTCGAATTAAACGATATATTTCGTTTGATTCAAGGTTCATTTGTAGAAACCGACTAGCGCAGCGGGCGTAGCTTGCTAGTAATCAATAAAATGTTACTTGTTAATACTGTTGAGCGGGAAATAGATGTCAGTATATTTTTACTTTAATTTGTAACAAATGGGGGGGGGCAGAACCCCCTTGACAAGAAAAATATTTCTTTTGTTTAATTTATTTTAGCTTTGAAAGTTTTTTATTAAATGTTTTTTACTTAAATTTTTGTTTCCTACGTGTTATTACTCGGCCATCTTGTTGTACTTCATATTTTTATGACAATGAGCACTACCTTCAAGCACTTTTAAATTATTTTAAAATGCTGTGTATAATTGAATATTTCCATAACTTTAATATTTACAGAAAGTACAGCTGACTACATGAAATAAGAACAAGTTGGAAATTGTACGTCAAACGTAACAAATGAGGTGCGTTCGTACTATAGCTGGTTATATACATATTCAGATCTTGATGATTTTTAATTCTGTGAAATGAATTATATCGTCTGCAGATTAATTTCTATCATAAAATAAGTATCTCGGTCGCTTAACGATTAAACCTAGGAAGCTCCTATAACAAAAAAGCACCGATTTTTTAAAAAAATTCAAATTTCTTAATAAATGTTTTTATTAATATTTTCTAAAGTTTTGATTCGATTTTCATAAAATTTGAAATGTCTCGACAAAATTCTGCAAAGATAATATATCTTACATTTCAAACCATTCGGTTGGGTAGTTTTTGCGTTGTTATATGCGGACGGACGGACAGACAGACGGACGGACCAGACGACGACAATAGATGCTACGTATTTATATAATTACGAACGCACCTAAAAACAATGTATTGAATATTTAGCAAAGAGCACACAGAGTTGATATTTGAATACATCCATGGGTGCAAAAGTGAGTACATCACAGCTCATATTTGAATACATCCATGCCATAAAAAAAAGAGAACATAACGGTTCATAGTTCAACACATCCATGGAGACGAAAATGAGTACACGTGTTTCTCAATTTTCAGAACATTTGAATTAGAGCTAATTTGAGGATGTCGCGTACTTAAAATTGAACACTGTTTACTCAATTTTAAGAACCCATTTTTTTAGCGTATAGTTTCAATTACAAAAATGTTTTGAAAGAGGTAAAAAATTATTTTAAAAGTCGTTTCAATCAATAAAACCATTTCTTAAAAAATTACAAAATTTAATATTTTTAAAGATTCCTCGGTCCTACAAGTGATATTTAGTAAAAATTTCCTATTACACTGACAAGTAATACGAAAAAAGTCACATACACGTAACGCTAAAATTGAACGAGTTATGAGACTTTGAACTACATGGCTTATACCAATTTTCTCTATCTAAACACAAATGAGTTGGGCCATGCTTTGAGGAGGGATCGCACACAAAGTTCTTAAAGTATTAAAAGGATTTATTTCACCTATACATTTCTGCATTGCATCCAATGGACGTCATTTGGAGCAAGTTTTAAGATAACTTTAATTTTTAGTAATTAAGTTTTGTTTTGAAATCTAATAGCATTATAAAATATGTGTCATTTAAAAAAAAATGAGACCTTGCTTTTCACCATTTCATTAAAAGAAATTCTGTTAGGTCTTTTAACACATATATCATTTGCCTTTGATTCCTCGTAATCGAGATATAAAGTCGTAAAGTTTAAATTAATTGTTTAATTTAGAGAGAAAAAAAAAGCGTGGTCACGATTCAGAAATTTTAATAAACAGTTTGATATAAAATACAAAACATATTTAGATGTAGTAATATAAAAATGAAAGAAGCCCGCCAAAACAATGCTTTTGACAAATATGGTACTAAAACAAAAAATGATTGAAACAAAGAAAATAGTGGCACCAAGAATATTTTATGAACTTAAATGTAGTGCAGTGATTACAATCGTCAACTACCTGCGAAAAACGAAATTGCAAGGTCGTTTCAAGTGGAAGTGGCCCAGTTTGCACTAACCCAGGTTTGTACCAAGCATAGCCAGAAGTGCCAAGATCTCACTAATCTTTCGTAATATGTGTGTTAATTTAACCCAGGTTTAAAACGTTTTGCACCAGAATTTTTTTTAAGAATTGAAATTAAAAATATTCTATGTAGAAATCTGAAATTAACCAAATAAAGAATTATTGAATATTTTTTCTGGTTCGAAACGTTGTTAACCTGGGTCAAATAAATCTGCATATTACGGAAGATTAGTGAGAGTTTGGCACCTCTGAGCATATCGAATCATGTCGGAGTACTGCGGCGTACTAAACTGGAAAAGGACAATTGACCAGAGCTTGATGATGTTATTATGTTGAAAACGTAATGACTCCTCCTTCCATTCTATTATTACATCAATAAAGTAGCAAATTTTAAGATTTTATATTTCGATAATGGGGAGACGAGGGCAAATAATTTATGCGTCGAAAAACACGTTTTACTATGCTCTTTCGATTGATGCTTATTTAGATTTTTTTTCATTATTACACTAAAGGTGTGATTTTCCGGTTAGTGTAATAGGATACTTTTACTAAATATAACTTGTAGGACAGGTGAACCGTATAAAATTTAAATTTAATAATTTTTAAAGAAATTTTTTATTGATCAAAACAACGTTTAAAATAATTGTTTACCTCATTTAAAACATTTTTTGTAATTGGAACTGTACATGCGGTTAGGAATTAGCTAACGATTTCGGAAATAGCCATTCGACACCGTTGAGAGTGGACATTTGGGATAATGTTCTAAGCAAATTCACTCTGTAACAAGGAGCTCTGGGTAACTCTTTAAGCGTATTGAATACTCATCGAAATGACTATGAGCTTATTATTCTTTTATTTAACTAAATGTCATTTCAGTCTCTGAAATGGAATATTCTCGATAATTTATTATTATGTGGTTACAGAAAAACCAATGTAGACAAAATTTTGTAAACAATAAGAACGTTTCCTTTTCAAATTTCAGGTAAAAATGAATTTTTTTTTTAAGATTTTGCATTGTAATATGAATCTGCTTGGTGAAAGGTGGGCTAAAAAATACTTATTTGCATGTTGACGACTAGTGACGTAGTGCATAATTTTTGGCGTTTAATAATTTATTAATATCAACTGCTATTATAAGCAGTTGTTTCTTGATACATTTACCCTCTACTGATGGCAAAGACAACTATGGTTTTGAAAATCAAAATTCAGTAACATAGATTCATTAAAACGATAGTGATGTGAAACATTAAATTAAATCTTTTCCAGGGGTGATTGTGCTTTCACTAAAATTATCTAGCGATATTCTTATGTCATAGCAGAATTAATTGATTAAAGAAGAAAAGATTACTATATAAATTTAGTGGGGTACAAAATACCGGAACGCATTCACCCCTGCTTTTCGTTAAGTGTAAAGTATAAAAAAGGGTGTTTTCTAAAAGAATTCTAGTGTTTCACCTTAATACCAATGCACTCAATGTTTCGATACGAATTTCTTTTACAACGGGTTGGTTTTAAAAATATCTACATAGTTATTTCATACAAACTAGTTGAAATCCCACATTTATATGAAACTAAAAGAAATTAGAATTTTATATTATCCTTGTTATTTTGTCATTAATTTAAATTATATATAACAATATTTAAATATAATAATATTCTAAAAGCGTCCGCTGGTCACATTTTTACAACCACTTTTTCCGACCAGCTGTCTTTGTGGTATGTATGCATTGCGAAAATTGTAGAAATCGTCAACGAAAAATGTATGTTTTGAAATACTAGGAGCCAAAAAATGGGACGATTTCAAAAACACTTTCATTTGCTTCCAGTTTAAAAATCCAATTATATAATTAAAAAAATTAACGTATTAATAGTTTCAAGATAATTTTTAATTCTTATAGTTGATCTTTATGTCTTCTGTTACATCCAATTTCAGATTTTTTTAAAACGTGTATTTTTTTCTAATTTATTGATTTAGTATGCCATAGCAAAAGGGAGGAAAAAATAGTTAAAACCTTTAAATATTTAATACTGAAAATATCTTGACCTAAATGTTTTTAAGTATATGTAAAAGTTATTTATTCATGGATTAGTGTTTCAAACATACTTAATTGAACCACTCGCATAACTTCAAACTACTGCTATTTTTTGTTATCAATATCTCTGAACAGTATTTTTGTCTTATTGAATTGCACAATTTATTCAATACATTCATAATCAATCACTTTACATTTTATAATTCAATTACGCTAGTTTTATTTGAATTTTATTTGTCATTTTAAACTACAGTTATGAAAATTACATTTTTCTAATTATGCGATTTTTTTTGAAATTATAATAGAATGTCTTCATAATAAAATGGAATTGATCGAAAGGATTTGGAAAAAGAAATGACGAGGTAATCTCTGTTTGGGTGAACACGTCCAAGCTCGTCCAAGCGTTGATCGTCAATATATGTAATGTGAACATAAAATATTTCTAACTATGTCTGCCGTGGTTTGGAGAAATACTTCTAACTAAAAATTATGTGATTTTCTATGGCGCCACTTGCTTATAAAGGCACTCTAAATTTCAGTAAAATGTTTGAGTTTTCTAAGAAAAAATGGGTGATTTTAATCACTTCAATTTCAATGGTGACGCCATTTGTAAAAAAAGAAATTTGTGCTTTGGAGACAACCAAAAAAGTTTGACAACCAAACAATTTTAAATATTTAAAAAACCGAAATTTAACTTACTACGGAATGCTCACTACATTAAAAATTTAAAAAAAAAAAACATTTTTTAGTCGGTCTAATGGTTATTCAAAGGTTATTAAACTCTTAAAGTTTAATATTTTGTAGCTTTTGAACTAAATCTATGCTCTCTGTAAAGAATCTTTTTCTTTTCTTTTATGAGATGTGTTCGACCCTCGGTACGTTTCGTCTGCCATCTTCTAATGGATTTAATCTCTTGTATCTAATGGATTTTTTTTAAAACTTTTTTATTGTTGAACTTCTATTTCTTTATTACACTTTTAAATATTTTTAGTTAATTTTTAACTTTTTAAATTTCTTGTGGCTGCCTATTTGCCTCGTAAGTCGCTTACTTAGAAGTTCAGTTGGTACGCAACTAGGTATTCCATTCTGCTAATTACATTGTTCCATTGTTCCAATTATTATTCATTGATCCGAGTTTAACAATGATTATTGATATAAAGCGTTGTTAGATTAATTAAGTTACAAGGTTGGCCCATTTGAAACATAGCCAATCAGAATAAAGCAGGACTGAAACGTCACTTCGCGGATAATATGAGATCAGTGAGTCGTAATAACGTAAGTTAATGCTGCTGCTCTGTGTAAAATGACGAAATCTGGCGTATATAAATTTTTGAAAAGATTTACGAAAGTAAATAGAATAAAATTATTTTTGTTAAAATATTTTGTTCAAAGCATAGCACACACATATTAGAGTTATTTAGTGATAAAATACATAATGGTTCCATAATATTTCAATAGGTTTGTTTACATTCAAGTACCGTAATTTCCGGCGTATAATCCGCAGCTCAAAGAGTCGTTTTTCGTCCCAGAAATATTATTTTATAAAATGTAACTTAAAAGATCGCTGTAAATATTTA
The DNA here is from genome assembly GCA_963931845.1 of Maratus michaelseni. NCBI lineage: Eukaryota > Metazoa > Arthropoda > Arachnida > Araneae > Salticidae > Maratus > Maratus michaelseni. Next base: position 43,379,041 of record OZ007588.1, on the reverse strand, counting down.
ACTACAATTATTGAATAAAATTTCTGGGTTGAAAAACGACTCTTTGAGCTGCGGATTATACGCCGGAAATTACGGTAATTGAGTAAATTCGCGAAAATTAAATGTTTAATGTGTAAAAACACAAATTAAAACTAACAATATTTTTAATTATTGTAAAATAAAATGTTTAATAATACGACACAGCAATAGGCTAATTCCATGCGTGAATGTAGTGTAAGTCACATAGCCGCAAAATTTTAAGGTTCTTGGTCACCGTTATTTTTTTTCTTCACTGGATTTAATTGTACATATACCGGATTGAATGAGTCAGATTTTCCTGTACTATATACAATATTGGTGGTGAAACACCGCAGCCATTTACATCTCTGTGACTGACACTACACCAACGCATGGAATTAGCCAATAGTAATAAAAAGACCAGTATTATCAAATAGAATAAATGAAACAGTATTCACACATCAAATAACTTTCAATAATAAATTATCCAGTTTCTAGATATACGTTTGCAAGATATTTCGAAAGTCATTATGCTTATTCATGATCAAAATAAGGGGAAAAATTAATTGCAGTAATACTAATATAAAATAAACGAGACTAAAATTTGAAAGTTTCAAAACATTAAATACAATTAATTCAAAATAAAAATTAGACTTCCATATTGACGTTTATGCAGATTTACTTGACAAAAATGTAATAAATATTTATGCTCTTTCTATATGCAGAGATTTGTGTTTAATACGTCTATTATTTAATATTTAATACAGAAAATAATAGTTTTTGGAACAATTCATGCGACTTAAATATTGTCTTCATTTTAATGGGGATGGCTTGAGCCCCCCGAACCAATCCTTTCCAAAGCTGCTGATGGTACTTTGAGTATTTAGCATTTAGGTTTTTATCATTTTGTTGAACGTTAATTAATATGAAATCGCTTCTTTATGCTTTTATGTTTCTACTCTATTTCAACTTTAATCTTCACTTTGCAGTTAATTGCAGATTTCAGAGATTGAAAAAAGGCAAAGATCGTTATTGGAAACTAGTGGTAACAAATAAGCGTAAAACTTGGTATTTAAACAAACATGAGTGCACCCATGAGCGGTAAGAATTTGATAAGTTACTGGTTCCTGAATGAGGGACGTTAGCACATATACCTGCCATACTTTCAGGATTTTTCGAAACAAATAAACCAGAATATTTATTTAATAAAATAATTTAATATAAATTCCCATAGAAATGAGAAACTTTTCATTAATACGTTTTTATGGTAGAAATTATATTTTTCTCAGATATGGATAAGAACGTTTGCATTGCTTCTACGCACTGCCCTGAATCCCAACTTCAAGAACAGAAATTACAGGAAAATGTGAAATACATTTAATAACAATTACATTTGTTAAGTCTTTTAAAGAAAAGTAACGTCCTGATGTGACTGCTGCGAGGTTAAATTAATTTACCTGCTAACTCATTTACGTAACACATTTCTGGCAGAAGGAAGACTAGTGCATGCAAATAAACATTTAATGTACCGTTGATGAATCACTGTGTTTGTTTCATTAGTTTCAAGATTTAAATTTTTGTTATATGGACATTATCAGTTTCTCAATAACGGGTATTTCATTTTATTTCATTTTCAAGTTCATATTGGGCGACTTGCTTTTTATCTGTTTATTACGTAAGTCTCTACTTCGGATAATTTCATCGTAGTTCGTGCAAGACTTTTAATTTCAATCTAAGAGACTCTCTTCATACATACTCTCAGATACGCAGTACCAACTGCCACACGGACTCATAAACGTTTGATTTCCAGTATCAATACACGTTGTGTGATCTGTGTAACTGCAATAGGGTACCGTACCCCAAATGTACCCTTTTTTGTTTAATATTGTAGGACCTGTTTTATACCTTTCGACGCTGATGAGTATTACGCACGATTATACGTGTGTATATAATAACTGTTGAATGATTATTTTTTCCATTATATCAACATAAGTACATGCCTAATTTCATTAAAATCTATCTAATAGTTCTCCAGATAATGGACCAAATCTGAAAACTCTTAATTTTGATCATGGTGTATATTGGAATGCTAAAAATCAATGATACAGTTGATAGATTTTTGTGATGATTAATAATATATTTCAACTGCTATTATAAGCAGTTGTTTCGTGATAACTTCATATAGAGTGACTATAACCACAGTAACTATTGTCGGAAAATCAAAATTTAATGATATACATCCTCTAAAATAATACTGGTAATATAATAACATAAAAATAAAATGAATTATCAATTACTACGTATATAAAAGGTGTATTCTTTAAAAATTTTGGTATTTTAGCTTAATACCAATGCACTCAAAGTTTCGATATGATTTTTTTTATAAGATCGGTTTAAAAAATATCTACATAGTTATTTCATATAAGCTAGTTGAAGGCACACTTTCATATGAAACTAAAAGAAATTTGAATTTTATATTTTTATTGTTATTTTGTCATTAAATAACGTTGTTTCTTTTAACTTATATATAACACTAGCGGATCCGTCCGACGGCGTTGCTTGAGCCCGTCCAAAAATATCACAAAACGCAAAAATAGTCCAAATATTGGCATAAAAAATCACGAAAAATTGAAAATCACTGCACGAATTCAGAATAAACCTTATTTAAAGGAGAACAAAATTTACTAGATTGGTATAATAGATTAAAACAGGATTTCTATTGCGAACGTCGGAAAATCGCCACAAAACGCGACAAAAACTTTAAAAAACTCTTAAAAAAAATTCGCGAAAATATCAAAAAATGCTGTACAATGTTTTAATAAACTTTATTGCAAAGAGAACAAAATTTACTACATAGGGCTAAAAGATTAAAAATGGATTCATTTTACAAATGTGAAAAAATCGTCGCAGAAAAGAAAAATGCTAAGAATCGCAATGGAAAAAGTTTACTATAGCGGGCTAAAACATTGTAACCATATTTTTTTCAAGAATGTAATAAAATTATCGCGGAACGTGAAAAATCAATAAAAATTTCCCTAAATCGAATTTTAAGTGGCTAAAAATTCAAACATTTGGATCTGTCAAGAAAAAGACAAAATTTAGGTACTTCTCTATTATCCCGCGAACACTTTCCATAAAATAATTGTCGCCAAATTATACGATATAAAGCAAAAAGTGCATGATCGTGGTGTCACATTCACTTGACATGAGATACGTTACACGTGTTTGTTATGTCATCAAGTGATTTTTAATTCGACGTTTATCTGTATTTTTAATGGTGTTTTACCGATTTATTAGTTATTTCGTTAATTAAAGTAATAATTACGTCATTAAACGGCGACACCATGATACTAAAAGAGAAAAAACATTGAAAAATATTGCGATGCGTAGTTACATACAATGAATCCTTTTAATGGCTGAAGATCAGACTTGGGTCAGTTCGAGGCTAACGAAAAAGACAGGCTACCGCGGTACATTCCACTTATCTTTTTTTACAGACCGCTAGAGTGACGTGATGCTCTATTCGTACGCCTTCACTGGTGCATTCGAGCAACACGTGACTCCAGCGGTCTGTAAAAAAAGATATGCGTAAAGCACCGCGGTATCCTGTCTTTTTCGTTAGCCTCGGGTCAGTTTCAACTGACGTCAAAAACATTTATCCACCAGCTAAGAGGGATAATTAAGAAAATAATGTAAATGAATAAATATCCAAGATTTATTTTCTATTTTCATTAATATATTGTAAATTTTATTGTTTAAAGTTAATGATAATTGGCACTTTAATAAATGGGGCTTTTCTGATTTTTTTTTAAATTTTTCTTATATTTCAATTGCAACAACTTGCATTTGTTTATCGGGCTTTACAGTTTGGCGATAGTTATTTTTATGGTACGTGGTCAATGGGATAATGGAGAAGTACCCAAATTTACTATATTGGACAAAATTTTGAAAAAGAATTCCGTTTATCAATGTTAAACAATTTCTGGAAAACGAGAAAATCTCTGAAAATCTCATTAAAAACTCGTTAAAAATGAAAAAATCGCTGTATTATTTCTTAGTAAACATTATTGAATAAAAGACAAAATTTACTATAATGGGCATTATAACATTGAAATCGGATTATTTTACTAATGTGGAAAAATCTCCGCAAAACACACAAAAAAAAAAAAAAAAAAAAAAAAAAAAAAAAAAAAAAATCGCACAAAAAAAATTAAATTAAATTAAATTAAAAAAATCTAAAAATTGGACTTTCAGGTGCTTAATCATAATGATAGATGTATTTTCCTGCCAAATGTTGTAGCTCTGCATCTAGAAGTCTTTTCAAAACACAGCACACACACACAAACGAAAAACTTCTTAGTGTGTGATGGTAAGTAGAGGTAGAATTGTCCATATATGTTATTCTCATAATTATATTTGCTTTTGTAAATTGTTATTTATAAATATTTATATATACAAGGTGTCCACTCTCAACGGTGCCCAATGGCTAATTCCTAAACTTCCCCTAATTTTATCAAATAATTAAGATATGTGTAGAATAGCTTTTTTAAGAATTCCACGCATGTTCCGCCTGGTAAAAGTAAGCTGTCCCGCAAGGCGCCATGAGGAGCGCCCGGCGCGTAGACGACCACCGAACCCAAGTCCTGAGGGACTTTTAGCGCCCCCGCTGGTTTGTGTCCCTGCGGCGCTTCGGTCGGCCAGAAGTCCGTCACATGCGGACCCTCCAACCTTAAACCCACGTGTCGACGACGTAAGTCGTTGCAATACGCGATGAAACCCAGTAGGGGCGTCACTGCGTGACACTTGAGGATGAGCCGGCGCCCCCCAACAGCTTCGGAGCTGGACACCCAGAAGGGACCTAGGCCCTAGGCCTTAAGTCGGGTTTTTCCGACCCGTACTTGCTTTACTAGAACTCGACGGATGTGAAAACCTACAGAGGTAGTCACACTTGCCTCTCGTAGTGGATGTTCCGCCTGGTAAAGAAAACTGTTAAATTTTTAACTCTAGAAAATAGTTTTTTCTTTTTTTTTCAAGAATTTTTATACATAAAGAAGTTTTTCTAAAAATTATTTTTATCTGCAGTGTTTTTTATTCATTAATATATCCTATTGCATAATAGCACAGAATTTCAACTTTGTGTCACCGTTTGTTTTTTTTTTCATAATTATATTCCTTTAAAATAACCAGAGGATCAAACTCGGATGTCACGGATTTTAAACTATATTGCCAGGTGTACAGAAAATATGTGAAAATTATTTTCAATTGTAAACTCTAATAGATATTTTACATTTAATATATGTCTTTAGATTGGCCACTAACAACAACTAAAAGCATTTTTAAATGAAAAGTATCAATTATGTATTCAAATAAAGTTTTGAGATTTTTAAAAAGTTATACTTTTGTATTACCCGCATGCCAGCAGTTCACAGCCGATGAAATCGTCAAAACATTTTTCTACTTACAGCTTTGATTTGGATTATTTTAGTGTTAAAGCACGTAGTTCGATTACAAATATCTTAAATTTGTGTTTTATTTAAAATTTTACCCATTGATGAAGTATTTATTGATGAAGTGTCCATTTCATTGTAGAGTAACTAGCCGGAATAAAACGATGAACTATTTATATTGTTTGAACCCATTTATGTGTTAAAAAAGGTAAAGTTGGGGGCCATTTATGGGTCCCCAACTTTGGGACGCTTTAGTAAAATGGGAAAAAGCGCATTTCACACCACTGTTTCTTTTATAGAAATTTGGTGTCTTATTTTATCGCGGAATCCTCGATAAAATGAGACAATAAATTTCTATTTAAAACAAAGTGGTGTGAAAATGCACTTTTTCCCATTTAACTAAAGCATTGACGCTAGGCATAAAGGGGTTATGTACAAACGAGTCAGTCTTGCACAATCTAGCTGTAAGCGAAAGATATTGTTTAAAAAAAATCATGCTTGAAAATTACTTTAAAAACCATAAAACATAAGTATATTGAGATACAGTTTTCAAAAACATTTGCATTTGAAAGTATATTTTTCCCTTATTCGGTGGTGTAAATTTTAAAATTATGATACAATTAGAATAAATTTAATTTTTAGCCACCATTGATATGACGGGAAAATCACCTTCTTTTATAAAAAAAAATATTATATATAATAGATTTTTTAAATTACATTTTTTTGAATAAATGATGTATTTTAATAAGAAAATACCAAAATTTTTTCTCAAAACATTTCAAATTGATTGAATATTGATAATTGAATTGTCAATGTCAGATCGTCGTTCATGTTCGACAATAGGACCTGAGGTACAGAGATTAAATCTAACTAACAAAAGGAACTCGCAGCCCACGTCCTATCTGTGTTATGATATACCTTCGAATGCAATAAAATATAATATTTCTCTAGCTACTAAACTTAATAAATAAATATAAGTATCAGAAGAAATTTATCTCTTTATGTGACGCATTATGAATTATATGAATTATTTAAAACAAATAAATCCATGCTATGTCTACAGACATTTAAACTGAACTACTGTGAATTCAGAATTTTTTTCTTTTTTGAAAATTTTAAAATTATACAGAGTTTTAGAATATTTACAATGTGGAACTTTGTGGAACTTGCAATACGCTGAGACAAACATACATGAGAAAAGTGAAAAAGAAGGAAGGATCGTGGCTTGGTGGAGAATAAATATTGTTCTGCGTTTTCACGCAAATATTTGGAGATCGAATTTCAGAGATGCCGAATAAATAGAAGATTTCAACCAGAATTAAATAAAATTTAATTTTGTCTGGAATATTTGCATTTATGGCTTTGTAGTTGTATTTATATTTGAAGGAGAGGCATTGCCGTGCGCCTATAATACTACCACTTCGATTCGGATAGATAGCTGCAATGCTTCCTTAAATCTTTAAGTCCCAAGCTTTAAAAAACTGAATGACCTTAGAATCCCAGCAAAATAGCCCAAAATATCCGATTTTTTCGTTCCCCCCTTTTTCACTAGGTAAGTAGTGGAAATGACTCTACTGCTTTCTCCCTTTATTCAAATTTGGACAGGTGTTACACCCCTTTGTTTATCATTGCTCCAGTCACAGAAAAAAATCTTGGTTTTCCTTCTGTACTGTCCAGAAATGCCAACACATTACCCCATCCATCACTGAGGGAGACCACCCCCTTGACAGCACCCCAACCAATTTAAAGGGGAGGAAAATCCTTTCAGCTATCCTGGGCTACTGTGAGTTTCAGAGTAACCGGCTATTTTCGGCTATCGTGGGATTCAAAAGGTTAAATAAGAAGTACAATATTGAACAATTCAGGTGTGGCAAACAACGAATGTATAAAAAATCATTGAGTGTCTCTCCGTTGACGCTAGGAGACATCATCCACTATAGAAATTTTCGCTTAAACCTTGTACGTATGTGGATGTAAAAGCATTATCTTGTTGAAAATTAAAAAAAAAGCATCATGGTATTATACATTTATATATTAAATTTCAACTATTAAAAATTTTGATTCTCAAGCTAAGCTAATTTGTGTCGACAGATATCAATGGTGAGACAAATTATTAAATTGTGTTAACAATTTAATTAATTTTTAACGTTAATGTTTATGCAATGCGTACTCGTCATTTATTCTTCTAACTATCAAATGAAAACCTAAATTTATAGCATGAAATAGAAATATTCCAGAATAACAAATTTTCTTTGAATAATAAATAGTTTGGTTTAAATTATATCTTTCTGTTTTATCAATTTCAGAGCGATTAATGTCTAAATATGCTATCTAAAACGGACATTAATTTTGTTTTCGATACTGAGTGGAACATCGTTAAAAGTATAAACAATCACTCGATGTTTGCGTGATATGTATTAAGACTCGTTTCTTGTATTTTAACCCCTTGAAGGGCACCGGTATATTATATATACCACTTAATTTTAATCCCAAAATGCCACAATGACACCAGTATTTTATAATCAAATTTTAAATTTATAAGGTACATGAGGAAAAGTTTTAACTTATTAAAAAATAAATTCGTTCGTGAATCCTGGTGTCAATCAATCATTTCGATATTTTAGCTACAATATTACTTTGCCCCTGAAGGGGTTAAAAGCCATCGTGGCTATTTAAATTTATCTCTACAAAACTTCAAAAACTACAAAATTAAAGTTTGTAAGGCGCATAAAATAATTATTACTTTAGAGAGGCTTATTTCCTTGTTTCATCTGTAACAATTATGAATTGAAATCTATAAAAATATTAAGATGCAACCTGAATATAAAACAATGACAAGTATAAAAAAGCTGAACAGTTCGAAATTTTTTCTTTTCACGCTGTCAAAATAAACGCAAAGACTAATTCACTTCAGGTACAAGCATGGTAGCTGTCTCTGGATAGGAAATACCACTGTTTTCGAATAGTAATCGTAGCTTAATATAAACGAAGAAATTCTGTCATAAATAAAGCGAAAGTGTATATTCGGAAATAATGGTTAATGTTGTCTCATGTTATTAAAGATGCTGTCAGGCTTTGCTTATAAAAAAATTTAATAAATTTATATTTTCCTGAAACAAATTTCTCGTTAAAACCTTCTATAATAACTACTTGTATTTTTCTATTTGCATATCATTTTCTATGAGAAAAGAAAAGAAAATTCCTTTTCTTTTCTTCCCATACAAAATCTTTTTCAGAAGTACGCAACGACAATACTTAAAAATAAGAAATTGGGCTGCCAATAGCAGACCATTCTCCGTGTTTGACCACAGGTCATCGGAATCGCATCTTCTGAAAGAAAGGAACTCACAGGAACGTATAGTATATGAGATTATTATATGCATTTGAACGCAATAAAAATAAATATTTCCTTAGCTCTGAAAGGAAGTAGATAAAAATGAATTTCGGAAAAGGTTTATCTTATTATGTCATACATTAAGAATCATTATTTCTTTTGTTACAATTTCAGGACGTGTACTATTTCTATTTTTTGAATGTAACTATTTCCGATTAGTAATCGTCACCTTATTTAATAGCATAATCTGTCAGTGAATAAGGGGGATACAAAGTTTCGGAGATAGCTGTAGTACCCCAAAGTAGTATCAATACCTACTTGCATTCTGATTAAGTGAAACAAAATTACAGGGCTGCCACAATCAACCCTATCAGTCAAAACTCCCGATTTTTGAATGCCAATGTTTCCGTACGCAGATATTGGATTTAGTTAATTCCAGAAATTTACAATTTAATAAGACGAAGATTATTATTCGGAAATAGTGGTAATCTAAAATTCAAATGATTGACACAAACTGACAATTATTTTTTTATTATTTTTGTATTCTACTTTTGCATGGTATTTTGTATACTTTCATATTTTCAAACAATTATCTTCGTTGCAGATTTCTACTAAGAAGACTATGATGAAGATTACTGTTTCGAATGAGTGGTGAAGTCCCCTGTGGTAATGCTAACCTGAAATAAATACATGATATACTATTAGCTGTTTAAATTTGAATATTGTGATTTTCGATTTGTTTATTACAAAACGAGAGCTTAAAAAAAAACCTAGTGTCCAAATATTAAAATCTTAAAAGAAGGACTCACTCGAATGGAAAGGAGAAAAGAAAAAAGGTTTGTATTTATTTGTTAAATAAGTTTTTCTCAGGAATTATACAAAGTAATTTGCGGATATCGAAAGTATAAGAAAATTAGGTACAGCTGTCGCAGAAGTACTGGGGTATCCTTTTCGCGCCAACAGGAGCGATTTTATGTCTGGGCAACTCGTCAATTTTTGCGATTTTTTGCTTCGTATTGCAACCCGATAGAGCAGATTCTGTGTGTTCCAATAAATTAAATACCGTGTGTTTCATAATAAATTAATCATGCGTGTTTTATAATAAAATGCGTTTATAATAAAAAAAATTGTGTGTTTATATAATACAATAAACTGTTTCATAATAAAATAAAACTAACATGCTGTTTTAGCACGCTAGGCCTAACAAATACCTGAAAACGGGGTTTTCTCGCCTAAATGGCACAAAACAAAAATCGTGTCTTCCCCGGTGGTTATGCGGCAGCTGTTCCTAAAATTAATCCGAAATTAAATTAAATTAAATTATGTAACGGGTATTCGTAATCTGTAACTTTTAGGTACGGTCAAAAATTCGCAATGATTTAATACATTTACTGCTGCAGCAGAGATAAAAACGAGGAATGCGCAAAAATTTTTAATACTGTCAAAACGTGAGCTGTTGGCAAACGACATTACCTTACTGGAGTAATTTTCAATTAAACTTTTAAAATATGAGCATGGGACAGCATTTTCTTTTTTTTTTACATGTTGTGGGGAAATATTTATAAAATGTATCACGAAATGTCGATGTTATAAATGAAATCAGGGTGCGTCGAGCTGTTTATTTTTTTGTACCATTATTTTTTAATAGTAATAATAGGCTTATAATAACGCATAAATATACTAAATAAGACATTTCTTACTACATATTAGTAGTGGTACTCAAATATAAGCACTTCTACGCACTCTATAACAAATTTCGATATATTTTCCTCTTCAAATTTTTGTGAATAAATATTTCAATGGTGAGTAATTTAATACGTTTGTTAATTAAATTCTGTATATCTATTTCATTATTATTTCAAAAACCGTTCCCCAGTCTATTAGTTTCGAAAGTTTGTGTTTATTAATAGATACCTCGAGATTTTTCTTCTAACCCTCAGTTTATAACCCAAATTTATAGTATTAAACAGAAAAACTTCATGATAATGGTATTTTTATGATCAATATATAGCCTAAATCGCATTTTTATCTGCTTATTTTACCAATACAGTGAAAATTAAAGTCTATATATACGATCTAATACCCAACGTTTATTTTGATTTCCATACAATGTTGATCATCATTCAAATTTAAGGGACCGTTGGATTGATAACATGGGAAATAAATTTCACTTCTTGTCTTTTCATGTGAATAAATTATTTTCACAAAGTCATCGGTTTTATTTGAATTCCTCATTATCAAGAAGTTTCATTAATTTTTTATCTACTTGATTCTTATTGAATAAATAGTATGTGTGTTTTTCTATTTATTTGGATTTCCGATATTTTAGCGAAGTTTACATAAAAGGAGAAATATTTTTGGAATAAAAAATTAATGTATTTTTTTAAATTTCTTGATTATTTGTTTACGTAGATTTTGCATTATGTTAAATTTATTTTCATCAGTTTTAAATGGACTACGAAATGACATTTATTTGCCTACCTTATTGATTGTAGAGAAAATAATGAAATATAGATCCAGGAATTCGCAAATGCATAATTCTCCTTTGAACATCATTAAAACTGAAAACGATCGTTTTATCTCACTGTGGAATAATCAATCTCGATTTTTTCTTCCATAATTGTAATTCATGGAGTTTTTTATTTTATTTCTTGGGCTTTAAAGGTTCTCATTAATATTTTAGAAATAAAAAATGACGCACCTGTTAATAAAAAATCACTACTAATGAGTATCTTTATTTATTTTTATTTATTTATTTTTATTTTTTTGTGAAATCAGATATTCCGGATTTTTAGAATTTTCTATTGGACATACAGGAAAAAAGAGGATTTTGTGTGTGAAGCAAAATATATTAGATTTGCAAAGTTTATAAATAATGAAATTTTCTTTTCTGGTCATAGAATTTATTTCTATTCTTGGAAATAAAAAGAAAGCATTACAAGGAATAAATGTTGTGACGTGAATAGTTATTAACAGATATATGCAAAAACATAATCTTTTTTTTTTTTTTTTTTTTTTTTTTTCTTTTTGGACATAGACCACCGTTCTGTTTCTAAATAAAAGGATGATCTAATCTAAATTATATATATAAAGAAAGGACGAAGAAAAACCACAGAAACGATATAAAAGAAATAATTTAACCGGCTTTAGCTAAAAGACGCGCGTAATAAAAATATTAATTTACCATCCTCTAACAGAAACTAAGCATTATACATAGTTAACGATGCATCTTTTAGTAAGATGATCACAAACATAATACATTTTTAAGATTTTTTTTTTTTTTTTTAAATTAGAAAAACTAATATTAATTACAGAAATTAATTTTGAGAACAGTAATCTACTGTGTTCATCATAACACATTGAAAATATTTAATTATAATTCTTTTCCAATGGGATTAAAATACTTACTGATTAATTACCATTCGTTTATTCTGAAATTGTAAAGATCTTCATTAGATTTTTTGAGATGTTTCTAAAATTTAACTTATTACGCGTAATATATTTCGCTTCGGATTTCACAATAGCAGTCCCTTTATCTTGTTTTATAATGATAAAATTGTATGAAAGTCTTTAAAAGAGCTATCTAGAGTAAATACCTGAACAGGGCCCACTTTCATTAGATATAAAGCACTTATATTAACATGGATGTTCGCATAGGCACTAGAGATGAGACGGGCTCAGCTCGAGCCCGAAAGCCCGGGCCAAAAACGGGTTCGGGCTCGATTTTTATACCAGCCTTTTAAGGAACTTTACTTTTATTTGATACCAAAATTCTCTTTTGATAAGATAGAATATAAATTTCCATAATATTAATTATGTGCACCGGATGAAGAGTTATTTTCACGTACGAAGATTTTTAAAAATGAGATATTACTTTTAAAACAATTTTTAAATATTATGCAATTTTTTTTCGGTATCGGGCTCGGGCGGGCCCGGGCTCCGGATCGAGAGCCCGAACTCATCTCCAATAGGCACTAGCACCCCCAGCCTTGATGCACGACAAAACGTGTTAGCGTGCCAGAGCCTAATAAATTTTGTTTACTTTTTTGGCGACTTCTTTCTTAAAATTAAAGGCACAACGACTAGGCCAAATTCTTGATAATTTATACAGTCTTCCATTGTCATATTGATTAAATGAAACGGTTTCTAATTTATATTTCTATCATTAGGTCTAACAATAGATCTTGTAGAAAACTAACCAAACGCGATATTTTTTTTAAGGTATCCGAACACCTTTAAAAGCCAATTTTCAGCCAAAATATCGATTTTTATATTTTGGTTATAATATATTAGCCGGATTCTTTATCTTTCCAAATCTGTTTGAATTTTGTTTATATCTTATTTAGAAATCAAGTTATTGCCTTTTTAATATTACTAAGTATCAGTATTTTGAAACCGGAAGTATCATTCTGCTCACCGGAAGTCAGCACGTTTTTCAATGCTATGTAAACCCAAAAGTACAGAAGCAGAGAAAATTTTAAAAGAATTTGAAAAGGAAAAACAGCAATTGTTTTAAACAAAATAGATAATATAGTGTATAAATTGAGTAACATATTATGGTTTGCTTTTCAAAATAAAGGTAAGATTTTGAATTAAATTTTGTTTTTGCGTTTTCGGAAAATCAATTTTTTAACATTTTATGTTTACGCAAAACATCATAACGGAAAAAATTATGGATGAATCTCTTTCAAATTTTTTTTGTATGATTTGCAAAGTGCAATAAAGGGAATGAACTACACTCGTAACAGTAAGTGTATTAGTTTTTTTTAATTATTGATAAAGTTTCCAATTTGCAATAATTTTTTTATAATTTTTGCTTCATCACTGATTAACTTTCTATATAGTTTTAAATATTTGACTCACAAATATGAGAGTAGTTCATTCCTCAGAAAAAGGTTTAATAATTATAATAATGCTTACAAAATAAAAATATCTTGATTTAAAGTTGAGTTATGATGTTTTGCGGAAGTGATTATTTTCGCTGTTTTTTGCTTATTTTTACCCCAAAATAAAAAAAAATAATTTGAAATGTATAACTTTTTCTGTTTTATTTTACTTTTTTAATCACATCATGATATACAATGCAAAAAAAAAGTCATATTTTAAAATAATTTTTAAAAAGGCCCTCCGAAGGTATTCGGATACCTTAATAATGCAAGCAGCATGAATATTAATGCGTATAGAAAGCAGGTGAATATGACCGCATATTTGAAATTTAGAATTGAAATATTTATTACTGTCTGTAATTTTTGAGGGTGAATATCATTTACATACAGAACGGTATAATTAACAAAAAAAATGAACAAGTTTTATATTATCAAAAGAGATTTCGTTGACAAAATGACGTTATATTTGAAATGAAACGGGTATATTACTTTTAAATGCTAAAGGTGTAAAATTAGATTTAAATAATTTTACACCTTTAGCATTTAAAAGTAATATATCATTACAAGGTGTTATAATTTATTATATTGAAATGAGTATTTTCAAATAAATTTAATACTACAAAAAACATTATAATCAATAAGCATAGAAAAGTTTTTACTGTCAAAAATGACTTACGATAAGAAAAAATTGAGTATTTTAATCATTGTTTCATAAAGTTTTTAATTTTTAAATTATTGTAGTAATATGATTAGCTCCTTTTCCATGATATTGGCACATTTTTTGATCAAACTGAAATTTCAATAACCGTTCATCAAATTTCATGTTTTTAAGTTATGATCTTTACATAGGAAAGTGACTTTCATGAATGCATTTTCAATTACAAAACATGAATTTTTAGTAATCTTCGATTTTTTTTTCAACACTTTATTTATTTAGGATTAGCATTCTTATTAATACTGCCATAAAAGCTAAATTTTTTAAATACTTTCATGTGTGACATAAATAAACATCTCGACACGATTTATGAACTTGAAAAATTTTATTGTATAGAAAAGAATTAGTCCATACGAAAAACTTTCCTTGGTGAAAGTGTCGCCATATATTAAACTAGCAAGCTACGCCCGCTACGCTGGTCAATTTCTCTTAACGAACCTTTAATCAAACACAATATTGACATTTCATAATTCACTTTTATATTTTAACAGAATAATAAGGATACTATAATTTGTGACTCGTGCTATAGTCAATATACACGTCAGGACACGTCGCCCTTATCATTATCTTTTTACGCGTGAAGGTTTCGCTCTGGTACTCTATTGTGAAATTTGGTAATTTTAGAAATTCAATAGTTGAAAAATCGCAGAATCATTAGATCATTTTTCTTTAGAAATTGTTCTTAGAGCGCATTTAGATCTTATAAATAACAATCATGCCGAACTTGAAGTTTCTAGCTCCTTCAGCATCGCAAAAATCGCAATTTTAGAACGTTTTTCGCTTCTGCACCCCCCTCGGGGTAGTGGCACCGACATAAAATATAGCCTATGTTGGAGCAGGGATTGTCACCATCCATTTGCCACCATCACTTTTGAAATCGCTTTGGTAGTTCCAGACATTCCATACAAATTGTAATTTATAATGTTTTTAGAAAATTTTTTGCTTATTTCAGCCTTTTAAATTTCGAATTTTTTTAGATTTTGTTCATATAGAGCATTTAAATCTTGTAAGTAACGACCATACAAAATGTCAAGTTCCTAATTCCTTCATTATTGAAAATATCATAATTTTGGAATGTTTTTCGCTCCTGCACCCTCTGCGGGCAGTGGCACCGACAAAAAATTTAGCATATGTATGAGCAGGGACTGTCACCATCCATTTGCCACCATCACTTTTGAAATCGGTTCTGTAGTTTCAGAGATTCCATAGAAATTGTAATTTAGAATGTTTTTAGAACGCTTCTTCCTCATCTCACACTTTTAAATTGCGAATGTTTTTATAATTTGTCCTTAGAGAGCATTTACATATTATAAGTAACTACCATACAAAATTTGATACTTCTATCTCCTTCAGTACACAAAAAATCGAGATTTTAGAACGTTTTTCGCTCCTGCACCCCCCTGGGGGTGGTGGCACCGACATATAGCCTATGTTGGAGCAGGGATTGTCACCATTAATTTGCCACCATCACTTTTAAAATCGCTTCAGTGGTTCCAGAGATTACCCCCTACAAACAAACAAACAAACAAACAAACAATCTTCACTACTTTATATATTAGTATAGATAAGGGGGAATTAGCCCCTTGTTCCCCCCCCTTAATACTTAACCAATCAATCCCAAAAACTAATCAGAGATGCGCCTTAACACAGTGAACCTATAAATAAAATTTGAAGGAAATGGAATCATTCTGCATGAAAAATAATTTACATAAATTAAGGGGGGTATTAGCCCCCCGTTCCCCACCTTTATACTTAGTCAATCAATCCCGAAAACTAATCAGGGAAGCGTCTTAACCCAATGAATCTATAAACAAATTTTGAAGCAAATAGAATAATTCTGCATGAAAAACCCATTTATATAAATTAAGGGGGGATTATCCCCCCGTTCCCCCCTTTATACTTAAACAATCAATCCCGAAAACTAATAAGGGAAGCGCCTTAACACAGTGAACCTATAAACAAAATTTGAAGGAAAACGGAATAATTCTGCATGAAAAACCCATTTATATAAATTAAGGGGGATTAGCCCCCCGATCCCCCCCTTTATACTTAACTAATCAATAACGAGAACTAATCAGGGAAGCGCCTTAACTCAGTGAACCTATAAACAAAATTTGAAGGAAAACGGAATAATTCTGCATGAAAAACCCATTTATATAAATTAAGGGGGGATTAGCCCCCCGTTCCCCCCTTTATACTTAACCAATCAATCCCGAAAAGTAATCAGGGAAGCGTCTTAACCCAATGAACCTATAAACAAAATTTGAAGGAAAACGGAATAATTCTGCATGAAAAACCCATTTATATAAATTAAGGGGGGGGGGGAATTAGCCCCTTGTTCCCCCCCCTTTATACTTAACCAATCAATCCCGAAAAGTAATCAGGGAAGCGTCTTAACCCAATGAACCTATAAACAAAATTTGAAGGAAAACGGAATAATTCTGCATGAAAAACCCATTTATATAAATTAAGGGGGGGATTAGCCCCCCCCCGAACCCCCCCTTTATACTTAACTAATCAAACCCGTAAACTAATCAGGGAAGCGCCTTAACTCAGTGAACCTATAAACAAAATTTGAAGGGAAACGGAATAATTCTGCATGAAAAACCCATTTATATAAATTAAGGGGGGGGGGAGAATTAGACCCTTGTTCCCCCCTTTATACTTAACCAATCAATCCCGAAAAGTAATCAGGGAAGCGTCTTAACACAGTGAACCTATAAACAAAATTTGAAGGAAAACGGATATTTCTATGAAGAGTTATCGCATTACGTACGTACATACATACATACAGAACCGGCTGCCAAGCTCTCAGGGCTTGACAGCCAGTGTGATAACTGAAAAATCGCAATTTTAGAACGTTTTTTGCTCCTGCACCCCCTGGGGTTAGTGGCACCGACATAAAATATAGCCTATGTTGGAGCAGGGGTTGTCACCATCAATTTGCCACCATCACTTTTGAAATCGGTTCGGTAGTTCCAGAGATTACTCCCTACAAACAAACAAACAAGATTTACTCCTTTATAATATTAGTATAGAAGGGGGGATTAGCCCCCCGTTTCCCCCTTTATACTTAACCAATATAATCCCGAAAAGTAATCAGGGAAGCGTCTTAACCCAATGAACCTATAAACAAAATTTGAAGGAAAACGGAATAATTCTGCATGAAAAACCCATTTATATAAATTAAGGGGGGGATTAGCAGCCCCCGATCCCCCCCCCCCCTTTATACTTAACTAATCAAACCCGTAAACTAATCAGGGAAGCGCCTTAACTCAGTGAACCTATAAACAAAATTTGAAGGGAAACGGAATAATTCTGCATGAAAAACCCATTTATATAAATTAAGGGGGGTATTAGCCCCTTGTTCCCCCCCTTTATACTTAACGAATCAATCACGAAAAGTAATCAGGGAAGCGTCTTAACCCAATGAACCTATAAACAAAATTTGAAGGAAAACGGAATAATTCTGCATGAAAAATCCATTTATATAAATTAAGGGAGGGATTAGCCCCCCACGATCCCCCCCCTTTATACTTAACTAATCAAACCCGTAAACTAATCAGGGAAGCGCCTTAACTCAGTGAACCTATAAACAAAATTTGAAGGGAAACGGAATAATTCTGCATGAAAAACCCATTTATACAAATTAAGGGGGGGAATTAGACCCTTGTTTCCCCCCTTTATACTTGACCAATCAATCCCGAAAACTAAACAGGGAAGCGCCTTAACTATGTGAACCTATAAACAAAATTTGAAGGAAAACGGAATAATTCTGCATGAAAAACCCATTTATATAAATTAAGGGGGGATTAGCCCCCCGACCCCCCTACCTTTTATACTTAACTAATCAATCCCGAAAACTAATCAGGGAAGCGCCTTAACTCAGTGAACCTATAAACAAAATTTGAAGGAAAACGGAATAATTCTGCATGAAAAACCCATTTATATAAATTAAGGGGGGGGGAAATTAGCCCCTTGTTCCCCCCCTTTATCCTTAACGAATCAATCCCGAAAAGTAATCAGAGAAGCGTCTTAACCCAATGAACCTATAAAAAAAAATTTGAAGGAAAACGGAAAAATTCTGCATGAAAAACCCATTTATATAAATTAAGGGAGGGATTAGCCCCCCCCGATCCCCCCCCCTTTATACTTAACTAATCAAACCCGTAAACTAATCAGGGAAGCGCCTTAACTCAGTGAACCTATAAACAAAATTTGAAGGGAAACGGAATAATTCTGCATGAAAAACCCATTTATATAAATTAAGGGGGGGGGAATTAGACCCTTGTTCCCCCCCCTTTATACTTGACCAATCAATCCCGAAAACTAATCAGGGAAGCGCCTTAATTCAGTGAACCTATAAACAAAATTTGAAGGAAAACGGAATAATTCTGCATGAAAAACCCATTTATATAAATTAAGGGGGGATTAGCCCCCCGACCCCCCTCCCTTTTATACTTAACTAATCAATCCCGAAAAGTAATCAGGGAAGCGTCTTAACCCAATGAACCTATAAACAAAATTTGAAGGAAAACGGAATAATTCTGCATGAAAAACCCATTTATATAAATTAAGGGAGGGATTAGCCCCCCCCGATCCCCCCCCTTTTATACTTAACTAATCAAACCCGTAAACTAATCAGGGAAGCGCCTTAACTCAGTGAACCTATAAACAAAATTTGAAGGGAAACGTAATAATTCTGCATGAAAAACCCATTTATATAAATTATTGGGGGGGGAATTATACCCTTGTTCCCCCCCTTTATACTTGACCAATCAATCCCGAAAACTAATCAGGGAAGCGCCTTAACTCAGTGAACCTATAAACAAAATTTGAAGGAAAACGGAATAATTCTGCATGAAAAACCCATTTATATAAATTAATTGGGGATTACCCAAGTAGCACAGTTTCGTTTTAAAATCGTTGAAAAAACGACAACGGGTGTCGTTGAAACAACGTTATTCGTTGACGTTATAAATTCGAAAATATGTCTCGTTGATTCGATTATTTTTCAACGGTAAATATAGCTGTATTTTCAACGCAATAACGACCGTCTTAAAAACGTTGTTCAAGGTCGCAATACTGACGTTTTTTATACTATTTTTCCACGCATTTTAGTGCCGTAAAAAACTTATAAAATGGTAATATGTCCGCAATATGTCTTGTTTGTTTTACTTTTTTTCAACGACATTTTAATGCCGTAAAAAGCTTTTAAAAACAGGAATATGTCCGCAATATTGTCTAGTTAGTATTATTTTATTTCAAAGGCATTTTAATGCCGTAAAAAACGTTTTAAAAATACAGAAAATATAAAATTGGCTTTTATCATAAAATTTCTTCTTGTATTTCTTTTTCTTTTTTAAATAATTATAAATAGCAAAATTTCCATTTTTATTAAATACTTGTTTTTTTTCTTAAATACTTGTTTTTCGCTTCCTGAAAAAAATTACTTTAATTTTTTCTATCAATCAGTTTTCCCACACTACTTTTTCTTTGGAGTAAACATTAAAAAAAAAAATACTGTTTTTTAAATTTTTTATCTAGTAAAATCTAAAAAAAAAAAAGCATTTAAAAATATCTCTAAAGACATATAACTTTATTATAATTACCTTTTTAATAGCCATTTTTCAGTACCTTCTTGTTTTCAAAATATAAACATTTCACTTTTAATTTCTATTAAGTTTATAATTTTACTTTTATAATATCATACTTTTTAAATATTTATAGTAATGTATAAATAATATACAGTCTCAATATTTTATTTCTAACTTTTCTTCCATGCTTTTATTAATTGTATTTATTGACAGATCCTTTGATCCAGTTTGAATTAAAAATATAAATTATTAATTAATACTCTCAAAAACGAAAGAAATTAGATACCATATAAGTCACTTTTTTACCTTTCCATTCCAATATTTCTAAAAAACAAACTTTATGGTAGAATTAATTTCATAAATGTTGTAAAATTCTACCATGAAGATTATTTTTGGGAAAGAGTGTTAAGTGACATGTGACCAGCAATCTTTACATACTCATGTCTTTCTCCCTTTCACAAAGAGGGACAAAAAAGCTATAGAAAAATTTACTTACATATTTCAAATTTTAAGCAATTTAATTACAAAACTGAGTATTTTAGTAAAATTAGCGCTTTTCTGTCTCACTTCAAATAATAAATATCCTAGGATAAGAAAAAACAAGAAAGAAAAATCATGCACCAAGCATTTATTATGAAACACTTTCCAACACCAACAGAATACTTTAAAAAACCATCGCTGTTTAATAAGGTATCTAAGTAAACATTTCAGAAAAAACACAAAACACATTTGAAAACCAGATTTCAGCAATTACAGTCCACAGCCGAAAAGGTACTCAAATTCTTTTCTGCAGCCCTATATATAATTTATATATACTCTATAGTATGCTACAATTTAGTTTAGTAATAAAACAAATAACACAGTTGGAAATTCATCTTTCAGCAGTTTCTACAAATAGACAGAAACATACTTGAATTATTTTGTACAGCGCTATGTATATTACCTTAAGCTTTTGGTTATAGTTTAATTCAGGGAAACACACGCTGAAATCACACTTCCAGGAATTATCATACATAGGCAGCCATGTATTCAGTTCTTTGCGTGGCCCCATATATGATTTTATTTATATTCTACAAATCTTTTTTGGCATACTAAATATAATTCACGTTCAAACTGCATAACTCGATTAAAAACCCATTTTAATGCTGATTCCACGCTGATGCACTGTAATGGTTACAATTTTTTTTTGTGTAGCCCTGTATATGATTTGTAGCATTTATACATATTTAATAGCATTCAAAAATTTAGTTAAATGCATACCTTACTAAAATCCCACATTCAATTATGGCTTATAAACAACATTTTGGACACAGTACTGTACCCGAAATATTTTGTGTGTTCCTGTAAATGAACGATAAATGCTATGCACATAACAAAAACTTTATAAACAGTAAAGTAAGTTTCATTAGACTGTTGACATGTTTCGGCTCCATCAGAGCCATTATCAAAACAAATAAGAATATTCTACAATTGCACGATCTATGAAGTTATTATTTGAAATGTGGCTTAATTTGTGTGTTTAATTTTTCACATATTTTTTCAAATTATGCACATTATTTTTTTATTTTTACTTGGATGTTTATTTCCGCATTTGTAAAATAGGGTTGTTGGAAATAAACATCTAAGTAAAAGTTAAAATAATGTTCATAATTTGAAAATGCACATGACAAATTAAATGATGGCGTTTCAAATAACTTCATAGACCGTGCAATTGTAGAATATTCTTAATTTTTTTTTTATAATGGCTATGATGGAGCCAAAACATGTCAACAGCTAATAAAACTTATTTTATTTAAAAAAAAATACTACTACAAACTCATGCAGTGAAATAAACAATTTTTTTGAAAATTTTTCAAAAATTGCATAAAATATGTAAAAATTGTCCAGAAAATCTGAATATTCCGTTATAAACATATTTCAATTTTGTCTTCACACTCTGCAACTAAACTCAAAGTTTGGAAATTTGTCAAAACCTGCATGAAATTGTCAAGAAAGTCTAAATATTTCATTAAACAAATTCTTTTTTTATTTTTCTGGAAAATAAAACTTTTTTACAGTAACCTCCACTACTGATTTACTGCATAGCTACAAATAAAACAAAATATATATCTTAAAAATAAATGACTTTTTGGAAACTGTTGCCAACAGGCTACATTTTTTAAAATTCAGACCATTCGATTCCAACCACTTTTTTAAAATAGTGCAATTGGCCTTATTTTTGCATTATTTATTATGTTATTAAATAAGGCAAATACTTCTACTTCAGAAAGTGGTGGCAATCAAGCAATCTGAATTTTAAAAAGTAGCCTACTGGCAACACTGATTGGAAATATGAAATAAAATACCATTGAAATAATAAAATTTTCAACAAAAAAAAAAGAATTTTTTTATATATATAAGTTAAAAAATAATTGCACACTGCAATCCCATCGCTCTGCCTGCAAAAAATACTAAGATTGCTATGCAGTTTTTTTTTCTTATAAAACTTTTTATACTTACATATAATTATATTTAAATAAAAAAATACTTACCCATAAAGCAATCAAATTAAATTCTGCAACTCAAGATCTTGAAAATATCTTAACCATTGAAATATGTAATTTTAATTTTCAAATCAAAATTTTATAAAGTCTTGATTTTAAATCTACATTAATTATCCTTGAGATTCACACTAAGAAGGAATGATTAATAAAAAGTGCTTATGATTATAAGGTATTCTAAAAATGAACTTTGAGCTATATGAGAGACTATCGGTAAATGATAACATTATTCACGAATAAAATAAGCACTTTTTATTACAGTAGAATATCTTAATAAAAACACTATATTGAATATTTTAAAAGTCAATTAAATGAAATTTGAAAATACTTACATATTTCAATTATATATATATATATATAAAATAGTAAATAATTTTATTTTGTAGTACATATGAAAAGACAACATGGTTTCAATCAACAATTTATTTTTAAAAATAACAAGTTACAAGAAAATAATTTACAAAATAATTTGAAGCAGATTGCTACCCAGTTGAAAGAATTCACCTAATTTAGCCCGAACAGCATCTAAAAAGAAAAGAGATTGTGATGTGTTATAATATAATGAATAGACAAGGATGGGGAACTGAATAAATATACTCAACACCCCGGTAGCAGAAAGTTCGAGACGGGCGACATACGTCGCAGATTTTTTTCTATGGAACTTTCTTCGGCTCACAGATTATTTTCCCTACTTCTGCAGATTTTTTTTTTACTTCGTCAACGGGTACAGTGCCGCAGCCACACTTTCGCTTAGCTTGCGGAGGAGCGCGATGATCTACTGTGCGTAGCTCATCATTCATTGCAAGCTAAATATATTTTTTTTCTTCTCATCCCTGCCCAATGGACCAACAGCATTCGCTCATATACAGTGCGTGCATCTCGCCAGCAAGTTCATAAGAGAAAATCTGTGAAAAGCGGTTAAGGAAATGAGCGAAAATCGGGCCCTGTCTGTTCCGTTATAGCTGCAAATGCACTCAGCCCGTTTTTTAGTTTCGGGTTCGCAAAAAAATCGCCGTTGGCCTATTTCAACCTGCGAATTTCAGCAAATGTCGAGGAAAAATCTGAAAATTTGTCAATCGCCCACAGAAAAATTTCGGAATCAAATGATAATCCAGATCGCTGTCGTTGTTTATCAAACAAATGCTGAAAATATCGCATTTTAAAAAGATTTTCTTATGATAATTTAAAAAAAAGACATAAAACTCAAATTTAAAGGATATTGAAAATAAATAAATAAATAAATACATTTTTCTAAGGAAATAAAGAAAATTGTCGAAATTGTAGTAGTGGCGTAGCCAGGGAGGGGGTCCAAATGCTCTATATGCCAGTAATATTGTAAAGTTTTCTTCTCTTTGATCATCGCAGAAAGCTCAACAATTAACGAAGGCAAAGAAAACTTTACAATATTAGTGGTATCCATGGTCTACCACCCTGGCTACACCACTGAATTGTACGAAAATCATAAAAAAGGGATATAAGCATAAAAGTGTAAAAAAGGACTCAAAAGCATAAAACTAGGAAGGTATGAGAGTTACGAATGGTATTCAAAAAAAAAAAAAAAACAACTAATAAACCAATTTCCAATACTGAGATCTTTGCGATACTGACGAACTTTGCATTTTTTTAACGACTGATCGACAAACTTTGCGTTTTTTAAGCGACTGATGGACAAACTTTACGTTTTTTCTTTGACAGATCGACAAACTTTGCATTTTTTCTAGGAAAGATCGAAGAACTTTGAGTTTTTTCCACGACTGATCGACGAACTTACCGGTTTTTTCGGCAACAGATCGAAAAACTTTGCGGTTTTTTGGCGACAGATCGACGAACTTTGCGTTTTTTCCACGACAGATCGACGAACCTTGTGTTTTTTCCTTGACTGATGGACAAACTTTGCCTTTTTTTGGCAACAGATCGCCGAACTTTGCGTTTTTCCATGACAGATCGACGAATTTTGCGTTTTTTCTGCGACAGATCGACAAACTTTGCGTTTTTTCCGTGGCTGATCGACGAACTTTGCAGTTTTTTTGGCGACAGATCGACGAACTTTGCGTTTTTCTAGAGACTGATCGACGAACTTTGCGTTTTTTAAACAACTGATCGACGAACTTCGCATTTTTAAGTGACTGATCGACGAACTTTGCATTTTTTAAGCAACTGATCGACGAACTTTGCATTTTTTAAGCAACTGATCGACGAACTTTGTGTTTTTTCCAGGAAAGATCGAATAACTTTAGGTTTTTTCCGCGACTGATCGACGAACTTTTCGTTTTTCCGTGACAGATCGACGAACTTTGCATTTTTTCTGCGAGAGATCGACAAACTTTGCGTTTTTTCCGCAACGGATCGACGAACTTTGTGGTTTTTTTGGCGACAGATCGACGAACTTTGCATTTTTCTAGAGACTGATCGACGAACTTTGCGTTTTTTAAACAACTGATCGACAAACTTTGCATTTTTAAGCGACTGATCGACGAACTTTGCGTTTTTTCAGGGACAGATCGACGAATTTTGCGTTTTTTTCAGGAAAGGTCGAAGTACTTTGAGTTTTACCGCGACTGATCGACGAACTTAGCGGTTTTTTCGGCAACAGATCAACAAACTTTGTGGTTTTTCCGTGACAGATCGACGAACTTTGCGTTTTTTCTGCGACAGATCGATAAACTTTGCGTTTTTTTGGCGACACGATGAACTTTGCGTTTTTTCTTTCGACAGATTGACAAAGGTCGTGATTTTTTTTCCTCTGTGTCCGACTGACAAAGTAAGATTTTCTCCTCTGTGTTCGACTGATGAATTTCATGATTTTTCCCCGCGACTGACTGATTAATTTCACAATTTCCCCCCCCCCTCCGACTGAGTGATGAATTTCGCAATATTTTCTGGTGAGCAATCAACGAACTTCACACTTTTTTGCTTGACCGACTGACAAACTTTGTAAATTTTTCCGTTACCGATTGGCGAATTATTTGGTTTCTTCTGGTGACAGATTGATGACATTCACTATTTTTTTTTCTCGTGCCTCACTAAAAAATTAAAAAAAAAAAAAAAATCCGCAACTGATTGACGAATTTCGCGTTGTTTTCTTGCGACCGATTAGCAAACTTCGCCATTTTTTCCTTTGACTGATCGACGAATTTAGCGAGTTATTTTTCTATGAACATAGACATAGATAAATAATTCTAATAAAATAGCCTTTCGAGGAAGAATATCGTTTCTCGAAAAATGTTTCAAATACAATGTCTGTGTAGAACAGTTGTATTAGTTCATCAACTTTTTCAAATTGTCTGGTAGGTATAATAGATTTATTCTATGGTATTTATCCGTATGGTTGTTTGTTGGTGGCTTTACCTTAGCACAGTTGTACACTGACTGCCATGTAGCCCGAAAGTCGAAAAGCGATATTAACACTATTTCGTTAGAAATCCTTATCTATTTCTGTTTATGCGTAAGACGAATTTCATTATTTTATTCCCTCAACCAATTGACTAAATTCACAATTTTTCCAATGAAAAATAGACGTATTTAAAGATTTTTTTTTCCTGCGACCGAAAAGAGGGAAAAGAACAAAAAAGGGCAGTAAGAGCCATCGGTCGCTGCACCCTGTTAAATTGGCCTACAGTCAGCACTAAACAAAAATGAGATTAGAAGAGCTGCAAAGATCTTATTACTTTTACTCCTTGAGGTAAAGGAGTAAACCTTTTAAATCCTTGTGAATGAGTAAAAGTGTATCTTGTGAAAGAGTACCTTGAGACTGCAGCACCTCTAAATCAAATAAAATCTAAATTCAGAAATTCATTTAACAACCTAATTGTTAAGGGTCCCTAACATCGGTGGAACTTGAAAAATACACTGCATATATAAAATTTAACTTTCTTCCTTTTTTTATAATAAAAATAAACATTTTACATAATCATTCAGAGTTGACTTAATTTTTTCAATGGTATTTTGTCATGTCTGCATTAATGTAATTCTTTAAATAGCTTGTAAAATAATAGTGGGGTTTAAAGATTTTTTTCTCCCTCACAAACATTACACCCCCCCCCCCATTTAAAAATGTTGGTAGGGACACTCCCCTCTTTGGAAAAATTGAATTTCAAACCCTGAAACATGTGAAATATGTTCTGGAACATCGAAAAAAAAATAATATGATGATAGCATAAAATAAATAAGAACTGCTTTTTTTATGACTGCATATATTTTACAAGATCTTACACCTAAGTTGTCAATATATCCTGTCAGTTGCAAGGGCAGTACCAAGATTTGTCCGACGCAGAGGGGGGGGCGGTCTGAAAAATTTGATCAACTAGAATCCGAGCCATGTCAAAACCCAACCCAAAACGCTTAAAGTTGATTCGACCTGCATTAAATAAAATTAACTTCAACACAACCCGATATGAACAGCAGGTTGGTGGGGTTTGGGTAAAATCGGGTTACACGACGCAATGCAGGACTCTAATCTGAAACACTATTCTGGACACTTTTTTGAAAAAAATCAGGTAACTCAAACAAGACGTGGAAGAATCAAAATTCAACTCAAAACCGAAACAAATGCAGTCAACCCGACATGCAAAGAAAAAAAAATCCCTGACGGCTCGGCCTACAGGCACAGGTAGATTTCGAAGACGCAGACCGTGGGGCGCCTGTTTGTCGGGAATTGCGGAAGAAATGACCTTTTTACGATGATGCGGCAGTTGGAACCGCCTACTTCGAAACCTAACTTGTTTGCAGGCGGAATCGGCAGGGATTTTTTTGTTTTTAATTTTTTTTTTTTTTGCTATAACGGTTGGTCCTATAAAAAACTTATAAATGTAAAAGTTTTAAGTAATATTAAGAGGATTAATAATAAATTTAAGCAGATTTGAAATCTTGAGAATTGGCGAAGTTATGAATTTTTTTCTTCTAAACCCCCCTCCCCCCCCCCTTAAGGCAATTTTTAATTATATCAAAAATCTGTCATACATAAATTTTCGGCCCTTCTCCTAGAAGTAATAATAACTTTAAACGGATTCGATACGTATCATAAGTAAGAAATTATGGGTTTTTTTCTGTTTTCACAAAAAGCCCACCCCCCCCCCATCCCTCCCTTGGTTCGATTTTGTCCATTAACGAACTTGACCGAGATTTTATGCCCCTTGATTTTATGTATCAGTTTCGAAAAGATGCGGGAGTTGGAACCGCCTACTTCGAAAAATAACTTGTTTGCAGGCGGAGCCGGCAGGGATTTTTTTTGTTTTTAATTTTTTTTTTTGCTATAACGGTTGGTCCTATAAAAAACTTGTCAATATAAAAGTTTTAGATAATATTAAGAGGATTAATAATAAATTTACGCGAATTTGATATCTTGTGAATTGACGAAGCTATGATTTTTTTCTTTTAAAACCCCCCTTTTTTCCCCCCCTTGGGGCCATTTTTAATTATATCAAAAATCTGTCATACATACATTTTCGACCCTTCTCCTAGAAGTAATAATAACTTCAAACGGATTCGATACGTATCATAATTAAGAAATTATGGGGTTTTTTCTGTTTTCACAAAAAGCCCCCCCACCCTCCCCCCCTTGGTTCGATTTTGCCCATTAACGAACTTGACCGAGATTTTATGCCCCTTGATTTTATGTATCAGTTTGTAAAAGATTAATGCAGAATTTTTCCAGTTATCGTGGTCAGAAAAAAGTGACATAGATAGATAGATAGATAGATAGATAGATAGATAGATAGATAAAGTTTTGAACTGGGGGTGGTTTTGGGTTCTGGGAGTCATGATCGGCGTAGATCTGCAAAATTTTTTCAAAATTTCCAACTTATGTGAGAATGTAATAGGTAGTATTTCTTACGAAATCTACCTAAAATCAGCGGCAACCTAACCCACGGGTCATTTATTTAAAAAAAAATTAACCTCGGTTCATTTTTAAAAACTAACCACCACCCGACTGTCGGGTGGTGTGCGGGAAAATTGGGTTACTCGACTTGACTCTACTCCAAAATCAAAATATTTTCCCCTACAGCAATTAAATTTTAACGACAAATTATTTGATAACTGTAGTTTCGCAACTTGTAGCGTGCTACTTCCGTCCCCCTGGTTACACCCAACTGGAGACATGCTCGTGTAATAAGTAAAATTTGCGGTTTGCAAATTTTATTTATAAAACAACCCGAAACCCAACCTGAGCCTAACAAAAATATTTAGTTCACTCGCCACTGATCCGAAAATGAAATACTTCCACCTGAACACGAAATACTTCAATTTCCCTACCACTAAAAATTTTTAGTAAATTTTTACTTATTAAATCGCCGAAATCATGTGATTCAATAATGCAAAAATTTCTATTAATTTTTAGTTGTGGCAAAAAAGCATAAAAGTTGGCAGCTATGCAGGCTTGATGTCACAGTCCACATGTGTCAGTATTCAAGTAATACACTGAATGACTATGTACTAACATGAATGTGTGACGTCATCGAGTATGTGTTACAGTATTTTTTAGAAAAAAAATGTTTTTTAATGAATATTAATTATATCTAAAATAACTATATTCTTGATGTTCCATTTAAAAAAAAATCATGCCCTCCCTCCATTTTTCCCCTGTTTGGCCGCCATTTTGTTTTTGTCGCTTATAGTGGGCCCCAAAACAAAACAAAAAATTTCATGCTTCCCCTTTTGGCCTCCAGCAGTAATATGATTGACAGCTGACCACAACCCAGTCTGCCAATTTGTTTTTGTCACTTATAGTGGGATCCTAAAACGAAACTAAAAACTTCATGCCCTCCTTTTTTGGACACCCCCCCCCCCCTCACGTCCAACAACATGCACCCAACACGTTATCTCACAGTACGCTTTGATTGACAACTAGCCACGCCCCCTTTTGGCAGCTATTTTGTTGTCGTTTATTCAAGCCCTAGCCCCCCCCCCCCTCATTTTTCTACCTCCAAGACTACGAAGATTGACCAATTTTACGCTTTAGCGTTAAAAAATTAGTCAGAAATTGTGTCAGAAAGTTTTACGTTGTTGAGAAGATCATTTTAGAACCACCTTCACAATTATTTTTACATTTTATATGTCACAGAAATTTCAACTAATTAAACATACTTTTTAATAATTTTTACTATAAATTAGATACTTTTAAAAATACTTATTTTAATATTTCCTATTTAAACATTTAATATTTTACTGTCTATAGAAAAATAAAATCGATTTGAATTTCAGAAAGAAAAAAAAACATATTACCATTTTGCTGAAGTTTACATTCTTCCAAAAATCTTCAAAACTCCTTATATGACGATTTCAAGAACAGATTAACCTTTTTCTGAAAAGATAAAACAAAACAAAAGATTTTTTTAAAAATTTCTTATACATTTACATTGCATTATATCACAATAAACTTTCATGACATAATCACTATAGTCATTTTTCCAAATACCGAATATTCAGCCTTTATGGAATTCACTCTTTGAAAACATAATTCTAACTATAATTCTTATATATTTTATAGTTATGATATATAATTATCACAAAGGAAATTTTTACATTTCAAAGTGGTAATATATAAGGTAATTATATAAGGTTTTACGATATTGGCATCACATTCCTTTTCACGGCCATGATTTTTATTCTCGTGTAAAAAAAATTGCATTCAAAGTTGCAATCATAATTTTTTACCATGGCTGAATGCCTCGCCTGTGTATTCTGAACAAGGAAGATTGTCGGGAAGGTATCCACTGAAAAATAAAAAAATTCTTGATTAATTTTTGCTTTGTAAAAAAAAAAGTTAGACATTGATGGCAAATAACTTATGCATGTGCTATTTCAATGCTAACTTTATATTTGTTAGATTGATATCTTTTCATTATCCCATCGACCACTTACTTTTAAAAAAATTATCGCCAAATTGTAATGCCAATGGCAATAAACAAATGGAAATATGTGGCCATTGGAATCTCAAAAGAAAAAAAATAATACAAGAAATTTGGAAAAGTGCATTTTTTATAAGGCATTAATTATCTTTAAGTAATAAAATTTATATTAATGGAAACAGAAAAAAAATAATCCTGCATATTTATTCACAGAAATGTAGCATCCATGTGAAATCATTTTTTTAAATTATGGGCAACAGAAAAAAGAAAAAAAGCAGTAAATATTGTGGAATAATGGAAAATTCATGGTTTTGATTAAAAAAGCAGAAATCTTCCGTTCAATGTATCTCTGTAAAATACATGGCCAGATTCACTGTCGCCATAATCTGCACATATAATTGAAATGCTTCAGTATGTAAAGGCAAAATAAATAAATAAATAAAAATTTTAAAAAAGTTTGTAAAAATAAACTAGTCTTGACAGTGCAAAATGCCTGGCGACCCTTTTTGACGACTTTATGTGCCGGCAACCTTTATTGAAACACCTTTTTGGTTATTTTTTTTGTTTTCATTCGCAGGGGGGGGGGGGGGGGGAGCAAAATACATCTGCTAGTCGTGAAAAACAATCAGAGAATGCGTCAATCAATCATAGTAAAAATAAATTCTTTCCAAATTCGTTAATTGATAAAGGAAGAAAATTATGAAGTTTCTCAAACAAGTTGACGCAAAAGAAAAAAAATAATAATAATGAATTGAACTAGCCTGTCACAGGGGGAAAATGCTGGGGAGGGAGGGAATATCACAAAATTTGTCAATCGGCTGGATTAAAAAAATAAATTTAAAAAAAATGTGCGATTCGTCCATTGGTCACTTGACAAAAATTTCGAAATTGATCAATCAGTTGATGATTAAAAATTGTTCACGTCTTATATGTCATATATATATCATATCATATATGAATTACATATGGTAACTTGGTAATATACATAATAACTTGGTAATATACATCACAAAATATTATATAAATCATAGTACATTATCATAATGTCATATATGCTTTATAATTTGGCAATAAATCTAGGTTGCTTAGCAATTCATTCTTGGGGGTCACTATAACACGAAAATACCCGATATCAAAAGAAAATAAGGTCCTTTCAGAAAATATGAAACATTTTGCATTATTCAAGGAATTGTTATAGCAAGTAATAAGACTTTTTGATAGACTTCATTTATCAAAATGAGTAATGGTTAAAGAATCAGTTTTAAATTTTCTATTGGTTACTTGAAATTTTTATATATCAATTATTTTTTTATATATATATTTTAAATAATGCTACTGTTTTGAAAATTTGGAATTTTAAAAAATTGTTTTTAAAAAGGTACCCAATAAATAAAATTTCAAAAATTGAAATTATTTTTTAAAAACTCAAGTTGCATGTTTATGAATATAAAACACACACAAATAGAAGTGTTGCCCCTAATCACACTTCATGTTCACATCAGCGATTCTTTACTAGACAATTACTTGGTATACTCGATTTCTACTCTGCACTCGGCTATTCAGCCAAAGCACTACTTGGTACTAGAGTTGTATAATAGGGACGCAAGCCGTGTGTGGAAAATTTTCTGGAAAATTAGGAACTTTCCACTAAACATTTTAGAAAAGAAAAATGTAATTTTTGTTTTAATACCAAAAAATTAAAAGTATTCTAATTTTATGAACAAATTATTTATTGTTTGCACACAATTGAAAGTTTAAAGATGCAAAACATTGTTGTGACATTACAGACGCTTGTGAAGAGGTCAAAATATTAAGGATTGGGCTGTTTCTAAATGCATTGACAAAATAATTGATAATTCAGCTCTTCCAATCATGGATTTTTAGCTTTATTTTTTTTAATCAAAATAATTATTCTTTAATATTAATTAAATTTAAATGGTAATTATTTTAAACTACTGTTAATAATTCATATCGTCAAAATAATATAACTCATAATTTTATTAAACATTAAATTAATTTGCAGAAAGTTTTTCACCCAATATTTATGTGCGCGGAAAGTTTTTGTTTTTTTACAAGTCTGCTCGGTACACCACTACTTCTAATTATAATGAAAATATGTTTTCATTGCTATGTACAAACAGAAACAGATTAAGGTGATATGTATGATAAATATATCAGAAAAAGACTAATTGAAGCTGGAGAAGGAGGGGAAGGTTAAAAAATTTGCTACCAATGGGAAAGATTCCTTTATAAACATACAAGGTGGAAACTTGGGGGGGGGGGGGGTCAAAGTGAGCATATGCCCTGGACGCCAGAGCCAGAGCAAAAACTAAATAGTGCACCTAATAATAATTTTATCTGTTGTTTGATGCGGGGAATAAATGGATAAAAGTATCTTGCAGTTACTACAATAATTTGTGTCTACAACCTTTCTTGAATGAAAAAAATTACCCGATTCCAACAGAAAGAACACCAACGATAATATGTACTTGATAAGATGGAAAGCTGTATAAAGCGGAATTTTTCCAATTTGTTTCGATTTAGTTAAAAAATTTAAAATAAAGTTATGAATATTAGATTAAATGAAAAAAATCCGCTATATAAATGTACCTTGCAGAAGAGAGTGTATCGGGCATTCAAAAAACCGTTTTTCCACAGGTGAAAAAAAAAAGTTAGTTTTGGCCCTGTATATACATAAATTAATATACAACGTGTCATTACAGATTAATAGCAGTACTCTCTAATATAACAAAAATCAAAAGCAAATTTACACAGACTAGCGATTACAGAGCACAAAATTTATACAATATTTTTAAATTAAAAGCCTACGAACGTTTTGCCAATGTGAAAATGATTGCATCTCTGAGCACAATATGATTCAAATTAAAACATTCTGAAAATATAATACATTACAAATATTACAAATAAAAATAATAAGACTTGTGATTACTTACGTTTACTAGAAAAATGGAGACCGATTGACTTTCAAAACATCGAGAACGTAGTAGCAGGAACGCAGGGTCAAGTAAAATGGCGGTTTATTTATTTTCGTCTTGCCTGGAAAGGTAGAATGATTGGAAGGATGGCGCAGAAAGGAATTCCCATCACGCAGCGTATTCGGAAAGGAGGTGAGGGGATCCAACGTTGTTTCAACGAATTTTTTAATTAGGAAAAATATCTACTACATCGTTGAAAAATCACGCTTTCGGGCTGAAGCAAAGGAAAACAGAAATCGATTAAAAGACCTATTTTAAAACGTCGAGAGAAGTAAAATATCGTAACCATAAAACAACCGTTTTTTAGAAGTCATTTCTATGATGAATTAAATTTTCAAATTCTTTGGTCTAAAATTTTGCGATATAAAGTATATTTTTAAACGGACATAAAACAACGTAACCAATTTTCAACAATTCTGACTTATTTTCAACGCTATAAAAACGTCTGGTGTTACCTGGGAAGTAACGTGATGAGCTGATGAAATGCTGCAGGTAGCGAGGCTAACGAAAAAGAAAGGCTACCGCGGTACTTTACGCGTATCTTTTTTTACAGACCGGCGGAATCACGTGATGCTCGAATCCACCAATGCAGGTGTACGAAAAGAGCTTCACGTCACTCTCGCGGTCTGTAAAAAAAGATATGCAGAATGCACCGCGGTAGCCTGTCTTTATCGTTAGCCTCGGCAGGTAGACTCTTAGAATGAATACAACCAATGTTAGCAACTCATCTGATGTACATATACAGAACCTCAATATTCGATTGGCAGTTGTTAGCCAGAAGGACAAATTTAACGTTTCCGGTTTCCGGATAGCTAGGTCTGAACTGGAAACGCCAGAACTAATGGCGGTACAATTGTCTAATAAGTATTTCTGATCTGAACTGAGGGTGGTAGGATCAATGTCTGGCAACTCGCATTCAATACTATTAAAAGCAACAATTTAATGCTTTTTGCATCCTTTGAGGTTCCGTCCACTGTCTCCAGTGTAAGATATGGGGCCAGATGACTTGCCGTCTATGGATTCAACTAAGTGTCGGTGTCGTAATGGCAAATCATTGAAATGACCTACGCAGATAATCCATTGGACTGGTTTCTGAAGTTTCAATTCAAGCCTGAAAATTACACCATTAGATACTCCTGTGTTCACGGCAGTGCCGTCACACCCGAGAACAATAATATCGCTAAAATGATACAATACAACACTTGTTACGTATTCGTAAATGCTATTAGATATATCAAGACTAGATCCGCTTTCAGGTGTAAAATGTTCCATGTCTGTAGAACAAGGCTCCGATACAATACAGTAGTGCGCTTCTACAATTGTTCTTTGGAACAGTTTGTCCTCGTGTTTCTGATGTTAAAGCTTTGTCTTGCCGTCAATCAAAATAACGGCCAGTAGAGTGTAACGATTTTCATTTGATTTTGAGACCAAATTTTTGTAAATTATCGATTTTGTACTCCATATTTCATTTTTGTCTGTGACGAGGCTGGTATCTGATTCCAATGTTAAACCCAAATCTTGCATAACACTCGATGCAATAGTAGCCGTTTCTCTGTTGGATACACCATACCTTTTACTGACAAGTCACTGTGTTATCCAGTTTTACACGCATTTACATACAGTGCATAGTGTAGCCAACTGACAACACTTTCTATTTAACTTTTAATAAATAAATCAAGTTCTTTGCAACCACTATATTTATATAGAAATATTAATCAGGTAAAAATAATAAAAATATGCAACTAAATAAACTTTAAAATCTATTTTAAAATTTCTGGTGTCGAATTCTTAATATAAGTATAAAAAACACAATTCTAAAAGAAAAATTCATGCACTGTAGGGTTATTGCACGCGTGTTTGGTGCCCACCTGTTTTCCTCCGTCTCCACCTCCGCCACATCTTCTATTTCATTTCCCCTTTCATTCTCCACTGAATAGCTTGAAGCAGAAGCAGAAGCAGGAAAAGCCTTTTTTGCAAATGGAATCGTATCCCGTTTCTTTCACATTTGACGTTTCTGGAAACGTTTTGTTTGTGGAACATCAACACTTCCAATGAACATTTTTTATTCTGTTTTTTGGTCAGTGAGGAACGCCTGCTCTTTTGCAGGAACGTTGTTTTCTTTAGGACAGATACACCCCTTAAAAATCGCGCAAAGCGATAAATTCTGCCGTCAATTATTAGACGTCAGAATTAATGTTTAATAATTAAATTATAGAATTTTCCGGGACAAACCAACTTTCTCAAACGGAAAGAAATCTCCGAACAACCCAATATAATAATATATTTCTTTAGAGGAGGAGAATATAATGGTGCAAAGATTAATATATTTGCTGTTAATGTGAATGGGAATGGAAATAAATAAGAGTTAAATAAGATTCCAATTCATGCTAGTAACAAAATATAACAAAAGATGGCACTGTATCATGTGACATTATAATTTCGTAGAATCACAAAGTTTCTAAACTCACAGAAGTTATTTAGTAGCAGCACTAACTGCATGAAGAAATAAAAATATTTCGGAAATGTCTAAGATTGCGATAATAATAACTCACTGACTGTTGTACAATTCAATTTATATTATTGTATTGCTGAAAAACTTTTTATAACTTTATCAAACAATAACCTCATCGACTTCTATTCGCTTTAAAGGTGTAATTTCTTAAATATTTCTGAAATAAATTTTAGGAATACACTTAGCCCCCAATGTACTCAATTGAGAAAATAGTCAAAAGTCTACCTACATAATGCTGAATTATGACTTTTAAATAATTTTATTTACTAATTTTACACATTAATTTTTTAACTAATTTTATTTACTAATTTTACATGTTATTTTTTTAAATAATTTACTACATTTGAGTAAACGAAGTGAACACATTTCTCTCTGTGACTCAAGTTGTCCTTGACCAAAACATACATTCTCCAAGATGCTTCTCCCTATAGTACGATATTTCGTCTTTCCCCACATTCAACAATTCACGTGTATTTATTTCTTGAACGATCACTAGGTTAACGAAGAAGCTTTTCTTTCCGGAAACTGTCATATATATATATATATATATATATATATATATTTATAGCGTACTATACAGTTTCTCGTCCGATGTTACGAAATTATCCTATAAGATTGTCCCACAATCTTTTAGTGTACGGCAGTTGAAATGATGTACATTTATGACTACATCGTATAGTTGTCAATGCTGCACATGTAGAGTACAGTGTGCTACGAAGCAGTGCCGCCAAACTGCTACTTTTTAAAAAATATCCAAATTACTTCATTGCCATAACTTTTTTTAAAGTAGTAATATTCGCCTTATTTCACGGCAGATTAACCCTTTCAGGGGCAAGCACTTGTGCTCCTGTAACGTTGAATTCCCACCGGAATTTAGGAAATAATTTAGTTCAAAATAAGAATAAGCAATTATTCAACTTTATCTCGTCAAAGTTAAAAAAGTAAAATTTAATTAAAAGTTTCTGGTTTGAATCGGATTAAAATTAGGTGGTATATAATATATACCACCGCCCCTCAAAGGGTTAAATAAAGCAAAACTTAGACGAATTCTACTATTTCAAAACTATTGTGGATATTAAACAGCCTAAATCGACAAAAAAAAGTGACTGCAAACGATACTACGAAAATTATCTTTACCTATCGGTCGCTCAAAGGAAAACCGATTGACTTGAGTACATCTTATAGACGACATGACTTTGCGCACTTCTTCAGAAATTAAATTTTTATATCTAATGTTATCATTTTGAATTTTACGGTGTAAGTTTTAATAAAAGTTTCACTTTTGTGTCGGATGCATTCATGAATATGTTACCATAACAATCTGAAATCTGTTAAAGCCAGCTATAATTAGTCCTCTTCATCAAAGGTAGTTTTAATTGAGCTCATTAGCAAGATATAGTATAAACGAGTCACAACTAGTTTCAACTCCACCCACTGAGGGAAAAAAAAACAAGTGTTTTCTATTCAGACCTGGAATCCTTTAACATTAATACAAGAATTAACATGGAAGGATAAAACATTTGCAGTTAATATCGGTTTTTAACACTATACAACATATTTGATTGAAAAGTGTTTATGACTTCGGTTCGTCTGGCCGTGCTCTAACTTCCGTAAATATGCTCGGATTGCCCTGCAATTTTTGTATGTTATTGTCGTTATCTATAGCATGTTCCCTATTTCAATTGAAATGTGTAGAACTTATAGTTTTTTTACAGAGACATTCAATCGAATTTCGTTACATTACGGTCCATGGAGAAAAATCATTTGCTGTTTATTTCAATGATGTTACACAATTTCAAACACATTATAATTGATATATATCACTAAGGTGCATTACAAGAAGCTTAATATGGAATAGGGTGTTCATAGCCCTTATAGTTACTTTACAGGGAGAGTCAAAAGAATTCCGTTAAAGTACGTCTACGGAGAAAAATCGTTTGTGGTTTATTTAAATAGTGTTTCACTATTTTAAACGCATTGAAATTTATATATCACAAAGGTGCATTGCATGAGGCTTACTACAGACTATTGTGTGCATAGCAGTCATCGTTCTTTTACAGGGACATACAGAAGAATTCCCTACTCTCTGTTAACAATAATTCCTGGAAGTGCGTTTTAAGTTGCTGAACGTGGTTTTAAATTTAACTCATTTTTTGTCTATTACTTGGTGTGTATAAATTCTGAAGATCATATACAGGGTAGCACAAAAGTTCGCGAACACATTTCGTTTATTAACAGAAACTTCTGAAGGAAAATTTAAAACTGTGAGCTACGCGTTTCCTAACTGAACTAAAATTTACATCCTATGTAGTATATATACAAACCTATAGATCATACACAGGGCTGAATAAAAGTATTCGGGTATTTTTCCGAATATTGTTGGCAATTCCTGAAATTACGTTTTTAAATATGTTATGCGCTTTCCAAATTGTTTACTTAGATGTTATCTTTCAGCTTATTGAACGGTAATGATTAGTAAAATTATTTTGGTTACATATTCTATGCTTGGCGCATGATTTTTTGTTCTTGTAATAAATTAAAAGATGTTCTAAAATACGTGCAAAGCGGCAATCAGACACGCTATATAATTCAAACTTTAAGCTCAATACTCATCTATATCGGCAACTGTTGCGCAAAATACACCGAGTGATTGGAATTTCGAATGGGAAACACTCCATGCTGCGTGTAATCTGACCAATAGCGTCGCAGGAGATTGCTTAAGGATTAATCCATTCTTTCGAATCCAAGATGGCTGCTGTTACTTCAGATACACATTCGTTTTTGTTGAAAACAAATAAAATATTTAAAAAAATGGGCACAAAATATCGTTCTTTGTACGACAGAAGAAGCTAATGGTAATGAAATATTATTATCACATCCACGGCACGAGAATTAGATAAGGATCCTACAAAAATCGAAGAAAGAGCAAATTCCATTAACTTTCGATGTTTACAAGACAAGATAAAAATGTTTTGACTGATGACAGCT
The DNA here is from genome assembly GCA_963931845.1 of Maratus michaelseni. NCBI lineage: Eukaryota > Metazoa > Arthropoda > Arachnida > Araneae > Salticidae > Maratus > Maratus michaelseni. The sequence goes on along the minus strand of OZ007588.1, from coordinate 43,340,182 downwards.
GGTAAGTAAATTTTGATAAATTTTAAAAGTATTTTTTTTTTAATTAATCTTAATTTTTTGTTTCATAATAAGATTTATTACAATGTTGAGAAGTTTCGGATACCTTTTGCTATTTATAAGCTTTGATATCGTTTCGTCTATTTGTCGCCAAACACCCCAATGTCGTCAAGCACTCACTTGCATCTTGAATGAAAGAGAGTGCATACAAAAAAAAATATATAAAATAATAGCCGTATGCTACTGTATGTGGTATATCACACTACATAATATATTATATTGCTCAATATTTAATATGCGAAATTCTTAATAACATTGCGATGTTATCATTTCACCTTTTATGAAATGTATCATATGTTCTGTTAAATTATTTAAACGAATCATTTTTCCTAGAAATAAATTAAGTTATTGAAAAATGTTAATCAGTTACTAAAAGTATTTTGGAATTTTAGAAGAGGAATTTTTAATATAAGCATTAACTTAATTATTTTATTATACAAAGTGTTTTATTTAATTAGTATAATTGTATTTACCGTATATACTCGTGTATAAGCCGACCCCAAAATTCCTGATGAAAACATGTTTAATACCAGTATTTTACAATAATGTTCTTCGTCTTACATAATTCACAATTAAATGAGATAAAGCAGGGCGTAGAAAATTATTCTGGTGTTAAACTTTTTTGCATTTCGGTTTTGGGGGTCGGCTTATACACGAGTATATACGGTATATATTAAATTTAAAGGGATTTTTTCTCCGTTCATTTATTTATGTAAGTGCACGGAAATTCATTTTTAATTATATTTCCTCGTGAATAAAATTTATTTCAAAATTTCATATTCCATCAAATGTTAAAGTATTAAAAACTCTTCAATCATTTAAGCACCAATTATCCTTACCAATCATGCTTAACACTTTCCAACATAGTTGAAAATTTTATATGACTTCGGATTGTCTGTCAGTCTGTCGGAGCGGTAACTCTCGTAAATGTACATTGACTGCCCTGTAATTCTTTTTTGTTATATTGACGTTTAATACATAATGATCACAATTGATAGTGAAGAGTGTAGCATTTATAGTTCTATTACAGGGACAGTCAAAATTATTCCGTTACATTACGGTCGATAGGAAAAAATCGTTTCAAGTATATTTTGATGATATTACACCATTTCAAGCATAATGAAGTTGATATGCAACTTATGAGGAGCACAAAAACATGCTTTCTGTAGAATATGGTATGAAAAGTATTCTTTATTCATTCACAGCATGACACAAGAATACTTTTACACAATGCACTACAGGAAAATATCACTTGCGACGCATTTTGATGATACTGTTACAGTAATTCATGTTGGCTACATAACGAAGTCGAAAGAACTGAAATGCTCCACAAGTTAGTTATTGAAAAGTATTGTGTACATTGCATTTATCGTTCATTTACTGGGATACACCAATTAATTCGGTTACTGTACTGTCTAAAAGCGGTAATTGCTGGAAGTGCATTTTCAACTTTGGTTAGCGTTTTTAAGTTGAACTAAATTTTTGCATAGTATGTAATGTGTATAAATTATGTTGATCATATACAGGACTACACAAAGGATATCGTAAATATTACTGCCTATGGTATTGAATTGCATAAAAGTAGTTTTTAATTGCGTTATGCATTTTCCTTACGAACTGTATTTAGTGAACTAATAGAAGTTTGTAGAATATAAATATCTTCTTATACAAGGCTACGAAAGAACAAGATATATTGCCTTTTATGTTTGGTAATTACTGCAAGTGCGTTTTAGTTGTGTCATGTGTTTTTGACCTGAATTAAATTATAGCTTAATATGTGACGCATACAAAAAATTTTATATAAAATACAGGGCTGTTCAAAAGAAATCGAGTGTGTTTCCATGTACTGGGAAAAATTGCTAAAAGTGAATTTTTTAACAGAACTAAATTTCAGCATGTTATGTAGTGTACATGAAAATCTATAAATATATACAGGGCTGCACAAAATAATTCGATTACTTGTTTGACTACAGAAAGTTATTGCTGAAACTGTACTTTTGAATGTGCTATATGCTTTCTAAATTGTTTGCTTACATGTTTTCTGTAACCGTATTTAACGGAGAAGTTATTTTGCAGTTTTCTGGATGTATTGAGGGGGCGTTGCATAATCTCTGCTTGAAGCATGGTTTTCGGTTCTTGTTATTAATGCAGTGCATTTGAAATTGCTGAAAAATATTTCAGTTATTTTACTTACCCACCAAAAACAATTTTTCTTTTTCTTTTTCCTTCTTTTTCATATATGTGGGATAGAGATGAGACGTTTAATGTCCTTTACAGGGTGGTTATTAATTAACGTGAGGTGTTCAGAGCCCTCTAGTGAGTAAAGTATTGAACGAAACCTAACCAAATTTGATGAGCATGCATAGTAGACCATGGGATTTCGAATTCTAAAAAAATTTTTCCAAAATTTGCTACTAGGGACAATTTTGGCGTAGGAAAAGTGTATTAGTGTAAATATTGAATGATTAAATGCCAAACAATACAGTACACATCAATTTTATTTACAACAAATGTTTTTTACTTACAAATTAGGTTCAATATGAGCATCATTGTTATATTCCAAGAACTGCATACGATGCGCGACGTTTTCTACTGCTAAATTCTTTAAATAAAAGGTAATTTTATTTCAGTATTGATTCTTCATTTTTTGAAACTCTCTTTTTCGAATACACAGCGCCACATATTCCCCTGGTGGTAACTTTAGGAAATATATTTTTTTTCGCGGAATCCTTCGTCCCCCGTCTTGTTTAATCTTCCTACAAAATTTGGCGTCATTCTCGCAATTAGATCGCGCTACAGAACACTCTGAGTACCGTGAGTTTAATTATAACCACCTTGTATATAAAAGGTGTCTTCTACAAAAAATATTGCATTCCAGCTGAATCCTCCTAGTATCATTGGGGTCTTTTAGGACCCCATTTTTATTTGCTTTGAAGTTTTCCGTCTTCCGAGCCAGAAAAAATAATATATATTTAAACTTAATAAATCAAAGTAAATAGACACATCGTGTGAAAAAGGTACATTTAAGGGAATTAAATTTCAAATTCCAGTCATGCAAAACTAAGAACGCTTATCTGAAATTTAAATCTTGAACTAGGAGGTTTATTACCAAAGCACTCGCAGTGTTTATATTAATTAATTTGATAACGGACTGGTTTAAAAAAAAATACATAGTTATTTCCGATAAAGAAGTTGAAACCAGACTTTTATATAAAAGTAAAATAAATTAGAATTTTATTTCAAACTTTTTATTTTGTTTTTAATTAAATTTGTTTGTTTTAAATTATATATAATATTAGTAAAGTGTAATATTGTCAAAGCTTTGTGTAACGGTGTTTCCGAACAATAGTATTTGTGGTAGATATGTATATTTTCAAACGATGATCGCCAAGGTCTGATTTGTTAATAATATTCTAAAATGGTTTCAATATTAATTTTCTAATTTAAAAATATTTTATTAAATAGATATAAGTATTAATCTTAAATACTCAATCATCACAAGGTTTGGTGGTTTTCATGGCCCTGTTAATCTGTTTCAAAAAAGTAAATTTGTTATTTATACCCGATTACTGACAGAAATCTGCAAAAGTAAAAAATCTTCACTTAAAGGCATGAATTCAGTATTTCTGGAAAGTACTTTTAACAGAAAGCAAGGATAGACATGACATATACCACTACTCTTTATAATGTTAACACTGTCAGTGCAAAAGATTCTGAAGCAGATATCGTATTTCTCCTTATATCGCTCAATAACAATGCAATTCCCTTTAGAACTGATTTTTTTTTTTTTTTTTAACTTTTTGAATAACTGAAATCTTTACTTTGAGCCCGATCTTGAAGACTGCTGTAAAAATCGACCCCAATCGAATCGGAACAGTACTCAACCTCAGGATCACGAGCTTGGGCTGAGCCCCTGTCTCAGCCCAAGCAAACTCTAATTCAAACCTCTAAAGTCCGCTGAATCCTCTGATGGGTATAAACCCTTATTCATATTTAATGATTTCGTCAATGTATATAAAAATACGCAATAATAATAATAATAATAATAATAATAATAATAATAATAATAGTAATAAAATCAAGTGTAAATAAAAACAAAAATATAATGGCATGTTATTCAAATATATATTTACACGGTAGCAAATTATTCATAATATGTTATTGTAGATATAGAAAAATATAGAAAAACTTTAAGAAATGTTTCTATTTTTTTTTTTTTTTTTTTTTTTTTTTTTTGTGAGATGAACTTGTTTTTATCTTATTTATCAAAACATAGATATTTTGATGAATAAATATTTTTATAAATAATATAAAAATAAGTCCATCACATTGAAAATATTGCAAATTTCTTGCAAAAGTATTTCAATATTTTTCTATATGTAGATTATTTAATTAAATAAGTGCAACAAATACTCTATTAGTAAATAAATTTTTTTGTTCAAAACATGTTTATGTTGTTTAAAAGAGGGTAGAAGTTGGCAGCTACGTAAATAGCTCAGCGTTTGCTGCGGATAAGATACCATAATAAAATTAGATCTTCATTAAATATAATTAATAACTAAATAAAATAATTTAGAGGTTTTTCGGGTATTGTGGAATACTATTTACATTTGAGACAATACAGTATATTTTTAAAAACCTGAAAACCGAATACAATTACAAACTTCAACTATATGCAAATAGTTTTTGTAGACAAAAAATATTTTACGAAATTTCATCCTTTGCAAACAAATAATAAGAATAATAATAAACGTATTTTACGGGCATTGTGAGATAGTCGGAAAATATGGAATATACGATTAAAAATGGATAAAATGAACAAAATTTGGCAAAAAACAAATATAAGGGTATCCAGAGAGCATGATCAAAATATTACTGTCCAGGTAGTCAGCCATTATACTCCAGTTCATACTTCAGATTTTCAGAAATCAATACTGTAAGGGTCTGTCTCTGTGCCTGAAGGAGGAGTTTGTGCCAGTGCCATTAAATTATCTCGGAAGTTTCTTTTCAGTTCACCATAAATATCAGTTTGTTGAATACGGATAAGAAAATTATCTTACCTTTTCTGAAGGTGCTTCCACCTGGTTATCCAGTGTGCCTTTTAATCCAAAGATCTATTTATTTATACATCGGATTATCCATTGGTGATCTCGTTGATAGAACACTATTCGCTTTCTTCTGAAAACTAAATAATTAGATTATTGTGGAGACTAAATAATTTTAGACCATTTTTCTTATCTTGGACGTACATATTCTTGATTATAAAATACTGGGGCGTCACAATGATTACATTTAACATTTAAGTTTAGATTTAAAGTATAAAGCATTATAACATATATTTTATCTGAGCTTTAGTAGTCCACGTGTGTTCTCGATTACATATTTTATTTGGGACTGAAGTTTAAAGTCATAAGTTCAGTATTGAGAGTTTTTTACTTTCGTCATTCTTACGTCAGTGGAATTACACATTGCAAGGTTTTTCCGTAAGAATGTAATCAGTCAATTAAGATCTTTATTACTTGAAATAATTATTGTTCTAATCTTCAGCATACCTCATAAACAATAGTTTATCAATGTAGAGTGGTTTCGCCATCACTGGTTGACGTTGGGTGGCTGTTAATCTTTATAATTGGTTTTCACTGCGCGAAGAAGAATGAGTTGGTGATTTCGTTTTTTCCCTTTTGATTAATAAATTCTTTTATTTTCTTTATTTCCCTAGGAAATTAAAATATACTTTTTGATCTTTAATTTCGCGGATGAGATTAATATTTCTATCAGTGCCACTATAATCATGGAATATTATGAAATATTGGTATTCTATATAACCCGACACCGCCAATTTGACGAAAAAATACTCTATGTTCTATTGGTGTGAATCGCGAGCTAAAAAAAAGAATATTACATCATTAACTGTTAATATTTCGGTGTACATTATGCTTAATTTCAATTTACGAAACCACTTAATTTTTATTCCCAAATGAAACCAGAATTTATCTTTTTCTTATTCCAAAATAAATGTGTTCGTAATTTCGGTTTCATTCAATCATTTCAGCATTTTTGCAATAGAGGTGGTTTGTCCCTAAAAGGGTTAAGAGTGTACTCATCTCATTTTGGATATGTTGCTTAGCAATGGTTACTGTTTCTAAAACAAAGTTTCGAACAAGAAAATGGTAACTTTTTATGGAAATTAATATTACGGGTTACGGAATAATTATTACGATTCTACACGGAATATTGTAACTTTTTTTCATGGAAGTCTTAGTATTTTTCGATGAATACATCTGCGGATCGCAAACATATCAGTAATTTTTTACAGTAATCTTTACCTTATTTTAGATGCAAAAAGTTAATTCAAATGCTAACATATAAGACAAGGTTTCTAAGGTTTAAACATAAATTTATTGCGCTAGCATTTCTCTAAAATCGTTTTAAATGGCATTATATAACCTCACCATGTTTTATGGGAATTAAATAAACTCTTACTATGATATATGTTATATATATTCCAGGAATGAGATTTCTCCGCTATTTGCCAGTATAATCTTAGTGAAAAAGTTATTCAGTTAAATTGCATAATATTCCGATTAAATCAAATAACATTTTCTGTAAGATTATACTGGTATGCAAAAAAGCGGAGAAATCTCTCATCTAATTGATATACTATAAATAACTAAGTTTATATTATTGCTAGTCTGCACATTTATTTTCAAAATTTATCTTCATATTGTTCGGTTTATTTAACTTTTTTACTATCCATTTAGAGATAATACTTTGTTAAAATTCAAACTCTCTTAACGATGAAAATCGTTTTTAAAAATATTCTTTTGTGGAATTAAGGAACCCCTGTTTTCTCTTACCTTAATCAGGGCTCGCAGCGTTCCTAAAATTTTCTACCTTTGCTACCACTATTATGAAACAGCAAAATTTCTAGTATATTTATATTGAAGATGTAAAAGGAATCTATTGGGGATATTTCCGTTTAAAAATAGTGGTAGCAAAGGAAGAAATATTTAGGAACGCTGCGAACCTTGCTTTAATACATTCATAAAATATTTCCATTCCTTTTCGAGTGACTTTTAAAAATAAATTAACTAAGTAATATTAGTGTCAGCGGTTCCCAACCTTGGGTACGCGTACCCCTGGGGGTACGTAAATATAGTATCGGTAATGACGGAAATCACAAAAACGGTTCAACTGAAATCACATAAAGTAAGTTGATAGTTTTGGATTATAAAGTTAGTCTCATGTGTAACTCCAAAATGCTGCTCTCAAAATGAGGGTAAAGGCCCACTAGACCTAAAAATTCATTGATAATTCAATGTCATTAGCTCTGCCCACTGCTATTCATATTGCACCTGCACTTATATATTTTCCCCAATCTTTTCTAAAACTTCCATTGATCATTATACAATGATCTTTTCCCACCTCATTTTCCTTAATATAAAAATGAAAACACCAGTGGTTCCTTAATGAATGGAAAATATAATAATGCATAATTCTTAAATATGGATTTTCAATCAATAAATTATTATTAATAAAATGTCGGGGAAGAGAGGGGGGTGATGGGTGTTTAATGATAAATAGGGGGTACTCCGAAATGAAAAGGCTAAGCAAGGGAGGAAAAAAGGTTGGGAAACGCTGAAAGGATTAAAGAAACGATTCTGCATTTATATGGTACCCAATTCATGGGGAGAAAAGTTGGGTTTTTTTTTCTGGTTTATATTTTTTAACTAGAATCATAAAAATGCTCATATTACGTCTGATTTCAAAAGGAATGCATTGAAAATTCTAGTTACTAAACATTTTTCTATATCATATAATAGAATGGTGAAAATAATTTATAAATCAAAAAAGGAATACATTGAAAAATTAGCAATTACGCCTTTCGCTTTATTCTTACTTCTAAGAAAAGAAGGGCAAAATTAATCTCCTTATTTCGGAAATTCGAAATGAAATCTTTTCAACATAGTTAAAATATTGTTTTTATTTCGTTCTCTTTTATCTATCCAGCCGTGCTTTATGATTCGTAGATATTTTTCCAATACCTTAAAATTTAACTACATTCTTCAGGCTCACTACAGCAAAATGACCTACAATAAAAATAATGCGTAAAAAATGTATACTTTTTATATAGATATAAAAAATTCAGATACATTCAGGTCCCAAATTACCAGGCTACACAATCAGCACTATTTCAAAATAGTAATTTTCGCCATATTTCTCAATTTAAGTAAGAGGATGATTACTATTCGAAAATAAAGGTGCTTCCAGTACTGGGCCTGGAAACATTATTCATTACAGGCGTTATTTATATCTCAAAGCATTATTTTAAAATAATAATATTCGCTTTTTTATTCACAGAAATGTGTGAGTAAACAAAACGAATATTCTATTCTGAAACTCAATTAACCATCCCCAACATCTGGGTACTCCTCTGTATTGTTCGATTGAGTGTAACTATATCTTACAGAAGAATGAAAAATTAGAGAAGAAACAAAACATTGAAAAATATTAGTAATTTTGGAAAGCTTAATAATCACTTGTAAACGTAGAAAACTATCAAATTGCGGAAAGAAAATTAAAGAACGATATTCTATATAATCAAGTTTTAGAACTGTGAGTATAGACAAACAAATAAATAAGAAACACGTCAAGCGTTTAAAATATCGAAAACGGATTTATTGTATTTATTTATTTTATTTATTATTATTTTTTTTTGTACAAGAAAATTTTACTCTTACTATAACGATTATTTCGTTGCTATAGCAGATGAATCATTTAACACTAGAACGGCGGTGAGGGAAATAAGTTAATAGTCTTAAATAAAAATTCTGGTGTGAAATATTTTTATGTAACTTAATTAAAATTTACCGCCGTTCTAGTGTTAAATAATGCGAAATTAAACAAATGGTAGAGGACTGCATTTTTTGTTCTGGACAGTTGAATTAAAATGTTTGGCAAGACGTTTTTTTAAAATTTTAATACAGTGCGTCTCATAAATATAAAGACACAGATATTTTTGAAATTACATTTTATTAATTCAGTATAAGAAATTAAATTTTATACTTCATATTAAGTAAAATGAAATTAATCTGTTATCGGGGTTTAAATATAAACAAAATAATTTTGACTCGAATAATAAAAAAAAATTAAAAAATTGCACTGTTTCCGAAATTTAAACACAAATTTGAAAGTGTTTCATTTGCATTTTTTATTCGAATGCGCGCGTACAGAAATAACGCAGATAAACGCTTTAAGTTACCCAAAAGACAAAAGTTGTTTGAGTTGTTTCAATTGCAAAGATGCCACGGAACATTGAAATTTCTAAAGATGGGATTTGCAAAATATGTGGATTTAAAACTAATGGTTTAACAGTTTCTCAAATATGAAAAAACTGGGAGAAGCAGAGCTGCACTTAATAAGGTTTTATCGAAAATATACAAGATAAATTTGAGAAAACGATTTGGTAGACTGAGAAACACTAGTGAAAGACTCGATCTCAAGGTCATGCGACTTGTTTCGTCGAAAAAATGTCCCTCCGTCAAGTTTCTCAACGAATTGAGGGTATGGCAAAAATATTGTGTGCCGGTATATGTGCAGATTTCCTTTACTGAAATAAAAACACAAAGAATGGAGGCTACACTGGGGTAAAGATAATATGCATTGGAGGGACGAATGGATGCAAGTCATTTTTTCAGTTGAAAAGAGATTTAACTTGGTTGGCCCAGATTCTTCGAATTCCTACTGGCACGATTTAAGACGTGAAACTCGAACCCTCTTTAGTAGGCCAAAAGGGGAAGTTCAGTGATATGGTTTGGGATGACTTCTCTTTCAATGGAACAACAGATATTGCTTTTCTGGAAGGTAAACAGACATCTAAAAAGTATATAGAAGATCTCGATAGTCACTTGTTGCCAATATCTGATTCCCTTGGTTGTCGGAATTATTTGTACCAACAGGATAATGCACCGATTCTCACATCAAGACTCAGAAAAAACATGGTTGCTGATAACAATGTTTATGTCATGGTGTGGCCCGCACGTAGCCCTGACTTAAATCCAGTTGAGAATCTTGGGGGCATTCTCATTCGCAGTGTAGATGCATCTGGAAGACAGTTTTCAAATTTCCTTGGGTTTTCTTCGAAACTTGCCGTAAATACGGGTTAGGATCCCTTATAAAGACCCCCATGGAGGGCACTTCCCCTAGGGCCTATATCCCTCGAATAGATAATAGGCCATCATCAACCAACCAACCAACCGTCAAATGTTTTTGAGTTGAAAAAAAGAAATCGAACGAAGTTGGTTTGATATAGAGTTAGAATACTTTCACAACTTAATAAACAATATGACAGTTAGAATATGTGCTGTCATTAATAAAAGTGGATCTTTTATTGGACGATAATTCAAAAGTATGTAAAATATCTTTATATTTATGAGACATAATTTTTTTTCCATTTATCAGTTTTCGAGTTAATTTTTTAAATTATTTAATTCTAATTTAATTTACTGTAATTTTCTTTGATACATATTTTTTGTTGTATGTATACACATATTTTTGAAAACTGAATTATTAAAGAATTATTTCGAAAATATCATTGCCCTTATACTTATGAAGCGCACTGTAAAAGAACCGGCAATCTGTGAAAGCAGAAGTTATAGCTCGCAAATTGGGAACTGGCAGGATGTTCTAAACTAGGTGAAGATACGTTAATTTGTGAACATTTTATCTGCCTAATAGCAAATTATATTTTAGCCATTTGAAGGGAGGTGATATTTTATTTATACAACCCTAAGTAATGTATAGCAGAATGGTTTAACAGCAAGTTTTTCTTTATATAATCCAGATATTCCGTGATTAAATAAAGAAAGAATTTATACTCTAAATTGCTGATAAGTGCTTTGAATACGAAAACGCACTAAATTAGTCATGACTATGCTCGTCAGGGCTCAACGAAGTGTTAGAGAACTGGTCATTAAAATTAAAACCAAATAAGATTTTAATATATAAATTTGACTAACTTATTCGTGTATTAAAGGATTTTAAGCACGACATATTCCACAAATTAAAAAAAAAATTATATCATTTTTTTAACGTTTATTTAACGGAAAAGAAATAAATGAAAATTTAATTGATGTTTCAATACGTACTTTTAAAGATCTTGAATGTTCGAAGATTGAGATTTTTTTCTAGCTATTTGAATACCGTTCTCTGATTTAAAACAAGTTTTAAATCCAACTGATTTCTTCAGATTACTTTTAGTCTATTCAAATTCAATTTGATTCTAAGTTCAATACCTTAATTTAAAACAAAAGTAACAAAACAGTTTCATTTATATAAAAAATAATGATAAAAATTCACTTTTACTGGGCTCTTTCGATGACAAAGAGCGCAGTTAAGATCTTTGAAACAAGATTTTATTTGAATAAAAAGCGTCAAAAGCGAAGAAAAAAATTCTTCCTTTTAAATAGTAAATGAGAGTATTCTTTCAGTTAATTATACAATTGTTTTTTACTGAACTTCGTTGAAAGTTTCAGTGAGTGAAATAAAATTTCATGGCAACTATTTTTTTTAATTGCTGTTGGGACAATCGGAAAAGTTATCATTATTTTATTGTGTGAATCCAAATAAGAAAGCAGTAAAGTAATTCTAATTTACGTTCTTTTAACAAGAACAACTCAAACAGAAAGAAATCCTTTTTTATTTAGTATATATAGGTAAAAAATTACTTTTTAATTAATTTCAATTACTTTTTAATTTAACTTTTTTTTATTTTTACTTTTAAATTTTTATCTATTAAAAAATTTTGCTACTTAAACTTATTAAAGCGCAAAACGTATGACGAAAAAAATGTATGAAATATTACACAATGAGCCAGATTTTCAAACATTTTAGCATCACTTAAGCATGATGGAGAAATTGTCTTATGGGATTTCATTTTTTAACACTTTTTAGAAAAGCATTACTGTAATTTAAAAAAAGCATTACTGACGCCTCTGGCACGCGTGCCATTGGGTAGCTCTCCCTGCAATATTATTATCGAAACTGCACAATATATTTTTTTACAGTGTTCGTATGAACTCTTGGAATTTTGAAGGAAAGTACCAGTATTTCCTTATAGAAAAACTCGCTTTATGCAGTCGCGTGATTATATAAGGTGAATTTTTAAAAAATAAAATAGTGGTTACTTCCCCGAAAATTCCAGGAATCCGTACGAACACTGTCTTTCTGTACCAGTGTTCTCAGAGTAGTATTCTTAAAGATCAATTTCGCCAACTTGAGTGCAGTTTGATATCCTTATCTCTAAAGTTTTACTTAAGCTCATTTATTTGCCACCCTTCCCCTTCATTTTTCTTTTTTTAAACAAAATAAGACATTTTACTAAAATCTTCTGAAGTCACTTCCATTCACGGAAAATTACGATCACTAATTCTTTTCACATTAGTCAGTTCAACAATATTATTATTTTTTGTAATTACTGTTTCAGTATTTGGAATGTAGATTGAAATCGGAGTCCGATTTTAAAGCAATGATTTTATTAAAAACCATTTGCTTTATAGAGTGTGTGTTTTTTTTAACTACTTTGTTTTAATTGTAGTTTCGTTGTTGTAATGAACTAAGTTAATTGATAATCATGATTACGATTGCTTTATTGTTACCACTTATTTGAAACAAAAACATTCGCCTTATTTAATGGTTGATCAATGACAGATTACGCAAGACTATTATTACAGTTTTAAAACAGTCGTAACAATAAAGCAATCTGAAAAAAAAAGAGTAGCCCAATTGGCAACACTGATCATGAATGTTAGAATAACCCTTGAAATAAATAATAAAATATACAGAACTTGTTCTTCAGCAATGAAAAAACCAAAACAAATATTTAAAAATATATAGTTTTCCCGAATTTTTTAAAAAATTAAAACAGTCGAAGATGGGTTGTTCCTTTGCTGTTATTTTTTCAAACGGTAATAACATCAAAATAGAAATTCATAATTGTGTGGGGCTAATTTGTATTCTAATATTACATTTAAATGTTTATTATTTTTTCAGGGTGCTTCATATTTTTGGCCAAGGCTGCTTGCAGACTTGCAGTCATTTTTTCTAAGTTTCAATCATTTGAATAGAGCAAAACCATTAAGATAATATATGGTAATTGTTAAATATTTATCCTTTGTACCCAATATCGTTTTAACCTATTACATCAGTGATACGGACATCCAGTATCCCACACAATTTTTAGCATGACAGCCTTTTCAGTAAGAAAATGTGAATTTCTTGGTAAATTCCATAATTTTTTCTTATATATATATATATATACTTTTACAAGCCTAAATTGAAACCTTTAGCCATACGATAACGTGAAAGAATCGGAATCTAGTATCATTTTTAGGATTTTGTTCATCTCATGAGACCCTATTCGTCTCGTCTGTCTGTCTGTCTGTCAATAACACCGTTTGTACTCGGAAACTGTGTAAGTTAGAGACTTAAAATTTTGTGTACAGCTGAATACTTACTGTCACGCGACAAATAATAAAATTTTGAATACGACGCAAATTAGCGGAGATATTACTTAAAACTCATTAAAGAAACTTAAAAAATACATTCTCGCTTAGGTTCCTACCCTCCATTACGAGACTACCTAGATACAGAGCTGGGCAAAATACATCGAAAAACCATCTTCGATACAAAATACAAAATACATTGGTTTTAGAACGTAAAATACAAAATACAAAATACTTTTCAAATTCTAAAATTTTAAAATACGAAATACATGTATTTTCAAAATACGTTCAAAATACAAAATACATTAATTTTAATTTTAATTATTTTGCATTGTCGTGCACTAGGCAAAAATGTTTTAATTGCAATATCATGGGGTAAAAAAAATATGGTATATATAAAAAAAAGGTATAAATAAAAAAAATGGTATAAATAAATATGATAAATTTTTATCTATTGTATGGATAGGTCCGTAAACAACAAAAAAATAGAGGTCTGCATGGGCCGAAATTTCCACGCCCTGTCTCAGCCTGACCTGTAGAAAAAAATTTGAGGCCTGACCCGGTATAAAAGTTAAAAGTTAGACCCAAGCCTGACCGTGTCCGTACAAAAAATTCTGTGGTACGATCCCGTGTAAAAGCTAAAAATTTGGTGCGAACCCGGCCCCGGCTTGTACAAAAAATTTATTGGCCTGTATAAATGCTAAAACTTCAGCCCGAGCTTGGCTCGTACAAAAACTTAATTGGCACTAATGAATTTCTACAGAAGATAAATTTTTACGCTGATGTGGTTAAAAATTCTTTTGTACGAGGTATTCTGAAGAAGATATTTATTTTAGCTATTTTTCATATTTATATTCTTCTTTTTACTTTCTTCTATCTATAATAGAAGAAAATATTGTAATCGAAATTTTTTTCGACTTCCGGTTTTCGACGGAATTACACGTTTTAGGGGGCAGAGATTCCAAAAAACACGTTTTTACAAAATGTCCGTCTGTCCGTCCTCATTGTATCATCGAAAATATGTTATGCTTCAAATTGAACAGAATTTATTTTCTATGTTTTTGTCTATGGCCAGCAGATCCTACTTGAATTTGGGGATATTTCGACGAAAGAGGGCGCTCCGATCGCGTTTATTGTTTGATTTTCACTATTGTATCATCGAAAAGTGTATGAAGTTATGCAGATAATTGAACAAAAAAGAAAATCTGTGTTTTTGGCTGTGGCCGGCAGTTCGTACTTGAATTTGGAGATTTTAGCCCGAAGGGGATGCTGTGATAGCCATTTAATGATTTCAAATTCGAAAAGTTGTACAAAAAAATTAGAAATCCTAAAAGTTTTTTCCGTTAAATGTTCGGCCTTGATCCGGAGAATCCGGTGCAATTTTTGTTTTGCCTCTATCTGAAAAAATGGCTGAGATATAGCGGTTTGAAATTTTAGGGCGGCTGACATTTTCAAACAAGACAGCAGAATTCATCCATAAACGGGTTTAATTTACGAGTTTTAGTTAACATGGTTTCGGCAAATTTTCTTTCATTGTTGTAAACATTCTTCCTATCCTTATATGCTTAACACTATATATTTATATTCCCCAAGCTGGGCGACAGTTGGCGAAATATCTCCAAATTTGGCGACAAAAAAGGTTGCCAGAAATGCAGCCAACTTGGCTGTAGATGACTAATTTTGCGATATTCTCATTCAAATTCAATGTTGACGAGCTGGGAATGAATCTTCTTTAATTAGGTTCCACGCATTTTAGCTTCTTGTTTTCCAATAAAATTAGCTAAAATCGTAAAAGTAAGTAATAGAGAGGCTATTTGTTCCTGTCGGTACAGGCCAGAAGGACTTTTCGTAGTTTGGCATATATCAGTTGATCGCATCCCGGTAACCCGACGATTCGCAAGCAGCTGACGTACAACAAAATGACGAAAAATATTGATTTTTTTGGCGATGTGATAGTGAATTTCGAAGTATTAATATGACTGAGATAGAAAAAATTTTGTGATTGCTACATCCGACTAGTTAAAAAAGCGCCCAGAGCTGCGAAGTACACGTACAGCCGTTTCAAAATACTGCCCTAGATTTATTTCTGACTTTGCCCATGTAAACTACATTGATTTTTTTTATGAATCTCTATTTGTACGCAAATGTTTGAGTTATCATTAATATCATTAACCCATATTACATGGTTTGGTAGCTTACAAATGTGAAAAAAGCTATACAGAAAAATCTTTTAATACGGAATCAGGTAAGAGCGAAAAAAATACGTTATAGACAAGTTCCCACCTTAGCTAGTACATCACCTATTGTAAATACATTATATTCTTTTCACACGCATTATTACATTCATTTTGCATGGATGAATACATTTTTCCGTTTAAGACAAGATTCCATCAATCACAGGTTTATTTTCACATGTTTTCGTGTATTGCAATTTTATTGCCTAGAAATATATGTACTATTCTTCAAAAAGTATAATTTTAACATTTTAATTGTAGAATAATGGCGATTTAAAAAATATACATTTTTTGCAAAAATTGTTGGACAGACACAAAATTTGCTGATTTTTGCAGGAGCCAGGTCGGGTCAAGGATTTTTATATGATCTGTGTCGAGACCGGGCCTGAAAATTTCCTCCCATCTAGACTTCTAGAAAGAATGTACAGGTCTGGCTCGGTCCGGAAAAAATATCTGACCCGGCCCAGCCCAATTCTGCAGGAAAAAGTAAAGCCCAAGCCTGGTCTGGCCCGAAAAGAGTGATGAACAGCCTCTGTCGGTATCGACCTGAAAATAGTGTTTTGGTCTTACACTAATTATCACAAAAATATTATTTCAAAATATTTCGAGTATACTTATATTTATATCTATCGCGTAGCGACATGTATCAAAATTAATTAATTTCCTTTCATTTGGGTTTCGCAAGTATATATTATCCATCTTTTCACGAGTCTAGGCAATAACTACACATTACTCTCCTAACATACTTTAAAAATTCAATATTCAGGAAAACTCTGGACGATCCTATTTGTGTATCACACGACAATATTTTATAATTCGCATAACAACATTAAGAATTATAAAAGCATTTACTAAAAGCATTCATCAAAAATGTTTCGGTAGAAGATAAAAATCCTTATCGTACAAAATTTGAAAAAAAAAAAAAATACTAAGACTAGACATGCGTGTATTTTTCAGTTGTGAATCAGTAATTTGCGGTTTAAACACAAGTTGTGGTTTAAATCAGCTTCAAGTCTGGTACAAACAGTTTGAAAAATAGCGAAATGTATTTTGAGTATTTTAAAAATACAAAATACATAGAAAAATAATTTCAAAATGCATTACCAAAATACTTTGGTTTTATCCGTTTAAAAT
Organism: Maratus michaelseni; assembly: GCA_963931845.1. Taxonomy (NCBI): domain Eukaryota; kingdom Metazoa; phylum Arthropoda; class Arachnida; order Araneae; family Salticidae; genus Maratus; species Maratus michaelseni. The sequence continues at coordinate 43,323,255 of OZ007588.1, read as the reverse complement.
ACAAAATACAAAATGCAAATGTATTTTGAAAATGTATTTCAAATACATGTATTTTCGATACTGCCCAGCTCTGCCTAGATATCTTCTTTCACCGCAACTTCGAGAGAGGCTATCCATTTCCCTCGCAAAGTGATACAATCGCTATCAATTAGCGTTATTTCGGGCTCTATAAAATTATTAAAAATATTGCATTTATAGATTTGAAATTTACATATGTATGCATAGATTTTGAATGCTGAATACAAGTATCTATTTTGTATAAAAATATGACGCAAATTAAATTACCACTTTTCTTTTTACACACGTGTATAGCTTGCAGCATAGCTGCCAAATTTTGCGCGTTTTTGCTACCACTAAAAATTAATAGAAAATTTTGCTTTATTGAATCACATGATTTTGGCAATTTAATAAACTTAAATTTACTATAAAATTTTAGTGGTAGGAAAAAAGCGTAAAAGTTGGCAGCTATGGCTTGCAGAGAATCGACAGCAGTCGGGACGGAAGAAAGATTTAAACCACAGATAAAATTTCGTATGCCGGCAGATTTTAAGGTATATATAATTTTTTTTAAACTATATAAGATATGGATTTGAAATTTGGTTTTTATACGCAAAACCACATGCCGTTTAAGTTTTTCCGGAAATCACGAAAACGACCTGTAACTTTTAATTTTATAAAATATAGAAAATTTTAAGAAAATTAATATGTTTGTTTTCTTTTAAATACCTTACTCACAATTTTTAACGCATGTTCACATTTTTTAAACTGTATAACATAGGGATTTGAAAATTAGTATATATACGCGAAATCATATTCTATTTAAGAAATTCGAAAAATCCAAAAAAATCGATCCGTAAATTCTTATTTTATATAAAAAAAAACTAATTTTTTTATGAAAATAAAATTTATTTGGGTTTATTAATTAAAGGTTACAGTATTTTGGAAGGAATATTAAACGAAACCCTTTGTACTATTTTCGATCACATTTACTCACTAAAATAAGAGCTACTACATATGTATCTTTACCCTATAATGATTAAAATTAAAAACGTTGAGAAGAGCTGCCAAAAACAGGGAAACTTATCTCAGCTATAAAAGTGTCATTTCTGAGATAGAATTTAACAAAATTATTTCAAACTGTATAAGTAACTGTGAAGGGGGTACACTATAATCGGAATAAGGCTTTGTATAAGTACATTTACCCGCTTTTTTCTTGTTTTACTTAATGATTTAAATGATAGAAATATAAACAAAGTATGGCAGTCTTGTTCATTGTGTATTCGAATGAAAACGTTTGATAAGAAAATTATATAGAAACCGGCAAAGCATGTTTCGATAAACAACTAGCGAACAATAGCGAACTTTCAAATAAACATTTTGTCGACAGAGGTTATATATTTCATGTTTACTACAAAGTACTGGATTTAACTTTTTAGCTCACAGGCTATCAAAGCCTGAGAGCTAATGTGCCCGCACGTTCTGTATGTATCTATGGATGTACGTATGTACGTAACGCGATAACTCTTGATAGAAATATCCGTTTTACTTAAACTTTTGTTTATAGGTTCAGTGTGATAAGGCGCTTCCCTGATTAGATTTGGGGGTTCACTGGTTAAATATAAAGGGGGGACGGGGGTAACCCCCTCTTAAATTAGATAAATGGGCTTTTCATGCAAAATTGTCCGATTTGCTTCGAATTTTGTTTATAGGCTCATTGTGATAAAGCGCTTCCCTAATCAGTTTTGGAGGTTCATTGGTTAAGTGTAAAGGGGAGTAATGGAGGCTAATCCCTCCCTTAATTTAGATAAATGTGTTTTTCATGCAGAATTATCCGTTGTGCTTCAAATTTTATACACAGGTTCATTGTGATAAGGCGCTTTGAAAGATTAGTTTTGTTGGTTCATTGGTTAAGTATAAAGCGGGGAACGGGGGGCTAATCCCACCCTCTCAATTTAGATAAATGGGCTTATCATGCAAAATTGTCCGATTTGCTTCAAATTTTGTTTATAGGTTCACTGTGATAAAGCGCTTCCCTGAAAAGTTTTGGGGTTCATTGGTTAAGTATAAAGGGGGGTTACGGGTGCTAATCCCTCCCTCAATTTAGATAAATAGGTTTTTCATGCAGAATTATCCGATGTACTTCAAATTTTGCACAGAGGTTCATTGTGATAAGGTGCTTTCAACTATCATTTGTGTTGGTTCATTGGTTAAGTATAACGTGGGGAACAGGGGTCTAACGCCTCCCTTAATTTAGATGATTGGGCTTTTCCTGCAGAATTAGCCGATTTGCTTCAAATTTTGTATATAGGTTTATTGTGATAAGGCGCATCTCTGATTAGTTTTAAGGGTTCATTGGTTAAATATAAAGAGGGGGAACAGGGGGGGTAATTCCCCCTTAATTTATTGTCGGTTTATTTATTTTTCGAGAGGCATTATTCTTTGCAATAAGAGTGTAATATATAATTAGTGTGAATAGCCTGTGAGCTCAATACCATCAGTAATAACTGGGCACATTTCTTTTTTATTTATCTTATTTCTCGAAATATTAGAACGCATTGGGTTGTCCGCAAAGTTCGTGCCTGTTGCAAATATAAATTCGTACCGGTAAATTCTGCCCGTGAATTACTAGACATTAGATATCGGAATCAATGCCTAATAATTAAATGATAGAATTTTCCTTACGAATTGATTTTCCTAACCGGCACAAACTTTCTGGACAATCCAATATAAGATACAGTTTTTCATGAGAAATCAGAGCTGTCAAGTCTCCGGCTTTTTGGATACCAGTATTTTATTACAGAAAAAGTTTACTTCTTTAATCGGAACACTCTGCGATTTAAAAGAACAAAACTTTCTCTAATAAAATACTGGTGTTCAAAAAGCCGGAGACTTGGCAACTCTGAGAAATAAATAAAATCATAGGATTCCTTGTTAAAATATATAATATATTTAAATCTATACTTCTTTAGGTCGATGGTATGTAATGTGCGGTACGCTTTTTACCGATATTTCCAAATAGAGATCCTTCCTATTAAATGAAATAGTTAAACATATCTAAAATTAATATTTGGAAATAGTGCTCCTCCGGTTTCTGCGATTAAATAAATGTATTTTTTTTATACAGAAATAATGGTGACAAGCGTCCTGCTATCGCTGACACTTAACATATGTGAACATAAACCGTTTGAATATATTTGTGGTTTTCTGTCAGATTCTTATGTGTTTATTATCGAAGTACTGAATATTAATTATTGAGTCATGTATAATTTGCAGATTTACCTACGCAGTCTATGAAAATTCTTCCACAGCCTAAAAAACTTTAACTAGCATCAGAAACTTCTAACTTTTAATGCGACCTTTATGAAATTGTCTATTTTATCCACTTATTGGAATTTATATATTTTTTTTCTATTAATTTTAATCAAGATATTCACCAGAATTTTTTTTAATGTTTTTACTTTTATAGTTTTTGTAAAAAAGTAAACTGAAAAGACTCTGTTTAACTGCATTTCATTGTTTTCAAATAAAACATTTCAACCCACTTGATAGAATGACTACCCACTTGATTACCCACTTGATAGAATGTACTTTTTTTTCTATTAATTTTAATCAAGATTTTCGCCAGGATTTTTGAAAATGTTTTTACTGATATAGCTTTTGTACAAAAAAAAAAAACTCTGTAAAGCCGCATTTCCTTATTTTCAAATAAAACATTTCAAAACTTCTGCTGTAAATCTTATAAACCTGCATTTACCGATGTTCATATAAAACTTTTTAAAAATTCTGGTGTGAATTCAATATTTGAAACACGTAACTACTTGCTCCTGAAATTATTATAACACGGCATTTTGTTATTTTCAAATAAAACATTTCAAAATTTCTGCTTTGAATCTTAAAAACTGCATTTCTTGATTTTCATATAAAAAATTTCTGGTGTGAATTTAATGTTTCGGACACGTAACTATTAACTCCTGAAATGACTATGATTTGAATTTTTAGTTTTTAATTTATTAACTACTGCTCATACGTCCTAATGGATTTTTTTTTATTCCATTCGAACCAATTTCTTAAACAGAATATCTGCCATACACTGATACTAGGATATTTACAAGAGACGTATAAGAAAAATGAATTTTTTCTTAAATTGTGATACCATTGATTATAAAAATAGCCGCTAGTTCTAGACCCTAATCAAAGGGTTACGTGGAGAATACGCATTCAGGGTAGTCTTACACATTGGTAACGGCTAGTATTCGTCTTTGAAACCAGAAGATCCGTCTATGGGCGTTATTCTTTTATCTTACATTTTTAATAAAAATATTTATATTATAAATAATTGTTTAGAATAATGATACTGTTTTTAATCAGTATTTATATACATAATACTGTAACTGTAAAAATATGAATTTTGAGTAGGTTTTTCAGAAATTTTGTAACATATAAACTGCAAAAGTTCTGCCCGTGGGCGAAATTATACATTTCTAAAAGACGTGAACTCGCATCAGCCGTTAACTATTTATGTCCTTTTAAGATCACCCCTTATGTGCGCACTCATATTAATACAGGAGGTGCTGATTAATAAGGCATCAGTGTGGTCTATTTTTTTCTCCATTGCTATTTCTTTTTAAATATTTCTGTGGCAGATTACTAAAACAATTGCAAGAAACAGCGCATTTCGAAGCGGGTGTGTGTGATACTGGCTTGATAAATTAAAAACGATAATTTTCATAAGCAAATAGAGGAGGAATTTTTTTTTATTTCTTCTCTTTTAAAAGAAATCGTTCTTGTGCTTGATAATGTATTTTTCCACTGCAAATGGCCCTCCCTCATCGGATACTTGCATATTTCATTATTTAACAAAAAAAGTTCCTCTGTTCGTGGTTATATTTTAAATGAATGTGTATAATGAAGGTATAATTTCTAATCTAAGTATTTTTATGCATAGTATTCAATTGTAAAAATACGAATGCGATGTATACTTTTGGAAAATAATGTAACACATAAAATGCAAAATTACCGCACGTGGGCGTAATTACATGTGTCCAAAATGAGTGAAATCGGGCAGCCTTCAGCAATATGTTAAGTTCTTTATTGGCAATCTTATGCATATGCGTTAACTCCTATTAATACAAGAAGCGCAGATTATTACACATTTCCGCAGCAGACTTCCTTCTTTTGAAAGCTTTTCAGGCGGTTTAGCTCTGCCTACGTAATGTTATTAATCAGAATAATACATGAAAGTTTTAAAAAGTTTAAAAAAGTTTTGCGCACAAATGTATTGTTTCTTTTTGTATAAAATCTCTACAAGTATCATAACACGTACAACTCTTATTATGAGAAAAGGAGTTACATTTAGCTTTACGGATATCCATGTAAAGCGAGTTCTCATTTTAGAGACAATTTATTTATTCTCTTCCACTAGTAGACCATTGCATGACTTCTAAAAAAATGTTTACTCGGTCAAAAGGGTGATTTTTACCGTCATAACACTATCCGTTTTGATAAAGTCTGGTTGCATTTAGAAATGAAAAAGCAGCTACTAATTATGGAAATGGAACTTTTAAATAACAGTAAAATAAATATTAAAGCATTGACTCACTTCAAAATCATCCAAACGTTTCATAAAAGAAAAAATACTGTGTATTTTAAATGTAAGTTATGATTGAATTTTAAAAAGTAAGAAATATAAGAAAATAAATATACGAGTTACAAAGTGCATATTTTTCGCGCATTACTTATGACATTTCTGCTCGCCAGAATGCATAAATATTTGTAAGAAATTCAGAATTAGACGAATTGAACTTTTAAAAATATAAACGAATAAAATTACGAATTTGCATCTTGCTGTTTTGGTGTAGATAGAACGCGTTTAAAACGATTTCGATTACATAAAGATATATTACAGAAATGCATTTAATTTTGAAAGTTGTTTTTTTCGAGTAATTTTGTTAAAGTTTTTGTTACATGGGTAATCACTTTATGAATATTCCAGAAAATTTAAAGCAATATGCTTTAATTTGTAATGTCTGTGATTATATTAAAATTCAAAAGACCAAGCCAATTGCATGATCTTTACAGTTTGGGCATGCAAGGAAGCGGGCTTGGGCATAAGATTATCACTAATTTTGAATAGTAAACATCACAATATTTAAACCCACTATTTCTGTGAGAAATAAGGAAAAAGTAATTATGCTCAAATAGTGGTGAATAGATTCTTCGTTTTACAAAACCGCTTAGTCGGGCATTTAAATTAATGTTATAGTTATTCATCAAGACTTAGCACTTGTATAAATAAATAACTGTGACACCGGGAAAATTATAAAAGAAGTGTTTTATATAATTTGCAAATTCTGAATTTTTACTACGCAGTGAGTTTCTTGAAATGAGTTCCTGACAGTCTTCCGCTATTCAACTGCAGATAACAGTCGAGAAAGTACGCAAAGGTGGTGGGAGGATGCAGTCAGTAAATGCGCAAGAATTGTCGTACATGAACATTATGGCGTTTTTCACTTTTAGTCGATGCGTTTTAGATGATCCCTAAATTAATGCGAGAGGAATTTTGATTAGTGCGCAAAACATGGAAGGCTGATCATATTTTTGCCAGCCAATAATGAAAAAAGGTGTGTCCAATGGCAAGTCAATCGGAAAAAGATTTTGTTATGCAGAATTCATATAAAAATCGACTTTCTTATGCTCTGCATCGTCACTTATTAAATTAGCTAACATACTAAAGTTACTTCATGTATATTAAATGTACTTTATTTTCAAATTTTCAAATCAAGCCGTAATATAACTTTTCTGAAAATAATGCAGCAAAAACAAAATTGTAATTTATTATAATTTTGTATATTTATGTATATTGGATTTTTAAGAAATTCGACTGTTAATTTATTGTAGTTTTTCTTCATCTTTGGACTACTTATCAGGACATATACATATAAGAGAACTATTGTCCATTCTATTCGGGACATTGTTTGAAAATATAGCCATATAGCTGCCATACATTTATTCAAGGAAGTTTTCAAGAGAAATATACCACAACGAAAAATATTTGTAAATTGTTGTATGAATGAATATAAAAATAGTCTTTAGACCTTCCCCGTAATCAAAGGGATAATGACTGAATGTTTCGATTATTCATGTAATATCACGGGATCAATGAGCTCCAGTAATCGGGGAAAAACAATTAGTGTATTTTTCGGCGCGTTCATACTTGTCGCACACATACATAAACACATATACATGCACAAATACACAGCATATATAGTCGTCCTCTGGTCCTTCCGTCTATCCGCATATATCAGCCAAAAACTTCCCAACCGAATGGTTTGAAATTTAATATCTATAATCGTTGCAAAATTTTGCCGATTCATTTCAAATTTTATAAAAATCGAATCAAAACATAAAACGATATAAATAAAAATATTTATTAAGTAATTTGAATCTTTTACAATCAATACTTCCTCGTTATATAGCAGCTTCCGAGGTTTAATCGTCAAGCGACTGAGATGTATCGCCAAGTTATTTGACATGTATGACATATGTGACATTTTATAACCTCTATGACCAAGTTATTGCCACTGTCTTCATTCTATTAAATTCTATCATACGTAATTAATTCAATGATATCCCATGATAGGTAATGCTCGTAGTTTGCCAATTCGTCCAGTCTCAACGATTTTACTATTAAATATTTTCGAGATGGATTGTTAATTATTTTGTTCGCTTAAACAAATAGACAAAAATCATGTGTTGATTCCTCACAACACATAAGAGCATTGGTACAGTGATACGAGTTGATACGAGTAATCCTCATGACAAAATGCTTACAAAAATAAAATAAAATAAAGAACGAGAAAAGCGTTTAACCAACGTCGATACAGTGTGTTTTATGAAGATGTGAGACAATTAATACAGACAAAAATGTGTAAAAAACATTAACAAATACATAATCATTTTCGACATGGACGTAAGGTGATACTACGCAAAAAATAAAAATAAAATATTTCTTTATTCAAGAACTTTTATATGTATTCGTTAAATTGAAAAACTTTTCACGCTTACAGAAGTGTATCATAATCAGAGTAAAATATAAAAGTTTTTATTTGAGTTTTATAGAGTGTAAAAACTTCAAAAATACTGTTGGAATTATTTTATTTCCGTTTAATCCATTTAAAATATAAAAGATATTTCATTATCACATTTCATTCTCATAAATATATATATTATGAAGTTAAAACATGTCCATGATTAAAGCTGACGTCATATGGACGAAGACGACGACTTTTGCAATCCATTTACTTTTATTGAAAGTTTAACTTAAAAAAAAAAAACACTTTCAATTTTTACATGGAAAAAAGTGTCCTTTTAAATGCAATCGGTTCGAAAACTGTAGCGCAATTTACGCACTTTTTAATGGTTTTTAAAATAATTTTCAAGCATATATTTTTGAATGGATCTCTACCGCTTGCAGCCTGATTACGGTACCCCTATGCGCTTTAAACAATAACAATAATTCAGACTTTGTGTCCGGTTAATTTTTTATGACTAAATTAGAATTTCATCTATAAATAAATAAAAGATAAAATAAATAGAAATACAATAGAATCACGCACTTAAACATTAAAATAACCAGAAACAAAAAGACTTCTGTAAAAAACGAACCTTTGGAAATATCTGTGGCTATTAACACCTTGCGTGTGACTAAGGAAAGTATGGCTTCTAATAAATTTCAAAAAAAAAATTCAGTATATAATTGATATATTTTTAGTTAAAAAAACATTTTCATGTTGTTTAGTGAACAAACTAAAAAGATATACTAAATAGACATTAATTAAAATAATATATTAGATCTTATTACGATTTTCACCTATTTCTGTGACTTGGGAAAACTGGGTTTGATCCCAAGGAATAATATAACACACAATTTATGCAATAATTGTCCTGTGTATGCCTAAAGAGAATAAAAGGAATGCAAATAGCATTAAAAAAAAAAAAGCTAATTGACTGGTGGATGGTTATCAGGCCCTCCGGAACCGGTTACAGTTGAAGCTTGACCATTTGAAGATATATTAATTCCTCTTTATTCATAGTTCCACGGTTAAAAAAAAAAAAAACTTTTTCTGAATTTCAATATCTTTAGTTAAAACGCAAGTTAGTGCCAATCTGTTAATGAAAAAAAAAAGTTACTGCGTACAAACAAAAAAAAACCCCAAACAAATTGCCGTACTTAAATATTTTAAGTTTTATTAACCCCTTGGGGACGAGCGACACGTATACGTGACGCATAAGATGCTCAGAATCCTTGATTAATCCCACCAGATATTTTTAGTGCAATCTTTATCTTATTTAATGGTAGCATTTCTGCGATTCAATCAGGCGAAAATTTCTTTTAAAAAACCGATGGTAAAAGATTAAAAATTTCGTAAAGAGCGCTAGTCGCGAAGGTGTTACAGCAATCGTTCACTTTTCTTTGTATTACTTGAGCAAAGTATCTTTTCAACATATCATTTTCCAGTATTGAGAGACTTTCGACAATTTGGTCTGTTACATCCATACGTGACAACTTTTACGCTTTTTCGTTACCACTAAAATTTAATAGAAATTAATACCTTATTGAATGACGTGATTTCGGCGATTTAATAAGTTAAAATTTATTATAAAATTTTAGTGAAAAAAGCGTAAAAGTTGGCAGCTATGGTAACACATTTTGATTGGTGATATCGGCGAACAGCCATTAGCAATTTTTGAACCTGTCCCGTTTTTGGTGGTAGAAAATTTTCTTTTTTCATCATTATTGTACAATTTATGGATCTTTTAATAACAAAATTGCCATCAAAGTTGCTTTTGAAAAAATAATATATGAGAGCAGTTTCGATTCTGCTCTGTCAGTTTGGGAAAAAACATCAGATATCGCTTTAAGCGATGACTTTAAAATAAGTGCAAATAGGAAATGGTGGGTAAACGAAATTGTTCTCAGTAATCGGAGATGCATCTTAAGCGGAGACGCATTAATTCCCACTGTATAATAAAGAGTACAAAATACAGAAATGTTAGCAATTACGTAAGGTTACCAATGGGATGGTGAACATGTTTACGTACGTGCGCTGAAAATTCATAACAAAATCTATCACAGATATTTTACAGAAAGTAATATTGTAGCAGGTTTTCTTTATGCGAAAGTACACAGCACTACTTTACGTTTTTAAAGCAGTCGTAGATTGTGTGTAGTTTTTTTAAAAATCAGAGCAGCACAAATATTTGAATATTTAATATATAATCCCCTTCTGCGCGTCAAAGTATACGATATTGACAACTATAAGCTATAAAATAAATATGTATAACACTACTGCATCGGGTCGGGTAACCCGATCTTACCCAAAAGCGACCTGACCGCAGTGTTTCTAATATGCTACATTTTTAATTTAGATTGCCTTATTGTCACCACTTTTAACTATATATAGAAGTCTTGCTTTATTTTCGACTTATTGGATAATTGAACAATGTAGAAATCTGGTTGGAATACCTATGTAGCAACTTTACTTCCAGTGTATAGGTAAGCGACTTGCGAGGCAAATAGGGAGTTATGTAAAAATCAATAATTAATATATGCTGAAACTTCATGAAAGAAAATAAAAGTATTTAACCCTTTGCAGCCGAGAGGTAAATCTCACTCACCACGGTGTCCTGCGTAAACAGAGGCTCCAAATGCTCTGGACACCAGTATTTTTAATTAATTTTCATCGCCCTATTTAATAGAAGAATTATCTAAGATTAATAATGGCTAAATAAACTGTAACTGATTAGTGGTGTACAGGTCATTTGTAGGCCCAATTTACGAGGGACACCTGGTAACGCTAGTCGTGAGTGAGAGTCACCACCTCTCGTGTGCAAAGGGATAATATAGTTTTAATCTGTCATTAAAAAAGTCGAATTTTACTTTCTCAAAATCTGGTGGCAATCAAGAAAACTGAATTTAAAAAAATAGACCACTGGCAACATTGCCTGACTGGCGGTTTGGGTCGATTCTGATTGGCAATAATTTTTTCGTTGCAAGTCGGGTTGATTCTGGCTGTTTCAGGTTGAGGTTGGGTTTTAACTCTTTTTAAACGTATTTAGTAGCCCGCTTTTTCAAAAGAATGTACAGAACATTGTATAAAATGCAAAAACTATATATCTGAATATAAATCAGTGTATATATATTTTGAAAAAAATATCAAATTGATCTTAGAACTATATTTACAGAGAATGTTTTTCGTAAATAGATTAAAATATGGAATATATAATTATATGGAATTAAAATTTTTGAGTTTAAGTGCGCCGAGTTCGTTGCGGTCGAACTGCATCTATAGTTGTATTTGGTCTTCGGTTGGTTAACTCGATACGAGCAAGACTGTAAATTGGATAACAATACAGAATTGCTATAAATCACGAAAATAAAAACAATCCTTTAAAATCGTTTTTCCTTTTTGTTAAAAATTAGTGTTTGTTTTCTTTTAAATTTAATTTCCAAAAGACGACAGTTTCCCAGAAGTGAATACTAAATGTTATTCTGAAGAAATTCCCCCTGTAACATGAGCGTGGACCATACTACAACGCCTAGAATACACAGTGTGGAAAACGGTTTTACCGTTTTTTAATTCAAAATTTTCGAATTCAACCCGGAAATTCTTAAACAAAAATTTTTACTTTAAAAAGTCGCGAAATATCTGCCATTAAGTAACCAAAATAACATTATAGGGAATTTCTGGTATAAATGCGAAATTTCGGAATTTAAAAAAAGCCAAACTGATAATGCTTTAAAAAGTTCTAAAAAATTGTAGCCGATAAACGTGCAACGATGCGGTACAATAATAGGGCGATCGCAGCGACATCTACTTTAAAAAAAGATTTACCTCTAGAAAAAATAACCGTTTGACTATTGACAACATAAACATAATTTCTGTTATAAAATCTTCTTTTAAGTGTATATTTCAGATGTAACTGATTTTGAAGTTAGTTTTTATCATATCAGGGAATTAATATTTTCCACTCTTATAGCAGAGATTCATCCTTTGGTATGCTAAATAGTAATAGCTTCTAGCACGGAGGAAGATAGATGGAGGGGAAAGTAACGTTGAAATTTTACAATACAGTTTTTCTCCTTATAGATGGCGCCACGGTAAACTGAAGGCTATCCTAACCTGCTTCTGCAATGCTTTTCAATGCGAAAAGCATTCATTTTTTAAATGTTTTTGATTGAAAATTTGAACTTTAAAAAAGTCAAACAAGTAGAAATTTCATTAAATAAAGTTTTCTTCACACCATGCATATATTTTAATAGATATTTGGCGTTTCGATTGCTTTTTATAACTCTTTAAATAAGAGTTCATCCTGACAGAAGCATCTGAATAGTAGTCATTTAAAAATAAAAAGCACGGATATTGTACTGCGAAGAAATACGGAATGGACGTATAATTTTTAGAGATTAAAAGTATTATTCAAATAAAAACAGCTTCAGATTACAGCCAAACAAATAGCACTCTATAAGACAATTTAAATGGCCATGTCAATTAGCCACAGACATTAGCATTCATTAAGTATAACATTTTAAAAACATATACACTAAGATCGATATACTAGAATAAAAATTTCTTAGTTTAAAAATTATTACATGCATATAACTTTAAATTAAAGTATAATAAAAAGCACTCATCTTTGGAGCTCTAAACATACTTTAAAAAAAAAAAAATCTTCGATTTTTCTTTTGTTTATCTCATCATCATAGTCCGATCTACATCCCGGAATAAAACATTTATATCCCATCTTCTATTTATGACATATAATTGCTATAATTAAAAATAATCGAGCAAAATACTTTCGGAATTTAACATGTAATCTAATGACATTCTGTTTAAAGGCAGTCGCCAAATTTTACAGCGCCCTCTTTCGTTAAAAAAATATGACTTGCATTTTCGATATCCTCGCCTATTCTAGTTTCCCCTCCAGGTTCTTTCTCCGTGGCTTCTAGTTTGCTTTCTTGTATCGAGTACTGCAACAAGGCACAAAAGAATGCGTATCACAGTTTTTGGTCATGATCAATATCCTTCATATTTTCAAAGATTATGAAAATCACTATCCAGGTCAAAGGAAATTGAGTATAATTTAATTATTTAAAATACTTATCAAACAGCTGAAACGTTTTTTCAGTTCGATTCTTATACAATATGCGCGTTGAAAAGAGCTAGCAGACAGTGGCGTATTCAGAGATGAGGAGGGGGTCCAAATGCTCCGGAAACCAGTAATATTATAACGTTTTCTTCGCCTTCAATATTGCAGAAAATCCTCCAATTAGATAAGGCAAAAATATTTTTATGAAATTAGTGGTATCCAAACCATCTGAACCTCCACCCTGTCTACGCCACCGCTAGAAGATGTCGCTGCGATCGACCCGTTATCTTTTCAGCATCGTTCTACATTTATCGGATTCAATTTTTAGTTCTTTTTGTAGCTGTGTATTTTAGGCGCTGTACGTAGGTTCCTACAATCCGGGCAGTCTCACGCCGCAATTTAACACTAGCATTACGGCGTTTTCCGTATACCTATAACTACGATCACCGGTCATTTTGATCGCTTGTCTCGAATAAACGAAAAAGCGTATTTTTTGCTAATATTATGTAAGTTAAATCTTGTAAATATACAACATGCTTTTTTTAATAAGTAAACTATATAGTTAATAAGATAAACAAATGTAAAAAAAATGCTAATTTAGCATAACAAAGAGTTAAAAAATAAAAAGCATTCAAGATTTTAAAAACTTGTTATAGTTTAACAAATTTAAATACAAATTGATTTTATATAAATTAAATAAATTTATTACTTACATTGTTCGGTTTGACAGCATAGGCAGATTACTGATTTCTTAATTTTACTTGTACAGGTTCCACAAACATATTTTCTACAGTTTTCACAAATATTCTGAGTTTTGTTGCCTTTACAAGCATTTATTTGGCATTGTTTACGTTTACGGGATGGAGTGTGACAAGCATCAATTCTCAACTGGTTAGAAGAAGAAAGCGTTGGTTTTTTTGATGAAACGTACATCTTTATGAGCTCCTCAGCTGTATCTAAAATGAAATCACGGCGGCTGTAGTTGTTATATCCAGTCGTCTCTCTATAAATGATCCATGCATTTATCGCTGCGAAATCAAGAGTGTTAAAAAAAACTTCAACTGGCCAACGTCTGGACGAGGACTTCACAGAATATTTTCTGGCCATCTGGTCCAAAACATCAACTCCATATTTGGTCGCATTGTAAAAATTTACAATTTCAGGTTTTTGTTTTTCATTAGATGAAATTTCCAATGTTGGGTGTAAACTACTCAGGAGCAAGACGTTTTTGTTCTTCTTTCCTTGATAAGACGTAAGCGTTATATTTTCATGCTTAGCAATCTTACTAGAATACAGCACATCTCTTGTTTTATTGAAAGAATTAGGTACTTCTCTTTTTGAACGATTTATTGCACCAACTGTACCAACACAGCTTATTCCTGCGTTTCTCATTTGTTTTACTAAATTGAGTGATGTAAAGAAATTGTCCGTTCTCAGGTTTCTTCCAGTGTTGTAATAAGGTTCAGTCAAGCGAAAAGCTGCATGTTCGCCAACCGTTCTACCATAGGGCCTGGTTTCATCCTTACCCAAATACGGAAATTCGTTCAGTAAATATTTTGAATACACATCAGTAGCAAGCCAAAACTTAATGCTGAATTTGTCCGGATTTTTAGGCATATACTGAATAAATCGACATCGTGTCTTCATGGGGAAACAATTGTTCATCCACTACAATATTTGCCCCCGGTTTATAATTCATCAAGCAATTTTCGATAAATGTATTCCAAATATATGAAATAAGGGCAAATGGATCAGTTTGCAACCTTTGGGATCTAGTTGACTTCATGTCGAAGCGCAAATACTTCATAATTTCCAAGAACCTATCCATGGACATAGTCTCAGCTAAGAATTTCGGACCCCAGGATTTTAACCATAAACTTAAAATAGAAAGACCTTTTGCAACCAAAGCTCCTCGAGCATACAACAGTGATATGAAAGCTTCTAACTCATTGAAAGACAAAGACCAATTTGGATTTTGGGATTTTTTACGAGCCTCTTCTTCAGTGCACTGTTGAATATGACGCAATATTTTTTCGTTGATAAACAATCTCTATGCACTACTTGCACTGCCATCAACTATTTTTCTTTTTGCATGTGACGTTGGCCCAGACACTTCTCGTAAGACATTCTGATGGGGACGTCTCCCTGTAACATTTGTCGAAATATTTCCTATTTTTCAAATTGAACCATCATCTGCTGTTTCTTCATCTTTTTTGTTTTCCTCGCATTGGGTACGTCTAAGTTGTTTTCTAGTTCTGTTTGGTAGGTCTTGACTGTTGCCACTGATTTCATTTCTAGAAACTGTACTAGCAGCAGGCAAAGGAATATTTTCTGGATCTAAATTATCATTTTCATTTGGTGTTTCGAGAAAAGACTCTTCATCAGATGAATCAAATTTACTTGTTCCTGAAGGAACAATCTAGTCTTCGTCGGATAAACTAGATATAGTTTCGATATGAACATTTTCGTCAGGTTCAATATCTGAACCAGAATTATCATCGGAAATAGTTTCAAAAATTTTTAGCGTATCTTCTTTTGTTAGCTATTTTCTACCAACACTTCTACACGCCATGACAAGAAGCAAATAAAATAAGCAAGTCTGAACACTGACATTCACTGAAACGTTATGCAACTCAATATATTTGTATCCGTTGAAAAATAACATTTCTAACACAAAAGAAATGCGCAGTCAGAAGGCGCGCTGCAATTCTAAACAGATGTCAAACAGGTGTTTTTCCTCTCCCTCCCCTTTCCTCGCTTCCCACCTAACAAATAATGCTTTGAAATACACAAAGCAATATTCCCCTCGCCACAGATGCACCTGCTTATCTATTAGAATAACTTAAATAGCTATGAAAGTGAAGAAAATAACTTGACATATGTAATTTTCTAGATACGGTCAAAATGACCAGTAGCCGTAATACTAGGTATACATACTAATATTTTCAAAAATAATTATTTAAATTGAACAAAAAAGATTTTATGTAATATTCTTGGGTTTTTAGGAAAAGTCAAAAAATATTTAGACTATAAACAAGTTATGATACATTAAATTGGATTTACGGTCAAAATGACCGCTGCCGTAATTCTAGTGTTAATATCCGAAAAAAAAAAACTTTTGGCCACGCCGCGTGGGCAACAATCGCTGATTGGTCTAAGTGGGCATCAAAATGCCTGATTATTCAGCCTGTATTATTGTAGCCCTAGACCATACCGTGTATTATAATAAACAATTTTTTTTGTAATTTAATAAGCTTAGTTAAAATGCAAGTTAGTGACAATTTATTAATAGAAAAGAATAAGTTACTGCGTACAAACAAAATATCCAACCAAATTGCCGTACTTGCTAAATTTAACTTTAATTAAAGTAATCGTTCATTTTCTTTATTACGTTCGTTCATTACTTCAGCAAATGATATTTTCGCCATATCATTTTCCAGTATTGAGACATTCCACAATTTGGTCTGTTATATCACATTTTGATTGGTGATATCGACGAATAGCCATTAGCAATTTTTGAACCTCTTACTGTTTTTGGTGTTGGAAATTTTCCTTCATCTTCATTATTGTCACTGACAATTTCTGCACCGCCTCCTGAATACTTGGCCTGAGCGCTGACAACAATGGCGGCTGTCGCAGGCCGATTTTTTTTTTCAGCATTTGAACGGTCCCTCGAAATTCCACACCAATAATTTCTAAAAGTTTTCTTCGCCTTGTTTTTCGGAGATCAAATAAGTCAAAGATAACTTTTAGATATTATTGGTGTTGAAGTTCGAGGGACCGTACAAACGATTCCGCCTGCGGCAGCCGCCATTTTTTTCAGCGCTCAGGCCTAGTATTCAGGGGGCGGTGATTTCTGGATCTTTTAATAAACAAAGTGATATAAAAGTTGCTTTTGAAGAAATAATATCCGATACCACTTTCGGTTCTGCTCGGTCAGTTTGTGAAGGAATTATTCGATGACTAGTACGCTTTAAGCAATGTCTTTAAATTAAGTGCAAATGGGAAATGGTGGGGAAAACGAAATTGTTCTCAGTAATCGAAGTTACGTATTAAAAGCGGATGCGGGTTACAGCTCGCTGTATAATAAGGAGTTAAAAATACAGAAATGTTAGTAATTACATAAAGTTACCAAACACATTACTATCATGGCAAACATTTTTATGCTTCAAAAATTCATAAACAAGATCTATAGTCATTCTAACGTGCATAATTGATACATAAAGTGATATTGCAGCACATTTTCTTTATGCGAAAGTACACTGCTCTACTCAGTGGTGGAAAAGATGCGCAGCATTGCGCCTATTGTCACCACTAAATTTTAATAGTATTATTTACTTTATTGAATCTCAGAAATATTGCCATTAAGTAAAATGAAGAATACTGCTAAAATTTAATGGTGACAATCGGTCCACAGCTGTGCATCTTTTCCATCACTGCAGTACTTTATGTTTTTAAAACAGTCCTCCTATTGTGTATATATATATATATATATATATATATATATATATATGTGTGTATATATATGTGTGTGTGTGTGTGTGTATATATGTAATATTTTGGCTGGTGTCTAGGAGCAATGATTGATAGTCGAGACGATTTTCAAAGTTATTTACGTTATACTTTTAATATCTTGATTATAATATATAATATTTACAATATTAATTTAAACTGATATACATTTGGAATTGTTCCGACTGTCTGTCGGGCTTAAATAATAGTTAATCGAGCGGTTCTCCAACCGACATGGAATTAATAACGAGACAATCTGATAAAGAAAGCCATCTGATTGAGACGAAAGCTACGGCACATCTACTTTTTTATCACGATGAAAAATGCCCATCATCCATTTTCCATTGCGCGCGAAGCATTGAACTTCACAAGCCTCAATAAAATATGCGCTTTGGTTTGCAGTCAAAAGTTCAGATGAAGAACTACTGCGATCACAACTCGGCCGTAATGATTGTGTTGTGTCCTCAAGTCATCATCTACTAATTTTACTAGATATGGAACCAGTCGACTAAAATCTAAAATTAACAAATACACACAATATATATATATACAAACAAAACGATAAACAATAGTAAATATCGAAACATACAGTGTTTCCTAAAATATAAAAAAATGAAAATAAAAAAAAACTTTTTATAACCTTGAAAATTGTTTAAAAGCTTCAGAGTTCACTCATAATGTTCAATAAAAAATATATATATTTATATTCACAGTTCAAAATATCAATTTGTCTACCGTTTCATAAAGTCAGCAGCACTCGATGTGATGTTTTAACCCTCATGGTAGCCGATTTTTTTACGTTGTATCGGTCCTTTTCTTTCACTGTTGTGATTTCATAGGAACCGAGTAATTTAGGCCTCAACTTCATGCATGTACCGAATTGTGTTTTTTGTATAGCCAGTAAATCACCAAGTTTATAGGTGTTGGCCGTTTTTCTTTTTTTATTATAGATTTTCCGATTTTCTTCCTGTATTTTTAAAATGTTCTCTTTTGCAATTTCCCTATTCACATTTCTCTCTGACATAATCGAATTTACATGTTCTTCGTCTAACAACTCTTTTATTTGCAAATCGTTTTATGTCGCAATTTAATTCCAGTTAGAAGCTCAAATGGTGAAAATTTTGTGCTTCTGTTTATAATTCGATGTACCGATGCTACATATTTGTAGATTTAGTGGGGTCTCCTATGCTATGTTTTGCTAAAATTGGTATAAGGATTCTGTGCATACGTTCTACCTGGCCGTTTTCTCTTGGAACTCCTGTCGTTATTGCGACATGTTGTAATTTTTGTTCGTTACAATATGCTTCAAAATCTTCGGATGTAAAAGTTGATACTTTGACGGTTATGATTCGGGACGGGTTTCCGAAAATGTTGTGTTGTAACTTATATTTTATTGGCCTTCATCTATAACTTTATGTATAACTTCTACGGCAGCTGTAGTTTTAACGGGGTATAACCGGACAAACTTTGTGAAAGCATCTACGACGGTAAAAATATGATTATAATTTTTGTGAGTGGATGGCATTGGTCCAGTATGATCAATATGATAAGTCTCAAGGGCGATATTTTGTGTTGGAATCGGGTTCAATAAACCTTCTCCTTTCCCTTGCTTTTTATTACATAGTATGCACTCTACGCTATTCGCAATGACATTTTCAATTTGTTTCCTTAACTAGGGTATAAAATAGTTTTCTTTTAGCCTTTTTTCGTTTTTTTTCTACCGTATAATGACCTCTATTGTGAACATTACGTATTATTTCTTTTTGCATATTTACGGGAATCATCAACAGTTCTCTGTAGTTTTCATATTTGTATAGCATGTCATTTCTATTAAAATATTCTGAGCTTTCATTTTTTTCGATTAATTTTTTGATGGTTTGAATATGTTCATCCTCTTGTTGCGCTAATTTTATTTTTGCTGTTAATTCGTCATAAGAGCGTGTTACTACCAATACTGTACTTCTGCTTAGTGAATCGACATGTTTCATTTGATTTCCCGCTTGATGTACTATTTCATAATCAAACTCTTGTAAAAATAGAGCCCATCTCGCAACTTTTGGCGTAAGATCTTTTTTGTTGAGTGTATTTTAAAATGCTTCACAGTCAGTAACAATTTTAACTTTTGTTCCCAATAAATAATTTCGAAATTTTTTCATTGACTCGATTACTGCAAGTGTTTCTAATTCATAACTCGAATACTTTGCTTGAGTAGGTGTAGTTTTTCAACTCATGTAATGTATGGGGTGTAGAGTTTTGTTCTCATCTTTCTGTAGTAGGACACTACCAAAACTTCTAGCACTTGCATCTCGGTGCAACTCTAATTTAGCACCGCGTCTGAATATGTGCAATACAGGGGTATTTACTATTTATTCTATAAGTGTCTCAAAAGCTTCTTTTTCGATGGGTCCAAATTTAAATGTATTTTCTGCTTTTAACAAATCGCTTAACGGCTTTGCTATTCTAGCATAGTGAGGAATGTATTTTCTAAAGTAAGATGTTAAACCTAAAAAGCTATGTAGTTGCTTAAGAGTGTGGGGTTCGGGGAATTTTATCACTGCCGAGCTCTTAGCTTCTGATGGCCTAACAGTACCATTTTCTATTATGTAACCTAAAAATTCTATTTTTCGCTTGAGAAATTGGCATTTTGAAAAATTAAACTAAATTCCGTAATCAGCTGCAACTTCTAGAACACGTTTCAGTTTTAAAAGGGCTTCTTCGTCAGTTTGCGCAAGAATTATAATATCATCTAAATAAACTAGTACAACTTTTTCTTTAATTAGTTGTTTAAAGACAACTTGGATGTATCTTTGAAAATTCTGTGGTCCGATCGATAATCCGAACGGGAGTTTTTCGTACTGGTACTGAGAATTATGTGTTACAAATGAGATATATTTCTTACTATTCTTTGCAATATCGATATGAAAAAAATTTAAATCTAAGGTAGTGAAAACTTGTGCTTGTTCTATGTTGTCTAGAACTTCTTCTATTATTGGTAAAGGGAAATGATCTTTAATTATTTTTTTGTTTAGGGGTCTGTAATCTACACAAAGGCGCCATTAATTGTCCTTCTTTTTCGCTAGAGCTATAGGGGATGTATAGTTCGAATTGTTTTCAGTTATAATAATGCCTGAGTCCAACCATTCTTGTATCTGCTTATCTACGAATTCCTGTTCCGGAAATGCTAACCTACGTAGTCGCTGTACAATTGGAACATCATCTGTTAATATTATGTTTACTTTTAAATTCGTATCTTTCATTTTATTTGGCCTATAGTTAGTGATAAGTTCCGTTAATTTCGTTTTAGTATCTTTGTTTGTAATATGACTAGTATCTATCTCCTGAAAATTTATTGAATTTTCTGTTTCAGCTAAACAAATCTTTGTGGTTTCCATTAAATTCGATTGCATATCTGCACACACTTCATTTTCTAACAAACAGTCACTTTGTTCTTTAATTACCATGTTTGATTTTTCAGCAAAAATAAAAACGAGAGTGTTGCGAATAAATTCTTCCGTTCTCACGAAATCAGTGTGTGTTACAGATTTTTCAAATGTGGGAGAAGTTTTTAACACTGACCGCAAATAATTTCTGGGTGTGCTGAAGCTGATGTGGGCAAATTTTTTTCTGTGGTTTCTCGTGGGAAAGCTATTGCGTAATTGATTTTTACTTCTTTCAGTTATCTTTTTCCAGTAATTTGAATTCCGTTTTCAGAAATATTGAAATTTACTTGTTTTAAAAATTTACTCCCCAATATAATATCATAATTTAAATCTTTTACAACATAAATCAGTATTTACAATATAATTATCCATCTCAACATTTAGATTCACGTAGACCATAGGTGTTACATGGTTTACACCTATACCTCACAAAGTTTGATCATTTGCATATAATTTGGGACGTTCTAGAGAATTAATTATAAGTGTCCAAATTTGCCATATTTACCTCGCTTCTTGTATCAATTAAACTTTCAATACTTTTTCCTAAAATCATCACACTTTTCGTTATTTTATCTGAAGAAATTTAGAGCTCGCTTGCAACGGAATTTACACTTTTAGGGACATTATAAGTACACTGATCCGCTGCTTTGTGGCCAACGACTTCGCATTTAAAAATAGGTCCTTCTCTTTTACGTGGGCAGTTAATCGAGTTGTGTGAGAATTCATTACAGTTGAAACAGCGGATTTTTTTACATTTGAACTATTTTTTGGGGCACTTGCGTAATTTTTCTCATGTGGTACGCGACTCATATCACTTCGATAGAATGTCCTATTATTTTCAGTCGAAAGTTTTCTAAATTCCGTATTCGGGTTCCTATAATCATTTTTTCTAATATTGTTCCTTGCTGATTCATAGTCGTCTAGTTTTACAATTAATTCTTCTACATTTGTTAATTCATCGCAAAAATGTTCACGAATGTCTGGAGGTAATTTTTTCAGAATTTGCCAAGAAGGTGAAGTGTCTTTATGATGATTATTACATTTCTGTCTAAATTGCTCAGGTGACAAGCGGTACGGTTAAGCAACAACATCTTCACGAAATCATAATCCGAAGCATTTGGGTCTGGTTCCTGACCAACGAATTGTACTATGTCAAGAGGCAACAAGCCTAACAAGTAAGACACCCACTCTCTAATTTTCTTTCTCTCATTTCTTTTTCTTCCTTGTCGGACGTAATACGCATTTGAATATTTTTCGTGTATTCCTCATCGTAATTATCGGACTTAATAATCAAGTCCGTCAGTATCGAACATTTTGTATTTTCTGGCAATACTGGATTTAATTCCTCAACTAATGTGATTAGATCACACTTCTTAACTCGAGCGAGGTATGCCATTATCTATAAATTCAAAATTAACTATCTAATCGTAATAAACAATACATATAAAAATAATTTTCCACTTACTTACAAATCCGTTATGCAATTTAAATATATAAAACATAAAATAAACACTATGGGAATCTTAACTCCCTTTATATTTATATGACAAAGGTACGACGACCCCTGTCTTTTTAAACATTACTAAATATTACCTGCACAAAAAATAAATCACTACAGGTATTAATTTTCGTACCCTTAATTTTTTATACGACAAAGGTACCATCATCTTTTTTTTTTTTTTAAATATTACTTGCAAAAAAATAAATCACTACAGGTAATTCTTTCTTCCTATCCACTTCTTCATTAAATGCAGGAAAAAAAATCACACACTGCTTTACTTTTCTAATGTAAACAGTCAGCATATGTAGAAATAAAAAAAGAAAATAAATATATACTTCACATCAAAATCACTACTTGAACAAAAAAAAGGGTTATCACTTTCTTTCACTAATGAGCTGGTACCTCGGTACAACATTGTACTCAAATCGATGACTTTTTTTCTATCAAAATTTGATTCACAAACACTCATGAAGATGATGCAGCCAGATCAACGCTTTTTCTTTTCTAATTTTTCGATGCTCGCACACAGCTGGAGAAAACGCATCAACTTCTCCGTCAGTAGGTAAAATTATTTTTTTTATCAGTCATTTTGGAAAACTTTTATAAGCAATCACACTAATAAATTTCCGACGTTTCCGAGCAAGTAAACCAAACAACGAATTCTGTCTCAGCAGTCTGTCTAAAGTCTGTCTAAGTCTGTCTAATGTAGTCTGGTATTTCCAATATCTGTCTAACGTCTATCTAAAGTCCTCTGGCTTTCAGATATCTCGGCCGCGCTCTCAATTCTGTAGTGTTTTGGCTGGTGTCTAGGAGCAATGATTGATAGTCGGGACGGTTTTCGAAGTTATTTACGTTATACTTTTAATATCTTGATTGTAATATAAAATATTTACTTTTAAAAACACAAATTGCACAAATTGTGCTTATTAGTTGCTAAAATCAGTGTAAAAATTGTTTTAAACTCATAAAAGAGCTAAAATCCTACATGTTTCGGCTTTAAACTTAAAACCATCATCGGGGAAGAGGAACAACACAAACGACTACTGATCTTTTAATTTTCGACACGAGAAAATTGAAAAATTTAAATAAAATAAGCGGGCGCTCTCTGTTGCCAAAGAGCGAAAAACAAAACAATGAATTAACAAGGGGTTAAAAATGTATCCCATAAATTAGGTATGTTGAAAGAAAAGTTATTATTACAAATACAATCTTTTCTAATTTTAATTTTCAAGGATTCCCTAATGGCGGCTTTAAATGGGTTATTGAACCTATGGATAATTCTTGCTTTATCGAAATTAATTACAGTATCATTATTTTTAGCGTAAAACCGGGAGAGTGCAGTGGATAACTTTCCAAATTTTATGTCGTTTTTATGCTCTTTTAACCTTTCCAAAAACTTTCTTTTAGTCATACCAATGTAAAAAATAATATTATTATTTAAGCTAAATTATAGAAAAATTCAATGGTCATTTAATTCAGCATCCTGTCCCTAGCAATAATAAACCAAACTATCGTAAATTCCAATATATACCTATTATATTTGAAAGGATTAAAAGGGCCCTCCGTAAATACAATATCCATCTTATTGCTGTCCCTCCCAGAAAATTGGTTGACTTAGTTTCATGTAAATTAGATCCTATCCCCCCTGATCAATTCGCAGGTGTTTATGAAATCCCCATTAGCTTAAATAATAATATTATTTTTTACATTGGTATGACTAAAAGAAAGTTTTTGGAAAGGTTAAAAGAGCATAAAAACGACATAAAATTTGGAAAGTTATCCACTGCACTCTCCCGGTTTTACGCTAAAAATAATGATACTGTAATTAATTTCGATAAAGCAAGAATTATCCATAGGTTCAATAACCCATTTAAAGCCGCCATTAGGGAATCCTTGGAAATTAAAATTAGAAAAGATTGTATTTGTAATGATAACTTTTCTTTCAACATACCTAGTTTATGGGATACATTTTTAACCCCTTGTTAATTCATTGTTTTGTTTTTCGCTCTTTGGCAACAGAGAGCACCCGCTTATTTTATTTAATTTTTTCAATTTTCTCGTGTCGAAAATTAAAAGATCAGTAGTCGTTTGTGTTGTTCCTCTTCCCCGATGATGGCTTTAAGTTTAAAGCCGAAACATGTAGGATTTTAGCTCTTTTATGAGTTTAAAACAATTTTTACACTGATTTTAGCAACTAATAAGCACAATTTGTGCAATTTGTGTTTTTAAAATACTAGTTAACAGTGTAGTGTCCAAATGAATTCAATTGTAAAATATTTACAATATTAATTTAAACTGATATACATTTGGAATTGATCCGACCGTCTGTCGGGGTTAAATATTAGTTAAATGCGCGGTTCTCCAACAGGCATGGAATTAATAAAGAGACAATCGCTCGACCCGTCTGATCGAGACGATCGTATAGGTAAGCACATCTACTTTATTCTCACGATGAAAAATGCACATCATAAATTTTCTATTATGCGCGAAGCATCGAACTTGGGTTCCACTTCACAAGCCTCAATAAAATATGTGCTTTGGTTCGCAGTCCAAAGTTCAGATGAAGAACTACCTCGACCATATATATATATATTACAAGAGCACCGCAAGCATTTTAATATGCCATCATCTACTACGCATCTGACAACTATAATATTTATGGAAAACACTGTTGCGTCGAGTTGTATAACCCGATATAAACCGAAAGTGAAATGACCTGGCCGCGATGTTGCCAGTGGGCTACTATTTTTAATTCAGATTGCTTGATTGTTTCTTTTTTTGAAATGGTATAAGCCGTATTTGTTTCGCCTTACGTATCTAAGGAAGAATTTAGAAAGCTGATTGGAATACCTAGTTAGTTGCGCAACAACTTTACTTCCAGTGTACAGGTAAGCAACTTGCGATGTAAATAGGGAGCTGTGAAGAAATTAATAAGCAGTAAAACTATATAAGAGAAAATAAAATTATTGATTATTGTTTTAATCTGTCATAGTCGAATTTTACTTTCTCCAAAATCTGGTGGCTATCAAGAAAACTGAATTTAAAAAGGTAGACCACTGGCAACACTGCATGACCGGCGGTTTCGGTCGATTCCGATTGGCAATTGTTTTCGTTGCAAGTCGGATTGATTCTGGCTGTTTCAGGTTGAGGTTGGATTTTAACTTTTGTGGAACGTATTTGATAACCCGCTTTTTCAAAAGAATGTACAAAACATTGTATAAAATGTAAAAACTATGTATTTGAATATATATGTATATATATATATATATATATATTTATATCAAATTGAAGTTAGAATTATATTTACAGAGTATTCTTATCATAAATAGATTAAAACTTGACACGAGCAGGACTGTAATTTGGATAACAATACAGAATTGCCATAAAACACGAAAATAGAAACAATCCTTTAAATCGTTTTTTCTTTTTGTTAAAATCAGTGTGCGTTTTCTTTTAAATTTAATTTCCAAAAGACGACAGTTTGCCAGAAGTGAGTACTAAATATTGTTTTGAAGATATTCACCCTGTAACAAGGGGCTATTCTTTATGTTTATTAAATACAAATGGGGATGTCTATGATGTTATTATTCTGATCTAAAATAATGCATTGCCGTTTCTGAAATGGAATATTCTGAATTGTTCTTCTTATGTGGTTACAGCAAAACCGAACTAAAGCGAAAGTTTGTAAAAATATGAATGTTTCTTGTAAGTGAAAATATATATTTCCATGTGAAATATACTTAAAGAAA
Source organism: Maratus michaelseni (assembly GCA_963931845.1). NCBI lineage: Eukaryota > Metazoa > Arthropoda > Arachnida > Araneae > Salticidae > Maratus > Maratus michaelseni. The sequence goes on along the minus strand of OZ007588.1, from coordinate 43,296,904 downwards.
TCTGCGCTAAATAAAAGTAATTTCTTAAATCAGCGATACAATCGATAAATTTGAGTGTTTAATAAATAATTTACTTTGTTTCAACTGCTATTACAAACAGTTCTTTCTTGATACGCTTAAAATGGAAAAACCCTTCAACAATTACTCGTGGAAAATCAAAATTTAATAATATACATGCTCTGAAATAATACTGGTGTTAACATTTAATAATAATATTTATTAATTGTTGCGTATATGAAAGGTGTTTTCTAAATAAAAATTGGTATTTAAACATAACACCAATGAAACCAAAGTTTCAAGAAGAATTTTTCTTATATAACAGATTGCTTTTAAAAATAGCTACATAGTAATTTCATATAAACGTTTTAAAATCACACGTTTAAATGAAACTAAAAGAAATTTTATATGCTCATTGTTATTTTGTCATAAATTAACTTTGTCTCTTTTAACATATATATATATATAAATCTAGCTGAACCGTCCGGTAGCGTTGCCTAGGTCCGTCAAAAAATAACACAAAATGCAAAAATAATCAAAAAATTGCCATAAAAAATGGCAAAAATTGAAAATCACTGCTCGATTTCTGAATAAATTTATTGAAAAGAGAACAATATTTACTGTATTGGTCTACAAGATAGAAACCGGATTCCCTCTATTAATGTGTAAAAATTGCAGTAAATCGAAAAAAAAAAACGCTAATAGTCGCTTAAAATTCGCTGAACTTTATTTTGAGAAATGTAGAACGAAAAATTTACTATGCTGTGGTAATAGATTAAAACACGATTTCTTTTACAAATGCCGAAAAAATGTCGCAAAATGCCAAAACTTTGCGAAAAAATAAAAAATGGCTGTACGATTTTTGAATAAACAATTGCAAAAAGGACAAAATTTAATATGTAGGGCTAAAAGATTAAAACTAAATTCATTTTACTAATATATAAAAAATCGTCGCAAGGTGCAAAATTAAAAATTAAACAACCGCTAAAAACCGCATGAAAAATCTCAGGGGACAAAATTTACTACAGTTGTATAGCTGCCAACTTTTACGCTTTTTGTTACCACTAAAAATTAATAGAAATTTTTGGCTTATTGAATCAAGCAATTTCGGAGATTTAAGAAGGTAAAATTTACTGTAAAATTTTAATGGTAGGAAAAAACCGTAAATGTTGGCAGCTATGCAGTTGTCTAAAACATCGTAACCGTAAATCTTTCACGAATGCAAAACTCCCAAACTGTCCTCCACCTGAATACCATTTTTTTTAAACAGAAAATTTCATTGTTGGTTTCCACAACATTTCCGCAAAAATCTACCTCCGAAATATAGTTCTGCAAAATTTCCAAGAAAAATCTAAAAATAAAATTTTTCTGGGAAAAAACTGGTATTCAAAATGTGAGCCATTTGGAAGCCCTGCGAATGTAAAAAAAAATCGCAGTAAAAGGTGAAAAATCAATAAATTTGTCTAATATCGAATTAAAAATCGGTAAAATTCTAAACGCTACGACATTTCAAGAAAAGAAAAATAAATCTATGTTGAACTAAAGGTTTGAAACAGAATTCGGTTTATAAATATTAAAGACTCGTTGAAAAACGAGAAAAAAAACCCTTTAAAAATCGTAAATAAAACTCGCTAAAAATTAAAAAATCACTTCACGAATTCCCAGTAAACTATATTGAAAAGAAAACAAAATTTATTCCAATGGGCTAAATACTGAGCGGGAAAAAACTTCGGAAAACAAGAAAAGACCCTAAAAATCGTATTAAAAATATATTTAAATTTATATTTAAAACATTCAAAATCGTCCGTAGGGGGACTTAACTACAGACATAGAGAAATGTTTCAGCAAAATTTTGTAATTCTCCATCTAGCAGCCTCTTCAGGACACATCATACAAAAACTTCTTAGTATGTGATGGTAAGTAGTAGAATTGTTCTTATAAGTTATTCTCATAATCACATTTATTTTTTTAATTGATATATATATATATATATATACAGAGTGATCTCTCACTTATACGTGATTCACGGAAATCATTTTTCCGCGCCAGTTTTTTTATAAGGTAATTTTCGTCTTGTTAAATCGCATAATTTAAAAATTGAAATTTATTGTTTTAAAATAGTGGTATGAAAAAGTAATTTCTGAACGTCGCGTATGAGTGATATATACAGTGTTCGTACAGCTACTGGAATTTTGCGACCAGGCAATTCTTCGGTGCCAGTATTTTCTTATAGAAAATCTCTCCTTAAAAGAAGATGAAGTTTTGCGAGCTTAACCTAGATTTAATTTTCTATAAAAAAAAAATTGGTATCACTCACTCCTGGAAAATTCTCTGAGCCGTACGGAGCCAGTATATATACAATGTAATTAAATTTAATTGATTTATTTACATTCTGATTTTTGAGTCTATGTAAAGTAAAGAAACAAATATTATGGATAATCAATCTTCAATAATCAGTTAATAAAGAACTTGATGCATTATTACCCTTAATCATGTGTTTCTTCTTGTCCTCTGCCCCAAGCAGACAGAAAGAGAAATGGAAGGAATTTCTCTCCTTCAGTGTAACAGACACATGATAATTTAATTCACATCCTACCTCTTAAAAAAAAGCCCCTCCCCCTTTTCTCCTTAAATGAAAAATGATTGTTGACTAATTCCACCAACGAAACTTTTCCCTTTTCTTTCTGACCCACTCACACAAATTCCTCCTTCCTCAAATTTGTCCGGTCAGTTTCCTTGTTTCCTGGTCACCTCTAACTTGAAAAGCTTCGAAACAAGAAAAACATTTGTTTAATTTTTTCCTAATTTCGGAGTATTTTATATAATTTTTAAGATGCATTTTTAATAATTTAATTATTTTCCCCATTGTGAATTTTTTAAGTTTTTTTACTTGGAGCAACTCCGGCTCTTCAGAAAACTGTATGTCTATGACTGTATGTAATATCTTAATTAAACGTTTAGGCTATATACTGTTTAAGTACATAACTAATTATATGTGTAAAAGTGTGACAAAAGCCTCTATGCATTTGGCAGGTGTAAGATTTTGAGAATACCCCAATAAATGTGTTTGAAAAAAAAATCTTTCAAAAACTGCATAAAAAAGGCACAATGGGACGTATATGTGCACTTAAAATTGCAAAATATCATTTTGTCTTTCGCATAAAAGGTAAAACTTGAAATCTGATGCATTCTCCCTATCTTATGTAATTTAAAATATACCACAAAAGAAAATCGTAATACAATTCAGAAAGGAAGTGGCAGAAATTTAATCAGCAAATTTTCTTGTAATTTTTTTTTCATGCTTTCATTCTCTGATATGTACCCGATTTAGGTCAGTGAACGAGAATGAAGAACCCTTTAAATGAAGAATGCGTTTATTTCGCAATTCAGTTTTCACTTGTATCGACTAAAAACGATAAACATATTCTGAAAGATCGCACTCTTACATTTCAAATGCCGCAATCAATTCGAAAAAAAAATATATTAAGCCGATGCGAAAACGATGCGTAGCTTCATAGAAAAAATATAGGGGTACTCTGTAATTCATGCAAAAACAACTAGATTATTTGTGTCTGTCGGCTTATTACATGCATAATACGCCATGTTACAATATTTCACTTACTGTTACAAAAGAAAATAATAATTTTAGCTATATAATGATTATTAATTTTAACTTTTTCATGTTTTGGAAAAATTGTCGTATGTGCCACCTCCTGCACGTGTGACATTGGTTCGCTATTCCTGCACTATAACTATCGAAACTGCTCAATACATTTTCTTTCTGTATCAGTGTTGTCAGATGGATCGACTTGGAGACAAATTTAGCCAATTTGGTTGCATGTTAACGGGCTTGTTTGTAAAATTTAATTTTTGGACTAATTTGTTTGCCGAAAATACTAAACAACTACTTAGTTTTGCTTCAAGTTTCGTTGTTGTATGATACAAGTTAATTGGTAATCACGAAAGTTCGAATAATCCTTAAAAAACGAAATACATGAATATAAAGAACTTAGTCTTCACGAATAAAAATAACAAAGGACTTTTAAATAATATAGTTAAAATTTGAGCTGTTTCTTTGCTCCATAGCACAGATTATACAACATGGAAGAGACATGAGTGCAAGATTGCACAGTTCTTGCGCCTGCTTTGCACTGGCATTATTATTCTATGTTTGTATTTCTTCTCGATCTTGAGCCTGTTTTTTTTCAAACATTAAATATTTTTGATAATATGCCGTGATCTTATTTCAATTATTACACCAGAATCATGTTCTCGGTATACGTAAAGAGAATATCATCGCCTGCTAATCACAATCAGTGTCAGTTATAGGTATTTCTTGTTTGCTGATTAACTTATATCTTAACAATATAATAAATTATAACACCTTGTAATAATATATTTCTTTTAAATGCTAAAATGTGTAAATTAACAACAAAATAAATACATAGTAAATTATCTTTTATTAGGTTGTTTGACATGTTTCTACTCACTCCGAGTCATTTTCAAAAACAAACAAAAACAAACCTTTTAGCATTCTCAAGAAATATAACTTTTTTATTTCTAAAGACGATCATTGTTAATTTTGCTTATGTTGTTTCGTTACTTATATGTGTACTATAAATTATATTACAGCTTTCTTGGCGACACACAAATACCGTTATTCGTATAAAAGCTTACGTTCTAGATGCATGGTGGGGCACTCTTACGCTCTTTCATATACATGCACTATAACGCAACGTGTAGTTGTACTTTTATTGTAAGGTATCGTAAAATGCATTCGACATTTAAATAGAAAATGCTGCATAGTTGTCAAATCTCCGAATGATTGAATATCATTATTTTCTCGTAGAAATATCAGTTTTATTTAATCGCAGAAATCTGCCATTATATAAAACTAATATTTTTTTTAATTAATTAGTGGATCTAAAAAATCGGGAGACTTGGCATCATTGCTACTGTATGGAGGTTGACTCTCAAAAATTTTTAAATAATATGATGTGAAAATCTTAATAAAAACATTTAATAGGTTTAAAGTCATTAGCCCAGAGAATATTTCGGTAGCTTTTATAAGTCTCAGCTGTTATCATCATTTTTTTTATTTTAAAATTTTTAATCGGAAACACAAACACGTATTTATATCTTTCAGCCATCGTATGCAATAATCATGGAGTTCCAGGCATTTGTTTGTTAAAAGGATTAAAACTAATTAACCCTTTCCGACACAGTGGTCCCACTGCGGGCACACCTAATTTTAATTACAAACTTGCATTCGGCACCAAGAATATTTTAATAAAATTTTTCTTTTATTATGAAAGCTTAAAATAAGGAGTTCTTATTTTTTAAAAAAGTCGTTTATAAATTCCGGTGTCAGTCAGTAATTTCGCATTTTACGAACATAATTTGTCTGTGCCGGAAAGGGTTAAAGACCGATTCACAACAATACAAAATCCTTTTTGCACCATTGGCGCAGCTTGTCCCCAATGGGAGCTTGCGCCATTAAACCTTATACAAACAACCAACCAACCTTTTTGCACCAATCAATACACACGGCTATGTGTAATTTTTAACAGTAGTATATAACCAAACTCATACGCAATATGTGGTCTTCCGCAGAAAGTTTCCTTTTCTGTACATATTGAAGGACACGATGAACTCATATAATTTGACTACTTTTTAGAAGATAACATGAACTAAGAATGGCTTCCATTTTTGTATCAAGCCATTACCTAAACTTGACGGTTGGTATTATGAGCTAAAAGTATCTTTTTTTATATTTTTATCTAAAGTTTTGGTGTTTTTTATTTATTTATTTTTGTCTTGTTGAACCCTTTCAAAGACAGTGGAATGTTTTTAAAACCATTTAAGCTTAATTTCCAACTGCCACAATGGAATCGGAATTTTGGTATAAAATGTTCCGTTTATTATGAATGTAAAATATATCTTTTTCATATTTACAAATAAATTTCTACATAAATTCCGGTATCAGTCATTCATTTCAACATTTTAGCAATGGAAGGGCTTTGCCCCTGAAAGGATTAACAAACTTTGATACGGTTGGTAATGTTGTTTAACCCCTTGAGGGGCACCGGTATATTATATATACCACTTAATGTTAATCCCAAAATGCCGCAATCACACCGGTATATTATAACCAAATTTTGATTTTATAAGGTATATGAGGAAAAGATTTTACTTATTTAAAAATAAATTCGTTCGTGAATCCTGGTGTCAAACAATCATTTCTATATTTTAGCTACAAAAGTACTTTGCCTCTGAAAGGGTTAACCCCTTAATCGTCGCGCCCTATAAGTGTAGGCTACTTTTTAAAAATTCAGATTGCTTGTTTACCACCAGTTTTTTTAAGTAGAAATATTCATGTTATTTAACAGACATTTAAAATAATGCGAGAATAAAGCTAATTTCACTATTTTTAAAAACTGGTGGGAATAAAACAATCTGAATAAAACAGGCGTAACCTACGCTGCCCGTGAATGTCTCGGGCACGACGATTAAGGGGTTAATAATTTACTTGATTCAACTGCTATTACAAGAAGCAGGTTCTAGATACGTTCAAGTATCGTAATGTGAATGATAATTAATTTTGAAAATGAAATTTAAAAAATACTGATTCCTTGAAAAAGTACTGGTGTGAAATAATAAATAAAATCTTTTCGTTATTGATTCTACAAGGTGTTTTCAAAATTTATATTATTTGTTCTCATAATTTATTTTATTTCCAATGCAGTTGATTTAAAACAATATATCTATAGTTATCTATACTAATATTATAAAGACGTAACCTTTTTTTTTTTTTTTTTTTTTTTTTTTTAGGGGGTAATTTCTGGAATTACAGAACCGATTTTAAAAGTGATGATGGCAAATTAATGGCGACAATCCCTGCTCCAACATAGGCTATATTTCATGTAGGTGCCTCAAACCCCTAAGGGGGGGAGGGTGGTGCAGAAGCGAAAAACGTTCTAAAATTGCGATTTTTGTGATAAAGAAGGAACTAGAAACTTGAAATTTCGCATTGTAGTTACTTATAAGATGTAAATATTCGCTAAGAGCATATTTTTAAAAAAATCTGAATTAAAAAGTATGAAATGAAGGAAAAGCATTCCAAAAACGTTCTAAATTACAATTTTTAACAAATTGTTAAGGATAGAAATTTTAAATTTGTCATGGTTGCTACTTTTAATACGCAAATGCACACAGAACACTATTTTTTTTTAACCATTTCAGGTCCGAATATTTTCCCGTTTTTGGTAAAATTTACTTTTACTTTAATAATATTAAAAGTAGCTAACCAAACCACAAAAGTTAAACTTTACTGAAAATTAATGATTATGCCAGTTACTGAAATCTAACAAAATTATTTTGTTTACAATCCATGTGACAATAGACTAAGTAAGAAATTTTGAAGACGTTTGGAAAAACGGCCCATATTAACAGTGTTAAAATGTATTATTGGATGTAAAAGCAGTGAATTTTATTATTTTTATACATAAAAATTTTCATTTAATTCAATGATTTTCAGAAATTATTTTTTATGTTCAAATGACTTGAGGGGAAATACATAAGTCAGATGAGATTTTATGTTGTATCTGAATTTTCCTAATTAAAAGTACACTTTGATTTAATCACTTTTAATTAAGAAATTTCATAAACCAAAACCAATTTCTGTGTGATCAATATTTTCGATTACCGATGTAATCAGTTTTTGATATCTCAAACATTTCCGTATGAATGAAGGTGGGTCTTTATAAAATTTAAACCGCAACATATATTAAATGCATTTGGAAACGAAATGAGACTTCAGTTTTAATTAATTTTTTAATTAATTTTCTAAATATTATCATTACAATTGTATATTTATTATATTATTTTTTTTGTTAAAAATTCTCGGTTAATGCACTTGTAATTACAATTGGATAATTATTTTTATTTAAAAATTTTCATTGTATTTGCAAAATATCTTTGCATATTTTAAATTAATAATGAAAATTTTGAAATTGTTATCACCTAATTAATAATTTAAAATCCTGTTGTATATAACTGCCCTTTTAATTAGCTTACAGGGAATTAAATATGACCTAAAATATATTACTGATCGATAAATCGGTAAAAAAGAAAATGTATCAGAAACATTTTGGCTCAATCTTGGAAGAGTGTTTTATAAATTTCACAAATGAAAATTAAGTAAATTTTATAATAAATTTATTTTAAAAAATTAAGAATATTTAAAAATTATAAGAAATTACATAACAGGATTCCATTTCAGTATAAAACTCTGTAAAATACAGTTTTAATTTATAAAAAACAAACTAAAACGATAATCAAAATTTATGATTTTGTTAAATATAATTGCAGTGAAATTGTTACATAGAGTTTGCGAAATTTCTTTTGCACTTCAGTGTGCTTTTGTTTTTCTTTTAACGCCTTTTGACCCAAAAAAGAAAAAAAACAATTATGTAAATTTTAATTACGAATTGTGTTAGCACATTCTTTAGGTGTAATACGTAAATAGTTGCTAAAAACTACGATTTTTAGCCACCAGAAATTCCTAATTTAAATCTTTAAGTTATTTAATCGTAGATATCTGCGATCTTGGAAGTCGGGGCTTTCTTTTAAGAATTAGTGGTGACCAAGAATCGCAGCAATTGGCAGCTACGTGTATATGTATACATTATTATTATTATTATTTTATAATCTAATCTTAAGTATTTTTCTTAAATTTGTAATGGTTTTTTAATGATTGTTATTCAAAGAAAGCATAGCAATGAGCAATAGAAACTTTATGACATATTCGAAAAATGCAAAGTCGTGTTCGATAATGTAATAAAAACGTGTATAACAAGGGTTTTCAACAACTGGACTTCGGACCGCAGAGCTAACAGTAGCATTTTCTAGAATAATCTTCGTCTTACCTAAACGTAGAAATTGATCAACATTCTGCGATTAAATAAGGCGAATATTTATATACGGAAATCTTTGCTGACCACGTTTCAGTTGTTGGAAGAAACCCTTGGAATTGAAGGGACAGTGGACATTAAAAACCAAATTCTACAATTTTCCATTTGTTAATTTTAAAATTGGTAAGCTTATTGATGACAAGCTCGATTAGATATATTTTCAATTTGGTGTTACAATAATAATTATTTTTTTAAATTATTCAATTTTTAAAATTTTAAAGTAATGAATTATTTTCATATTCTAAAATATCCCACGCGCATTTCTTTTGCATAAATTACGACAATATTTATTTATGAGATACTTTGTGTGTATTAGAATGGAAGTTGGCATGAATTGTAGATGTTCGCTGAATGTATAAGTAGAAGAAATATATTCATAATTATGCTTTGTTTTTTCTGAAAATGCTGCTTTATATTTCCATATTCGCATAAATTGCAACATTAAAATTCTCCTGAAATACAACCTTTTATGCTAACAATTATATATTATTATAAAGAGTACACACAGTATAAATAAAAAAAACTGATAACTGGGAATGCGAATGGGACGTTTCAAATGTTAGAAATGTGCGAAATTTTCAGTTTTGAAAATCAGAAAGTTTTATAAATATATAGTTTTTACAAATATAAAAGCCTATATTTCTACGAAGAAGCGTTAGAAGTGAAAAAATCTTTTTACATCAGATTCATCTAGTTTCATAATTCTCCAATAAAATAAAAAGAAACAAAAAATATTTTTTTAGTCGAATATCGTGATTTTGAATGTCCACTGTCTCCTTGAATAATCATCTTTATGAAAGACTGATTTGATAAAATTTGTTAATGGAAAAGTTCTGCAAATAAGTAAATTTTTAGAAAGAAAATAAAACTTGTAATCAAGAGATTATTCCTTATCTTGTGGAACTCATATTTATTTATTTCACATCAGTTGGCGTATTTTAGAGAACGCAATTTGGCGCAACCGTGTGCTGATGGCAACCCATTCTTGTCAGTTTTCACTTTAAATCTCATTGTTGTAAATATCGCTCATTTTGGCGCACAGTACGTGATCGTATATTAATTTTTTGTATGTGTCCAAGAAGAAAAAGAATATATATATTACAAAATTTAAAATTCCATATTTTATTAAATTTTTTGTATAAAAAATTCTAGTACATATTTCATAGTAAAATTAAGTAGTGTAAGTCGTTAAGTGATAAAAAGTCTGAAAATCTGGTGCATTGTGTAATATGTCGTTTTATTTTTCCATTATTCATTTTACTGCTTAATAAGTTTAAATAGCACAGTTTTTAAATATATTTAATCGAAAAGTAACTTTTACACCTATCTACTAAATAAAAGTTTTCCTTTCTGTTTAAGGTATTCTTGTTACAAGAACGTGAATCAGAATTACTTTACTTCTCTCTTATTTAGATTCACACAATAAAGAAATAATAACTTTACCAATTGTTCAACCAATAGTTTAAAAAAAATGAGGCCTTGAAATTTTATTTCGCTGATTAAAACTTTCAACGAAGTTAGGTAAAAAACAGTTGAGTAATTATTTAAAAAAAACTGTCATTTACTATTTAAAACTCATAATTTTTTTGTCGTTTTTGAACCTTTTTATTCAAATAAATTCTTGATTGATAGACCGGAACTACACTTTTTGTTTTTAACTAAATAGCTCAATAAAAGTAAAATTTTAGCATTTAATTTTAAATGAAACTGTTTCGTTACTTTTTCTTTAAAATTAAAGTAGAATTTTTTGCAGAAATCTGATTCGAGTACTCTGAAGATATTCTTAAGATCTCAGTTTTACTTAAAACTTGATTTCAATCACAGAACTCTATTCAAATAGCTAGAAAAAAACTTATCTCAATCTTCTAGCATTCAAGATCTTTTAAAGTACTTATTGAAATATCCATTAATTGTTCATTTCTTTCTTTTTCTGTTAAATAAACGTTAGAAAACAAATATAATATTTTTTAAAAATGCGTAATATTTTTTAAAAAATGCGAAAAAAATATTCCGTAAATTAATTTTTTTTTAAATACGAATAAAAAAGTGAAATTTAAATATTAAAATATTAACTTGGTTTTAATTTTAATCATCTATTTTTTAACCCTTTCAGGGGCAAAGCACTTATATTTCTAAAAATATTCCGTACATTATTTTTTTTAAAATACGAATAAAAAAGTTAAATTTAAATGTTAAATCTTACTGGTTTTAATATTAATCACCTGTTCTTTAACCCGTTCAGGGGCAAAGCATTTACTTTTCTAAAATGTTGAAATGAATGAGTGAACTTGAATTTATGAGAAATTCCTTTGCAAATACGAAAAATCTATATTTCACACACATAATAAACAGAACATTGTATACCAATATTATGGTGTGATTGTGCAGTTGGAAATTAAACTTAAGTGGTTTCATAAATGTACCACCGCCCTTGACGCTTAACGCTTTTTTGATACGTAAAGTGTATAGTCGTCACTAATTAAGTGCATTTTTTTTATTCAAACATCTACTAGAAATTTTGAATAGTATTCAATGCTAATTTAATTACGGAATGTATGGATTAAACAAAGTCAAAATTACTGAATTACTATTGAAGAATTTAGGCAGATATTTTGAAAAAAAAAACACTAAACGAGTCACACCGTAAATCTACAATGTTTTAGAAAGTTCTATAATGTTTAAATTTAATTTTCTCTTGTAGAAATGTTTATATTAAAGTTAAATTGATAAAATCAGTAATTCGAGATGCCGAACTTAAAAGTTTAATTTCATTTAAAAAAAATTGCATATAGTGCTCAAATTCCAAATTTGTCAATAATTTACTTTAATGTCCTCTCTTCCTATACGTATATTTATATTTCCGAAATTGAACTGAGTTCTGTGTACATTTCTAAAGAGCTACCAAAACTTCCGATTGATGTGTAGTACTGCTTCCAATTGGATATAATCTTTATTTAATGACACAAATTTGCGATTAAATAAGGCGAAGACTACTATTCGGAAATAGAGGTATTAAGAAATTGTAACATTTAAATGCTACGGGTTCAGTTTTAATCATAATTTCATATGTCCATTCTTCATTGCTGTCATCTCTACATTCGTACCGAGGCTAACGAAAAAGAAAGGCTACCGCGGTGCTTTACGCGTATCTTTTTTTAGAGACCCCGAGAGTCACGTGATGCTCGAATGCACCAATGAAGGTGTACGAAAAGAGCATCACGTCACTCTAGCGGTCTGTAAAAAAAGATAGGTCGAATGTACCGCGGTAGCCTGTCTTTTTCGTTAGCCTCGATTCGTACGCAATCTGTCTTGGTATTCAGAATTTCCACCCTTCCGGCCTACGCTTTTTTAAAAAATGGTGTTTGCCGTGGGTGGATATATATATATATATATATATATATATTAGCGTTTGCACCGTATCTTGAATTTAAATACCAGTATCTTCTAAAAGTATTATTCGTCTTATTTCTTTAGAATAATTAAGGCGATGGATACGTTTATAAAATAATTGTATTACAATTCCATTGACAGTACAAACGCTGAAAAACATCTGCGTACAACAGCCGCCATTTTGGTTTCAGCGCGTAGGCCTAATATTTAAGGTGCGGTGGCTTGCGTCAACATTACTTCTTCATCGAATAATTTTACACTCCGCTTAGTGCACAACTTTACAACAGCATAAAAATGGTATATAAAAAATATTGAAACAGAATTACTTCTTTTTCGATTTTTTTCTAAATAGAAACAATTGCATTTTATAGAAAATTGTATATTTCTTCGCAATGAGATATAAATATAAGATATAAAGTACAATAATAGCAAATGAAACGTACAATCGCAAATAAGTAGCAAATAAAGCATACTGAAATGTGATTCAGAAAATACTAGATTAATTAAAACTATAAGAATTAACAAATGTACAGCGATGAGATTTCTCCGACTTTTTGCATACCAGTATAATCTTAGAGAATTTTTTTTTTAATTGCAGAATGTTCTGATTAAATAAAAATACATTTTATCTAAGGTTATACTGGTATTTAAAAAGTCGGAGAAATCTCATCTCTGAATGTATCAAAGACCCAGTGAGGAAATTGTTTTGCAGTTTTTCTCGTTCATTTCTATTACAAACATTTTAATGCTTTGGAAATTAACATTTTAATGTTAAACTTGCTTAATTTCCCACATTCTCGTTTAAATATTCTCTTGGATTTTTTTCTCCAGTTTCATCTAAACGTTTGTAAAATGTTTATATTCTTCAGCTCATTTTTAATTTAACTTTATAAAAAGAGTCACGATATTGTAGAAGTCTTATTATCCTTTGTCTGACATTAAAAACATGAAAGGAAATTAATTTTCTCTGGCTTTGTTTAGATTTTAAGATTGGTGAAAAAAAGTACTTTAATATTTGTCGGAAAAATAAAAAATGTAAATGACTTAATGTTTGAAATTTACAATTAATTTTTTAATTAATTTTTTATGGCAAGTTTCGTATCTTTTATGCGTTAAATAGATATTTTGAGATCTATGCAAATGCACCGCCCGTGAATGGAATTACGCATATCTGAAATACATGGCTTCAGTCAGCTGTCACAAATGCATAACTGCTATGCATTTATATATTTTTTTAATCTACAGTACCTCCGAATAGTAATCTTCGTGTTACTTAATCGCAGAAATCTCTGATTAAATAGAGCGACGACTATTATTAAGAAATTCTTTACAGAAAATCGCAGCAGTAAGCAGCTATGTGAATGTGTTAAATTGGCAAAAATGACCGGTTTAGACGTCCTAAATCTGAATTTAATTTTCTTTTATATACATAGATTATCAAATTTCTGAGTCGTTCAATAGACTAAAATTTAGATTGAAGTCTTAAACCATGAAAAATAAATTTGATCTAAAAAATTCCTCAAATAATACTAATAATAAAATAAATGTTTCTCAAATAAAACGCCTCCTCAACGCCCAAAACGAAACGGTTGTTTTTAGACACTACGTTATAGCAGCACAAATGTACATTTACCGGTGTACAAGTAGAAGCCCAGTGTCATGTTTTGGAAACAACTTTTTAGGTTGAAGTTCGTTTTCCACCTGTTATACGAGCTGCAGCTTCAGTATGCACGTGCAGGGTGGCTAGTGGTCAGGGAAAAATACATTTTAAAAAAATTATAATTACCAGTATATTCTTATAGAAAAATGCAAATTCATTATTTGATCGAATAATCAACATAAATTTTTCTATAAGAATATACTGGTGTTTATCACTTTTTTTTACTGTATTTTTCCCTGAACACTAGCCACCCTGACGGGGTTGTGAAGGGAGTAGTGCAATCTAATTAAAGGTGCTGAATTAATCAAAATTAAGTTTATTTAAGCAGAAAGAGTAAAACTATACTTCTAATATTCTAAAAATTACAAAAACATATAGTGTCAATTTTCGAACTTCACTTGTTCCTACTGTCCGTCAATACAATAAAACGTCCATAATGGGCACTCCCGAATAGTGTTTGGTTTTTTAGTTTAGTGTTTTGTATAGATAACACCTTTTTCAATCCACAACATATCCGTATCTTTTTATTTTTACCTCTGAAAAGCGAACATGTCTGAATTTGGGTGATGGTCAAATTCTGCGGTCCCGAGGTTGTCCACAATTGAGAGGTTTTAGTGTATTACAAAAATAAGTTTTTGGTTTATAATCGTCAAAATACAAATGAAAATATATTTTTTTTATTCATACATTCATATGTACAGTTTTCTTTCTTTTTAATCTTTTTATTTTATTTTATTTATTTATTTTTGTTTAAAGAAAATTTGTTCATAAACAAAGTTTTATTTATTTTAGTTTTATAGAAACAAAGTTAATAAAAAAATGAGTGCAAGAACCATTATATATCTAATGAATTATTTAACCTTTAATAACACTGAAGTTGTTTTTTAAAGCACCAGAAAAATATCCATATTTTTTTCTTCCTCCCGCTTTCTTATTGAAGACATGTATTCAATTGTGAATTGTATGAAAATTTATTAGGCAAATAACAACAATATTTGACATGAAGTAGGAAATCTCTTTGTTTGTAGGACTATTAGTTTTACTTACGTTTCAGTTTAACAGACATTTATTTGATATTAGCTTCAAATTTAAAATATTTTCAAACAAAGAGCGGATACCTGTTTGAAATATCTTTATGGACTTCATCCAAATAAATTTTGCTTTAAAATTAATATTAACGTGATGCAACAATAGACTAAACATTATATTTATTACTCGTCATTTTCCGACATTGGAAAATGATATATAATGTTTAGAATAATTTAATATTTAACAATACGGGGTGTTTCATAATTAATAGTGAGAAAAGGCTATAAAAAAGGGAACAATTGTCAAAACTTCTTTATACTTAAAAATACGTGTTTTCAGCATCCTGTAAAGCAGAGGTTTAGATATCTCCCCCCCCACACACACCCGTTAAGTATAGTTTTTATTTGGTATTAATTAGAAGGTTAAAAACATACCCAATATAAAAAATTTCTAAATGAAATAAGTTAATTTGATAGACTTTAAACACAGTATATATTGTCATTTAAAAAATAGATCTGCAATATAATAACACTGTTTAGTTGTGAGTACACTTGCAATTTCGGAACGGGTAAGTATCACCTGCTAAGAGTGAATCTGAGCAGAAATCAAAAAAGTACAAACCTTTAACGTTACCTTTAGATATACCGAATTTAGATATCGCGTGAAAGAAAAAATATCCTTTAAAATATTGACAAGTAGCGCACAGAAGAGAAAGATTTTATTGGGGTCGTATGTAACCCAAATTATATTTTTAAAAGTTTAAAGCATTCCATGTTGTTTTTTCGGAGTTTATCTATGCATATTCTTTTAGTACGTGAAACAATAAACATATATAGATTCAGACTTAATATATAGATATAACGTATAAAGTATAAAAACACATTTAATAAATATATAAAATAGTTTCACTGATAACTTACGCGCAATTATGAAAAATCTCATTTGGAGATAAATTATTGTAAATTATAATGTGAAATATTCCATGTTCTAGTATACTTGTATTGAGCTAACTTCCAATGAATGACAATCATATACAGTCGAATCCCGATTATCCGAATTAATACGGACTAAGCGCACCTAGGATAAGCAAAAAATTCGAATAAACCGGACTTACATAAATCGTTACTAAGGAGATAAAGTAAAATTTTACAAACAATTTATTAATTTTTAAGGTAGTATTACTTAGAATTCATTGATGTACACTCCCGATGCTTTTATAAAAATCGGAAATTTAATTGTTCGTTTGAAGAAGTCCTTGATATTGTTTTGTTTCTTGGATGTCAACTTCGCCGCAGTGTCACGCCATTGTGTTAGTGGCATCAAAATTACAGCTGTATCGCCTTCTTTCTGCTCAACGTCTTTAATAAGTTTTTCCCTGGAACTCAGATTTACGGAATACGTCAGTTTCTTCTGAAGGATACAGCTTTCAAAATCACTGCTGTCTTGATTGCGGTTTTCCATAATATCTGCAATCATATCATCTGTGATTTGTTGCTGTTCATCTGCGGTAATCCACTCAGCAATATCGCTTCAGAAAAATTTCCTAAACAGGAAGTTTTCGATCCAGAATGAACAAAGATTCGTCAGCACCAGCTTCAATTTCATCCTTCGACTGCTTTAATGTTATAATCTTCAGCCATGATTCCTTCCGTATAGTCGTTGGATTAGCTTCTTCCGACGCTTTGCAATTCGAATACACAACTGTCTCTAGTGCGAACTTTTTCAGGCGTAGTACAACACCTTGTTTTTCAAGACAAGACCTACAAACATTTTTCCTAACAGCTTCTTTCTGTACTTTCTTTTCAAGTTCTCAACAATAACTTGATCTAATGGTTATACTCGTGAAGTCACATTTGGTGGGAAAAATATGCTTTGATCCTGATCCGCATGGCATGGGGCATTGTCTAAAAGCAGGATTGTTTTTCTATGCCACTTCTTACTCTTCAAAAATATTTCCACTTTAGGAACAAAATGTTCATAAAGACGGATGTTTAGATTTTCAACTGTTAAGGACGTAAGTATGTAAGTTTCAACTGTTTCAGGATTGTTACGACTTACTTTCTTCAGTGTACAAATTGGCCATAATTATCATTTTAGTTGCACGTTCATTACATATATTTTTTACTCTAAAGTTAAAAAACCCATGCAGAGATTATTACACTGATTAAGAATATAACTTGCTCAATCCATGCGTACAGATGTGGGTGATTTAATTTTGGACGTGGGGCCGATTCAATTTAAATTAGTTGCAATATTTATTAACAGATGGCACTATAACATGTAACCTTAAACTTTCATTTTAATTTCCAACTAATGATTAATCCATAAAGGCAATAATGTTTCGAAGTGGAAGTGAAAAATATACATGTACGAACTGCAGTTCGGGCTGAGGAATTTGTCAGACATGCAGGGTTGCCAGTTTGTCCTCCTTTTTTATTGAGAAATTTCCAATTCATTCCAGAAATTCTGAAAACAATTGCTTTATTTAATGACAGGCAATTCGTGATTACTTAAAGTAAAAAGTCTTCTTTCTGAAATTTACCATATTAAGTCCAAATTTCTGAAAAAATGTTGCCACGCTGAAACACTGTTCACATGTATCTGTAGAGAAATATTCTGTTTCTGAAGCAGTTTATGAAATGCGTTTTATTCTTTATCATGATGTAATGTCTTATAACGATAGTAGTGACAATGGGGATTAGGTTCACGAAATATTTACAGATAATGTGCCAAAATTGACAAAAGCAACTTCTGTACAAAAAGAAAAAAAACAGAGGGAGAGAGACAAAAAAAAAAAAAAAAGAATTGTACAAAAGACCAAGAAATTAATTAGCAAATGTAGTCAAATACATAAAATGCTACATATGAAATAGTTATTCATAACAAAGCACAATACAAAAATTATAGATATATAGGTTGTGTCTGAAATGCTTCAACAAACTTAGAGGGATGATAGTACTCATGAAGACGAACAATGAATGCAATGGAACATGGGTCGCAAATGACGTTTAACCCTTTCAGGGGCAGTGGTATGTCTATGAAACCACTTAATTTTAATTCCAAAACGCCACAATGGCACCAGAATTTTGTAAAATCTTTTCCATTTAATATGTATATGAAATATAGCCTTTTTCACATTTACAATTTTTTTTTTTTTGTAAATTCCGGTGCCAGTCATTTATATAAACATTTTAGTACTAAAAGTACTTCGCCCCTGAAAGGCTTAAAGGATGAAATTCGAGAAAATGCGTCTGGAAATGGACAAACTGAGACAAGAAAGAAATACTCCAGAAAATTATTTATTGCACAGACTAGGTACAACACAGATCGTGATGTCCAGAGAAAACAAATATTTTACAACAATTTTTCAAAGTGTCGACCGCGGACATTATTATACATAGCGTGTCCGCCAGTCGTTGCTCCGTAGATGTACTCTGTGTAATAATGTCCGCGGTCGACACTTTGAACAATTGTTGTAAAATATTTGTTAATATTTGTCATAAAGTAAGTTTTATTGAGCAATAAAGGTGAGTGCGGGTACCAATGTACATTACTTTATATTATATATTTTTTTTTTTTTTTTTAATTTCTTTTATGTTGTCCTTCCTTTTCCTGGATTTTACGATTTATCGTATCATCTGTCTTATGCCGGTCTTACAAAAAAAAAATCCGGGTCTCAATCTACATTTTTTATGCAACTTGTTTTATTTTAGGTTAGATGCAGCTGTAATGGCGTTAAAAGTCTCTAAAATAAAAAATAGATATTGTTTAGGAACATTTGGCATGCACTCGTAAGGATTTTCTTCAAAAATATAGCACTTTCGGTAACATTACATAAAAGAGAACATTTTCGCACACAATTTTCGTACATCGCTGCCTGCTCTCAGAGAAAAGCAAACTAACTTGAATATTAAAAAGAGAACATTTTTTGACAGTTAAGAATTTTCAGAAAAGCGTATTTAAATTATATTCGGATATTTTACCGGTGTCAATTAATTATTTACACATATATCTAAATAAACTATTGGTTAGAGGACCCAACTAAGCAGTTTTGGTAAACGGGTCCAGAGACTTTCATAACCTGATTCAATTCGCACTGGCGCTGTATTTTGTCGTTGCGGATAGGGTTCTCTCTATTTGTCTCGGGATCAGGTTGGTTTTATATTGAGTTTTGATTCTTCTGTTTCGGATTTGAGTTAGCCTTATTTTTCAAATAAAGGGAGAGTATATTGTTTCAGATGTAAACCTGTATATTTAAATATGAATGAAATGTTCATTTCTGAACTTTGCATGCACGATAAAATCGATATTAGAGACAAAACAGTAGACTATTTTTTCATAATTTATCAACATTTATTTTTTTTTTCATTTATTTATCACCATTTATTTTTGCCCTGTTTCATTTTTAAGGTATGGCCATATGAAAGAAAATAAATTATTATTAAAACAATCTTTTTAGAATTTCTAAATAGATTTCTCAACATATACTCACAATTTAATTTATACTAAACTAGCAAAACCCGTGGCTTTGCACGCGTAATTCTTGAAAAATGCGAAGTGGTATTCGTTGGCCTATTTTCATTAGAGGAAATTTTACTGCCACAGATAATTCAGAAATTACTAATTAAGTAACATTAATTAAGCAAATTTCTGTAATGAATATATCACAGAAATCACAATTTTAGAACTTTTTTGTTCCTTCACGTATTAACATTTCTAATTTTTGAAAAACTATTTTGTAGATGAATTTGTGTCTCTAACGTAACAGACATGTAAAATTTCAAATTTCTATCCATTACAATTTCAGATGAATCATAGTTTAGAAGGTTTTTAGAACTTCGAATCTCATTTCACCTTTTTAAATTTCGAAATTTTTTACATACAGTTCTTAGCGAGCACTGAAATCTTAAAAATAGCCACCATGCCAAATTTCGACTTTCTAGACCAGCAGCATCACTACAATCGCAATTTTAGAAAGTTTTTTTATGCTGAACCTTTATAAATTTCGAATTTTTATGAATCGTAATTTAGAACGTTTTTAGACCACTTTTCCCTCAAATCACCCATTTAATTTTCCATTATTTTAGAAACTGTTCTTAAAGAGCATATATATATTATAAGAAACTACCTCGCCCAATTTCAAGTTTCTAATTCATTTAGTATCACAAAATTTGCAATTTTAGAAAGTTTTTCGCTTCTGCAACCCCTTGAGGATAGTGGTACTGACATAAAATATAGCTTACATTAGAGCAGAGACGCTCATCATAAATTTACGATCACTACGTTTAAAATTGGTTTTGTAGTTTCAGAGATTCCTTAGAAATTGTAATTTAGAATGTTTCTAGAACGCGTTTAACTCATTTCACCGCTTTTAAATTTCGAATTTTTTAGAAACTGTTCTTGGAGAGCATTTATATTTTATAAATAACTACCATGCCAAATTTCACATTTTTAGCCTCTTCTGTAATACAAAAATTTCAATTTTAGAACATTTTTCGCTACCATACACCTCTGGGATAGTGATACTGACGTAAAATATATCCTACGTTAGAGCAGGGACAGTCACCATCAATATACCAACCTTACGTTTGAAATAGGTTCGGTAGTTTCAGAGGTTTAATAGATATTGTAATTTAGAATGTTTTTAGAACGCTTTTCGCGCATTACACACTTTTAAATTTCGATTTTTTTTTTCAAATTGTTCTGTGCGACTAATTATGTCTTTAAAGAAACAGTCACGCATTTTGAATTTCCTTTAAAACCGTAGTTTAGAGAATGTTTTTTTTTCCTCTTTTAAAATTTTAAATTCTATTTTTTTTAAATATATATATATAAATTTGTTATGTGTGTGCACCTGCGTCTTAAAAAGTATCAGCCATATCAAATTTCAAGTTTCTGTCCTTAACAATTCCATAGATATCTTAATTTAGAATGTTTTTGGAACACTTTTCCCTCATATCAAAATTTTAAATTTCGACTTGTTTAGAATCCATTCATACAGCGCATTTACATCTTATAAGTAACTACCATGCCGAATTTCAAGTTCTAGCTCCTTCAGTATAAAAAAATCGTAATTTTAAAAGTTTTTCGCTCCTGCATCCCTTTAATGCTAAAGTAGTGCTAAAGAAATGAAATTTAGCCTACGTTACACAAGAAACTATCACATATATTTGCCACCATCACTTTTGAAAACGGTTCTGTAGTTCCAGAGATTCAATAGAAATTGTAATTTAGAATGTTTTCACAACGCTTTTCGCAGATTTCACCTTTTTAAATTTCGATTTTTTTTTTTAGAATTTGTTCTTGGACAGCGTTTACATCTTATAAGTAACTTCCATGCCGAATTTCAAGTTCTAGCTCCTTCAGTATAAAACAATCGCAATTTTAAAACGTTTTTCGCTCCTACACCCGCTGGGGGTAGTGGCACCGACATGAAATATAGCCTATGATACAGCAGGAACTGTCACCATCACTTTTGAAAACTGTTCTGCAGTTCCAGAGATTCAATAGAAATTGTAATTTAGAATGTTTTTAGAACGCTTTTCGCAGATTTCACCCTTTTAAATTTTGATTTTTTTTTTAGAATTTGTTCTTGGACAACATTTACTTATAAGTAACTTCTATGCTGAATTTCAAGTTCTAGTTCCTTCAGTAAAAAAAAATCACAATTTTAGAACGTTTTTCGCTCCTGCACTCCCCTGGGGGTAGTGGCACTGACATAAAATATGAATGTGAGGATTCAAGGATTGTCACCACCAATTTGCCACCATCACTTTTAAAATCGATTCGGTAGTTCCAGAGATTACCCCCTATAAACAAACAAACATTACTTCTATATAATATTACATTAGTATAGATTATAAAATAAGATAGATTATAAAATAACACTCTGCACTAGATAAATTTTAGTAATTTAAGTATTTATTTCAACTGCTACTATAAACAGTTGTTTCTTGATACGTTTTCAACAAGACGCTGAAGACTTACTAAATATCGAAAATGAAAATTTGATAATGTGCATTCTCCAAAATAATGTTGGTCTAAAACATTAATTTAAAATATTTATCAATTACTATTACGTAATATATAAAAGTTGTTTTCTAAAAGATTTCTGATACTTCAGTTTTATACCAATGCACTCAAAGATTCCAGATGAAGCTTTTTATAACACATTCGTTTAAAAAATATCTACATAGTTATTTTAAGTAAACTACTTTAAAACATATATGAAACCAAAAGTTTTAGAATTTTAGAATTTAATTGCTATTTTGTCAGTAGTTAACGTTGTTTCTTTTAACTTATATATAAGACTAGCTGACCGTTCCGGCGACGTTGCCCGTGCCGGTCAAAAAACAGCCCGAAACGCAAAAATAGTCTTTAAAAAAATGATATAAAATTAAAAGTCACTGCACGAATTACGAATAAACTGTCTTGAAAAAAGACCAAAATTTACTATATTGGGTTATCAGATTGAAAGCTTATTCCTTTCACTAATTTTGGAGAAATTGCAGTAAATTGCGGAAAAAACGCTAAAAGTCGCATAAAATTCGCTAACGTTTATTTTTTTAAAAACAGAGCACAAATGTTACTATATTAGGCCAATAGATTAAAACACGATTTCCTTTACGAATGTCCAAAAATCGCCGCGAAACGTCCAAAAATTCTAAAAATCTCATTAAACATATTGCGAAAAAAGAAAAAATCACTGTGCAATTTTTGAATAAACTTTATTGCAGAGAAAATAAAATTTACGGGGCTGAAAGGTTAAAACTTAATTCTTTTTACAATGGTGGAAAAATCCTCGGAAAATGAAAGAAAAAAAAACTAAAAATTGCATGAAAAACCACAGTGGACAAACTTTAATATAGTTCTCTAAAACATTGTAACCATAAATCTTTAAACGAATGCAATCAAAAATCGCCGCGAAACGTGAAAAAATTAATAAAAATCGCTCAAAATCGAATTAAATGTCACTTAAAATCCAAACATTTCAAGAAAAGGACAATTTTTTTTTATATCGGACTAATAGTGTGAAACAGAATTCCTTTTATCAATGTTAAAATATCAGTGGAAAACGTGAAAAAACTGTAAAAATTATATAAAAAGTAGCTACAAATTAAAAAAAGCACTGTACAAATGCCTAGTCAACTTTATTGAAAAGAGAACACAATTTACTATAATGGGCCGGTTATAATGAAACCAGATTCATTTTAGTAATATGGATAAATCTCCGCAAAACATGAAAAAATAATTAAAATCGTTAAAAAATTAAATTAAAAAAATTGAGGTGCTTAACTACAGGTATCGAGATATTTTCCGGCCAAATTTTGTTGCATGATAATATAATTCTTATCCTTGGTTTCTTTCAAAGATTTTTTCTTCGGAAAATCCAACTGCGTTTTTCGGTTCTTTTAAAATCAAGTCAACTCTGCAAACCCTTCCACGAGTTCTTGGCAAAACCAGATTTGAAAATGTATAAATTTCTCATGTAATACATAAACATGAAACGTGATTGTAGAATATGAAAATGTAAAAGTTGACCTGCTACTCTAATCTATTCTGATATATGTGGGATTCATTTAAAACTAATAATTAAAAGTTTATTATTGTAAAATGGAAATTTCGTCAATTTATTTTTAAGAAAACGCTTTCAAAATGATTGAAAAAGTTCTCAATTATTTAATAAAACTTCGCAAATAATGTTTTTTTCGGTAGCCTTTCTTTGATTCAACAATATCTTTAAAATGCATTAATTTTCTGACGGCATATTTAAGAAACTAGTTTTCTCCTCTTAATTATTTTTATGGAAACATATTTAAAAAACCCCTTTTCTTCATTTATTTTAAATGCTTAATTTAATATATCTTTTTCGTACAAAGACAAGTAATAAAAATTGAAAAATAAGCATTTTATTGTGTAATATGTAACATATCATTTTTAAATCTACGATTAAATGATCTTTCATTATATAAAAAAGATACAATAAGTAAATTCGCTATCCCCTTTATTATGCTGATTATAAATACTTAATTCGAAGTGCACGGTGTTTCTTTCATTCTTTCTTGTTTGCTTATTTTTTATTGAATGCTTTAAATTTTTACCTACACGTCATTAGCTTGTTTATTTTTTTTATGAGAATCAACAAAAACAGTTAATTACCTGCGAAGTTGATGTATTTAATTCTTCTGTTTATACCGGATTTTTTTTCGCTTTTGTTTTACGAATAACTTTTATTCCGTTTACGTTGTTGCTTTATTTAAAGAATTTAAATTCGAGTAAGACTGGACCAAAAGAAAGAAATTAATCAAATAAGATTTTAAAAGATTTTAACAGAATTTAACAACGTTCGTTCTTATGTTTAGAAAAGCTATTAGCTTCTGATATATACAATTGTTTGTTTTTTCTGGTCCTAAAATAAAAATCTTACATAATAAATATACATAAAACATTCTAGAAACATTTTAAATATTTGTATGTTTTATTGTATGCTTTTATTTTTTGCCTCCAATTAGATTTTTGAATTACTAACATTAATGTTTTCAGATGTGAAAAAATGTGAATAGTTTTGTGAAGGTGTTGCGTCATTGTCAGTAAGTACAACAAAAAAAAATTGAATTTTTTTTTTCATTCGGGATTCAACAAAAAACTGGAGTATTTAAGACTTTCATCTTAAAGATCTCAAAGATAAAGTTTATAAATTTTATTTCACTGAAAATTAAATTTAGAAATGAAATATAAAGAAAACTCTAAAAAACTCCACAATACATAAGAAAAATTTGTCACAAAAAGTCCTTGTTTATATATTTATTTAATTGTTTATTTATGTATGCGTGTGCGTCTTCAATTTCAAACATCTCTTTCAACTGAAAAGAAGTGTGTGTAAAAATCTTAACAGTTCAAGCCGCCATATTTAATAAAAAGCATTCATTCTATTAACTCTATTAATTGTCTTTTCCCCATTCATATTTTTTGATCAATTTCAATTACTTCTCTTTGTTCTTTTGTGTGAGTCTATAATAAAATAAATATATATAAAAAAGATGTTTTAAAATAAAAACACAGCTTTAGTAAACATTAAATGTTTAGCTTGAAAATCACGTCTAATTCCATGATTGAAATTCATGACTTTTCCAAAATATTTTGTCACAATATGTTAATTTAAATTGTGTATCGAATCCGATTACAAAAGACACAACGTTTTGTTTAACGCATGATAACTAGCTCCAGCTAGTGAATTTATTTGTGAAAAAATTGTATAAGTTTTATGTTACAGGAAAAAAAAAACTTTTTAAAGGTATTATATGGAATGTTTTTCTTTAAGAACTTTTACTTTCGTGTAATAAAAAATCCTCCCCGGTTTCAGAAAAAGGAGTAAATGGAAGAATAACAAGCTTTATCTAAGATTCTAAGACTTGAATCCTTCTAGAAAGTCCCCGAGCAGAATTTAAACATTACCTTAAAATGTGAAATTAGAGATAGGAAAAAGTAATGTGGCGAATGAAAATAATGGAACTTTTCCATAAATTCGGTATCGCCGTTGTATACTAAGCTTTAGTATCTAAGAAATGCTGAACGTATTACATTAATTTATCATAGTTTTGATAATATTTTTATAATAATAAACAAGTTACAGGAATGTGTTAAAAAATAACGTGTCATGTATGTTTCGTTTACGAAATATTCTGGCGGGAAAATTAAATTTTACTAAGATAAATATGAGAATTGATTGTCCTATTAACGAATACAAATTGCGTAAAGATATAGTAAAAATTTTTAATACGTAAATAAAAGTAATTTTTTTCTTCTTTGTAAATATTAAATTTTTATCTTGAAAATCAAACCTAATTTCATGACTGCAATCATGATATTTCCAAAATAATTTCCTTTACAATACATACATTTGTCGTGAGTAACGGTTATAGAAAAGTTTTCGTTTTTTCTTAAGCATCGTAGAAAGAGCGAGCTAGTGAATTTATTAAAAAACTTATAATTTTTACCTTGTTTCTTTTTTTAAGTTATGGCAATATAAAAGAATATAAATCCTTATTAAAATAAACTTTATGTGATTTCTAAATAGATTTCTCAACATAAAATCATAATTTAATTTATATGAAATTATTAATTGATTAATACGAATTAAAAATTATATATATATTACACTCGTTATTTATATTTATATTTTCTTCTTTATAATGTTTAAAATATTTCGTTTTAGCAGTTTCGTAGCCAGTCGGCTTTTCTTTTGTTGAGTGCGGTTTAGCTGATAATTCAGTTTGTTTTTGTTGTAAGTCGTATACAATTGTAACCATAAAGAATATTCGGCGATTGATCACCTGTGACGGGCTAACGGAAAAATGCATTAATTTGTAACTAAATTTTAACAAATCAAAATGTGGCGTTGTCTTCGGAAACAAACCTGTGTACATAATATTTATATTCAATGGGTGAAAAATCCTTGCCCGGCCATTTTTCAAACTGTAGGAATAAATAACAACTATGTTACTCCAACAATTGAATATGATTTACCTAGTTGAAAAGCAAACTTTCCTCTCTTCATTATGACATAATTTTTATAATTTAGCGTATCAGGAAGTCAGAGTTGCCAAGTCTCCGGATTTTTGCACACCAGTAATTTTTTAGAGAAAATGTTGTTTTCTTAAATCGCAAAATGCTTTGATTATATAAAACATTATTTTCTGTACTAAATTACTGATATCCAAAAACCCTGAGACTTGGCAAGTCTGGGAAGTAAGTGAAAAAAACGTTTACAAAATTACATTTTACCTTAGGGTGCTAAACGGCATGCCATTCGATCAAGTAGTTAGGGTTGGTTGTTTAGTTGATTTATGACGGCCGATTATTTACACGAGGGATATAGGCCTTAAGGGGGGAGTGCCCTCCGTGGGTGTCTTTCTAAGGGATCCTAACCCGTATTTACGGTAAGGTTAGAAGAAAACCACGGAAAAGTCCGAACGGTTAGGTATAAAGGTTTGAATTTTATTTTTAGAACTTCGAATGTTTAATTTACCCATAATCGTTGAAAAGCAGATTGCAACGTGGGTGGTTTTTTAAGCATACTTCAAAATCTACTTGGCGGAATGTGCTGCAATTTTGGATTCGCATTCATAAAACTTTAAGAATCGATTTCCTTTATTCTTTTAACTATGGGTTGTACTTCATATTTCTTTTGAAATATTTTTTTCATTAACCTAAAACGTATAGTAATCTATTTTGAAGCGAATACAATAGAATTTGACATTAGGAGCTCAAACATTCATATTTCCTAAACTACTTGACCGAAGGCATCATGCTAGATATCCTAAATTACAACTTACCGCATAATTCAAATCTGATGTCAAAATTAGTTTCCGTATTGAAAATATCAGAATTTGGTACAATTTCACTATTAAGACGACTCCATAAACTTATTTCTATAACAGGAATAAGGTGTTTACGTTTTACTTTTTAGTCGGCGGTACTTTGAATAATTATTTTAAGTGCTGTGGACCTGTGATAGGACCTGTTTTGTGTAATTTAATGCACTTAAATCTATATAGCGTAGTTTAATGTATAGAACAAAAAAACAATAAACAAATAAAATCCGAATACGTGCTATAACTACATTTTAAAAAGACATAGAATTACAAAGCTGCGGCGGGGTTTGCGCAATTTTACCACAATTTTTTAACAGAAATTTTTCTATTTAATATTTAAATAACAGAAATTGTAGACGCCACCATAGACCTTCTA
This sequence comes from Maratus michaelseni, assembly GCA_963931845.1. Taxonomy (NCBI): domain Eukaryota; kingdom Metazoa; phylum Arthropoda; class Arachnida; order Araneae; family Salticidae; genus Maratus; species Maratus michaelseni. The sequence goes on along the minus strand of OZ007588.1, from coordinate 43,269,106 downwards.
ATATACTAGACACCAAATTGGTAACCTTTTCTGGGCTCCAAGATCACCTACACACCAGACGTGCTTCCCACCTAATTTAGTGCGCCAAACCGGTTATTGTCCCACCAAAACCAGCTTGGAATTTCCGTATTTCCACCGAAACTGAAGTCGAAGTTGCCCAGAAAGCGATTACCACCAAAACAGACCAAAGCTGAATCCAAGCTGATCTTGGGACCCACTTCTTGACCAAATAACAAAGTTATCTGCTCTCTACTAGTATATGCTCTAAGGACGTCACGTTTAATTTCAGGATTTGTAAATCTTTTCTGCATTTTCACAAGGAAATTTTTTTTTAAATTGTGGTAACGCGTACGAACTCTGTGAGGAATCTCCACGCGACTTTTTATAAGTATGACTATTCCCGAATACAAGTATTTAATATATTTTATTAAACTAAAACTCATACTCAAGAGAAAAAAACAAGATAAAAAAAAATGGTAATAAATTATGAAACATTAGTTTATAATCTCTAATATCAGTTTGATATTTTGTGTTGAAAAAAGAACACGTAGACCGTCCTCCATATTCAAATATATAAATTTTCATATTGGAACAATATCCTGTCGCTTTTTTTTTGGAGGAAATGGACTAACAAAAACTTCAGCAGCAAGAATTAAAACTCAACAGCAAACCAATCAGGTTCCTAAATAATTAGAGAGATCCTGACCACAAAGACAAAATATAGAGTACGTGCAGGTAAGATCAGTCTACCAGGGCAACAAACGGGGCATACTTCCACCAGTAAAATGTAATAGAAATTGTCTTCTTATTAAAACGCCCTATTCATGCAAAATTACTACCATGAATAAGAAAAAAAAATCTTCTATTTTTTACTGGTGGAAGTGTTCCCCGTAAGTAGTAAGTCCCTGCAGGCTACCCGCAACAGTGCAAGATTCAAAACCAGTTTCTAAAAACTGCTTTACTGGACCGTGAAACCGATATTTTGCTCAGATGTCTAAATAATCAGTTGATCACAGCGGTAAAATAAATGAATATATGTATTTGAAATACATTTTGCTGCAATTTCAGATATGTCTGCACATATCGTTGACCATTCTTACTCGAGTAAGTCGTCTGTTTCAAAGCAGATAGCTATGAATAAAAAGCACATACGAAAGTAGTGATGGTGGCTGTGTAACGTTACCAAACGCGTTATAGTGGTGGCGAACCTTATTACATAAGCACGGCAAAAGGCACCGCCCCCTGAATTAGCACCTGGCGCGTTCAAAGGAAAATGAAGACTATCGCAAGCGGATTTTTTTCCGTGTTTGTACAGTCCCTCAAATTTGAACACCATTTCTGAGAATTTTCTTCGCCTTTTTTTTAGATCAAATTAAAAATTATTGGTGTGTAAATTCAGGGGACTGCACAAACGCTTAAAAAAATCCGCCTGCGACAGCTGCCATTTTTGTATCAGCGCTCATGCCTAGTATTCAGGGGGCGCCCCCTGAATGGGCCGATTCCCACCACTAAATTTTTAGTATTTTTTGCCTAAGAATACTGATAAAATTTCGACAAAGTATGCTAATAACATTTTACGAAGAATACTAAAATTTAGTGACGGGAATCAGCTTATTGGCGCCTAGATTTTTGCACCCCTGCCTATAATGTTCATCTGGTTATATAACAGCAGTTATTTCGTGACTTCTTAAATTAAAAATTCTTGTTTCAGAATTTCCTGTTCGAATTCGAAAATTTGGAATTATAAAAAAGGGTAAAACCGTTTTCCACACTATATATTCTAGGCGCTGTAATTTCAGTGAGCATCGATAAAAGAAAAATAGTTCTTTCGTAATTAACTCTGCTTGGCTACATCAGGTTGTTCCTTATTCATTTTAAACAGTTTTGCGATTTATTGAAAGATTCAAGAAAAATGAATAACATATTTACTTGTGTATAGTTCGTGTCCCCTTTTTTATTGGAAAAAACAAAAAAGGATGTCTTGTGTACAACGCGCACCAGAGTATATAAACGACTGAAAAACAGGTATTTGAAAAAAAAACTGTAAAAATGCTATCTCCAAAAATAAATAAGTAAATAAAAATGAAAAAATGCATGTACTTTTCGCTGTACATTTACCATATCATAAAATAATATAAAATTAAGATGTCCGTAATATGTACTTTTCTAATATTAGAAATTATTTTTTTTTATATTTATGGAACGACAGAAATATAATGTTAATGGTAATTTTTAGAAATTGTGAACTTTATACGTTTTGTCCAGCGTAATTGTGTTTAACTATTACTTACCAACCACTGTTGTCAATACTTTAATTTTTTTCCAGATTGCTTGATTGGTAACAGTTTTTTGTTTAAAATAAAATTATCCACCATATTTTATGACAGTTTAAATAATGCAAAGATAAGGCTATCTATATATACTATTTCAAAAGAGTGCCATTAATCAAGCAATTGGAATTTCAAAAACAGAACAAGTGCGAGTAGGACTCTCACCCTGATGTTTCTGTAACATTATGTCATATTAACGAAACGCTTAGTAAGTACACCTAGTTTCTTGATAAATATTCAAAAAATTCCATTACAATACGTTGATTCAGCATTGGTCAAGATTATGGAAATTCCGGAGTTTGGCACGTAAAGAATCGTTAGAGAATTATAAATTACTGGTTTTCGGATTTGTACCTTTACATGCGCTATAAGATTTCGTAAAAAATTTCGAGGTTCTATGTCAACTGGAAGTACTTTATAGAATTTACTCTCAAAACATATAGGGTATTTCTGGTTGACATAGAAATTTAGCACGAAGGACGGTCTTATGGCACATGTAAAAGAAAAAATTAAAAATCGTTAATTTATAATTCTATCTCGATTTATTTCGTAATTTTCATTAATCCGGATTTCCAAAATGGTTGTTTTCAGCCGTAACTTTTTACTGAATTGAGTTAGAAGCTCGATATGTTTACACAAAAATGAAACCATGAACCTTATTATTTGACTTTAATTTATATATTTTTTAACTTGATACCCCCAGCTGTTCCTGAGAAAAACGCTCTTGACAGACAAACGAGACAACAAAGCGAGACGGTAATGGTACCTTTTTTTTCCTTTGAGGGACTCCCAAAAAGGACTCCCTTTGAGGACTCCCTTTACTCCCTAAAAAATTCGGAAGGGAAACAGTGTTGCCAACAGCTAAAATTCATTAAGATACAACTAAATGTAAATATATTGCTTGAAGGTGCGTAAAAACAAGCATAAAAACATTTAAAAGCACATTAAAGTCCTTTTAAACAATTCCAAAACGTATTCAACAGAAAACTCGGTCATCATCAGTGAAAAAACTAAATTGATGAGATGAGTTGTTATCTCTTTGCGTTGTCTTGCTTGCCCGGAATAAACTATTTTACTTCAAGGGTTTGGAAATAAGGTGGGATGGGAAAGGTAATCAATGATGCATTAATTCATTCCAGACTGCGTGGATATCATACGATAATACATCGTTACAGACTTTTTTTTTTAGACATTATTTCTAGAGACTCTCTTATGATTGCTTCCAGGTGATTATTTGTGCGGAATATAATTTTGGATCTATTGAAATCAACTTTTATAGGTTCCGTTTGCGCTAATCTTGCTAACGCAGTGTGGGGTCTATTTAATCTCAGATCTGCTTCATGTTCTTTTATTCTGTCCCGAAATTTTCTCATTGTCATACCCAAGCCCTCCTTATCATAGTATCAGACCTCTCAATCAGCAAGTTGCCTTTGACCGCTATACTTGTCCTGCTACTAGCGCCATCAATCGTCAGTAATAGTATTTACGACACGAAATCACTCGAAATTTTTTCACAGCTCCATTTGTTCTATGCATTCGCTTATGAACTAGTAGTTTTCCTACCACTAAAATTTTATAGTAAATTTTATCTTATTAAATTGACAAGATTGTGTGATTACATGACGAAAAAAATTCTATTAAATTTTAGTGGTAAGAAGAAGGCATAAGCGTTGGCAGCTATGCGGTAGCAGACCAGTTAGATTTTTCTATAGATTTTTCTATTATATTTTTGGATACCAGTTTTTTAGTAGAGACAATTTTGCTTTGTTTGATCGGAGAATTCTGGGATTTAAAAGAACGACATTTTCTCTAAAAATATACTGGTGTTCAAAAAGCCCGAAACATGGCAACTGTGCGGTAGTATCCACCAGGCGGCGATACTTTCCGGAAAAAGTCAATTAATAAGTTGGCAATTACCGCGGACATTTTCTCCCATAGACTTTCTCCGGATTGTGAAGTCTGATTTATGATAAGGGAGTCTTGGTCATACCTATGTACATAAAACCTTTGTTATCTTTCTTGAATGGTATAATATATACCCCTGATCTATTGATAGCCTGGATTGGGTCAATTTTTCTGTTTAACAAAACCCGCAACTTTGGGGGAGGGACTGCGATTAATGTAATGCCAAATTTAAAGAGGGAATGTCTCATACTTTCAAAAAACCGTGTGATGTAATTAACTTTACAAAACTTCAAACTTTTAATTGTACTTGTATTCCGTTTTACTTCATCTTTCACTTTAAATTTATTTATGATTCTTTCAATGAAAAGGGATGGAACTGAATTCTCGGCTGCTATTTTTCTAATTACATCTAATTCTTCATTAAGGAAAAGGCATGAACAAACTTCAAGCGCTCTTTTTACATAAAAATTGAAAGGTGCTAACTTGTATCATACTTTCAAAAAACCGTGGGATGTAGTTAACTTTACAAAACTTCAAACTTTTAATTGTACTTGTATTCCGTTTTTCTTCATCTTTCACTTTAAATTTATTTATGATTTTTTCAATGAAACGGGATGGAACTGAATTCTCGGCTGCTTTTTTTCAGGAAATTTCGGGACAGAATAAAAGAACATGAAGCAGATCTGAGATTAAATAGACCCCACACTGCGTTAGCAAGATTTGCGCAAACTGAACCTATAAAAGTTGATTTCAATAGATCCAAAATTATATTCCTCACAAATAATCACCTGGAAGCAATCATAAGAGAGTCTCTAAAAATAATGTCTAAAAAAGAAATAGTCTGTAACGATGTATTATCGTATGATATCCACGCAGTCTGGAATGAATTAATGCATCATTGATTACCTTTCCCATCCCACCTTATTTCCAAACCCTTGAAGTAAAATAGTTTATTCCGGGCAAGCAAGACAACGCAAAGAGATAACAACTCATCTCATCAATTTAGTTTTTTCACTGATGATGACCGAGTTTTCTGTTGAATACGTTTTGGAATTGTTTAAAAGGACTTTAATGTGCTTTTAATTGTTTTTATGTTTGTTTTTACGCACCTTCAAGCAATATATTTACATTTAGTTGTATCTTAATGAATTTTAGCTGTTAAACAAGGTGAGTTTGCACCGAAATTTTAACTTTTATTGAGTGTTGCCAACATCCAACTATTTACCCGTAAAATGTGCTTTAATTTTACCCAGATTAAACACGTGTCGAAACAGTCGAAACAGAATATTTATCTGATATATTTTTATTTATTTAATTTTACGTTTCTGCCTGGAACTTATTACATTTTACGTTTTAAAAAACAATTCTGGCTCGAAACCTGTTTAACCTGGGCCAAATGATCCCACAATTTTATAGAAGAATACAGGGAAGTTCGCAGATATGGTATTCTACTTTCAAAGAACGATTACGATGGGGACGAGGACAAGCTACCTCATCGATTTCAAACTACACGAAAGGGGGGCCAAGTAGGCTTCCCTGTTCGAATTTCTCTTTTATTCAGAAATTCCGAATTCATAACAGAAACTCCGAACAGTGATTTTTGCCCTATATAATGACAGATATTCCGTGATTATATACAAATTCTTCTTTCCAAATTTCCGCATGATATCGATATTTCTGAATAACAGAAGGAGGCCAAAATGACAAACTTATAATCAAACTCCAAGTTTTAGAGTAGGCTAAAGCAAATGAAACATAACTACAGCTTGAAAATGTTATGTTCGTGACTTTTCCATACGATTATCAAGAAAAGAAGGAAAACAGGAAATAAAAGAAAGTTTAATTCCGAAAGTGGTGATTCGATGACTTGGAGGAAATATGTATGGTTTCATATACGTTTCGGAAATATTCTGTGTATAATGAGCGCACCGCTTTTTAGTCCATTTTTTAGAAAGAGGTGAGCATTATCAACGAGTAAATACGGTATTGTACGCTGCTTTTTAAGAAATAGAGTTATAATAAAAGCACAGTAAATCATAAACGATGAATATGTATGCAAACAGCTCAATTATCATAGCAGCTAAAATGCCGATTTTTCAGTTATACTAGTTCCAAATAGTAATTCGTTATATATAATGACAGAATTTCTGTCATTAAATAAAGTGAATACTTCTATTCGGAAATAGTCATACTTAAAAAAGGGGGAGGCAATTATACATCAACACAATTAAATTAAACTATCATTAAATTCAATTATAACATTAAAAGCAGAAATTCTAAAACAATTGCGATAATATATATATACATATATATATATATATATATATGTATATGCCTAGAAATAGGTTAAGATTCATATCAAATATAAAATACAGCATCACAAAAATTTAAATATTGTGTGTTAATTACTTTTTAAATTAGCCTACGTACAATGTCAAAAATGTTTGTATGTAAATGTCTTTAAAATTGAAATTTCTCTGTAAATGTATATGAATCATCTTGCATTAATTACATATAACTGTAATTCTAAATCGAATATCGTCGTAATTTTTATAAAAGAAGATTCGCAAATAGTATTGTATTATCGCATATAGTTATCCGATATGTATATATATTTAAATTTTTTGGGTGTTTTATGTTGATCTTCCACATTGAATGATAAATTATTACATCTGAAATGAATCCCTATTTTTTTTTTCCTTTTCTATTACTTTTTAACTAGCGTATATTTGATATTCTGCTTTTTTTAAATTTTGACTTTAATCCCCTTATTATTTTATAAAAAACTACAGAATGAATATTTAATGTATTCCTTTTTAAGCACGTTTTATAGCATTAACATAAGTAAATTAGAAATGTCCTAGAATCCCTTTTTCATTAATACTGTTTCATAATCCCGGTTTCATCCTTGCTTCACAATATCTGCCACATTTGCTGTTTGTGGCTTAAATTTTCTTTTTCAAAGTAATCATTTGAAAGCCTTTTTCTTCTCCCAGACAGAATTAACACGTCTTTCATTTAATGTTTATAATTAAATAACTTCTGCTAGCTTTTATGCTGCTAAAGGTGCTTACCTTTCAAACACTTCTTAATCTTTTAATAACCACAGTCATTTTAACGCGTCGTTAATTACTCTTTATTTATTTTTTTGTGGAAAATAAAAAGTTAAATTGGAATTAAGAATTTGCATTTCAGAAAAATAATCCTTTAATTTAAATTATCGGAAATCAATTTTTGTAAAAGAAAAATGCAATAATAATTTCTTTAATGATTAATTATGCTTTGAAAATTACAGTTTATAGTACAGTGGTGGACATAATTATAAGACACCTACCTAATTTGACATACAGTGAAAGAAAAGATTCAGAGCTTAAAAATGCTTTATCAAATACGACAAAAACATAAATTTATTCTGTTATCACACGTAATTGTTTTAAAGAAATGATATTTTTATAGAGTTTTATAAAAAAAAATTAAAAATACCATGGACAAAATTATAAGACACCCAGACATTTTAATTAAAACACCTGCTTTTTTTTCGAAATATGCAAATTTTTTGCACGCTGTTATGACGTCAGCAGTTAACTAAAGCAGACGATAACCGACTTCACGCATTTACAAACATGCCACGAGATACAGAATTAAAAGAAAGTTAAATTCGCGAAATTTGGAGATTAAATAGAACTGGTGCTTCAGTTAATAACATTTCAAAAGTTATTAAACGTTCTAAATGGGCAATTTCAAATATTTTGAAAAGAGGAAGTAGTGGATCGGTGATTAAAAATATCTGGACGTACTCCTTGCTTGTCCTCGGGAGACAGCCGCCATGTGCTTTTGCTCACTACACAGAATAAGATGACCACTACAATCATTAAAAATGCTTTGAAATTGAATTGTTCAAGGAGAACCATTCACAGGGTGTTGCATAATGCTTCTTATGTGAAATTTAAAAAAATGAAGAAAAAACCACGCCTTCTAAGGCGGCCCAAAATGGACCGTTTAAACTTCGCTAAACAAACTATGGCTTGGACCTCCAAATGGTACTCTGTGTTATTTTCTGATAAAAAAAAAGTTTAACCTGGATGGTCCTGATGGGTTTCACTATTATTGGCATGATTTACGGAAGTCTCCTGATGTACAAATGAGCCGCCAAATGGGTGGAGGCTCAGTAATGGTTTGGGCTGGTTTTTCGGCTCAAGGAAAAACCGATATCGTTTTTGCGCATTCAAGAATGAATTCCGAAAAGTATAAGAAGCTTCTTAAATATCAACTAGCCATACAAGGTGAACTTCTTTGTGGCGAAAACTACATTTTCCAGCACGATAACGCGCGATTCGTACATCACACGTAACAAAAAAGTGGCTTTCAGAGCAAAGTATCCATGTTCTTCCGGGGAATTCTCGCTCCCCAGATTAAATCCCATCGAAAACTTGTGGGGGATCTTAGCTCGTGAGGTTTACCGAAATGAGAGGCAGTTTACATGTGTCGAAGACCTAAAGAATGCTATAAAATGTGCTGGGGCATTCTGTACCACGTGGCATGTTTGTAAATGCGTGAAGTCGGTTATCGTCTGCTTTAGTTAACTGCTGACGTCATAACAGCGTGCAGAAAATTTGCATAATTCGAAAAAAAGCACGTGTTTTAATTAAAATGATAAGGTGTCTTATAATTTTGTCCATGTTATTATTAATTTTTTAATAAAACTCTATAAAAATATCATTTCTGTAAAACAATTACGTGTGATAACAGAATAAATTTATGTTTTTGTCGTATTTGATAAAGCATTTTTAAGCTCTGAGTCTTTTCTTTCACTGTATGTCAAATTAGGTAGGTGTCTTATAATTATGTCCACCACTGTACTATATTAATTTTAACACATTGTTTACGGACAATTTAATTCTAGTATCATTGGGGTCATTTTTGACCCCATTTATTTTGGTTTTGAAAATGTTCATATTTTGAACCAGAAAAAGAGAATAACTTCAACTTTCTATAAAAAATCAGACAAACACTTGGAAAGAAATCTAATGCAATTAATTTAATTTATTTCTGCTTTAAATCATCCGAAACTAAGAACTCGCATCAACACTTGAAACTTGGTACCAGGAAGGTTAAAACGAAATCGATTTTTAATTACATTTTTATTATGCTATTTGTGTTTGAACCTTACTTAATTCTAGATTTCTCCAATTAAATATGTCAAACCATTCAAAAATGATGGTAACAAAATAGCATAGTTGGCAACTTTGGAAACACAAGTATACTCATGACCGGTCAACATTGTGTTAAGTTAGTGACAGAATGAAGTCAGTTGTTTAAATGAAATACAAAAACATATTGTAAATATTTGTATTTCCATCTATCTGCAGCGTATAATTTTGGAGATAATGTGATCTCATTTAGTTTGATTTGATGCGTTACATCTGTAGTTTCAGAGTGTAATTTAACCCATTTTATGAAAATAGTGCGAAAAACAACTATTTTCATAAGCATTTTTTTCTTCTGAAAATAGATTAAAAAGTATATATTATTGTTGAAAATTATAAAATTTGTTTTAACTAATTAATTTTTTTTGTTACAAGTCACAATTTTTCTACAAAAGAAAAATATTTACTTTAATAAAATAAAGTGCTTGCATGTCTGCCTGTCTGTATGTGTATGTCTGTGGCTAATGGACAAAAAAATATATGTATACGTAGAAGTTGATATTTTGGTTCCTGTATAACAGGCAGGTCATACAGAACCTGATTCGCAGTTTTTCGATTTTTTTAAACATTAAATATATGTTTTTGAATCGAAAAAACGCTTGAACAGGATTTGGGTACATTCAGTCTATCTCTAAATAAAAGGAAATTCAATGGGATGATTTTTTGGAAAGCTACAAGTTTAAGTTTATAGCGTCCATTTAACACCAACATCTTTAAACTTTGACATCTTGTAACACTGTGAAGATTTCAGAAAAACATATAAATACTATTCCTACTTTCAGGACAATTTTTATTGAAGGAATTTAAAAAAATGTATCAAAAGTGGGTGTTAAATATGAGAAAATAAAGTTGGTTCCGTTTTAAGATGTAAACGTTCCCCAATTCAAAAGCCATGCATACCATTTAAAAGTAGATATTATTACTAATCGATTGGTAACATTCGCATTTTGATACGACGATGTTCTGAAAAATTAGTCGGATGATATCCTTTTCCTCCACGGCTGTACATATGTTTCCCACATTCTAGTGAATTATATTTATTCTTTTCTATTAAATATCAAAGTTTCTGCACCCCTTGAAATTTTCAAAGTGTCTGGCACAGGTATTTCTAATTTTAAATATCTATTTAATATTTAAATCGCATAATTTATAATATATTTTTCTGAAATAAAATAAGCAAAAAAATTCTATTAAAAATTGTAAGGCAGGACATTTGTACTATACTCTTGACTGTACATAAACATCGAAGAATTTATTTATTTTTTCACAATTTGAAGTTATTGCTGTTGTTTGGCCTTTAAAGTTTGAGATTAATATAACAAAAATAAAATAAAATAAGATAACTGATAAAAAACAATAAAAAGAATTCAAACAATTTTTTATTAAATGGACTTCCAGAAGTTACCATTAATAAGATATAACTGTGCCATTTATATAAAATTAACTATTCAATTCTTTTTAAATACACGCAAAATGATAGAGACAAATAAAGCAAAGTTTCCATTCCTAAAACATTTTATTTCTATTATTTTCCTTTTGTCATTAAATTTAAATTCTATTTAAAAAATATTTTTACAATCCACTTCTCTTATGGTATGTTAGACCAAATTCAAAACTGTCAAGGATGGCGGATTTTGAACACCACTATTTCTGAATAGAAATCTGCGTCATATTTAAGCAAAGAATTCTAAGATTAAAGATATACGGAAATAGTGTTATTTCAAATACGCAATCCTTCCCATCTATGTCGCTATGTATTCTCAAATAAGAATAATAATTACAATTTAAAAATTTTGGAGAAACCACAAAAATGAAACAACTGTAAAAATTTATAATTTTAAACAACAGGAAGTATTATGACATTTTCATTATCACTTAAATCGTATAATCTGGTAATACGATCGATCGTAGAAACGATTGTGAATATTTTAGACTCATGAAAAATTTATTTGCTGACTTGACTCTCCATAGTTTGCTAAGGCAATTCCTAATGTTACATTTTTAGGTGCGTTTATTATTATATAAATACTTTAGTCGTCGTCTGGTCCGTCCGTCCGAATATAACGGCGCAAAAACTACCCAACTGAGTGGTTTGAAATTTAATATATATTATCATTGTAGAATTTTCTCGAGTCATTTCATTTATTACGAAAATCGAATAAAAATTAAAAAAATATATAATTATAAAAGTTTTTTTGATTCTATTAAATCCTGTAGTGCGTTATCTATATAATAAAAAAGTCAAGTCATGTGTCTGAAGAAAACAAATACGGGCAAACCACTTCTTCATTCATATACCAGGCGGCCATTTTTATTCAAAATTATGTTTTCGAATAAAATTGCATAAAAGTTACATTTTTAGAAAGATCGCTCAAAAAAATCTTTTGCTTGCGAGTTGAGTTATATTAAAAAATATATAGATTCTGAGATAACTTCAGTGAAATGATGTAATGATTTATAGTTAAGCCCGAGGGTTCTAGAAAACATCTTCGTCCAGTGGGAATTGTCTCTTCATGTCTCTTGTGCTTGAATAAATGCTTAATTTGGAAAACTGACTTATTCTTTATGGAGAAATTACCAAATGGGTACATTCATTGCTTACTACTTCTCGCAATGAATATCGATCTATCGACTGCAATTTATCACCACCTTTTTAACAAGCTGCCAGTTTCCCGTGAGTTTTAATTCATACAGATAAAACTTTTCATATATATATAAATTTTTTTTACGATTGTTGGATGATCATTCTTTTTAACAACATGCTAATAAGTATGTTTATTTTTGCGTCAGCTGCGTCATAGTAGGAAACCTGCAAAACTTTTAAAAGAAACATCTAAAGTAATACATAAGAAAATTATCAAGAATGAAAAAAACATATATTGTTCATATTGTTTCATGAGTTCACCGTTACAGCACTTAATTATTCTGCCTGTGTTTCCAGTTGGGCGTTTTGTTTTTATTCTGGTTTCTTAAATCGTGCCATATTTTTTTACACAAAATTATTATTTAATGACAAATTAAATATGACTATTACTATTTCTTTTTAAAAAGTGGAAGCAATCAAGCTTTTTGAAAAAAAAAAAAAAAAAAAAAAAAAAAAAAAAGACTCAGTGCATCAGTAAAATCTCAAATTCCTCCCGTTAATGTTAAACCAATGAGCGTGTGATGCATTCGTACTTTTTAAAATATCTCCTGAGGAAATTAATATTTTTAACTTCTGTTTTCTGTGTACTGTTCTGAAAGGATGTGTTTTTCTTTCTTAGTTGTCAAATTATTTCTAAAATATATACATAATTTATAATTTTATGGGTTAAAATCTTAGTGAACCTGAGTAAGATTTTAACACTTCAAATAAAATCAAGCGCAAGTTTTAGAAATAATTTGACAATTAAGAAGGAAAGACACATATTTTAAGAACGGTACACAGAAAACAGAAGTTACAAATATTAATATCCTCAAGAGTTATTTTAAAAAATACGAATACATCACACGCCCATTGGTGTAACATCATCCAGGAGAATTTGAAATGTTACTGATACACAGTCTTAACACTAAATTCCACGTGTGCGCTCTTCCTGAATTACGGTAGACACAATTTCATCTTTTCCGATTTTCTGCGATTGCCATTTTGGAACAATGACCTTTGTTTTGTTTTATCTCAGAATTTCTGTTATGAAATGAAGTGAATTTTTCTTTTCATAAATAATGATAGTGAAAAAACGAAGGGGTTGGCAGCTGTCGATAGATGTGGTTCCGAAACTGTTCAGACACATCGGCATGATGTTTTTCATTTGGATTTCACTTTTTTAATGCCAGTGTTTTTATTTTTTTCTATCATTAATAGAAGAAAGTACTGGAATCGAAATTTTATTCAACTTCCGGGTTTTGACGAATTAACTTGTTTTAGGTGTGAGAGATCCCAAAAAACAAGTTTTTACAAAAAAACTGTCTGTCCGTGTGTCCTTTTGTGTGTGCGTGTGTGTGTGTGTGTGTGTGTGTGTGCTCTCTTTGTATCATAAAAAATGTATGAAGTTATGTATAGATTTGAGACCAATTCCATACATATATTTTTAGCTATAGCCAGCAGGTTTCAGTTGCATTTGGGGATATTCCACAGGAAGGTAGCACTGTGACAGCTATTTCTGTGCGATTTTGCCTATTGCATCATGGAAAGGTGTATGGAATTATGCTTAGATTAAAAAAATCATCTTAGATAAGTTTTAGATAGTCTAAATCTCAGTTGAAAATGGGTATATTCCCCCAGATAAGGTCACTGTGATAGAAAATTTTATGCGATTTTTTTTTCTTTTGCCGTTTACGTAATGAATTTATAAATATTTTTTGACGAAATTTTATATTTAGATGTAATATCGAAGTTCGTATAAAATTTTGAAGAAACTCGGCGTGAAAGTGGTGCCCAACTTTCGGAACGAGTGCTATAGAAAAATGTTTCAAGTTTTTTTTATATATAACCTGTTCATTTGAATTCTTTACAATTTTTCACCCCCCCCCTCCTTCTTTATGGTTTTGAAACTTTCTTTAAAAATAGCTTCAGTGTAATAAAAAAAAAAATACGCTTTTTGAAGTATTAACATATATGAGATAGAATAAAGTTTTGGGATTGGCACATTCTATTAGTTTTATTTCATTTTTTAAATCTATAAAAAAATTTAGTTTTTTGCAGACTAGTGTTTCCTAGCTTTTTAAAAGTGTGTGTATGCTAATTCTGATGGTTGGTGGGTATATGACGGCCGATTACTTAAACGAGGGATATAGGACCATAGGGGGGTGGATGAAATATAAATCACAGTTTGAAACTGAACCCGTAGCATTCAAATCTTCCAATTTCTTATTACCTCTATTTTAGAATAGTAGTCTTCATCTTATTTAATCGCTAATTTATGTCATTAAATAAAGATTATATCCAATTGGAAGTAGTACTACTCAAAAATCCGAAGTTTTGGTAGCTCTTATGGAATGTATACAGAACTCAGTTCAAGCTCGAAAATAGAAATGTACGTACAGGAAGAAAGGACTTTTCAGTCACAAATTTAAACTAAAATACTGAAAAGTTTGGAATTTGAGCACTTTATACAATTTTTTGTAATGAAACTTGACTTTTAAGTTCGCATCGAATTACTGATTTTATCAGTGTAACTTCAATATAAAAATCCCCACCACCCTACAAGAGCAAATTACATTTTAAACCTTATAGCACTTTATTTTTTATTTTTATTTATTTTGTTTCTTTTTTCAAAATATCTGCCTAAATTCTTCAAGAGTACATTTGACTTTATTTAATCCCTACATTCCGTGATTCAATTAGCATTGAATACCATTCAAAATTTCTGGTTGATGTTTTGAATAAAAAAAAATTACTAAATTATTAACTTCTATACACTTTACGTATCAACATAGTGTTAAAGAACAGGTGATTAAAAATTAAAACCAAGTAAGATTTTAATATTTAAATTTAACTTTTTTTTATTCGTATTTAAAAAAAATAATATAAGGAATATATATATATATATATATATATATATATATATATATATATATATATATATATATATATATATATATATTTGCATTTTCAAAAAAGAATTACGCATTTCTTTTAAATATTATATTCGTTTTCTAACCTTTGTTTAACAGAAAAGAAAGAAATGAACATTTAATGGATGTTTCAATAAGTACTTTAAAAGATATGGAATGCTAGAAGATTGAGATAAGTTTTTTAAGCTATTTGAGTAGAGTTCTCTGACTGAAAACAAGTTTTAAACCAAACTGAGATCTTGAGATTATCTTCAGCGTACTTGAATCGGTTTGTGCAAAAAACTCTACTTAAATTTTAAAGAAAAAGTAAGGAAACAGTTTCATTTAAAATAAAATGCTAAAATTTTTCTTTTATTGAGCTCTTTTTATGAAGAAAAGTGTAGTTCAGGTTTATCAAACAAGAATTTATTTGAATAAAAAGGTTCAAAATCGACATAAAAATTATTCGTTTTAAATAGTAAATAACAGTTTTTTTAGGAAATTACTGAATTGTTTTTTACCGAACTTCGTTGAAAGTTTTTATGAGTGAAATAAAATTTCAAGGCATCTGATTTTTTAAACGATTGGTTGAAGAATTGGAAAAGTTCTTATTTCTTTATTGTGTGAATCTAAATAAGAAAGAAGTAATGTAATTCTAACTTACGTTCTTGTAACAAGAATACCTTAAACAGAAAGGAAAACTTTTATTTAGTAGAGAGGTGAAAAAGTTACTTTTCGATTAAATTTATTTAAAAACTGCTATTTAAACTTATTAAGCAGTAAAATTTATAATGGAAAAATACAACGACATATTACACAATGCGCGAGATTTTCAAATTTTTTATCACTTAAACCTTTTCGGCACAGACAAATTCTGTTCGTAAAATGTGAAATTACTGACTGACACCGGATTTTACAATCAACTGTTTTAGAAAATAAGAACTTATTTTAAACTTTCATCGTAGAAGCAAAATTTTATTAAAATATTATTGGTGCCGAATGCAAGTTTGTAATTAAAATTAGGTGTGCCCGGAGTAGTACCACTGTGCCGGAAACTGTTAACGACTTACGCTACTTAAATTTACTATGAAATATGTAAAGAATTTTTTATACAATAAATCTAATAAAGTATGGGATTTTAAATTTTGTAATATGTATATTCTTTTTCTTCAGAGACACATAATAAAAATAATATACGATCGCCTACTGTGCGCCAAAATGAACGACACTTGCAACAATGAGATTTAAAGTGAATATTGATAACAAGAAAGGATTTCCATCAACGCACGGCTGCGCCAAATTACTTTATCTAAAACACGTCAACTGATGTGAAACAAATAAATGAGAGTTCCACAAGAAAGGAATAATGGACAGCAATCTTTGTACTAGGCCTGACCACTGACTTAAAATGGTGGCTGCCGAAGGCGAACTTTTTACACAATTAGCATTAGAAGTAAGGAGTTCTATGATTTAAATTTGAAATGAATCCAACTGCAAATGGTTTTCGATAAAATCTTATTCTAGTAAACAAACATGCATAACTATAATATTATACAGAGATATTTAAAATTTCAAAATAAACAAATGGAAATTGATCAAAAAATATATTTTAATCACATTGATGAAGAACTATTCATTGAATATTTTCAGTCTGTTATGAGGAAGACTGTCGATTATTTTTATCAAAAATAATTTCTGCAATTAATATTGATTTTTCTACTTCTCGAAAAGAACATTCTTAGAAATATTTTTATTCGTGATCATCCTATTAAAAGATGCATCATTAATTTATATGTAACTCTTAGTTATCTTTTTGTCTTGCATATTGCGAATAGAAAATTCTAAAAATCCTTCCACAAAAAGGTACTCATTTTCAGTCGTTTCGTATTAACGGACATGTTTATTTTCCCTTATAAACAGTTAAAAAGAGCCTTTAAAACCAAAGAAATAAAATAAACAAAATCCTTTAACTTCAATTATGGCAAAAATAATCGAAATTTATTATTCCGCCGTGAGTTAAAAGAATACTTTTAAGTTTTAATGATGTTCAAGGCAAAATATAAGATAGTCGCGAATTTCGGTATCTATTTTTCATTAATTGCTCAACAATCTATAATGTAGGAAAATAAATCTCATGTCATAGTTATTTAAATCCGATGAATAAAAACTCAACATAATGCAACATCTATGTGAAATAATAATAATAACAATTAATGAAGAAATTTAGAAAAATACATTATTTTTTCATCAAAAAATATATCTCCTTTTATGTAAAATTCGCTAAAATATCCGAAATCTGAATAAAGAGAAAGACACCCGTACTATTTATTCAATAAGAATTAAGTCTATAAAAAAAAAATTAATGAAACTCCTTGATAATGAGGATTTCAAATAAACCCGATGACTTTGTGAAATTAACTTTTTTCACATGAAAACACAATAAGTAAAATTTATTAATCCCACGTGAACACCGAACGATTCATTAAATTTGAATGATGTTCACCATTGTATGGAAAGCAAAATGAACGTTTGGTATTACATCGTAAATATAAACACTTATTTACCTGGTATTGGTAAAATAACCAGATAAAAATGAGATTTGAGCTACATAGTAATCAACAAAATCCATTATCATGAAGTATTTCAGTTTAATACTATAAATCTGGGTTATCAACTAAGTGTTAGAAGAAAATCCTCGAGGTATCCAGTAATAAACACAAACTTTCGAAACTATTAGCGGGGGAACGAATTTTGAAAAAATACGTGAAATAGGTGCAAAGAGTTTATTAACAAAAGTATTAAACTGACTCACCATTAAAATATTTATTCAGAAAAAATTGAAGAGGAAAATGCATCAAAATTTGTAATAATTTACGGAGGACGTAGAAGTGCTTTTAGTTGAGTGCCACTACTTATATGTAGTAATCATTGACTTATTTAGTAGATTTATGTGTTATTATAAGGAAGTTATTAATATTCGAAAATAATGGTACTAAAAAATATACAACTTGACGCACCTTGATTTCATTTATAACATCGATATTTGCGCGATACATTTTTTAGATATTTTCCCTCAAGATGTAAATAAAATACAAATGCTGTCTCATTCTCCTAAATTAAAGGTTTAATTGAAAATATGTTCCTTTAAAGTGATGTTGTTTGCCAACATCTAACGAGCCGAGAGTATTGGAAATTTGTTCGTATTTCTTGTTTTTCTCTCTGCTGGACCTGTATATGTTTTATAGCATTGCTAATTTTTTTTTAATGAAACGTTCCGACTATCCGGACCGAAAAGTTACGGACTACAAATATCCGTGGCGTAATTAAATTTTATTTAATTTCGGATTAATTTTATAATACTTCGACATCTCCGAATTACGATCTCGCGTTTTCGTCTTATAATTCCTGAGAAACAATCCTTTAACAATCAATTTCAATCCTTCTCTCTCTGTCTCTTTCCATCCGAGTGAGTCCTTCTGTTAAGGCATTATTATTTTGACACTAGGTAATTTGTTTAAGTCTCGTTTTGAAATAAAAAAAAGTCGAAAATCACGATACCCAATTTTAAACAGCTAATAGTATATCATGCATTTATTTCAGGTTAGCCTTGCAACAGGCAACTGTTTTTCTATTGTTTTTTCCTACCACTAATTCCAAATCATCATAGTCTACTAGTAGAAATGTGCAGCAAAGATTATTATTTGAAAATACGAAAGTATACAAAATGCTATACAAAAGTAGTATACAAAATAATAAAGAAATAACTATCCATGTATGCCAACCATTTTAATTTTAGAAAAACACCTTTTTCGATTAGCAAACTTATCTTATTAAATTTTAAATTTCTGCAATTAAATAAATCGAATGTTTATATATGGAAACAGTGGTATTCCAAATGCGGGAGTTTTGAGATATTTGATCTGCTATGTCAATCCTGTACTTTTTAATCCCGTCTTGAAACACAAAAAACAACTTTTATTACTCTTTAAAATACTTTGTTTTTCTTATAATGAAAGATCTTGACCCTTAAAATAATCTTTATTCTCATCGGCTTAACCACAAAATAAACAACGTAAATAAGTTCATTTTCTCACATTAGAAAAGTAAATCATTAGCTGTAGAACTCGACTCAATTTCTGTATATTTTTGCTTTCTCACAGGGATGTCATTTTGTTTGATTCCTACCTTTGCCATTGAAACTCGCTCTTCACCTTCAACTTTTGTGCGAAGAAATAACAACAGCTGCGATAATTTATCTCCATATGAATTTTCACTTTTATTCAGTACTGGGTTCCCAATCCAAACTCTTAAGTATCTCTCCGGGTATACATGATTCAACTAAAGGGAACAACATAGCCAAATATTTATCAGACATCAAACCAATAGATTTAAACGATCTCAAATAGGACTCTAATTTATCATAAAGATGAACTATGTTGTTTTTTACCTTTGAACTAGTAGCGTTTTTTACAACTAGAATTAATAGTTCATGTACATAAAACTCTACAAGCAGTTCCTCTCTACCGAATCTCCCCTTTAAGCTCTCAATTGCTTTACTATAGTTTTCTGAGAATGGAGTATAACTATCAATACAGTGATCTCTCACTTATACGCGATGTTCATTAATTACTTATCCATACCAGTATTTTAAAACAGTAAAATTCGATTTATAAATTCTACGATTTAAGAAGAAGAAAATTACAATAAAAAAAACTGGTGGTAAAAAATGATTTCCGTGTATTGCTTATAAGTGACAGATCACTGTAATTTCTTTCGCCCTGCTACCAGGAGTCATACACTGTATTAAATAATGAAATTTATCTACATGTTCTAACGATTTATCTTCAAGAATTCTACTAAACTGACTCCGAAATGGGAGCCAATTTCTTATTTCTCCGCCAAATTGAACAAGCTCAATTTTCGGAAGTTTTTAATTAGTCTTAACAACAGCATTTTGTTGTTCAAAAGCAAAATTCTGAATTAAAAGCTTAACACGAGTTTTAATTTCATCAAATTTTTCTCTGTAATTCTCTACAATTTCATATTCGTCTGCGTATTTTGTTTCGGATTCATCAAGTAATAACCCTAATAATTCCATTTCGAGATCCGTTAATTTACAAAATAATCTTTCAATTGACGAAAATTTCGCTTCAATATTTTCAAATGCTGAACTACTTTCAAACAAAGTTTTTAAATTTTGATAAAGTTTTGTAAAATTGACCCTGATCGGCGCTCGTTGTTTAACCCCTTCGCGACGAGCGTCCTTTACAGAATTTTTAATCTGTTACCACCGGTTTTTCAAAAGAGAAATTTTCACCTAATTGATTAGCAAAAATGCTATGATTAGATAAGGAAAACCTTACAATAAAGAATAACTGGTGTGAATAATCGAGGATTCTGAGCATCTTATGCGTCACGTATTCGTGTCGCTCGTCCCCAAGAGGTTAACTAAAATATCCATTACGGATCACAAATACAATTCGAATGTTATTTTTCAAACTTGAAAATAATAAATAAAAACGAAAACTTACCTTAAAAATACAGATCACTTCCGGGTTTCACCATAATGTTGTAGGTTGCGTGTTGAATTCTTAATATAAAATAATTATACGCTCATATAAAAACAGATGTTTATTCGATATTCAAATTGTCAACTCTCTCATGGAAGATATTTCTAGAACAACAACAAATCAAAGGTAAGTTGCCATGAAACGAAGAATAGCTTATAAAATTTGAGTCGTCTGCGCGTTTAAATACAGACATGGACGCAACAACCGCATAAAAAAAAAAAAAAAAAAACTGTAAATATTTTTTCGGATTCGAAATATATTTATTTTATTATTAAAAGAAAACACACGTTGGCAGCTACGCATTGATAATCATGCACAAATACAGTGCGAGTTTTTTAAAACACAATCCTGACTTTAAACGTGCTTCATACGCACAAATATAAAAGAGAGTATTTTCAGCAATTTTACGACTGACACTGGACACTGGACCAAAACACACATACCTGATGCGTGTTGTTTTTCGCAGATCTAGTTCTGTGTGTGATGTAAGCAGGTTAAATTTGTTGTTATTAGCCATGGTTTTTGAATGCTTACACCGTGTCTTTGTTGATGAGAATTATTTTACGTCTCACTCCTACCAAAATATGCAAAGCAACTTTTCTGACAGAATAAGAGCACTATTATATGAACTGTTGTCCGTTTTCGTGTGAACAGTGACATACAGACCACGCCAAGACAGAAAAGTATACGGAATTAATCTCGGAAAAAGCGATCGATCTTTGTACTGGGTACATTTTAAATATCTTTTGTGACTGTTAGAAATATGCAAGTAAATATTTAGCACAGATTGTGTGTTTTCTTTGCTTTGGGTTGTAAAATCGTTGCAAAAACGAATTCTACTATTTGTACACACACACACATAAAGAAATACAATAACAAGCCTGTTATCATCTGAAAGGCTATTTTTAACTCTTTTTAGAAAAGTTTTATTTCCAATTTATGAAATGTGCAATATTCAAATATCGTTATGACTTATGAGATCACGCGGCTTATGGTGAATGATTTATTTTCCGTGAAATATGAATCCGATACTTTTGCCTCGCTTAACGTATCCCGTCATGCATGAAATTATTTTTGTATGACTCTCATAGTTGGTCCTATACCGAGATTCCACTATCGAAAATTTTAAATTTTTCATAAAGTAAATCAGTATTTGCAATTTTAATGATGTAATTAATAGGTAGAAAAATGTAATTGGAATGCTGCACTAAAATTTTATATCGAAGAACAAAATAAAGTTATTCAAACTTTGTAAAACAGCTTTTCAAATCTTCATTGGATAATATTTAGGTATACAGTCGAACACCGTCAATACGAGAAAGAGAGACAGACGAGAATTATATAAGTCCCCATATTAAGCGTTTCTCTAATCAGTGGCGGTTCGTGGCTGGATTTATTTGGGGCACTAAATGCACGGCTGACAAATTTATTCTTTTGTTGCCACTATTTTTTAAAAGAAATCTGTGCCTTACTTATTGACAAAAAGTTTTGCCATTCAACAAGGAAAATACTATTTCTTTTAAAAAAAAGTGATGGTAAAAAAATAATAAATGTTTTTGCCAAGAAAATAATGCCTCAAAAGAGAGGTGTCACGAGCCGCCACTGCTAGTAATATCAGTAGTAAAAATGTTAAACACACATATATAATTAAACTAATTACTACTATAAATTGTTCGAATTATCTGAATGCTAAAATTAACTTAATATCATGAAAATAACATGAAATATTCAGTACTACCTTCGTGAGTATCATTTCCTTTAGATATGTCTTCTCTTTAGTCAAAATTCCATTGCTGCAGTCAAAGCCTGTAGAGAAATGGTAATTTCAAAGGATATGAACGATGTGCAGTAGTGCAACTAATCACTTTTCATATCCCCGGAAAAACATAGCCAACATTCCAACAGTCACCGCAGTTTTTGAGCTATTAATTTCACTTATTCTTTCCATTTCAACAGTGTAATAAGAGACATGGAGAGGCAGGTTAAATATGACCCCGACACTGTGTTTAAAGGAAGAAACAAATAGAGGTTTTCTTCCATGACTTTTACTTTCATTGGCTCAGATGTAAATCTTACAAAGGGGTGGTATTTGAGACGTCCTTATCTTTCCCTTCTTTCTTTCATTCATTTAAGACCTCAGGACATTCCTTTGAATTTTCTTAAGCGCGCGCGTGTGTGTGTGTGTGTGGGTGGGGGGGTCTTGGGGAATGTTGAAATTCTGTTTGGTAAAACGGATGAATGAATATGATTTTGATAAACAATTGTAGTGTAGAAATATTATCACTGAACCGTGCTCGATAACAAAGAGATTTATTTCCTAAATTTATTTTACATTTTTCCAAACCTACATTGAAATCAACAAATTTGTTGCTCGTATTGTACGTGATATTTCTTTTATAACTCGTCTTAACCCTTTAGCGGGCGGTGGTCACAAAAAAGGACACCTAATTTTAATTCAAAAACTGACAACGGCACCGAGAATATTTAATTAACATTTTCCTTTTATAAAAAAAGGGAAAATCAGCAAGTTATTCTTTTCTAAGGAAATCGTTTGTAAAATCTGGTGTCAATCCATTATTTCTTTATTTTACAAACAGATTTATTCCGCGCCGGAAAGGGTTAATATAGTTTAAAATATAAACCATTCTTAACGTACAAATTGCTCTTTTGAGCCTTGTCTTCGTTTTAGCCTAACTATATTAAACGCGTTTAGACGAATTTTACATTTGTGTGTTATTCTTTATAATTTGCCATTTCCAGCATCACTCACTAAAATTTCTTCTTTAACATTTTATAGGAGATTTTCATATAAATTCATCGGCATGTCTTTACTAGAATAATTAGCAGGGCAGTATAATATTAATTTACCTGTTGAAAGGTCATCCCGAGTGAACTTTTTACAAGGTTAAATGATTTTCTCTCTGAAAATTGAAAAACAATATTTATAAAATAAAAAACGACATTCATACGATATTACACAATTATTGTAAAAAATCGTCCCCACATTTTCTAACGGACAGCAACAAAACAATGTTGCAGATCTAGGATAATCTTCATACACTTGGAAATGCTACATAAAACACTTCGTATTCGTAGCAAGCTAGACATATTTGCATTCTCTACAATACAAAGCATCTCTACTTATTACTCAAATGTCGATCGCGTGGAAGAAATCCACTGATTTCAATACTTAAATTCGCTTAAAAGCGAACTCGGATTAGAACAAACTAAATTCTTGTATCTCAATAGGATCTTAAAAATTTATGGTGTAGGTTTTAATTAAAATTCCTCTTTTCCGTTGGGTACATTTAGTGTATATTTTACCATAAAAACATGAATTAAATTAACATTATCGCGACCGGGAACAAGATTTTTGTTTTCATTAAAAACAAATCATTGACTAAGAGCGTGGCTTCTACCTCACATTAAACGAATTTTTTCATGTTGTCCACCTTTTTTTTGATGAAATGAATTTATTAACTCATAAACTTGAGAAACATATCTAGGAAACCAATAAACGGCAGAGAAGAGGGAGGAGCCTCTACTGTTTTAAAACCTATATTACACAAAAATATTCAGTGACGTGTTAAAACCAGTTGTAACTACCGTGACTTTATTAAAATTAGTTTTAATTGACCACCTTTGCAAGAGCTGGTATAAACGAGTCAAAACTAATTTGAACTAAGAAAATTAAAAAAAACTAGTGTTAATTAGTTAAAACTAAAATAATGTAAAATGTTTCAATTAAAAGTGAAATTAAATAGGAATGATAAAACATTTTCAGTTATTAACGGTTTCAATTACTTAAAACTTTGTTCTAAAATGCGTGTTACAGAAAAAATGGAATAAGTTAAAACCGACGTTCATTAAAATTAATTCGTTTTAATGAGACAGTAAATTTATTTATTTTTTTCTTTTGGTACTTTTACGTTATACGGACACCATGCCAAAATGTATGATAATGCATAATATATGTAAATGTATGTACATCTAAATGTATGTAAATGTATGTATTTAAATGTATGTAAATGTATGTATGTAAATGTATGTAAATGTATGCATGTAAATGTATGTATTAAATGTAAGTAAATGTATGCTTGGTGACAATAGTGTCCGTATAACGAAAAAGTACCATTTTTTAACTACTAAAGTCCAGACACACATCTAGTCATAATTATTTCTATTTTTTAACAACCATTTTCATATTAAAACATGTAATATCTACTTAAAAGAAATTGAAACAAATGCACCAAAAAAAGAGAGAGAGAGAGAGAGAGAGAGAAAGAAAGAAAATGAAAATGAAAAAATATATATATACATACTATCCGTAACTGGAGTAAAAGAGGAAAAATTTGTATAATACAAATGAAATGAATCAATAAAAGATAACTATGTTTATGTTGGTAACTCACAAGTTTTCGATTTTTTAAGCTTGAAAATATGTTTTTGAATCGAAAACATGCTTGAATGTATTGATCATATCTCATTAAAAAAGAAAATTCAATGGGATGAGTTTTTGGTAAGATATAAGTTAACGATTGCTTCGTGCATTTAATACCAGCATCCTCAAACTTTGTCATCTTGTAACTCTATGAAGATTTAAAGATGTATATATATATATATATATATATATATATATAACAATGCCAGGGAATACCGCAGGGTGGGACCGCTTCTAGTATTCTCTCAGACCTTTACCTATATTATTATGAAAGAAATATTGGTCCGAACAATGATTATGTATTTTATCGCTATATTGATGACATTATCATATTTTATTTCAGTGATAAAAATTGCACATCACCACTCAATTTTTATCCTAATCAGCTTACATTAAGCGAAAATGATTTGATTAATAATAATATAAATTTTCTAGACTTAAAAATTAAAATTAATGATAATTATAAATTAATTTTTGATATTTATGATAAAAGAATTGTTTTTCCATTTAAAGTAAATATTTTTACCAATTTTGCTTCATGTTTACATAAATCAGTTTATAAAAATATAATTATCAATTATCTTCATCGTATAAAATATCTATGCTCAGATATAAATAAAAACAAAAATATTAGATTTATTCGAGATCATGCAAAACTATATGGTTATCCTATTTTTTTGATAAATTCAATTATCAACTCTTTTAAATAACATTTATTACATCATATCAATATAAACAAATTATTGTTTTAGTGTGCGATAAACATAGCAAATGTTATAGCATATTACAATTAAAACATACATCAATACAATTAAAACATATAAGGACAATAATTAAGTTGTTTGAACATTATTTACACTTTATATTGTTAATGTGATTGTGCGTTTGCCGATCACCTTTATTTTAAGTGATACTAATGATCAGATTTAAAACATATATAAATACATCTAAAACATATACCATTAATACATATAAGGACAATACTTAAGATGGTTGAACATTATTTACACTTTATATAGAGTTACTGTGATTGTGCGTTTAGTCGATCACTTTTATATTAAGTGATTCTAATGATCAGTTATAAAAGTCTATAAAATATGCATTGTATTAAAATAACTGTAAAATAACTTATACAAAAACACATAAAATTATACATGGATAACATTGTTCATAACATTGTTGATTATAAATCACAAACATAACTATATGCAATGTATATATATATATATATATATATATATATATATATATATATATATATATATATATATATATATATATAATTATAATATGTATGAATTTCAAAAAACATATCAAGTTCTATTCTACTTAAATCTCCAAAGAGATAATCAATGATACTGTGTATACAGAATACCACATAGCTAATAATTAACATGTGCAAACATAATATTACCATAGCTGATGCTTCAATGGTAATTGGCCAAATTTTACTCATACCAAAAGAATATTGAAAAAAGAAATAGAGAGAAAGGGGAAAAAAAATTATAAATTGGAGTTTCAATTAAGTAAACACAAATGGATTAACAAATTAAATATGAACCATACACAATGGAAAATTGGACCACATGAGAATTAAATATGAATTGGACATGGAAAAACACATGCACATGTACTCATCAGCCTGGATGCACCCACATGTGTTTTAAATAATAATTCAGTGTTACATAATTCTACTGGCATAATGCTAAGATCAGTAGAATCATCCAGGTACACTGAATTATTACCAGACAACAATTGGAAATATTAAAATTTGGAAATATTTAAATAGGAAATAAAAAACCATTAAGAAAATACAATATATTTCACTCACATCGATTATCCAAAAAACTGTAATTAACACCTCACTAAATTACCACGAGATAACAGTTTTGAAATAATAAAATTGGAAATATGAACGCGTAAAGTGTAGATAAAATATTTTACTCACAATAATTATACAGAATCCTTAAAATGTCACAACGTCTACATAATATTCACATCCACATGGCAATGCATCATACATGTTAACTAAGTCGAGTTGAGAGAAATGATTTGTAAGACAAGTTGAGAGCACACTTTTTTTAAAACACATCCCCATAAATGACACCCAATCACAAAATGATTCAAAAACACTCAAAATAATTCTGGTTTTAATACACTTATAACAAATTTATATCCGTGAATATATATTACTCCATCCAATTTTAATTCCTGAAAGTAAAATTAATATACAATCAATAGCTCCCTCTATAGTTAAATTAAATATAATATTAACAATATTATCTACAACTACCTGAAAGGTAAAGTGTCGCCATCTATTGGTATTATAATAGTTCATAATTAATATTTAGTTAAATATCCACTTTATTAGTTACATACTCACTTCATTAGATTTATTTATATAAATAAACTTTAAAAAACAATACTAACTTGTAGTTTTACTTAAAATTCAAATAAAATATAATACTACTATATGAATAAATCTACACAGAATTAATTCAACTTGCACAGCATTTCAGATATTCTTAACAAGAATATATTATGTAAAAGAGATATTATTTTAATTCAAATTATTTTTGCTGCCAGCTGTGTTAATCCACTGATATTATAGACATTTATTATATAATTAATGTTTTATTTTTACTACTACTTAAATATATATTAGACTTGTTTTTAAATAATTAATGTTTAATTTATACTACATTGTAAATATATTTTATATTTATAGATTAATTTAAATATCTAATTAAATAATTCATAAACAATTCAAAATATCTCAAAATTTATAATGTTGATAATTAATAGTATTACTACTGTTTTTCAATCAAATTAATGCAATGCAGTAATTAAAATACTTGTTAATTTTAATTATTCATAGACAAAAATAAAAACTATATATATTTATTTTTATATATATTGCAAATAGATATATATATATGTACTATGTAAGATAAATTTAATTCAGGTTAAATTTAATTCATATCATAGGATTTTGTACAATGTTAATGTAAAACTACAATGATATTATTATTTTTTACTATTTATATAAATTATTAAATCTAATATAATAAATTTGCAAATCAAACTTAATTTTGAATAATTATTATTCCAATAGAGGGCAGCACATTACTTGTCAAATAAACGTTAATAATATTTTTAATTTACCTATAGAGGGCGCCTATAGTTTGTGTATTTAAATTATACTTTTATAGATTAAAATTAAATGGAAATTTGTATATTCACAAATATAAATTTGTTTTTGAGTGTATTTATCACATAAATAAATTTGTGTGTTTTAAATCAATTTGTGTTATGGTGTAATAATTAAGGTGATATATCCAAATAAGTTCTCTCAACTTAACCTTCAAATAATTTCTCTCAACTTGACTATATCATCAAGTATTTGATATCTTATGATGTGCGCCATGTGGTCATATTGGTATAAATTAGACATTGTATTGTTTAAGGATTTTGGATAATTATTGTGAGTAAAATATTTTATCTATTTTTTACAAGTTCTTTATTTCCAATTTTATTATTTCCAACTGTTATCTGGTAAAAATATTTTATCTATTCTTTACAAGTTTTTTTATTTCCATTTTTATTATTTCCAATTGTCTTGTGGTAATAATTCAGTATACCTGGATGATTATACTGATCTTAGCATATATGCCAGTATAATTATGAAATACTGAATTATTATTTAAAACACGTGTGGGTACATCCAGGCTGAAGATTATACCAACACGTGTTTTTTTTCATATCCAATTATAATTTAAATCTCTTGTTATCCAATTTTCCATTATATTTAGTTCAGATTTCATTTCTTAATCCATTTGTATTCACTTGATATCAACTCCAAATTATTAACGTTTTATGGTTTATCATAATTTTTTTTTCTCTCTCTCTCTTTTTAAATAATCTTCATATTTTCAGTATTTTTGGCCAATTACCATTGAAGCACAAGCTATGGTAAAATTATGATTGCACTTGTTAATTTATTAACTAGGTGGTATTCTGTCTACACATTATTATTAATTATCTCTTTGGAGATTTAATTAGAATGTTACAAGAACTTGATATGTTTTTGAAATTCAAAGATATTATAATTATATATATATATATATATATATAAACTGTTCCTATTTTCCGGACATTTTTAATTCACAAAAATGTTTTAAAATGTATCAAGATTGGGTGTTACCATTCAGAAAAAGAAAGGTGGTTCACTTTGTAATATGTTGACGGATCCCAAACCCGTATCCATACGTCACATTTAGAAGGAGATGTTATGACTAATCGATTGGTACCAGTCGCATTTTCATACGAGGATGTGTAACCGAAATAGTCGAGGATGTATTCATTTTTCCTCTACTGTACTTATGTTTCCCTCATTATGGTGAATTATATTTATTCTTTTCTAATAAATAGCAAGTTTTTTAACAATGTTTGAAAATTCCAAGGAGTCTAAATACTTTTTTTTTCTAAATAGAAAATTTTTACTTATTATTTAAATCTCAGAATTTGTAAACACTTCGGTTAATCGCACTATTTGTAACATTATTCTGAAATAAAATAAGGCGGAAAGTACTATAAAAACTTTCGAATACTTGTATACATCCTGGAATATACATAAATAACGATACATTTATTTATTTTATCACAATTTGAAATTATGGCTGTTGTTTGTCCATTAAATTTCGTGGTTAATATAACAAAACTAAAATAAAATAACTTATTTAACCCTTTATATCCTGAATTAATTTTTCAACCACTTTTTAATTGTATTTTTGCATCATTGGTGCAGAATAAACATAGGAAAGAAGAAAATAATTTTTATAGTGTTTTAGTGGTTAATTATGCAACTGTAACCACCATAAATTTTTTACCCTATGATATAAAATAAAATAGTAAATTTCAAATAGTAAACTTCAAATAAAATATAGGAAATGTTCACCTGTAGAGTATAGAAAATAATAGTACTAAATAACCGGTAATAACCACTAAAATTACTCAAATGAACAACATGCATGTCAATTCTATTGCAAAATGGATTTCGAATGTAGCGTGGCAAATGTAAAATCCCTACAATGCAAAGAAAGAGGATATGTGCTTGAATTTGCCATCTCCTGCCTGCTGTCAGAAATACACTCTTTGTGCCATTGTGAATGCCGTTAGGAAAAACGGTCATATTACGAATATATAGGTGTTTTATTAACACCTTGGGGACGAGCGACACGTCAGAATCCTCGATTATTCACATCAGTTTTTTTTTTTTTTTTTTTTGTAAAGTTTTCCTTATCTAATCATAGCATTTTTGCGATTCAATTTGGTGAAAATTTCTCATTTGAAAAACCGGTGGTAACAGATTAAAAATTCTGTAAAGGACGCTCGTCCCGAAGGGTTTAAAGTGGTACTTATAAGTACCGTCAGGATAAAAAGGGTTAAAACATGTAAAATAATGGAAATAAAATTTTTATATAAAGGACGTCTAGAAGTAGCCATTAATAAAATTTAATTATACCGTTTATATAAAATAAACCATTCAGTTTATTTAAGTAATTTTTATTATTAAGTTTTTTTATTATTTTCATACTATTATTAAATTTAAATTTTATTTTAAATAAATTTTTGATTTTTAATTCCACTTTTATTATGATATGTTACACCTACTTCATAAGTTCCAAGGATTATGAATTTTGAATATACTACTTCTGACAAGTGATATTCGGACTATTTTACAAAGAAGGCTGTGGCTACTATACTGTAATATTGGTATTCCAAATATGTAACCCTTGACACCTATGCAGCTTTGCATTGTTACATGCGAGTAAAAATTACAGTTTAGAAATCTTACTGAAATCAGAAAAATATGCAAGTGGTACCCGCTTAATAAAGGTACTGGGAGGGACATCTATGCTCTACAGACCTGGTTCAAAGTCGGAGCAGTCCCTCTTGAGCATTCAATTCAAATTTTATATATCAGTAAAAATATATTATGAATTAAAAATTAATGCTTTTGGTGAATCTATTCGGGTTTGTTTTTGTGTGAAAGTGTAACTTGAATCACGTGCATTTAACTCCAGCATCCCTAAATTTTAACTCTTATGAAGATTACTATATATATATATGTACATGTATAATAAAACATCTTGAAAATAGCAACACATTTTATGTATATATATATAATGTGTTTCTTATTTTGAGATGAATTTTTAATTCACGTAATTCTAAAAGTATGTCAAAAGTGGGTGTTGCCACTAGAAAAAAGAAAGTTGGTTTACTTTTTATTAACACGTAGACGGATCTCAAACCCTAATCCCTTCACAACACTTAAAAATAGATGTTATTACTAATAGATTTTTACCAATCGCATTTTCATTCGATAATGTGCGGTGGAATTAGTCCAGAGGTATTATTTTTTTCCACAACTGCACTTATGTTTCCCGCATTCTAGTGAATTGTATTTATTCTTTTCTAATGAATATCAAAGTGTTTAACACTGCTTGAAATCTCCAAGGTGACTGGCACCAGTTTTTCTAATTAGAAAATTTGTATATTATATTTAAATCTCGGAATTTGCAAACTGTTCGTCTAATCGAAGAATTTGTAATATGTATTATTCTGAAATACAAAATAGCGAAAAATTCTATTCAATATTTTGGTAAAATTGTATACACTCTGGAATATACAGAAATATAGATAAATGTATTTATTTTTCCACAATTTCAAATTATTGATGCTGTTTGTCTCTTACATTTCGAGGTTAACATAACAAAATAAAATAAAATTACTGATATAAAACATTAAAAAGAATTCAATTTTCTTTAAATGGACGTCTGGAAATAGTAATTAATAAAATTATACTGTTTATATAAAATAAACCATTAAGTTTTTTTTAATAAATGCAAACTCACAGAAAGGAAAGTTTCCATTCATAAGACATTTTATTGTTAATATTTTCATACTAACAATAAATATAAATTTTATTTAAAATATAATTTTGAATTTAAAATCCACTTCTCTTATGATATGTTACACCTAGCTCGTAAGTTCAAAGGATTATGAATTTTGAATATTACTACTTCTCACAAGTAATATTCGGCATATTTTAGCTCAGAACCCAATGACTAAAGAAGGCGAAGACTACTATACGCAAGTAGTGTTATGCAAAATAAGTAATCAATGACATATATGCAGCTTTGCATCGTTACATAAGGGAAAAAATTACAGTTTAGAAATCTTACTGAAACCACAAAAATAAAATAGAGGTGTAAATTTATAATTTTAAGTATCAGTAAGTAGTGTACTACTAATAAATACGATTGATCTAATCAAGTAATACAATCGATCATAAGAGCGATTGTGGAAATCTTAAATGTATAATAATAAATTTATTTGGTAAGTTTCGTTGCAGTCTTTTATATGATATGTAGACGAAACCATTGACATAATTTTCTTTGCCAGTAACTAAAACGTACGCTTTCAGACGTTTTTGAAAGAATGACAAGATAAGAATAAAGTCATAGATATTGTTCAAGCATGTGTCTTCGAGCAGTTATAATTTTGATAGATTTATTTTTAATGTAGTTATGGAGTACAGCAACAAATGAATTTAAATTTGTAACTTTGTTGAAGTTAAGAGTTTATTATTTTCTCGGGTATGAGAGTTCGTTATTTTTTGTGGGGAATAAAATAGTTTTGATTTGTAGTATCGATGATATTTTGTATTGAGTGTTAAATAGTTTAGGTGTGTTAAAATATATTCTACTACTTTTCTTGTAGAAAACATGTAGAACTTTACAATGTAGAAAACCGTGTTGATGAATTTTAAGTATAACATAAAATATCGGCGAGGAAATAACACAAAGAACAATTTAAGTTTTATTTCCGAACATTTTGGTCGTTTTCATTTCGTATAAGAATTGGCATTTCATCGAAGCAGACGATTCAAGTAAGAAATAATTTGAAACTTGCAAGGCTTATGTTTTGAGCAAAATTTATTATGTTATGTGTTCATTAAGTTAAAATGAACATACTAGTAAATCTGCAGGTCAAGAGCCTCATCGTCAGCTCTAAAAGTCATTGTTTTTTAATCTCACTTTTCATATTATTTAGCATCTTACAATCCACAATTTAATTTTTTTTTTATAATACATACATATTTATAGGCATATAAAATACTTCGGAGGTTTCAGAAATTAGAAGCGTTAAATTAAACAAGGTTTATGCAATGATTCTGAAATTCTTATGAACTTCTTTTCACGTAACTTTTCAGATAAAAAAATAAGCTTGTATTACAATAAATTTTTCATTTATGTCAATAGAAAACAAAAATAATTAATTTTGATAATAAAATATTGCAGCAAAATAGTGCGAGTTACTTGAATTTTATTATTTTAATATTCTTTGAAATAGGGTTGCTAAGCAACTAATAAATTAGAGCAAATTAAAACAAATGCATTTTAAAATTTGTAAAAAAATATGAAAATAAAATGTTTTACATTTCCCGAACAGATGCAAACAATTTTCCAGTAATTTAAACAATTAATTTCTAAATTCTAATGAATGTATCAGCAAATTTTCAAAGCTGTTGTATATATTTAAAACCTCCATATCGAAAATTTAGCATTAATAATTTTACGTTTAAATCCATTATTCAAATATGCGATTTTCATTTCAGTTAAAAATAAAATTTGAAAATTGTCTGCATTCCCATAGAAAAGCATTATGACATAAAAAGAAATGGTCTATATTTTTCGAACGAATGAACCAAATGTAACTAAAAACTATACAGATAATTCCGGGTACTTCACCAACATACCCACCTAAAGTCAACCTAATAGGACGATTTTTACGGCAGTTATCGCGGAACAGACAGACGAACAAACAGATTGACAGACAGAAACCAAAAACTTTTAGCGTCTCAACAGTGAACCTCAACTGACGTTTCGACATTTAATTTTTATTTTTTTTTAAATTTATTTACAATTTGAAAAATTACTAATAAATCTGCAGATCAGGAGCCTCAACGTCAGCTCTGAAAGTACCGTAATTTCCGGCGTATAAGCCGCAGCTCAAAGAGTCGTTTTTCGACCCAGAAATTGTATTCAATAATTGTAGTTAAATATTTACAGCGATCTTTTAAGTTACATTTTATAAAATAATATTTCTGGGTCGAAAAACGACTCTTTGAGCTGCGGCTTATACGCCGGAAATTACGGTAATTGTTTTTTAATCTCACTTTTCATATTATTTAGCATCTTACAATTTGCAATTTAATTTTTTATATGTTACATAAATATTTATAGGCATATAAAATACTTCGAAGGTTTCAGAAATTAGAAGCGTTAAATTAAACACTGTTTATGCAATGATATTCTGAAATTCTTATGAACTTCTTATTGTAATAAAAAATGCATTTCTTATTTTCATATTCTTCGAAATACGGTTGGTAAGCAACTAATAAAATAAAGAGGAAAGAAAAAGAAATGCATCTTAAAATTTATAAAAAATAGGAAAATAAAATATTTTATATTTCCCGAATAGTTGCAAAAAAAATTTCCGATATTTTTAACAATTAATTTCTAAATTCTAATGAATTTTCAAAGCTATTGCATATATTTAAGACCTCCATATCGAAAATTTAGTATTCGTAATTTTATGTTTAAGTGCATTATTCAAATATACGATTTTCATTTCAGTTAAAAATGAAATTTGAAAATCGTCTGCATTCCCGTAGGAAAGCATTATGACCTAAAAAGAAATGTTCTATATTTTTCGAACGATTGAACCAAATGTAACCAAAAACTATGCAGGTAATTTCGAGTACGTCACCAACATACCCACCAAAAATCAATTTAGTCGGATGTTTTTTACGGCATTTATCGCGGAACAGACAGACATACAGACAAACAAACAAACGGAAACCAAAAACTTTTCGCGTCTCCACAGTGAACCTTCACTTACGCTTCGGCAATTATCCTTAAAAAATCATTACATTCACTTAAGGATGAACTATACAGTTTTTTCAGAAGAGTAGAAACACAGAATGCGTAAAATGAAAATTAGTGAGGTCAAAATCAGAATTGTTAAAGAATTCTACATGTGTTTTTAAAGAATATAACTACATATGTATTTAATAATTGTTGATCATGTATGTTTTATTTTACTGACAATATAAAACGAATTTTTAAGTGGATACAATTTTTTTAAGGATAATAGTAATGTGAAAAGACACATCTCTGCTACTATTGCTCTCCAAAATCAATGCTAATGCATAGGTGCCAACTTTTACGCTTTTTTCTTACCACTAAAATTTAATAGAATTTTTTTCGTTATGTAATCACACGATCTTGTCAATTTAATAAGATAAAATTTAGTATAAAATTTTAGTGGTAGGAATTAAGCGTAAAAGTTGGCAGCTATGGCTAATGCCTGATGATTGGTAGACTAAAAAAAAAAAATAAATATTATAAATCTATGAATGTCCCTTTTTCCTTTTTCAGATGAAAAGTAAAATTTTTAAATATTTTCCCTGATAAGTTTTGCTTAGTTAAAGCTGCGCTAAATAAATGTATTGTATGTTAACCATGATTGATATACATGGTGAACCGTTTGGCTTTTTACTTTTTTTAAAATTCAGAATGTATATCGCAAATTCCGCTTTCAGAATTTTTACTTCATTTAATTACGTAATGTCTGTCATTAAACAAACCAAAAGTTACTATTCTTAATTTCTGGTATGATCTCGGATTTTCTGAATCTAAAAAAGGCTAAATTGACACCTATGGTCATGCATAGTAGCTAAAAATGATATGATATTACATCTATTTCAACTGCTTTGGTAAGTAGCATTTTTTTGATACGTTCAGAAAAAACACAGTTACTTAAGAGTAAATTTGAAAATGAAATTTTAAAATGAGCATTCTCTAAAATAATACTGGTTTGAAAGATTAAATAAAAAAAAATTATTACTGAATAAGTAAATACAAAATGTGTTATAAATGTACCCTCGTATTTTATCTTATAATCAATCTGTTCACTTAAAATATTTACCGTTTAAAAATAAAATATCTGCATACTTAGTTCATGTAAAGGAGTTCCAGTTACACTCTCATATGCAACTAAAAGAAATTGTAATTGAATCAGCAATTTTAAAAACATATTTAAAACTTTTCAGGAAAAAATAAAAACTGTGCTTACACACAAATGTTTTAGGAAATTTTGTGACTAGCATCTAGCCCCTGCACTTTGGGAACGATTTCAAAAAACGGATCACTCTGCGCGTATGCGCAGGGCCTGATTACCAACAGGGCACACTTCCACCGGTAAAAAAGAATAGAATTTTTTTCCTTATTCAATGCAGCAATTTTGCATGAATAGGACGTTTTAATAAAAAGAAAATTTCTATGTAATGTTACTGGTGGAAGTGTGCCCCGTTGGTAATCAGGCCCTGCGTATGCGTGCTTGTTTGATACTTTAAAATTTTGTTCTAAGCCTTTAGAAAATGAGTGCGTATAGCTCTGTGGTATGTCATTTCTCTTCCGTTCTGTGGTCTTGAGTTCGAATCCCAGCGGCTGAAAGTTTTATTTTTCAGTATTTATTTGAGTTCTAAAAAATAATTTGAATGAAAAAAATGTAACGTTTCCATTTTATTTTTCAGTATTTATTTGAGTTATAAACAATAATTTGAATAACAAAAATGTAAAGTTTCCATTTTTCAACATATAAGCGATTGAAAGTTTGAAACAAAATGGAAATAAATATGAAATTTGGTTATAAATGAATTTCGTACATTCTAGAGAATGCTGTACAGCGAGTTTCATGCGTCCAGTGATGTTTTTTTTTCGGTTAATGTACGCGAAGCGTACATACACAAGTTATTGACCGCGGCTTGAATGAATTTCGTGTATTCTAGAGATTGCTGCAAAGCGAGTTTCGTGTGTCCAGTGATGTTTTTTTTAATGTTAAAAATTGCTTTTTGGATGTTAAAAATTCGCTTTAAAACGCTATAAAATCGTTAAAAATCCTTAAAAATTGAAAAATCCGGAGGAAAAAAAAATGTATTTTAGTAAAAGTCTAAAACTGAATTTCTTTAAGAATGTTTAAAAAAAAATTAAAATTGTGAAAGAAAATATTTAGTTATATTACGCTAAATGTTTTAAATTAAAATCCTTTAACGAATTTAAAAAAACTGCCGCGGAATGGAATAAAATTAAGATGACCTTTCCACTCTCTCGCAGCAGATCACGCCGCGCATGCTCGCAGAACGATCCGTTTTTTGAAATCGTACCCAAAGTGCAGGGGCTAGACGTTTGTATTTTGTGTATTCACTACGTTTCTTAAATCTTTATATATGTATGTTGGTGAACATATAAAATAAAAACTTTGCACAGATTGTTTTTCAGTCAGCGATATTTACTCTCTTTCAAATTATATAAAAAATACATATTAATCAAATTTTCATTAGATATTTGACAAAATAGTCGTAAATCATTTAGGCCTGCATCTTCCTCTTAGCACTCGTCGAAATTCGTACAGAAAAATTTAACTCGCGGTACATTTTGTACACAATATGCGTCTAAATTTCTAGATAAATAAATTAATGCTGCTTAACCCCTTCAGGAGCAAAGTACTCTTGGAGCTAAAATATTAAAACGATTGGTTGACACCAAGATTCACGAACGAATTTATTTTTAAATAAGTAAAATCTTTCCGTCATGTACCTTATAATTTTAAAATTTGATTCTGAAATTCTGGTGTCATTGTGGCATATTTGGATTAAAATTAAGTGGTATATATAATATACCGGCGCCCTTCAAGGGGTTAAGATTAATTTTAAGTCAAATACAATTTACCAATTAACATAAGCATATAAAAATAATTTCGAATAATGTGAATTTGTAAAATTCCTATTTATATTCGAAACACCCAATGCGCGAGTAATTAAACCATTGGTAAGAAATGCATAGATTCCAAATATTACGAATTTTGAATGCCATTATTTGCGAATAGCATTATTCGCCATTTTAAATCGCAGAGGTCTCAGATTAAGAAATACAAAGATTACTATTTGAAAAGTGGTATTTCAAATCTATAATCCATGTCACCTATTCATTGAGGAAAAATAGTTATGTTCCCCATCTTGTTCGATCGATTTTTTTTCATGTTCTATTGTTGGCAATTAGAAAATATGTTGGCATTGCCATTGACTTGTCTTTGCAAATAAAGGACATTTTTCAGTGGCAACAGATAAATAAACCTATTTTTTGTCTACATATGTGGGCTGCGTTCAAGAACACGTTTGAGAAAAAAAATGCATTTAAAAAAAGTGAGCTTATGTAGTTTTTGCAATCACATAAATTTAATTCGTCATTCTCATTATTTTGTTTTTTGCCGTTTATTTCACTTTTTTTTTTTTTATTAGAGTAGAATTTTTTTTTTCAAGAAACGTTTTGTTTTGTAATCCTATAGATGAAGAAAATGAGTGCGAGTTGGCCGTCTAAATTACTATCGATACGCGCACTGAATTAATTAGGAAAGTTAGTGATTTTCATGATATTTAAAGGTTTTTGCGCGTAAAAATTGGAAAAAGTAAAATAATAAAACAAAAACCTCTCTCTTACACAGGGTTCGTACGGTTTTACCGCAATTTTTTAATAAAATGTTTCGTTTTATTTAAATGCAGAAAAGTGTTACAAATCCTGCAATTAAACGTAGCATTTGCAATGTCTCCTATTTAAATATTAAATATAAAAATTCTGGTACAAATTGTGTAAAAGCGTACGGACCCTGTTACACGCATTCAATGTTTATTTTTTAAATATTGCCTAATTTCATGACAGCAATTCATGTGGTTCAAAAAGTTTCCTTTACAATACGTCAATTTGACGTGGGTCTCCATTACTGAAATTTCACCTCTTTGATTTACACTTCATAAAAAGTGCATTTATCAAAAAAATATATATTTTACTTTTGCTCAGTTTCTGTTTTAAGATATGGCAACAGGATTGAAAAAAGTTAGATTTATTTAAACTGTCTATTCAGGATTATTAAATCGTTTACTCAACGTATAATCTGAATTAATTAATATTTTACTTTTAAATATATATATATATATTGCACTCTTTATTTGTTATTTGTATTTTCTCATTTTAGTCCTTGCAATATTTCGTTATTGCAGATCAGCAAGATATCATAATTTCTCGAGAATTGCTTGGGATAAAAATAACACTATTTTTTTACAATTCGTAAACAATTGTAATCAATCATAAAGATTATCCAGCGATTGATCACGTACGTCCGGCTAACAGAAAATGCATGAAAATTAATTTATCAATTTATAATTAAGTTCTAAAAATATTTCAATGTTGTATTGTCACCGAAAACACATCTGTGTACATAATGTTTACAATTCTAACCTAAAGCAAATAAAATATCTATTACAAAATTACATCTTTACATACAAAAACCAAGTTAAGTAATTGATCAAATCGACTGTAACTAAAAGGGATTAAATAGAATATTGGGTTCAAAGAGAATATTGAACAAAATATGATTATTTTATTTCTTTATGGACATTAGTCGCGTGCGAAATGAAATATCTTAAAAAAGAAACTAAGAAAAATAGCCACTATTATTTTTGCTGATATTTCTCCACGAAATGTAACATATGTATTCGATAATGTCGCGCAGTGCATCAAGGTAAATACTAAGATTTACCTACACAACGATAATTAAAATATATGTAAAAATATATTTTAATGAATTTCTAAAAAAAAAAGAAAAAAAAAAAGAACAAAAAACTTTTTTTCCTCCAATTTTAATGATTGACCTTGTCACCGCCGCGAGCTGATATATCCGTTCACTATGCTGTAGGTTTCACAGCAATACAATGTTTGTTTAAGTTAATATAATTCTACAAATGTAATGCATTTTTAAAACATCAAGTAATGATTGATACTCTCAAGGATTATACTTATATACATAATTAAGTTTTTTATCTCAAGTTTGAAAATTCAGATTTTTAAGCATTTTAACAAAATTACAGAGAAAACAACATTACAAATTTGCCTTTTTGCTCGGCGGTCAGGGGGTTTAAGCTAACAAAATCTTCTGTGTTTCCAATTTAGCATGTTTTTATATTTAAAAAAAAAAAAAACTGCATTATTTCTGTGTATCACAATTAACAGCATTTCACTCTCAAGGGATTAATCTTTATCTGTATGAATGGTGTAGATACAAATATTATTTCAATATACTAGTGAATCTGCAGATCGTAGGCCTAAACATCAGCTCTATAAATCAATTGTTTATAAATCTCACTTACTTATTTTTAATATAATATGCATAATATTTAAGATCCTACAATCCTATTTTATATGTGCGTATACGCATGTAAGATTTATCGAAACTTCCGGAAATTTTAGAACTATCACATTAAATACAATTTTATGCAATGATATGATGAAATACATATTATTGTTTTTTTTCAAAATAAGAATACATTCCTGCATTGGGCTCTGATTTCCTGTACTTTAATGTTATATTCTCAATTTCCAGTAATTGTGCTATTGCATTATTCGAGTATGGGTTTCAATGCATTGAATATTGTAATTTCATTAGATTAACTATATCATTTTACAGAAAATTTTATCCTATACTTATTTTACAACCAATAAACAACATCATACGGTCGCTGAAAATGGAAACGAACTTCATGTAATACATATACTTTTGTGTAATACATATACAAACATGTAAATTCCTCTTATGGCACTTATATTCAACGACCTGATCCGGCTGGCGTTGCCCGGAATTCAGTAACTTTCATTTGTTGTTTCAATAAAAATAGTCATTTTCGACGCACATTCTGGCGCACAAACATCTGTCCGAACGAAACTTCGGCACTCGTCTCCACTGCCTAAGGTATTGTACAGCAGAATCTGCTACGAACGCGCTGGAATATAGTTTAGTTTCAATTTCCACCGCTAGGGGCACAAAAACATCTTGCTTAATTATATATATATCTTAATTAATTCATTTTAAGTCGAACGAGCCAATTCCCGTTGAAGTCGATTCCAAACTTTTTTTAGAACCGTAGTGCACGATGGGACACTTAACACAAATTTTAAATTCTAAATGTAATAATTTTTAATTTCTAAAATGCAATTTTTAAAAATAAATAAATTCTTTAAAAAGTTCTAATTAAAATCTTATTAAAATAAATTAATAAAAATATTCATTCCATTAAAAATTAAAATAAAAAATATTTATAAATGGGGTTCCCAATATAATAAATTAAAATTCTAAAATAATCTTAAAAAATAAAATTTTTAAAATGAAAAGCAACTCATAAAAATCTTATTAAAATAAAAATAAGTTTTAGCTAATTCATTGGGACCTCCAGTCTTGTAACACGTGTTCGGAATAAAAATATATCCAAAAAATTTACAAGTCCAGCTTTAACGTGCTGCATTTAAAAAAGCTTTCTCGAAAACCGAAACCAAAGCGCTCGTCTTGGAACACAATTACCAATGGTTTGCAATGAATACAATATGAAGATATATGTGTATGAATGAAAGTGTGTTTCTTGTCATCAATCTGTTTTCGATATTAGATGTCCTGTTGAAAAAAGCGCACAATGACAGTCCAATAGCAATTCAAATGGCAGTCCAATTTTCTGTATTATATGCAATAGTTCTTAAGAGATAGCTATAGTGGAAATTGCAAAAATCACTGTATAGCAATGCCGCCTGTTAGGCGGTGTACACCAAATCCTAATCTGCGTCCAGACATTACAGAATATAATGTTTGTTGAAATTCCCTGCATTAGTTCTTAAGGTATAGTTATCACGGAAATCGTGAAAAATTCAGCTTAGAAGCGCCACCTGTTGCGTGATATGCTGTCAATTCTAATTAACACCAATTTATGGCAAGGTCTAACCGAATCTGGAGGGGTTCCGTAATTCTTTTCGTTAGTTCTTGAAATTGAGAAGCTTCAAAAATTGTGAGACACACAGGCAAATACACAGACAGGAAGACAGATAGATGTACAGACAGAGAAATAGTATCCAAAAATTGTCAAATCGTGTTCAAAACTTGTTACAAGTAGGATGCGTAAATCTTTAACCATCTTTCTTAACAAATTGTTTCATCCTGTTTAAACTAAGAAAAATATTAATTGATGAAATTAAACGAATTGAATTTTGCTATTTTAATATTAAATAGAAATAATTTTCTTTTCTGAAAAAGTTATGCCAGACTCTCTCATATTTCTAAGAATTGTACGTAACTTGTGAAAGGGACTGGCCGCTGTTCCCACTTCCAAAATTGTATTAAATGTGTGTGTATTGTAAGATTTATTGCTGCCTACGTTTACTCTTTTTATGTCCCATTATCTTTAAACAGAAATTGTGTCCTGTAATCACAACTGAAATTTAGCGTTAAAGAGAAAGGACGAATTTCTCTTTTCAAAATTAGCAGTTGGAAAAACAAAACGCAACAGTTGCCAGATATGAAAAAGGTTCTCTTCTGTCGAACATTTTTATATAGGAGAGGTATTTCTCTCCAAGAGTTCCTTATTGAGTGTATTATTGGGAAGCTGTTAAATGAATATTAATTATTGACTTGAGCAACATTCACGCAACTTCATGCCTTTTACGATCATAGCCGTGAGAGTATTGAATCCTGCAGAACGTCACACAATTTCATTTCGCAGCAGTCATTCGTAACATCGACTGCGTTTCTTGAACTCAAGTAACACATTCTTTAAACAACTGCCAACTAAGCGAAGGTTTTTTATACTATTCTAACAAACTTGTTTATATTTTCCGGTGTTAGTTGGATTTAAACATATTTTTGTATTAGTATTGTTCGTTTCACATGATCTATTTTCAAAACCATAAAAAATCTATTTTCACCACTGTTGAAATCTCACATTAACACATACATGCGTCATATTAAGACCAAGCCACATTACATATTCACAGTCATGCGTCTCATGACGCGTATTTTAAAGCAAATCTTCATTTATAAACATTTGGCAGTTTCTGTAAAATATTTTGTGAATACAGTGACCTCTCACTTATACGCGATGTTCAGTAATTACTTTTTTAAACCACTATTTTAACAGTAAAATTCGATTTATAAATTCTGTGATTTAATAAGCCAAAAATCACCTTAAAAAATACTGCTGCTGAAAAATAATTTCCGTGTATCGCGTATAAGTGATAGTACTTTGCACAAGCATAGCAACTTTTTTCTTAGAATATTTCGACATTTTAACAGCCGAAAAATGCTATTAAATAATGTAAAAAAAAATAAATCACTAAATTTGAGTGGTATTGTAAAAGCATAAACGCTGGCAGCAAAGACCACGTGTTTTCAGAGTGCTTCATTTACCTTTAAATGGAAGTTTATGTTCGTAAAATTAAAAAGATGCATACATAGAAGAATACAAAATAATTTGATTTAGAAAATAATTGCTTTAATAAATCAATACTCGTTTATTCATACAATTGCTAATGCAATATATATATATATATATATATATATATATATACATATATATATAGCTTCTTGGAATAAATCTTTCTGCACATAGGTGTTTTCCATCCACTTACTTTTATTTATTTTTCCATTTATTACAATTTGTGATTTTTACATTAATGAGATATATGTTTTTGTATTGTATTATAACTATCAGTAGGTTAACTTCAATTTACGAAACCACTTAATTTTTATTCCCAAATTACACCAGAATTTGGATATAAAATTTACCATTTATTATGCATATAAAATATAGCTTTTAACATGTTGACGGACACTTGCGGCTATAGCCGTCAAAGCGAAGTTCACTATGTGGCATGACGGCAATAGCCGTCCAAAACGAAACGGTCGTTTTTAGACACTACGTCTATAGCAGCACAAATGTGCATTTACTGGCGTACAAGTAGAAGCCCAGTGTCATGTTAAGGAAACAATTTTTTAGGTTGAGGTCCGTTTTTCACCTGTTATACGAGTTGCAGCTTCATTATGCACGTGCAGGGTGACTAGTGGTCAGGGAAAAATACAGTAAAAAAATGATAATTACCAGTATATTCTTATAAAAATATTCAAAATGATTATTTGATCGAATAATCAAGATAATTTTTTCTATAAGAATATACTGGTGTTTTCCAATTTTTTTGACTGTATTTTTCCTTGACCACTAGCCGCCCTGACGTGGTTGTGAAGGGAGTAGTGCAACCTAATTACAGGTGCTGAATTCATCAAAATTAAGTTTATTTAAGCAGAAAGAGTAACACTATACTTCTAATATTCTAAAAATTACAAAAACATATAGTGTCAATTTTCGAAATTCACTATTTCCTACTGTCCGTCAACGTGTTATTATTTCCAAAATTTCTTCGCAAATTCCATTTTCATTCATTCATTTCAGCAATTTTGCAATGAACATGCTTTGTCCCTGAAAGGGTTAAGTGCGTTCTCATTGTTTGACTCATCCGATTTTCGATATGCTGTTTAGCAATGATTACTGATTCTAAAATAAAGGTTTCGAACAGGAATAGGGTAAATTATTACGGAAATTAATATTAAGTGTTATGGAATAATTATTACGGTTCTATACGTAATATTG
The DNA here is from genome assembly GCA_963931845.1 of Maratus michaelseni. NCBI lineage: Eukaryota > Metazoa > Arthropoda > Arachnida > Araneae > Salticidae > Maratus > Maratus michaelseni. The sequence continues at coordinate 43,224,476 of OZ007588.1, read as the reverse complement.
TAAAATTTTGCATGAAAGTTTCAATATTTCTTGACGAATACAACTGCGGGTCGCAGACATAGCAGTAATGTTTTACAGTAATCTCCATCTTAGTTTAGTCCCTAAAAGTTAATTCAAATACTAACGTTTAAACCAAGATTGCTAAGGTTTAACCATAAATTGATTGTGCTAATATTTCTGTAAAATCGTTTTAAATGGCATTATATAACCTCACCATGTTTTATGGGAATTAAAAAAAAAAATTTCTATCATATATGGTATAAATATTTATCTAATCGAAGTGCACTAAAAGACTGAGTTTATTTTATTGCCAGTCAGCAGGTTTATTTTCATAATTTACGTTTATATTTTTTTGTTCATTTAACTTTTTGGCTCATTTAGAGATAATACTTTGTCAAAATTTAAAACCTCTTAAAGATGAAAAGCGTTTTTAAAAATATTCTTTTGTAGAATTAAGGAATCCCTTTTTTTTCTTACTTTAATACATTCATAAAATACTTCTATTCTTTTTCGAGCGACTTTTAAAAAGAAATTCACTAAGCAATATTAGCGTAAAGGATTTAAGAAACGATTATGCATTTAAAAGTATTCAATTCATGGAGGGGGAGGGGGGGATTGCTTCGGAAAATTATTTCTGTTTTATATTTTTTAACCAGAATCATAAAAATTTTCATATTACATCTGATTTCAAAAGGAATGCATCGAAAATTCTAGCTACTAAGCATTTTTCTTTATAAGTTTTTCTACACCATATGATAAAACGGTTCAAGCAATTTCTAAATCAAAAAGGAATGCATTGAAAATTTTAGCAATTACACTTTTCATTTTATTTTTACTTCTATAAAAAGGTATTTTAATACAACGGAAAAGTATTCTCATTATTTCTGAAATTCGAATTAAAATCTTTTCAACAATAGAATATTGTTTTTATTTCGTTCTCTTTTATCTATCCAGCCGTGCTTTAACTTTCGTAGATATTTTTCTAATACCACGAAATTTAACTACATTCTCCAGGCTCACTACAGCCTTTAATTCCTAAATCATTGTCTTTATTTCCATATCTGTGATTATTGTCCAAGTATTCTTATTCGATATAGTAATTCTCGGCCCATTATAAAATTTAATAGTTTAGCAATGATAACATTGTCTTTATTTCAGAATTTTATAGATAATAGCATAACTATACAATATCACGGCTATGTAAATGTAATATAGATAATAGAACCTCAACAATATCTATTCTTAGAATAAAGAGAGATGAAATTTTTATTTTAAAATAATATCTTAGACTAGTCATAGATCTGCGTATAGACAACATTTTTATATGTGTCGTTCCTAATATATTTATTTACTATTTTTCAAACCAGATTTTACAAAAAAAAAAAAAAAAAAAAAAAAAAAAAAAAAAAAAAAAAAAAACCTTACAATATGATCTGACAAATATTCTGAAAATTTCCATGACTCTGATGATTCTGACAATTTCCATGGAAAAACAAAACATTTCTAGATCTATAGATTGCTTTTGCACAGTAATTCTCATTGCAAAACATGCATGCAAGTTGTAGGTAAAGCGGCCAATATTTATAGTTTATTACTTCTATTTTAGAGTATTAATCTTAGACTTATTTAAAAGCAAGAATTCTACGTTTAAACAAATCTATTCAGAAATAATGGTGACGAAGAAGCGTAAAAGATACTTTATGGTTATACGGCTTTGAGAATGTTATTTAATACTTATCTTAAAGGTCAGAAGTATAAACGTGTTTTAAAAACCAAAGATCATTTAAACAAGAACGAAAAATCAGGCATCCGGCTCACATTATTGAAGACTTTTACAGGACACTTACAGGATATTATTAAGAAATTTAATTTTTCCTAGGATGAAATGAAATATCTAAATAAGCGACTAAAAAAACAAGTGACAAAAAATCCATTTTCAGCAATTACAGTCCATATCCGATAACGTGTGCAAAGTATTTTGTGTAACCCTTTACACGATCTATAGAATATACACACCACTTCATATACTCAAAATTTGATTATGACTATTTTAATTGTTGAAATGCAATAGATTTTGACGATGAAATAAGAAATATTTTGTTAAATTTCAGTGGTAACAAAAAGGCATACAACTGTATGATTAGGTTTTAGTTAGTTTACCTACAAATATGGGTATTTAGTGGGGCTATATATATACTGACTTCTTCCAAGGATGTGTTACGTCTCCATTTCGTACCAGGAAATCACGCCATAGTGTAATAATGAAAAAAATCTAATTAAGCAGCAATCGAAAGAGCATAATGAAATGTGTCTTTCAACACATAAATCATCTGCCTTCGTTTCCTCGATATCGAGATATAAAGTCTTAAAGTTTGCTAATTTATTTGTTTAATTTAGGGAGAAAGGCGTGGTTAATATAAAATATAAATCATACTTAGATATAGTAATATAAAAATGAAAGAAGCCCGGAAAAAAATGCTATTGACAAATATGGTACTGAACCAAAAAATAATTGAAGCATGGAAAATAGTGGCACCAAGAACATTTCATTAAATTAATTCTAATACAATGATTACAATGGTCCATCTCCTGTGAAAACCAAACTTACAAGGGCGTTTCAAACAGGGATGAGATTTCTCCGCTTTTTTGGATACCAGTATAATCTTACAGAAAATGTTCTTTTATTTAATCGGGACATACTGCGATTTTACAGAACAACGTTTTCTCTAAGATTATACTTGTATGCAAAGCGGAGAAATCTCATCTGGTTTCAAATAAAATTGGCCCAGTTTGCACTAATCCAGACTTGTACTAACAAGGAGACCGCCAAACATGATGCGCACAGATTTTGATGATTTTAAAGTATGTTGTAGGGATCATACCCCTAACTATTCAGGTCAAAAGTTTCCTTCAAATGGGCTTTAGTTTTCGAGAAATTTAGTTTTAAAGTTAAGCATGCATTTCAAATGTCATTACTTCGCGATCCTGGACAAGGTCTCAGTGGTTCCGTGTTAGCGTTTGCGATTTTAGAGCCGCAGATGGGTGTTCTGTCCTCTCCTGTGACCTTTAGCTTTTTTAACAATTTTTTTATATTTGTCGCCGTATAAGTTGTATGCAGAATTATGAATTCTGCATCTTTGAACTTTTTTATATTTTCCTAATAAATTCCATTTACATTTTCGAATATTTCGTAAAAATTTACGTTTTTTTTTTTTTTTTTTTTTTTTTTTTTTTCTTGTGCAGTTTTGAAATTAATATTTCTATTGACGAAATTCCAAACTGACTAATTCGGAAAACATATCTTGAAAGGAATAATAAAATATTAAAGCAATAACGATTATATCCAAGTTTTAGCCAGTTATATATATTTTTTTTATGTTATTTAAATACATTTAACTGTAAAGTTCAAACTCACCGTCATTTTTGATTTGCACAAATAAAAAATAATGTATTACAATTAATTTTTTTTCAGTCTAACAAGTCGATGCCATACAGAAAAATTCAACTAGAAATGAAAAATCGTTTGTAAATTACAATACATATAAAAAATATCTGAAAAAAAATCGTCTGCAACGACTTTTACGGTAATATCAGAATAAATAAAATTTTCTTTTTATCAATTTCGTTTCGCTTCCTTTGCAGACAAATATCACGTTTGAAATAAATTCTTTTTCAAATTTAATGCATTTTTAAATATATTTATCACAATTTAAGTCTTTAAAAATATATAATATGCTAATTTATACATTCTTCCAATATTGTTAAAACAATTATTTAAAGACGATTTTTAATGCGAAATTTGTTTAGAATATTTTTGCGATAGGTATAACACAATTAGTTCCATATTTAATAAACTAAAAATGTCGATGTCGGTGATGATAAATATTTTAGTATTTCAGCAGTTAACATATTTCAATATATTTAGAACAAATTAAATATTAAAAGGATATATTATTTTGTTAATTTTTTTTCTTAATCATTTAATTTCTTTTTAAATAGAAAATGTAAATTAAAAAAATGTATTATTTCATAAATACAATAAATAAATAAGTAAATATACATAAATGTAAACAATAATCATTTTAAAAAGACGAGATATCAAGACATAAATTAGTTTGGATTTTCGTCAGCAGAAATATTCGAATAAAAATTGCGCAAAAACTATAAATTTTCACGCAATATTCGAAAATGCAAATGGAATTTATTAGGAAAATATCAAAAAGTTCAAAGATGCAGAAATCATAATTCTGCATACAACTTATAACGCGACAAATATATAAAATTTGTTAAAAAAAAGGGTAAAAGTCACAGAAGAGGACAAAACACCCATCTGCGGATCTCAAATCGCGAACGCTACCACGGCACCACGGAGACCATGTCCAGGATTGCGAAGTAATGGCATTTGAAATGCATGCTTAACTTTAAAACGAAATTTCTCGAAAACTAAAGCCCATTTGAAGGAAACCTTTGACCTGAATAGTTAGGGGTATGATCCCTACAACATACTTTAAAATCATCAAAATCTGTGCGCATCATGTTTGGCAGTCTTCTTGTAAGCATACCGAATCATTGCAGCATTATTAGCACTAAACTGGAAATGGGCAAGTGACTGGAGTTTGATGATGTTGGTACGTTGAAAACGTATTCTATTAATACCTAGTAAACCTCCTTCCATCCTATTAAATCAATAAATTAGGAAAAATTAAGATAAGACTTTTTATCTCGATAACGGGGAGACGAGCGCAAATGAGTTTTGCACAAATAACAGGTTTCACCATGCTCTTTCGATTGCTGCTTATTTACATTTGTTTTCATTATTTCACTAACGGCGTGGGTTCCTGGTTACGATACAGCGGGAATTGATTTTCATAGTCACTATTTAATAGTCTACGACAGAGATGTCAAAAATCGCGCACGCGTGCCATAGGTGACACGCAACATAATATTTCCGGTACGTCATTGAGGTTCTAATCAAAATACAATGAAATCACACAAAGATTGCCAGATTTACCTCCTTTTTACATTCAGAAATGCTGAGAGAAGAAAGTTCACTTTACGTAATCACGAAATTTTTGTCATTAAATAAAGCAAAATTAGAATTTTGAATTCATGGGTGAAAAAGGAGACCAAACTGCCAAACCTGCAAGATGCACGAATTTGAACTACATGAACTTATCTAAATTATATCCATTGCAAAATGAAGAAATTGAAATGCAACTTATTTATTTCCAACCTAATTCAATATGGGATCAAAAATTTATCAAAATAAGAGAAAACTTAGAGCCCTTTTGTAAAAGAAACTTCATTAGGCATCATACACAAAAATGCCGATGATAAAATTATTTGGAATCTAAATCCAGATACGTAGAGCTGTTAAAAGAAGCTTTTGTTTTGACACCCCTCTCCTCCCCACCCCATTGAGCGTTTCGTTATTTTTGGAAAAGAATACGTATATGAAAAACGCAAGTAAATGCCGTTTGTCAGATGATTGCGTTCTTCTATAAGTAACTAAGTATGAACTGACATGAATTAAGGCACCTGTAGTTAAATACGACAATGGTGAAAATGTGTCCACTTGGCAGTTTCAGAGTTCATTTCTACATTACAATAAATGACTTACAAAAAGAATCTAAAAATAAGCTAGAAATACGTGCCGAGCGGGATTTGTTGATCCTGCGGAAGAGAATGTATAGATTTGCTTGGGTTGGCTTTGGGGTCCGGTAAATTTACTTCTTTTGGTGTTGTTACTGAATCGGGAAAATGTAATGCACTGCTGAATCTTCTTTCGAGTCTAGGTTTTTTATGGTTGTTCAATGATATGTGATGATTTTTTTTCAAATCTTTTTTGGTTCATGTATAAATTACATCAAAGAAACCTAGCTGCAGAGAAATATGGTCACCACAAACGAAGCAAGACGACTATTTTTGTATGCCATGATTGCGAATTTCGAATAAGCATGACATTTTTATGTCACTTTTATTGGGGATTCAGATGGTTGTTTCAAATAATGGTCATTTTTATGATTAACTGAATTAAATCAACAACATTTTTAAAACTTTAATTTAATTTTTTGGAATTCTTTTATTTACATTCAATTAATGGCAGTATTTAAAAAATAACAACAAAGGTTTGAATACACATCCCATGAAAGTGTCCTTTTCAAAATAAGCTAAAATTTCAGTTATGAGAAAGAAATTTTACTGAATAGTTTTCAATAGGAACCTATCCACCTTTTAACGTGAATTATATTGAGACGTTGTATAATAGCAGCGTATTTGACTTATAATTCCCACTTATTCCCAATTTAGATGTTGAAATTAAAAAATACCTAGCTGAATTATTATTTAAAAAACGACGGCAAATAAGACAGAGTCTGCATTAAGTGCATTAATTAAAACTTTGAAATTGAGATGAACACTGACTTCTATTTTTATTAAGTACAATGAAGCATTTTCCTTGTTCTGCGTTCTGATTTCATTGAAATGAAATAGTTATATTATGAAAAGATTTATATTTTTAAAAGAACAAGTATATGTTGAAATGAAATTTTTAGAATACACATAAAGTATCTCACAAATTAGAACAATAAAATATATATTAAAAATCCTAATTTACTGTGGTGATAAAACTTGCTATTATTTCCACTTTTATGTTATTTAACCGTTCCTAAGGCAAATAAATGATGTTGCTAAAATGTTGATATGATAGATTGTCACCAGAATATGAGGATAAATTGATTTGAGCTGAATAAATGTTTTTCGTTGCGTACATTATACATGCAAAATTTATTCAAAACTTTTGATACATATTAGCTGGATCTCTCTTGTTTCAATCTGAGAATGCTCTTTCGAAACAGTAATATCTAATAATTTTTTGTAATAGGTTTTGTAGAAAGTTTCTGCGATTAATTGAGGAAAAAAACTACACAGAACAACTGGTCGGAACAAACTTGACCAGATTGGGTAGTAGGATCCGCCACCCAACTTTGGAATTTTGGGATTAAAATTGAATGGGTAAGTAATTTCCTCACCGCCTCAGAAAGTGTTACTTACGCAATAGTTATCACATTTTCGTTATATCACAATTTTAAAGTTACAAGAATTCTTCATTTAAATATATAAGCACTTTCGTTGTTTATTCTTTAATGAAGAAGAGTTCGTTTCACACCCTGATTTACAAATATTTTCACTTTTATTTGAAATTTGTTTATGCATTGCAAAATAGAAGCATAAATTTATGTCCAAAAAGATTTACATCATTGTTTTAGTAATAAATAGCAAGATTAAAGTATTTCCTATAAATACATATCTGCCAATTTTCTAGACTACGAATTGTTTAAGACTACGATTCATTATTTAGGAAAAGAAATGTTTGCTTTATTTATTTAATGGAAAAAATTCAATAAATAATTACTATTCGAAACTAGTTGGTACTCCAATAATTGGTAGGATTGGAAACTATATAAGTACTTACAGATCGCTAGATTAATTAAACATATTTTGTAGAAGGTTATGTAAAAATATGTTATGTGGATGTCTGTAACTCAGCCTATGTGTGTTACTCTTTGAGAGCAAATGTTAATTTTTTCTTAATGCATACGCCATATTTATATATATATATAATCAGAACAATGTGCATATAAGTAAATAGATAATAAATATTATTGTCATTAATGCAATAATTTGTAACATTAACGTGGCTAAAGGAATCCACCTTGTTCAAAACTGCAACATGAAAGTAATAATTTAAATATGAGAGTGACTTATTTATAAATCATCGTATACAAGTTGCAGAAAATGTGGTAATGAAAAATAATGCAAAATGATTTGAACAAATAATAACAAAATAAAATGATTTGAAGTTAAAATATTTAATATAAGGATGAAATAATAGTTTTGTGTGTTTACGGTTATACGTGCAGGGCGTTCTGAAATGTCGTGTACAAGGTTTAAAAGGTGATAGAGCACACTGCACTATACAAACAGTGATCTCTCACTTATACGCGATGTTCAGTAATTACGTTTTCGTACTACTATTTTAAAACAGTAAAATTTGATTTATAAATTCTGCGATTTAATAAGATTAAAATTACCTTAAACAAAACTGGTGCTGGAAACTAATTTCCGTGTATCGCGTATAAGTGAGATGTCACTGTATTTGTTTGGGAAACCAGGGCTGTATGGATGGATATCCCCATTTTCAGTAATAGTTATACGGTGTCTCACTTCAAGCAAAATACTTAATTTCGTTCATAACTTTAACTTCAATAAGATTATTGTATCTACATTTTCAACAGATTTATATTGCGTTCTATGAAATTGGTATAGATTCCTCTAACCGTCAAAGCAACACTGATCTAGACGTTCTATAATTCGGATTGCTGATCACAGTACATAGGGTGTACTGCGAACAGCAATCACAGACTAAGGTCAGGTGTCACTGACCTAATTCGAAGTGCACTTCTCTTGTTTCCTTTCATTTTACACAAAGTAAAGTTATCCTGTTAAATATTTTAATATCCAAGTGTACTTCTCATGATATCATTAGATTTTACGCAAAGTGAAGTTGTTCTGTTAAATACTTCAATAAATTATTTTCATTGTTTATGAATGAAGATCCGTGCTCAGCGTGGAATGAGGCGGCCTGGATGTATGAATGAACGAGAGGGTTGCGAACCTGGTTTCACAATCAAAAAAGTCTGTCGCACTTCTCTGTCACCTCCACATTTTTGTACACGACCTTTTAGGACACTCTGTATTATGGTATTTAATACACAGAATTAAAAAAAATGCATATATATATAGACAAATCTTTCTACCTTATCAGAATGAATCTAATGAAGTATTGTTTTCTTGTAACTGAATTCAAACGCAAAATTTCCAAAAGAAATAATACACCAAAATCAGTTTGCCCGAAGTTTTAAAAGATCTAATTTATAAATAATGTTTTCTATTGTTCAGAATTTTATTTCGGATAGTTAAATTGAATAAACGGCATTTTAAGGAAATAATTTCTATTTATTATATAATGACATTTTTAAAAATATAGTTTAAAGCTTTGGCTTAAATTAATGTTTTTGGAATTTTCAAGTCTGAAAGAGTTACATATTTACAATGTGTTTTTAAGACGTTTTAACAAATCAATCATATTTTATTAAAATATTAAAAACCACTGGTAAGATCTAAGCCGAAATTGAAATCTGTAATTAAAGCAACTGTATAAACCTTATTACAAAGTCTGCGATTTAAATATTAAATAGAAATTTCTTAATCAAAAATAGTGATGTCAGATTCCTTGAAAATTCCTAGGAATGTAGAGAAATTGCACGAACAACTGAAGAAAGTCTAAGTAGTGCATACATTTAATCTGTCGTGCATGAAACCTTGTTTGAGGTTGTATTGAAAAACAACCCGGACCGAAATATAGATATTCTATTTTTTTTTCTGAGTCACGTTATAATCCGCATGTAGAGTTCATTAATGCTTCTGAAATACAACTGTAAATAATTTACCCTTAAATTATCGAATATTTAATTGGAAAATCAGCATTTGTCTTTATCTGTTTTGCTCGTGAGAAGATTTTCTCAAAATTTTTCTACACTTTCATCTGCACATAAACGTGACCAAAAATCGATTTATATAGTTTCTGTTTTTTTGTAAAGTGTTCAAGGTTTGTTATTACAATAAAAAGAAAAGTGCCCAGTTAAACTGATTGCATTGAGCTCACAGGCTATTCACAATAATTGTATATTATACTATTATTTCAAAGAATAATGCCCTCAAAAATAAAAAAATAATAAATTAAGGGGGGATTAACCCCCCCTGTTCCTTCCTTTACTTAACCAGTGAATCCCCAAAACTAACCAGGGAAGCGCCTTATCACAATGAACTTATAGACAAAATTTGATGCAAATAGGATAATTCTGCATTAAAAACCCATTTATCTAAATTAAAGGGGGGGGGAATTATCCCCCCGTTCCCCCCTTTATACTTAACCAATGAAACCCCAAAACTAATCAGGGAAGCGCCTTATCACAATGAACCTATAACCAAAATTTTAAACAAATCGGATATTTCTATCAAGAGTTATCGCGTTAAGTACATACTTACACACGTACATACATACAGAACGGGCGGGCACATTAGCTCTCAGGCTTTGATAGCCTGTGAGCTAAAAAACTATTGAATAACTCTTAATAATAATTTTTTGCTACATGTATTAGGTTGTTTGTGTAATTTTGTTAAAAATTTAGGATTTTTAATAATTTTGCTTAATTTGTTCTTGATAATCCGATGTAAATTTTTTTAAAGTTCAAAACATTATTTTCATTCATCAGAAATATCCATGAGAAAGTAATTTAATTATTTTTGCAATAAAATACGTAAACATATACCAGAAAAAAATGTAATCGAAAATTTAGATTCACAAGAATGTGTAGAAAAAATTATTAAAATGAAAGGTTCTTCTTTGGTTACTAGTTTCATGCTGTCTAGCGGTTCTTTCGGGGCTGTTACAGTCTCAGAATAATAACAGTTGACTAATTTCTTCGATTGAGGGACGTCTGCAATTTCATTAACCTTTTTGTTGGCGAGTGAAGAATCTTTTAAAAGAGGAGTTACGGTGTTAAAAATGTAAGATTTCTCTCTCTCTCTCTTTTTCTCTCTCTGAAAAGAGTAATAAAGACATGTTGGTGAAGCAATTGTACACAAATAACCTTGGTTTCTTTACATTTCGGTGCCGTTTGTTTCGAAAAACGAAGTTTCGAAAAAATAACGTTTGTCCAAAAATTTGCGACAGCGCGCTCGTTTGAAGGTTAATTCGAAATTTCTGTCACATCTAACTCTATCAAATTGCTGGATGTCTTATTGAACATATTTGGATATATATATGGATCGTAATGTTTTGGATTACGTTTTTCTTTTTCTCTTGTCTCAAAGGAGCAATATTTTGTCCGTTCTAAAAGCACATACGTATTCATTGTAATTTGCGTTATCATAATCGTCACAATTCGCGCCAATTAAAAGAGAAAACTCCGTTTTTTCGTAATATTTTAGGCCTAGACTGGTAAAATAGCATATTCGTTTTATTTTATTATGAAACAGTTTATTTTGTTATAAAACACACACTTTTTTTATATAAACACACACAAATTATTTTATTATAAAACACACACAATGATTAATTTATTATAAATATAAAACACGCAATATTTACTTTAATATAAAACACACAGAATCTGCTTTACCAGGTTGCCATACGAAGCAAAATCTCGCCAAAATAAGAGGGTTGTCGAAGCATAAAATCGCCATATTGGCACTAAAAAAATATCCCAGTGCGTCTGCGATAGCTTTGCCGGGTTGTCATTAGATTCATTTGTACGAGGTACTTCAGCTACTGAAACGATAGATGAGTGTTTAGTTGGGAATATTAGAACTTATGTAGATATTCATGAATTATAAAATTAGTCTCTCTTGTGAATCGTCAAAAAGAATTAGAGATCTGCATGGCCCCGGCTTGGCCCAAGGCCCGTACCATACCCGGCCCGTCCCGGCCTGAATGAAAGCAAACTTTCAAACGGGCCGGGCCGGCAGAATTGGGGGAACATTTTAAAAGGGCCGAGCCGACAAAAAAAATTAACGGCCCCACGGGCAGGTTCGGGGCTCAGGCCCGTATCGGCCTCTAGATTTTTACTTCTTGAAACTTTTTCATTGCATCGTTAGAATCAAAATATTTTTTACGTCTTTGAAACAAAATCAATTCATCACTGTCATTATCACATACCAATTTCAAAATTAATTTTTCATTTAAGCGATCCGATATAATCTGACCCGTACAGAGCTTTAATATTCGGTCTGAATGTTTTGGTTAAAAAAAAATCTCTATTAAAAAAATATTTTTTTTTAATGAGACCAAGAATGATACAGGATGGTGATTTAAATCTTTTGCTACTTCTAACTGATGCGCCAAAAAGTAAAACGAGTAAAATTGTACTCGTTAGCATAATATGTATGTCACACTACATGTTCTAACTCAATGAAAGCTATAAAAATACAAATTTGTTTTATTTGGCAAAATACAATAAAATAAAATAAATCATCATCATCATCATCATCATCATCATCCCAAAACATGGTTTAAGGCTGTAAGCCTGTTCCTGCCTCAATCCATCTCTTTCGCGGCCTTTGTCTGTCTCTTTTTCCCCTTAGTTTATAATTAAAGGCTGCTTTTGGTATGCGATCAGAATCCATCCTTCCATGGGGTCACTCCATTTCTTTCTGTAATTTCCTATTTTATTCAATATTGGCATAACATCAAGCTCTCTTCTGATGTAGTCATTATTTTTTTTGGTCCATTATCAAACATCCCTTCACACTCCTCAAACATTTCACATCTGAGGATTGTATTTGTATTTCCTCATTTTTGTGAGTGTCCGTGCCTCACTTCCGTATTGTAAAGTTGGTATTGCCATTGTTTAAAAAATATGTAGTCTTGTGACTTTTCTTGTATTTTGAAGAGTTCTTCTTATAGTACCACAGATATATTGAAATTTATAAAGCTTATTTTGTATATCGTTGTCATAGTCATAAGATATATCACATCCTAAGTATTTAAAATGTGAAATCTGCTCTATTGGTTTATTTTCTAAAATAATTTTTGTTCTTATCGGATCTTTGCCCTTAAATGTCATTACCTTTGTCTTATTCTTTGTAATCCTTAAATTATAATCTTTTCCAATTTTGTTTAAAGTAAAAATTGCAAATTGTAAATTGCCTTCATTATCCTGAAATAAACAAAGATCATCTGCAAATAATATATTGTTAAACATGATGTTTCCGAGATCTTTTCCAGTTTTGAATTGATTTTTCCAAATTCTCATAACATTATCAATATATATATTAAATAGATGTGGTGATAAACTACATCCTTGTCGTACACCTTGATTAATGATTATTTTCTCTGAAACTTTAAAACTCAGATCCAAAACAATGAACGTGTCTTTATATAGGCTCTTAATACATTTGATGAGATGGGCAGGGTATCCCATGTAATCCATAATTCCCTTAATTTTCCTCGATGTACTTGGCCAAAAGCTTTTTCGAAATCTATAAAAGCAACATGCGTTTCCAAATTGAATTCTCGACGTTTATCAAAAAGCTGTTTCAGAGTGAATACACTGTCTATACAAGAACGTCCTCTCCTAAAACCATTTTGTTCCCCTAGTAATAGAGAATGTGAGATATTCCTCAACCTGTTACTTAAAATTCTTGAATAAATCCTGTATCGAGTGTTCAGTAGTCTAAAGCCTCTGTAATTATCACATACATTACGATCTCCTTTTTTAAATAAAGAGATAATTTTAGAGATTTTCCAGTCATCAGGAATTACAGATTGTTTCCAGCACAAGTTAATGAGATGCAGCAATATGGTCTTTATAATAGGGTCTGCATATTTAAATAATTCAGAATTTATTCGATCAGTTCCAGTAGCCTTTCGATTTTTTAGAGCTTCCAAAACTTCCTCAAGCTCTTTTTCCGCTATAGGGTTTACTTCATCAGAATTCGCAATTATATCCTCTGTCTCGTCTGTTGTTGCTTCTTTATTAAACTATAATTTTTTATAATGTTCAATCCATTCCTTCTCCTTTGTCACATTAATATTTGCTGTACCTCGTTCTCTGCTATTTAAAAGCTTTAATGCCTTATTGTCCATATGCTGTGAACCATGAATATCATTCTCTATGTTACTTACGAAACGGTCCCAAGAGTCCCTTTGATTTTTTCTTATAATTGTTTTAACTTTATTTATGTTTACTGTGATTTATTTAAAAGTCCTTTGTTATTTTTATTCATGAAGACTAAGTTCTTTATATTCCTGTATTTCGTTTTTTAAGGATTATTCGAACTTTCTTGATTACCAATTAACTTGTATCTTACACAACAACGAAACTTGAAGTAAAACTATAAGTAGTTGTTTAGTATTTGCGGCAAATAAATTAGTCCAAAAATTAAATTTTACAATCAAGTCCGTTAACATGCAACCAAATTGACGAAATTTGTCTGCAAGGCGATCAATCTGACAACACTGATACAGAAAGAAAATATATTGAGCAGTTTCGATAGTTATAATGCAGGAATAGCGAAAAAATGTCACAGGAGGTGCCACATACGACAATTTTTCCAAAACGTGACAAAGTTAAATTTGATAATCATTATATAGCTAAAATTATTATTTTGTTTCTTTACAGTAACTAAAATATTGTAACATGACGTATTACGCATGTAATGAGCCGATAAACACAAATAATCTAGTTATTTTTGCATGAAATACAGATTACCCATATATTTTTTTTCTATGATACTACGTATCGTTTTCGAAATGGAATTAATTTGCATTCGTATGGGAATTTACAATACTTTAAATCTTAAATCAAATTTCATAATACAGTCCCTACAAGAAAATGACAAGTGTATCCAATTTTGCAATGTATAATACTATGAATTAAGAATAATAAAATATGAACCAGGTGTGAAGCATTGTCGGGGCAAAAGTTTGTACAGTAAATTATTTAACCTCTGAACTGTTGGTTTTGTTTTTCAACATAAACTAATAATAGGGACTACACCCTACTTATTCAGTATTGCCGATTATTTAACAGAGAAATGTTTGCCAATTATTAAAATGAATGTTTTAGTTAAAAATTAGTGGTGTTCAAAAGTTTTTAATAATAAATCAAGAATTCAATTCGGAAAATAGTTGAGTGCTTAATACAGTGGAACCCTGTCTTTATGCATCTCGTGTGATACGTTTTCTTGTTTACTGCGTCATTTTTTCAGGTACCTATAAAAATCCTACATCAATAAAATTGCGATGCAATTCCCGCATCGTACTTTTAGTCAACCCGAATAGGAAATTTCTTAAAATTTATACTAATTTTGAAATGGGAATACGAAATGTATCATGATTTAATGTCTTCTAAATGATAGCTGTGATAGTGGAGATAAAATTGTCTGATAACTTACAGATAATGTGTTCAAATCGAGAAAAGAGACTGTTGGCTTGAAAACTACAAAAAAAAAAGAAAAAAAAAAGAAAAAAAAAAGAAGAAAGAAAGAAAAAAGTCCTTCCGGCCTGTACCGGGAGGAAAAGGTAGCTTTCCTATATCTTCGTTTTAAAATTTTAGCTAATGTTACACGAAAACAGCAAGTTAAAATGCAAAGAAACGTTTACAAAAGATTCGTTAATACTGAATTTGAATAAGAAAGTCGCCAAATTATTGAGCAATAGCCAAATTAGCTTCATTTATGAAGACTTATTTTGGTCGCTAAATTTGGCGATATTTCGCCAAATGTTGCCAATTTTGGCGAGAATTTGGCGCTTACGGATATGAATATATAGTTTTATGCGGATGATTGGGAAAATTATTACAACAATGAAAGAAAATAATTTGTAAGTAATGGCGTTAATGTGCTGTTTTGTTTCAAAATGTTAGCCACCCTAGAATTTCAAACTGCTCTATCTCAGCCATTTTTTAAGATAGATGTAAACCAAAAAATGATCTGTAATCCTTGTATCAAGGCCTAACACGTAATTAAAAAATAAATTTTAATTTTTAATTTTTTTGTATATGTATTTTAGTTTTAAATTTTTAAATGGCCGCCATCTTGAAACAAAATGGCGGACCAAGGTGGCCAACGAACTCGGTCGAGACATTGGTGAGCTTAATACACACAACTAGTTTCATCAAAATCGATTTATAAATACGAGCGTTATCGTATGACATAGGTCAGATATATATATATATATATATATATATATATATATATATGGATATATCTATATATATAAATCAACATTTGAGCGGAGGGGGGTTTTGTGGTCTGGGGGTCATGATCGGTGAAAATATATCGAAATTTTCCGGAACTGCTTTCCTCCGAACGGCTGCAATAGGTAGCTTTATACTTTTTAGTATTGAAAGCTACCTAAAAGAAAAGAAAAAAAGATTGTACAAAAATAGAAATTAAATTGTGAAAGTTATACTACAAAAAATGCTATATATGAGATAGTTAATCATAAAAAAGAACAAGCACAAATTACACTTATATTTAATAAAGTAATTGTTCCTGAGCTATTTTCTCGTATTTTAAGCGTTCTCGTGACGTGCGATTTTTGCCGATCCGCTAAAAACATTACATTTGTTTTGCAACCTGTTTTATTTTAAGTTGGATATTTCGGTAATGATATTAAAAATTACTAAAATATAAAGAGATATTGTTTATTAGCTTTTGGCAAGTGCATTTAATATTGTTCGCAATGTAGCGCATTTGATAACATTACATATCCGCCAATATTTTCGTACCTATTTTTTTGCGTACATCTGTATCTGCTCTGAAACAGAAGTAGACTAACCTGAGCTAGATAATAAAAGACACACTGATGTGCAAAAAATATAGGACAGTGACCGAATTGTACGATTTTAGACATTTTGTCGAATTTCTACTGAAATTCCTTACGAATTGTCCTTGAACTTCAAGAATGTAAAGAGCATTTTTGACGTCATAATTGTCCAATTGTATGATTTGTAATACTTTTATAGCATTTAAATAAGGAGAAAAAATCTATTTAAAAATTGTGGTAAAAGCGTACGAACCCTGTTATACTTAAAATTTCTATGTAATTTTTCTATCTATTACAATTACCGCATTTTAAAATTCTACATAAGTTTTTCCACAATTTATTGCATGAGGTTTGTAAATCTATTTGATGTCACACGAAGAGGGAAATTTTACTCGTGAAATTATTTACAGAGTTTTCTAAAAGTCACTGTCTTGAGTTAATTTAGTGTAAAAAATATTTTAAATATGTGAACTAGTTACCAAAAACCATTTAAAATCATTAAAAAGCTAAATGTATATAAGAGGAAAGGAGCATGGCTAATTAAAATTGATAAAGATGATAATCCAGAAATACTTTTTGAGCATTCTATTACTATTAGATATATTTTAGGGAAATAAAATATTACGCCTGTTCACAATAAGATATTAGAATCAATTACAAAACGCATTACTGCTATCAAATTTATTGTCAAAATTTCTTTTCCAGAAAGAAATTTTGTGAAGATAAAACTGCAGATCATATAACACTTTTGTTTCATTCTGAGGTGATTTGGAAAAGAACAACAAAACAGATTTATGTTTAATACAAATTTGTGACAAAAGTGTTACTTTTAATAACATTAAAAAAAAGTTGAAGCGACTTGTCATTGTTACCCACAATCCGATTGGCGAAAGATGTACGTGCCTTATAGGATGCACAAAATCCTTGAATTCAAAACGACTGTTTTCCACAATAATTTTCACCTTATCTAACCATCAATTTTCAGAGATTAGATAAAGCAAAAATTACTAACCGGAAAAAGTGGTGCTTATAAATTTAAAGAAGCGTACAGGACATTTATTACAGGGCTCCCAAATGGTCCGCCAGCCTGAGTACCAAGATTTTTTAACAGAAAATTTCATGGTAGGTTTTTATAACATTTCCGCAAAAAATTACTTCTGAAGGTGGAAGTTTCTGCAAAATTTGCAAGAAAAATCTGAAAATAAAAATTTTCTAAGAAAGTACCGGTATTTAAAAAGCGAACCATTTGGGAGCCGTGTCATTGCAAAGGGGATTTAACCGTTTGAGTGCTATGAATTTCGATAGCGCCGCAAGGTACCTACGGTTCAAACAAATTTTGTTTCAACCCAGAAATTTTATTCAATAATTGAAATCATTTAATTTTTATTCAACAGATAAAGTATTTACAGCGATCTAGAGAGTTACATTTTATAAGATAAAATTGCTGGGTTGAAACACAATTGTTTGTTTCGCGGATTATAGGCTGAATTTACAGCACTCGAACGGTTAAGGCTTTCACCGTGTCACTAACAGATTTGGTCAACGTGTTTTAAATAATAACTCGTTTTAAATAATAAGAATCATATGCATCAGGGAGGTCGGGAGTTATCATGATTTTAATGATGGTTAGGTGGGGTGTCCCGAAAATAAAGTTGTCTACCACTGCTCTACAAAAATGGCATACATTTAAAGAATAGGGAAAAAACATAAGCAGACTACTTTTTAAACTGTGAAAGTGAAATCTTCTATTTCTCCATTAATGATGCAGTAGTATTATTTAATGATTATTTAAAGAAAAACAATGCTTAACTTTCGTATATGTTTCAACCTGCTGTGAATAGATAGATCATTGTTTAATTTCTAAATGATATACACCAGGGCTGTCCAACGCGGCGCCCTTTGAAGATTTTCATGGCACCCTTTCGAAAATGATTCCTGTTACTAGAAGTTTTCTAAATACAAATTCACTTTGCTTCTTTAAAATCAATCATTTGAATCTTTTAAATCATTATTGCTCCACATGATTTTTTATTATAGGTAACTTAAAACAATTTGAATGAAAAAACTATTAAAAATAATTTTGACACAACTGGATTGAAATGTAAGATCTTATTGAATGAAAATATGTATTTTCTTTTAACTTGACATCATTAAAAAAACACAATTGCACAATTTTGAGAAAATTTCATTAAAAACGTTTAAAATTAAAAGTAAAATATAAAAATTGAAATATTGATGAAATATAAAAATTGAATGCTGGCTTCAACAAATTAACAGCTTTCAATTAAAAAAAATAATATTTAAAATTCGTTTCGTAGCAAACTCAGAGCAAATGACGAAAAAACTACATATATAGAACTAAATATAACAAAAGTAAAGGTTTTTATTTGAATAAATAGTCGTGAAGGTAGTTTCAGGAAATATATTTTTGTGACGCAGATATATTTGTTGTTGAGTCGTAATTCTATTTTCCACCCATTTTATTTGACTATCATATAAACTATTTCACTACACTGGGCACTTTCCATATATTTAGTTTATGTTTTTTTTTTTCGTCATTCTATGCAATAGTCAACATAAATCCTTCGAGATAAACAAGTTTTAGGTTTCCATTCCTTCAGAACATACTTGATTGAAAATATTTATGAGATATATGCATCTTGAAAATATATTTCTTCAGATAAACTACAGAAAACGTAATTTGAATTTTTACACAGAAAGAGAAATAATAATAATTGATTCTGATTGACCTCTTATGCGTAGAAATACAGTCTCCCCGCTTAAACGAATATGTGTGGTTCCAACATCTATTATTCGATTAAGCGGAGACATTCCATTAAGTGGGGAAATTTATTCTATTTTACCACAACGTTAATAATATCTTAAAATCTAACTAATAATCTATAGCAGTTAAAAAAACAATTATTTTAATTGCAAAAAGTTACTTTCTTTAAAAAAAAAGAGAACTACAAAATGAAATAAAAATTCTTATATTAAGCATTACAATACACATTCACTTAAATTACATGATGAATATTTTGGTTTTATCGCTTACCTCATTACAATTTTTTGAAAAAATCCAATACAGTTGATTGTTTATTTAATGTTTTTTGCGCACATTTCTGGAGTTCTTTTTCCAAACCATATAATATTTTATAATCTCCACCTCGAGCTTCAAAATGTCTTCGGATAATTGATAATGATTTCTGTACTTCACTCAAGGATGGGGGAGGGTCTATTACAACTTCATTATTTTCATATTCTTTCTGTGCAAGCAGATGATTCTGACACCTCATCAGTTTCTGTAGCCTCATTTTACTCAAATTCTATAAATTCCAAAAGTTCTTCTTGTGTAATTTGGAGTTTATAGAGCTCTTCTTGAAATTCTTGAAGATCACAAATTTCAGTTTCTGTGTCCCAACAATCATCTTCATCAGATTTAGGCTTTAAAAATTTCGCTTTTTTAAAACTGTTTCTAATTACACGAACAGGAACATTATTGCAAGCTTTGTTGCAGAAATCAGCAGTCAAAAGGTTGTCAGCAGTCAAAAGTTAATTTTTTTTGAAAGACTGGAAAATATTTAATTACATTTCTCTGTTTCCAAGTTCAAAATATGGAGAAGTTCACTTATAATCTCCCGTCTATATAACGCCTTGAATGATCTTATGATTCCTTGATCAATAGGTTCTATTTTGGCCGTCGTATTTGCAGGCAAAAATTCTACTCTGACATTATTCAGTCGAATTGAGTTCTCTGTTTTGTGACTGCCAACGTTATCCAACAATAGTACAATTTTTCTATTTTGCTTTTTCATGTTTAGGTCTAATTTTGCAAAAATATGTTTTGTCATCCAACCATTCTGTGAGTAATCATATGCAACATTTTTTAATTTTTTTAGCCATCTAGGCTGTTTGCTTTTGCGAATGAGAAGAGGTTAAAGCTTTTCTTCTCCCGTTTGATTTACACAGAGTTGCATAGTTACGCGATCTTTACTTATTTTAAATCCATGTAATTTTTTTTCTTTTTTTTTTCAATTGTTTCTTTTGGTATAGTTTTATACAGTAGACTTGTTTCGTCACAATTAAAAATATCGCATGATTTATACTCATGGTTTAGCAAGAATTGGATGTAAAGTTTCTTTAATCCATTCATCACAAACTGCATCGTCTGCAGAACCTGAATATCCATGTAGTTTCTTAAGAGACTACATCAGTCTCACGAAAAAACGCGCAAGCTAATGTTAAGTCTATGGGAAGGTTCTTGCGCGATTTGTCGCTCCCAGTTTAATATTTTTAAATGATTTTTTTTTTTTGCATAGGACAGCTGAGGCCGATCTCTATCGTTGTTAGTTTTTACTTTTTTTTTACTTTAGTGACTGTTTTTTTATAAGTGGACATTTTCAATTTCAGAACCGGTTGGACCCGGTTCTGAAAGTGAAAGTACCTTTATATAAAAAAAAACTGAAACCAGAATTGAAAAAGTAAAAACTAACAACGTTAGGGATCGGCGTCAGCTATCCTGTTCAAATAAAATAAAATAAAATAAAATAAAATGCGAGCGAGAAATCGCGCAAGAACCTTCCCATAGACTTAACACAAGCTTGAGCGTTTCTTCGCGTGACTAGCGTAGGCTCTTAAATGTTAAATTGTGTCTTTGCTGGAACCTATATAACCGTCCTTTAGATCCGAAAAATTCTCATTAATAGAGTCTTTCGCAATTTCTTCGGCTTTCTGCATAATCATTGCCCCGTTTATTACAGCTCATTTGCTTCTTTTTGAATGAAACCATTCCAACACAGCATTGTCGAGATCGTCATTAGATTTTACTTTCCGTTTTCGGTGTAGATTTCCATTGTTTCTCCATTCTTCTTCAATTTTATCAACATTTTTCTTAATGGTCAAGAAATTTGAAACTCTTTAGCGATTTCAGTTTGTGTTTTTCTGTGCTTTATGGCATCCAAATCCTTCAATTTATCGCACAAACTTAAAACTTTTCTTTTCGCGTTCATATTTTTCTACTTCAAAACCTTAAAACAAACTGAATAAATAAAGTGAGAACCGAACTTTTGTCAGAACTGTCTATTTTTTCAGTGTCACAGTGCAATAACCTCGAATATTCTACATCACGTGGCCAATCCCTTTATTTTTACCTCAATCATACAGACGTAGTCTCTTTGTGCCCCCCCCCTCAACACCCCTTTCATTCGAGACGTATTACAATTTTGGCAATTAAACGAGGTGTCTTCAATTTCTTCTATTTAAATATTAAATAGAAAAATTCTATTAAAAAAGTGTGCTAAAATACTACGAACCCTAATAATAGCATTGTAGTGTAAACGTTATATTAGGATCGTTTTTTAAAAAGTTATAAATGTAACATTTTTATAGAAATCGACATCATTTGTTCTTAATAAACAATTGAAATTTTTAGTAATTTCAAAATCTGTTTTTCATTCTTTTAAAAATAACTCATGCGTGACAGGATTAGTTCAATTATATGTTGAATCAGATATGGTAATATATATGTACCAGAAAAAATGTAACAGAACGCGGTAAATTAAAAAAAAAATTAAATAATTGATTTCTCGGCTTGTTTCTATGTTCTTGGTGTTCAGTATCAAGTTCCCTAATGGCTACATCGGGCTGTATGAGAGACAGGGTAAAACCAGAATATTTTATCCGCACGAGTATCGTCTGCTCTTCGCTAACTCATTCGCTGCCAACCACGAGTATACTCGTGGTTGTCAGCATTCAAAATAAAAGTGTATGATGAAAAATAAAACCTTGCTTAACCCCTTAACTGTGTAACCCGAACTCAGTTCGGGCAAGAAGAGTTTGCTTGTTTTGTAACTAAAAGCTTTTGCACACCAGTAATTTTTAAACGCAACCTTCGCTTTATTAATCGGCAGACCATTTTCGATTACACAAAGCAAATATTTTAGTACAGAAAAAGTGGTGTACAGTGCCTATTTTTAGTTTATGGTATCAAAATACCTCACACAGTTAAGGGGTTAACCACTACTATTGCAATATTTTAAAAAATACTTTATTTAATGACAAACTTTATTTAAAGTTAACCATAGCTGCCAAATTTTACGCTTTTTTCCTACCACTAAAATTTTATAGTAAGTTTAAGCTTATTTAATTGCCGAAATCATGTGATTTATTAAGGCAAAAATTTCCATTAATTTTTAGTGGTTACTAAAACGCATAAAATTTAGCAGCTATTAAGTTACCAAATATTATCTTTCAGAATTTTTGGAGGGGAAACGAATTCAGTAAAAATATCGAAGACTCTGCCCACATAGTTTTGGCAGCGAATGGGTTAACTTTTCAATGGGGGCAGTTATTATTTTTGTACGAACAGGAGTAAGACAAACTTTTTGCGGAGAGCAGTTTCGCTATTAAAAATTCAATATTTTTTATAGCATTAATAAGTGGGTTGTTCGAAGAGCAATTGTACAACATCAGTAGCAAAAACGGAATGCCCTTTCTAAAAACAAAGCTTCGGAAATATCATTTTTGTCGTAAAATTGGCGCCCGATGAAAAGTTGAATCAGAATTTCTAACTTATTTTCTCCTATCGGTCTTGGTCATCTCCATGTTGATATTGAATATATATTATATCCAACTAAATGTTTTCTTTTTAGCTCTATTGAATCATTTCAGGTTCGCGTAATATTAGCAAAAGTTAGTTTTAAATTTATTTCTTTAGACACTGGTCTAACCCAGAATCCTTTCTGTACAAATAATGGTTAGTTTCTTATAGATTTCGCATTGCTAAATAAACTTTATGTCAATGGAATTTCTGCATCAGGTACCCCATATTTCATGGGAGGGCTTGCTTCTAAAATTAAAGTGTTTTAAGTCATACTAAAATTAAATTGGAAATTGTATAAATAATAAATTGTATAAAAGAATATCTAACAAACCGCTAAACTGCGGCGAAAGAGTTGAAGATATGTTTCCGAATACTGTCAGGCACGAAAAGGGGGCGAAGGAGTACAAAATAACAAAACACAGGACAAAAATCAACAAAAGCACTTTCTAATGACGCATTTTACTGATTTGTTATGTTAGACAGTGAATACTTAATCTTTGTATTAGGCTATTTCTCAAATTATAATAATAACACTCAAATTGAAAAAATCATAAATAATATAACAGAAATAAATAATAACATAGCATACATAAGCGGAATAAAATATAAGTTGTCCAGAGAATTATGGACAAAAATTTCACAATACTGTCGTTATCTTGAACTTCTTAAACCTGTGTTTAATCATCATGTTAATTTCCAATCTCATGTTTGTCTAATCTTATGAAAATTCGTCCAGTCGATTATCATCAAGTATTGTAATTTGGTTGTCATTGTTTGGACGATAGTGTCCAGTTTAAACTTGCTATAGCCTTGACGTGCATTCTAGTTTAGACTTGCGTCTGCATTCAATTCAAAA
This sequence comes from Maratus michaelseni, assembly GCA_963931845.1. NCBI lineage: Eukaryota > Metazoa > Arthropoda > Arachnida > Araneae > Salticidae > Maratus > Maratus michaelseni. Next base: position 43,200,623 of record OZ007588.1, on the reverse strand, counting down.
ATTATAAATCATTGTTCGTTTCAGAACCACTGTTGAAAAGTAGCAATACCCACCACTCAATAGGTTGCAAAACTTCCGGGTTTTTTTTTTTTCAATTAAAGCAAAAACAAAAATTGTATACAAATAAAGAAGTTAATTAATAACCACATAGGGATAAGAAATATATCATTAAATTATTTTTACTTGTTCTGACACTTCTGCCGATCTCAAAATTTTATTTATATGGAATTTCTATTTTAAAGTTAGTTAAACCCAGATGTCCATTTCAAAATACTTTCTTAATTTGTTTTCCAAAATTCTACGAAAATGATCTTATTTTAATAACTGTTATATACCTTACCCACTCTCCGTTAAAATGTTTGACTTGTGTTTTACAATACATACGTTTTAATTTCTTTAATCTGTTTCAACTATTCTATTTTTAAATTGTGTTAGACGCTAATTTTTTTGTTGTAGCCCATAGAATAAATCTATAAAAGACAGTAACGTTATCAACAACAGCAAAAATACCTCTTTTTCTAATTTTTAAAATAAGATACTTTTAGCAACTCATGAACTAATTTCAATAACTTTGTGAAAATTCATTTTAAGCAAAATAAACATAATCAAAACTTAAATCAGTAAGAAAAATGGACAATGGTTCCCTTTTTATTTAACAACAAGAGAAAAGGAACTAATCATCAATTGTTAGAATTAATTACTGATGCACTCTGAAAGGGCTGGTGTTCTGATTCTCTCGGGAATTGATAACACATCAACGATACTTTAGTTTGTTTTCATTAGCAGTAGAAAATTTCTATATCTTTGTTAAGAAATGCTAAATTTTTTTTATAAAGATCTACAGTCAATCAAAAATAAATAAATAAATAAAAAGAAACCCTATAATATTTTATTGCCAAATTATTGCAGAGAGAAATCCGAAAGATACCATTCGAATTCGACTACAAGATTCGTCTTCTTTTTCAAAATACAAATACAGTTTTTAAAATAGGGTCGTCTACATATTAAAAAAATTATCAACTTTGATTTTTCAAATTATAACACTAATGATATTTCAGCCCGCAATACCAGAGACTTTGTAGGTGTAGTGCAAAATGAACAAAATTTTCACAGGAGAGTGAAAAACATCTCGAGGTGGATTCGAACCAGGGGTCTTTACCATAAGCATTTTTTTTCAGTCATTTATGCTAAAAAAAATTTTTTTTTTTATTTAGATAAGTAAAATTTCATATAAAATTTGCCTGTTGTTTAAAGATGAATTATTTTCTGTTAAAAGCTAAGATATTAATTAGAACCTCCATAAAGAGCCTCCATATCCATTGTATTTATCTTACGTTTATTCTTATTATTTAATAGCTATATTTAACCACAAGTTGACTCGCCCGACACTGGATGGACCCGTCAAAAAGTAGAAAAAAACGCTATAAAACTCTAAAAATCGCAATAAAAAATCTCAAATTTCTTTACAATCATTTCAGTAATTCCGAATAGATTTTATGGAAAAGAAATCAAAATCCTTTAGATTGTGCTAGAAGATTAAAACAGGATTTCTTTTACTTATGTGGAAAAAGCGCATCAAACTGCGTAAAAACGATTAAAGTCACATAAAAAATCGCTAAAATTTATTTTACAAATCGCAAAAGGATTCCATATTTCTTGTATGATAGTCGAAACATCACCGCGAAGTGCGAAAAAAACTGTAAATATCGCATAAAAAAATTCGCAAAAAATACAAAAAACGCTCTACAAATTCCAAATAAACTTTACTGAAACGAAGTAAAAATTTAATATATTGGGCTAAAAGATTATTTTAGCTAATGTGGAAAAATTGCCGCTAAACTCTAAGAAAAAAAAAACTTAAAATCCCTGAAATTTTAAAAGAAAGAAAAAGAGGACAAAATTTATTACGGTGGGCCAAAATATTGTAACCAGAATTCATGCATGAATGTAAAAAATAGACAAGAAACACAAAATCGAAAAAACGCTAAGGATCGCATTGAAAATCGCATGAAAAATTGCTAAAAATCACCAAAGTGCGAAGTTACAAATTTACTATATTTTGTGGAAAGTTTGAAGAATTCCTTTTGCTAATGTTTAAAAATCGCTGGGAAACGTTCAAAATAGGTAAAATCGCATTAAAAAACTTATTAAAACAGTTAAATAAATAAAAAGGTTAAAATTTTACTATTTTAAGCTAAAAGTTTGAAACCTAATTCCTTTACGAATGTCAAAAAATCGCTGCGAAACGCGAAAAAACACTAAAAATCGCAGACAACAGCTTTTATTAACATGTTGTAACCGCGGAAAAATAGTCGCGGTTACAACAGCGGGAAAATAGCCAGCCGCGGAAAAATAAAAAATAACATAAAATAAAACGCGCAAAAAAACAATTTAAAAACCGCATTAGACAAAATTTAAAAAGAGGCGACAAAAAATTCTGCAATACATTAAATACAAATGTTCGAATTAGAAATACCAGTGTCAGACTCCTTGGAAAATTCAAGAATAGTAGACAACTTGATATTCATTAGAAAGAATACAAATAATTCACCTGAATGGAGGAAACATACGTACAATAAAGGAATAAAACCATACCTCCGACTAATTCTACCTCAGATCATCCTATAAAATGCGATTGCTACCAATTGATTAGTAATAAGTTATGCTTTTAATTGTTATGCTTGGTCTGGCGGTTGTCTTTTCGCGTCTACGTGATAAAAACGGAATCAATTTTCTTTTCAAACAGTAAAACTCACTTTTTACAGACTTAAAATAATACTTGTATTAAAACGGCCCGGAAATTAGAAAACGATTTGTCTCTCAAATCTTCATTCAGTTGCAAGTTGTCAAAGTTCGGCGATGCTTATGTTAAATGCGCATGATAAACTTAAACTTATATCTTCCCAAAAATAATCCCATTGAATTTTATTTTTCTAAATGAGGTAGATTGGTCATACGGAAACATTTTCAGATTTCTTTCTTCTCATCCCCCATAGTTACACACACAGAGACATACAGAGACGAAAAAAATAATAATTAGTTGTTAAAACAAACGTTACTATATTCTCATCATAAATATGTTTATAATTTATTTTAATTTATTTTAAAAGGAGAGAAAATTAAATAAGTAAAAGATAAAGAAAAAATCACGTACTTGTTTGCATGTAATTATATGTAGTACATGGCATGCATAAAAACATATAGCGGCAATATTATTTGAAAATGAAAAGAAAAACGTCTTTTCTTTGACAGATTTTAGCAGTGTTGAATTCAGGGGATGGCCCGGGGGTGACATGCCCCCCGGAGCTTTGAAATGTCCCCGGAAGATTTGAGATTTTATGCTTTTAATGGTAAGTGCAATTCCCCCCCCCCGGAAAGTCTACAATGCCCCCTCCCAGAGCCGCAGAAATCCCTCCCAGTCTGAATTCACCACTGGATTTTAGTATAGCTTCAAAAGTTTAGTTTAATGCAGTATCTTATGAATAATCTTCCTTAATCAGGTTCATGTAGCCAAATGGCATATTCGTACAAATGCGAATTTTTCAAAGAATACTTTCCAACATATCCAATTTTTTGAAAATTTCGATAACAGTGTTGTCTGTTAGCTTGAGAATTGCTTGGTATCCCTTACTAACCTTGGATGGAGGCAATAAGTACCTTGAAGAAGTAATTACTAACATTTTGATATACAGTTATAATTCAGAAACATATCGCTGAGAATGAACCGTCTTCGATAACAAAATGATTTTTTTCTTAATTTTACCATACTTTTCGCGGAAAATAACATTGAAATGAACACGTTTTTTTTCATGTGTTAGCCATGTTCCTGCTTTTGTAGCTCGTAAAAAAACGTGAAAATCGTAATATATTTCAAATGATTAACCTTTCTAAACGCGCAAAATTGTTTGTTTTAGCCATGCTCGTTTTAAAAAATTCGACTGCATGCATATTGTTAATTAGTAATGTTTTGAGCAAAAACATAACATAGCCAGTGATGGAACAGTGGCGCAGCAGTTGGGCGATTCTGACCACTAAATTTTAATAGTATTCTTCTAATAGTATATAAAAAAATCTTCAAAATTCTGTCCTTAAGTAAGGTAAAGAGTATAATTTTTATTTAACGATGTCAATTGATTATCTGTTGCGCCACTCACAGAGTAAGACAGAGATCCAACTTCGCCTGAAAAGAGCGACTGTGGCGGATGACTTATAAACTAAATCATCGCTTTGGCGATTTTTTTTCGTGATTTCCGTTTAATTGTAACCCTATTCAGCTTGACAGCTTTTGCTGTTGACCTTTGCGCAAGTGCAAATTTTCGGCGTTCGCTATATGATTTTTGAATCTTGATTAATATTTATTAATAAAATTACTCTTTGAAGATCAAATAGGTCATAATTCTTCAAAATGTAAGTTATGATTTATTTTCATGTGTTATGTTTGTTCTTGTTTTTCAAGTTCCGTAATGTTTGAAATATTTTAAATATATTCAGTGTTGACAGATTTTTGCCGAAACGTCATGTTAAGGCTCACTGTGGAGACGCGAAAAGTTTTTGGTTTCCATCTGTCTGTTTTCCGTACAAATGGTCCCATTAGGTTGATTTTTAGTTGGTATGTTGGCCAGGTATCCGGAATTAGCCTTTGGTTAAATTTGGTTCATTCATTCGGAAAATATAGAACATTTTTTTAGGCCATAATGCTTTCCTATGGGGATGCAGACGATTTTTCAAATTTCATTTTTATCTGAAATGAAAATAGAATGTTTGCATAATGGATTTAGACGTAAAATTATTAATGATAAATTTTCGATATGGATTTCCAATACTTTTAAAATTTTGCCGATAAATTTAATAGAATTTAGAAATTAATTTCTTAAAATATTTGAAAATGTTTTTGCATCTGTTCGGGAAATATAAACATCTTATTTTCATATTTTTTACAAATTTTAAAAGCGTTTATTTTTACTTTCCACTTTAATTTATTCGTTGCTGATGAATACCTGTTTATTTTTAAAATTAAAAGAATAAACAATTCATCAGAATTTTACACAATCATTGTATAACACCGTGTTTAACCTTCCTACCCTGAATGGGTCGAATAGATCCACTTCTATAATTTATTTAATTCGATTGGAACCAGATTTTTTTGTAAGTTAAATAACTGTAAGTTAAAGTAGTAGTAAAAGTAGTAGTGTAAATAAAAAAAAAAGTAAGTTAAATAAATGCTACACAAAACTACGTTAAATAAACATGTTAAATCATTTTCAAAAACAAATTCTGGTGTGAAATGTTTTTATCAACGTTGAGTAAAATTTCAACAGGGTACGAAGGTTAATTTAATGATTCTAATTTCTGGAACAATCGAAGAATTTTATATGCTTATAAATATGCATGCAATTGAAAAAATAATAATTGCGGATTGTACGATGTTAAATAATATCAAAAATAAGATTTAAATAACAAGCAGCAACAAGCAGTCGCCGTTTTTTCCCCTTCCCTCATTTGTCGCCAAGAAAGCGATATATAGCCGTTATTAGAAACCTCGCTTCTGTTATGGGCGTAGTTTCTGCGTCATCCGCAGATATCGCCACTGTCTATGTGTAATCCCATGTTAAAGAAGTTACCATTGAAGTCTACGGGAGTTGATACTCTGTTTAAATCTCCTTACTCTGTGGCGCCACTGTTCCATCCCTGCATAGCTGCCGAACCTTCCGATCTTTGATTACTACTATTTCTGAATAGCAGGGCTACCGAATGGTCTGCCAGCTGAATACCAATAATTTTTAACAGACATTTTTATGGTAGATTTCTACAACATTTCCGTAAAAATTTACCAAATTTGCAAGAAAAATCTGCAAAATTAAACCTTAATTGCCTAGTGATGTAAATTTCCATCACTGTTCATTTAACTTTTAATAAATAAATCAGCTTCTTCGCCACCACTATATTTATATAGAAATATTAATCCAGTAAATTTCCAGTGAACTATGTTGTTGAACAAAGTTAAAAATCTATCTTAAAAGTTCTGGTGTCTAATATTTAATATATGTATAAAAAAAACACAATTGTAAAAGAAAAACTCATGCAAAGAAGGGTTAAAATGTTTCTAAGACAAAATCGATATTAAAAAAGCGGACCATTTGGGAGCCCTGGAATAGTAATCACCGTTAGAATTGATCGCAGAAATTTTTCTATTAAATAAAGTGAATATATTTTATGACATTTTTTATTTTGGTAAGGGTCAAAATGTCCCCTCATAGCTATTCTAGTGTTAAGTAACCAAAAGAACATTATAGGGAATTTCTGGTATGAATGCGAAATTTCGGAATTAAAAAAAGCCAAACCGGTAATGCTTTAACCCCTTGGGGACGAGCGACACGTATACGTGACGCGTAAGATGCTCAGAATCCTCGATTATTCCGACCAGTTATTTTTTATTGTAAGCTTTGCCTTGTTAAATCTTAGCATTTCTGCAATTCAATTACTCGAAAATTTCTGTTTCGAAAAACTGGTGCTAAATGATTACAAATTCTGTAAAAGACGCTCATCGAGAAGGGGTTTAGAAGTGCTAAATAATTATAGCCGATAAACGTGCAACGATGCGGTACAATAATAGGGAAATCGCAGCGAAATCTCCTTTAAAAATAGATTTACTTCTAGCAAAAGTAACCGTTTGAGAACATGAACATAATTCATGTTAATAAAAACTTCTTGTAAGTGTATGTTTCAGATGTAACTGATTTTGAAGTTAGTTTTTTATCATACCAGGGAATTAAGCTTTTCCAATCTTCTAGCAGAGATTCATCATTTGGTATGCTAAATAGGGATATTTTCTAATTTGCTGTCTTGTATCGAGTACTGCAATCAGGCACAAAAGAATGCGTATCACATATTTTTTGGCCATAATCAATATCATTCATATTTTCAAAACTGATGAAACCGAATAAATTTTTTAAAAAATACGGTTTTATGACAAATACTCTTTAGCCCGTTAACGACCAACTTATTTTACATTTCTTTTAATTCTTCGACACCAGTTTTTCGCATGTAGTAATTCTGAGTTATTTAATTACTCAAATTTGAGATTAGATAATGAAAAAAATTCCATACTAAAGTACTGGTATTGAAATTTAAAAGTTTTGTTCGGTTGTAGGTGATCTAGAAATAGATCGCTGGGCGGTAATGGGTTAAGTAAAAACTTTTTCATGCTGAACTTGTTTATGTAAGTTTAACTTACATAACAAATAGAGTTTTATAACTACAATTTTGTGTACACATTTATATGTACATATAATGAAATTTAACGATCGTAATTTAAGATTTAAAAGAAAATTTAAATTGATTGAAATTGTTTCAAGCTCAAAAATAAGCCCGATTGTCCACATTGTCAATTCAAGGAGAAAGTATTGTTACTATGAAAACGACTTCTTCGATATAGAAATGTTTTCGATATAGAATGCTTTTATTATCGGGCTTTTCTTTTTAAAATATATTTAAAATTACTTATATAACCGGTGAAGCTGTTTAAATTAGAAAAAAAATGTGGAATGGGGATAAAACAATAGAAAAATTCTATTCAATCGGTAATAAATAGAGAAAAAAAAACGTGAATGATTTATTTAATCTGATTTAAATTAATATTACTGCAAACGTACAGAGATGAGTTGAAAATGTTGAACACAAAATGCAAACAATTCTGAACAAGAGGGTATCTTATAGCCTTAGAATTAACCCATTAGTATAATTTTTTAAGCTAATGACAATTTTAAGATTTCGAATTTTACAAAAATCTCATAGACGTATTTAGAAATTTTAAAAAACATTGTTGAAAATACAAAAATGATACAAAAAATATTAAACTTTCATTGTTTAAGTTTAAATTCATTAAGTATTGCGCATTCGAATAATCATTTTACAGGCAATTTCAAAATACATTAATACTAGAACTACCATGGGCCGTCATTTTGGCGGTTACCAAATGAATATATTCCGTTTCGAACCAGAAATTTCTTTTTAAAATAAATTAGATATAAAATTCACAGAAATACGTTAAATAAATAAGTTAATTTATATTAAATTCTGGTGTGAAATAGTTTTAAAAAACTTGAGTAAAATTTCCGACAGTTCTAGTGTTAAAGTCGTTTGCGTTTGGCGAGGAAAATATGTTGCTAGCCAAATCGCGTCTTTTTGGCGCCAAATTTTCGCGTCAAATACTCGAAAGTTTTTTTTTTTTTTTCAGATTTTCTACTGGGATTCCGCAGCTAAATTTCACTGTTCCATTATTACATACAGGAGGAGCTTCATTAGCATTTTTTTCAAAATTTCTGAGTACGCGCTTTAAGGAGTCCTTCGTTGGCAGTAATCCTTAACATGTAATTAAAATAGGCAATCATCCTGAAATAATTACTTAAAACTCTAATACTTGGTATTAGAGATTGGAAAATCAGTGAAAATTACGTCACTAGCACACAAGCATACCAATTTTCAATAAAATCTATGTATAATGTCATAAATGGATATTATAATGTCAAAATTGACGCCATATTTGTTAGCGACAACTTCGTATGCAAACACTGGCCATAGTGACTTGAGGCTCTTATCTCTGTACCAGCGATTAAAATTTTCAGAATATTACATACACCATTAAAAACGTGAGTATAAAAATCACAAATTTTACTGAATGGTGTATACAAATTTAAAATTTTATACATACATTAAAATTAAAAATATCGACGTTCCGACCACCTGCTATAGTCATCCTCAGGGAAAAAAATACTGAAATAATCATGTTTGAATAGAAACACACTAGAACTAGTCGCGTCTATAGTGTCGCTATATAGCCGCGCTAATTTGAATAGAAACACACTAGTTCATGTAGAAATTATGTAATATCTTATTATTATATATATATATATATATTTTTTTTTTTTTTCCTGAGGATGACCATAGAAGGTGGTCGAAACATCGATATTTTAAATTTTAATGTATGTATAGAATTTTAAATTTGTATACACCATTCAGTAAAATTTGTGATGTTTTATACTCACGTCTTTAATGTTGTAAAATTTCATGGTGTAGCATGGTAAGCTTTGTCCAGCATACATATTATTGCATACGCATTCGTAGTGAAATAAAGTATTTTATTTTATCATAAAAAAAAAAAATACTCGTACCTTATACTTACTCATCATACGTAGTATAGGTACAGCGCCTAGAATACATAGTGTGGAAAACGATTTTACCGTTTTTTATTCAAAATTTTCGAATTCAAACCTGAAATTCTGAAACAAGAATTTTTACTTTAAGAAATCCCGAAATAGCTGCCATTAAGTAAGGAAAAAACATTATAGGAAATTTCTGGTGTGAATGCGAAATTTCGGAATTTAAAAAAAGCCAAACTGGTAATGCTTTAAAAAGTGCTAAAAAATTGTATCCAATAAATGTACAACGTTGCTGAAAATAGTAGGATGGGTTTGCAGCGCCATCTGCTAGCTCTTGACATTGTATTAGAATGTTTCGGCTGGTGGTAAGTATTTTAAATACTTAAATTATATCATTTTCTCCTCTGACTTAGTGATTTTTATAAGTTTTTTTTTAAATTATGAAAGCATGGCTAAAAAATGTGATACGCATTTTTTTTTTGTCTCTGGTTGCAACATTATCGTAGGCAGGGCCTGATTATCAACGGGGCACACTTCCGCCAGTAAAAAAGAATTGAAATAGTTCCTTTATTCATGGTGGTAATTTTGCATCAATAGGGCGTTTTAATAAGACGAAAATTTCTATTAAATTTTACTGGTGTAAGTGTGCCCCGTCGGTAATCATGCCCTGTCTACGATAATGTTGCAACCAGAGACAAAAAAACTGCGTATCACGTTTTTTAGCCATGCTTTCATAATTTAAAAAAAAACTTATAAAAATCACTAAGTCAGAGGAGAAAATGATATAATTTAAGTATTTAAAATACTTACCACCAGCCGAAACATTCTAATACAATGTCAAGAGCTAGCAGATGGCGCTGCGAACCCATCCTACTATTTTCAGCAACGTTGTACATTTATTGGATACAATTTTTTAGTACTATTTTGTAGCCGGTTTCCACACTATGTATTCTAGGCGCTGTAGTATAGGATAAGTCTTGTAATCGTTTTGAAAATCGAAAAAAAAAATGTTGACGGATTTACATGTTTCAGACACTGGAGATTCCGAAAAACATATCTTTAGAAAACAAATTGCCGTCTGTCTGTGTGTCTGTAAATGCTCTATCTCCCGAACAAACTGAGATAGAGACTTGAAATTTGGTATGTATTTTGTATGTAATAATGGGAAGAAGTTTATTGTATTTCAGTGACCTCGATTATCCGGAACTATTTTTTTCGGACTCTCGAATTATTCGTTTTGATAAAAGGTATATAAAAATTTTCGAAATTGTTTATTTTAAAAAGTGAATATAAAAAGATAATAAAAAAAATACATTTTGCATAAAGGAAGAAGTCGATCGGATAATGAGTTGCCGAGATATTTGTAATCCTATTATCCACACTCTTCGTTTTTTCATGACCCTGCATTTCATCCAAATTTCAATTCAAAGATATATTTTATTTGGAAATGAGACGCTTAATCAGACGCAATAAACCATTAGTTAATAGGATTAACATTTTTGAGTTATAAGGATGTTTCTTTTACGCAGTTCAGTAATAGAATATTTAAATTTTCTGACATCATCAAGCCACGATTTTATTCTAATTACAATGCATTTTATAAATAGTTTACACACGTTTTATTTTAATATTTTATTTACGCATATCCATGATGAGTAAGTATTACGGTGGCCCCCAACGACTAGTTTATATATGACGTTAATTTTACTCCATGAAATATTGGGTTATTTTCCGAAATTAACATCTCAAACTTAAAACAATTGGAATGAAAAAACTATTAAAACTAATTTTGACACAACTGGATTGAAAAGTAAGATCTTATTGAAAGAAAATATGTATTTTTTTTAACTTGACATCATTAAAAAAACCCAATGGCACAATTTTGAGAACATTTCATTAAAAACTTTTAAAATTAAAACTAAAATATAAAAATTGAAATATTGATGAAATATAAAAATTGAATGCTGGCTTTAACAAATTAACAGCTTTCAATTAAAAAAAAATAATATTTAAAATTCGTATCGTAGCAAACTCAGAGCAAATGACGAAAAAACTACATATATAGAACTAAATATAACAAAAGTAAAGGTTTTTATTTGAATAAATAGTCGTGAAGGTAGTTTCAGGAAATATATTTTTGTGACGCAGATATATTTCTTGTCATAATTCTATTTTCCACCCATTTTGTTTGACTATCATATAAACTATTTCACTACACTGGGGACTTTCCATATATTTAGTTTATGTTTTTTTCGTCATTCTATGCAATAGTCAACATAAATCCTTCGAGATAAACAAGTTTTAGGTTACCATTCCTTCAGAACATACTTGATTGAAAATATTTATGAGATATATGCATCTTGAAAATATATTTCTTCAGATAAACTACAGAAAACGTAATTTGAATTTTTACACAGAAAGAGAAATAATAATAATTGATTCTGATTGACCTCTTATGCGTAGAAATACAGTCTCCCCGCTTAAACGAATATGTGTGGTTCCAACATCTATTATTCGATTAAGCGGAGACATTCCATTAAGTGGGGAAATTTATTCTATTTTACCACAACGTTAATAATATCTTAAAATCTAACTAATAATCTATAGCAGTTAAAAAAACAATTATTTTAATTGCAAAAAGTTACTTTCTTTAAAAAAAAAAAAAGAGACTACAAAATGAAATAAAAATCTTATATTAAGCATTATAATACACATTCACTTAAATTACATGATGAATATTTTGGTTTTATCGCTTACCTCATTACAATTTTTTGAAAAAATCCAATACAGTTGATTGTTTATTTAATGTTTTTTGCGCACATTTCTGCAGTTCTTTTTCCAAACCATATAATATTTTATAATCTCCACCTCGAGCTTCAAAATGTCTTCGGATAATTGATAATGATTTCTGTACTTCACTCAAGGATGGGGGAGGGTCTATTACAACTTCATTATTTTCATCTTCTTCTGTGCAAGCAGATGATTCTAACACCTCATCAGTTTCTGTAGCCTCATTTTTTTCAAATTCTATAAATTCCAAAAGTTCTTCTTGTGTAATTTGGAGTTTATAGAGCTCTTCTTGAAATTCTTGAAGATCACAAATTTCATTTTCTGTGTCCCAACAATCATCTTCATCAGATTTAGGCTTTAAAAATTTCGCTTTTTTAAAACTGTTTCTAATTACACGAACAGGAACATTATTCCAAGGTTTGTTGCAGAAATCAGCAGTCAAAAGTTAATTTTTTTTGAAAGACTGGAAAATATTTAATTACATTTCTCTGTTTCCAAGTTCAAAATATGGAGAAGTTCATTTATAATATCCCGTCTATATAACGCCTTGAATGATCTTATGATTCCTTGATCAATAGGTTCTATTTTGGCCGTCGTATTTGCAGGCGAAAATTCTACTCTGACATTATTCAGTCGAATTGAGTTCTCTGTTTTGTGACTGCCAACGTTATCCAACAATAGTACAATTTTTCTATTTTGCTTTTTCATGTTTAGGTCTAATTTTGCAAAAATATGTTCTGTCATCCAACCATTCTGTCAGTAATCATATGCAACATTTTTTTAATTTTTTAGCCATCTAGGCTGTTTGCTTTTGCGAATGAGAAGAGGTTAAAGCTTTTCTTCTCCCGTTTGATTTACACAGAGTTGCATAGTTACACGATCTTTACTTATTTTAAATCCATGTAATTTTTTTTCTTTTTTTTTTCAATTGTTTCTTTTGGTATAGTTTTATACAGTAGACTTGTTCCGTCACAATTAAAAATATCGCATGATTTATACTCATGGTTTAGCAAGAATTGGATGTAAAGTTTCTTTAATCCATTCATCACAAACTGCATCGTCTGCAGAACCTGAATATCCATGTAGTTTCTTAAGAGACTGCATCAGTCTCACGAAAAAACGTGCAAGCTAATGTTAAGTCTATGGGAAGTTTCTTGCGCGATTTGTCGCTCCCAGTTTAATATTTTTAAATGATTTTTTTTTTGCATAGGACAGCTGAGGCCGATCTCTATCGTTGTTAGTCTTTACTTTTTTTTACTTTAGTGACTGTTTTTTTATAAGTGGACATTTTCAATTTCAGAACCGGTTGGACCCGGTTCTGAAAGTGAAAGTACCTTTATATAAAAAAAAACTGAAACCAGAATTGAAAAAGTAAAAACTAGCAACGTTAGGGATCGGCGTCAGCTATCCTGTGCAAAAAAAAAAAAAAAAAAAAAAATTAAAATGCGAGCGAGAAATCGCGCAAGAACCTTCCCATAGACTTAACACAAGCTTGAGCGTTTCTTCGCGTGACTAGCGTAGGCTCTTAAATGTTAAATTGTGTCTTTGCTGGAATCTATATAACTGTCCTTTAGATTCGAAAAATTCTCATTAATAGAGTCTTTCACAATTTCTTCGGCTTTCTGCATAATCATTGCCCCGTTTATTACAGCTCATTTGCTTCTTTTTGAATGAAACCATTCCAACACAGCATTGTCGAGATCGTCATTAGATTTTACTTTCCGTTTTCGGTGTAGATTTCCATTGTTTCTCCATTCTTCTTCAATTTTATCAACATTTTTCTTAATGGTCGAGAAATTTGAAACTCTTTAGCGATTTCAGTTTGTGTTTTTCTGTGCTTTATGGCATCCAAATCCTTCAATTTATCGCACAAACTTAAAACTTTTCTTTTCGCGTTCATATTTTTCTACTTCAAAACCTTAAAACAAACTGAATAAATAAAGTGAGAACCGAACTTTTTTCAGAACTGTCTATTTTTTCAGTGTCACAGTGCAATAACCTCGAATATTCTACATTATCACGTGACCAATCCCTTTTTTTACCGCAATCATACAGACGTATTCTCTTTGTTTCCCTCCCCCCCCCTCAACACCCCTTTCATTCGAGACGTATTACAATTTTGGCAATTAAACGAGGTGTCTTCAATTTCTTCTATTTAAATATTAAATAGAAAAATTCTGTTAAAAAAGTGTGCTAAAATCCTACGAACCCTAGTAATAGCATTGTAGTGTAAACGTTATATTAGGATCGTTTTTTAAAATGTTATAAATGCAATATTTTTATAGAAATCGACATCATTTGTTCTTAATAAACAATTGAAATTTTTAGTAATTTCAAAATCTGTTTTTCATTCTTTTAAAAATAACTCATGCGTGACAGGATTAGTTCAATTATATGTTCAATCAGATATGGTAACATATATGTACCAGAAAAAATGTAACAGAACGCGGTAAATTAAAAAAAATTAAATAATTGATTTCTCGGCTTGTTTGTATGTTCTTGGTGTTCAGTATCAAGTTCCCTAACGGCTACATCGGGCTGTATGAGAGATAGGGTAAAACCAGAATATTTTATCCGCAGGAGTAACGTCTGCTTTTCGCTAACTCATTCGCTGCCAACCACGAGTATACTCGTGGTTGTCAACATTCAAAATAAAAGTGTATGATGAAAAATAAAACCTTGCTTAACCCCTTAACTGTGTAACCCGAACTCAGTTCGGGCAAGAAGAGTTTGCTTGTTTTGTTACTAAAAGATTTTGCACACCAGTAATTTTTAAACGCAACCTTCGCTTTATTAATCGGCAGACCATTTTCGATTACACAAAGCAAATATTTTAGTACAGAAAAAGTGGTGTATTGTGCCTATTTTTAGTTTATGGTGTCAAAATACCTCCCACAGTTAAGGGGTTAACCACTACTATTGCAATATTTTAAAAAATACTTTATTTAATGACAAATTTTATTTAAAGTTAACCATAGCTGCCAAATTTTACGCTTTTTTCCGACCACTAAAATTTTATAGTAAGTTTTAGCTTATTTAATTGCCGAAATCATGTGTTTCATTAAGGCAAAAATTTCCATTAATTTTTAGTGGTTACTAAAACGCATAAAATTTAGCAGCTATTAAGTTACCAAATATTATCTTTCAGAATTTTTGGAGGGGAAACGAATTCAGTAAAAATATCGAAGACTCTGCCCACATAGTTTTGGCAGCGAATGGGTTAACTTTTCAATCGGGACAGTTATTATTTTTGTACGAACAGGAGTAAGACAAACTTTTTGCGGAGAGCAGTTTCGCTATTAAAAATTCAATATTTTTTATAGCATTAATAAGTGGGTTGTTCGAAGAGCAATTGTACAACATCAGTAGTAAAAACGGAATGCCCTTTCTAAAAACAAAGCTTCGGAAATATCATTTTTGTCGTGAAATTGGCGCCCGATGAAAAGTTGAATCAGAATTTCTAACTTATTTTCTCCTATCGGTCTTGGTCATCTCCATGTTGATATTGAATATATATTACATCCAACTAAATGTTTTCTTTTTAGCTCTATTGAATCATTTCAGTTTCGCGTAATATTAGCAAAAGTTAGTTTTAAATTTATTTCTTTAGACACTGGTCTAACCCAGAATCCTTTCTGTAAAAATAATGGTTAGTTTCTTATAGATTTCACATTGCTAAATAAATTTTATGTCAATGGAATTTCTGCATCAGGTACCCCATATTTCATGGGAGGACTTGCTTCTAAAATTAAAGTGTTTTAAGTCATACTAAAAATAAATTGGAAATTGTATAAATAATAAATTGTATAAAAGAATATCTAACAAGCCGCTATACTGCAGCGAAAGAGTTGAGGATATGTTTGCGAATACTGTCAGGCACGAAAAGGGGCCGAAGGAGTACAGAATAACAAAACACAGGACAAAAATCAACAAAACCACTTTTCATGACGCATTTTACTGATTTGTTATGTAAGACAGTGAATACTTAATCTTTGTATTAGGCTATTTCTTAAATTATAATAATTACACTCAAATTGAAGAAATCATACAGAATATAACAGAAATAAATAATAAATTATAATAGCATACATAAGCAGAATAAAATGTAAGTTGTCCAGAGAATTATAGACACAAATTTCACGATACTGTTGTTATCTTGAACTTGTTAAACCTGCGTTTATCATCATGTGAATTTCCTATCTCATGTTTGTCTAATCTTATGAAAATTCGTCCAGTCGATTATCATCAAGTATTGTAATTGGGTTGTCATTTATTTGACGATAGAGTCCAGTTTAAACTTGCCTCGACGTGCATTCTAGTTTAGACTTGCGTCTGCATTCAATTCCAAAATTATAAATCATTGTTCGTTTCAGAACCACTGTTGAAAAGTAGCAATACCCACCACTCAATAGGTTGCAAAACTTCCGGTTTTTTTTTTTTTTAATTAAAAAAAAACAAAAATTGTATACAAATAAAGAAGTTAATTAATAACCACATAGGGATAAGAAATATATCATTAAATTATTTTTACTTGTTCTGACACTTCTGCCGATCTCAAAATTTTATTTATATGGAATTTCTATTTTAAAGTTAGTTAAACCCAGATGTCCATTTCAAAATACTTTGTTAATTTGTTTTCCAAAATTCTACGAAAATGATCTTGAAAAATTACGAAAATGTAACTGTTATATACCTTCACCCACTCTCCGTTAAAATGTTTGACTTGTGTTTTACAATACATACGTTTTAATTTCTTTAATCTGTTTCAACTATTCCATTTTTAAATTGTGTTAGACGCTAATTTTTTTGTTGTAGCCCAGAGAATAAATATATAAAAGACAGTAACGTTATCAACAACAGCAAAAATACCTCTTTTTCTAATTTTTAAAATAAGATACTTTTAGCAACTCATGAACTAATTTCAATAACTTTGTGAAAATTCATTTTAAGCAAAATAAACATAATCAAAACTTAAATCAGTAAGAAAAATGGACAATGATTTCCTTTTTATTTAACAACAAGAGAAAAGGAACTAATCATCAATTGTTAGAATTAATTACTGATGCACTCTGAATTGGCTGGTGTTCTGATTCTCTCGGGAATTGATAACACATCAACGATACTTTAGTTTGTTTTCATTAGCAGTAGAAAATTTCTATATCTTTGTTAAGAAATGCTAAATTTTTTTTATAAAGATCTACAGTCAATCAAAAATAAATAAATAAATAAAAAGAAATCCTATAATATTTTATTGCCAAATTATTGCAGAGAGAAATCCGAAAGATACCATTCGAATTCGACTACAAGATTCGTCTTCTTTTTCAAAATACAAATACAGTTTTTAAAATAGGGTCGTTTACATATTAAAAAAATTATCAACTTTGATTTTTCAAATTATAACACTAATGATATTTCAGCCCGCAATACCAGAGACTTTGTAGGTGTAGTGCAAAATGCACAAAATTTTCACAGGAGAGTGAAAAACATCTCGAGGTAGATTCGAACCAGGGGTCTTTACCATACGCATTTTTTTTTCAGTCATTTATGATAAAAAAAAAATTTTTTATTTAGATAAGTAAAATTTCATATAAAATTTGCCTGTTGTTTAAAGATGAATTATTTTCTGTAAAAAGCTAAGATATTAATTAGAACCTCCATAAAGAGCCTCCATATCCATTGTATTTATCTTACGTTTATTCTTATTATTTAATAGCTATATTTAACCACAAGTTGACTCGCCCGACACTGGATGGACCCGTCAAAAAGTAGAAAAAAACGCTATAAAACTCTAAAAATCACAATAAAAATCTCAAATTTCTTTACAATCATTTCACTAATTCCGAATAGATTTTATGGAAAAGAAATCAAAATCCTTTATATTGTGCTAGAAGATTAAAACAGGATTTCTTTTACTTATGTGGAAAAAGCGCATTAAACTGCGTAAAAACGATTAAAGTCACATAAAAAATCGCTAAAATTTATTTTAAAAATCGCAAAAGGCTTCCATATTTCTTGTATGATAGTCGAAACATCACCGCGAAGTGCGAAAAAAACTGTAAATATCGCATAAAAAAATTCGCAAAAAATACAAAAATCGCTGTACAAATTCCAAATAAACTTTACTGAAACGAAGTAAAAATTTAATATATTGGGCTAAAAGATTATTTTAACTAATGTGGAAAAATTGCCGCTAAACTCTAAGAAAAAAAACTTAAAATCCCTGAAATTTTAAAAGAAAGAAAAAGAGGACAAAATTTATTACGGTGGGCCAAAATATTGTAACCAGAATTCATTCACGAATGTAAAAAATAGACAAGAAACACAAAATCGAAAAAACGCTAAGGATCACATTGAAAATCGCATGAAAAATTGCTAAAAATCACCAAAGTGCGAAGGTACAAATTTACTATATTTTGTGGAAAGTTTGAAGAATTCCTTTTACTAATGTTTAAAAATCGCTGGGAAACGTACAAAATAGGTAAAATCGCATTAAAAAACTTATTAAAACAGTTAAATAAATCAAAAGTTTAAAATTTTACTATTTTAAGCTAAAAGTTTGAAACCTAATTCCTTTACGAATGTCAAAAAATCGCTGCGAAACGCGAAAAAACACTAAAAATCGCAGACAACAGCTTTTATTAACATGTTGTAACCGCGGAAAAATAGTCGCGGTTACAACAGCGGGAAAATAGTGGCCGCGGAAAAATAAAAATAAAACGCGCAAAAAAACAATTTAAAAACCGCATTAGACAAAATTTAAAAAGAGGCGAAAAAAAATTCTGCAATATATTAAATACAAATGTTCGAATTAGAAATACCAGTGTCAGACTCCTTGGAAAATTCAAGAATAGTAGACAACTTGATATTCATTAGAAAGAATACAAATAATTCACCTGAATGGAGGAAACATACGTACAATAAAGGAATAAAAGCATACCTCCGACTAATTCTACCTCAGATCATCCTATAAAATGCGATTGCTACCAATCGATTAGTAATAAGTTATGCTTTTAATTGTTATGCTTGGTCTGGCGGTCGTCTTTTCGCGTCTACATGATAAAAACGGAATCAATTTTCTTTTCAAACAGTAAAACTCACTTTTTACAGACTTAAAATAATCCTTGAATTAAAACGGCCCGGAAATTAGAAAACGATTTGTCTCTCAAATCTTCATTCAGTTGCAAGTTGTCAAAGTTCGGCGATGCTTATGTTAAATGCGCATGATAAACTTAAACTTATATATTCCCAAAAATAATCCCATTGAATTTTATTTTGCTAAATGAGGTAGATTGGTCATACGGAAACATTTTCAGATTTCTTTCTTCTCATCCCCCATAGTTACACACACAGAGACATACAGAGACGAAGAAAATAACAATTAGTTGTTAAAACAAACGTTACTATATTCTCATCATAAATATTGTTGTGAGCTCGGGGTTCGAAAGGACTGATGCCAATATATAAGAACAATAAAAAGGCTTTATTCACTATAAACAGTGCAATACGATCTTAAATATCGTCTGAAAATTACAAGATATTCAGTAATCTTCAAATCCAATAAAAGCGCAGCAAAATTTCACACAGAAACAATGCGTTCAATACGACGTATCAACGACAAAATCAATCCGAGTAACACAGTTCTCAATGCAAAGCCTCTCGTATGAATTCAATCGCAGTTGACAGACAACTCACTAACTGAACTGATGGAGGTCCTTATATAGGTTTCAGAGATCTTTCCAGATTATTCCAGAGCCTTCAGATGCTAGAAATTACCAGAAAGTGCTTTAACTTTCGATAGAGAACCCAAGCAAGAAAGGATCCCAATGTATAGGTATAAGGGGGGTGTGGTTGCACAAAAAGTCGCCAAATCCGTCGCCAACTTGGCGACATTTGGCGACAAAAATAAGTCGCCAAAACCATCGCCAACTTGGCGATAAACCCATTCCTTGGCGATATTTCAATAGACTTCCATTATAAAGATGAGGGTGTAAGGTTGTTTTCCTTGCAAACCATCTGAGGCCGTTAGCATTGAGTTACATGATGCTCAATAGGAAATACATTAATAATACTGCAATTTTCACAATAATCAAATAAAATAAATTTAAACAAATGGAATATTTACAGATATATACAAAATTCATAACATTGCCCCCCTCTCAAGGACTGCACGTCCCGGGCAGTTCAACCTTTGATCGGAAAGCAAACCCGTTACCAACAAATGCTATACTACTCAAAACACTTAAAGCAAACATGGAAAATAACAATTAAACACATTCATAATGCTGAATTATACAAAATATACAAGTATTTAAATAATAACATTAATAATGATAATGCTAAGCAAAAGAAATTATTACATTAACTTATATACAAGACCATGGTCATACTAATTTACATTATTTACATTACACTATTTACAATCAATGAACTAAGTACTATGGCCATAGTATGGAGCCAGCCTGTCGTAATGAACGACTCTAGGCTTCGAACTTGGTGACTTTCGGATCCGAATTACGACATCGTTCAGTCTGTTTAGGACTGTATAAGGACCGTCCCAGTGCGATTGCAGTTTGGGAGAAAGTCCTTTACGTCGAGTCGGATTATAAAACCAAACCTTGTCACCTTCTTTGAATTGATGTCCCGTGGCTTTCGTGTCGTACCTGGTCTTCATCTTCTCCGTCTGTATATTGATCCGCTCTCGAGCCAAGTTGTGGACGTCTTCAAATCGTGCCTGGAGATTCTGCACGTATCCCTCTGGCGATGAAGGCGCATCTGGAGGGCGACCAAAAATCAGATCACAAGGTAGACGAAGATCACGACCGAAAAGCATCTGAGACGGGGAATAGCCGGTTGTTTCATGGACGGCGCTGCGATAGGCGAGAAGAAACAAGGGAAGTTTTTGGTCCCAGTCTTGTTGGTTTCTTGAGACTAGCAGTGAGAGATTGTTGAGGATGGTACGATTAAATCTCTCAACCATGCCATCCGATTGTGGCTGTAAAGGCGTCGTCCTAGTTTTGTCCATTCCGAGAAGTTGACAGAGACCCTCAATCACAGCAGAGATGAAATTTCTCCCCTGGTCAGAATGCATTTGAAGGGGGACTCCATACCTTGATATCCACTGGTGTACCAAGGCATCCGCAACCGTAGAAGCTTCTTGATCAGGGATGACATAGACTTCAGGCCATTTCGTGAAGTAGTCCATGACAACAAGGAGGTATTTGTTGCCATCAGCACTTCTTGGCAGAGGGCCTAGGATGTCAAGGGCGATGCGTTCGAAAGGTGCTCCTACATTGTAGAGATGTAGTCTTCCTCGGCTACGTTTCTTTGGTCCTTTCCGAGCTGCACATGCATCGCAAGATTTGCACCATCGTTCGACGTCAGCTCTCGCTTTTCCCCAGAAGAAGCGCTCTCGGACTCTGTGTAAGATTTTCATGACTCCAAAACGGCCACCAGTGGGACTGCCATGTAATTCCTTGAGGACCTCTGGGATTCGGGATCGAGGAAGTACCAACTGCCACCGAGATGTCTTCCCATCTTCCGATTCGAATTTTCGGAACAGGACACCATTCCTGACGTGGAGAGAGTTCCAAAGAGCCAAATATTGCTTCGTCGTAGGACTGTAAGTCGAGATGTCTTTCCAACTGGGCTTCGTGCTAGAAGATTCTAATAACTCCAAGATTGGTTTGATCTCAGAGTCTGCCATTTGATGTTCTCGAATCTTCTCATCACTCCAGGGATCTGGTGGCGTCAATAGTGAAGTCTTCGTCTGGCAGATGACATATTCGGGATTATAGTTGATCTCCGCTCTGGAACAATAGCGACAGCTCTCGGGACACGGTCTTCTTGATAGGGCATCGGCGTTTCCATGCGATGAGCCTTTGCGATGCCTGATGTCAAAGTCGTATTCCTGGAGTCGTTGTATCCATCTGGCTACTTGGCCCTCTGGGTTCTTAAAATTCATCAGCCATGTTAGGGATGCGTGGTCAGTACGAAGGAGAAATTTCCTGCCATAGAGATAGTGATGGAAGTGTTCTATGGCTTTCACTATAGCTAATAACTCCTTACGAGTGACGCAATAATTCCGCTCTGGTTTCGATAAACATTTGCTCCAGTATGCTACGACTCGTTCTTGGCCATCTATTTCTTGGGAAAGTACAGCGCCGACACTTTCCGGACTGGCATCCGTGTCCACAATGAATTGTTTGTCGGGGTTTGGATAGGTAAGGACTGGAGAGGATGTGAGAGCTTCTTTCAGCCGCTGGAATGAATTCTCGCATTCTTGTGTCCATAAAAACTTCTGCTTGCTTTCAGTGAGCCTATGCAAGGGTCTTGCGATGTTGGAGAACCCCTGTACAAACTTTCTGTAATAAGTGCATAGTCCCAGAAAGCTTCGCAACTGATGGACGTTTTCCGGACGCTTCCAGTTCTTTACTGTAGACACTTTTTCAGGATATGTTCGAACACCTTCAGCTGAGATGATGTGTCCTAAATAATTTACTTCGCGTTGGAAGAACTTGCATTTCAGAGGGTTCAGCTTTAAATTCGCCGCTCTTAGCTTCGTTAACACTTTTCGAATATTTCCAAGATGTTCTTCAAACGTGCGGCCACCAATGATGACGTCATCTAGGTAGATGAGACAAGCTTCAAAAGTCAGACCTTTTAACACTGTCTCCATGAGGCGCTCGAACGTTGCTGGAGCATTGCAGAGCCCGAACGGCATAACTTTGAATTGCCAAAGTCCTTGTCCAGTAGTAAATGCGGTCTTCTCTTTGTCATCAGGATGGATCTCTACTTGCCAATATCCACTCTTCAAATCCAGTGTGGAAAACCATTTATGTCCTGAAAGAGTATCTAGCGTGTCGTCTATTCTTGGTAGAGGATAGCTGTCCTTCTTCGTGATATCGTTAAGTTTACGATAATCCACACAAAATCTTGTGGAGCCATCTTTCTTTCGGACCAACACGATGGGAGAGGCCCACGGACTTGATGACGGTTCGATGATGTCACTATCCTGCATCTCTCGTAAGAGCTTAGAAACCTCTTCTTGTTTTGCAAACGGCAAGCGTCTTGGATGCTGTTTAATCGGTGGATGGTTGGCAGTATCAATTCTATGACGTGTCAGTGATGTGCGCCCTATATCACTCTCGTTTTGTGAAAACACATCCTTAAATTCCTGGAACAGTCTTTCTGCGGCATGTCTCTGTTCAGGAGATAAATTTTCATTTCGTCCAATTACAGGTGTTAAACTTGTAGGCGGCTCCGATAACGTCAAGCTCGGGTCTTTGCAAACACAGGTGACTGGAGCACAGGTTGCAAGCACTTCACCTTTCTGGATAATTCTAGACTTTTCACTTACGTTCGCAATCCTCACAGGTATCACATCTCTCGACAGATCTACCAGCGCTGATGCTATTAGCACTCCCTTTGGGCTCTTCTCAGGATATCCAGTCAAGCCATACTGGAAAATTCTTTCGTTTCCAGTTAATCCAGGTATCATCATTTCGGTCCGAGGAGGGATGATAACATCTGCCTTGGCTGTGATCCGTTGAATAGACCCGGACTCATTTCCAAGTTTGAAAATAGTGACATCTTCTTGAGCAGAGCGTAACTCATTATTCTTAAAATCCAGTGTAAATCCATGCTCTTTTAAAAAGTCCAGTCCGAGTATGAAAGGGTCTGAAATATCGGCCACATAGACTGTATGGTGGTAAGCGGCGTTCCCAAACTTTATTTTCAGTGTCATTCTTCCATGTATATCGATCTTATCTCCGGTCGCAGTTTGAAGAATAACACGCGGCGGGGTCCAGAAGAGTTTTTCTTTCAGCCGCTGAGCTAGATCTTTCCGAATGATGGTCACATTGGCTCCTGTATCGATGATCATATTACAGGGCAAATCATTCACACTTCCGACTAGGAAAACTCCGTTCTCGCCGCAACTTCTTGCAGAAATTTCACATACTTGAAAATGGGGCTTCTTAAGATCTGGCAACCTCCGCCCCGCAAGATGGCCATTAATCAGTTTTCCTGCTCCTCCGTTAGCGGGTGAGCTATTACCTTCGGTGCTGGGTCGTCTTGGGCAGTCGATTTGTATATGGCCTTCTCCATCGCATTTCCAGCACTTGATCTGCCTGTAAGGTTTGTTGGCCATTAAGGAGTTCATCTTTCTCATTATGTCATTCATCTGCTGCTGTAAGCGCTCCACAGCTCTATCCGACGTCTCAGGCAGGTTGGCTGCTCGCACAAAATGTCGATCTTTCCTAGTAGCTTGCTGGGCTGCCTCGAATTTCAGAGCGTAAACCAAAGCCCCTTTTAAATCATTGAGATCTGGAATCCGGAGTGCTGTCTGGATCTCAGGGTCACGCACACCATCAATAAAATGCTGCAGAGCCAAGCTTCCTCTAATTTCAGTCGGACAGTCAGGATAAGCAAGATGTGAAAGTCTCTCGACATCCGTAGCAAGCTCTTGCAGGGATTCAGTGGATTTCTGCTGTCGAGATTTGAGCTGGAGTCTGCTATATTCCTTCATGCATTTCTCGCCAAAGCGTAATTCTAAGGCACTGACGAGCGTTTCAAAATCCAGCGGTTCATTTGCAGGCAAAGTCTGTAGGACGTCGGCAGCATCAGCTCGTAGAGAAGCAGCTAACTGGCAAGCCTTTGTCTGGGAATCCCATCCATTGGCGTCCGCTACGATCCCAAATTGTGTCTTAAAAACTGGCCATGAGGATTTTCCGTCATAGGTCGAGAGTTTAATAGAGGCCCGGGGAAGCATAGCTTGATACTTGACATCTTCGGGATAGTTTTCGGCAGTGATCTTTTGTTTCTTCACATTTTCCAACTCTTTATCTACACTCTCAATCCTTTCTTCGACGGTCTTGGCGATCTTTTGAACTTTTTCTTCTACTCTTTCTTCAACGGTCTCGGCGATCTTTTGAACTTTTTCTTCTACTCTTTCTTCTACGGTATTGGCTGTCCTTTGAATTTCTTCTACTTTTCCTTCTATTTGTTGAAATCTTCCTTCAACTTTGTTTTCCACGCCGTCAATTCTGTCATTTAAAGATGTTATTTTATCCTCTATTAAGTCTTTCAACTCTCCAAGGTTGGTTGACATATCCTTCTTCATTTCATTTTTTAAGTCGCCAAGGTTGGCAGTCATTTTCTCGTCCATCGCTGACATATCCTTCTTCATTTCAGCCTGATTCGCAGTCATTTTTTCATCCATCTCTCCTAATTTCTCCAATAATTTAGTCAGTTGCGCCTCCATTGCTCTGGTAATCGGCATTCAATCCCACTTCTGACACCAAATGTTGTGAGCTCGCGGTTCGAAAGGACTGATGCCAATATATAAGAACAATAAAAAGGCTTTATTCACTATAAACAGTGCAATACGATCACAAATATCTTCTGAAAATTACAAGATATTCAGTAATCTTCAAATCCAATAAAAGCGCAGCAAAATTTCACACAGAAACAATGCGTTCAATACGACGTATCAACGACAAAATCGATCCGAGTAACACAGTTCTCAATGCAAAGCCTCTCGTATGAATTCAATCGCAGTTGACAGACAACTCACTAACTGAACTGATGGAGGTCCTTATATAGGTTTCAGAGATCTTTCCAGATTATTCCAGAGCCTTCAGATGCTAGAAATTACCAGAAAGTGCTTTAACTTTCGATAGAGAACCCAAGCAAGAAAGGATCCCAATGTATAGGCATAAGGGGGGTGTGGTTGCACAAAAAGTCGCCAAATCCGTCGCCAACTTGGCGACATTTGGCGATATATCGCCAAATTTGGCGACAAAAATAAGTCGCCAAAACCATCGCCAACTTGGCGATAAACCCATTCCTTGGCGATATTTCAATAGACTTCCATTATAAAGATGAGGGTGTAAGGTTGTTTTCCTTGCAAACCATCTGAGGCCTTTAGCATTGAGTTACATGATGCTCAATAGGAAATACATTAATAATACTGCAATTTTCACAATAATCAAATAAAATAAATTTAAACAAATGGAATATTTACAGATATATACAAAATTCATAACAATATGTTTATAATTTATTTTAATTTATTTTAAAAGGAGAGAAAATTAAATAAGTAAAAGATAAAGAAAAATCACGTACTTGTTTGCATGTAATTATATGTAGTACATGGCATTCAGGGGATGGCCCGGGGGTGACATGCCCCCCGGAGCTTTGAAATGTACCCGGAAGATTTGAGATTTTATGCTTTTAATGGTAAGTGCAATTCCCCCCCCGGAAAGTCTACAATGCCCCCCCAGAGCCACAGAAATCCCCCCAGTCTGAATTCACCACTGGATTTTAGTATAGCTTCAAAAGTTTAGTTTAATGCAGTATCTTATGAATAATCTTCCTTAATCAGGTTCATGTAGTCAAATGGCATATTCGTACAAATGCGAATTTTTCAAAGAATACTTTCCAACATATCCAATTTTTTGAAAATTTCGATAACAGTGTTGTCTGTTAGCTTGAGAATTGCTTGGTATCCCTTACTAACCTTGGATGGAGGCAATAAGTACCTTGAAGAAGTAATTACTAACATTTTGATATACAGTTATAATTCAGAAACATATCGCTGAGAATGAACCGTCTTCGGTAACAAAATGATTTTTTTCTTAATTTTACCATACTTTTCGCGGAAAATAACATTGAAATGAACACGTTTTTTTCATGTGTTAGCCATGTTCCTGCTTTTGTAGCTCGTAAAAAAACGTGAAAATCGTAATATATTTCAAATGATTAACCTTTCTAAACGCGCAAAATTGTTTGTTTTAGCCATGCTCGTTTTAAAAAATTCGACTGCATGCATATTGTTAATTAGTAATGTTTTGAGCAAAAACATAACACAGCCAGTGATGGAACAGTGGCGCAGCAGTTGGGCGATTCTCACCACTAAATTTTAATAGTATTCTTCTAATAGTATTTAAAAAAATCTTCAAAATTCTGTCCTTAAGTAAGGTAAAGAGTATAATTTTTATTTAACGATGTCAATTGATTATCTGTTGCGCCACTCACAGAGTAAGACAGAGATCCAACTTCGCCTGAAAAGAGCGACTGTGGCGGATGACTTATAAACTAAATCATCGCTTTGGCGATTTTTTTTCGTGATCTCCGTTTAATTGTAACCCTATTCAGCTTGACAGCTTTTGCTGTTGTCATTTGCACAAGTGCAAATTTTCGGCGTTCGCTATTTGATTTTTGAATCTTGATTAATATTTATTAATAAAGTTACTCTTTGAAGATCAAATAGGTCATAAATCTTCAAAATGTAAGTTATGATTTATTTTCATGCGTTATGTTTGTTCTTGTTTTTCAAGTTCCGTAATGTTTGAAATATTTTATATATATTCAGTGTTGACAGATTTTTGCCGAAACGTCATGTTAAGGCTCACTGTGGAGACGCGAAAAGTTTTTGGTTTCCATCTGTCTGTTTTCCGTAGAAATGGTCCGAATAGGTTGATTTTTAGTTGGTATGTTGGCCAGGTATCCGGAATTAGCTGTATAGCCTTTGGTTAAATTTGGTTCATTCATTCGGAAAATATAGAACATTTTTTTAGGCCATAATGCTTTCCTATGGGGATGCAGACGATTTTTCAAATTTCATTTTTATCTGAAATGAAAATAGAATGTTTGCATAATGGATTTAGACGTAAAATTATGAATGCTAAATTTTCGATATGGATTTCCAATACTTTTAAAATTTTGCCGATAAATTTAATAGAATTTAGAAATTAATTGCTTAAAATATTTGAAAATGTTTTTGCATCTGTTCGGGAAATATAAACATATTATTTTCATATTTTTTACAAATTTTAAAAACGTTTATTTTTACTTTCCACTTTAATTTATTCGTTGCTGATGAATACCTGTTTATTTTTAAAATTAAAAGAATAAACAATTCATCAGAATTTTACACAATCATTGTATAACACCGTGTTTAACCTTCCTACCCTGAATGGGTCGAATAGATCCACTTCTATAATTTATTTAATTCGATTGGAACCAGATTTTTTAGTAAGTTAAATAAATGTAAGTTAAAGTAGTAGTAAAAGTAGTAGTGTAAATAAAAAAAAAGTAAGTTAAACAAAAAGAAAAGTAAGTTAAATTAAAAAAAAAGTAAGTTAAATAAATGCTACACAAAACTACGTTAAATAAACATGTTAAATCATTTTCAAAAACAAATTCTGGTGTGAAATGTTTTTATCAACGTTGAGTAAAATTTCAACAGGGTACGAAGGTTAATTTAATGATTCTAATTTCTGGAACAATCGAAGAATTTTATATGCTTATAAATATGCATGCAATTGAAAAAATAATAATTGCGGATTGTACGATGTTAAATAATATCAAAAATAAGATTTAAATAACAAGCAGCAACAAGCAGTCGCCGTTTTTTCCCCTTCCCTCATTTGTCGCCAAGAAAGCGATATATAGCCGTTATTAGAAACCTCGCTTCTGTTATGGGCGTAGTTTCTGCGTCATCCGCAGATATCGCCACTGTCTATGTGTAATCCCATGTTAAAGAAGTTACCATTGAAGTCTACGGGAGTTGATACTCTGTTTAAATCTCCTTACTCTGTGGCGCCACTGTTCCATCCCTGCATAGCTGCCGAACCTTCCGATCTTTGATTACTACTATTTCTGAATAGCAGGGCTACCGAATGGTCTGCCAGCTGAATACCAATAATTTTTAACAGACATTTTTATGGTAGATTTCTACAACATTTCCGTAAAAATTTACCAAATTTGCAAGAAAAATCTGCAAAATTAAACCTTAATTGCCTAGTGATGTAAATTTCCATCACTGTTCATTTAACTTTTAATAAATAAATCAGCTTCTTCGCCACCACTATATTTATATAGAAATATTAATCCAGTAAATTTCCAGTGAACTATGTTGTTGAACAAAGTTAAAAATCTATCTTAAAAGTTCTGGTGTCTAATATTTAATATATGTATAAAAAAAACACAATTGTAAAAGAAAAACTCATGCAAAGAAGGGTTAAAATGTTTCTAAGACAAAATCGATATTAAAAAAGCGGACCATTTGGGAGCCCTGGAATAGTAATCACCGTTAGAATTGATCGCAGAAATTTTTCTATTAAATAAAGTGAATATATTTTATGACATTTTTTATTTTGGTAAGGGTCAAAATGTCCCCTCATAGCTATTCTAGTGTTAAGTAACCAAAAGAACATTATAGGGAATTTCTGGTATGAATGCGAAATTTCGGAATTAAAAAAAGCCAAACCGGTAATGCTTTAACCCCTTGGGGACGAGCGACACGTATACGTGACGCGTAAGATGCTCAGAATCCTCGATTATTCCGACCAGTTATTTTTTATTGTAAGCTTTGCCTTGTTAAATCTTAGCATTTCTGCAATTCAATTACTCGAAAATTTCTGTTTCGAAAAACTGGTGCTAAATGATTACAAATTCTGTAAAAGACGCTCATCGAGAAGGGGTTTAGAAGTGCTAAATAATTATAGCCGATAAACGTGCAACGATGCGGTACAATAATAGGGAAATCGCAGCGAAATCTCCTTTAAAAATAGATTTACTTCTAGCAAAAGTAACCGTTTGAGAACATGAACATAATTCATGTTAATAAAAACTTCTTGTAAGTGTATGTTTCAGATGTAACTGATTTTGAAGTTAGTTTTTTATCATACCAGGGAATTAAGCTTTTCCAATCTTCTAGCAGAGATTCATCATTTGGTATGCTAAATAGGGATATTTTCTAATTTGCTGTCTTGTATCGAGTACTGCAATCAGGCACAAAAGAATGCGTATCACATATTTTTTGGCCATAATCAATATCATTCATATTTTCAAAACTGATGAAACCGAATAAATTTTTTAAAAAATACGGTTTTATGACAAATACTCTTTAGCCCGTTAACGACCAACTTATTTTACATTTCTTTTAATTCTTCGACACCAGTTTTTCGCATGTAGTAATTCTGAGTTATTTAATTACTCAAATTTGAGATTAGATAATGAAAAAAATTCCATACTAAAGTACTGGTATTGAAATTTAAAAGTTTTGTTCGGTTGTAGGTGATCTAGAAATAGATCGCTGGGCGGTAATGGGTTAAGTAAAAACTTTTTCATGCTGAACTTGTTTATGTAAGTTTAACTTACATAACAAATAGAGTTTTATAACTACAATTTTGTGTACACATTTATATGTACATATAATGAAATTTAACGATCGTAATTTAAGATTTAAAAGAAAATTTAAATTGATTGAAATTGTTTCAAGCTCAAAAATAAGCCCGATTGTCCACATTGTCAATTCAAGGAGAAAGTATTGTTACTATGAAAACGACTTCTTCGATATAGAAATGTTTTCGATATAGAATGCTTTTATTATCGGGCTTTTCTTTTTAAAATATATTTAAAATTACTTATATAACCGGTGAAGCTGTTTAAATTAGAAAAAAAATGTGGAATGGGGATAAAACAATAGAAAAATTCTATTCAATCGGTAATAAATAGAGAAAAAAAACGTGAATGATTTATTTAATCTGATTTAAATTAATATTACTGCAAACGTACAGAGATGAGTTGAAAATGTTGAACACAAAATGCAAACAATTCTGAACAAGAGGGTATCTTATAGCCTTAGAATTAACCCATTAGTATAATTTTTTAAGCTAATGACAATTTTAAGATTTCGAATTTTACAAAAATCTCATAGACGTATTTAGAAATTTTAAAAAACATTGTTGAAAATACAAAAATGATACAAAAAATATTAAACTTTCATTGTTTAAGTTTAAATTCATTAAGTATTGCGCATTCGAATAATCATTTTACAGGCAATTTCAAAATACATTAATACTAGAACTACCATGGGCCGTCATTTTGGCGGTTACCAAATGAATATATTCCGTTTCGAACCAGAAATTTCTTTTTAAAATAAATTAGATAAAAAATTCACAGAAATACGTTAAATAAATAAGTTAATTTATATTAAATTCTGGTGTGAAATAGTTTTAAAAAACTTGAGTAAAATTTCCGACAGTTCTAGTGTTAAAGTCGTTTGCGTTTGGCGAGGAAAATATGTTGCTAGCCAAATCGCGTCTTTTTGGCGCCAAATTTTCGCGTCAAATACTCGAAAGTTTTTTTTTTTTTTTTTCAGATTTTCTACTGGGATTCCGCAGCTAAATTTCACTGTTCCATTATTACATACAGGAGGAGCTTCATTAGCATTTTTTTCAAAATTTCTGAGTACGCGCTTTAAGGAGTCCTTCGTTGGCAGTAATCCTTAACATGTAATTAAAATAGGCAATCATCCTGAAATAATTACTTAAAACTCTAATACTTGGTATTAGAGATTGGAAAATCAGTGAAAATTACGTCACTAGCACACAAGCATACCAATTTTCAATAAAATCTATGTATAATGTCATAAATGGATATTATAATGTCAAAATTGACGCCATATTTGTTAGCGACAACTTCGTATGCAAACACTGGCCGTTTATATAATATTACAAGCTTGCATTGTCATCGGATATACACCTGTGTGCATATTTTTTTTATAATTCTAGCATATCAGGAAGTGAGTGAAAAATTGATTTCAAAATTCACTTTCTTCATACTGTACCAAGTTAAATAAAAAAAGGTGTAAAAAAGGGAGTTTTGTGGCAGTGGTCTCTCACAGTATTGTCAGATTAGCAATTTTTTTATTTTCGGACACTACCTCTCTTTCCGAATAGTAATATTTGCCTTTTTAATGACAGATTAAATAAGGTAAATATTCCTAAGCTTTTACTGATTATTCAACGCGATGAATACAATGTTAATTTTTTTAGAAACTTATATTTACAAAACAGATAATTCAGGTGAAAATCTTTTAGTCAGAAAGGAAACAAGTGTGTACTTTTAGGTATTTTTAATAATGAATTGTTACAAATATAGCTGCAATATTTTATATTATTTCTCTCTTCAGAAAATCTGCTTCATATCTAATGATAATCTACATTAGAGCAATGCGTGAAGTTTCTTTCTCTCTTTTTCGTTAGCTCCCATTTCGCCTCTTTCCTTCTCTTCCCTTCACTCCTGTCCCTGATCTCCTTTCCCCCACCCCTCCATCCACTACTTGCCTCCTTCATTTCTCTTTCTCCCTTTTCCTTTTCTTCCCCTGCCGCCTCTTACTCCACTCCCGTTCTCTAAACCAATTTCCCCTCACCTCTCCCACTGTCCTACTCGCATTTATCATCCCACTTTCTCTTACATTCCCTATACTTAAAATAAAACTAAAAACTAAAAACTTAACTACTTAATAACTAAATACTTAACTACTTAAAAAAAAGAAAAACAGAGGGAAAGAGAGAGAGAGAAAGGTGGTCAGACAAACAGCAGAAGAGCAGTAGGAGACGGAGGAAGTGCGGGGAAGGAGGAATTTGAAACACGGGAACGAAACAGGAGACGACAGGGCGAGAGAAGGAAGAGGGGGAGAGAGGGGTGAAGGGGGCAAGAAGGGGTTAGAAAAGGTGAGGAAAGGGGGATCGGCGAGAAAGGGTGAAAGAGGAAGAAAGAGACAGGCGAGAGGAGAACTGACAATAGAGAGAGATTAAGATACCTCAAATATCACTCTAATGCAAATCATTTCTTTTTCTACATGAGTTGAATGAATTTTCACGATAAATGTTCTGTTATAACTGCCAGATTGCTACTGATCTACTGAGATTTTTCTTTGTACTTATTTGGTAAGATGTTTAGATAAGCTGTGAAGATAGTTGTCTGGACTGGTAATTTCATATCTGTAGTTGATTATTTCATACGCATGGAAGCTCCACTTTATGAATTCGTTCATTAGCTTCTTCCCAATGGAGACAATGTTTTTGCCGGTTTTATTTTGGGCTTCTTTTTGATTTTCATCTACATCATTTTTTTGGCTGGATACTTCGACTTTCGAGTGAATTTCTTTTTCCGGTTTCTTAGGTACTTTATGTGTTATTTCTCGTTGAGGGGATGTATGAGCAATGTACAAGCTGTTATTTTGTATATTTTCTTGAAATTGCATCATTTCTCTTTTAGGGCATGTATCTCCACCATACCAGCGGCTATTTTCTTGTATTTGTTCTAGTTTAGAATTTGTAGCTTTTATTTTATCTAAACTTACTCCTGAAAGTTCAGAACTAACAGATTTTATATCAAATACTGATGTTACAATGGAGGATCTGTCATGAACTGTGAAGGCCGTGTATGCCATTTTAATTGTGTCTTCTTTGTTTTTAAAAATCACCCCTTCTTTTTTACTTTTCTGTTTTCGGTTATTTATTATAACTGTGCCATCATGTTTGGAGGGATTATTTATTGAGCCACTTTTCATTTTTTCATCAGCTGTTGTAATTGGATTTTCTGTCAAAGAATCGTTATCACCTTTTGATACAGATCTTGTTCTAACACTGCTATCTGGTTGAGCTTTTTTCTTTCTTAAATTCTTTACTTGCAGAGGTTCCAAATCATCTTCTGATGACATACATACGAAATACTTTTGGAATTTTTTCTCTTCAACTAATAGAAAAAAAAGAGAAAGCACATCATTAATTGATATTTAAGAAATTAATATTTTTAGTTTACATTACATAAAAACGTATTAAGATTGAAATTTGATACATTTTCATCAACAAATAAAAAAATACATTTTTTTTATGCACCTATGGGTTTAACGCATTTTAAAGTTACATGCGCTTTTATTTATGTCCCGACATGCGAGATAGTAACATAATGCTTTGAGTTATAAATTATTCTTTAAATAATTTTATTACTTATACGGTAAAACAATTTTAGAGAAATTAAGAAATATATATTTCACTCATACTAATCAGATAATAAATAAACCTAGACAGATGACCTAATAAACAAACTTAGAAATAAAAACATCTATAAAATCATGTTTGAAAGAAGGAAAAAAATATATATGCCTCTCAAATTTAGTTCAAAATTATTTCGTCCTTTCTTGTCAAATGATAGTTTTTCTCATTTTCTTTTTTGATCAATGAATACGATTTCAGATAAACAAATTTTTCGTCTAACTGTTTCGTTTTTATGGGTGTGGGAACAGTGGAATGAATTAATGTTAAAAATGAAATATTCAGGAAGTAAATAAATTGTTCTGAAATTTAAAAATGCAAATATGAGCGTTGAGAAAAAATTTGAATTGCACGATTTTTTTTTCAAAGGAAATTGTGCGTTTAAATCTTCAATTTTTAAACAGGATCTTTCAGAACAATTTCTATTTTACCAATTGTTTTAGTTAATCATATTCTAAATAGGACAAATGCTGTAGACGTGTAGACACTTTTAAATTCTAATACCAAGAGATGCACAAATTAAAATTATCCGAAATTCGGATTAGTAAAATATGCTATTTTAAAGAAAGCTGATACACAAAGAATATGTATCAATCTAATAACATATTACAATTATATTAATGGAATTCGTGATCTTGTTTATTTATTTTTATACCATCAGACAAATACCTCATTTTACTCGCACTCCAGTAAAGACTATCATAATCAAATCTTTTTAAATTATGAAGTTACAAACATTCTCGTCTCATACAAAAGAGTCTAAAATCCCAAGTGATTGAAAAGGAAGTGAAAGTTAAAAACAAAACCATTTTTTTTCTCCCCAGTGATCGGATTTTCTGGTGCTAATTGTTCCCACCTTAAATATTTTGGAATAACTCAATCTTTTCGTA
This sequence comes from Maratus michaelseni, assembly GCA_963931845.1. Classification (NCBI taxonomy): domain Eukaryota; kingdom Metazoa; phylum Arthropoda; class Arachnida; order Araneae; family Salticidae; genus Maratus; species Maratus michaelseni. The sequence continues at coordinate 43,165,934 of OZ007588.1, read as the reverse complement.
AATTAATAAGTTCTGGAAATTAAAATATTTCGATTTATCCAACACAGCGGATCAAATTACATCGTAATTTTTAACCTTTTTTCGAAACCACTTTTAAAGGGAATAATCTTTTTTTCGAATTACCCAAGTTCGACTTAGATAGATTTTACTACGTGTGCAATTTTTAATATTTAGTTTTGTTTTATTTGCTTGTTATAGTACTACACGACGCTGCGTGCATCGGGTATTCGAGATTGATAATTCTTTGCTATTTTTCATTTACAAGACGAATAATTACAAACTTTTATATTTTTACGTTTTACACAACTTTTGCTTATGACGATTAACAAATATAGAAGAATGCATGCTATAGTTTTGCAAAGAACATTAACGAAATTTTGTGAAGTATTTGTGAAGACGTTACATGGGTAATAGGAATTGTTATCATATGTGCTTCAAACGAAATTTCGCAAACTTTCGGATGTGAGCTCTCATTTAATATACACATAACACAAATTTTATTCATATTATATATATTATTTTTCAGATGTATAACAATAAATATTCTTTAAACATTTTTTAATGAATATATATTCATTGAAATGTTCATTAATTATTCTCTAAATTATTATCTACCCCCTCTTTCCAGAAATAGTATTAAAACAACCCAACAAAAACTGTACATGTCAACATACAATGTCTTTTTTACCGTCATTACTATAGAAAATAACGCAAAAAATTAAAATATACTTACTTTTATTTTCCCATATCTTGTCCTTTTGAAACTGCATGTTAGTTTTGGAGAAGAAGTCTTTTTGAATATTTATCATTATGAATAGATAATGCAGTCGTTTCGCAGAAGGTCTTTTTGAAGATTCGAAAGAGAGAGTGTAAGCTACCAAGTATCTAATGGCCTTCAGACTGACAGTTCCATGTGATTTCGGAAAAACTTGGCGCACCAATCTGTTAAATTTGTATTTCTGAAATAAAGAAAAATATACATAAACTAAATATTACCACTCATTTATTGACAAAATTATAATAAAACGTTATTCTTAATTCGCACGAATCATTGTCCCAGGACTCCCATTCGTCCTATTTTATAATACCTGTGAAAAAACAGAAAAGAAAAAATTCGTTAGCAAAAAAAAAAAAAAAAAACTCGCGGAAGAATATTTCTACAAAACTTGTAAAGAAAAAGCAAAAAGAATACTTTTCTTTGAAAAAAGAGGTATTTAAAAAGCGAACTGAGTTTGAGGCTTGTTAAAACTTGAACTATTTCGCGAAAGTATACAATGTATATTCTAAAACAATACTAATTCTAAATATTATTATTCATTAAAAATTATAATTTTTTTAATAATATCTTTTATTTGAAGAATTGTTTTGTAGAGAACATAATAAAAAATTAAACGTGGTAAAAATGGGACAAGAAATTCTCCAAGAAAAACTTCGATATTTTAGAGTAAACAACAAATGAAAAGTCTTATTTATTATATTATTATAGTGACATGATGAAGTATTTTCTTTTTTTCACAAGTTTTAACAAGATATTTGTTAATTATATTGACTTATATATGTCGTAGGCTAATTGGGAAATACGGCTCTTTGCAAACAGGCTAGGCTCTTTGCAAAGAGCCGGTGTAATTGGAGAACTATTCCCCTTTTCCCAATCAGCATGATGTTTTTCAGGCTTATTGCAAAGAGCCTAGACAGCGTTAAGCTAATTGGAATATGGTCATTTATTTTTCAATCAGCCTGACATTCTTTAGAGTCCTTGACCATGCCTATTTAGAAAATGACCAGTTCTTTGTCAAAATATGGTGTTGTACCCAGCTAAAACCTTAAAATTACATTCAAAGTCGACCCGAACCCGACAGAAAAATTCCATCGGACCGTAACCCGAACCTAAAAGAAAGAAAGAAATTCCTTCGGGTCGCAACCCGACCCGAACCAGAAAACTCAAGTTATCCCGAAATCCGACACAAACCCGACGAAAAAAACCCATCGAACCGTAAGCCGATCCGAACCCGATAAAATAAATTCCTTCATGTCACCCGAACCTAAAAATTCGACGTTAACCAGTAACCCAACCCAAACAAGACATAAAAATTCCATCGAACCGTAACCAGATCCGAACCTGAAAATAATAGTTAACCCGAACCAGGAAAAAAATTCCATCAAACCGTAACTCGATCCGAACCCGACAAAATAAATTTATTCGTCTCGCAACCCGACCCGAACCTGAAAATTGAAGTTAACCCGAAAGCCGACCCGAACCAGAGAAATAAAAATCCTTTGATACGTAAACCGATCCGATCTCGGCAAAATAATTTTCGTCGTCACACAACCCGATCTGAACCAGAAAATTGAAGTTAACCCGAAACCCGAACTGAACCCGACAAAAAATCCATCGAAACGTAACCCGATCCGAACCCGACAAAATAAATTCCTTCGTGTCACAACCCGATCCAAACCAGAAAATTCATGTTAACCCGAAACCCGACCCGAACCCAATAAAAAATCTATCGAATCGTAACCCGATCCGAACCAGACAAATTAAGTTTCGTAGTTTTGCTACCCGTTCCGAAACTGAAATTTTAAGTTAACCCAAAAACCGATTTGAATCTGAAAATTTAATTTAACCCGAAACGTAACCCAAACCTGAAAATTAAAGTTAACTCGAAACACAAAGTTGAAACGCTACCCGACTCGAAACTGGAAATTAAAGTTAACCCGAAACCCGATCCCGACAAAATAAATTCCTTCGTGTCGCAACCCAATCCAAGCCAGAAAATTCAAGTTAACCTGAAACCCGACCCGAACCCGATAAAAAAATCCATCGAACCGTAACCCGATCCGAACCCGACAAAATAAATTCCTTCGTTTCTGGTTTGGATCGGGTTGTGACACGAAGGAATTTATTTTGCCGGGTACGGATCGGGTTATGGTTCGATGGATTTTTTGACGGGTTCGGGTTTCGGGTTAACTTCAATTTTTAGTTTGGGTTAGGTTTCGGGTTAAATTAAATTTTCAGGTTCGGGTCGGTTTTAGGGTGACTTGAATTTTCAGTATCGGTTCGGAATGCGTGACGACGAAATTCATTTTTCGGGTTCAGATCGGGTTACGATTAAATGGAATTTTTTTCTTGGTTCGGGTTGGGTTTCGGGTTAACTATTATTTTCCGGTTCTGGTCGATTTGCAACACGAAGGTATTTATTTTATCGGGTTCGGATCGGTTTATGGTTCGATGAATTTTTTTATCGGGTTCGGGTTGGGTTTCGGATCAACTTGAATTTTCTGGCTTGGATCGGGTTGTGACACGAAGGAATTTATTTATCCGGGTTCGGATAGAGTTACGGTTCAATGAAATTTTTGACGGGTTCGGGTTTCGGGTTAACGTCAGTTTTCAGTTTTGGGTTGGGATGCGTTTCGACTTTGTGTTTCAAGTTAACTTTAATTTTCAGGTTTGGGTTAGGTTTCGGGTTAAATTAAATTTTCAGGTTTGGGTTAGGTTTCGGGTTAAATTAAATTTTCAGATTTTGGTTAGGTTTCGGGTTAAATTAAATTTTCAGGTTCATATCGGTTTTTTGGTTAGCTTAAAATTTCAGTTTCGGATCGGGTTGCGTGACGACGAAATTTAATTTGTAGGGTTCGGATCGGATAGCGGTTCGATAATTTTTTTTTCGGGTTCGGGTCGGGTTTCGGGTTAACTTGAATTTTCTGGTTTGGATCGGGTTGTGGTACGAAGGAATTTATTTTGTCGGGTTCGGATCGGGTTACAGTACAATAGATTTTTTGACGGGTTCGGGTTTCGGGTTAACTTCAATTTTCAGTTTGGGTTAGGTTTGACGTTTGAGGTTAAATTAAATTTTCAGGTTCAAATCGGTTTTTGGGTTAACTTAAAATTTCAGTTTCGGATCGGGTTGCGGGATGACGAAATTTAATTTGCCGGGTTCCGATAGGGTTACGGTTCGATAGATTTTTTTATCGGTTTCGGATCTGGTTACGGTTGGATGAAATTTTTATGTCTTGTTCGGGTTGGGTTACTGATTAACATCGAATTTTTAGGTTCGGGTCGCGTTGCGACATGAAGGAATTTATTTTGTCAGGTTCGGATCGGGTTATGGTTCGATGTTTTTTTTTGTCGGGTTCGTGTCGGATTTCGGGTTAACGTGAGTTTTCTGGTTCGGGTCGGGTTGCGACTCAAAGGAATTTTTTTTGTCATTTTTGGATCGGGTTACGGTCCGATGGAATTTTTCTGTCGGGTTCGGGTCGACTTCGAATGGAATTTTCAGGTTCGAGTTGGGTACAACACAATGTTTTGAGAAAGAACTGGTCATTTTCTAAATAAGTATGGTCATTTTTCATTTAGCCTAACGCTGTCTAGGCTCTTTGCAATAAGGCTGAAAAACATCAGGCTGATTGGGAAAAGGAAATGATTCTCCAATTAGACCGGCTCTTTGCAAATAGCCTAGGCTGTTTGCAAAGAGCCGGATTTACCAATTAGTCTACGACATATATATTTTTTTCATTGTTTGTGTGTATTTATACTTCTCCTTTTTCATGTCTAAAATATTTTGTTATTCCAGTATCACAGCCAGCTTGTCTATTTTGGCGAACATAGTTTGGCGCATGATTAAATTTATTGCTTTTGTAAATCGTATAAAATTGTAACCATATGAATATTTGGCTATTGATCACCTTTTGCGGGATAATGGAAAAATGCCTTAAAAGTAATGTATTAATTTATAATTAAGTTCTAAAAATATTTAAATCTTGTATCGTCATCGAAAACACACACGTGAACATAAGTTTAATAATTCTAGCCTATCAGGAAGTGAGTGAAAAATCGATTCCCAAATTCCACCGTTACATACAAAAATCAATTTCAATTAAATAAAACAGTGTAGAGGTATAAGAAATAGCATCATCTATATTTTTTTTAATACATGGGTCCCAAAATTTATAAACTTCCCGTAAGGCATGGTGACGTCACGGCGACGTCACTGTGAAGTCACACTGTGACTTTGTGACCGTCGTCGTGACGTCACGTGACGTTGATGTGAAGTCACTGTAACGTAAATGCGAGGTCGTTATGGCCGTTTTCAAGGCTTTCTGTGACCTTACAATGTGACTACTTTGTGAAGTCACCGTGCGACTTCAATGTGAAAAATGAGACGAATCTGCATCGGATAGGGTGACCGGATTTTACCCGAATCCTATACGGATTGTTCGGATCAAAATTTTTTTATGGTTCAAGTTTGTGACGTTTGTGACGACACTGCACCGGGTCGGGTGACCAGATTTTACCCGAATCCAATCCAGAAACTTCGGATCGATCTTTTTGGATTTGTTTGGCTACAGAATAGATTTAGATTAGTTGTCGTGTGACCTGATTTTCGTGAACCCGATCTGACCCGAGTCGGGTATAATGTTTTTACTGTAAGTCTTGTTTGGAATAGAATCTTGCATAAGACCGAGTAACCAGATTTTATCAGAAATTGTGTTACGATACAATTTCTGATGTCGGCTCGGATCTAGAGTCATACACGAATCCGGTTATATACTTCTTGAACATGATTGAATGTCAACTTGAACATGAATGATGGTTGACTGAAACTATATTTTGATTCAACCCGTATTCTTATCCTAACCCAACAACAACAACAACAAAAAATCTGTAAGCCCACAACCCGACCGAACCTGATAAATGATTTCGCATAGATTCGGGTAACAAGATTTCACCAAATACGGATAAGATCGACGATAAGGATTGGATCGGCAATCATTTTTATTGATGCAACTCGTATTCAAATTAAAACTTTGCATCTGATTGAGAAACCGGTTAACACGAAACTTTCTGACACATTTATGAACAAACTTTTAAACGCATGGCACTTGCATGCCTGATTATTAAAGCTATTTGGAATGAATAGCGTTTTCCATTTTTAGATAAATGTAATACTTAAGATCAATGTCGGTCACGTTTTACCCATTTCTGACGCTGCGCGTCGGAAATTTGTTTCAAAACACCGACTTTGATAGTGTTTTCTGAAACATCATCTGCCGTTACCAAAAAATGGATAACGCCATTCGATTATATATAGGGTAGATGTGCCAGTAATGGACACCCTTAAGGAATTTCTTTAACAATTATTTTTTAATTAATAGTTATAATTGTTATATTCAACATTTTTTAATATTATATTACTCTACCAACAATATTTAACCATGCTCATAGTCAAATTTCCCAATGTGAATCTAAATTTAATTGTAAATAACAGAAATAAATCAAAACACCCTAAACTCCAGTAATGGACACCTCACAAAAAGTAATAGATAAATGATATTATGATTGCATTTAAAACTAGTGCTCGCGATTATACGTTTATATACGTTTAAACGTATACGTAGTCAAGCCTTTTTTCCATATGATTTCTATTAAAAATCGTTACCGGTTACAATACGTTTTATACGTATTATACGTATAATCGCGAGCACTATTTAAAACTAGAATTTAAAGATAGCATATTAATGAAATAAATAAAGCTGAATTTTTATTGGTTATTTTTTTATAAACCAAAAACATTGAAGGTGTCCCATTACTGGAAGGCGGTCCATTACTGGCACATCTACCCTTTTCTGAATAAGAACACCTGCCAATTTCATGTATTTCCGAATAAAAATGAATTCAGAAATATGCCAGAAATTAGCTATTTTGGATTTGAGAACAACTTTAAAGAAAATATAAGTATACATTTTCAAATAAACATTCTGAAAAATTTATATTAGGAATCAATTTAAATAATAGATATACCTATTGTGCGATATTATTAAATAATAAACATTATATCAAGCAGTAAAACAGTTTTCGTTGTAAATGAAATATAGAACTTAAGATCATAAATGCCAAAAAAAAATTATATATTTTTTTTCTTTACAAATTATTTTATTTATAGTTTTTGATAGAATACTAAATGCAGAACTTAAATATCAATTTTTACAGTAAAAACATTCGATAACACAGCTGGAAAAATTACCTTAACTAAACAGTTATTTTATTGTTTCATCAATATTTATTATTTTTGTGCATCTAACATTGACATATCTCGACAAATAAACTATTCAATGCATTAAAATGTCACATTTTTTTTTTCAAATATACCGGAAAATTATTTCTGGAAACCTACACTAGCAACGAAATTATTAAATTGAAATCAAATATTAATAGTTTTAAAAATTGCAATGTTTTTAATTATAATGAATAACTATGAAAATTTAACTAAGAAACGCAAAACATTAAATAAATGCCTCCTTTTACATAACACTTTACATTTAGAATACATATTGTTAGTAAATTCTTTAAGCTTTTTTCCAAATAGTCTATTTAAAAAAATTTAAAACATTAAAGATAAAATTTAATACAAGTGATTTTTTAAAAGAAAATTTAAACATCTTAATTTTTAAATAATGCAATATTAAATGTACTAGTACTAAACATGCACTATTAACAAAACTGCGAAGACATTAAAAGTTACCTGCTGATCTATAGGTAAAGGTGTTATTGTTGAATGCTCCTTATCTGCTTCCCTTTCATTGAAAAATTAGACTGTACATCCACTACAATAATTTTCAAATTATTCCAGCAGAGAGGTGTGTTCACAGATCTGAGAAATCAAATATCACTCAGGCCTTATGAATGCACCCGGCTAGACACAGGTAGATGTTAAAATGGATGGTTTACTTTAAAATGGAGATTGTTCACTTTAGAACGTTAATTTACTTACACAGTATAAATCTACAAACTTCAAAGAACCCAACACACGCTAATCCTAGCTTCGAATGAGAAAAAGTCGTCTGCCTTCAATATGCGCGCGCAGTATTGTTTAAACACAACAAAATAACAGCTAGCAGATGTTTCCAACTTTACCGCAAATGATATAGGAAGAAAATAATTTAAATAAAGACATTTCAAAACCTTTATAATTTGTATGGCTGAAAAATGAACTTCTAATGATGCTATAATATTCTTTTTTTATATGAGAGATTTTTGTTTTCTTAGAAATAAGCTGTGAAAATTTACATTTTTATATATTTTTTAATCCATTGCATTTGCTTTAGACGTCAAAAGTAAAGATAAATTTTAAATAATAATTGATTTAATAGGCTTTATAAAGTAATTTCGATATAAATTTAAATTGCAATCAAATTTCCTAAGTACAAATTTTTTATTTTTTACACTCTATCGAAAAGAGCAATATATTTAATAGAGGTGACATCTTACTAAGCACTGGCCAGTTTTGGATAAATTGCTATAGGAATGACATATACTTTATATCATGTTTTTAATTCATTTTTGCTCGGAAATACAAGAAATTGGCTCGTGTTTTGTTCAGAAACTATGTTATTGAAAAACCTTTTCCATTTTTAGCACTTTCCAACCTAGTTGAAAAGTGCTTATGACTTCGGTTTGTCTGGCCGTATGGCCGGATGGCCGTCTGGCCGTATGGCCGTCTGGCCGTCTGGCCGTCTGGCCGTCTGTCCGTGCTCTAACTCCCGTAAATATGCTCGGATTGCTCTGCAATTTTTATATGTTATTGTCGTTATCTATGGCACGTTCCCTATTTCAACTGAAGTGTGTAGCACTTATAGTTTTCTTACAGGGACACTCAAAAGAATTCCGTTACATTGCGGTCTATGGGGAAAAATCATTTGCGGTTTATTTTAAAAATGTTTCACTATTGTAAACGCATTGAAATTTATATAGATCACTAAGATGCATTAGAAGAAGCTTAATATGGAATAGTAGGTGTATAGCACTTAGAGTTACTTTACAGGGACAGTCAAAATAATTCCGTTACATTACGTCTATGGAGAAAAATCGTCTGCGGCTTATTTAAATAATGTTCCACTATTTTAAACGCATTGAAGTTTATATATATTACTAAGGTGCATTACAAGAGGCTTACTACAGAATAGTGTGTGTATAGCAGTCATCGTTCATTTACAGGGACACACAAAAGAATTCTCTACTGTCTGTTAACAATAATTCCTGGAAGTGCGTTTTAAGTTACTAAACGCGATTTTAATCTTAACTAGCTTTTTGTCTATTACGTGGTGTGTATAAATTCTGTAGATCCTATACAGGGCAGCACAAAAGTTCGCGAACACATTTCCGTTTATTGACAGAAACTCCAGAAGGAGAATTTAAACGGTGCTACGCGTTTCCTAACTAAACTAAAATTTAGCATCCTATGTATATATACAAATCTATAGATCATATACAGGGCTACATAAAAGTATTCGGATATTTTTCCAAATATTGTATATATTGAAAATTCCTGAAATTACGTTTTTAAATATGTTATGCGTTTTCCAAATTGTTTACTTAGATGTCATCTTTCAGCTTATTAAACGGTAATGATTTGTAAAATTATTTTAGAAGCGTGGAAAGTGCTACATAATCTATGCTTGAAGAAATGATTTTTCGTTCTTGTTTATTAAAAGCAGAAGATCTTTCAGAAAAGAATGTCAAAGTCGGCGTTTTGATTTGAATATCCGACGTGACAGTGAAAGACAGGAGAAAAACTGGTCGTCACGTGACACGAATTGCTTATAACTTGATAAATAACTAAATTTCTATTTAAGGATTTTTACCTGTGTATTATATAGTATATTTTGTTAAATTTCATGAAAATGGTAATGAAAATTGTAAAACATTATCTGCCTCATATATGTAGACAGATATTTATTTATTATTTTATTTTGGAAATACTCAATATATTTAAATAGTGTGTGACAATATTTTTATTAATGATTTAGGTACATGACATAATTCAAATCTATATTTTATGAGTTTTTTTTTTCCAAATTCACTCTCCGATCACACCGTGAAGTCAGAGAGTGTTGGCATTTTGGTCATAGTTTTTACGTGACTTATGTGACTTGCAGTGACGTCATTGCAACGTCACAAAAATTTCTAAAGCTGTCAAAAAGTAATTTTCTTTATGTTATAAGATGTTCTAAAGTTTATTTTAAGTTTTCTTTAGATCTCCAAGACGTTCACATTTTGGTCACAGTGTCACGTTACAAAGTGGTGGCATTTTGGTCACAGATGTGACGTGACGTACGTGACTCACATTGACGTCACAATGACGTCACTGTGACTGTGCATGCTATGCGGGTTGTATATTACAAATTTGGAAAATTTGTTATTTAAACAGCATAATTGCAAACTTGTGTGTACCGCTATTAAGGTATATCTCTGTATTATTTAATCGCAGAATTTCTGCATTAAATAAAGTTAATATTTCTATGGGGAAATAGTGGTTTAAAAAAAATCCGGAGGTTTGAGAGGTAACAATGTAATATCGATGTTGAACGATCATTGTTATTTATTGACACCATTATGTTAAGAACCACTTTCAAGACAAGGATTTGAGAAGTGAAAGACATATCTAAACTATCAACACCTGTAACGTGCTTAGAAAATAATTTGGTTTATCACGAGCATTATTATTATATATTTATTTTGAAATATTCAAATCATATTTAACATAAAATGCATTATCGTCTTCCAGAAGTTATATTTAAACTTTTATTGCATTGATGTATAGTTACCACATCCTCTCACTTCAAAAAAAAAAAAACAAAAAAAAAAACAAAAAAAAAAACATAAAATGACATACTTTTTTTATTGAATATTTTTTCTGGTTTGAATTTGTATGTTTTAACTTGGCAAAAACAAATCGAAGACACGTCATCTCGTTCACCTACACCTTCGATTTTAATCCAACCCAGCAAAAGGGATCAATCAGACTTGCCAGTTTTGCCTCCGTTTTCATTCAGAAATTCCGAACAGTTATTTTCACCTTATTTAATGACAGACATTTCAAGATTACGAAAAATAAAAATTCTTCTTTTGAAATTACCGGTGTAATTTCGGAATATTTGAATTAAAATAAAGAGGCCAAACTTGTAACCCAGTTTCAAACTACAAGTTTTACATTAAGCTAAAGCAAATGAAACACAGCTACAGATTGAAAATTTTCTGTTGGCGACTCTTCCATACGATAATGGAGGAAAAAAAAACAAAAAACAGAACGGGTATTCGTAAACAATTAACTTGGCTTCAAACAGCTAAATAAATCCAATATCTCCCAACTCTGAAAATGTACAAATCATACTAGATCCGACCCTTCGTCTTATTTAATTACAGAATATCTGTCATTAAATAAAGGAAACTAATTGACGTAGCAACCCGATGTGTTGCATTTGCATAACATGAGATCTTTCGGTATTTTAGGGAAAAAAAGAATTCTAATTTAATTCTACTATAAGATATGATGTATAGTATTAATTTTATTAAATTTCTTATTATAAGTTAGATATCATGATTATAGTGTAAATGAATTAAAAAATACTAAAATTACATTTCTCAAGTTGCGTGATTTTGATGCAACTACAGTAGAATGCTGTTATAAGGTAAAGGCGACATACGAGAAAAAAAAATTCGTCGAGATGATTTTCGATAAGAAATTCGACAGCTTGTCCAAGCTAATGCTTGTTTACTTAACTAACTCGTCTCAGCGAATTCGTCCAAATTTGTATCGTAAATTTCGGTAGAATGAATATGGTTTAGAAAAACAAAAATGAATATGATCATTTGTCCTGTACTTATGAGCGAAAAATAGCCGGGCAAGGACTTTTCAGCCATTGAATATAGAAATTATGTACACAGGTTTCTTTCCGAAGACAGTGCAACGTTTTAATTTCGTAAAATTTAGTTACGAATTAATGCTTTAATTTTAATGCATTTTTCCGTTAGCCCGTCACAGGTGATCAATCGCCGAATATTCTTTATGGTTACAATTTCATACGACATACAAAAACAACGGATCGCCAATAAAAGCCGACTAACTATGAAATTGCTAAAGCGAAATATTTTAAAGATTACAAAGAAGAAAATAAAAATAAAAATAAAGCATCTAACACAAACACACACACACACACACACACACACACACACACACATATATATATATATATATATATTATATAATATATACATATAATTTTGAATGTGCTTTAATCAATTAATAATTTCACGTAAATTAAGATATAATTATATGTTGAGTAATCTATTTAGAAATCCTAAAAGGATTGTTTTAATAATGATTTATTTTCATTCATATTGTCATAGCTTAAAAAAAGAAACAAGGTAAAAATTATATATATTTTTAATAAATTCAATAGCTCGCTCTTTCTACGATGCTTTTCCATAACCGGTACCCACGACAAATTTATGTGTTGAAAGGGAATTATTTTGGAAATATCAGGTATTGCAGTCATATTAGGCTTGATTTTCAAGATAAAAATTGAATGCTTATAAAGGAATATTAAAAAAAATTACTTTTATTTACCTATTAAAAATGTTTACTATATCCTATTTGTCCTGTAAATGCGACATTCATAAGATACTTTATTTCGTGAAAGAATCTTATGAATTTTAAATTTCGCATATCTAAGTAAAGTACTTATTTGCATGAGGGGCTCGGGAATAAAACATGGTAATTTACATTTTTTTAAATTTTTCTTAATTTTCATGTAAAATTGATTAACTGCATCCCGATACCCTTTTAAATGTACAAGGCCTGTTTAGTATTCAATAGATGCTATAATAATCAGATGTACCGGGTGATTATAATTAAAGTTACGATTTCAAAAATCGATAATTTTAAAACTACTAGTCAGAATGACTTGACATTTTAGAAGAACAATTGTGACGCAATGGAATTTTGTTTGGCGAAAGAAAAAATATATACTTCCAAAATGTGCCGATAGATGGCACTGTCAGGGTTCATATTGTCTGGAGATATGCAAATAAATAATACGTGACATGCGCACCGCAGACATAGCTGCCATAAAAATGCAGAGCACCAGCTTTTTGCCTGAATGTTTCATCATTTGCCTGTATGTTTCATCATGAAGGATCGCGCTTTGCTCTTGAAGCTTTTTTGTAAGAACGATGACTGTGCACTTACAGCTATTACGAAGTTTCAGACAAGAAAATCCATAAAAAGGGGTCCAATAACCACAAATGGTCTGCGAAAAATGATTGCTAAATTCGAAAAGACCGGTTCATTTGACGTTAAACGGGGTAGAGAAAGGAAACCAGTTTCGGCTGCAGTAGTGGAAGATGTGGCTACAGCATTATAAGAACAGACTAACATTGATGCTAGAATCAGCAGTGAACGTAGAATTGGCCGAATAGTGGATATGCCGAACAGCACGGTACGTAAAGTCCTACGGAACATCTTGTGCTGTTATCCGTACAAAATAACTCATGTGCAGGAGTTACTACCAACTGACCTGGAAGCACGTCAATATTTTGCCCTACAATTCCTTGCCCGGATGGAAGTGGACAACGGATGGCCATGGAACATTCTATGGTTTGGCGAAGCAAACTTTTATTGGCAAGGTTCTGTAAATACGCAAAATTGCAGAATATGGGTGACCGAGAAGACGTCCCATCTATGGCTTCTTCAGTCTGAAAAAGTCACTGTGTGGTGCGGAATAAGGGCAGCGTTTATCGTGGGTCCGTTTTTCTTCGAGGAGATTACACCTGCGGGTCCCGTTACCTGCACCGTTACTGGCAAGCGGTATGAAGCACTTTTGCGTAACCATGTCCTTCCGGCACTACAGAAGCTTCAGTGTGTGGATCGCACAATATTCATGCAAGATGCGCTGCTCCGCACATTGCTACTCCTGTGAAGCAGCTACTGAGTAATAATTTCGGAGATGATAGGATCATAAGCCGCCTTTTTCCAACAACGTGGCCGCCACGTTCCCCCGACTTAAACTCGTGTGATTTCTAGCTTTGGGTGTACCTGAAGAATGTTGTTTACAGCGGGCGGATTCAGAATCTAGTCGACTTGAAGGCAAGCATCACACACCACACCCATTGCATCAGTACAGATACCCTCCGATCTGTTGTGGAGCATGCCATTTTGAGTTTCAAGTTAGTAGCGGAACAAGGCGGAGGCATATCGAACAACTTATGCCTTAATCATCAGTAAGGTGTTTGTTCCATGAAGCTCTTTTTTTTTTTTTTTTTTTTTTTTTTTTGTCATTATTGCTGTTGTCGCTGCAAATCCGTATTCTTGTCTTTTTGCTAATAAATTTTTAGTAAATTCATGAACTCTATATTTTACTTTTGGCTAACAACATTCCTGTGTTTAACGAATACATTTTTGGTCTTTCCCCTGACATTACCCTGACAGCGCCATCTATCGGCACATTTTGGAACTATATTTTCCTTCGCCAAACAAAATTCCATTGCCTCACGATTGTTCTGCTAAAATATCAATACATTCTGACCAGTAGTTTTAAAATTATCGATTTTTGGAATCGTAACTTTAATTATAATCACCCGGTATATTTTACATATTTTCAACAATTTTTTGTGATTAAAATTTAATAAGTGCAATAAATTAGGCAACATATATTAGACAAAAAATAATAAAAATAGTAAACACATGGTAATTTTTTATTCCGGATTTTCATGTAAGATTGTTTAACAGCATCCTTATACCCTTTTAAGAATACAAGATCTATTTAGTACTCAATAGATGTTATGATAATCAAATATATATTTTACATATGTTCAACGAGCTTTTCTCAGTAAACGCGTAGTTAATTGAAGGTTCGATTCTAAGAAATCACTGTTTAAAGAGGAAGTAATCAAGTTAGTTTTGTTTGTAAAAAAAAAAAAAAAAAAAAAAAAAAAAAAAAAATCTTAAATAATTTGAAATTTGCATTTTGTTAGCGCTTGCCTTATTTTTCTCTTAAGTATTTCAATCACTTCTCATTCTTATCTTAGTAAAACTTAATTTTTTCCCCTGAATATTTCGTAAATAAAACATATATGACACGATATTTTTACAACATTTCTGTAGCTTGTGCATTATTATAAAAATAATACCAAAACTACGATAAATTAATGTTTTACGTTCAACATTTCTGAGTTACTAAAGCTTAGCATACAATGGCGATACCGAATTTATGGAAGTTCGAAAAAGTTCCATTATTTTCATTCGCCACATTACTTTTTTCTATCTGTAATTTCACAATTTAAGATAATGTTTAAATTCTGCTCGGTGACTTTCTAGAAGGATTCAAGTCTTAGATAAAGCTTGTTAATCTTTCAATTATTCCTTTTTCTGAAACCAGGGAGGGTATTTTATTACGCAGAAATAAATGTTCTTAAAGAAAAATATTCCAAATAATGCCTTTAGAAAGTTTTTATTCTGTAACATAAAATGTATACAACTTTTTCATAAATAAATTCACTAGCTGGAGCTATTTATCATACATTAACAAAGCGTTGTATCTTTCGTAGTCGGATTCGATACACAAGTTAAATTAACATATTGTGACAAAATATTTTGGGAAAGTCATGAATTTCAATTATGAAATTAGACGTGATTTTCAAGTTAAACATTTGATGATTACTAAAACAGTGTTTTTTTTTTTTTTTAAACAATTTTTTGTCTTATATTTATTCTTTTATAGATGTTCACATAAGATAACAATTCATCACGAAACCAAGTGAAAAATTGAAATTGAACAAAAAAATGATTAGGGAAAAGACAGTTAATAGAATTTATCGAATGAATGCTTTTTATTAAATATGGCGGTTTGAACTGTTAACAATTTTACACACACTTCTTTTTTGTTGAAAGGGATGTTCGAAATAGAAGATTAATACACACAGGCATATATAAATAAACAATTAAATAAATAAATAAACGAGGACTTTTTTGTGACAATTTTTTTATATATATATTGTGGAGTTTCATAGAGTTTTCTTTATATTTATTTTCTAAATTTAATTTTCAATAAAATAAAATTTATATACTTTCTCTTTAAGGTTGTACAAAGTAAATACTCCAGTTTTTTGGGGTTTTTTTTGTTGAATCTAGAATTGAAAAAATTAGCATTCTAAAATATTTTTTTTATTGTACTTACTGAAAATGACGCAAAACTTCATAAAACAATTCACTTGAATTTCTTCACATCTGGAAATATTAATGTTAGTAAATAAAAAAATTAATTGGAAGCAAAAAATAGAAACATACCTAAAAATCATTAAAATGTTTTTAGAATGTTTTATGCATATTTATTTTGTAAGATTTTAATTTACATGACCAAAAAAAAAAAGCAAAGAATTATATAAAACAGAACACATTTTCTAAAAATAGGAACGAACGTAGTAACATTCTGTTATTATCTTTTAAAAACTTATTTGTTTCATTTCTTTCTTTTAGTCCAGTCTTACTCGAATTTAAATTCTCTAAGTAATTTTAATTCTTTAAATATCTAAGCTAATGACGTATGGGTAAAAATTTAAAGCATTCAATAAAAAATAAACAAACAAGAAAGAAAGAAAAGAAACACCGTGCAATTCAAATTAAGCATTGATAACTAGCTTAACCCCTTCAGGGTTAACGTGCACAATAGGAGACAGTCTAATTTTAAAATTATCCTTGAAATATGTCTTGTAGTATGGGCTTTAACCCCTTCAGGGGCAAAGTATTCTTGTAGCTAAAATATTGAAATGATTGATTGACGCCAGCATTCACGAACGAATTTATTTTAAAATAAGTAAAAGCTTTTCCTCGTGTACCTAATAAATTCAAAATTTAATTATAAAATTCTGGTGTCATTGTGGCATTTTGGGATTAAAATTAAGTGGTATATATAATATACCGGTGCCCTTTAAGGGGTTAACGTAGGGAATAGTGAATTCTCTTATAGCATCTTTTTTATATAATGAAAGATCATTCAATCGTAGATTTAACACTTAGAACTACCATATATAAGCTGTCATTTTGACGGTTACCAAATGAATATATTCCAATTCGAACCAGAAATTTCTTTTTAAAATAAATTAAATATAAACTCACAGAAATACTTTAAATGAATAAGTTAAGTAGTGTTAAATAAAATTTCTGGTGTGAAATACTTTTAACAAACTTGAGTAAAATTTCCGGTAGCTCTAGTGTTAAAAATGATATATTACATATTACACAATAAAATGCTTATTTCTCAATTTTTTATTTCTTGCCTTTATACGCGAAATATATATCAAATTAAACATTTAAAATAAATGAAGAAAGGGAAATTTTTTAAATATGTTCCCAGAAATTTATTTATGAGGAGAAAACTAGTTTCTTAAATATGCCGTCAGAAAATTAACGTATTTTAAAGAGATTGTTGAATCAAAGAAAGGCTACCGAAAAAAAATATATATTTGCGAAGTTTTACTAAATCATTGAGCACATTTTCAACGCTTGTAAAACAGTTTTCTTAAAAATACGTTGACGAAATTTCAATTTCACAAGAACTCGTAGAAAGGTTTGCAGAATTTTATTGATTTTAAAAGACCCGAAAAATCCCAGTTGGGTTTTCCGAAGGAAAAATCTTTGAAAAAACCCAAGTGTTTTAATTTCACAATCCTTATTTAAATATGCGCTTTTGAAACTAATGATAAGCATATTTATTTATACCAAACATAATATACATATTACGTCAGAGACATACAGTTTTCAGAAATACTGCAGGAGCCAAAATTGCTCGGCAAAACCAAAACTTGAAAAATTATCATTTCAAAATAATTACATTATTAAAAACACTCTGAAAACAGTTATATAAAATAGTGCGATATTAGGAAACCAAATTGAATGAATGTTACTCTTGTTTCGTAACTTTTCAAGTTAGAAGTGACCAAGAAACAATGAAACTGACTGGACGAGTTTAGGAAGGTGCAATTTGTGTGAGTGTGTCAGAAACCAAAGAGAATAGTTTCTTTTGTGGAAGCAGTCAGCAATAATGTTTCAGGATGGGGGTCTTTTCACGAGGTAGGATATGGATTATATCATCATGCTACAAAATTTAGCCGGAAAATACAACTATATCTGTAGTTAAGCACCTCCAAGCCCGATTTTGGATCTTTAATTTAATTTTTTAAACAATTTTAATCGTTTTTTTCATGTTTTGCGGTGATTTTTACATATTAGTAAAATGAGTCCGGTTTCAATATTATAGCCCATTATAGTAAATTTTATTATCTTTTCATGAAAGATGACTAGGCATTTGTACAGTTCTTTTTTTTATTTTAGATAGTTTTATTCGATTTACAGAGTTTTTTCGCGTTTTCCATTGATATTTTAACGTTGACAAAAGGAACTCTGATTTAAACTTTTTGTCCAATATAGAAAGTTTTGTCCTTTTCTTGAAATGTTTGGATTTTTAGTGACTTTTAATTCTATTTCAGGCAATTTTTATTGACTTTTTCACGTTTCACGGCGATTTTTGTTTACATTCGTGAAATATTTATGGTTACAATGTTTTAGCGAACTATATTAAATTTTGTTCACTGAGATTTTTCATACAACTTTTAGAGCTTGTTTTTCCATTTTTCAGAGATTTTTCCACATTTGTAAAATGGATTAAGCTTTAACCATTTAGCCCTATATTGTAAATTTTGTCTTCTCTCCAATAAAGTTTATTCAAAAATCTCCCAATGATTTTTGATTTTTCGAAAATTTTGTAATGAAATTTTCACGGTTTTTTGATGCTTTGCGGCGATTTTTAGACATTTGTAAAGGAAATCGTGTTTTAATCTATTGACCTAACATAGTAGCTTTTGTTCTATGCATTTTTAAAAATAAATTTTAGCAAATTTTGTGCGATTTTTAGTGTTTTTTCTGCGATTTGCTGCGAATTGTCCACATTAGTAAAATGAATAAGCTTTTAAATTTGTACCCAATATAATAAATTTGTTCTCTTTTCAATAAAGTTTATTCGTAATTCGTGCAGTGACTGTTAATTTTATAGCATTTTTTAAAACTATTTTTGCGTTTCGTGCTTTTTTTTACCGGCATGAGCAACGTCGCCGGAACGGTCAGCTATTCTTACATATAATTTTAAAGAAACAACATTAATTACTGACAAAATAACAATGAAAATATAAAATTCTAATTTCTTTTGGTTTAATATAAAAGTGTGATTTAAACTAGTTTACATTAAATAACTATGTAGTTATTTTTTAAACCAATGTGTTATAAATAAAACTTCATCTGGGAACTTTGAGTGCATTGGTATAAAGCTGATGTACCAGAATTCTTTTAGAAAACAACTTTTATATACTACGTAATAATTCATAAATAATTTTAATTATTGTTTCAGACCAGTATTATTTTGGAGAATGTACTTAATAATATTTTAATTTTCGATATTGAAGAATGTCACATTTGGGCATTAAGACACGTCAAGGAACAACTGTTTATACTAGCAGTTGAAATAAATCTTTATTAAAATAATTAAAATTTATCTACTGTTTCACTGATTAGTGAATGCAAGTATGTTTTTTATCACAGCTTTCGAAGTTGAAATAAATAATTTATTAAACACTAATTTTTATCAACTGTATTACTGATATTTAGCATGCAAATGCATTTATTTAGCACAGGTTTCACTAAGAAGATTCAAATTATAATGAAATACCTTTTTAAAATTTCCTTTCCCCATTAAAATTCAGACACATGAAACATATTTTTACAAACTCTCTGTCTGATGTAGCTTTTCTGTAATAATAAAAACCATCCAGAGTATTCCATTTCAGAAACTGCAATGATTAACCTCACAGTCATTCCCACGTGTATATAAATAACCATATAGAACCCCTTGTTACAGGGTGAATATGTTCAGAACAATATTTAATGTTCACCGTTTCTAAAACTGCCATTTTTTGGAAATTAAAAGAAACAAGCAAGTGATTTTTAACAACAACAGCAAAAATAAAACACGATTTCCAGTAATTCTCTCTTGTTTCGTGTTTTTATGGCAATTCTGTGTTGTTATCCAAATTACAGTCATGCTCCTGTCGAGATACACCAACCCGAGACCAACACAACTATAGTTGAAGTTCAGCCGGCACGAACTCAACGCATTTAAACCACGAAAATCTTAAGTATTATTCCCTACTTTAATCTATTTATGAAAAAATACTTTGTACTTATATTTGTAACATCAATTCTATATATTTTGAAAACATATATATCATTTGTATTAAATATGTAGCTTTTACATTTTAAACAATATTGTGTATATTCTTTTGAAAAAAAAAATATAAATTGGTAATCAAACACGTTCCAAAGGAGTTAAAAACTAACCTTAACATGAAACATTTAGAACCAATCGGATTTGTAAAGAAAATAATAATGATAATAATTGCCAAACTGATTCGTCCAAAACCACTGAGGAGGTTGTTCTCGGTTAATAGCGGGTTGCCCGACTTCATGCAGCAATGTCATCCACACTCATTTTGAATCTCATTGTTGTCAGTATCGTTTTCAGGCACACTAGATGATAATATATTAAAATATTTGAAATACTCTTTAAAAAAAATGTCTACACGGTACGACGACTGTTTTAAAAACGTAAAGTGTATTTTAAAGAGCAATTGAGTGCTCTTTAACACTATATTAAAATTTCATGCTGTTTGGCCATATTTATTTAAAAAAAGACACGAAAACAAAGGCAGACAAACATATAATGTGTTGATTTTGGAACTGGAGTATATGCTAAGCGAAACTTTTCCAACAAAAAACAAGAACGAAAAATAATGCGTCAAGCATAGATTATGAAAAGCAATTCCCAACGCATTCAGAATACTGTAAAAAAGCTTCACAGTTCACTAATTTAAAAATTTAGAAAATGCATAACACATTTGAAAAACTAATTTGCGCAATTGCTACCAATAGTCAAATAAAATCTCCGATTTATTTTGTGCAACCCTGTATATGATCTAGAGATTTATATGTATATGCCACAAAGTATCATAAAATTTGCTTCAGTTAGGAAATAGAAAGTACAAATGAAAATTCCCCTTTCAGCAATTTCCTTCTGTAAACGGCAGAGGGGGAGGGGGCACTTTTCTGAAAAATGTGATTAGTATTTTTTATTATTTTTGTTTTTTCTTTGTTTTTAGTTCGTATTTTTCCCTTTTTTAATGTTTTGAAATTTTATATGTGTTTGTTATAACTTTCTTTCTTGCTTTTCATTGCAATCCATCTGCTTTAGTTCATCCAAATAATGCCTCGCAGAAGATCAAACTTATGTTGTCGTGCTCAAACAGCGGAAGCAATGCAACGAGTAATTGCGAATCAAACTGTGAAAGTACGGGCATCAGAAACCAAGCAAAACAGACAAAGAATGGTTCAAATATGTGCCAAGGAAGCAGCAGAGCGACGTGCAGCCAGACTTGGATTTGCGCGGTTGCGAGCAATGCGAGAGCGTTGTGCAGCTTCAGATCTGCATCGTTCTCAACAGAATGAACGACTAAAGAACAAAGAACGATTTTGCCTCATATTTGGATGGACTAAACCAGACCGATTGAACTGAAACAGGAGAAAGAAAGTTATAACAAACACATATAAAATTGCAAAGCATTAAAAAAATTAAAAAAACGAACTAAAAAACAAAGAAAAAACTAAATAAATAAATACTAACAAAATATTTCAGAAAAATGCAAATGGGGGGGAGGGGGGGAGGGCAGGGGTGCAAAAACCTAGGCGCCAATGGGCCGATTCCCACTACTAAATTTTTAGTATTCTTCGCCCAATAAGAATACTGATAAAATTTAAGCGAAGTACACTAATAAAATTTGACGAAGAATACTAATAAAATTTAGTGGTGGGAATCAGCCCATTGCCGCCTAGATTTTTGCACCCGGCACGAACCCTGCGGGGGGGGGGGAGGTGAATAATATTAAAGAGTTGTGAAAAGGCTTTCTAATGATATATCACATGATGGGTGACGGAAAAGTCTAAAAAGTGCCCCCCCGGTGGTGCAAATTGGGAGGAAGGGAGAATAGTAGGTATATAAAAACACAGATTGTAATCATCAAGCATTGAGAAAATAAATATATTAGGAATGTGCGCTTTCTCTTTTCTTTCTTTTCCTTTTAACCAGACTGAGCCACAGCCGGGAACATCTAGTATTAAAATAAAATTAGACAACACAAAAAAATTGTAATAAGAGACTATTACTCGTTACGAATGTTTTTTAATCCATTGAAACGGAAAATATTAAATATTCAAGCAAATAGCATAAAATGGGCTTGTTCCACTTTTAACACCAACGGCTCAGTTGATACAATGACTAGATAAAATTGAGATTCATTTGTTTATTATAGAAAAAAACGCTATTATCGTGATATATTTCTGTTAATTGCTATTAAAATGTGTTTTATGTTATTAGTTAGAGAAAGAAGTTGGAAGATATGAAATATTAGTCATTAACTAACAAAAAAAAAACAACTGTATTGCTCTAAACACAAAGGGAAGCATTTCGTTATTTCTGGAGTGCAGACCACAAATCAGACAAACGTGTTTAAAAATATATTCATTAAAATGTAACATATTCCTATGTCGTATCAATCTAGCTTCATCTATTAAGTTAAATTTATAGTTCAAAACAGGTTTATTTGATCCAAGGCTAATGCGCCAGAAATTACAGTACATAAATTACTAATGTTAGTAATAAATTTATTTACAATACATGCATTTAGACCTAGAAATTATTAAATTTAACAAAAACTAATCTATTGATATAGGAAAATAGAACTTCATCAAGGCCTGTTTTAGCGCCTTAATTTCCGACAAAATCAGACGTGATTTGCTTCCCAGTGCCACAGTTTTTCTCAGAAATCCGCTTGGAAAAAAGAATGAAATTCGAAAAAAGTTGAAAATTGAAATTTTTATCTTTACAAAGGAGAAAATATATTCCAGGCAAACACTTATTCGAGGTTAATTTATCCCACTCCTATGAAGTAGGCAGACTTTTATGACTAAAAAACTAATAAAGGAAGTTGTATTTTAAATACGTATACACTGCAGTACCAAAAGTCAATGGATACCTCCTAATATCGCGTGCGACTTCATTTTGTTCGGCGTAGTGTAGCAACTCGACATGTCATTGACTCAACATGTTGTCGGAAGTCCCCTAAAAAAATATTTTGCCTTGCAGCCTGCACAGACACACATAATTGCGAAAGTGTTGCTAGCGGAGGATTTTGTGCACGAACTGACCTATCGATCATGTCCCATACATGTTCGATGGAATTCATGTCTGGCAATCTAGGTGGCCAAATCATTCGCTCGAACTGTCCAGAATGTCCCTCAAAACAATCGCGAACTATTTTGGTCAGGTGACATGGAGCGTTGTCATCCTGGAAAATTCCATTTTTGTTTGGATATATGAAGTCCATGAATGACTGCAAATGGTCTTCAAGTAGCTAAACATAACCATTTGCAGCCAATGATTGGTTGAGTATGACCAGAGGACTCAGCCCGTGTCTTGTAAAAACAACCCAACAAATTATGGAGCCACCATCAGCTTGCATAGGGCCTTGTTAACAACTTGGGTACATGGCCTCGTGGGTTTTGCGCCATACTCGAACCCTACCATCAGCTTTTACCAATTGGAATCGTGACTCATTTGACAAAGCAACCTTTTTCCGCTCATGTTCACGAGCCCAGCAGAGGCGCTGACGCCAATGGAATGTTGTTAGTGAAGGCACTCGAGTCGGTCTTCTGCTGCCATATTCCAATAACGTGATTTTCACTGTACGGTTCTTACAGACACAGCAGTTGTACGCCCTACATTGATTGTTGCTGTTATTTGACGCAGTATTACTTGTCTGTTAACAATGACTTCTCTACGCACATGTCGTTGGTCTTGGTCATTAAGTAGTCGCGGTCAGCCACTACGTTGTCCATGGTGAGAGTAATGATCTACACACTCTTGACACTGTGTATCGAGGAATGTTGAATTCTCTAACAATTTCCGAAATGGAATGCCCCATGCGACTAGCATTCCGCGTTCAAAGTCTGCCAATTCCCGTCTCTGTGGCCATAATCACGTCATAAACTTTTTCATCTGTATCACTTGAGTTTTGAGTACAAATGAAAGATCTGACAGTGCACTGACCCTTTATACATTTCTTACGTAATGCTACTATCATATGGATATTTGGTCTTAAAAGTAAATTAGAACAAACGTTTTTTATTCAATAATTTTTTAAATGTTTTAAAATCTGATTTCTAAATCGGTATGCATGGAAAACATGTTTTTCTGGAAAGAAAAATAAGACTTAATCTACTTAAGATTTTCCAATTACATTTATTTTAAAACTATTAATCTTTAAACTTAAATTCCTGTTTTGGTTTGAATTCTCTAATTTTCTCTTTTTGTATATCTAAAGAGTCATAGAGATACAGTTTCTACTCTAATGTTTCCATTAAAAGAACCCTTCACATGATCTTTTTGGATTAGCGATGAATCAATTTTTTATCTAGGTTTCAAGACTGAAAAGTACAGATGATTAAAAATATTGTAATACTGTATGGCTCAATCCAATTGTACTTCCTTTTTACTTACCCATCATACGTAGTATATGTAATACGTAGTAATAGCGTCTTGAAATCGTTTTGAAAATCGAAAATTTTTTTGACGGATTTACACGTTTTAGACACTGGAGATTCCGAAAAACATTTTTTTTAGAAAAAAAAATTCCCGTCCGTCTGTCTGTGTGTCTTTGTGTCTGTGTGTGTGTCTATAAACGCTCTATCTCCCGAACAAATTGAAATAGAGGCTTGAAATTTGGTATGTACTTAGCATGTAATAATGGGAAGAAGCGTATTGAATTTCAGTAACCTCGATTATCCGGAACTATTTTTTTTTGGACTCTCGAAATATTCGTTCTGATAAAAAATTTATAAAAATTTTTGAAATTGTTTATTTTCAGGAGTGAATATAAAAAACAATAAAAAAAAACATAAATTTTGCATAAAGAATGAAGTCTATCGGATAATTAGCTGCCGAGATATTTGTAATCATATTTACCACACTCTTCGATTTTTCATGACCTTGTATTCCATTCCAATTTCAATTCAAAGATATAATTTAATTGGAAATGAGAAGCTTAATCCGACGCAGTAAACCGCTAATTAATATGATTATAAATTTTGGAGTTATATGGATGTTTCTTTTACGCAATTCAGTAATAGAGCATTTAAAGTTTATGACGTTATCAACCCACGATTTTATTCAAATTGCAATATATTTTATAAACAGTTTACACATGTTTTATTTTCATACATTATATTATGCATATCCACGATGACTAAGTATTACAGAGTGCCCCAACGACAAGTTTTTTCTTTTGTTACGTATATAATTTTACATTTTGAAATGTTTTTGTTCGATCACACGGTTATCATAAAAAAAAAAATTTTCTCTTATCAAAAAATTCTTACCAACTTGTATTGAATTAAACATACTTACATTTTTATTTTCTGCTTTCTTTTCTTTTGATAAATAACAATACAAAGCTGGAGTGAGGTGAGAGATATTAGGTATTCTACAAGCAAAGGAAAGGTTAGGATCAAAGTCTCCTTGTCAATATCTGGAGGCACGGCAGTGCCTCCGCCAAGTCGAGAAAGCACGGCCGTAAGCATACTTTTCTGGAAGCAACTCAGGGCACTTTTGACCCCCCCCCCCCATATCTCCGCGCTGGAGTATCCCAAAAATTCAAAACTTCGTTTTTCTAGAGTATTTGGCACACAGGACCAAAATTTAAAATTACAACTTTCTGTCTTTTCTAGTTCAGACGATATATGAACTCAAACATTCGATTTTTTGTCACTCACTCACTCACTCGTTCCGCGTCATCAAAAAGATTAGGTAGATCCCGTAGCCTCAGAAACTTGACATTTGGAAAAAAGGTAGTGTTTAGGATACAAAGAGAGGAAAAATTATAAAATCCGAAAAATTCGAAAAAAAAATAACAACAAATTCCATCAAAATTGAGAATTGAAAATAAGACGATCTTGTAGTCTTAGAAACTTAAGATTTGGTGTGAAGGTAGTGTTTAGCATCCAGAAAAAGAAAACATCAAAAACAACAAAAAAATCGAAAGCAAAATTGAAAAAATCGAAAAAATCGAAAAAATCGAAAAAAATCGAAAATTTTCAAATAATCCGATTTTGTTGCGCTAGAAACTTGGAATTCGGAATAAAGGTAGTATTTAGGATGCAAAATAAGGAAAAATTAAAAAATCCGGAAAATTCGAAAAAAAAATCGAAAAAAATTGAAAAAATTAAAATAATTTGATCTTTTAGCCTTAGAAACTTAAAATTCGCGGTAAAGATAGTGTTTAGAATTCAGAAAATGTTAAAATAAAAAACGCAATAAAATTCGAAAATAAAATCGAAAAAAATCGGAAAAATCGAAAAATAAGGAAAATTTGAAAATAATTCGATTTTATAGCGCTAGTAACTTGAAATTTGGAATAAAGGTAATATTTAAGATACTAAATAAGGAAAAATTAAAAAATATGGATAATTAAAAAAATACCCATAAATTAGTGCAGATGGTATATGAACTTAAAGTTCCGATTTTTTGTCACTCACTCTTACGTCATCAAAAAGATTGGGTAGATCCCGCAGCCATAGAAACTTAAAATTTGGAAAATAGCTAGTGTTTCGGATACAAAGAAAGAAAAAATTATAAAATCCGGAAAATTCCAAAAAAAAAAAAAAACATTCGAAAATTCAACAAATTCGAACAAAATTGAAAATTGAAAATAACACGATCTTGTAGTCTTAAAAACTTAAAATTTGGTGTGAAGGTAGTGTTTAGAATTCAGAAAAAGAAAACATCAAAAACACACGAAAAAAAATCGAAAATAAAATCGAAAAATCGGAAAAATCGAAAAAAACCGAAAATTATCAAATAATCCGATTTTGTTGCGCTAGAAACTTGGAATTCGGAATAAAGGTAGTATTTAGGATGCAAAATAAGGAAAAATTAACAAATCCGGAAAATTCGAAAAAAAAAATTGAAAAATTCGAAAAATTTGAAAAAAATGAAAAAATTAAAATAATTTGATCTTATAGACTTAGAAACCTAAGATAAACCCGGTAAAGATAGTGTTTAGGATTCAGAATAACTTAAAATAAAAACGCAATAAAATTCGAAAATAAAATTAAAAAATCGAAAAATAAAGGAAATTTGAAAATAATTCGATTTCATAGCGCTAGAAACTTGTAATTTGGAAAAAAGGTAATATTTAATATACTAAATAAGGGAACATTAAAAAATATAGATAATTCAAAAAAATAAAAAATCGAAATTTTCAAAAAAAAAAAAAAAAAAAAAAAAAGAAAAAAAAGAAAGAAAGAAAGAAAAAGAACAAAAAAGTGTGAAATTGAAAATAATATGATCTCGTAGTCTTAGAAACTGAAAATGTGGTGTAAAGGTAGTGTTAAATAGTAGAAAAATAAAAAAAAATAAAAACACAACAAACATCGAAAATAAAATAAAAAAATCGAAAAGAAAACGAAAATTTATAAATAATTCGATTTTGTAGAGCTAGAAACTCAAAATTTGGAATAAAGGCAGTAATTTACGATACAGAAAAAGAAAAAAAAAATCTGTAAGATTCGAAAAAACTTATTGTTTAGGATACAGAAAAAGGAAAAATTAAAACACAATAAATTCGAAAATAGAATAAAAAAAACTCGAAAAAGATTGGAAATTTCAAAATAATTCGATTTTGCTGCGCTAGAAACTTGAAATTTGTAATAAAGGATACAAAATAAGAAAAAATTAAAAAATCCAGAAAATTATAAAAAAAAATCGAAAAAATCAAAAATTGAAAATAATTTTATCTTGTATTCTTAGAAACTTAAAACTTGGTGTAAAGGTAGTATTTACTATTCAATAAATGCAACAATTAAAAAATTCGTTAAATTCGAAAATAAAATCGAAATATCTTTAAAAAATTGAAAATTCCAAAACAATTTGATTTTGTACTGCTACAAACATTAGTTTTAAGATAATTGTCCTATTAGCTAGTACAACGCCCCTAATTGTTTTATGTTATTTCCCCCGGATTATGGTTTTCTTTTCTTTCGTTTACGAATTTCGTTATAGGAAAGTTCCACTATAGACTGGCTACGTTATAGGTGATTTCTTTATAGACAGGTTTGTTTTCTTTCACAGGTTATACTCTATTTAATTCGCATATGAAATATGGATTGTTAAATGATGTTAGCCCCACAAAAATTTTCACAGCTCTCCCTACCCTCCCGACATTACTGGCTGGTTATGGTTTGATAGTTCTTTCTAAATAAAATCATGGTGACTCTAACATTCACTTGATTTACCTCTAAATTGAACCTAAATGATCCTAAGAAAACGGATAAAAAAATTACTATATTGTCATGACAATCAGGTAACTTAGAAGTAAAATTGAAAAATCAATAAATTTATAAAAAGTCAAAAATTTGAAAATAATCCGATTTTGTAGTCCTAGAAGCTTGACATTTGGCAGAAAGGTAGGGTTTAGTATACAAAGTAAGAAAAAATTAAAAAATCCGTAAATGTAAAAAAAAGCCAAAAAATAAAACGAAAAAAAAAAATAAATAAAAAACATCGAAAAAATGAATATAGTTTGATTTATTAAAAATTTCCGGAAATTTTAATTTTGGCTTTCTTTTTATACTAAAAAGTTCTTTTATGCTAAATATCAAGTATCTAGGACTGCGAGTAATATCTCAGATGGATAGCACCTATCCTGGAAGTAATTGAGAGTACTTTTGACACTCCCCTTCCCATAACTTAGTGCTGGCCTAGGAACCTGAAATCTCTTTTTATCTACAGTACTTTGCAAACGAAACTAAAGCTTCAAATTTTTGATACCTATAAATAATAGGGACAGAGTGTGGGCTTAGAGAAAATCAGTGGATGATCTCCAAAAAGAACCCAAAATCAAGAAAAGGAGGATTACTTACAAAAAGAAGTGAAATCTCATCAAAAACGTCACCTGTAAAAAATGCAGCCAAGTCTCGTGACTCTTTTTCCGTAAAAAGGTCTGAGATCGTTTAAAGCCAAGTTTAGCTATCTTATTAACTCTGAAATTTTCATTCACAAATCACTCCTAGTCTCTACATCTTTAGTTAAATATTATTTTGTGACTTGGCAATTACGTAGCACGAGAATATGATGTATATAATTAGTCTTAATCAAATAATACCATGCCATCCCATAACATATTAAGGTGTAATAACTTGCCTGTGAGTATATAATTAGCCTTAATCATATTATCTCATCCCTTCCCATATAACATAGTAAGGTGTAATAACTTCCCTGTGCTGCGTAATTGCCAAGTCACAAAATAATATTTAACTAAAGATGTAGAGACTAGGAGTGATTTTTGAATGAAAATTTCAGAGTTAATAAGATAGCTAAACTTGGCTTTACACGATCTCAGACCTTTTTACGGAAAAAGAGTCACGAGACTTGGCTGCATTTTTTATAGGTGACGTTTTTGATGAGATTAGTTTTGCCAGTAGAGCTGACTTTTAATTTAGATTGCTTGATTACAAATATTTTCCTAAATAGTATTAATTACTTTGTTTAATTTATCATTAAATAAACGGAAAATTACTATTTCAAAAAAGTATTAGTAGTTATTGTAAGATATTTGAATGATAACGTGCAAGAGAAAATTTGTTACACTGCTATCCACTCACAGAAAGATGTATTGAATGGACAGAAGTTTAATTTTTTTTCTAAGATCATCTTTTTGAGCTGAGCTACAAGTTTCCTGAAAGAGAAGGGTTTCAAATGCTTGTATACTTAACTGATATTTTTTGCAGAAATAATTAATTTTAATGTAGGATTACAGAACAGTTCCATAACAAATTTTAAGGTGGCTGACAAAATTGAATCTATGATTAAAGAATTATATTTTTGGAATCTTAAATTAAACAAAGAAAAATAAATAAATAAATACATGTCAGATGTTTTTGAATTTACAGTTTAAAAAAAAAAATCTGAAATCGAGCTAATTATATCAGAAGAAGTAAAATGTAGCATTCTGGCTCACTTAAAAATCGTTCAGACAATATTTTCTGAAGCGGAGTATTAAAAATAACTGGGTTTCAAACTAATTTAACTATTTGTTCTTTCAACAAGCCGAAAATGTATCTGTTTCTATCAACGAAAAATCGATTGAACTTTCGAATGATCCTTCTTTAAAATCTGATTTCTAAAAATAAATATCGTTGACTTTTGGATAGCAGTAAAAGCATAGTGCCACCAACTCATTGATAATGCTGTGAAATACTTGTTGCGTTCATAAATACGGTACTTTTTGATAGAGCATTTCATCTTATGCATGTATTTAAGAACAAATATTGCAATAGGTTTAACGCTGCTTCTGACTCGAATTTATATCTGTTTACGTTCGAACTCGATTTTAAGAAATTCAGCTCCATGAAACAAGATCAATGATCCCATTGAGAGTATGAAAAGCCATGTTTGACTATTTGTAAATCATTATGCAAATTTTTTATAAACTTAAATCGTAATTTAGTTAAAAATTATTTTAATTCTATATTAATGTCTTTTGATATTTATCTAATACTAGCAAACCAGCGGCTTTGCTCGCATAATTCTTGAAAAATTCCAAGTGGAATTAGTCGGCCTATTTTCATTAGAGGAAATTTTACTGCCACAGATAATTCAGAAATTACTAATTAAGCCACACTAATTAAGCAAATTTATGTAATAGCTATGTCACAGAAATTGCAGTTTTAAAACTTTTCTGTTCCTGCTCACACTAAAATTTCAAAAATTTTAAAAACTCTTCTGTGGATGCATTTGTGTCTCTAACGTAACAGCCATGTAAAATTTCAAGTTTCTATCCCCAACAATTTCAGATAAATCATTGTTTAGAAGGGTTTTACAACTTTTCCAGCTTATTTCACTTTTTTAAATTTCGATTTTTTTTTAGAAACCGTTTTTAGCGAGAACTGAAATCTTAAAAATAGACACCAAGCCAAATATCAACTTCCTATACCCAGCAGCATCACTAAAATTGCACTTTTGGAATGTTTGTTGTTTCTGCACCTTTTTTTAATTTCGAATTTTGTAAAAACTATTTTGTTGAACCATTTACGTATAAAAAATAACAGGCTTGTTAAATTCGAAATTTTTATCGCTAACATTTTAGAAAAAACGTAAGTTATAACGTTTTCCGCTCATTTTATACCTTTAAACTTCGATTTTTTAATAATAGACTGTTTATACCGATCGTCTGCATCTTACAAGTTACAACTATACTATATTTCCAGTTCCTAACCCGAATAAATCCAATTAAATCATAATGTAAAACGTTTTTAGACTGTTTTCCGCTCATTTCAGCCTGTTAAATTTCGATTTTTTTTAAGAAAATGGTCTTAGCGAGCATTTGTATTTTAAGAGTAACCACCATGCCAAATACGAAGCTTCTATACCAGCTGTATCACATAAATTGCAATTTTAGTACGTTTTTTTTTTTTTTTTGCTCCTGTCCTTTTACATTTCGCCTTCTTAGTAAACTGTTCTGGGTGATCATCCAGGAGAAATTGTTAGTTTTTAGCCTTAATAGTTCCAAATAAATCGCAATTTAGAAAGTTTTTAGAACGCTTCTCGCGTATTTTACTCTGTTAAATTTCGGCTTTTTTCAAATTTTCCTGTGCGACCATTTAGGTTGTAAAAGCAACAGCCATGTCAAATGTTAAGTTTCTACCCCTAACAATTCCATAGTAATTGCAATTTACAACGCTTCTTAAACGCTTTCCGCTCATTTCATCCTTTCGTAATTTAGAACTTTTTTCCTCTTTCATCCTTATAAATTTCGATTTATTTAAAAAAAACTGTTCTGTGTGTGCACCTATGTCTTAAAAAGTATCTGCTGTGTCAAATTTCAAGTTTCTGTCTTTAACAATTCCATAGAAATCGTAATTTAGAATGTTTTTAGAACAGTTTACCCTTATATCACTCTTTTAAATTTCAATTTTTATAGAAAATGTCCTTAGAGACTATATATATATTATAAGTTATTTCCTTGCCCAATTTCAAGTTTCTAATCTCTTCAGTATAATAAAAACTGCAATTTTAGAACGTTCTTCACTCTTGCAACCCCCTGAGGGCACTGACACAGTGACGTAGTGGCACTGACATAAAATATAACCTGTGTTAGAGGACAGACTGTCACCATAAATTTGCGAGCATTGCGTTTAAAATAGGTTCGTTAGTTTCAAAGATTCCATAGAAATTTTAATTTAGAATATTTTAAGAACACATTTAGCTCATTTCACACATTTAAATTTCGAGCTTTTTAGAAACTGTTCTTAGGAAGCATTTTACATCTTATAAGTAACTACCACGCCAAATTTCAAGTTTCAACTTCCTTCAGTATAACAAAATCGAAATTTTAGAACTTTTTCACTTTTGCACCCCCCTGTGGTAGTGGCACCGATATAAAAAATATATAACATCGATTTATTTTAAAAAAAAACTGTTCTCTCTGTGTGCACCTGTGTCTTAAAAAGTATCAGCCAT
Organism: Maratus michaelseni; assembly: GCA_963931845.1. Classification (NCBI taxonomy): domain Eukaryota; kingdom Metazoa; phylum Arthropoda; class Arachnida; order Araneae; family Salticidae; genus Maratus; species Maratus michaelseni. Next base: position 43,133,429 of record OZ007588.1, on the reverse strand, counting down.
GTCAAATTTCCAGTTTCTGTCCTTAACAATTCCATAGAAATCGTAATTCAGAATATTTTTAGAACAGTTTTCCCTCATATCACTCTTTTAAATTTCGAATTTGTTAGAAACTGTCCTTAGAGAGCATGTATATCATATAGGTTACTACCTTGCCCAATTTCAAGTTTCTCATCCCTTCAGTATAATAAAAATTACATTTTTAGAACGTTCTTTGCCCTTGCAACCCCTGAGGGCAGTGGCACTGACATAAAATATAGCCTGTGTTAGAACACAGACTGTCACCATAAATTTGCGAGCATTACTTTTAAAATCGGTTCGGTAGTTTAAAAGATTCCATAGAATTTGTAATTTAGAATGTTTTTAGTACACATTTCGAACTTTTTAGAAACTGTTCTTAGAGAGCATTTACATCATTTAAGTAACTATCATGCCAAATTTCAAGTTCCTAGTTCCTTCAGGTATTAAAAAAAATCGAAATTTTAGAAGATTTTTCGCTCTTGCACCCCTTTCTGGTAGTGGCACCGATATAAAATATAGCCTATGTTACAGCAGGGACTGTTACCATCAATTTGCCACCATCACTTTTAAAAATGGTTCTGTAGTTCCAGGGATTCCATAAAAATTGTAATTTAGAAAGTTTTTAGAACTCTTTTCGCTCATCACACCCTTTTAAATTTAGATTTTTTTTTTTAGAATTTGTTCTTAGGGAGCATTTACATCTTATAAATAACTACCATGACAAATTTCAAGTTTCTAGCTCCTTATTATAAAAAAAATCGCAATTTTAGAACGTTTTTTGCTCATGCACCCCACTGGGAGTAGTGGCACCGACATAATAAGCCTATGTTGGAGCAGGGATTGCCCCCATCACTTTTGAAATCACTTCGGTAGTTACAGAGATTACCCCCCCCCCCCCCCTACAAACAAACAAACAAAAAAACAATCGTTACTTCTTTATAATATTAGTATAGATTATAAAAAGTAATATTAACTTTAAAATGCAAGAGAAAAAAAAAATAAAAGGTTAGTAAATGCCAATGTAATTTGTATCGATTTACTATTTAGGTACGATAATAAGGTTGCTAAGTAGGTTATGTGAGTGAGAAGAGGGTTGAAGCATGTGTATGGGAAAAGGAGGTACGTGAAAAGAAAAGTTTGGTAATTGCTGCTACAAGTTAATTTTCTCGAGCAGTATAAATAGACCGCCCGAGTTTCAAGAGTCCTACTATATAACTTTGTGCAACAGTATACAACAGTAATTAGAAATAACATTTAATATTACTTTGTATTATTTCCGGGTACGACCTATTTTTTTAATTTTGAAAAATATTATTTTGAGTAAAATGGCTTTAAGCAAATTAAATAATATTGTTGTTGTTTTTCAAAATGATTAGATAGCTTAACAATTATTCGGTGAAAATGCATAAATCTCCTACCCTGTTAAGTGATTTATTTTTTTTATATTTAATTAATTAATTGTTTTATTTTCATAGTTATTTATCATCCATTTTTTAAATAATAAATAAGGACTCATCTTTTAAATAATTAATAAGGACAGAAAAAATATAAAATGTTTCAAATTTTCGAATTTTTAATTTTGGGTTTTAACTATATAACAGAAACAGTCAGTTCCCAAAATAACTAGTTTATACTGATTTACAATACTATATAAAACTCTAAACAGAACTTTTAATTTCGTACGTATATATATATGCAAATCTTTGTATCACTTTTTCTTAGAATGCGTTTTTTACATATTTAGGTACACTTTTTTTATAAAATCTATTGAAGCTAGACAGCTGAAATTTCACATGTCTGTACAACTATTTGTTTTCTTTAGAACTATCTAAAATTAAGAATTAAAATATAATATTTCAAGAAATATACAGAAAAACATTAAACAGTTACTATGATCTTCAATTGTTTTCTGTAAATCTTTTTTTAATTTATAATTAAAAAAAAAAAAAAAAAAAAAAAACTCTGTCTATTATTGTTTAATTGTATGTTTTTAATCAGCATATAAAATTTAAATACGTTAGCTGAAATACTATTCTAAAAGAGTATCTCACTAAGTTATAGTCATAAATAGGTAAGTAACAATTAAGTACTCATTCTAAGAAAACATTATGCATATAAACAAGTACTTGTTTTTGTATACCCACTAAAATATATATTTTTTACGCGCACTTAACACGCATATGCATTCATAAACAATTCACATGGTTTTAACAATTATTCTAAATCTGCTTCGTTCACAGAGTTCACATGTCATCGGTTCTGTGTTCCTTAAACTAATTCAGGAAATTCCTTTTATCATAGCTCTATTCATCATATATATATATATATATATATATATATATAATAAAATATATGTGTATAGGGTTCGTACGCTTGGACCAGAATTTTTTTATTAAAAATTTCTATTTAATATTTAAATACTCGAAATTGCAAACGCCCTGATTAATTGCAAGATTTGTGACACTTTTTCTGCATTTAAATAACGCGAAAAATTCTATTAAAAATTGTAGCAAAAGCGTACGAACATATGTATATATATATATATATATATATAATGCCAAATCTATGACGGCGTCTTTCACACTTTTACGCATAAGTTAGTCTTGTACTTAAATGATATATAGCTTAAACTTTTAAATTAAATATTTTATATTTACCTAATATTTCTCTATCGCAATATAGCAGCGTCGATTTTCAAAAACATCAGTTTCTCGCCTAAGAGCAAAATTCCATATGTTGACAGAAAGTAACATTTTTTTTAATATGAAAATGACAATTTAGAAACCGATGCTGCTGAATTGCGATAGATGAATCTTAAGTAAACATAAAAATGTTTAATTTAAAAGTTGGGGCTCTAAATAATTTAAGTACAAAGCTAATATAGTGTAAAAGTGTCAGACACGCACAGCCACATCGCATGTATTGGGCAATACATAAATAAGGACTACCAAATACATCTATCAACACTTCCATATTTTACAATTTTTATTTGTTTTCCAGACTTTTGAATTAAAACATTTTGACATTTTTTTCTTTTGAATTTCCCTCTTTAGTTCAACAGTAAGGTGCATCATTTTACCCGTGACGTCTTTGTATTGTTCTTCGTTCACATATCTAACACTCTAACGGATGTGGAGGTCCAGGCTGTAATTCTTCGGTGATGTAATTTCCTTGTGTCTATCCCTTCCTCATCAAGAAGATTTACGTAATTGCCGAAGTCATATATGTGTTTCTGTGAATAATATTAATAAAAAAAATATTGATCATTCAAGACAACAGCTTGTGTGTCTCGAGCTATAGGTCTCAAGCAACACCCCGGCTTGACCTGCTGAACAATAGGTCTCAAAGCAACACTCCTTCAAATGTTCAAATGTTCTCTCACGGATTAATGTCCTGTAGCTGTCAACTTCTACCTTTCTTGTCACTATTAATTTCAAAGAGAAAACATTAGCCTTATTTAATCGGCGATATCTGTGATTGAATAAGCCGAATATTTCCATTGGGAATTACAGGGGACAAAAAATCGTAGGAGTTCGCAGCTATGCCGGTTCCGTCTGTGTGAATGCGAAAGTTGGAAAAGATTTAGGCTGAGGTGTAGTGGTCCACAACTATTTGCCTTTCCCAAGGTCATCTTGAATCAAGAACCATTTTTAATGTTTTAAGCTATTTATTAGATGAGTTAATAAAATAAATAATCATTCCGTAATAATAATAATAATAATAATGATAATGATAATAATAATACAGATCCTAGTCCGAGATATAACCCATGCATCTCTGCTCATAAGTTTCTGAGAAAAATATATTAACCCTTTATATCCTGAATTAATTTTCTAGCTACTTTTTAGATGCTCAGAATCCTCGATTATTCCCACCAGTTATTTTTTTTTTGTAAAGTTTTCCTTATCTAATCATAGCATTTTTGCGATTCAATTAGGTGAAAATTTCTCATTTGAAAACCCGGTGGTAACAGATTAAAAATTCTGTAAAAGACGCTCGTCACGAAGGGGTTAAAGTGGTACTTATAAGTACCATCAGTACCAAGAAAGACATAAGTTGCATATTAGATATGAAAGTTTAGTATATATATATATGCAACTGTTTTTGACGTTTTTATTCTTTTTTAAAGAAATGTTCAAGCATTAAAATTTTAATTTATCAACTTTTGACGTAACAACAAGTATTTGTATCCTTGAATAAAGCAATATGTGCTGTAACATAAATAAGTATATAAAACTAAGGACGAAATGGCAGCGTTATCAAAAATGACGATTGATCGCCAAAGTTTGATGAGAACTTTTATTTCAATTATTGATAAGTAACAGATTGCAGTCATTTACATCACTTTCTATTTATACATTAAAAATTATGTATAATTAATATAAATTTAAAAGAACATATGCTATCATTAATAACAAAGTTTTCTTAGATAAAAAAATAATTTCTTTTTTAAATAGTTTTGAAAGACGTTATATTTTAAAAATAATGTATAATAAAAATAAATGATGCATAAAAAATAATGTATTTTGAATAATTAACGCTATAAGATGTTAGTCAATTAAATTATTTTCTAAATAAGCCAGTTATACAGTAGAAAAGAGAGTAGCTTCTTTGTTGTTGATCTTAACAAAATTTTTAGATTTTTGTAGCAAGTATCCAATAAAGGGAATTGTAGTACGTGAACAATTTGAAATAAGTAAGTATTTTCATTCAAAATACTCTAGATTATGGGATGATATATTTTTAAAATGTTTTGGAGCAGAGACATTTGTTATAAATAGTTGATACATTTGTAGCTTTATTGTTGCAAACGATATGAAAAAAAATATTTTTATTCTCGGGGCAAAAATTCAATGATTTGTAGTAATAATGATTCGTTTTATAAAAGAACTATTGTAGAAAATTATACATTGCGACGAAGCTGCGTTTTTCAGTTTTACAATGGAAATGTATATCAGATAATTTCAACGAATTACTCGAATAAGTAACAATACCGCAAATGAATCAGTTATAGGAAAAGAATTTGCGGATTTACACTTCTAATAACTCAGTTATATTTTTAAAAGAGAATACTTAGGTTCTTTATTGTTGATCTCATTTTGAAAATAAAAAACTGGTCATATTTTTTTTAAATTGTGTATTAAGTATATGATAAAAGGAAAAACATACATGGCTATTGCATGCCAGAGAATATGACTACCACAATTTCCCTATATTTTTTGCCTAATATAGTCAGAAAATTCTGATATTAAATGACATTTTGCTTAAAGTGTGCTTAAAGCATTTTCCAAGATAATAAAATGAACATTTGTATTTAAATAAACGCGTTTTTATCTTTAGAAATATCAGAAAACATTATATTTTTGCGTATTAAAAAACATTTTTAAAAGCCAAGTTTCGTTTGCTGCCACTGATTTTCGAATGAAAAAAATAAAGTTGTTTTTGAGATTTTTGGTTGCAAGACGGTACTGATAGGTTTTGAGATGGTATAAAAATAGGCATGGATACTTTCTACAAGAAACATTACTACAATAGCCCTTTGAAAAGCATAAACAATAAACTAAATTACTAAACATCACTATATGAAAACTGTTACTACGAGTTATTTTTTATTTGCATAATGTATATTATAAAAGAGTCACTTCATCAACCAAAAGTTGTATTCCATCTAAACTACATATTTAAATTTGATTTTTGCAACCATTATTAGGACTAGCATTCCGATTTTATCTTTTACGAACTGAAAGCATGATATGACAACACTGTTTGATGTTTTTAGTTAATATCAGTCAACTCTGAAATGTAGTAGTCCACTATAATACTGCACCATGTGAAACATTAAGAAGGTTCGTACGCCTCAAGGAATTCAAGGAATTTAAGGGGTTTGAGTACCAGAATTTTTGTAAAACAAATGGGTGCCAAATCAAAACCAGTTTAATAATTAAAAAAGCAAATCTTATTTTACGATAATTTTTCCCCTGGCGCATACGAAACTTAAATCAGACATTTCCAATTTTAAATATGACAAGTATTACGAATTTGTATGCGCAAATTTCTGGTAAACTTTATGAGGCAGGAAATAACTCTCATATACATAGTTATATTCCTTTTTTTTGTTTCATTTTAGCATATTAAAGATATATCCCTATTTTATTTATATAATATGTTTCACTTTGTCAATATTTTGAATTGTCCTTTTATTCATACCTAAATGAAACTCAAGTCTTTAAATTTAAATATTTTATCGAAACAGCACTTGATTCTTTAAAAAAATTCCTTTCTAAATAAAGTTATATTTTTTCTGTAAATAAATTTTAGAATAAAATATTATTCTACAAAAATTTATCTGAACATACTGAATATTCATTAATTATCACTGTCAATAATCAAAAATTGCATTAACGAAATATGTGACGAAAGAATAATTAAAAATAGCTAAATAAGCAAGTTAATTAATTTTGTCTATTGAAAGAATCATGTTTTATTCCGGATTCGAAATAAAATTAGTTGAAATAATAACGCATCATTTCAATATTCATCATAATATATAGTAAATTATTTATTTTCAGTATTTCTTTTTCTCTGCTTCGCCAGCATTTCAAAACTGTTTCCTAAAAATTCAGATAAGAAATTTTGAAACATCACATTTTGAAGATTTTATACTAATTAGAAATTAGTTTAAATTTTTCTAAAGGATGGAAATTATTGAAAAAATAATCATTTTTCATTTCAGTTCACATTTCTTTGAAAGATTTTTGTAAAATAAAGCAGAAATAGTAATAAATCACATTGTAATATAGATATGAAACGTCATAAAATGAAAGAGAAAAGCAAAATCTAACATAAAATAGCGCATAAAGTAGAATTTGTTATACCATATTAGATTCTAATTTTTAATAGAATGAAGGAGAATAATATGAAAAAATAATTGTAGAAAATAATTACACAGTGAACTTTCGTTAGTGTGGACTTCAAAGACAGGCAAATTTTTTCACAGAAAACAAAATATGCAATAAACGATGTAAAATTGTGATTGGTGCAAAATAATCCCATTTGTTGAATTAATTGAATTCAGTTTTTGACAGAAATTAAATAGGTTATCAGCTTCATGAAAATAAACAATTTTTCTTTAATTTTGTGATTTTAGCTAAAAAGAAAGTTAGTGATAACTCGTTACAAAATAATAAACTACTGAAGACAAACAAAATATGCAAATAATTTGCCGTACTTACATATTTAACTTTAACCGTTTGAGTGCTATGAAGCGCGATAGCGCCGCAATGTATCAGCGATCAAACAAATTTCAACGGATCAAACAACCCAGAAATTTTATTCAATAATTGAAATAATTTAATTTTCATTCAACAGTTGAAATATTTACAGCGATCTAGTGAGTTACATTTTATAAGATAAAATTTCTGGGTTGAAACACAATTTGTTTGATCCGCAGATACATTGCGGCGCTATCGCGCTTAGCACTCAAACGGTTAATTAAAGTAACCTTTCACTTTTCATTGCTTTACTTCGAACAAATGATCTTTTTGCAAAAACATTTTCCAGTTTTGCAACACGTTAAAAAATTGGTTTGTTATATCTCATTTTGATAGATAATATCAGGGAATAGCCACTAGCAATTTTTGAACACCTCACGTTTTTCGTACTTGAATGATTTCTTTCTCTTCATCATTGTTACCGAAAATTAATTCATTTCTACACAGTCAAAGTTACATCAAAGGTGCTTATGAAGAAATATTGCACAAGAGCAATTTCGATGCTTCTAGGTCAGTTTGAGAAGAAAATGTTCGTATTATCCCATGAATAGTACCCTTTATACAATGTTAAATTGGTAATAGAAAATGATGTGGAATACGAAATTGTCCTCAGTAACCGGAAGTACATCTTAAACAGATACGCATTAACGAAAATACACTGTATTTCCGTCAATATTTCTAAAGTATGTTTTTACTTTCAAATGACAATTCTTATATTTCTTCTGCTGTTGTAATTTTGAAATATTTGTTCTTAATGACGGCAAATGAATGACTTTCAAATTTGGACTTATTAAATTTGTTATCTATTGGGTTGTTCGGAAAGTTCCTTCACTTTGGGAAAACCAATTTGTACCAAAAAATTCTGCCCGTCAATTATTAGACATAAGATATCGGAATTAATATCTAATAATTAAATAATAGATTTTTCCGGTACTACCAACTTCCCAAATGTAAAGAACCTTCCGAATAACTCAATACATAGTTAGGATATAGTAAAAAGTTATAAAACGAAAGATAAAATAAATTTGTTATAGCATGCTTTTTAATGTTGAAATCAATATAAGAAATTACGTATTACTAATGAAGGAAGGGGAAAGGGGTAATGTAAAGAACGCACCAAAAAAGGTAAGAATTATACTTTTTCAAATAGAAATCAGTAGAAGAAATTAACCATATATTAGTAATAAAGGTTGAAGGAGCGGATAATGTAAAGAAAATGAGAAAAAAAGTTCAGAATTACTTTTGGCAATATTTATGAATAAAAAAAATAATTAACCTTTCTTCAAATCCTCTAAGAGTAATAATGAAATTTCCGCTGTAATTGTCAACTAATGAAAGGATTGCATTAACCCTTAATTGCATAGTGATGTAAATTTCCATCACTTTTTATTTAACTTTTAACCCTTTCAAGGGCAAAGGACTTATTTTACTAAAATGTTGAAATATTTGACTGACACCAGAATTAACGATCAAATATTTTTGAAAATAACTAAAAGATTTTCGTTGCGTATATTATAAAAGCAAAATTTTAGTAAAAATTTCTGGGTGTCACTTGACAGTTTGGAATTAAAATTAAGCGTTCGCGCCTTGCGAACACCGCCCTTGAAAGGGTTAATAAGTAAATCAACTTCTTCGCCACCACTATATTTATATAGAAATATTAATGCAGTAAATTTCCGGTGAACTATATTGCTGAACAAAGTTAAAAATCTATCTTAAAATTTATGTTGTTTAATATTTAATATATGTATAAAAAACACAATTGTGAAAGAAAAACTCATGAAAAAAGTATTAATAGTCAAGAAAAAATAAATAAAACCTTTAAGGATAGAGGTAGTTTTTTCTTCAGCTACTTCGAAATCGTAATCTTCGTGGCAGGTTAGTACAACATTTGCAAGAAAAACATGCACCGTGGTAGGTTTCTACAGCATTTGTAAGATAAATCTATCACAAAGACTATTCTTTGGAAATAGTAATAACCAAAAAAGTGACATCGTCGAACCCTGTTTCGGGGAAACAGTAATTACTTACCAGTTCCAATTCTATTAATAACATATAACAAACAAAACAAATTGCTTTCCATTCTTTATTTTAACACATTATTGACCGGGAACGAGAATTGTATTTATTCAAAAAACATCATTGACTAAGTGCGTGGCTTCCACCTAACACAAAATGCATTTATGTCATGTTGTCCATATTTTTTTAGATTGTAAGACATTTTATATTAAATCCGTACATTGAAAGATGTGTACTGACGCACAACCTTGAGAAACCTATCTAGGAAAACAATTTACAAAAGACTTCTAGAAGAAGTTAAAGATTCGACTGTTTTAAAACCCTGATTTCCGAGAGTCGGTAATTTACTCTATGGCACAGTATCTGTTGATTAAACTTTTGAAAGATCATACCCAGTAGCTTTATCAGAAAGCCTCACGTTTTCAGGACCAGCTTGGCGTATTGGCGAAAGAGAGGAAGCGCATCGAGCTCTATCGCCCATCGTTGTCCATGTTTTTTGTTTTGATCTGAACTTGAATGTGAAATGGGGGCGGACAAAATAACCCCTGTGTGTGTGTGTAAAAGAATATTAATAAACTGGAGAAAAATAAATATGGTTGAATTATATATATTCTGAAATTATAAACATTCAATCGCTGTAAAAAAAATCCCCATTTTATATTTGCCACTTGATAATATTTCGGGAAAAATCAAAACACTCTCTTTGACTTTCACAGCAGCAAATGAATACGGTTGTTATTTGTTACACGTATGATGTCACAAACAAGAAGGGTTGCATATTCTATACGTATCGTTGGATTCAGCACCATGCTAACCGTGGAAATCGAACCAAGGTGTGAAAACGTGTGTCTTTCTGAACGCGTGAACTGGGTTAATCCTTTTAGAGACAAGTAATTGAATTTCTGTAGTGTTGAGTTTATGCCAGAATTTAAAAAAGAAAAATCTGAAAATCAGGAAATGCAATTTTACAGATTTTTTGCACGAATGATATGAAATTAAAGTTATATTAAAATTAAAGTGTTATTAAAGTTCTGGTACAAGTCTAATTAAAAATGAAACGGATAAAATGTATCCCATTGCAATTCAAGTGGTTAATGGTTTTCTTTCCGAAATTAGGAAAGCAAATTAAAAAAAAAAAATCATAGGATAATTGAAATTATTGTGCATATTTTTTTTTTACTTTATCTAAGCAAAAAGTTGTTGTAGTTATAATATAAGGTACTTCTCCATTATCCCTTAGACCATTTTTCGTAATAAATAGGCAGTGGCGTAGCCAGGGTGGAGGTTCAGATGCTCTGAATACCACTAATTTTTTAAAGCTTTATTTGCCTTATATAATCAGAAACATTTCTGCGAAAATCAAGGCCAAAAAATCTTTACAAGAATACTGGTATCTAGAGCATTTGAACCCCCTCCTTGGCTACGCCACTGACTATAGGATTTAAGGCCAAAAATGTATGATTGTCGCGTCATATTCAATTGACGTCAGAAGCATTACATACAACATTGACACATTTATGAGTGGGTTTATTCCAAATTTCTTGTATTTATTTATTTTTTTTAATTCCAATGGCAACATTCTTCCATTTGTTTATTTGGCGTTACATTTTGGCGATTTTTTTTGTTACGAAAAGTGGTCAGCGGGATAATAGACAAGTGCCTAATATAACAATCATAAATTTGCCAATGCTGTTTAAAATATTTCGTAGAAAACTTGCCTTATAGGTATTGCTTGATACGAAGTACTTCTATCTATTACTAAACTATCGCTCGCTTATAAGAAACCGACTGGCTTGAACACAACTGCGTTCAAAATTAATGCACTGCTCAAACAAATTATATTTTTATGTTCAATTGTCTTTATAAAATTTTACGGTGTCAGTTTTACTTAAAATTTCACTTTTCTGTTGGGTGCATTTCGTAGATAGGTTACCCTAAATATCTGTAATCAGTTAATAAATTCGGCACGGGGAACAATAATTCTCGTTTTTATTCATAACAAGAACGAAAAATCATGCGTCAAGCATAGATTATGTAACACTTTCCAACGCTTCCAAAATAATTTTACAATTCTAACCGTTTAATAAGCTGAAAGATAACATCAAAGTAAACAATTTGGAAAACGCATAGCATATTTAAAAACATAATTTCAGGAATTTCTAACGTATACAATATCAGTACAAAAACCCTTAACTGGTTAAAAGTTGTGACGCAGCACTTTCTTTTGGCTCTATGAATTTTAAATATGGGTCTTAAAAGCAATGATATCAAATTTAAGTGACGCTATGTTAATATTTTTTTTTAATCATAATTTTCTTTTTAGTTTTATTTATATTCACAGGTGCAATTATTATCTTGATAAAAAAAAAATATATAAAATTTATTCGCTGATGCTTTTTCATTCACATCTCTCATGAATTCAAAATATGGGTTTTAAAAGAAATGATACCAAAATTTGAGTGACACCTTGACGTGAATTTAATAGGACTCTTTTAAAATTCAATTTAAATTATTATTGGTTTGTCTTCTAAAGTATATTTACACATACAAGCAATACTTTCAATTTTTCAATACACTTTTAAATATATTACTTTCACTGAGCCTATATTATGTATTGAAATGTATTTATTTCAATAAATTGATTTATCATCTGTGCCACGCTATCCAAAATCATAAGTAAAATTTATGTAAATGATTATTTTGCGTCATATTATCCACTTGCATACATTTCCCTTTGTTTGGATACTATGACGCAAAATAATCATTTACATAAATTTTACTTATGATTTTGGATAGCGTGGCACAGAAGATAAATCAATTTATTGAAATAAATACATTTCAATACATATTATAGGCTCAGTGAAAGTAATATATTTAAAAGTGTGTTGAAAAATTAAAAGTATTGTTTGTATATGTAAATATACTTTAGAAGGCAAACCAAAACTAATTTAAATTGAATTTTAAAAGAGTCCTATTAAATGCACGTCAAGGTGTCACTCAAATTTTGATATCATTTCTTGTAAAACCCATATTTTGAATTCATGAGAGATGTTAATGAAAAAGCATCAGCGAATAAATTTTATATACTTTTTTATATTAAGATAATAATTGCACCTGTGAATATAAATAAAACTAAAAAGAAAATTATGATTAAAAAAAAAATATTAACATAGCGTCACTTAAATTTGATATCATTGCTTTTAAGACCCATATTTAAAATTCATAGAGCCAAAAGAAAGTGCTGCGTCACAACTTTTAACCCATTAAGGGTTTTTGTACTGATATCATTACTTTTTTGCGGTTATTGATGAAAATGTCAATTAGTCGATATTAAGCATAGGGTATAAATTAATCATTAGAATAAAATTTTAAAGAAATGTTAAAAAAGACCCCTGGGACCCCAATTAAAATATGAGGGTGGTGGACCGAGGAGAGGAGTCCAAGACTCAACTTTAAAATTATACAGCGAGAGTAACACAATTAGAAGGATGAAAATGCATGGCAAAACCCGTTTGTTCCATCTTCCTCCGCCAGAGGGCGCAATCTTTTCTATACAAACATAGCTGAAATTTTTCAGGTTGTCGATTTCGAGTCAAATGAGCCATACCTCGTCATGATCGGTCCCATAGAACCCGATATTAAAGCGCCCCCTGGTGGTGAAACTTGGAACTAAAATCAATATATCCTGTCGATGTCGAGTCGAATGAATCAAACTGCATTGTGATCGGACCCATACAACTTGAATTATCTGCAAAATCCGTTAGTTCCATCTCCTACCACTAGAGGGCGCACTCTGTTCTATACAAACATAGCTGAAATCTTTGAGGCTGTCGATTTTGAGTCGAATGAGACATACCTCGTCGTGATCGGGCCCATAGAATCCGAGATAGGAAAGCGCCCCTTGAGGGTAAAACTTGGAATTAAAATCGATATATCCTGTCGATGCCGAGTCGAATAAATTAAGATGCACTGTGATGGGACCCATAGAACTCGAGTTAGCTACAAAATCCGTTAGTTCCATCTTACACCGCCAGGGGGCGCTGTCTGTTCTATACAAACATAGCTGAAATCTTTGAGGCTGTCGATTTTGAGTCGATTGAGCCATACTTCGTCTTGATTGGGCCCATAGAACCCAAGATAGGAAAGCGCGTCCTGGTGGTGAATTTTGGAACTAAAATCGATATATCCTGTCGATGTCGAGTCGAATGAATTAAACTGCATTGTGATCGGACCCATAGAACTCGAATTAACTGCAAAATCTTTTAGTTCCAACTTCCACCACCAGGGGGCATACTCTGTTCTATAAACATAGCTGAAATGTTTGAGGTGTCGATTTCAAGTCGAATAAGCCATACTGGGTGGTGATTGGGCACATAGAACCCGAGATAGGAAAGCGGCCCCTGGTGGTGAAACTTGGAACTAAAATCGATATATCCTGTCGCTGTCGAGTCGAATCAAACTGCATTGTGATCGGACTCATAGAAATCGAGTTAGTTGCAAAATCCGTTAGTTCCATCTTTCACCACCAGGGGGCGCACTCTGTTCTATGCAGACATAGCTGAAATCTTTGAGGCTGTGGATTTCAAGTCGAATAAGCCATACTGCGTGGTGATTGGGCACATAGAAACCGAGAGAGGAAAGCGGCCCTGGTGGTGAATTTTGGAATTAAAATCGATATATCCTGTCGATGTCGAGTCGAATTAATTAAACCAATTACTCTCGGATAAAAATTGCAAATTTCGTCATTTGGCAGCCTAAAAATCATGAATTTCATCGATCGGCACAGAAAAAACGAATTTTGTCGATAGCGGGAGAAAAGATCATAAATTTCGTCAAACAGGCGGGTAAAAATCATGAATTTCATTTATGAGCGCATGAAAAACGCAAATTTCCTCAAACGCTCGCATAAAAATTAAAAAATTCGTTCGTTGATAGGGCATGAAAAAACATTAATTTCGTCAAGTTTGCTCGTAAAAATCAGAAATTTCGTCAAAAATTGCATAAAAATCAAGAAATTCGTCGATCGGATGATAAAAAAAACTTTCGTCAATCCGGCATGTAAAAAGTGTGAATTTTGTCGATCAGGTGAGCAAAAATTGTCGAGTCGAATGAATTAAATTGCATTAGATACCAATTAGTCTCTGAAAAAATTGCAAATTTCGTCATTTGGCAGCGTAAAAATCAGGAATTTCATTGATCAATGTGCAAAAATCATGAATTTCATCGATCGGCACAGAAAAAACATGAATTTTCTCGATAGGGGGAGAAAAGATTATAAATTTCGTCAAACCGGCGGGTAAAAATCATGAATTTCATTTATTAGCGCATGAAAAACGCAAATTTCATCAAACGCTCGCATAAAAATAAAAAATTTCGTTGATCGGGTATGAAAAAAAATTAATTTCGTCAAGTTTGCATGTAAAAATCACAAATTTCGTCAAACAGAGGCATAAAAATCAAGAATTTCGGCAATCGGGTGATAAAAAAAAATTGTGTCAATCCGGCACGTAAAAAGTGGGAATTTTGTCGATGAGATGCGTAAAAATTGTCGAATCCAATGAATTAAACTGCATTAGATACCAATTAGTCTCTGAAAAAATTGCAAATTTCATCATTTTGCAGCATAAAAATCAGGAATTTCGTTGATCAATGTGCAAAAATCATGAATTTCATCGATCGGCACAGAAAAAACATGAATTTTGTCAATAGGGGGAGAAAAGATCATAAATTTCGTTGAACAGGCGGGTAAAAATCATGAATTTCATTTATCAGCGCATGAAAATCGCAAATTTCATCACACAGTCGCATGAAAATCAAAAAATTTTTTGATCGGGCATGAAAAAACCATTGATTTCGTCAAGTTTGCACATATAAATCACAAATTTCATCAAACGGGTGTATAAAAATGAAGGATTTCGTTGATCGGGTTATAAAAAAAAAATTCGTCAATCCGGCAAAGTATGAATTTTGTCGATCAGGTGCGTAAAAATCATGAATTTTGTAGAATGGGTGCGTAAAAATCACGTATTCATCAAGTGGACGCGTAAAAATCATTAATTTCAGTAAACGGGTAACATAATTTAACATAAAAATTATTAATTTCCTCGATCAGGCACAGAAAAAACAAATTTCTTCAATCGGGCACATAACAATCATAAATTTCATCCATCGGATGCAGAAAAATCATAAATTTCATCCATGGGATGCAGAAATATCATTAATTTCATAGATCAGGTGCCAACAACTTTTAGATAACTCAACAACTTTTAGATAAAACCATTGCATCATTTTATTCTTTTAAAGTGCCCTGTTATATCAGAGGAAGCATTGAACGATTTCACGATTTGTAATTCATACTTTTACAGCGATCTTTTGACGAAATTTGACGTTTGCTGCGATCCTTTGATGAAATTTGCTTTTTCGCGATCCTTTGACGATATTCGCGTTTTCTCTGTTGCCTTTTGACGATATTCATGTTTTTTTCAGCAATTTCGACAAAATAAGTTTTTTCTTCAGTGATCCTTTGCTGAAATTCGCATTTTTCTCGTGATCCTTTGACAAAATTCGAGTTTTCCAGCAATTCTTTGAGAAAATACGCTTTTTTCTGCAGTTTTTTAACGAAATTTGGTAAAAAAATGTGATATTTTTGTAAAATTTCCTTTTTTGCGATTCTTTGACGAAATTTGCTTATCTTTCACATTTCATGAAATGAGTTTTTTTCCCCCACAAAGATAAGTTACGTGTTTTTAGTCTGCAGATGCCCTAAAAAGGCTTTGACGCCCGTCGCGCATTCTGGCACGGGGAACCATTTGAATTTACTTTTAAATTTTCTGAAAGTTTTAATTCATCAAATTGAATTGATCCATGTCTCTGGAAAATATCAAGTTCAGGAACTCTATCTTTCAATATCTCAAAATGTCCCAAAACCATCATCAGTGAAGGATTTAATTGATTTTCGAATGCACGCCTTGCCAGGTAATGCTACAATTTTATTAATTCGCATGTACTCGTATAATCTAGGGCTTTTCATGCGCATTAAAATGCATACATATACAAAATATTTCTATATGTTTTTGTGAATAAACTTGCAGAATTTAAGACAATTATTATTGGCAGGTAAAATCTACACTGTATTTTTTTGCAATGCTATTTAGAGCAAAGACTAGTACACTACTAGGTGTTCTATTGTTTGTGATTTAGAGTGAAAAAACTATAAAGCTAAGTGACTGACTGAAGCATATTTGATGTAATATCCCTAATTCTCGCAAATTTTAATGTTTACGCTATAATTCGTTGTTGGTAGTAGAACATTGGAATGGTTTCATGTATTTTTTCATTAGTCTAAATTATTTTTTATTGTGACAATACTGAAAACAGAGTTTCCCCAGACAGATTCAGAAGGGTGCTGCACCCTGCCTACCCTTTGCTTTACAAAATAGCACCCTTCTTGCCTCTCATAAAATAATTAGCACCCTTCTTTCCCCCTCAGTAAAATATTTAGCATCCTTCTTGCCCATCAGTAAAAAAAAAATGCCCTTTCTCCTTTTTGCATTAAAAAATTTGCTTCCATACTAAAAATTGACTCAATGTTGTCTTGAAAATAGTGCCTTGACTTTTAAATATCGAAAGTGGCTTTAAAAACCAAAATAATACCTTTTAACAATTAAAAAAAAAGTGCCCTTAACCCCTTGAAGGACACCGGTATATAATATTTACCACTTAATTTTAATCCCAAAATGCCACAATGACACCAGAATTTTATAACCAAATTTAAATTTATGTGGTACACCAGGAAAAGTTTTTACTTATTTAAAAAAAAAAAAATTCGTTCGTGAATCCTGGTGTCAATTAATCATTTCAATAATTTAGCTACAAGAGTATTTTGACCCTGAAGGGGTTAAGAATAAAATAGTGCCCTTTTCTCACCAGCAGCATCCTGCCCTTTTTTAAACCTGGGGGAAATGCTGTTGAAAATAAAATACTAATTCACAACCTCATATTTTTCTTATTGAAATCTTCAACATTCATTTTTATTATTAATTTAAAATTTCCAACTATACTTTATTTTTAAATTTTACAATTAATTAAACGGTTTATGATATTTTGAACAATGAGGAGCAAAGTTTAATGTGGATAGTTAAGCTTAATATAATATAAATGCAAGTTTAACAGTTTAAGATTATTAACATTTTTATTATTTTTAATAACAATCTTTTTCAGCTTATTAAGTTTGGTAAAGATAATTAATTTCGAAAATCCGATGTAACGTTTAAGTGTAAAATCTAAACGAAAGAAATAATACGTTAAAAATAAAATACAATAACTAACATATTAAGTTTACATTTACGAACAGATAAGTATCGTTTACTCTTCTGTATAACTTTTAGAAGCGATTTTTAAACAATTTAAATTAATCAAATATTAACAGAAGCCTTCGTTATTATTATTATTATTGGGAACATACATCTGACTTGGGTGATTGATACAAATATCCCCCCCCCCTTCATTATTAATCTTAATTACAAAATAAACAAAAACATATCGCCAATGTACCACTTTCACGATCATCAAAAGGAGTGATCGATAAATCACCATTTATAGCACCCACACATATTTAAGCAATATTACGTAAACAATAATATACCTGCCCTACTTTTTCAAGATTTTAAAGTATTTACGAATGTACATTTAAAAGGCTAAGATGCTTTACACTCACGCAGAAAAAAAATATATAATCGGTTAAAAAAAGGAAAAAAGTCGTGAATTTTAGGGGATTTTTTCCTTTAATGGCAACTTAGGCATAATATTTATTCGTTTGGTGCGGTCTTGAAAATCGTGCCAACCAAAAAGTCGCCAAACTTATGTTTACATGTTTGCGTGAGTGTAAAACATCTGTTCCATTTAAAAAAATAATGATGTAAAACTATTTAAATTTGACGAACTATCACTCCCCCCCTCTTAAGGCAATTTTTAATTATATCAAAAATCTGTCATACATAAATTTTCGGCCCTTCTGCTAGAAGTAATAATAACTTCAAACGGATTCGATACGTATCATAATTAAGAAATTATGGTTTTTTTTTTCTGTTTTCACAAAAAGACCACCCCATTCCCCCCCTCCCCTGGTTCGATTTTGCCCATTAACGAACTTGACCGAGATTTTATGCCTCTTGATTTTATGTATCAGTTTCGAACAGATGCGGGAGTTGGAACCGCTTACTTCGAAAAATAAATTGCTTGCAGGCGGAGCCGGCAGGGGTTTTTTTGTTTTTAATTTTTTTTTTTGCTATAACGGTTGGTCCTATAAAAAACTTGTCAATATAAAAGTTTTAGATAATATTAAGAGGATTTATAATAAATTTAAGCGGATTTGAAATCTTGGGAATTGATGAAGTTATGAATTTTTTTCTTTTAAATCCCCCCCCCCCTTCCCCCGCTTATAGCAATTTTTAATTATATCAAAAATCTATCATACATAAATTTTCGGCCCTTCTCCTAGAAGTAATAATAACGTCAAACGGATTCGATACGTATCATAATTAAGAAATTATGCTTTTTTTTCTGTTTTCACAAAAAGCCCCCCCCATCCCCCCCCCCCCCCCTTGGTTCGATTTTGCCCATTAATGAACTTGACCGAGATTTTATGCCTCTTGATTTTATGTATCAGTTTCGAAAAGATGCGGGAGTTGGAACCGCCTACTTCGAAAAATAACTTGTTTGCAGGCGGAGCCGGCAGGGATTTTTTTTTGTTTTTAATTTTTTTTTTGCTATAACGGTTGGTCCTATAAAAAACTTGTCAATATAAAAGTTTTAGATAATATTAAGAGGATTAATAATAAATTTACGCGGATTTGATATCTTGTGAATTGACGAAGCTATGATTTTTTTTCTTCTAAAACCCCCCTTTTTTCCCCCCTTTGGAGCCATTTTTAATTATATCAAAAATCTGTCATACATAAATTTTCGGCCCTTCTCCTAGAAGTATTAATAACTTTAAATGGATTCGATATGTATAATAATTAAGAAATTATGGGGGTTTTTCTGTTTTCACAAAAAGCCCCCCCCCACCCCCCCCCCCCCCTTGATTCGATTTTGCCCATTAACGAACTTGAGCGAGATTTTATGCCCCTTGATTTTATGTATCAGTTTGTAAAAGATTAATGCAGAATTTTTCCAGTTATCGTGGTCAGAAAAAAGTGACATAGATAGATAGATAGATAGATAGATAGATATATAAAGTTTTGAACTGGGGGTGGTTTTGGGTTCTGGGAGTCATGATCGGCGTAGATCTGCAAAAATTTTTCAAAATTTCCAACTTAGGTGAGAATGTAATAGGTAGTATTTCTTACGAAATCTACCTAAAAAGACGATGGGTTGATTGGTTAATGTTGCGAACAAGACTCCCAGTGATAAAAAAAAAAAAAAAAAAAAAAAAAAAAAAAAATCTGAATCATTTTTCGTTTAAAAAATGACAAAGTAATTATAAATAACAATTAAATAGCATATATATAATTATAAAATATTTCAATATTTTAAACAAGGAATCTAAATATTTTTTCGAGCTAATGAAGATTTTGAAATGCGAAATTCTTTATTATAACAAAAAAGAAAAATATATAAACAACAATTTAATTTAATACATATATATTACATATTAAAAATTGCATTAAAAACTGATTTAGTATTTGAAAAAAAAATCTAAATAGTTCTTCAGCAATATGGAGATGCTTTAACGTTTAACTGTAACCATGATAGCCATGAACAGCCTTATTGCGGAGTAATAAAAAAGGATGAAAAGTCCAAAAAAATGTAATGTTAGTCTATGATGAAAAGCATAGAAAAAGAGTCTGATTTTAAAAGTGGATTATATAAAAAACAAGAGTTTTCCTACGTTAACGCAAAATCTTATTCGCTTCATCTAAAACCGATTAATATAATATAATAATTTTAAAAAAATCGTTCGATCCATTTTCGAGATAACAGGTATGTGTCCATTACACCATTACATATCCCCATTTTACTTAAAAATGGACTTACAGATCTCAAAATCTACTGCATGTAGAAATGTATAAATTTCAGAATAGAGTTAGACCGGAGACATAAGACTAATGTGAAAAAATCGGAACGATATGCCTCATATTTGCTGAGATATTAAATGTCGGCGTTTCGATTTTCCTTTGACGTCCTGCTAGCTGTATATATGAGAGTGACGGAATCTTCGGTTTTGGGCTTTCGATTTTCGGTTTTTCGCTGCGTCACTCGAGAAACTACCGTCTCTCATGATTCGGAAAAATATTTGAATACTTTTATTCAGCCCTGTATATGATCTATAGATTTGTATATATACTACATAGGATGCTAAATTTTAGTTAAGTTAAGAAGCGCGTAGTACAGTTTAAAATTCTCCTTCTGGAGATTCTGTCAATAAACGGAAATGTGTTCGCGAACTTTTGTGCTGCCCTGTGTATGATCTACAGAATTTATACACACCACGTAATAAACAAAAAGTGAGTGAAATTTAAAATCGCGTTCAGTAACTTAAAACGCACTTCCAGGAATTATTGTTAACAGACAGTAGAGAAATAATTATTTTGTGTGTCCCTGTAAATGAACGATGACTGCTATACACATAATATTCTGTAGTAAGCCTCTTGTAATGCACCTTAGTGATATATATAAATTTCAATGCGTTTAAAATAGTGAAACATTATTTAAATAAACCGCAGACGATTTTTCTCCATAGACGTAATGTAACGGAATTCTTTTGACTGTCCCTGTAAATTAACTATAAGTGCTATGCACACCCTATTCCATATTAAGCTTCTTGTAATACACCTTAGTGATATATATCAATTACAATGTGTTTGCAATTGTGTAACACCATTAAAATAAACCGCAAATGATTTTTCCCCATAGACCGTAATGTAATGGAATTCTTTTGAGTGTCCCTGTAAAAAAACTATACGTGCTACACACTTCAGTTGAAATAGGGAATGTGCTATAGATAACGACAATAACATATAAAAATTGCAAGGCAATCCGAGCAAAATTACGGGAGTTAGAGCACGGCCAGACGGCCAGACAAACCGAAGTCATAAACACTTTACACCAATGATGACTAGGTTGGAAAGTGTTAAAACAAAAGACATCATTGACTAAAGCGTGGCTTCTACCTTACAGGAAATGAATTTATCTCATATTGTCCATATCTTTTTAGATTGTAAGGCATTTTATATTAAGGATATTAGTTAAGTACTTTTAAAGGTATTTACTAATGCATAAACTTCAGAAACCTACCTACGAAGGAGAGGGAGGACCTTCTACTTTTTTAAATTCCTGATTTCACAAAAATATACCTATGAAAATGTGTTAAGATAAGTTTGAAAAAATTAGAAAATATTTCATGAACTAATTAAATGAAAAAAAAAAGAAAAAGTATATAATAATGTTCCTCAAAATGTATTGAAAAAAGTAATAAGATGTAAATAAAAATATTTTTTTAAAGATATCTTCTTATTCATGTTTATGAAAAATTTTCTACACTAGTGTCAAAAGAACATTATTCTATTTCCTAAGACGCAACGACTGATAGATTCTGCTCTCAAAGCTGGTAGATGGCAGGTATTGGATCCGAATCCATCCCCCGCGTCATTTGGGTATAGATTTCCTTTAAAAAAATAAAAATTAGTAAGAGTTTTCTCTTCTTTTTATTTCGAGATGTTTGTATTATTTTCTAAATGATATAGCAGTCTCTATTGTTTCACCAATGATAATCGTAGCCAAAAAATGATTTGTTCGATATTTTGTTTAAAATGAGTTTTTACGAAGTTATTGAAATTGTTTTTTGAGTTTTTAAAATTATCCTAATTTAAAAACGAGAAGAGGGTGTGCATTTTTTTTAAAATTGTTACTGTGTTTCACACTTTTATAAACTACAAGTCAAGTTTAGCACATCTTAAAAAGAAAATAATGGAAAAACTTTAAAGGTATTAAAACTAATATAATTAAAAACAAGTCAAACATTTTAAGAGGGAGGAGGGTGACGGAATGACGCTCTTTAAATAAAGATCATTTTTGTAGGTTTTTGAAAAATTAAATTAGTAAAGACTTTGAAATGGACATCCCGATTTGTATTGAACGTACTTTAAACAACAAATTTCATAAAAATAAAACAATGCGTAAGGAAAGTAAAAAAAAGTAAATGATTTATACCCTCTCTTCTACTGCTTAGTTGCCAACCTTAAATAATGTAATGAAATATTTCATGTTTCTATGTTTTATTAAATAACTTTTCTCATTGTATAAAATTTTAATTTTGTTTGCTTGAATAAAAGCGGTAGGTTGGCAGCAAAGTGATTGGTGGCCATTGTTGCTTTTTAAAAGTAGTCCTGAAGCAAACAATGGTTTAAAAATTTTTAATTGAATGCACAAGCAAAGCTAAACAAATTAGTACCAAGGTTAGAACAAGTTTAAAATGGAAATTTTTTTCCAAACTATGATAGCCCAATTATAGAGCTTGGCGATGATCGTCTAGACGAGTTAGCAGTTAGACAAAAACACGTCTAGTTAACACTAAACGAAAAAGACGAAACAAATAGCATGGTGATAATGACAGGCTCGCAAAGTTTTTACGATAATCGTCTCTAGAAATTAAATTTTATTCCCCATATATATGCTATGCTACTTTCATTTATCTTATTTTCATTCTGCTTTCTGTAAATTTAGTGTAATTAAATAGCTTAATGTAGACATTAGTATTATAAATAATCACTCCTACTACGATCGGGGTATTTTTTCTTTTCTTCTTTCAAAGTTATGAATGTTTTGAAACAGATACAGTATTACAGATACAAATACAGATACTCCAACAACTTTATAAAGAAAATAAAATAGACGCCTTGTATGCAGAAGCTACATTTCATTTAATCAAATTTTTTGTCAAAACACGATGAATTAGGCCGGCTTATTAAAAATTGCGAAATGGTACTAGGAGGATTAAGGTGTGAAATTACTCTTAAATCTTGAAATTTTTCGATTTCTCGAGGAATATATATATATATGGAAGAAAAATAATTTATGCACATTTTAAAGCAAACCGTATAAAAGAAATCCATAACAGTACGCAACTTATGATTATAAATATATGAGGCAAATAATTATTGAAATGTCATTTCGCCGCCAACTTATGGCAAGCAGAATGCAAAAACTTAGCCTCGTTTTTCTTAAAGCCTAATTCTGAACAATGATGTCTTATCATTACATTTCGATATTGATGACAACATTTCTTTACTTTTATAAGCAAGTCATCGACACATGTGTGATCTGAATCCTTAGTTCTGCCTATGTAAGTTTTCATGTATAAACGTTTATAAGATTTCGACAGAAAATTTTTGGATTTATGTCAGATATTTAACCATAGTTTATTAGACTTGTAGAAAAATTTATATTAAATTCATATATTGGGACATTTTTAATTGATGCCTCAGTGTTGAAAACTTTTCTAATACTATAATATTCAAAGTAGCGTGGGGCTTCTGATTCATAGAAAATCACCGGTCAACAATACATCATGGGAGATCTTTGGAATTTCTTAATTTTTTTTTAAGAATAAGTTTCATAAAGTATATATTTTCTTTTCACTAAAGCATAATCCAATATAAGTATACTAGAACATTGGATAGTTCAAGTTCTAATTATATGTATTTTAAAGCGATTTATCTCAAAATGAAATTTTTCAGAAATGCGCGCAAGATATCTATAGAACTACTTGATATGTTTACATGATGCTTTTAGATATTATTGATTGTATCTATTTCTTAAGACTGAACCTAATTATGTTTATTGTTTCACCCCCCAATAAACTGCAAACAAAAATTGCAATACTTACAACTTTATTTTAAAATATAAATTTTGGTAAAATATGCACAATGTTCTGACCGAGTCTTAGATATAGATATATTCTATAAATCAGTACATGTTCATCTGCATATAAAAATATAAAATTCTTCAAGAGAAATCTTGATAATAATGTGCATAATTATAATTAAAAAAAACACATTTTGAACATTTGGAAATAAATGATTTTAAAGAATTATTTTTTGCATTTCTTACATCAGGATGAGCTGCTATGTTCCTAGTCATAACTAGCATAATTATAAAGATTTTCTTATGCAGTTTGTTTTAAAATGTTCTTTCATATACATGTTCTTCCAATAATGAAATATTTCAAACTTTTAAGAGTAGTATGCCTTCTTAAACTAATGTTGAAAATTTTGTTCTATTTTAGACAATGGGATAAAATAAACCATAAGCATGTATTATGCTGCCACATCAATATTTACATTATTCGTACCAATAAATATCATTATAATAATTACTCTGTCACAAAGCCGATCATTTTAGTGATTTGTGTAATTTATCATCATTCATATCGTATGTACGATTAACATGTTAGCATATTATCGAAAAAAAACGTACAAGCATTTATGTATGTTTACTCCAAACATTTAGTTAATGTTGTCTGGCGGCCGTCTAAGGCGTCATTTTTTTCAGAGTTTGTACGATCCCTTGAATTTGAATACTAATAATTTCTAAAAGGTTTCTCCGCCTTATTGATTTTAGATTAAATAAGTCAAAGAAAACTTTTGAAAAATACTGGTGTTTAAATTCAGGAGACCGTACAAATTCTTAAAAGGATCCGCTACGAGAGCCGATATTAAATATGTCAGTGCACTCTATTCAGGGGGCGGTGCCTATGTCTCATTAAGACATAAAATACTTAAGTTTTAGGAACAAGCCACATAAAAAAAATACAGAAATTACATTGCTATATTTTGACTCAGTAATGGGAAATCTGTGAAAATCAACAAATATTTTTACTGAAATGTTCCTGGTGATGATATGAAAAAAAATCCAAATTACCTAGTAATATTGTTATGGCATTATTATTAGGAATTAGGATGGTTTATTTAGCAATGAAACTTAAAATATATAATAAAGAAAGAAAAACCACTTAGATGATCATATGAAACATTCCATATCACAAAGACTTCTAATAATTAAAGACAGTGAAATAGAAATTCCGCGTTAACAACCAGCAGGCGCACTGTTTGTTTAGGACAAACGGTATATTTCGAAAACTTTGTTTTCATAAACACCAAAATTTTAAAAAATCAACTAGATTAGTATACAATTTCTTTACCACCATGTCTCTTTTAGAATTTTCACAAATCCTACATTTTTAATAACGTAACTCCTCTTTAAAAAATACATCACTTGCCATCAAAAAGGCTAACGAATACGTAAAGGTTCCCCGTTCAAAATACTTAGCCAATTGTTATTATTTGATATTCGGGAACTCTCTGAAGGCCCGAAGGAGCCCATAGGTAACATGATACAGACATCGAATCGGGATTTCATCAACTATCGACTTAAATTTAAATTTTGTAATTGTACATTCTCTTTTATATTTTTTCCGGTACATATACATTGATTTATTCATCATATAGTTTACCTTCTCATGCATGAATTATTTTTAAATGGATGAAGGACACATTTTTAGCTTAAAATAAATTTACAATGCTTACCAAGAGCAAAATATGGTATTTTTTTAACCTTAGATTTAAAACGAAATTACAAAACGATGCTATTTTAAAGTTTACTCGTACAAAATTGTTTTACGAGGACTTATTAAATAGTTTTTTTCAGATAACTTAAACTTTAATTACCTCAAAAAAATATGAAAATATTTTTTTGGTCACGCTTTTGTTTAGATATCAGAGCAGATATTATTTAAGAATACCTTCTCACGGCCAAAAATATAAAAGTCAAATGAGGGTTTCCCATTTAAATATTCGAAAAGGTATGACTATGCTTCGTATAGCTGTACTGCGTGAGGATTAACTTCACCTGAGGTTTATATGTGATACAGAGATAAAAATAGAAAATCCACACTCCAGTTCGTGTTGTTTTCCAAAACAACAGTACGAGGTTTCCATGCAGGACAGGCTGGGTTCTCGCAGACTTTTGACCAACGTTTGCAATCTGTTTAATCAGAAATAAAAAACTGTAGCCAAACGAAAAAAATGTCAGTAAAATATATTCGTGTGAAACACTGAAAAATCGATCTTAAGCTCTTTAATGTACCTTTTATTTGATATATTATAAAGCATCCAAGTTTTCGTAACTGTTTATAGATCAATTATGCATCAAAATTCAACTATCCGTTGCGGAGGCTATTAAAAATAGGTACATTCTAAATGTCTAGCTTAATCAAGAAACAGAATTAAACCCGATTTATCTCATTAAAATGTTATGAAATAAAACTTTCCAAAACAAGTTAACTCATTATTTTAAGATATGACATTTAATGAACTCTAGAAAATTCAAAATATAAACAGCAAAATATGTCACATTTAAAACAAAATTCATTTTTCCAGAATTATTTGGCTTTTCATTAACCCCTTGAAGGACACCGGTATATAATATATACCACTTAATTTTAATCCCAAAATGCCACAATGACACCAGAATTTTATAACCAAATTTCAAATTTATGTGGTACATGAGGAAAAGTTTTTACTTATTTAAAAAGAAATTTGTTCGTGAATCCTGGTGCCAATCAATCATTTCAATATGTTAGTTACAGGAGTACTTTGCCCCTGAAGGGGTTAAAGCCCATACTACAAGCCATATTTCAAGGATAAT
The DNA here is from genome assembly GCA_963931845.1 of Maratus michaelseni. Classification (NCBI taxonomy): domain Eukaryota; kingdom Metazoa; phylum Arthropoda; class Arachnida; order Araneae; family Salticidae; genus Maratus; species Maratus michaelseni. Next base: position 43,106,415 of record OZ007588.1, on the reverse strand, counting down.
TTTAAAATTAGACTGTCTCCTATTGTGCACGTTAACACACAACGAAACGACATGATTAACATTTCTGACATTATGTAATATTATATACATTCGATTTATCAATTTAATTTTTGTTGCTTTCATCACTCTGAAGCACCGCTCAATGACCACTGAATGCAGTGGCAAGAATGCAGCAAAGTGCGTAGCAAGTTGCATATTACAGAATTAAGCAGCTGCAGGTCGTTTCTTCAAATAAAATCTATGGTATCTCCTAAATTCATGGTTGAACTCAAGAAACTTTAAAACAATTTTCATTATGACGATACCTCAGATAAGAAACAGTGTATACAATACAAATGTATAAGGATAAAAAATGATTCAATTTCTTTTATCCCGTATTTTTTAAACTTGTCCGTATCCATTACTAACGGGATAAACACACGAAACATTCGTTCAACAAAACGATCATTTAAATTTCGTAGGAGTTACTTTATATAATCTTGTTTTAAATTTTCTAGTGCACCACGTTCTATTTACTATCATTGACTGCGCAATTTTCATAAACAAAATCTTGGAATACTTCAGACACATTCTCCACAAACTTATTATAGTTTTCACCATAACCAGAAGAAAGATTCTCTAAAGATTTAATTTTAATGTCAGGTTGACATTTTTCAAAATAAAATCAATTTTTTGCTTTTGAAAAGACAAGCTTAATTTGTTGAGATTATCTAACATATCAGAAATAAAAGCAGTCACTGTAACAAACAGAAGAATTGTAACAGCTTTCAACAAACACTGCCCATAGTGCTGCTGCCTTGGATCAGTGCAGAAATCGGCACTGAGTAGTTTTTCTAATGTATTCCACTGAACTATATGGTGATAATCATCTTGTTGTAGAAGCCTGCACAAATTTAATTTTTCAATATCTAAGGTTTCATAAATTTATTTTAGCAGTCTTGTGTGTTTAGCCGACTGTCTGACATATATCTATAGATTCAATTTAAAATGTACCGATATGTGGATAAATATGGTACTTTACCTGCTGCTTGTGAGCAAACTAATGTTAGCTTGTGGGCAATGAAATAAATTACGATGCACTAGGCAGGGTTGCTACGGGTCAGGGAATTTTCCATGAAAAATACCAGTATTTTCTTATAGAAAAACTCTTCTTGAAAAAGGAGACAGTTTCCCGTTATTAGATTATTGACTTTTTCTGTAAAAAATACTGGTATGTTCTCTGAAAAATTCCCTGACCCGTAGCAACCCTGACTAGGGTTCATTAATTTTTAGGTGTGTTGTAAATACAGATCTGACGCCTGCAATTTTCTTTCTCCATATGTGGCTACCCAGCAGATTTTCTTCTTCAGTAATTTATATTCATTCAATATATTACACAGCTCTGTGTACACATCCTTATCAATACATCCAGGAAGTTCAATTAATTTTAAAAATGTGATAGCTATACACTGTTTCCAATTTGTTTTTGTGAAGTGCTTAGTACTTATGCTTTGTATACAGATATATCTGTTTTTTCATCTATCATCATGGACTTAACTTAAAGGATACCAAATACTTAATTTAATTTAGGGCACCATCTAATTTTGAATGACTCTCAAATGGCGCATTACATCGCAATGACATTATCATGAGTTTAATAATTGTTCATCAGCATTTAATTTTCTTAAATCCAGAAGTTGCTTTTTTAGAATTAATTTTTTATTATATTTTAACAGTTTGCTAACCGACAGAAAAAATTGACCTGTCAATGACACTTGCATACGAGTAAAAAGCAGTGCTGATAAAAAAAATGAATAAAAATTGAGTACTCGCAATTTGGTGAGTTTAATAATTCGGTTACTCGCCAAATGAAGTATTTTGTCGCGATTTGGCTTAATGGCGAGCGGTAACGAGAACCATGATAATAGGTTGAACGCATGCACATAATAGACTTTCTTTAGTTAGTCGTGCAAAGTGTGTACAAACCTTGGAATTTCCAAGGAGTCTGATGTCACTATTTCTGGAACAGATGTTTTACACTCATGCACCGATATTTGGCGACTTTTTGATAGGCGCGATTTACAAGCCCTCGTCAAATCAATAACTTTTTACAACAGCTAGGTAACGATTAAAGATAACAAATCTCCAAAATTAAGCGACATTTCCATTTTTATAACTGATTAAAAAAACTGTGCGTGAGTGCATTATAGCCTTATTTCTGATTGCAAATTTTCTGTTTAATATTTAAATCGCAGACTTTGAAACGCATTCTTTAATTACAGAGTTTGTAATCACATTTCTGCGATTAAATACGGTGAAATTGTCTGTAAAAATTGTAGTAAAAATGTATGCACCTGGTTCAGGTAAAAATTCTATTCTATATTCATGATAATAAGTAATCGGTTTTCAATAGTGAATTTTTGATAGGCGCGTCTTCGAAAATTATTTAATAATATATTACAGCGCTTTAGCTGGTGAATGCGAAAAGACATTGTACGAAATGATACTGATACAGAGCTCAACTAAGCACGCTTGGGGACCGAGGAAACATTAACTACTATTTCTGATTAGAAAATGTCTATTTAGGATTCATATCACAGATATGATCACCTTCTTTAATTAAAGAGTTTGGAACATTTTTCTGGTATTAAATAAGACAAAATATGCTATTAAAAATCTGTGAGAAAATTGTACGCACCCTGATCATGTAAGAATCCTACCCTATATTCATTATAAGAATTGAACGGTTTTTCTCGTCACATTCTTTGAAAATTCTTGAATATAGTAATAAGTTCTTTTGAGATTATCTTCAGAGTATTTGTTACGGAATACCACGAGATGCCACACGCAATAGCTAGGGGACGAATTAAATGCAGTTGGGAACCGATCACATATTCACCACTATTTCCAAATGGTAATTGTTTGACTTAATATTAACATAAATTCTGTGTTTTAATTTGTGGGGGGGGGGGTGTTATTGCTGAATAAAATAGTAGAACTGTCTTGCAAAGGAGCAATGCGTATTGCCTGCCCATTCCATAATATGGCCCTGGAGCCCCGGGCTAAATCTGTAGGTCCAAATATACGAAAATCATTAGATATATTTAATCTCCTGACTGCCTGCCGAGCAAAAGGGCACATTTGTAATGTTGTTTTCACTCTAATTTCTTTTAAATGCTAAAAAAATGAATTTTTAAACTTAATGTATAAAACTGAATTGCGTATATGAGTATAAATCTTGAAAATATTAATTATTACTCAATGTTTTAAAACTGTATTATATTTGTAGAAATATATTACTTGAAACAATGCTTCTATTTCAGTGAAACCTACAGCATAGTGAACGGATATATCAGTCCTACATATTACCGGCCGGGAACGAGAATTCCCGTTTTTATAGAAAAAAAAACATTGACTTATGGTGTGACATCTTCCAAGGATATACAAAGCGAACCTCTAAAAATTGTTAAATAAAAGAATCACTGTTCAGTAAAAAATAATAAATATGTGATCATTGAAAGTTCTAAAAATATTTTTTTTAATTGAAAAACGTACATATTTCTACAATGGTCTTCAACGGCAAGAAAACTTCATAAAAGATGTTCATTTGTCAAACCGAAAATCACCTATAATTTTTTAATCAGAGCAATTGCCTCGCAAAAGAGATTTCTAAAATGCTTCTCACCGGCAAAAAGTGCAGAAAGTTATACATATAATATTTTAAAATTGAATGAGTTATCAATGTATTATATACTATAATACGAGCAAATCTTGCGTGTCTGTCTGTGTGTGAATGTGCGGTTATGCAAATTTTATCTTAAAAACAGCTCGAAATTTTGTATGCTACTGTTTTGGGGTATGAGAAGACCATTGAGGTAGGTCACTTGTTCGAGAAAATTCGATTAGTGGGTCATTTTGGTGTCACTACGGATCAATGCATTCCAACGGGAATGAATGTTGAAACAATGAAGTTGTTGAACAGTTGCAATAAACAAAAACGCAAAGTTCACAACATTTCGCCAAATTTGGCGACATTTGGTAAAAAGTTGGCAACATTGGCGATATTTGGCGGGAAAATCGACTTTTAAGATTACTAATACCAAAACACACGCTAGGCGCCAAATGAAAGAATGTCGTTAAATTTGGCGACATTTGGCAAAAGAATTGACTTTCAGAATCTGAAGGAATTTTCTAGAAATCCTTTATAGGAGCGGAGATATTCGATTAGAGAGTTATTTTGGACTCACTAGGGTAAATGCATTTCAATGGAAATGATGGTTGAAACAATTATTAATTTGTTGAGCAGTTTGCAGTAAACAAAGTCGCAAAGTTGGCAACACTTCGCCAAAGTTGGCGATATTTAGTGAAATGTTGGTGACATTGGCGAGATTCGGCAGGAAAAGAGAATTTCATATTACCAATGCTAAAACACATCCTTGGCGCCAAATGAAATAATGTCGCCAAATTTGGCGACATTTGGTGAAGAAACTAGCTTTTAGAATCTGAAGGAACTTTCTAGAAATTCATAATAGGAGCCAAGATACATGGTTCAACCAATCAAAGTCCAAAGAACTTTATAGAAAACAGAATTCAACCAATCAGGGTACAAAGAACTTTCTCAACACATGCTTGGTTCCAAATGAAAAATGTCGCCAAATTGACAATATTTGGCGAAAAAATAGGCTTTCAGAATCTGAAGGAATTTTCTAGAAATTGTCACTAGGAGCCATGATACATGCTTCAACCAATCAGAGTCCATAGAACTTCGGATCTGTTCGGATACCGTTCGGATCAGGTTGCGATTCGATGGATTTTTTTTTTGTCTTGTCCGGGTTGGGTTGTGGGTTGATTTCAAAATGCGTTTTCTGGTTGGTGTCAGGTACAACCCGATATTTAGACAAACAGCTAGTAAAAATCTGGTTGGCTATGAAAGGAGTGGTCATTTTTCAATTATCTTAATGACTTAATGTTCTCTAGACTCTATGCAATATGCTCTAGACTCTATGCAATATTGGAGAAAGGAAAATAATTTTCCCATTAGCCCGGCTCTTTGCAAAAAGCCGGATTTTGCAATTAGTCTACGACACATACATCGGCAAGACATATAATTAAAAAGACTGGAAATAAACTTGTCTTCAACTAAGATAACCCTTAATCCTGCCGGTATTGGTCAGACCTGTTTAAAAGAAAATTCCTATATGATTTTCTCGTACTTAATTCTGAGTACTTATTGTTCCATTATTTAAATTAAAAGTTTTCGAAATTTATTCATAACCACTGACACATTTTCTTTTAAATCTCTATGAAGATTTTCTAAAAAGAGTATAATTTATAGCTTTTATCAGGTTGCTTTCCTCCAAGGACATTTAATACATGGTATAAAAAATGTTAATATTTGAAAAATCAATGTTTGTATAATTTTTAATATGTAGACGATCTTTTCTTCATAAATTCCGTCTCTCTGCAACAATTTGAGGATTTAAATATATGTGATAGTGCATATTCTTTGGATATTTTACCTTGCTTATATGACTTTTTTTTATTAAATGGGATCTGCCTTGTAATGCTATACTTTTTTACGCGATGAATGTGTATTTACGTTTGTGATAGGATATAGAAAAAGGAACAGGTCTTCTAACAGATTTTTGTTTTAGCCGTAAGACATCATTTCCTACAAAATCGAAAGTAGTCTAGGCATCTCTATAATAAAAGCCTAAGTCATGTGACTGTCATCAACAGTTCCGGGATGTCCGCTTCACTTTTTCATATACCAGGCGGCCATTTTTATTCAAAATTATTTTTTCGAATAAAACTGCATGAAAGTTACATTTTTAGAAAGATCGTTCAAAATAAATTAATATTTGAGAGATGACTTACGTTCAATTATGTATATATTCTGCAATATTTTCAGTTAAAATTAGGTTCGCAGTTCAAATTCTCTATCCATGAAAATAAACAACAACAAACAAAAAAACATTCATTCGCCGTGAATGTTTAAAATATTAAACCATCGAGGTAATCGTACGTAAAGCAAGTTCTCCGTGAATGATTTTTTCGACGGCCGCCTGGTGTCAAGAAATAATTCGCCCCAGTGAGACATAAAGTATAAAGTTTACCATAATTATGTGCTTATACAATTCAACTTAATTCCGTATCTTTTCTTGACGTATGCTGAATGTAAACAAATAAAACTCATGTAATAATATTTAATGAATCAAATTTCGAAACGAATTATCAGTTATTTTGATATTTATGTATTATACTAGCCAAGAAAAGAGATCACCGAAAATGATTGTTAATCACCAATCGCATTCAAAACAGTAATTTAATATACATTTATAAAATACATAACACCGTTAAACACTTTTATGTTATTTGGGCGCAAATCTCGCCAACAGCCTTTTTAAAATCGCCAATACCAGCTTTTATTTTTCGCGTATGCAAATTAGAAAGGATGATTTGATTTTGAAATCAAATGTTTTGATGGAACAGCTGTCGCAGACGCACCGGGGTTGGCGCGATTTTTGTTTTGCGCCATTTTGGCGAGAAAACCCCATTTTCAAGTACCGATTAGAAATTGCTAAAACAGCATGTTACTTTTATTTTATTATGAAATAGTTTATTTTATATTAAAAAACAGACATGTCTGCAACTGATAAGCAAACGGACAAGAAGCATAAACGCTTAAGTTGGTTAAGGGGTTTTTGTCAAGAAAGATGAAATACATAACAACAAAAAATATATGAAATGCTACCCTGATCGCAAAAGTTCTTGATTTGTATATTAGAATCTTCCGGTTTGGCGAATGATTAAGGAAAAAAATTAAATTATGAATAAAAGTAACGTGTTACAATGCTTAACATACATTTAAGGGAGACCAAACTGGTCGCCAGTGGCGGCTAGTATGTAATAGTCTTTTACAGCTATCTCTCTTTGCCTTCGAGATAGGGTTGACAACTTCCAAAATATGCCATATAGGACCCTGCCCTCACTCTCATATGATAGCGCATATACGTTTTACTATAGTTAGAAATTAGTTACATAACTCTAGCTTTATCCATTCAATTGTTATATGATGGTTTTGGGTTTTACTTTGAGCCTGTTTGCTTATGACTTAAGAACATCCTTTTATTTCATATTGATTCATTTTTCATTAATATAGATGCTAATAACTGTTTCTTTGAAATCGATGAAAATGTGTATTTAGATCTTTAAATGCATACTGATTTTAAATATATGCTAAAATTCATAGAGTTCGTATTCTGTTTTCAAAGTTACATTAACTTTTAAATTTGCCGATGATCTTTTATGACCAAGTATTCTATGCACATTTAATTATAAAGAACATTTATCAAAATATAGTTGTTATATTTTGTTTTCTATTAGATTAGCAATTTAAGCTAGAGTTCAGTATATTTTGTTTAATACACAACAAATATGAATATCGTTTTTGTTTTGTGGCTAAAACTCATTAAAAAAACTTTTAATTTGCTATTATTTACACCACATTTTTTTTGGACTCTTGAAAAATATTACTTTTTCCACCTAGAAAATTTACTTTAAAACATGCATCATTAAAATGCTCGTGATATATTTTCCTGCTTCTAGCTTTTACAATAATATCACAGCATTCCTAATTTCTAATAAAAGCAATCATAAATGTAAGTACTTTATTGCATGCTAAATTTAAATTCCACAATCTAGCAGTTTCATTGAAATATCTACAAAGCTAATACATAATGAAACATGTTTACTTTCTTAAAACTAATAACATTTTAAAAATGTCAATAGAAAGATCAATATTCGATTAAAATTTCACATTATAAAAAAATCCAGTATTCTGTTAATTTCCAAGAAAGCAGGTGTTTTTATTTCCTCATTTTATTTTCATGACTTGCTTTACAATTACTCTATTTTAAAACGCTGCTTTATTTATAATTTGTTTTATATGATATGGACACATACAAAATATACATCGCCTGCTATTCATGTGACCTCTTCATTCTAAGGTAAGACTTGATGTTTCAGGATTTCCTTTTCACATTTGTCTCTTAACTTGTTGAAAGCTACATTATGCTGACTGTAACAAAAAACTTAAATCCGTGTGAAGCATCCTTTTTGTATCTATGAAGATATGGAATTCTACAAAAATAATAATAATAAGTAACCCTCTTATAAACACCTATATTTATTTTCTGAATGCAGACTCAAATAATCGGCGAAATTTTGAAATATGTGATTGGTTCTCGAGTATTTATAACGAGGCGATATTTCTGAAGAAGATGGATGCAAGATGTCAATAACGAATAACACTAAATTATAAATTTATAGTTCAAGTAAAATGATTTTTTTCTTTTATTGTGATATATTTCTTATAATAGTTTACTATATTATCTTATTTAAGAGTTCATAGATCGTACAAATATTCTGTATATTAAGATGAAATGAAAATCTGTGAATTGTTTTTATTATATATTTCTTAGTTTGCAACTCAGTAATATCATTCAGCAACTCTAAGTTAAGATCCATTTAACATAACATCTTGCAAAAAGTGACTGCGAGTCTATAATATAAAAACAAAATACTTAAAATTTTTCTAATAAATATCTGAATATATCTGGTATATTTTTCCAACTATTAAATGAACGTTTAATTAAAATATATTATAGACTTCCCAGACGTCAAATATTTCAAAGTACAATTTCTCAATATGCTAAATATGTTGGAAATATTATCATAAGCAGCATTGCATAAACTGAATGAAATATTGAAAATCTCATCTATTAATTTGTAATAAATTTAAACACGTTTTTAAACAATCGTAAAAAAATTTACAGTGCTAAACATTGGTTTATGTTGATTTTATTGACAAAATGCTAAAATTTTGCATGGTAGTCTTATAAACAAAATAAAATTCACGAGTTCGTATTCTAATATTTGGATAAAAATGACTTTTCGCATTTTTATGTAATACTATTTTTATCTTGCGTGTGAACACTTATCAAAATAATATATGCATTTTTTATACTTAATGTATCAAATACTGCTTCATAAAAACAAATAAAACGTTATTATAAACAAACACCTTAGACACTTGTTGAATAATAATGAAGTATACCAATACTACAAATGGTTTTTCCATAGCATCCATAGCTGCACCAAAATCAGATCTATATTCTATGCAGAATGATGGGAAGACGATTTATGTTTACGAAACATATCTCATACGCCTTTTATCTCAAGTTTTCCGAGTCCGTCATAAAATCCTTTCCCCTTCTGATGGTGAATATGGCATGGATTTACCGGATGGAAACTGGACCGGTATTATGGGAATGGTGCACCGTTCAGAAGTCGATCTCGCAATTGGTATTCACTTAACTGATGCCAGATTTCAAGTTGTCAACTTCAGCTATCCTTATCAATTTTCCGATTACACATTTATGACGGATAAGCCGAAACCAGTTCCCACGAGTTTAGCCTTATTACATCCATTTTCTCCAATATTGTGGATTTTACTTATAGCAGTCATTTTTCTATTTTCGTTTGTGTTATTCTTACACGTGTGTAGGAAACAAACATATCGAAATGTATTATTTATGTTATTCGGAAGTTTATTAGAGAAATCCATCCATATGCAACTACGAAAATTAAGCCTTAAACTGATAGTAAGTGCATGGTTGATATTTACCTTTGTTATTACTAACAGTTACAAGGCTGTTTTACTGTCCATTCTGACATCACCTACACTTACTGGAATTAAAAATATACCAGATTTAGCCAAAGCAGCAGAACAAAATTATGTTACTTGTTACTCAAACAAAGGCAGCTCATTGCAGCAAATTCTTTATGAATCTGATTTTGACACTTGGAGATCAATTGGTAAATGTCTTCAACGAAATGTGATGATTTCTGAAGATCCGAAAGAAACTTTCATAAAGGCTCCTTCCAACAAAGCTTTTATAAGTGATAGAAGTGCTCTGAAACCGCATAAAGAAAAATTTCTCATTTCTCAAGATTCGTTTTCTAATTCTATGAGAGCTTTTCCGGTTTCAAAAAAATTTTGTTGCCTGAAATATTTAAATAAGTTGATTCATCGACTGTTCGCAGCAGGGCTGTTTGAGAAGCTTGAGAAAGATGAACAGTTCTTGCTCGAATTAAATGCGTCTTCTTCTGATTCTAGTGAACCTGATAGGTTTAAAGTATTACAACTTGAGGATCTTAAAGCAGCTTTCATAGTATTACTATCTGGTTATGCTCTATCAATAATTGTACTTTCTATTGAAATAACTATAAAACATTATTCTCCAAAATCATATGTTACTTCGATTCAAAAATGCAAGAGAAGTTTAAAGAAAATGTAAAACCAACTATTCTGAGAACATTTGTAATCAAACAAAATTCTTCAGAATGAAATTTATTATATTTATGCTGCATTATTTTTTATTTTTTTATTTTATAAAATTCAACACATAATTTTGTGAATTAAAAAAAATCCGAAAAAAATCTAATTTTCTGTTAAGTTTTGTCATAGAAAATACGGATGGGAGGGGCTTTAACTGTCCGTCTGTTTTCTGCATATTACAAGAGGAAGGATACTTTAAAGAAGACTTTATGAAAGGAAACTTTGTTATATCGTACAAAATAACGAATGGAAATATTCCTTTTGTATAGTTAACTTGTTCATATTTATTAAAACAAATCATATATATAAATCGACATGTAGTAATTTGTTTGATCAACGCACAGAAAAAAGTTACTTTGTTGTTATGCAACTGTTACTACGCCATCAAAAATGTGAAAAACTCAATTTTATCATCTAAAAATTATAGTTAAATTTAAAATCCATTTCAGTACCTCAACACAGTAATCGGAGTCCTTATTGGTACGTATCTTAGTTTTGGTACAATTATTTATTGTTCATGCGGACGATGTCACTTAAATATACTTTGCAGAAATTCATTTTGATAAAATTCGTTTTTAAATAAGATTATTGGCATTTAATTCATTTGGATCTGAAATTCTATACGAATAAGTGCGTTTTGTGAAACTCCTTAAGTATCTGTATTATAATAATTGAATTTATTTCATCAAGATAAGAGCTTGAAACGTAATTTGTTATCATCAAACATTGCAGCGATTAAGCTAATATTAAAGTTATAATAGGATTTTTTTCTCGATATTTTATATTTTAAAGCTCCTATTTTCAGAAATGTTACATAAACTATTATATTTGTTGTTTAAAATTTCTAACGATTAACACAATTTTAATTAAAATTATGTTTATGTATTTTTTTTTACCTCAGTTTAAAGACTGCACTTGATGATACTAGTAAGATTGTTCCTATCAATGGAGTTAATAACTATTTTATTATAATATAACAGCGTGTTAGTATCCTTTGAATCAGCAATTCCCAACCATTGCTCAGTGGCGTTCAGTGAAAATAAGTAAAATTTGAACAAAATCCACAGATTGAAAATGAGAAGTTTTTTCCGATTAGTACGTAAGAATTTTACTATTATTAATTAAACACATTTTGAAGCAAAAGGTTTTAAATAACGAATACTGGTGTGCAAATTGTCGTATTTGGCCGATATGTTTAGAGAAATGGACGAAATAAATCTATCTTGTAAGAGAAATATGTCACAGTTTTTGATGCAAACGTCAAAGCGTCTACTTTTAAGAAGAGACATATAAGAGTTGTTATTTGGTAAAAAAATATGTCGATTGTTTTCCTCTTGGAAGAAGTACTTAAATAAAAATAACATACAGTTCCAAGAGGAAATACAGAAAACTATTCAGCGGCATCTTGGAGCTGTAGGAGACTGTCGTTGAAAGACTATAAACAAAGAGGCGACTTTAAATGGATTTTTATGTATTCATCAACAATATAAAAAAAATAAATTTAAACTCAGAGGAATGCGAAATCCACATTGATTTGGCATCTCATGTTTCATTCAAGAAAAATAGCATTTGCAAACAAACATCTGCCTGAATTTTAATGCCATTTGGCAAACGAATACTTAAATTTGTCTCATAAGACAAAATTAGTTTTGCTTACATCCTCAACTTCATATCTCTGTAAAACGGAATTCACTAATTACTCATCCACTAAAATAAAAGACAGAAACCTTTTAGCAACAAATCAAACGTTTGGCTACAGTTATCAAATATTCAAATATCAGAAACATGTTCATAACAAAGCAATCATACATGTTAAACATTTATACATTGCTAGTCGTCACACTAACAATGTAAAATACTGAATTGTAAATGTGTTATAAAATTTTTGAGAATTTACAGATAGGGTCAAAATTTGACAATACCATGCGTAATGAGGGCAGTGGAGAATAAAATGCGCAATTTTGTAACATTGTCAAAATATGATTTCATTTGTGGGACAGTGCATAGTTGTTTAGATTACATTTTAGAGCTGTCTTTATCTGTTCTTTAGTAATGCATCTAATTAACTTTAATTTTCAAAACAAAACTTAAGGTACTCCGTTGTTGGATATAAATAATCAACATGGCACAATTTTAAATTCTTTATTTACGTTCGATTTTTATTTTAATTAATAATGTATTTTAGCAATAATTTTCTTTAAAATCTTCATTTTAGCTATTGTTTATTTCCAAAGCTTTTTTTTTAATGTTAAATTTTTATATTTCATCCATAATTTTGGGTATCATTTTAATGCTTTTAAGTAGTTCTATCTCAGAATCATATTTATTTTTCATTTAATTAAATAATTTAAGTTTTATTCCACATTATTATTCTGGATCAGCGGATTTCGTCAATTAACAACCCAGTAAACATAGGCTCCAAATTTTTCCCGAAGTTACAAAAGAAACGTACACGCTGACTTGAAAATGTGACCTTAAAGCAGTGTCACGTACACAATGAGTCACTTTAGAGAAAGTAACCACTAGCATATTACATCACCCTAGACCCAGCCAATTTTAGTGGAAGAAGAGTTGATGCGAAAGCCCCCCCCCCCACACACACACCAAGCGAAAAAGGATAAATTCCCTAAAAAAATCCTGATTTTTTTATTTTTAAATGTGCATACATGCATAGCTGCTAACTTTTCCTCTTCTTTGCTACCACTAAAAATTTAAAGAAATTTTTGCCTTATTGAAGTACATGATTTTGGCGATTTAATAAGGTTAAGTTTACTATCTATATATATATTTGTCTTACGTGGCGCGGAAATAGGGCTGAATTTCTACCTTATCGTTGGCAACAACCGCAGTTTCCAGAGCTCAGACCAATGAACAGACAAGATTGTGTTAGCTCCACCTCCAATATGGCGGTCAGTGTCAGAGGAGTGAAACTCAAGTTAGCAATTATTAAAAATAAAATAATATGAACGTAAACCAAAGCGTCTGAGATGATTCCTCATTTTATTTGTGATTAATATTGTTAATTTCAAATTAATTCTCAACTCTTATTTAGAATTTATTTACGAATTTCACTCGCACAAAAATCGGAGATAATAAAATATAAACTTTCTAGAATGCCCCTGCTGCCATCTGCCGCTGTTTCATTGAAGTAAAAATAATTTCTTTTTCCGAAATCTATAATCAATTAGAATGATAAAATGTCGAACGAAATTTGAACAATCACTGATGATAAAATATCTTCCTACCACGTAATTTTTTTAAATGAATTTAAGCCGTGCTGTGCAATAGGGTGGAGCGAAAAAAATTAATTTTTTTTTACAAAAAACGGGTAGGGGCCAAAAGTTGCCTTTATACTAGTACATCAAATATCTGAAATTTTACCGCTGAAAAAAATGCCTTGAGTCTGCGCTTTTGGTCCAAATGTCGAAATTTTGGATAAAATTTGAAAATTTTTCAAAAAAAAATAAAAATTTTCTGTAGAACTTATTATGATTTAATAGTGTCGTTTGAACCTTTTATAATAAAGATTTAAAATATTAAAACGATAAAACGATATCTTTATTATTTTTAACTGGAGCAAAACTGACAAATTTCGGTAAAAAAGGGGCGTTGCCATTCTGGTACAGCATACAACGACACGTTGGAAAAAAATTAATAGAAAGAAGATTAAATAAAGAGAAGCCCCGCAATTAGAAGATGCTGCATGTGAAATTGAAATAAACGAATCAGTATGCAATGATTCAATAATAGATACAATTGAATTCCCATCTTCATCCTCCTATACCGAAACTCGAATGAAGTTTGAAACTTTTTAGAGCATGTGATAGCTATAGAATTTCTGATCGGTCTGCTGCAGTTCCTGCTTCAGCGGTTCTTCAGGATTGTGTATGTACAGCAAATGACACTGGAAAACATAATGTACCCGTACCCGTTACAGAAGTTTTACAGAGACCCGTTTGCAAGGTAAGGCGCGAAAGCCAATCGGCTTGTTCATTTCAACGTAAATAACAGAACTCCAAAACAGAAATAAGAGCCTTATATTTCGACTCCTGAAAAGATGACATAATGCGTATAGAAAAGAGAAGTGATAAACATGCGTATCGTAGAATTATGAAAGGAGAACATGTTAGTATCTTAGAAGAGCCTGGCTCCAAATATTTGGGGACTGATTTTGCCTAACATTTCCTCATCTGGAGCATCAACAGATATATTTAAATGTATATCAAAGTTTTTAAAAGATGAAAATATTGATTTGTTCAGCCTCTCATGCTTGAGTTGTGATGGGTGTCCGGTGTCCTGTGAATACGGGGAAGCATACTGAAGTAATCCGCCGAATGGAAGAGAAGCTTGCAAGACCTATGCAATAGATCATATGTCAGCTCCAGTTAAATGAATTGCCTCTGCATCATTTGTAAGGCATGATCGATAGGAAAACTTCTGGCCCAAATGTATTAGGGAAATACTTGTTCACGTGCCATTCACTCCCTATTGCAGTTTTGAACCTATAAAGAGTAATTTAGAAAACATGTCTCTGAAATCGATGAAAATGCACTCAGAACAGAACAGAAATACCTGCGGGACATTTGCAAAGCTATTTCATCAGGATCTTGCTCTAAATAACTAGCGAATAGGAGCCTAGGGAAATTTTCCCACGTAATATGGCTCACAACGGCGAATAGAATTCTTCATCTTAATTATTCGCATTGACTGCGCGTCAGAGTCTCTATTTTCACTCACAAAGTATGTGATCTAAGTTTATACCCCAGGATGGTTTACCATCAAATGTAATCCACAGCTAAAGAATGTATCTAAAACCTTATGGGAAATTCAACGGCTACTAAACAACACAGCAAACGTCATAAAACGAATAGTTAAAAAAGTTATTCAGGACAATGGTTACTTTGCACACTCAGAGCAAATTCTGATTGCAATCACATTAAACAACTAGCTGCTCATCCCATAATAAAAGCAAGAGGTAGAATAAATGATGACATACGCAAATTTGACAATCAACATTGACTGACAATCAACATTGAAGCAGATGATTATATAAATCTAATTGATTGGAAAACTATTGCGGTAACAGGACCCCCAATCACTATGCATTTATTGGATGCAAGTTTGTTGAAGATAATAGACGGCTGTATAGATTCCCGTACTAACATTCCCAATGAGTTACTTTGCATGCGTTCTCATACTCAAGCAATAGAAAGATACGTGAAGGAAGTCACAGCCAGCATCATCCAAAGTCTGTGGATGCGAAAGAAGAGACGAATACACCAAGAGTACTAGGTTGATATACAGAAAACTCGTGCCAGTCTCATAAAAAAAATCACAATTCATTGTATAAATAAAACATTGTGTTCAGATGATAGGGTGGTTATGCTGGTTACGGGTGGGACATGATATGCACCCACCTTCACTCCTGGGTAGTTGTAAAAGCAACTAGCGAAGAGCTGCATTCAAAACAACGATTCGTTGTATGCTGTACCAGAATGGAAACGCCCCTTTTATACCGAAATTTGTCAGTTTTGCTCCAGTTATACTGAATAAAGATATCGTTTTATCGTTTCAATATTTTAAATCTTTATTAATAAAGGTTCAAGTGACACTTTTAAATCACAACCAGTTCTACAGAAATTGTAATTTTTTTTTGAAAAATTTTCAAATTTTACCCAAAATTTCGACATTTGGACCAAAAGCGCAGACTCAAGGCATTTTTTTTCAGCGGTAAAATTTCAGATATTTGATGTACTAGTATAAAGGCAACTTTTGGCACCTACCCGTTTTTTGTAAAAAAAAATTCACTTTTTTCGCTCCACCCTACTGTGCAATATTATAGGTGCGATAAGTTTTAAACAAATTATGTTTCCAAGATCCTTTTTTCATAGTATTTAAATGATTTATATGCCCTTCAGTTGCATCAACTAAATGCATTTTTAGTTGTGTTTTCAACGGAGTTTTCAATTACTTTTTTACATTAAAAAAATTGTCAATTTCATATGTTCAAATGATTTATTGTAGTACTTATTCCGGCTATAATTACTAGAAAAATAAAAAAGGGCAAGCGAGCGAAGCGTGCTGTGATCGCGTAGCGGTCTCAATGTGAATTGCCTTGCAATTCACCGGGGGTTGACGAGCGTTAGCGAGTAGGGGGCTGAGCCCCCTAGTAAACTATTAATGGTAGGAAAAAGTGTAAAAGTTGGCAGCTATGATACATGTAGCTGTCCAGGCAACAAAAATGCCCTGGTCGGGGCAACACAGTCAGTCATAGGGCCTAGAAGCCAAATCTTATTAGCGATCAGTATAGGTGAACCAATATCTAAATCTGATTTTTTGTTGCCATGCAGGTCCATAATAACATTTTTTATGTAAAAAGTAACTTTTCGTAACATTTTATAATTCTTAAACTTACCGGTTTCTAAACTATTTTTTATTAAAATGTAAATGATAACTTGCAAGGCAATATTCTGCTCATCTTAATAAAGTTTTTCCTGAAGTTCTGTACTCACATCTTCCACAATGTCTCATAATATTAATTACTATGATTGTAATATAATTTTCAAAATAATATTAAGAATAAATCACAAATTTTAATTGTAATTTTGGCCTGTTGTTAAATTCTTTAAAATAGTATTTTATGTGGTTACTATAAAACAATTAGATGTATTCCAGTAATTAAAAAACCATTTTAGTAAGAATTATTAAGATTATGTATTTATGTATCTATGTTTTTTTTTTCAGAGTCGCGAGAACCATTTTATTTTATGAGATAATATTGACGTATGTGATTTTAAGGATAATCTTTTAACAGTTTCTTTTCAGTCTTTACCCTTTCCTTCCAATTCAGTTTGTATTCCTTTTTATTTATAAAAAAAAATGTATTCAAATCATTTTTTTCTTGAAATTCATAATTTTAATAAATTTAATCATAAATATCATTTTTTAATTAAGCAACATAGCTCTCCCAATTGTACTAACCACTTTTACTTTCCCCTTTAACACTTTGTAAATCCTTGTAGGACATTAACACCCATTTTCCTCCTTACATTGTATTGGTCTGGTGCCTAAAACCAGGAGTTGGTTTTGAATATCTGCGTTATTCTTTAATTTTGGCAAATTTAATGGTAGTTTTTATTTTTTTCTTTCCTATCTTTTGTCATAATTGTATATATTTCACCAATCTTTTTTTCTTTCTCTTCATTTTTTCTGAAGTTAACTTTCATTATAATAGAATTCAGGTATAATAAATATATATACGTGTATGGTGTATAATATATATGTTAACATAAGAGACATTTGTGGATGTTTATTTTATTCAAAACCGTTGGTGTGAACTGAAGGCTAAGGTATTTTGAATATAAATTTTGAATATTTAAAGTTGTATTTTGAATTTTTTGCTGATAATAATAATAATAATGGGTAATAATTATTGGTATAGACTAGATATAATTTTGTTAGTAGTATAAAACAACAGGGTTCGTACGCTTCCTGTAATTTTGAGACCAGGAAATTCTTCGGTACCAGTATTTTTTTACAGAAAATCTCTACTTAAAGAGGAGGGACAGTTTCTTGAGTTTTACCTAGATTTCTTTTTCTATAAACAAAATACTGGTAACATTCCTGGAAAATTCCCTGATCCGTACAAACCCGGAACAATGATTTTAAATTTGATATTGTGATCTCTAGTTGATATGGTTTCTTACCTAAAATAAAATTTAACTTCAACTTATTACATCTAAAATTATCATATGTATTATTATTTATAGAAAATAACGAAAATACTTAAAATAAGTAAAAGTTTTATATAGATGATTTTTTAACAAGAAAATGATATAACTAATATTACTATGATCATTGTTGATCATTTATCTAAGTATTGTGAAAAAAATATGATTATGCAGATAAAAGTTCGCAATTTTTTTCAATCACCGGCTTACCATGACAATGTTATTGCTGTTTTAAAACTATGATTTGTTATATATTGTATTGTGTGATGAACTTTGTTTTATGGTTCCTGTATACTTAAAAGTGAATTAAATGTGATGAATATTCGGTGTATAATTATATAAAGTGTATATCTAAAAAGAGGTTATAACGTATCGTAAGGCAAGTTAAATAATCAAGTGAAACTGCAAATTGCTAAAAAAAATAACAATTACATTTTCAAATAATAACACACTTAAAGTTTTTTTTTATTTATATATTTATCATTATTAACAATGAGCAAAAATCTGTATTTCATGATTATTCGCATAATTTACTTGAAATTTTATTTCATATATGTTTTCCGATACAAGTTTATTTCTTTTAAAATAATAAATTTAAAAACAATATTGCATAAATTACTTTAAATAAATTACGGAAATTAGTCACAATAAGTAGATACACTACTGGCCATCAAAAATGCTACACCATGAAGGAATACAAATAACAGAATGATATTTATTGAACAAATACATTATAATAGGAAGGACAGGTGATTACATTTTCAGAAAATTAGGAGAAAACACTACCCAAAGCACCCACCTCTGGCCGCAATAACAGCATTTATCTGCCTAGCCATGGAGTCAAACAGAGATTGGATGTCATGTACGGGTACATCAGTTCATGCAGCTTCAACACTATGCCACAGTTCATCAACCGTAGTGACGGGCGAGTGGTGGCGGGCCAGTCGCTCAGAAGCCATTGACAGGACATTTTCAATTGGTGAGAAATCAGGAGAACGTGCCGTCCAGGGCAACAGTCGAACATGTTCTGTATCAAGGAAGGTCAGGATAGTACGAGCAACATGCGGTCGTGCATTGTCCTGCTGAAATCTAGAGTTGCGGAGGCATCGAAAATAAGGCAGAACCATGGGCCGTAATACATCAGAAATGTAACGGCTGCTGTTGAAATTGCCGGCAATGCGAACAAGAGGTTACCGAGTCGTGTATTCAATGACACTTCATACCGTCACTCCAGGTGATATGACAGTATGACGATTCGAATGCAAACTGGCAATGTGCGTTTTCCACGATGCCGCCAAACATGAATGCTGGCATCATGATGCTATATATGACGCAGGAATGGCGTCTCACGCCGTCTTTGATGAATCCAAGCTCTGTATGCAGCATCCATGTTCGGCGTCATCGTGGAAAACGCACATTGCCAGCTTGCATTCGAATCGTCATACTATCATATCACCTGGAGTGACGGTATGAAGTGCCATTGGATACACGTCTCGGTAACCTCTTGTTCGCATTGCCGGAAATTTCAACAGCAGCCGTTACATTTCTGATGTGTTACGGCCCGTGGTTCTGCCTTATCTTTGATGCCTCCGCAACTCTACGGTATAGTACGACAATGCACAACCGCATGTTGGTCGTATTATCCTGACCTACCTTGATACAGAACATGTTTGACTGTTGGCCTGGCCGGCACGTTCTCCTGATTTCTCACCAATTGAAAATCGCCTGTCAATGGCTTCTGAGCGACTGGCCCATCACCACTCGCCCGTCACTACGGTTGATGAACTGTGGCATAGTGTTGAAGCTGTATGGACTGATGTACCCGTACATGACATCCAATCTCTGTTCGACTCCATGGCTAGGCAGATAAATGCTGTTATTGCGGCCAGAGGTGGGTGCTTCGGGTGGTGTTTTCTCAGGAACTATACCTCCTAATTTTCTGAAAATGTAATCAACTGTTCTTCCCATTATAATGTATTTGTCCAATAAATATTATTCTGTTATTTGTATTCCTTCATGATGTAGCATTTTGGATGGCCAGTAGTGTAAATATGCATTTAAACAATTAATGAAATACTGCCAACATTCAATCAACAACTGCATGATTAAAAAAAGAAAGAAATTAAAAGAAAAACGAAAACTTATGTATACGGAAATTAGTCACAATAGGTAGATAAATATGCATTTATACAATTAATGAAATACTTCCAACATAAAATTTATAAATACATGTTAAAAAAAATGAAAGAAAGAAAAAGAAAAACCAAACTAATTTATATGGAAAAGAGTAATTTATTTCCAAGTTTAGTATTCGGTTGTATTAATTGAAATTCTATTCTTTCAGGCACTGCTCGCAGAAAAAAAAATATTTAGGCATAACCAAAAATAATAAAAAATAAAACAGGATTTTTGCAAGTTTCATATTTCGGAGATTCCGATATTATTGATACTTTCAGTGTCATTAATTTTATTTATTACAGTTTTAATTTAAATTTGATTTCATTTTTATCGGTTCATTTAATTGAAATTGATAAAAAATTTATTTAATATATTTTTTAACACTGCACTTTATTAATTGAAATATCTGAGTAGGAAATCACAATTTACTGACAATTTTTATATTTAAACACACACAGACACATACATATTTAAAATAAACCGTAATGAAAAAATAAAAATATATGTCTAATCCCCATGTTTCTATTTGCAAAATAAAAAAGTACTACATGATTATTTTTTCCTTTGTGAAAAGCATTTCGCTCCTATTTAACAAATCAACATGTAAAATTATTCTTATTTGCAAAAAATATCTTTCTTTGAAAAGGAAACACAAATAGAAATAGAAAAAATAGATTTTTTCAATCAAATTGTTAAGTTATTTTTCAGACACTGTAAATGTTGTTTTATTAAGTGAGTCAAAAATATAAAAGCTTTTTCAGAAAAGAAATGTTGTTTATAATTTCCTTCGGAGTATAAACTTATATTCACTCTTCCTCAAAAGTATTAAAAAGTATATTTTAAAGTTTGAAATGTGAGAGAAATCTAAATTTGTTTTACTTGAAGAAAGTATGCGGAAATAACATTTTTGTCCTGTTATATTTTTTCATTAAACTTCCTTTTTATTTCTTCCAGTTGTCTCCTTTTACTTAGTCCAGAACTTTTTGAAATGATATTAATTTATATATAGAAACGTCTAATTTAACGCATGAGTAAGGATAATTTCAACGTAAATATAATAGTGAAAAAAATAAAAAAATAACGTAAAATGTATTTACTAAAGCTCATTTTTAGCCGTTTATTCATATTCAAATAACAATTTAAAAAAACATTTATCGATCAAATTTTTTAAACCTGACATATATCTTTTTATTTTTTATTGTCATTGCAAAAATTTTTGTAATTGCAATCTGATTGAATAATAAAAAGAAACAGAGAAATAATATAAAAAGTTTAACTTTTTGCCGTGTCTTCAATTTTGAATGTGGATACAAAGTTCACGATAGGCAGTCGAAGCAAGCGACGACCGTCGGAAATTGTTAAACCATTTGATTTCAGCTTGAAATGGGAACAATTTTTATGTTCAACCGTACCATAAGTTAAACAGATTTTCTTTGTGGCATTGTTCTCACGAAAGTAACTTAGTATAAATGTATGACAGGGTATATTTTAAAAAAAGTGGTGCCAAAAAAATTCCGACCCGTAGTCAATGCCTTAACCTGGGAGCAGTCGCACGGGGTATGACATACTCCAGGGTGCGTACGGTTTTTACAATTGTCACCACTATTTTTCGAAAAGTAATCTACAATTTACATTATCATAGAATTTGTAACAATTGTCTCAGACTGAATAAGGTGACGATTATTAATTGTATTCATTGGTGACAATGTAAAAAACATTCATTATCTGGGTATGCGCGACTTCTGCCGAGTTAACATTTTACGACAGCCTACTTTAACGTTTTTTTTATTACTTTCAAACCAAACAAGTATATTTTCAGCTAAAAATCTTACCTAGTAAGTTATTTTAATACCGAATAAAAACAATTTTATTTAATCAATTTTCTGGTTAAGACCTTTTTCTTAGAAAGAAAATCGAGAAAGTTCTGATCTGGGTCTGAAACATTTAATGTCTTGTTTGAAATATATGTTACTGAGATTTCTGCTGGATTGTGCTGGGATTGTTTACTTAACAGTGTTTATCTGTTTCTTTAAATTCTACTCTCGAAAACAATTCTCTGTTATCCAAATGACTGTTTTTATTTGATTTTTAAATACACTATTTCCGATATTGGAATGGTGTTTATACCGATTTTCAAATAATATCACCGACCGAAATTAATTCTTAAACCGCTAGTTTTAGATGTGTAATTTCAATTGCAAAAATGTTTCAAACTTCATCATATGAAAATCCATTTATGTCAAAACAAATTATCTAAACCACACTGCAATTTGTAGCAGAGTTGTGTTCTGAATCAGTGTGGCGCTGCATACTGTTACGCTGTAGGGATCCTACACTAGAAAGACATTGGAGATTGACGAAATGTCCGCCATTTTAGTTCCGAATTCGACTGCTCGTCGTTGAATGCAACGCAATTTCACCAGCGTTTGAAACCTTTCGATCTACCAAAATCATGGAAAAACCGTTTTATATCGCTTCTATGCAAATCATAAATTTATATGTCCTTCACTTCATTTAATAATAATTCTATAAAATACATTATTATTATTTGGATGAACTAGAGGGTTATTTCAAATCTGATCGGAAATAGATGATTGTCTTGAAAGAGTTTATTACATTTTGACACTCTGAAATAGTACGAGAAAAATACAAAAATGTAGTTTAAGGAATTCAATTTTTTTTTAACCTTTTTTAACAATATATGTTAACGTTATTGATGGAAAAAACTTTCATTGAATTCAATTATCGCTGTATATGTATTTAAATTAATAAATAAACACTCGACTGCTATATGTATTAAATAAAATAAATTAAAACCAGTGGATCCGTGCGAAAACTTTCGCACTGCAGTGTAATATTGTTTACCAATATCCAATATTTTTAGATGCAGGTTTAAAGTTCTAAAGGAATAAGGACTAAAAATATCTGCAAATAACATTAGTCAAGCCAGAATATAACCTAATGAACAACCATTTTAAGATGCAACCCACAGCAGTCTCTTTAGAGAGGTTTCTCTGTTATTTAATAACTTGAAAGAAACTCATGGACTATAAAGAAACATCGGTGTTTTTTTTTTTTTTTTTTTTTTTTTTTTTTTTTTTTTTTTTTACATATTATCCGAAGTACATTGGAATCTTTCGTTATTTAACAAATGTATCTTTAGACCCCGAATATTGCCTTCTTTCAGAATATGTATATAATTTTCCAAATAAGGATCGTCGACATATTAAATAGTACACCAACTTTGCTTTTTTAAATGATATCATCATATTTCAGTTTCTTGGATCAAGTGAGACAAGCAAAAGATTAATGCTGCGGTGTCTTGCCATCATTTGGAGCTATTGAAACTCTAGAAGTAGTTATAAATCAGTACAAAAACCCTTAACGGGTTAAAAGTTGTGAGGCAGCACTTTCTTTTGGCTCCAAGAATTTTAAATATGGGTCTTAAAAGCAATGATATCAAATTTGAGTGACGCTTTGTTAATAATTTTAAAAAAAAATCATCATTTACTTTTTCGTTTTATTTACATTCACAGATGCAATTATTCTTTTTAACATGAAATGATATATAAAATTTATTCGTTTATGCTGCGTTTTCATTCACATCTCTCTTGATTTCAAAATATGGGTTTTAAAAGAAATGATATCAAAATTTGAGTAACACCTTCACATAAATTTAATAGAATTGTTTTAAAATTAAATTTAAATTATTTTGCATTGTCTTTTAAAATATATTTACACATACAAACTCTACTTTTAATTTTCCAATACAATGTTAAATATATTACATTCACTGAGCCTATATTATGCATTGAAATGTATTTATTTCAATAAATTGATATATATTTTGGGCTACGTTATCCGAAATCATAATTAAAATTTATGTAAATGATTATTTTGCTTCATATTATCCACTTGCATATATTTCCCTTTGTTTGTATACTAGAAAATTTGATATTAGGAAAAATTAAATTTTTATTATTACCTGCCGCTATTTTAGAATACAAATAATCGCATTATTTAATGACTAAAAAACATGAACATTATAATTTGGAAAAAGTGGTCGATATTTCAAATTGAAAACACTTTGTATATGACAGTCTGTATATATCTGTATATGTCTGTCAGTATATGTCTGTATATGACAAAATAGAAATTAAGGATCTCATTACGGTTTTTTAAATCGTCTATTTTGCACCTGCAATGTTGAAGAGAGTTCTCTACACCTGATTCCGATATTGCCAAAATTATGGTTAATTAGTTTCTCTAAAACATTTCGGCCTGTTATCCACTGCGAAAAAGTTTGATTTCATTTGGCTGTTATAATTATGTTTTATAAAATTAAAAGTTTTTTTGGTATCTTAAAATTTTCTTAATATATTGTATTAAATACTGAAATAAATTATGTTTGACTTTTATTTTACGTTTTACTTTCATCACAGTTCAAATTTTGAATGACTTTTACCAACATACAGCCGTTAATGATAATGGATATGAAAATGCTTCTCTAATTTTGAAATATCGTGCAATTTGGCCTTGAGTGTTTAGAAGAATTTTTACATAATAGTAATACTCATCTATTTACATTTTTAAATACCAAAGAAAGTAAATTATTCATGAAATATTTTTAGACATATTATTACTAATTTTAAAGTTAGCTCGTGAAAATTGAACCAATAATCACGGATTTCAAAAACCTTTACAAAGTGCATTAACCTCAGATATGAAATTTTAAAAAATGAAGATTTTAAAATTATTTTGCTTTTTTCGCCATTACTGATATGCAAAAAGAATCATTAAAATAAGTTTTATTTTTATTGAAGTATCAGGGAGGTTTCTAAATGCGACCCCTGTGATACCACTATTTACGAATCGTAATTTTCGATTTATTTAATTTCAGAAATTCTGTGGCTCGCAATGTTAAAATAATTTTGACCTTTGTTCCACTATTTTAAAACAGAAATCTTCGGGGAAAATTATTTTCACATCTGCAAGATTGATGTATCACGAAATTTTCTACTATTTGTAGAAAAATGTAAGGTTGCTACGAACCCTGGGAATATTGTCGAAACATCCATTCATAATTTGGCAATACTTAATACAAAAGAGGAAATTTATATTTACTACAAAGATAAGGAATAAAATTCCTATAACCTTACCATTTATGACATTATTCACGTTGTATGTTTGACTATTTATTGTCAAGCCAACCTCAGAAAATCTACTCCTTGCAGAAAATTACAAGTATTGAAAATCCCTCTGAGTAGACTATAAACATACCTGTCAACCTCGAATAACTTTCAGGAAAATGTGGGTTAATTTAAACAAGGTTAAACACGTTCCAATCCAGAATTCTTTTAAATAATAATTATATTGGATCCACGTAAAAACCGGAAGAAATTAAATAAATGAAGCATTACTACACTACAACTACTTTAACATAAATTCACGTTTCACCGACGAATAGTTGAACTATGGCAAGTATGTGTAAATGGTCATGCTTATCAGCCTTTTCCCATTCGATGCACTAAACTAACTTATTAAGGTTGCTCGTCAATAAACTTCCAAATTTCCCTTGCTAATGTTAAACCTATTGGCTTAGGATGCATTCGTATATTTAAAATAATCTCCTAAGGAAATTAATATTTTTAAATTCAGTTTCCTTTGTACTGTTCTTAAAGGATATCTTTTTTGTCTTAGTTATCAAATATTTCTAAAACATGTGCTTAATGTATAATTTCATGTGTTAAAATTTTAGCAAAACCTAATAAGATTTCAACACTTCACCTAAAATTAAGTATATAAAAAATATATATATGACAACTAAGAAAAAACGAGACATACTTTAACCCCTTAAGTGTCGCTATATTTTTGAGTAGGCTAGATTTTTTTAAATTTAAAATTGTTTGATTACCACCACTTTTTTGAAATAGAAATATTCACCTTATTTAATGGCTGATAAAATGATGCGAGAATAAAGCTAATTTCGCTCTTTTAAAAAACTGGTGGGAAACAAAGAATCTGAATTTAAAAAAAGTAGAATACACAGCCCGTGAATATCACGGGCGTGAGAATTAAGGGGTTAAGAAGTATACAAAGAAAACAAAAGTTAAATATATTAATTTCTTGAGGAGATATATTAAAAATACGAATGCATACTAAGCCCATAGGACTAACTTTAGCGAGGGGAATTGGAAAGTTTTTTGAGGAGCAACAGGGTTGCTAGTTTGGCCTTTTCTTAATTCCGAAATTTCACATTTATACCAGAAATTCCTTATAATATTCTTTTCTTTATTTAATGACAGCCATTTCGTGATTGC
This sequence comes from Maratus michaelseni, assembly GCA_963931845.1. Taxonomy (NCBI): domain Eukaryota; kingdom Metazoa; phylum Arthropoda; class Arachnida; order Araneae; family Salticidae; genus Maratus; species Maratus michaelseni. The sequence continues at coordinate 43,079,806 of OZ007588.1, read as the reverse complement.
TTAAAGTAAAAATTCTTCTTTTAGAATTTCCGGTAAGAATTCGAAATTTTTGAATTGAAAGAAAATGCCAAACTGTCAACCTTGACAAGCAGCCTTAACGCCGACAACTGAATGCAGTAATTGGATATAACTACTCACATTCATAAACAACGTTTTGTCTGACCAAAACGATTTCTTGACATATCAAAAGAGGAGCATATAAGGAGACCGCTTATTAAAAACTTTGTAATATTATTCTCAACTAAACTGTTTTGAGATTCCGGTGTTTATTTTTTTTTCTAATTTTGCAAAGAAAGTTGAAAATAGGGAAATACTTTTGTGATGAATACTATTAGAACAGATGCCAACATTTCGGAATTCTTCCGGAATCTGATTCAAATCAAGGATGCTTTAAACCAGAAATTTATTTAAAAAATATATAACCTAATAAGTAATCTAATATATATATACATAGAAGCAAGAAAGAGTTCTTTAAATAAATTTCTAGTTCAAAACATGTTTGACGTGGGTCAGACAACAGAAGAATACAGAAATGTCGGCATCTATACTGCTATTCATTCGCAATTGTGTTCAATAACGGACAAATTCTATTCCATTTTACTGAACTTTGACTATTGAGGAAATTTCATCCCATATTGCATATTTGTATAACTTCTTTGTGAATGTGCAGATATTTTCGCTTAACCCTTTCAGGGGCAAAGTACTTATGTTTCTAAAATGTTGAAATCAGTGAGTCACACCAGGATTTAAAAACAAAATTTATTTCAAAATAAGTAGAAGCGTTTCTTCACGTATATTATAAGAGTAAAAATTGATTCCAAAATTCCGGTGTCAATGTGGCGTCTGGGAATTAAAATTAAGTGGTATATATTATATACCACCGCCCCTCAAGGGGTTAATGCAGTAAGAATAAAAAATAACACTCCTAATTTATTTAACGAGATTTGAAGATAAATGATTGTACATTATATAAGATTTCAAAGTTGTAGCGTCATTTATCGTTGTAGAAGATTAGAAATTTTATGAGAACTGTTTAAGGAACCGCGATTCTCGTACCCATTGTCAAATATCTAGTGCAGGGCTGCAGCTGGAAACTGTTTTTATATTCTATTGCACAACTATCGTTAAAAAATAAATTTTGTGGAATATTTCTTTTTCATATTTTGTCTTGTCAAACTGTATGTGCAAAGCTTCTGTTTTCTGAAAGTGATACCAGATAGAATTAAAAAATAGTTGGCAGTGGCAGCCCTGCTAATGACTTACAACTAACATTTTTTACGAGCGTCTTTCATTTTTATATTACTATATCTAAATATGTTTTGTATTTTATATTAATCTGATTATTAAAATTTCTGAATCCGACCCACGCCTTTTCTCCCTAAATTAAAGAAATAAATTAGCAAATTTTAAGACTCTATATCTCGATAACGAGGATATGAGGGCAAATGATTTATGTGTTAAAAGACTCACTTCGTGTCCTTCACTGTACTCTTTCGTTTGCTGCTTACTTAGATTTTTTTCATTATTATACTATGGCGTGGTTTCCTGGCAAGACATAAATGCTACAACTGAAAACAAAATAACAATATGCTACAATATATGATACAATATGTGCTACAACACAATAAATATTAAATTGGAATTATTATTAAATCGCCGAAATCCCGTGTTTCAATAAGCCAAAAATTTCTATTAATTTTTAGTGGTAAGAAAAGAAACGTAAAAGTTGGCAGCTCTGCCTTTAGGATAGTATTTGGATAGCCACTGCCTAAAACTGGACTTTTTACCTTTGTGCAAATTCTCTTAAAAAGCTTCAAGTACGACAACGTTCTAAAATTTCAATTTATTTGCGTATGCTGAAACTAGACACATGAAACAAGTCATGGTTGTGACCTTTGAGTTATAAATGCTCGTTAAGAGCGGTTCTAAAATTATCGAATTTTAAAAGTATAAACTGAACCGAAAATCTTCTTAAAGCGTTCTATGTTAAAAATGGAAATTTTTGCCGTTTTTTTCAAAATTTTGGCCGCCCCTGCAGCGGTAATAGAAAAGATTTCACTATAATGAAATTTTATTGGAACATCAATAACATCTAGATGTAGCTGTTGCATTCTATTAGAAATTGTATTGCTGTGGTTGGATATTTTAATTTTTGTTTTGAAGAAAAAACTTTTTTTTGCGATTTTTTGAATTTTGGCCCAATCCCCTGCGGTGGTAACAGAAATTTGGTGTAAAATTTTGCGAATTTATTCCTTATTACCAATGGCAACTTTCCCGCACTATTATGATTTAAATTTCAGTTGTTTTCGACCCACCCTAGTACATAAATACAGGGTGTTTCAGTTAAACGTTTCAGAACTTCTAAGAGGGGTAGGGTACATCCTGACAACTCGAAATCATATAGCAATGTGGAGTCGGAAATGCTTTCCTTAACCCTTTGCGGCGCAGAGAAGTTTCATTGCTTAACTATTGAAATTAAAGAATGACACCAGAATTTGAAAACGAACTTTCTTGTAAATATGAAAAAGCTATATTTCACGCAATTAATAAACCGTATTTTTTTTTACAAAAATTATGGTATCAGTGAGGGTTTTGGGAATTAAAATTAAGTGGTTTCATAAACATACTTAATTTTAATTCCCAAAACCCTCACTGATACCAGAATTTTTGTTAAAAAATTACGGTTTATTAGTTGCGTGAAATATAGCTTTTTCATATTTACAAGAAAGTTCGTTTTCAAATTCTGGTGTTATTCATTAATTTCAATAGTTAAACAATGGAACTTCTCTGCGCCGCAAAGGGTTAAGGAAAGCATTTCCGACCCCACATTGCTATATTATTTCGAGTTGTCAGGATGTACCCGACCCCTCTTAGAAGTTCTGAAACGTTTAACTGAAACCCCCTGTATAGCTAATGCTCAATAAGGTAAATCTGCTGAGTTCAAGTTGCGCAGTCTCTATAATGGTGATTGAAGGAAAAAGTAGAAAAGTTCATGATCGAAAGATTATGATTACCAAATGATTTGTACACGAGTTAGTTGATATAATCGAATGATTTTAAATAACGGACTATGTATGTCGTCAATGCTTATAATTGGTTTTAATTTTTTCACGGACTTCAAACATTTTCAGCGTTTACTTCCAGCTTGTCACATCTCACATCCGTAATTTAAAATTATATTAAACTTGATGTAAACTTTAAAGTTTTAACTATAAAAAATAAGTGTAAGATAATTTTAAAGCATCTGAAAATGTTAATTGCAAAATTATAGATGTAATATTTCTTAAAATGTTTTAAGAAGGATATACAACATTAAGTTACAGTATATAAGTATAGAAATATATTTAATATATTACTTATAAGAAAATATTCATTGTATATTTTAAATTTTCTTATCTTCTTCTGATAGTGTTAAATACACAAAATTGCTTCTTCATTGTATAACATTATTTAATCTATTTTTATTATCGTCAGAATGCTAAAGTTAAAGAATATACAAAAATACAACTTTACGTTATAATTAACTAAATTTAAATATTTCTTTTTCATTCATCATTAGATTTGCAAAGAATCCAAAATAAAGCATGCATTATTTACACTAATTTTACATAGTTTAAAACCGCTCTTTAAAGACGGGCAATTACCCTTTGCTTTATCTATAGTTGACATTATACACCAAAATCCAACGTTTAACACACACTATCTTACTGTAGCACAATAAACAGACGTACGTATCGTGAGTAACTTGGACTCACATCCTCAGTGTCAGTAAAAATAAAAATTATATCCCCCCAAAGACATGAAACAGAATCCAAGAAAACCCAAATGACAAACAACAACACACCGAAAGTTCATCACGCTCGGTTTATTTTGATAAAGTACATGATCTCTTACAATCTGGTCCATATGTTAAATTACATCGTGATCCATCTAGCAGTGATCATCTGAAAACTAGGAAACTTATTAAAACTTCTCTTTGTACTGATGAAAACACTAAAAATTCTTTAATACTTTCCATAGTTAACTGTAGTCGTTTTTACGCTCGTCCTAATGTACACAAAATTGGCATCCCCTCCGTCCTATTGTATCTAACATTAGTTCTGCCTCATATCCCCTCGCTAAATTTTCGGTTAAACGTTTTTCTTTTCTTTCAGTTTCCAATTTATACAGTATTCATATTTATAGTTCTTTTATAAATCGTATTAGGAACTTCCCCCCCTCTCCCTCTTTGCGCATGGTTTCTTTCGATATTGTTTTTCTGTTTACCCATGTTCCTGTCCAAGGGGCACTACAATGTCTCACTTTAAGATTAAAAGAATTTCGTTATACAGATTATGAGATAAACCACATCATTCAATTATTCAGTACTTGTTTAACACAAAATGCTTTCCAGTTTTTAAATCAATGTTATTCCTTGTCAGATGGTTTAGCGATGGGTAATATCCTTTAAGTCCTTTTCTAGCAGATTTGTATATGCATTATTTTGAGGTTAAATTGTTTAATCTTATTAGTTTTCCATTTTATTGTAGATATGTGGGTGATTCTTTTGCGCTCCTTGACCCATCTACTCCTTCCATTGATAATGTGTTAACTACTCTAAACTCATAGATCCTGTTAACCAATTTACATATGAACTTGAAGTTGATAATAAATTATGTTTTCTTGATGTATTAGTTACTCGTCAGTTTAAAACATTTGACACCTGTGTATACCGTAAACCTTTTGCAGTCTCTCTCCCCCCTCATTTTAATTCTTGTCATCCCTCTTCCGAAAAAGCCTCGGCATTTCATTTCTTTATCAATTGAGCATGTTTGATTTGTTCGGATAATGACTCCTTTGTTGCAGAATTGAATTATATTAGATCAGTGGCTAGCAATCGTGGTTTTAGTTTGTCTTATATTAACCGTTTAGTTTCTCGTTGTCTCAATAAAGGTATTAATAATCCTGATTCTTCTGCTGTTCCAGTTTCTTTTTCTAACCTCATTATTTTGCAATTTTATAATAGCATTAGCTCCAAAATAGCTAATATTTTAAAGGATTATGATTTTAAGGTTGTTTTAAGCCAGTTAATAAACTAAATTTTTCACCGTTAAAGGATAAAATTCACATCAATACTTTTGGGGTATTTACAATATCCAATGTCAATGTGGTTTGTCCTACATAGAACAGACTAAACGACAACTTCGTTTCAGAATCAATAAACACAGAAACTATGTTAAGAAAAAGGAATTACAAAAATCCTCTATTGCTTGTCATTGTTGGAGTGAGGGACATAATTTCAACTCTGATTCAGCCACTATTATTAAAAAATGCAATACTTCTTTAGATTTAGACTTTTTTGAAGCAGTTTATATTTGTAAATTTGGTAACTCCCTGGTCAACGATTTTTCAAGCGTACCTTACATCTCGCCTTTCTGGGTTGATTTAGTGGGTCGTAGTGCATCACTTCCGGCTTAATCTTATTGGTTGCTTGAGCGTGATGAGCTTTCGGTGTGTTGTTTGTCATTTGGGTTTTTGGATTCTATTTCATGTCTTTGGGGGGATATAATTTTTATTTTTACTGACAACGAGGATGTGAGTCCAAGTTACTCACGAAACGTACGTCTGTTCATTGTGCTACAGTTCGATATTGTGTGTTAAACATTGGATTTTGGTGTATATTTGTCCACACAAGATTTTTTTCATTATAGTTGACATTGTCTTGTTGCAGGTGTGAGTGAAGAAAAACACAATGGTACGACTAATTTTAATTAACGTCCATCCATTCTTCCTCCCCCTAAAAATAAAAAACATTAAACATTAAATAAATAAATAAATAAGAAAACATTCTAGCAAACAAAACTGAATCATGCATTCTGGTAGCAAGTTTATAAATAGGTGGGACGAGTGATGTGTCTCATATATGCATTAATGATGCAAATGGGTTAAGTTATATGAATCCTAATCAGTATTCTGCAAATAAAAAATATAGATACTTCACGTTTTTTTTTTTTTTTTTTTAATCTTTTACTTTTTCTAATCGATTAAATGATGAAAAAGTGTGTAATTACCGTAATCACTTCTGTAAATTAAAATGATAATTTTCTTTTCTGTATTTCTATTTATCAGTCACGCTTTTTTGACAAATAGTATGAATTTCTATATATTTAATAAGAAATTTTATTGTAAAATGCAATATTTTGTACATATTTAGGAAACAAAATCGATTGTTTTCAATTTCATTTTCTGACTTTTTTAATATTATAATTATGAAACACTTTGTAATAAACACTTTCTTCAGAGCAAATTTAAATTTGGTGCTTTTAGAAGCATTAATATCGTTTACCTGTAATTTATTTTACGAAACGTTTTCGTTACATATTTTAAATAATTTGCCTATTTGCTAGAACAAAGACATTCAAAATTAATTCTACCTTCGTTTAGTTTATGAAATAAGCATTGATTCATGAAATAAATTGTATTTTTTTTGTTCAGAGATATTAAAATTTAACCACTTCAAAAGATAATTCTTTCCATTGTTTCATTCTATTTTTGTTCAAAACTATTGGGAATTTTTTTGTACAAACAAAGAGAAATTTTGCGGTTGCTTAGAGAGTAAGAGAGGTATTCTTTTATTTTATTTAAATGTAACTTATTATCTATAACTTTAATTGCCCAATTATGTCCATTATTTTCCAGTATTGCGAAATAAGTATTATTTTACACACTTTAATATAAAATCAATATTGATTTAATAATGTGTTTGTTTTAGAGATTGTATATGTTATAAAGTTTTCAAAAAAAAATGTTACTAAGCTTGTAAATTTTTACATTAAGAATATCTAACACTTATTTATTATTTTTTTTTACAGAAATTCGAAGATTATTGATTCGTAACACAACAATGTTCTTGTAATTGCTATTTCCTTTAAAACGTAATTCAAAAAGAAAATAAAACATTTACATAGTTGCCCAATACTAAAAAAATGTTGCTGAAAGTTAAAAATCAATGACTGTGAAACATATTCCAAATGAAAGAAATCGCAAACGAGTATTTAACAAATAATGACGCCATATAAAAAAATAAAATATAAAAATTAAAACATCCAGACTATCTTAGACGTTCTATGTCTATATCAGAAAATAATTGAAAATTAGAGAATCTCTTCAAGAAATATCCTTCCATTTCCCACGCGCAGCTACTTAACAATTGAACTTAAATCAATGAATATTAATATATATTAAAGGGAATAAACTAAAGATTAGATGTTTTGTTACAACGAAAAAGGGCTCCAAAGTACACGAAGGTTCAGACTAAAAGTGTCAATTCACAGTTGCGCTGTGTCTATAGGAAACTATTTAGAAAAATACTCATTTTCATTATAAAACGTATTTGCCTAAAGATACAGAAAATGTGCCAGTTCGAAAATATTTTTATACTTTTATTCCAAAAGAAGTTGATTATAACATTGTATCAAAAACCATTTGATTGCTTTTACTGAATAAAATTATAAAATTATAAAATTATAAAATTGATGAAATAATTTGGACTGTGTGTAAATATATTGAACCTATATCTGTGCGGTACATATTTGATTTATTTTAAGAAGAAATTTCTGCATAGAAATGAAATACATTTATTTGGTCACTGTAAAATTGATCGCTAAGACCGTTCTAGATGTAAATACCAGAAAAATTCAATTCCACTATACGGACCATGGGAGGGGCTGTAGTGGCTCATATTAATATTGGGACACTTTCATATTTGAAATTTCTCTGAAACAAAATTATGTATTAAATTATGAGAGATCGACTTCATATTTCTTTCATGTGCATTCTTACATACATACAACGAGGCCATAATTAAACTGACGGTACTCAGAGTGTTCTGTAGCGCGATCTAAATGCGATAATGGCGCCAAATTTTGTAGGAAGATTAAACAACACGGGGGACGACGGAATCCGCTAAAATAATAGTTCCAAAAGTCACTGCCAGGGGAATATGTGGCGCTGTGTATTCTAAAAAGAGACTTTCAAAAAATGAAGAATCAATACAGAAATAAAATTACCGTTTTTTTAACGAATTTAGCAATTTAATCCAAACTTAAAATGGTAACAGTTTATAAAAAGCTAAAAATTTACATAAACACTGCTAAAGTTTCTTTATCTGCAATTTCACTTACAGAGCCCCAAAGAAAGCAACAGCAGAAAACGAAGTTCTTTATTCAAATTTCACGTTACATCTTTTGGCCCAGTGCCAGCTTGTTCGGCTTTAAAAAGTAATGTGCTACTGTTAGAAGCAATTTCACTGAAGGTTATCTTTCATAATGTCTCCTTCTTTAGTCGAGCGAGCTCTACTAGTCAATTTCTTTTACCTCAATCAGTGCAATGCGCCAGCCGCTCTTCGTGCTTTTACAAACCACATAAAAATGCGTAATGGTAACGGTCCTTTGTCAGTTAATGTTTTAAAAACAATGGTTGAGAAGTTTGAGAAAACAGGTTCTCTAAATATTCAGTCAGGCAGAGGATGAAAACTCGTATCACGGATACAATCGAAGAAGTGGCAACGGCGATTGTCGACAGAGCACCAGACAATATTGCTACCACTTTCAGCGCTCGTGGGATAGCTCGGAATCTGGATATGCCTTATTGTACGGTATGGAAAATCCTACGAAAGATTATCCACTTCTATCCGTACAAGATCAGCCGTGTACAAAAGTTACGTCACACCAATTATGATAAGCTATTGACTTTTGCTCTCACTTTTCTTGCCAGAATGGAGTTGGATGATGCTTGGCCCTGGGAAATCTTATGGGGAGTCGAGGCCCACTTTTACCTGAATGCAACTGCCGAACCCAGAACTGCCGAATTTGGGATAACAAGTCACCAAGAGCATTCAAGGAAACTCCTTTGCATTCACCAAAGATAACTATTTGGTGTGGTTTCGCAGCAGATATAATCCATGCAGCAGATCCATTCTTCTATGAGAACATTACTCCGACAGGACCTGTAACTTGTTCTGTTACCGGAGACGAATATCGCCGAAAGCTAAACAACTTTGTTATTCCGGCACTTCAGCAAAGACAGTGGCTGCTGATGATGAATTTAAAAACGTGACTTAACTGCACTAAAATTTTGCACAGTATGCAGTATATAAAAGGTTCTCTCTTCCTGTTCTTTATCGTTTGAATATGCTGTCTCAATATTTACAGCACTAGAATTTGTCTCTGATATGAGGAGTAGCATTTTGAAAAATTATTACGAATGTTTCGATATAGTCATAATTGAATTATATAGAGTATTTTGAAACTTGAGAATGATTACAAATAATAAGCAGGATGTAAAAAATCAATTGCCTAGGGAGAAAATAACCCAGAAAACGTTTTTTAAAATGTTCTAATATTATATGTCATAAAAAGGTTTATGTAATGTTATTCGTAATGTAGATTGTTAGACATATTAAAATTGAAATTTCAAAAACTGCTGAATTTAATTCATTTTTAATTAAATATCTTTTCATAGAACATCGTACACCTATAGAAAATTAATGAATTTCGTGAAACATAAAAACATATATTTTTGTATTTTTAACTGCATATATTTCTATTTCTATATAAAAAATTTACTATTATAAAAAGGAATTTCTTCCTTCAATAATATCAATTCATTCAAAAAAAATCTTCTAGAAGTAAGACATTTCTTCTGAAAGGAATATATTAATTTTATTTTATATTGATAGGAAAACAATGTAACCAATACAGGAGATAAAAATATAGCGAAATAGGAAGGAATTCCAAAGATATTAAAGGTTAATTCGAAGGAGAATTTAATAAAGATGTAGATAACATAATTTAATCTTACATTTAAAATGTAATTGGGAGCAATAGAAAAATACACTTTTTTTTAAATTAGTCTGTTAAAGTAAGAAAATAATAGATCTTATTTCAGTGACATCGTAATACCGAAATAAATTCCACGATCGGTGTTTTGAAATCTGGAGAATTTGTTTATTCAGAAATTTCAAATATTCACCTGAAAAATTAAATAGCTATTTTTTACTCTTTACAACAATTGTTATTACCTTGAATAATAATAATAATATTAATAAATAAATTGATTTTCAAATTTTTCTGGTTTGAATTTGGAATTTCTCAATAAAAACTATGATTGATTTGGCAACGCTGGGTACGCATCTCATCAACATTTGCATGAGACAGTGATTGAATTTATGACTTTTATTGAAACAGTGCTGAAGATTATTAATTTCAAAAAGTATTTTGCAAGATATGTTTTCCATTGAAATATATTTACATCAACGTATTCAGGGGTAATGCTGAAATGATTGAATGATACCAGAGTTTGCAAACAAGTTTATTTGAAAATAAGTAAAATCCTTTTTTTACGTACATTAATAGAGGAAAATTTTCATTTCAAAATTTTGGTGTCAATTTGGCATTTAGGGATTAAAATTAAGAGGTTCAAAAATGAACCACTGCCCTTCAAGGGTTTAAAGTAATATGCAATAATGAGATAATAAAAATGTGGTAATAAAACTGAAAAAAGAATAGTAAAATAACAGAACGCAACGATTTATTAATCAGAGCGCATTTATTCTATTATTGATAGAAAACACATGTAAAATAGATTAATACCTGTGTGCCCGCAATGGTGCGTATGAAAATTGTATGGAAATTAGCTAGCACGTGAACAATTTATAGATGATGATAATTTTGGAATTCATAAGCATGAACTTAGCTGGCACGCGAACAATTTATAGATAATAACAAGTTTGGAATTTATAAGCAATAATGATGTGCTAAATGTATTGAAGAGGAAGTCGGTTGGAGGGAGTCGTTTTCCACTGAAGAAGATAAGGTTTTATTAAAGTCAAGGTTATCATCTAAGTAATGTAAGTACGTCAATTTCTTTGCATATTCTGTTCGTCCTCAGTAATTTACTCTTTTGTATTAACAAATTGCTACGAACTTGTTTTTTAACTAAAAATACTTAATTAAAGGAAAAGTTGCTGTTATATTTAATTTCTGATAAAAAGGAATTTTAATGTATTGAACAAAAGTTATGAATTAATATAATTGAAATGTCTACATCGTTTAATGCGGACAAAGAATAATCTACCTTACAGGTCCGCACTGACGAAAGTTTATTGTATACCCAAAACTTGTATTGCACGCTTTTTTAATATAGCTGCATCGATTTTCTAAATCATCATTTTGACACTTAAAAAAAAACATTATTTTCCTGTTGCCGGTGTGACATCCATGTAAAATCCCCAACAGTTTTTTTTTTCTTCTTTTTAAGTATCTTTTTTTTTTTTTAGTATGAAAAGGATGATTTAGAAAATCGGTTTTGTTGTATTACGATAGTTAAATGTCGGGTAAGCTTAAAAATATTTAATTTAAAACTTTTTACTTTAAACACGTACAAACCTAATTTATGTGTAAAAGTATCAGAAACGCCTACATCCGTACGCATGGATTGAGTAAGTTATATGCATAAACAATGTAATAATCTCTGCATGTTTTTCTGCTTTTGAGTAAAAAATATATGCAATGTACGTGCAACAAAAATTAAAAACAGAAAAGGAAATTTCTTTTTAGTAAAATTTTTAAATTATAAAATATGTTTAAAACTGTAACTATATATATATATATATATATATATATATATATATATATAGAGAGAGAGAGAGAGAGAGAGAGAGAGAGAGAGAGAGAGAGAGAGAAGTGTATATTTTTTCTCTACGTTAAAAAGTAATCTCAAAATATTTACATTCTTTCAATCAAGCATAATAATTAAAATCTTTATAATTTGATTAATTATGTAATGTCATTTTGGATTGAATTATTATAAATATTGTAATTTATATGTTAATATAATTCCTCTAGCGCAATAATTCACAATTTATATGCTAATAAGTGCACTTCTTTGTGTTATATGTACTTTGAAATAAATAAATACTGATTATATTACTGTTTGCTTTGTTAAAGTAAATGAATTGTGTTACAATTAAATTTCTCTTTAATAATCATTGTTTAAACAAATAATTTCTATTATCATACGTAAATAGCATAATTCCCATAACGTAATATTAAAACTGTTTTAATGTTATAATTACATAAAAGAACGTATGTCAATGTACCAAAACAAAGTAAAATAAAGTATGGATTCTTAATTCGACGACTATCCGTTTAGATTAACTGCTACTATAAATAATTAACTTATAATCATTATTCATGTGTATAATAAACTAAAAAAGGTGTGGAAATTAATCAGACAGACTAAAAGGAAATATGTTTATAAAATTTAAACGGATTTGATGTGGTGTCCCATAAAATATTGTTTGACTTAGATATTGTATGGGGAAATAATTCAATTTTCATTTACAATGATCTGTAAAGAAATGGAAAATCGTTACTGTTTAAGTATAGCGTTACAATTCATTAAAATATGATTATAAAATACTGTAAAGTGCCAAAATAGGATGATTTTTTCTGTTTAGGAAATATGACTTTTTGTATGCTAATTCTCAAAATATTATCTGAGTATAAAGTTTTTCAGAATAACACAGAATAATATTAGATAAATAAGTTATGTAACATAGGAGATATTTACTCGAATTTAAAATATGTATGGTGTGATAACAGGTACTCCTAATAAGAAAAAATGTCATTACGAATATATAGCGGTCAACTGCTACGCTTTTTAAAATCATATATACAATTTTTGAAAAAATAAAATTAATATAAAATAAAATACGTGCTGTGTTTATTTAATGAAATGCAGTACATATTTTATTTACTAAGCAATAGTTCTTATACAAATATGTTCATTTTATTTTAAAAGAAGCCTAGTAGTTGTCAGCCATGCAAATATTGTGTTTTATTAGAGTAGATGTAAAGTCAGTATAATCAAAACAATACATACTTTTATTCACAGGCCGTTTACGATAAAATCACAGCAATGGTGCCATTAAATTCGGAATATTGCCTTTTTATGTACATGAATGTATTTTTGAAACAGAAGCCTTCTATATATTAAACATTACACGAAATCCGATTTTGTAAAGAATGACACTCACTTTTGACATTTTATTTTGGATCAAATCAGACAGAAGATTTATATAGTTTAAGATATATTTGTTAAATTTTCATGGAGCTCTAAGAGGAAAATATTTGAAGATGTTAATTTTTATTTAAGGTAACAAATTTTAAATTAATTCTTCCGATTAAATTTTTTCTTTTAGTGAGATACATCCAATGGATCTAAATATATTGTGCGTCAGAATTAATGAACGCAAAACTTCTATTGTATTTTTCCTCTAGTAAATGTACATATCCTAACAGAATTACTATCAACAATAAAATATCTCATGGTCTGATTTTAAAAAGTACCTGGGGGTCATCATTGTCCCAAGATTAACTTTGAGTAAACATATTCGTACCATCAGGGGGTAAGTCGCAGGAAATTCCCTTGCTCTTAAGGCTCTTTCCAATAGTCATAACCTTGCAATTTATAACAAACTGCTTCTTTATAACTCTCAATTTTACCCATAATGGTTTATGTCTACCACGTCTAAGGTTTCACTTGCAAGTGCATCATGGACAAAATGAGTAAATTACATAATAATCACTTCCGCATAGTTTGTAATACATGTACATCTTGTTATGTTATAAATACTACCATCGGTAGAAATCTTAATGCGCAAACTTTCAAGAAAAGAATTACCAATGTCTCAAAAAAAATTCTTCAAAAATATCTACAACCGCCCCGATGAGCATGGATATCAGGCTATGACTATAGCGCCTAGAACAAGTTGTGTGGAAAACGGTTTTACACTTTTTAATTCAAAATTTTCGAATTAAAACGGAAATTCTGACACAAATATTTTTACTATAAGAAGTCACGAAATATCTGCCATTAAGTAAGCAAAAGAACACTATAGGGAATTTTTGGTATGAATGCGAAGATTTCGGAACTTTAAAAAAGCCAAATTGGTAATGCTCTAAAAAGTGCTAAAAAATTGTAGCCGATAAACGTGCAACGATGCGGTACAATAATGGGTATCGGGCACGAGAAGACAATTGGGCTTGCTCACATTTTCGAGAAAAATTTTGTAGTGGCTCAGTTTGGTCATGGGTTATGATATTTGAACTCAAAGCTAATTTTGACCGACCATAGCTCGATCTTTCCTGCTCGTTTTATGTATTAACTTAATTTTAAATAGTTTATAGAGTTTAAAATTGAAGTAAATGATTCTGCAAAATATAAAAGTTTAGCTGAGCAAAAGAGGGATGGGGAGCGTAAAATAAATGATTACATAGGTGTGTCACGTATCCATAATTCGGGCCTGCACGTAACAGTCTTATTTTTATAACTTAACAGGCTGTTTTAATGACTAAAAAATTTTTAACTATTTGTTTTATATTTCTCTCTAAACTTGGAAGGGCATTTTGTATAGTTCAGGAGATATGATAATTTTTCTAAATGTTTGCGAGTGAGTAAAAAAAAAAACAAAGTCAAGTATATTTTAAGAAGTAGATTCAATGACATTGGTTTTATTTATATTGGTTACTTTTGAATTAAATGATTTATAAATAGTACTAGAAACTACAAGAAAATGCCTTGTTCATAAATTGTCTATTCTACAGTTTCTTCCTTGTATCTTATAGAATAAATAACTAAAATATACTCACCATATTTTGTTTATTGTTGAAAAATCGTCTGCGTCACAGTTTCTCCTTACATTTTTTAAAATATGAACAATTCTGGCAACAATGTGGCTAAAATTGTATGAGAGATATTAGAATGGATTTAATAACACTGCTATCCACGTTCACTAAATTGTTTGTGCATCCGATTAGGAATATTTCCCAAAGCATAGTAGCAGCGCCCCTTATTCAGGGATCAAAGTCAAAATTAATTTAACATCTATTTATGTCAAAGCTTACCAGAATATGAAGTTGGATTAAATTCCCTGGATTATTTCTTGAGACAGAATTATCGTTATAAAAAAAATAAGCAGCTCTACCTGGTGGACGATCTACACTCAAATCTGATTAGTATCTTATTTAATTAGCCTCTTAGTATCTTATAGCGCATTAATTCTTGAGGTAAGGCACCCACAAAATCTGCGTCACATACAGACTGACACACTAAGTGCCACACTGACTAATAGATAGACATAAAAAAACAGTCAAATCGTGTTTAGTGTCTTCTAAAATGTATAAATCCGTTGAAAATTGAAATGCCGACATTTTTCACGAATACGATACTTTATTTTTGTATAGAAAGAAGAAATAAATATAGTAGTAGAAGTAAAAATAAATAAAATATTGAGGCTAAATATTAATTCTTTGTAACTTATTTCCAAATATTTTTTTTCTTGAACGCATAGAGAAGGCGTCATGCTACTCTTAAATCTATATTTAAAAAAAAAATTGATTTGTAGAGGAACTTGTATATAAAAGAACAGATTTTATGCGCATTTAACCCTTCTTTGCATGAGTTTTTCTTTTATAATTGTGTTTTTTTATACATATATTAAATATTAGACACGAGAAATTTTAAGATAGAATTTTTAACTATGTTCAGCAACATAGTTCACGGGAAATTTACTGGATTAATATTTCTATATAAATATAGTGGTGGCGAAGAAGTTGATTCATTTATTAAAAGTTAAATAAAAAGTGATGGAAATTTACATCACTATGCAATTAAAGGTTAAAATTTTTGAAAAACGGCTTCGTTTACTAAAACATTTCTTTTTTCAGTGGGCGGTGACTATTGCCGCGCTTATGTAATAAGGTACGCCATCACTGCAACGCATGCGTCAATGTTACACATCCACGATCCCTTTCGAACGGGCTTTTTATTCAAAGCTATATGCTTTGAAAGGGACGAAGGCTCACTCGTGTAAGAATGGTTAACGAGATGTGCACAAATTTCTAAAATTGCAGCAAAATGTATTTCAACTATCCTCATTTATTTTACCTGTGTGACCAACTAATTATTTAGACATACATGTGAGCAAAATATTGGTTTGAAGGTCCCGCTAAGCAGTTTTTTGAAACGGGTTTCGAACCTTGCATTGGATCGGGTAGCCTCTAGATCTAGACTGATCTTACCTGCACGATCTCTATATTATGTCTTTGTGGTCAGGATCTCTCTCATTATTTAAGAATCAGATTTGTTAGCTGTTGAGTTTTGATTCTTGCTGCCGGAGTTTGGGTTAGTCCATTTTTTCAAAAAAAAAAAAAAAATACGGACAGGATATTGCTCCATATGAAATTGTATATATTTAAATATGTAGGACGATAAAACTGATAATAAAGATTATAAACTATTTTTTTCATAATTTACCACCATTTATTTTCTTATAGGTTTTTTTTTTCTCTTGAACACGAGTTTAGCTTTGCGGATCGACAAGAAAAAAATTCGGTTTCGGTCCAAGTTGCGGATTAAAACAGGAAAAGTTATCAGCTATGTATAAGTAATATTTTTGTCCAAACAAATTTTACATTACATTCTTAGTTTGGATTGCCAATACTTTTTTTCAGGTAACAGGTGATTTGTTACAGGTAAAGATTGGGTTTTAAAAATCGTGGAACGCGTTTCGTAACCCGTTTTTTAAAAAGAATGTCCTCAGTGTTGTTTGAAATGTAAAAGAAAAAAAATATCTGAATGTAATATATATATAAATATTTGATGTAAAATATTTAAATATAAATAAGTAGAGGAACTTCGGGTATTATGGAATAGACGGGTAATATGTAATACCAATGTTCCGGTTTGCTAAGTGGTGTCACCAAGCGGCAATATCATAAACTACTTAACAGTGTTTTCAGATTATATCTCAGAACACGCTATTCCTCGGTGGGTGTCAGAGCACTTTGTGTAAAAAAAAAAATCCGTTTGTGAAATGATTCAAGAGATAATTTTTCAATATTTTTTATTCGTTGTTAGAAATAATATTTTTACAATGAAATTAAGTATAATGTGCACCGAATACTAACAGTTTATGATATAATACTCATTTTCTAGCTCGCGATTCCTACCAATAAGCATAATTTTTTCCCAAACCGGCGGTGTCTGGTTATATAGAATACCTGTATCTCGTAATACTCCATGATTATGGGGGCACAAAGACAGATCCTTATGTTTGTGATTTGTGCAAATCTGAAGTATGAATTGAAGCATATTGGATACCTACCTAGGCATTAGATTTTGATCATGCTCTCTTGATACCATTATATCTGTTTTTGCCAAATTATGTACGTTTATTTCATTTTAACCCCATATTTCATATTTCCCGACTATCTCATAATACACTCCAAAAAATGTTCCATTATTATTGTTTGTTTGATGAAATTTCGTAATGTGATTTTTGTCTACAAATAACTAACAGCAGAGAGATGAAGTTTGTGACTGTATTCGGTTTTTAAAATACATCGAGCTGTGATATTGCCTCGAACGTCAATGCATACCCAGAGATGCCAAACTTCTTAATTTGACAGTTTCCAAGTATCCCGTCCAAGTTTCCAGTATCTCCAAGAGTACTTTGCCCTTCAGGGGCAAAGTACTCTTGGAGATAAAATATTGAAATGATTGATTGACACCAGGATTCACGAACGAATTTATTTTAAAATAAGTAAAAATTTTTCCTCGTGTACCTTATAAACAGGGATGAGATTTCTCCGCTTTTTCACATACCAGTATAATCTTACAGAAAATGTTCTTTTATTTAATCGGAACATTCTGCAATTTAAAAGAACAACGATTTTTCTAAGATTATACTGGTATGAAAAAAAGGCGGAGAAATCTCATCCCTGCTTATAAAATCAAAATTTGATTATAAAATTCTGGTGTCATTGTGGCATTTTGGGATTAAAATTAAGTGGTATATATAATATACCGGTGCCCTTCAAGGGGTTAACAAAGTTTCGAACCAAAATATTTATTTGATGAACGTTTAGTCATTACATTTCAGATATCTACAAAGAATATATTTAATTTCATTTCTTTAAAAATTTGCTGATGCGAAATGTTTAAACCTGGGTCAAATTAACCTACCTATTACGGAAGATTAGTGAGAGCCTGGAACCTCTGATACATACCAACATCGCACTAAACTTCCGTACAATGTAGGTTAAATTAACTGAGGTTAAACACGTTTCAAACCAGAATTTTTTTAAGACATGTAATCAAATAGGTTCCACTTAAGAACCTGAAACTAAATATGATTTATGTTTCAGATATATGTTCTGGTAAGAAACGTCTTTAAACTCGATCAAATTAACTCGCATTGTACGTAGGTTTAGTTGAAAGTTGGCATGTATGTATATGGTATTCCATAATACTTGAAGTTCGCCTACAAACATGTTTTAAAAAAAAAATTAAATTGATGGTGGAATTCTAAGTACACAGTATTTTTACATAAATAGATTAAAAAATGGAATAATGCATTAAAATTTTAGGGTTTAGGTGCGTTGAGTTCATGCGGGACGAACTTCAAATATAGTTGAGTTGGTCTTGGGTTGGTTATCTTGTCACGAGCAAGACTGTAACTTCGATAACAGTACAATATTGCCACAAAAACACGAAAGGAAGAAACAATCCCTTGAAGTCCTTTTCCTTTTTGCTGTTGTTAAAAATCACTTGTATGTTTTCATTTAAATTTAATTTCCAAAAAAACCACAGTTTACCAAACGTGCATAGTAAATATTGTTCAGAACAAATTCACCCTGTAACAAGGGCTATTCTATGTTTATTGAATACACGTGGGAATGACTATGAAGTTGTTATTCTCATTAAAAAATCATTGCAGTTTCTAAAATGGAATATTCTGGATTGTTTTTATTATGTGGTTACAGCAAGGCCAAACTAGACTGAAATTTTGCAAAAATATAAATGTTTCTTGTAACTGAAAATATGAATTTTCATGTGCAAAAGGAAATTTCTTAAAGATATTCCATTCTAAGTCGAATCTGCTTAGTAAAAGCTGAGCTAAATAAATGCATTTGCAAACTAAAAATCAGTGATAAAATTGAAATGAGAAACATTTTAGTGTTTAATAATTTATTAATTGCAACTACTAAAACTGTGCTACAAAAAATGTATTTATTTACGTGCTTTAATAATCAGTGATACAGTAGATACATTTCAGTGTTTAATAATTTGTATATTTCAACTACAATTATAAGCAGTTGTTTCTTGATTGAGCAGTTGTTTCTTGATATTTATGCAACACAGCAGTAATAGCTTATTGTCGAAAATTAAAATTTAATAACGTGCATCCTCCAAAATAATACTGGTGTCAAACATTAAATAAAATCATTTATCAATTATTACTTATATAAAAGACGTTCTCTAAAAGAATTTTGGTATTTTAGATTAATACAGTGCACTCAAACTTTCGAGATGATTTTCTTTATATATAACAGATAGGTTTAAAAAATAAATATACATAGTTATTTCAAATAAACTAGTTTGAATTACACTTTTATATAAAATTAAAAGAAATTAGCATTGCATATTTTCATTGTTATTTTGTCAATAATTAACTATGTTTCTTTTAACTTATGTATAATACTAGCTCACAAGTCTGGCGGCTTGGCGTTACCCGGATTCATCAAACAATACCACGAAAAGCAAAAATTATGATAAATAACACGAAAAATTATAAATCACTGCACGAATTCCGAATAAACTTTAGTGAAAAGAGAACAAATTTAGTATATTGGGCTAAACGATTGAAACTGCATTCCCTTTACAAATGTGAAAAAATCGCAGCGAATCGCGAAAAAAAAACCCCACTAAAGTCGCATAGGATTAGCTTATTTTTTTTTAAAGCAGAGGACAAAGTTACTACATTGGGGTAATAGATTAAGTTACAATTTCTTTTACGAATGTCGAAAAATCGCCACAAAACGCACAAAAACTCTAAAAATCACATAAAAATTGGGAAAAATCAAGCAATTGCTGTACGATTTTTGCAGATATTTTGTTGCAAAGAGAGCAAACTTTACAATATAGGGCTAAATGATTAAAACTGGCTTAATTTTACTATTGGGGAAAAATCTCCGAAAAATGCAAAAAATAAAATAAAATAAAACCCTCTAAAAATCGCATAAACATTGCAGTGAACAAAGCTTGCTATACTTGTCTAAAGCATTGCAACCGTAAATATTTCACGAATGTGAAAAAATTGCCTCGCAATGTGAACAAAAATTACCCAAAATCGAATTAAAAGTCTCTAAAAATCCAAACATCCATCTAAACACACAATTCAAGAAAAGGACAAAATTTACTATATTGGAATAAATGTTTAGAGCAGAATTACTTTTATCACGGTTAAAAAATCGCAGGAAAAATGCGAAAAAAAATTATAAAAATTGCAAAATTCCCTAAAAATTAAAATATTACTGGGTGAATTCCTAGCATACTTTATTGAGAAAACTTTATTGAGCGAACAAAATTTATTATAATTTAGGGGGCTCATCCCCCTGTTCGTTAACGCTTGCCAAACTCCCTCTATTGCGACACAATTCACATTGGGACTGCTACGCGATTCCTGCTCGCTTCATTTACTTGCCTCTATTTCCATGAACTCTAACCACAATGAGTGTTATCATTAATCATTTTAACATATGAAATGTACAGTGATTTTTCATACATCAAAAAGTAATGTAAAACTTCTTTGAAAACACAAACAAAAAATAACTTAGATGGTGCAACCAATAGGCATGGTCAATTTTAACATTATGAAATGGATCATGGTGCATAAGCCGTGTTTTTGGCCCATGAAATCAGACTAAAATTCGATTTTGCTGTATCGACATCATTATTTCACTTTTTAATATTAGAAGGTTTATCCTGTACGATTTCAACAATATTTTTTGCATTTTGTTTGTTTTTGTACAAGCCCAAAGTTCGTATTGTGCGTAGTTCTTGATGAAAAGTAACGCAATTTCTCCTAATTTTACCTAAATTTTGAATATATTTTTGAATATTTTACTATGAGCACAGCTTTGCAACACTTTTATTTTTACATATAGTGTATATTTTGATGAATTTTATAAATATATGTAAAGAAGAAAATGTTGCACGATTGCGCTCATACAAATAATTGAGGTAAAAATAGGAGAAATTGCGTATTTGTCATCAAAAACTACGAAAAATACGAACTTTGAGCCTGTGTAAGTCATATAAATCCGACCAAAATGCAAAAACTATTGTTTAAATCGTACAGAATAAACCTCCTAATATTAAAAAGTGAAATAATTAAGTCACTATAACAAAATCGAATTTTAGTCTGTTTCATGGGCCAAAAACACGGCTTATGGATCCTGATCCTTTACAAATATTTGAAATGCAAAATAAAAAACGGAAAAAATATCTCTGAAACACAAATATTTTTATTTGATGCCAACCACTATAATCGAATCAAAATACCTCATTTTTGAAAGTCCAATGTCGGCCATGACTGAATTTGCTCGCTAACGCTCACCAACCTTGTGAATTGTCACGCAATTCACAGTGGGATAGCTATACCTGATTTTTTCACCATGCTAAGAAAAAAATATATATTTCGTTTTAATATTGCAGAGAACGGCTTAACCCTTTGAGGGGCGGTAGTATATATTATATGACAGGTGATTATGATGACAGGTGATAATAGACATCATGACAGACAGCAATCGCCATTTAACCCTTTATATCCTGAATTAATTTTCCAGCTACTTTTTAGATGCTCAGAATCCTTGATTATTCCCACCAGTTATTTTTTATTTGTAAAGTTTTCTTTATCTAATCATAGCATTTTTGCGATTCAATTAGGTGAAAATTTCTCATTTGAAAAACCGGTGGTAACATATTAAAAATTCTGTAAAAGACGCTTGTCGCGAAGGGGTTAAAGTGGTACTTATAAGTACCGTCAGGATAAAAAGGGTTAAAAATGATCCATTTCATCTGAAGTTTTAAACGTCCGGCCATGTATAACGTTGCACGGTGGGAGATTTGCCGATTCTAGCTGGCCAAAATTATTTTTCAACTTCTATTTGATGAAATCTATTTTTCGTTTATATAAATGATATATTAGGCTGATTTAAAGAAAATATATGAAATTTTAAACGGTAGTTTAATAAGAAATCATTATATTTAATTAAAAATTATTAATGTAGTACATTAGATGTGCAGAGTGGCTAGTGGTCAGGGAAAAATACGGTCAAAAATAGTTAGAAACACCAGTATATTTTTATAGAAAAATTCGTGTTAATTATTTGATCGAATAATCTATGTGAATTTTTCTATGAGAATATACTGGTGTTCATCACTTTTTTTTACTGTATTTTACCCTGACCACTAGCCACCCTGATGTGAATTTTTTTATTATATTACTATGATGTACCATTTAGTTAAATATTTAAATTATTTAAAGCTTTAAAACATGTAATGAATGAGTTAATCTTTTACTTGATAACTAAAAAGGACAATATTTATGAACTTTTATAATATTATTAAGATTTAAGCGATAGAATTATATTTATTATATGATACCAAATTATAAATGTAATTTTTTATAATAATCTATTAGAAATTGGGATACAAAATAAATATTAAAGAGTAATACTTATATATACAAAGGAATAAGAAAATTGCGTAGAAATTTTCTGACAATTCACCATCTAATAGTTCTTCATTCTGGCTTTCCGCAGTAAGTTACGAGTACTCATTGAACGAGGTATTTCAAAACTGCTTTGCAGCCAAGTTTCATACTTTTTCAGAAATTTTTCATATGCTCTATGTATAGCAGTCCACTTTTGTCTAAACTGGGTCTTCTGTATAATCATTTCCTGCTTGAAAACTTTCATTTGTACTTCGTTACAATTTTCATTTGTCAACAAAACATTTTCAGCCACTTCGATTTTTTCGTTAAATGTGGAAGCTTGTTGCTGCTGTATAATATTATAAAAGCTTATTCGTGTGATTGGTTTACATTCTGATGACCCTGGTAAAAAGGAAAAGTGTTCTTAGAATAAAAAATATAATAATAATTTTAGACTTTGTATGATAAAAACAACTTTAAAATCTACAGAAGCAGACAGAAGCAGACAAGTAAACGTTTATCCAATATCTAAGACTCTAAACTATTTACTAAAATTAAAAGTTGAGATTTATCTAGCTTTATCATATAACTTTTTGAATTTTCAAAATGAAATTTATTAAAAATACATAAAGTCATTAAAAACATTAAATGTGAAATAACTATTGACAAATGAAGAAATTATGCATATAAATTAAAAAAAAATAAAGTACATACCTTGTTCTAAAGCACTCATAATGTACAATTTCTTTCAATTTCATCAACATTCACATATTAAAACAATATACTATAAATCATCGATTTATTCTCCTCTAATAAACGCCAACTTCATACTCACCTACTGGCAGTACGGTTGCATTTATATCAAAAAC
Source organism: Maratus michaelseni (assembly GCA_963931845.1). Taxonomy (NCBI): domain Eukaryota; kingdom Metazoa; phylum Arthropoda; class Arachnida; order Araneae; family Salticidae; genus Maratus; species Maratus michaelseni. The sequence goes on along the minus strand of OZ007588.1, from coordinate 43,056,334 downwards.
ATCTGCAGTGCCCACCACCTGCACATATAAGGTATATGTGGTAAAAAAAAAAAAAATTCCAGTTGGATGAACTTTGAAAAAGCGACTTTTGACCAACTAGAATCAGCAAATCTTCAACCGTGCGTTGGTCGCGGTCGAATCATGTGACCGTAAATTAATCACTAGGAATCGTCGCTGCGAAAACTTCTTTTGTTTCTAAATGGCAAACTATAAATTCAGCCTAATTTTCGGGCCACGTAAGAGTAATATATATACAGGGTGTCCACGTATTACCTGACCGACCTTTATTTTCGCAACCGTTGGTCCTAAATGCATACTTCCAATTATAAAAATTGTTTAAAAAGGCAAATAATTATTTTAAAGCGATTTGGGTCAAGAAAAACATTTATTAAAATATTATGAAATTTAAATTTTTGTGATTGGGATTTAGTAAAAATTTACTGTGACACTAACAAGTAAGATAAAAAAAAGTCCCATTTATCTACGATTAAAACTGACCGAGTAATAGCTGTTTAAAGTTGGAGTATATTTTTTGTTGCGAAATAGGGGTCATTCACAAATGTAGTAGAAATATAAATAATCGTCAGATATATAAAAAAAAAATAGTTGGGAGCAAAATTAACATTGCAATCTAATATGAATGTGAAATCTATAATCATTCTGACATATTAATGCAAAATATACAATTTGTGTTGAACATATAAGAGGATAAAAATAACAGAATCTTTGTTAAATAAAAGGATGAAAAACAACAGCCTGATTTTTATTAGTGAGCTTTTGGCCAGATAAATATCTTTAATTTCTATAAAAAGGTATCCTCTGAAAAAATAATGTCCCTAGATGTTTCATATAGAGTCACATAACTCTCTATTATAACTTGTTTGGAGAAAGATAAGACGTTTAAAATAACGCCTGTAAGTTGAATATCAAATGAAAATAAAGCCTGTAAGTAATGCCTGTAAGTCTGCAGTTGAATTTATTATTTTCCTGTTTTTCATGAAACCCATATCAATTTTCGTAACTTATAATCTCAACTAACGTAATTCAGGTATATCATTTAGAAATTACACATTGCAATACCAGGAAAAATTATTAAAAAAAAAAAAAAAAAAAAAAAAAAAAAAAAAAAATCGATTTTAGCAATTAATTTTAATATTGTTTATTTTCAATAAAATTTGTCTTCATGAATATTTTTAAATTTAAACACTAAAACATAAAAAATAAAGAAAAATATCATATCTGATTACAAAATAAATTGAAGAGCTTGTAACAAAATTTAAATTGTGAAAATTGATGCAACAGAAATTTGTGGTAAAATTATTGATGTCATTTCAGTGATACAATTCTATAGTATTAAATATTAATAAATAATGTCTCAGAGAGAGGATCACCAAGATTAAATACGATCTTTGTATTTCTGTGTTAAGATATTATAGCGTACCTCATAACATCTTCGCCCGCAAAATGAAATATTGTTTTCTGCAAACATAACATAAAATGTTCTCCATTAAGCTTTTGAATTGTACTATTGGTTTAGAATTATAGACAATAAATATCACTCAGATGTTTTGCGTAGAAAATTTTTATTGTATTAGTTTCTAATATTTTATAGCCAATGGAAATTTAATATGAATTCTTTATTGAACCATTTGCATTTGAAATTTTATCAATATCAGATGAAATCATTTGAACGTATCTTTATATTTAATGAATAATCCTTAGGATGTCATTTCATATGACATACTGAATAAAGATATTGCCAAAGTGTAAAAAAAAACTGAACTGAAAGTAATATAGTTTCATATCTTATTAATCATATATCATAATTATATTAAAGACCGCGTAGGACCGCAAGTTTTATAATTAAGGAACACATAACCAAGAGAAGGGGAGAGGGGGAAGGCAACAAAAAGTGAAATGTGGGTAGAAAGTCCTTCAGTAAATCGGATGGCTCCAATCGGAAATATAAGCGTAGAAAAAAGCGCATAAACCCAGAGTGGATGATGAGCTATTATTCAAATGATGAGTAAAATGGGTGGAATTTGTAAAATGAAAAGATAGGAGATGGGAATGCCCTGGGAAGACAAAAACGAGGAAAAGAAGATAAGCCGAAAAGTAAAACCAAAATAGGTAAGAGGACGGGAAGTGCGTGAGGACGAATCCGCGAAAGAGGGAGAGAGGGGGGTAAAAAAAACTCTATAAAATGAGTTATGAGCAGCCGAGAAATAAGATCCCATCCATCAAAAGAAAAGTGAATGAATGCTCTTAAAACCATCCCCAGTTCTGAAACTGAAATCAAAGGAACTTAGTGAACTGAAGAACATATACCACTGTGCAAGTGTCCCAATGCTAAGAGTTAAATAAGAATAAAACAACTAATATAAGTGTATGAAAAAATTTGACCTAAAGCATAATCTCAATGAAAATCATTTTAAATGAAAATAGATTGCGTAACACTGGAATTCGGAACAATCACTCGATCCAAACGCACTTGTTCACTGATGAAACACTTCTCTGCATTTTGTTGTGTCATTCAAGAGATTACAAAATTACTGAAGGTGAAACCACGAACCTAGGATTGAGAAATTGTCATTGTGTATGAAGTGCTACGTGGAAATTCAGAACTCTAATTTGGAACTCTGGTCAGATTGAGAAATAAACCATATTTCAATCTTTTTTTTTTTTGTATATTTCTATTAAAGCGGAAACTCGTTTAAGAGGGGTTTGGATAATCGAGATTCTACTGTATTTCAAACAAGTGTTAGCAATCCTGCAATCCGAATAAAAAAAATTCCTACCCAACTTCCAAAATTGAGACACCCTGTAGTTTTGGAGATTGAATTTTCTTTTTTAAAACACAGCACACGAGCGCTATTTGCAAAGTGATTGACTCCATAATTAAGTAGTTTAGTGTTTATGAATTTCTAATCTAAACCATCGTGATAGATAGCCTAGGTACTTGAACACAACGAAAGGATATAGTGGCTAGCGCAATATGCTTAAATTTTCATATTTACATTTAGTATTTACTGTGTTAATTTTCCGGGAGCAAACGTTTACCTGGAGTTGCCCGGGCCAATGATAATGACATTAAAACCCCCAAATTTATATTATTTTTTATCTTTTACCCGATTTTGCATGAATTTATATTTTTAATGACAAATCGCTAAAAGTACTGATAATTAACGATAAAAGTGCTCGTAACAAAACATTTTCTTCTGTTGTCACGTAGGGACGTTTCCTAGTTTAAAGAAAATAGTTTTGTTGTCCGAACGTTTTGAAAATTTGAATGGTTATCAATATAACGGTTTTACAGCCCGTGTAAAAATTACGATAGAAATATTGTTGTCTAGTTGTGAAATAAGTATGTTTTCTTCTCGCTTTTTTTGGTTTACGCACCGGGTCCGTTGACATAGCATAAAAAAAGAGCTTTTGTCGTCTGAACTGTCTGAAATTTTAACAGTTTATAAATAAAACTGCATCCAAGTCTTTTGTAAGATTTTGTGAAATATATGCATATTAAATAGTGAAAACGTTACCCGAAGCCGAGTTTGGCCGCGCAGAAACACGCCGTTATTATCAATTTTCGTCAAAAATGTATCCGATTTCATATTTAAAATAAAATTTAATCTCGTCCAAACGTTTCAAAATTGTTGTAGTTTATCTACATCTGATCTACAAAGATTCTGTAAAATGATTGTGTAAAAATACGGAAGTTTAGTTACTTTTAGAGCAAGGGGAAAAAACGTGTCGGAGGCTAGAATTGGCCTGCGTTCTGCGGTGTTTTTGTACGAGTTAAAATTTGTATTGTTTAAAACCAATTACACCGTCGATTATAAGAAGGTTTCGGCTTTAAGAATATATTCTTGGTTTGTGCATATCTCTAAAAATTGCACCCTTGAGGGCGGTCACATAACGGGAAAACATCCACCAGTGAAAACTACTATTTTTCAAAATTGTTTTTAGAAGGTTGACATTAATTTTTTTAATTGACTGCGGAATTTGAGACGTAAGAGGGCAATCTTTCAGAATATTTTTCGTTTTTAAATAAACCAAACGGTTTAGTCGATAAAAATTAAAAGAGAATGGCGAAATAAACGCAATCTTTATTCATAAAGTTCCTTATTTTCTTCCGCTGCGTAAATCGGGTTCTGGGTATGCGCTAATGCCTCTGCCGACTCTAAAAGAAAAAGACGAGCATTTGATGAGTTTTTAATAAATATCTCGGGTAATTATTAAAATATCAAAATTCTGAGCCTCGGGTGCATCAGAAACTGTCTTGGACTACATAAATCTAAATTATAAGATCTCTATAGGCGGCAGATTCGGCTAGCCATGGCAGACAGATATACAGACATACACACAAAGAGCGAAACTTTGTACCATTAGTATAGAATAACAAAATAATTTTAATACAAATGGTCATGATTGTGATAAAATTACTATACTTGCTACATCTTCCGATTCTTTTAGTACCACTATTTCCGAATAGTAATCTCTGACTTAAATAATTTCGAATTTTGGCCATTAAATAAAGCGAATATTTTGTATAGTTGTACCCAAAATTCGGGACATTTGAAAGATATGGATTTTTATCTACAGACGCTTGTGTTATGTGTTTTAATAAAATTCCTTTTTCCTAATCATGAGGAATGTTTTGCGTGTTATATAAAATAATGATTTCGGGTTTCCCTAGCACAGGTTTAGGCAGGGCGAAAGCTTTACATTTTAGTAATTGTAGCATCTCTGATCTTTGTATGGACAATAGTTTTGATGGCACATGCACACCTGCCAACTTTTAACTAAACTTCCGTACAATGAGAGTTAATTTGATCCAGGTTAAAGACGATTCTAACCAGAAAATACACCTGAAAAATATTGCTTATATATTTAGTTTAACTCATTAATGCCGGTTGGTACGAAAAGTTACCATTTAAGTGATACGAAACTTTTAAATATGAACACCAGTATCTTAGTAAAAAAATACTTCACATTATCTAATGTGAAATTATCAGAGATTCAATCAGTTAAAATAACAGTATGGGAAAACTGGTGTCAACTGGTATCGAAGTATAAAAAGAAGTGTAAAATAAGTCGGCGTTAAAGGGTTAATGTTCTTACGCGGAACCTATTTGAGTGTATTTCTTCAAAAAAATTCTGGTTTGAAATGTGTTTAACTTCGGTTATATTAACCTATATTGTACGGAAGTTTAGTGCGAGATATGCACATGTAGCATGTTGGCAGGTATGCACATGTAACAAATGTACAAGTCATATGGTGCACAAACGGCGTGTGTGTGTGGGGGGGGGGACTTGAAAAAATCACAGGACAGCTACTTCGGTAAATGCAAGCTTTCTGATCTCGGATGTTACCCAAACAATCATCCATAGTTGAATATTCTCCGATTACCGTTGTAGCGGACCGTGCAATGTTGCTCTGGTAACACTTTCTGCTGGTGCGTCGGCTGAGAATAAGATTTCACGTAGAACTATTCAACCTGCGGTATCTATAATGACAGAAAGTTTGCGTTTAAATAAGGTGAAGTTTACCATATGGAATTTTGGTAGAAAACGACTTCGAGATAAAAATGTGGAAGACTCCTAATCCAATCTAACATTTAAACAAAAATCAGCTATTTAAAAGTTGTTTGCAAAAATATGACACTGCCTCCCGGACATAGTGTATCGTTGGCCTTATTCATCATGCATTAGCTATTTTAAGTATATTAGTGCCCAGTAACAAATCCAGAAATGTTGGGGAGGAATACTTCTTTAAAGTTTAAAATCTTCCGAGTAGAATTTGTTTCTCAAAACATTACTCTTCAAACACATATCGCAAATGTAACATTGTTTTTTCGCTCCAGTCTTCCTAGTCCGGCAAAAAGACCTGATTTTAATTTGTTACATAAGTACACAACACTATACAGTGCCAGACTAAAAATTCTTTTAAAAAGGGATAAACATTCGTCACCAGTTTCGTACAGTCATTTTCATTTTATTTTTAAAAGAAATTCTGCACTTAAAAAAACGTTGATTTAAAAAAAAAAAGCTGGTAGTAGTCGTTGGTAGGTGCCCCGACTATCCTTTCAACTGACTTCGGAAACTTTTTCCGATTTATTTAGTGCCATTGAGATCTGTACCTTGGTCATTTGATACCATATATCCCAAGCCATTCCCACCTTCTGTTCGACCTGAATTGGACTCGTCAACGAAGAGATAATTAACTAATTACGACTAAATGGCCATTGTTCCACCAGTGAGGTTATATTTACCTCTGGTGCTCTCCCAAATCTGAAATGGGTTGCGCTCCACCAGTTTCCAAATTCTAATCGTTTTTCGGCCGCGCTCTGTTTAAATAAATTTAACATTATGTTTTTCTCTATCGATGGAGGTTTAACAGAGATTGCGACGTATTGTAAGTACTGCTTAATCACCAACGTCGATTTAACATGACTTGTTTTGGGAAGCATATTTCTTCTTTAAAATGCTTCTATAGAGAGAAAAGTCTATTTGTACAGAACAGTATATTAAATTATCACCTGTTTATATTTGCTTATGAATCAGCAAAATATATGTATTTAACGAGTATTTGAAACTATGTTCTTGGGTATGGCAATAATCACAAAATATGCAGAGCCTGATTACCAACGGGGCACACTTACACCAGTAAATAATAACAGAAATTTTTCATTTATTCATGGCAGTAATTTTGCATGAAAATAAGACGAATTTTACATTTAATAAGACGAAAATGTCTATTAAATTTTACTGATGGAAGTGTGCCCCGTCGGTAATCAGGGCCTGAAAATATGCTTTCAAATGTACGTGTCCGTTTTCGTCAATAAAGACATACATTCATGCTATTATAAGCACATAGAAAAATTATCAAATCTTTTAAGACAGGAGTCTGGTAAAGGTCACTGATCATTTGAAATGTGTCTGCGTCGACATAGGCAAACTCACATCCTTTTTTCAGAGAAGAAAATATCACATTATTTAAAGAGAGGAATGTACGATTGTACATGTATTCGAAAATTGTTGCCAGGATTTCAAGTGAAATATATTTTGAACAAGAAAATGTACTTAATAAAATGCGTTTTTTATGTGGTATGGTTGATTTCATTTCTCATACTGTCCAGTATGAAGTGTGATTGCAAAGAAATGTTCGGAAGCTTCGATTTATAGATTCAAAAAGTTTCCTCCTCAGCAAAGCATCTTTTAATACTTGTAATTCTAATGAATATACTAAAATAGAATATATGCAATAATGAACAATGCTCTTTCATATTTATTTATATGTACAGTTAATTAACTGCATGAATAGGAAGATTGTGTAAATTTGGCTGTTAAGCTATATACATTATTTGATTACTAATTTTTAGTCAAATATCAAGTTCGCATTAAACATATTATCTGTAAATAACGAAATAAGCCATAACTGTGAAGATGCTGCTTAAATAATAAAATAATGAATATCAGCAAGTAAAGACAAACTGAAGTTGAAATTTATAATAAATATAACCAAATACACAAGTGTACTGCATGTTACAAGTACAAACGTTTAAAGCGTAAATTTAAAGTATAATAGCAGAAATTCTGTGATTAAATAAGACGAAAATTTCTTTCCGGGAATAAATGGTTTCCATAATCTTTCTTTGGTTACCAACCCCACTGTGTCGAAGTGACCGCACAGCGTTCTACTGTCAAACGATCAGTATTGTTTTTAGGATTTTGTTTTCCAAATAACCCCATGTACATAGCTGCCAACGTTTACGATTTTTTCCTACCACTAAAATTTGATAGTAAATTTTATTTTATTAAATTACCAAAATCGTGTGATTAGATAAAACAAAAATTTCTATTAAATTTTTAACAAAAAAGCGCAAAAGTTGGCAGTTATGCATGTAAATATTATTAGGATTGGAAGAATACATTTATGCTTTTCCGCCTTTTACCAGATCATTTGCTAATTCGCCTAAACATAGGCATATTTCCACTAAATTTGAACATGCTGTTAGACTAATGTACACCATTTTTTGTTTTGAACAGAGTCCGATTAACGCAAAGGGCACAAAGTCACCGCTGTTTTGTAGAAGTATTTTCCGTCTTTCTTAAACCCATAATTTCTCAGAGAAGCATAATGAAACAGAGTATGGATCGCACGTATCAGCGCTTAGGAGGGCCTAGTACCCGCCTTCTCACCGTCTGGTAAAGCAAACGCAAACGGGTAAAAATGAAAACCTATCTTTGAAATGGAAATTTTTAGCTTATTGCGGGGTTCGTACGGACTCCTCGAATTTTCAAGGAAATAACAAGTATTTTCCTTCTACATATATAAAAAAGTAATGGTTTGGAAATGGACCAATGAAAATCTGCGTAGATATTCCGGGTTATTCTCATCGCTTTTTTACTAGGGACTTTTTTTGAGGAGCGATTACTTTTTTTCTAGCCATCCTACGAATTCGAAAATCATACCACCAGACGCGAAATATAACAAGTTTTCAGAAATTCAAAAAATTATCACGGTCGGACAATAAAAACCCAAAAACTCCTTAAAAATCTTCTAAAAATTCTTTTATTTCAAAAGTCATTTGTTTTATATTGTTGCCAATTTCTAAATAAGCGCAAAGGATTATGTTTTATCTCAAATAAAAAATGTATTTGCGCGAGACTATTAAAAAAATAATGAAAGTTTAAAATAATAATTAAATGATCACGTCTTGAAAGCAGGAAATAAAGAAAATTACGTCATAAAAATCGTGTTTACACATGAATATTAAAAATAAAAAAGATGAATTAAATGAATTATAACCAGTTAAATGAAAAAGCATTATAATTTGATTACAGAAGATAGCCGCCGTTCATGATATTGTCGCTACCATGCCAAACTATCGAATGTGAAAAAATGCATTTTGCATTACTTTTAAAAATGGGCCGATTGGCACCACTAAATTTTATTAGAATTCATCGACTTGTAAGAATGCCAATAAAATTTCTGACCTTTCTATTTATTTAGAGATGACGAATTCCCACCGGAAATTTAGAGAGGTAAATTTTTATTTTAAGTTTTCAATAAATGTCTCTCATTAAATAACACAAAAATTTCTGTTTAAAATTTCTAATATGAATTCGGTGTTTCTGAATGAAAAAGGATGTCAAACTGGCAATCCTGGTGAAGAATACTATTAAAATTTAGTGGTAACAATAGGCCCATTTTTAAAAGTAATGGAAAATGAATTTTTTCATATTCGATAGTTTGACATGGTAGCGACGATATCATCATCATCATCTTTTTAAAACAGGATACATTACCAGGTTTTAAGAGGTTGTGTAATGAGAATGGGGGTTGGTGAGCGTAGCGAGCAGGGGGCAGAGCCCCCTAGTCTTATAGCAAAAACTCACCTTATATAATCGCGCGATTACGTATAGCGAGATTTTCTATAAGAAAATGCTGGTACTTTCCCTGAAAATTCTAGGAGCCCGTACGGACCCTGTTATTGAATCGCAGTATTCCACAGTTAAACAAGATTTTTTTTTTTTTTTTTTTTTTTAAGTGGTGAAATTTTTGCAGGCGATAATCAGGCCCTGGGTATGAGCAGAGTAAAAAAAAAGTTATTGGAGTCTGCTGCATATTTTCGAAAATAGGTAGTTTTTTAATAAATTGTGTCTGGTTCTGAAGTTGTGGGTCGTAATCTTGAAGGAAGATGAAAAAATACCGAACGGAAGTCACCGATCCAGGTCACTTACTAACGAGGTTTAACTTATATCAAATATTTTATATTTAACTAACATTTGTACAATTGTAATGATAAATAGATGTTGGTTAAGTACAAAGTATTTAATTTGAAAGTTTTAGCTTTCAACACTTTAAGTAAAAAAATAATTTATATGGAGGAATGTCAGAAAACTAAGCATCACATTTGAAATTAATTCTTATACATGTTTTTCATCCATATACATCTTTTTTATTAGACTGTAATTGATTTTCAGCTTTTTGCAAATTTTGGCTGTAAAATAATTTATATTTTTATTAATTTTAATAAAATTGAATAAATTAACAAAAATGACAGATCTTTTTTTTTTTTTCAAAATTTGTACGGTCCCTTGAACTTCAACACCAATAATATTTAAAAGTTCTCTTCGACTTATTTGATCTCAGAAAAACTAGGCGAAGAAAACTTTTATATTTTATTGGTGTTGAAGTTCGAGGGACCGTACAAATTTTGAAAAAAAAGATTTGTCATTTTTGTCAGCGGGCAGGACTTGTATTAATGGGGCGGTGCATCAACGCTGAAGGGCGTCAGTTTCGGCCTCGACAGAGCCCCAATTGCTGTCAGCGCCATCTATTGTTTGAAATTCGAACTAAAATCAAGAATCACAGTAAGAAAACTTCTGACATCATACATAACACTCCTGCAAGAATTTTTTAAATATCTCTCACCGTTTGCAAGTTATTGAATTTTAAAATCCACCAGTCATTTTTGGAATACCCGGTATTTTATTAAGATTAAGATGTTATTAAGATTGCAAACCCTAATCCATGCACAACATTTAAACGGAGTTGTCATTAATAATTGATTGATACCAGTCGCATTTTCATTCGATAATATATGATAAAATTAGTCGATATATATATATTTTCCACGACTGCACTTATGTTTTCCCAATTCTGGTGAATTATATTTATTTTTTTCTAATAAATATCAAAGTGTTTAACACTGATGAAACAGCACCGACAAACTGGCGATAAATCGCAACTAAATAATAAAATTTAGTATCAATCACCGTAAGAAGAAACCAACACATAGGACACGTTTCGAGTTGGAAATTTTTAACAGCCAGTCATCAACCAAATCAAACACGTATCCGTAAGGCGACAAGGCCACAAATGAACAGAAAGGCGAAGAGGAAACCTACAAAGAATGCAACAGGTGGCGCTAGATGAAAGGAAACACCAAAAGTAATTTCCAAGCTGAAGAGGGAATAGGAGACAATGAGAGATCATTGACAAGATTATCGGAATTTTTAAAAATAAAAAATGCTTCGTGAAAATCAAAGTGAGTGAGAGAGACAGGTGAAGAAATTATTCTGACCATGGAGAAAATGAAACAGTGATTTGAAGTCCAACAATGAGAGGCAATCGAAGATTTGGAAAACTCTTGATTAGATATATACCTCTGATGCTCGCTTAATCTGAACTTTAATGCTCTTTTAGTTTGGCCAATATAACCTGAATTACAAGAACAAGGAATAAAATGCATTCCCCACTGGTTTTCAGTAGGAATAGGATTTTTCCGAGAAGAGACATTTATTTTATTAATAGGATTGAAAGGCATTCATAAAATGATTTATTGTTTTTATTATTTGATTGTTTAACACTGCTTGAAATTTCAACTTTGTGTAGCACCGGTTTTTCTAATTAAGAAATTTGTATATAAAATTTAACCCCTTCAAGACCGGCGGCTTTTACACAAATTTTATTCGGTTGGCACCGCTTTTTTAAAAAGCTACCTTTACTTAAACTATCACAAAAATTCTCTATTTAGAGAAAGCAAATATCACTTTTATTTTTTATTGGTGCCTAAAACAAATTCTGTACGCTCTTTTTGAGGGTGCATATATGCACCCATGGTCCCGAAAGGTGTAAAAGATTCGTTCCGTCGAACAATTTGTAATATTATTCTTAAAAAAATTGTAAAATTATATTCATCCTGGAATATACAGAAATATCAATAAATAAATTTATTTTTCCACAATTGGAAATTATTGTTGTTTTTTGTCATTTACATTTCGAGGTTATTGTAACAAATATAAAATAAAATAACTGATATAAAACATTAAAAAGAATTCATAACAAATTCTCTTTTAATGGACGTCTGGAATTAGTCATTAATAAAAAGATGCCACTTATATAAAATAAACCATTCAGTTTTTTTAAATAAAGTTTCCATTCATAAAATATTTGATTGTTATTATTCTCATACCATCAATAAATTTAAATTATATTTAAAACATAATTTTGATTTATAAATCCAATTCTCTTCTTATATGTTACACATACTTCATATGTACCAAGGATTACGAATTTTGATAATACTACTTCTCACATGTAGTATTCGGCATATTTTAGCTCAGAATTTTAGGATTAAAGAAGTCGAAGGAAATAGCGATATTCCAGATCCAGATACCGTAATTTCCAGCCTATAATCAGCGGATCAAACAATTATGTTTCGACCCAGAATTTTATTTTATATGATGTAACTTACTAAATCGCTGTAAATATTTTACTTCAATTATTAAATAAAATTTCTGGGTTAAAACATTAATTGTTTAATCCGCGGATTATAGGCCGGAAATTAAGGTGCGTAATTCCTCACGTAAACGTAAAATCCTCAGAGATGCCAAGCTCTTCCGTAATATGTGGATAAGTTTTACCCAGTTTAACAACGTTTCGAACCAGAAAATTTATTTTATTAATCTTCATTTATTTAATTTTAAATTTCTACGTGGAAAATATCTAATTCAAAATTCATTCGTGTAAAATATTTTATTTCATTTCTTAAAAAGAGTTCTGGTGCGAAACGTATTAAACTAGGGTCAAATTAACCCATACATTACGGAAAATTAGTGAGAGCTTGGCACCTCTGAATTCTTGACGCCTACTATGCTGCTTTGTATTCTTGTAAAAATTACAGTTAGAAATTTTACTGAAACCACAAAAATGAAATAGTAGTGAAAATGTATTATTCTAAACATCATCGAGTAGTGCGCTTGTTCCTCTGGGATTTCTTTTTCGTTAACCTAATCAAGTGATGCAATCGATCATAAGAACGATTGTGAAGATCTTAAATATGGAATAAATCTGTTCCCTGAGTTTATCAGGTAAGTTTCTGAGTCAATGTTTCATATGAAATATAGACGACATTTCAACGTAGTTTTCTTTTGATATTAACTAAAACGTACGCTTTTGGAATAATGGTAAAGTCATAGATATTGTTCATATATATTGTAAAATTATAACTGTGCGTTTTCGCACAGTTATAATTTTAATATAGTTCTTTTGTTTATGTTTTACTTAGTTAAGCAGTATAGAAACAAATGAATTTAACTTGTTTTATGTAACTGTTGTAACTTTGCAGACGGTCACAGTTTATTATTTTCTCGCATGAAATATAGTTATTTTTTCTGGTAAATAAATTAGTTTCCTTTTTTATTATAGATGATATTTTTAATTGAGTGTTAAATAACTTAGATGCGTTAATATATTCTACTATTTTTCGAGTTAAATCGCAAAGTAGAAAACAGAGATTATGAGTATAACATAAAATATCTTCGAGAAAAAAACATGGAGAACAATTTAATTTTTATTTCCAAACATTTTGGTCCGTCTAATTTTTGATAAGAATTAGCATTTTATCGAAACAGACAATTAAAGTAAGAAGTATCTTTCAATTTGCAATGCTTATGTTTCGAAAGAAATTTAATGTTTATTTATCTTAAAAAGAACTTATTAACTCATTTATGCTAAATTCAAACTGTGTATGGAGATTATTGCGTAATTGTGAAAAGTACAATAGGTTTTTCTCATTGTAATAATGTGTTTCACGATTAAAATTTAATTTTAAAAAGCTTAAGTACCGTATATTCTACCTTTAATGTGCAGCTCAAACAAACATCTGTATACAGACATTCTTTTTTATAAGTAAAGTGAAATATTTACGACGCAATAATAAGTAACATTTTATTGAATAAAATGTCTGTGTCTAAATATGTTCGTTTGAACTGCGCGTTATACACCGGAATATACGGTAAATAGTTACACATCTTATTCTGTAAGATCTACCATATCTCTTCAAGAAACCTATACACTATTTGGTGTCGAACTTTAAACCTCTAATTTCATTTTGAAATTTTTTTATATTGAACTGAAACTGACATTTTTAAATGTTTTAGTTTAAATTTGTGACTGAAATGTTCTATACGTGCATTTCTATTTTCGACCGCAAACTGAATTCTCTAAACGTTTCAACATAGCTAATAAAACTTTCGATTTTTGAGTACTATTTCCAATTAGACATATTAGCATTATTTTACGACATATTTTTTCGACTACATATGATGAATATTACTATTGAGAAATAGAAATGCACAAATATTCTAAAGTTTGGCTTCTGTGGTTACAGTTTCATTACGTACTTCATATTAAATTCCCATTCTATATTCGTCATCAGATTCCCATTCTATATTCGTATGCTATGTATCTTGGTCCTCTGACTTTTCACGCGTGTGTCACGATAATTTCTATATCGAAGAACTTTACTACAACGGACAACTTTACATTTTCATAAAAACGGTTCATAGAAAAAAATTGGAACACAATTATTACATTTCTTTTTCAAAATTCAATAAATATAAACTATTGCATTTTATAGAAAATTATATTCATTCGCAATGAAATATAAATGAAGTGCAAATGAAATGTACAAAGCAAATATCAACCAAAGCATACTTAAATGAATTTCAGAAAATGCAATAATTATAACTATTAAAATATAACAAAATATCCAGGTCTGTGTGAGGGAATTGCTTTGTAGTTTTTTCGTAAATTTCTATTATAAACAGTTGAATGCATCGTAAATATTTGTTCTTTTTTTTGTCGCTTGTTTTATTAGGATTTTAGACGTTCATAAAAAAAAGTATATTTTCTGCAGCTCAGTTTTAATTTAAGTTAATAAAAAAACAGTTATCGTATTTCCGACATTAAAAATATAAAAGGAAATTAATTTTCTGGAAGATTTATGTGCTTTTAAAATAGGTGAAAAAGAGTACTTTAATATTTGTTAGGATAATAAAAAAATGTAAATGACTTAGTGTATAAAGTATAACAAGTAATTTTATGATAAGTTTTTATGACAAGTATGATAGCTTTTAAACTTTAACTAGATATTTTCATGTCTATGCAACATGCAAAATGCAAATGTACCACCGTCTGTGAGAGGAATTACACATATATAAAATACACGACTTCATTTCAGCTGTCACGAATGCATATCTGTCAACTGCTGTGAATTTTTATCTCCAGTAATTTAGAATAATATTCCTCGCCTTATTTAATCCAAGGAATCTGCGGTTAAATAAGGCGACGAAAACTATTCAGAAATATTTGTGAAAACAAAAGTAGAAGTACGCAAATATGCTAATTTGTTAAAATACAAAAAAAAAACATGTTGGAGAATTTTATGTTTAGAGTTTAATTTACATTTATATTTAGTTTAGAGATTTTCAAATTTCTGGTTTATCCAACAGCGTAAAATTTAGATTACGGATAGAAGTACAGTTTATATACTTTTTATTAAATCTTAGTAGAATTATAAAAGCACGGCTCCCAAATGGTCCGTTGTTTGAATACCAGTATTTTCTGAGGAAATATATTTTTTTTAGATTTTTCTTGCAAATTTCGTAGAAACCTACCCTGAAGGTTATTTCTATTGCAAATGTTGCAGAAACCTACCACGAAACTTTTTCACGAAAGTCAACATTGGTGCGTAAGGAGTACTTACAGAAGGTCGCAACCCCTGTTAAACCTCCATCGAATATGAAAAAAAAACACAATGTTAAATTTAAATGCCGAAACGTCAGTGAAAGCTCACTGTGGAGACGCGAAAAGTTTTTGGTTTCCTTTTGTGTGTATGTTCCGCGAAAACTGCCGTAAAAATGCCGTCCTATTAAGTTTGGTGGGATGTTGATGAGGTACCCGACATTAGCTGTATAGTTTTTAGTTACATTTGGTTCATTCGTTCGAAAAATATACATCATTTCTTTTTATTTCATAATGCTTTCTTATGGGAATGCAGACGATTTTCAAATTTCATTTTTAACTGAAATGAAAATTGCATATTTGAACAACGGATTTAAACATAAAATTACGGATATGAAATTTTCGATATGGAGGTTTTAAATATATGCAACAGCTTTGAAAATTTGCCGATACATCTATAAAATTTAGAAATTAATTGTTTAAATTAATGGAATTTTTTTTGCATGTGTTCGAGAAATATAAAACATTTTATTTTTCTATTTTTTACAAATTTTAAAATGCATTTCATTTTACTTTGCACTTTAATTTATTAGTTGATTAGCAAACATATTTCAAAGAATAGCAAAATAATGAAATTCAAGTAACTCGCACTAATTTGCTGCAATATTTTATTATGAGAACAAATTATTTTTGTAGTCTACTGACATAAATGAAGAATTTATTTTAATACAAATATATATTTTTATTTAAAAAGTTACATGAATAAGAAGTTCATAAGAATTTCAGAATATCATTCCATAAACCGTGTTTAATTTACTCTTCTAGATTCTGAAACCTCCGAAGTATTTTATATGCCTGTAAATATGTATGTAATGGAAAAAAATTAAGTTGCGGTTTATAAGATGCTAAATAATATGAAAAGTGTGATTAAAAAGCAATGACTTTTAGAGCTGACGTTGAGGTTCCTGATCTGCAGATTTACTAGTGAAATAATATAAAAAATTCAAGGGTACCGCGTAATGAGGTGTGCGATATGCAGATATTGATGTATTACAAAAGATAATTTTCAACTCTATTTGACACCGGAAAATGAAGAATCAAATGCATATAAAAAACTAAAATATTTTAAACATACCTACCCTTCTTTCATTTACAAAAAATCAAGATATGGAGCTGTTAATGACGACAGCTCTGTGTATAAAATGTATAACACAATAGTGTTTCCGCCTATTGGAGCACTCTTCCTAGTTTGGCCTCTTTTTTCATTTAAAAATTATGAATTCACACCAGAATTTCTGAATGTTCTTTCCTGCTATACTTAGTGGCAGGCCATTTTGTGATTATATAAAGTAAAAATTCTTTCAGAATTTCCATTATGAATTCGGAATTTCTGAATATAAAAAGAGGCCAAACAAGAAAACCCGCTATCGTGTCCAATGTTTTACATTATTTTTAAAGTTTATTGTATAACATTATATCACAAGTATATGTCTTGGAATGGAACAAAAATATTTCTAACTTCTTTTGAAAGTATAATAAAGGAATAAAGAGAAATGTTTTCTTCCAATGTTTCTTTAAAATTATTCTTTAAACAAACAGTAGAAATCTACTTTTCATTCTTGCACTGTCATCTATTACCGAGTGCTAAAAGAAATTTGAAGCCATGTATGAGGCCTGGAAAATTATCAGATGTAGCGCAAAGTAAAAGTTATTTTAAAAATGATTTTAAATCGCTTTTTTCACAGTTTAAATTAGGAGCCCACGTATAATGCATAGGTGCCAACCTCTCATTAATATTCCGTAATATCCGGATTAATTTGACCCAGTTTAACAACCCTTCAAACCAGAAAAAATATTGGATGAATCTTTATTTTTTCAATTTCAGGTTTCTACGTGGAATTCATTTAATTTCATTTCTTAAAATAAATTCTGGTGCGAATTGTGTTAAACCTGGGTCAAATTAACCCGCATATTACGGAATATTAATGAGAGGTTGGCACCTATGATAATGGCTAAGTGGGCGAGAGGGTTAAGAAATCAGATCAAATAAGTACCAGAAAAGTAGTCAAATTATAGAATAACTTTATTAAATAAAATGTATGACACCATGTATGTTTTCAAACCAAATAAACGTGCATGAAACAAACAATTTTTTAATAGACGATATCAAATAGAAATCAAAAGACTACCGTATACTGAAAGATACATTTAATTAAATATATTTTTTTTGTTCAAAGTACAGCTTATTTGATTTTTTTAAAAAACGGATGGTTAGCATATATATATATCAATAAAAGTAAAATGGATAGTAACATAATAAATCTCATTTATTGTGTATTCAAATTCATCGTAGTTATTTCAATTTATCATTCAGAGCTTTTAATTAAACGTTTTAAAACACGCAAAAGAATCATTACTTTCGAAATATCCTCTCCACGTTTCAACTAATACTATTATGAATTGGAACGCATTACATTTTAAAGATAAAAGTTGAATAGTTCCAAGTATGAAAAAGATATACTGTTCGATTTTTTTTTTCACATGCTTTTAAAATAAAGTCAGTTAAAAAAAAAAAAAAAAAAAAAAAAAAAAAAATCTAACGCATTTATAGAATCCCTTTTATATTTAACCCTTTGAGGGGCGGTGGTATGTATTACATACCACTTAATTTTAATCCAATTCAAACCAGAAACTTTAAATAAAATTTTACTTTTTTAACTTCGACCAGAAAAAGTTAAAAAATTGCTTTTCCTTATTTTGAACTTTATTCTTAAGTAAATACCAGTGTGAATTCGACGTTACAGGAACACAATTGCTTGCCCCTGAAAGGGTTAAAAGCCTGTAATCTGTACTAATGATTGGTTATGTTTTGAATCAAATAACGTTCTTTATTTTACGATAAACGTATTACATCTCAAATTATAACGAAGAGCTTTCTCGTAACAGACCTTTATCGCACTATTTCATTCATTAATTTGGTTACAAATATTGAATTTAACAACATTTGACAGCAAGATTTTTCCTTTACTGAAAAATGGGAAATGAAATTTCCTTCAATGGTTTCTGAATAAGTTTCTGCTAGTTTTATGAATTTACGAATAAATATGAAATCATAAAAGTGTAAAAAAAAAATAATCTTGAATTTGAGAACAGCTTTAGGTGAATTTTCTCAAATTCTGATGACTGAATATTTTCATTAGAACTTTCTATCAAAGATATACATTATATTTTTCTATGTGGATCCTCATTTCTATGAGAAAATAAAAGAAATTCCTAAATTTTCTTCTAATCCACATTCTTTTACTGAAGTATGCAACGATGCTTAAATATAAGAAATCGGACTTCCAATAGTCCATTGTCCATGTTCAACCACAGATCAAGACTTTTAATATCGAAATAAGGTCTACTGAAAGAAAGGAACTATCAGGAAAGTAAATCCGAGTCATTTAAATGCAATTAAATAAAATATTTCCATATCTAAGAAAGGTAGCAAATATAAATTAATTTCAGAAACAGTTTCTAGCATTATCTGACATATTATGAATCAATATAATTGCGTATAAATAATATTTAACTTCCTATATTTTCAGGCCTCGTGCTGGTTCTTATTTTTCATTACCACTATTTCCGATACAATAGTTGCCTTATTTAATCACATAATTTCTCCTATTAAAGAAGGGGAAGATTACTATAAGGAACTTGTAGTAACCAAAAATAGAAAACCTACAAACCAACAATAAGAGTCCTGCAGTTTGATGAAAAGATCCAATAAAAGAGGTTTGACACACACAGAAAGCACTGCTGGTTACATAAAAAAATATATATATATATATATTTGAATATTTAACAGAATGTTCACAGATTTCATATTTGGATGCATTTATGAGATAAAAAATGAGTACATACGGTTCATATTTGAACACCTCTATGGAATTAAAAATTAGTACGCATATTTCTCAATTTTCAGAACATTTGGTTAAGAGCTATTGTCAATATGTGAAATATCTAAAATTGAATACTTTTTACTAATTTTAACAAATTTATTTGAAAATATGTTAAAGCTTTTCATCGCGTACTTAGTAAAAGGAAATTTTTCATTAAAAATTCTGGTGTCAATGGGGCATTTATTAATTAAAATTAAGTAGTCTAAAAATGAACCACCGCGCTTCTAAGGGTTAAAGTGATCCACAGCTAACGATCTTTTCAAGTGAAGTTGGAACTCTGTATAATTAATTATTTTGTGGGAAACCGTACACAACCGCTGACATTTTCGGACGGATTTTAACCCTTCTTTGCATGAGTTTTTCTTTTACAATTGTGTTTTTTATACATATATTAAATATTGGACACCAGAAATTTTAAGATAGATTTTTAACTTTCTTCAGCAACATAGTTCACAGGAAATTTACTGGATTAATATTTCTTTATAAATATAGTGGTGGCGAATAAGTTGATTTATTCATTAACCCTTTCCGGCACAGACAAATTTTGTTCGTAAAATGAGAAATTACTGACTGACACCGGAATTTACAAACGACTTTTTTAGAAAATAAGGACTCTTTATTTTAAGCTTTCATTATAGAAACAAAACTGTATTAAAATATTCTTGGTGTCGAATGCAAGTTTGAAATTAAAATTAGGTGTGCCCAGAGTGGGACCACTGAGCCGGAAAGGGTTAAAAGTTAAACAAAAAGTGATGGAAATTTACATCACTATGCAATTAAGGGTTAAACATATCGCTATCGGCTCTGAAACAGAAGCAGAAGGGCTAAAGTAAGATTACACAATTTCTAAGCTCATGGTCCATCCTTTGCAGAAAATTATATTTAAATTATACTCATTTATTTTACTGGTGTAAACAACTAAATATTTATGCATACAGGTAAACATAATATTGGTTTCAGAGCCCGGCTAAGCAGTTTTGGGAAACGCGACCAGAACCCTGCATTTATTATTATTATTATTATTATTATTTTAAATAAAACTGTTTCGTTACTTTTTTTAACTTTAAATAGACAAATTTGCACAAATCCGATTTTAATAGGCAGAAAATGATCTGAGGAACTGGGTTGGATTTAACACTTTTTTTAATCAGAGAACTCTATTCAAATAGCTAGACAAAAACTTATTTCAATCTTTCCAACATTCGAGATCTTTTAAAGTCCTTATTAAAACACGAATTAAATGTTCCTTTCTTTCTTTTTCTGTTAAATAAACGTTAAAAAAACGGATATAATATTTTTATGAATGTGTTAAATATTCCGTACATTAAATTCTTTAATACATGAATAGATTACTTAAACTTAAATATGAAAATTTTATTTGGTTTTAATTTTAATGACCAGTTCTTTAACCTTTTTTGAAACGTCATGAGTAAGTCGTCACTAATTTAGTTCATTTTCTTATTCAAAACATCTACCAGATATTTTGAATAGCACTCTATAATTTATTTAAACAGAGAATGTATGGATATGGATTAATAAAAGTACAAATTACCGTTGATGAATTTTGGTAGATATTTTCAATTAAAAAAATTAGCTTAATTTGTCACATTGTAAGTCAACAATGTTTTAAAAAAGTGCTATAAGGTTTAAAATGTAATTTTCTCTCGTATAAATTTTTATATTGAAGTTTCATTGATAAAAGCAATAGTTTGATTTCGAGCTTAAAACTTTAATTTCATTTAAACAATTTTCATACCGAGCTCATACACAGATTTTAAAATGCTTGAGTTCAAATTCGTCACTGAAATGTCCTCTCTTCGTGTACGTATTTTTCTATTTTCAAACTTGAAATAAGTTTGAAAATAGTCTCTATACGTTTGAAAATAGCTACTAAAACTTCCGATTTTTAACTAGTACTATTTCCAATTCGACATATTAGCTTTATTTAATGCCATTAATTTGCGATTAAATAAGATGAAGATTAATATTCGGAAATAGAGGTACTCAATCATTGGAAAATTTAACTACTGCGATTTCAGTTTTAATCTGTGATTCCTATGTCCATTCTTCATTGCATACTTTTCATTATTCGCAACAATCTTTCTCGGTCATCTGACTTTTCACGATTAGACACCGCCTCTTAAATAATAGGCCTAGAAAATGACACAAATATGACGGCTGTCGTAGTTCGATTTATTTTTGGCGTTTTTACAGAACCTTCAATTTAAATACCAGTACTTTTTAAAAGTATTCTGTGCCTTAAATTTTTTAGAATGAAATACGGCCATTACAATTCCAGGGACCATACAAACGCTGAAAAACATCCGCCAACGACAGCCGCAATTTTGTTTTAGTGTCTAGCCCTGTTAATTATGGGCCGGACACCTGCGTCAGGATTACTTCTACATCGAATAATTTTACTCTCTGTTCAACGAACCCCTTTACAATTGCATAAAACAGGTACAAAGAAAAATCTTCGAACAAAATTACTTATTTTTTTTAAAAATTTCTTATATAGAAACTGTTACGTTTTATATAAAATTACGTAATAGTTTGTCATTCATAGTTTGTCATTCATCCTTTGAAACGAAATAAAAATCTATTAGTATAATAGAAAACGAAATGTACAATAGCAATTAAGTAGTAAATAAAGAATACTTAAATGAGATTCAGAAAGGCATTAATTAAAGTTATAAAAAATGTAAAGATATCAAGAAAACAGTGAGGAATTTTCTTTGCAGTGTTTTTCGTACATTACTTTTTCATGCATTTTAAAGGATTCAACACATTAACATTGTAACAAAACCTTTACTTAAGCTAACACATTCTCGTTTAAATTTTTTCGTCGTGATTTTTTTTAGTCGTCTTTCATCTAGATTTTATAAGAAGTTTATTTTAGTCAGTTCATTTTTTTTTATTTAAATGAATAAAACAAGTCACATTATTGTAAAAAGTCTCTTACCTGTTTCTTTTTGTTGTATTTTTTTTCTACACAAAAATATAAAAAGAAATTAATCTTTTGGAGCTTTGTTTTCATTTTAAGATTTATGAAAAAGGATACTTTTATGTTTGTCGGAATAATATAAAAATAAAAATGACTTAGTGTGTGCAATATTACAAGTAATTTTGTGACAAGTTTCTTATGATGTTTCGTAGCTTTTATAAGTTAAATGTTTATTTTGTTAGCTATGCAAAACGCAAAATGCAAATGAACCACCCGTAATTGGAATTTCAAATATATAAAATACATGACTTAATGTCTGCTGTCACGAATGCGACGTTTCCAACTGCTACGAGTTTGTATCTCCAGTACTTCCGAATAGTACTTACCTTTCTTATTTAATCTCAGACATCGTTTTTCAATAAGATACTGATTACTATCCAGAAACACTTGATGAAAAATCGTAGCACTAAGAAGTATGCGAATGTGTCAAATTGTCAAAAAATGCCGATTTAGCAGTCAAAATCTGAATTTAATTTACTTTGATATTCACAGATTTTTAAATTGAGAGCCGTTCGATAGAATCATTTTATTTAATGTCAATTTTTTGGTCAGTAAATAACGCTAACATTATTTTTTACATATATGTAGGGTTACCAGGAAAATACTAAAATTTTTATTTGAATACCACTATTTTCGTATAGTATTATTTTGGCTGATTTAATCGAAATTTTTCTGTAATTAAATAATTCGACTATTTCTGCCCGAAAATAGTGGTATTCAAAATAGTATTTTTCCGGCAACCGTTCATATATGTGTAAAACTTTTTTTTTTTTTTAAATAGTGAGTGCCACTGGTCAAAGGCAAAATAAAACTCTTTGTTGGATTTATTCAAGCAATACTGCTACTTTATTGCATAAAGTACCGTATTTTTATTAATTGTTTGTAGTAAAAGTCATCTTATTTCTATGTACACTAGACCTAGATTTTATTAAACAAAACGCAATTTATAAAATTTTCATTTCATAACTAAATAATTTTTTTTTATGATAATCATACTATCCGGATGGTGTGTGGCTCTTATTAGACCGGATAATTGTAATTTTGATATGCTTCACATTAAAAAGGATTACAAATAATAGACATCAGCAAATGAAATCTTTTTATTTTCGTTATGCCAGGGGAGAACATTTTTACTGATTACATTAAGACTTTCTATTGAGTACAAAAGATTAATTTTCATAAACGTCGAAATTTGATTTCAAATAATAATTTCGAGGAAAGTCATGTCTGTCAGCAGTAGCAGCAGACTGTTTTATTAACAAAGTTTTTGTACTTTTGAGTACTTTCATAAACTGGAATGTCTGGAATAGTTATTTAATAGATGGGCATTTGATTAATTTATCAAAACTGGAGGTGAGTTGAATACCCGCACGATTCAATATCATCTGAGTTTCATTGGAAATCCACTTAAAATAATTTTTTTTGCATTTACAGATGAAAAAAAGAGCTATAAATATAGCTACAAATTTTACCGATTTTGAAGCTCATTATTTTTCTTTAAAAATAATATTTTATTTAAGGACAAAAATTTTCAGAAAAACAAATTCTAGATTACTTAAAAAAAATAGTCGTCTCAAAAACCGGGAGTAGTTGGCAGCTATGCATTTACTGTATTAGTATAAATTATATTAAAATTAAATATTAAAATTAATTAAGTCTATTTTATTTTTAAATTTTTCATAAATGCAGCAAAAAATTAATTTACAGTACTGATTATTTATTTATTTATTTATTTTTGTATATTCTTCTGAAAAAACACAATTTTTAAATCTTGGATAGCACATATCACTCTGAGAACAATTCCAAATGGAACAACTAGACTATTTATTCTTTATGTTTATTTAACCCCTTCAGGGGAAAAGTACTCTTGTAGCTAAAATATTGAAATGATTGATTGACACCAGGATTCACGAACAAATTTATTTTAAAAAAAGAAAAAAAAAAAAACTTTTCTTCTTGTACCTTATAAATTCAAAATTTGATTATACAATTCCGGTGTCATTGTGCATTTTGAAATTAAATTTAAGTGGTATATATAATATACCGGTGTCCTTCAAGGGGTTAATACACATGAGAACAACAATAAAAATACTATTCCCATGTTAAAGTAAAGTATTCCAAATAATAAAAAAAATCACTTGTTAACTTTAAATTAAAATGTAATTTAAAATGCATGGGTGTCAAACTGTGGCCTGCCTGATACCACTAAATTTTAAAAGAAATAGTCTACTTCTTGAATCGCAGAAATTCGATAATTAGATAAAGAAAAGTTTACTATAAAATTTTAGTGGTATCCGGCGGGCCACAGTTTGACACCTCTGATAAAAACATAACACAAAAGGCTAAAAAATACATTTTAATATATAAATTACAGATGTTTCATGCGCTCAAACGGCGACTTTTTCAGATCAAAATGATAAATAAAAAAAAGTTTTTGAAAATGATAAACATAAATCACGAGATCACATGTCCATTGTAAGCAGGTGCTTGAAATGGTCAAACTGGAAAACGTGAAAATTATTATTGAAATTTAAATTTTTATTGTTTTTTTTTAATTTGTAAACCATCGCGTGCCAAATTTGAGGTAATTCAGAAGTAGCTGATTCGTTGCAAATGTTCAAGTTACGCAAATATATTTTTATTTATTCACGGATAATAGATGGGAAATAAACTCTTGATGGAAAAATTATTTTACTATTCTTGAAATTAACCTGCAAAGGATCAATTCTATGCAATCAGGCTAAGGCTGTAGTTCTTTTGTCCTATTTGATATCTGCCATATATTCTTTTATTCTCGTTTTGAATTTACTGTTTGTCATTCCTATATAGTATTGTAATGTTCCATCTGCACTGGTGAATGGAAATACATAAACACGGGAAAGTTGATCAGATTCTATTGGATCTATTTTCTACATACTATGTTTTTTAATTTCGTGGAAGGTTTTGCGATAAGGCAGATATTGAATTTGCTAAGTTTATATTTTAATCTTTCAAAGAACCATAAAAAATATTGTAAAGTTGATAGCTTTGAGTTTTTTTCGTTGCAAATTTGCTTCTTTTTACTATCCATTCGCGTAATTAATTTATTTATAGTTTTTGTATCCGTTATTTCTTGCGATGTTACGCATTTTATGTATTTCATTGGGTAATTGATTAAGGGTGCAGACAGTGCTAATAAAAATCAAAATATCAAATGAACATCCATAAAAAGATATCTATTTAATTGATAATTTTATCACATTAACAGAGTTCGTACGCTTTTACCACAATTTTTAATAGAATTATTCGCCTTATTGAAATGCAGAAAAGTATTACAAATTCTAAGGTTGAGCGGGATGCCTACAGTTTCTGATATTTAAATGTTAAATAGAAAAATTCTATTGAAAAATTCTGGTAAAAGAGTTCGAACCCTGATTATAATTACAATTTATTATAAGTATTTGTAGTTTATTCAAGAAATCTCTAGCTTTGTTTCGCCACTGTGTTTGTTGATGGCAGCACCAAACAGCCAAAGAAATAGCAATATTCTAATAGTATATAATATTTTCATGAAAACGTCTGTAGTCCGGTGAATTTGGGTTGGTCATAATATCTTTAAAGAACTTCAATACTTTAAATATTCCACACTAAAGTTTAAGAAAGATAAATCTTCAAAACAATGTTTAGATCAAGGATTAGATCAACAAAGATGTTTAAGCAACCGTTGCCAATCAGCCAAAAAAATTTTGATGAATGAGTGAATGACTGACAACAAAGTGAATGACTGACAACACAGCAGTATTTATTACGATAAAAATAATAGCAAAAAGAAACACAATTTCTGAAGATTTCACAAAACATTAAAATGAAACATTCTATTAAAGTTTTTTTTCTTCTTGTAACATATATTAACTTTGTGAAAATGAATGAATCTCAAAAAGGAATGGCTCATCAAACCGCTTTCTGTTTTTTACACTATTTCTGAAAAAGGTGTTTCAGAAAAAAATGGTTGCAGAAATGTTGATATACCTCTTTTATATGAAAATATGATGGACAGACATGATTTAAGATAGAAGAAATTATCATTTAGTTGTCATATGTTAGCATATGTTTTACTTTAAGCCTAATATGGCGTTTAGCTACGGTCTGATGGCAGCTCCGACTCAGTTCACCCCGGAATGGTTACCTACACGGGGATTTTATTTAAGTATATTGTTCTGAGAGCAAGTCACCCTGTAACAGGCAGGCTATTTTTTATGTGTATTGAGGACATATGGAAATGTCTACGTGTATATTTTTCTCATATTAAAAAACTTATTACAGTTTCCTGGGAGTAAATATAATAGATTTTTTTTATTGAGTGGTTACAGCAAAGCCAAATAAAACAAAAATTTTGTTAAAATGTGAATATTTCTTTTTCCATTTTTATGTTAAAACATGGCTGCCAACTTTTACACTTTTTTGTTACCACTAAAAATTAATAGAAAATTTTGCCTTATTGAATCATGTGATTTCGGAGATTTAATAAGGTAAAATTTACTATGAAATTTTAGTGGTAGGAAATAAGCGTAAAAGTTTGCAGCTATGGGATAATAGCAAATTTTGAAAGACTTCCTGTGGTAAGACTAGTGAAAGCTGTGCAAAACCAGTTATTCTTCATTAATTTTACCTACAACTATATAGTCAGTTGTTTCTTGAGACGTTAAATGGAGGCTACACCAAAAGACACCCTCTACTATAAAAATGAAATTTTATACTACAAATGATCTGAAATAATACTGGTGCGAAACATTAAATAAATTATTTTTATTCATGATTAGATATATCTATATAAAAAGTGTTCTAAAAGAATTCTGCTACACCAGCTTTAATATTACAGCACTCAATCTTTTTACATTCAATATGAATATATTTTATATTGGATTGGTTTAAAAAATATGTACATAGTTATTTCATATAAACTATTTGAAATTACACTTTTATATGAAACGAAAAGAAATTATAATTATTTTTTATTCTATTTTTGTTTCTAACTAACGTTATTTCTTTTAAACTATATATAATATTAGTTAATATTAGTTAAATGTAAAATTCTCAAAGAGCCGACTTCTGTCAACAAAGAGACACATTCTTGGCTGCAACTATTTATTATTGTAACAATATTTGTGATAGATTTGTATTCCAAACATTGCAGATAACTACCACGAACAAGTATAATTAGAAAATGGTAGGAGCCGAAAAATAAAAAAGCTGGACTCCTCGTATTCTGCTTATTGCAAGGTAATTAAAATGTGAAAAACTCTTTAATTTTCTTTCAGCTGAAAAATTAAATTAATGAAAAATTTAACGTAGTAATAGTTTTACGAACATTTTTAGGTACGTTCGTAATCATGTAAATACGTAGCACCTATAGCAGGGGTGATTGTGTTCCGGTATTTTGTACACCACTAAATTTATATAGCAATATTCTTAGTAGGTCATCGCAGAATCTTTCGATTAAAGAAGAAAAATATTGCTATATAAATTTAGTGGTGTATAAAATACCGGAAAACAATCACCAATGCTATAGTTGTCATCTGATCCAGCCGTCTGTCCGCATATAACATCGCAAAAACTACCCAAACAAATGGTTTGAAATTTAATATATATAATCGTTGCAGAATGTTCTCGAGTTATTTTTTCAAATTTTATGAAAATCCAATCAAAACTTAAAAAGATATTGATAAAAGTTTTCTTTATTCAAGTCCTGTTACATGTAATTAGTTCAATGATATACCATGATAGGTAATGATTCTAGGTTGCTATGATGATTACGTGATGCTATTTAAGATGGCATCATATTGCTTCCGTACTGAATTTAAATACCGAATTTGTGTACTAAAATTGTTTAATTACTAAGAGTTTTTGGGATAGATGTTTCTGGAAAAATAGATATTAAATGGAAAAGCGCCTAAATATAGATTTCAAGTTCTGAAATTCTCAAAGTTAGGTTAAGTTTCTCATTGGAATTTTCAGTAAATGTCAACAAACGATAAAAATGTTGTCAAGTTAATATGTACTTATTATATTACGGAAATGAATCATATCGTAATAACTGACGATATAATTTATTTCACTGAAATAAAAACGATGATGTTTTATTACATCATCTTGTATTGGATATTTGCGCATAGTACAAGTTTAATGTAACAGAATTGTAATTAATTGGTTGTAAAAGTGTATTGAAACTTAATTTCATAAACTAAAATTAATATCTATAATATGAATTCTGCACGTAAAATAAATTTTCCATTCACGGATTTTTGCATAAAAGTGCAACAGCTATTGAATCAAGTTCTGAATATATATAAGGCTAGTCAGAGTACGAATTCACCTCATTTGTCACGTTTGAAGTAGAATTACCAACTTGTTCTGTCCTTGCTTGGCTATTGGTCACGTAAAAAGCGCAAATGAAAGAAATGGCCTATGGCGTATACCCTTAAACCAGCCCTGATACCAGAATAGCAAGTTTTTTAATTCCATTGCTCCACATCTAGACAAAATAATTGAGTGGAATTTAAAATACTGTGTAATACTAAACCTATTATGATATCAGCAAAATATCAGCTCAATATTTCATTTGCTTTCTTAACTAATTAAATGTTTGATGTTAACCTGTGATTTTCTCCAATTTGTGACTGCAATAATCTGTGCTTTTTGCAAATCGATATCTGTCAAATCACAGATGTCCCACTGGTCTCCTGCTTGAATATCATTCTCCGGAAAGAATATTCTTTAGGGTGTAAATCTATTGAAAATGCTGTACAAATGTACCAAGTACATTGTTTTTCGGATTTTTTTTTTAATTTATAAATCGAACCTGTGAGAGTCATGCTAAAAAATATATATTTGTGAAATTTACGGCGCTAATAGTAATGATTATTGTATTAGATTAGTGTGATTATCTCTCAACCTCTATTATCTTCTGAGTTGCAGGCGGGATGGAAATGTCTAGAAGCGGATCATGTAACTATAGTTTATGACGTGCTATATGAACTTTGCACTACTACACGCAATTATTACAGCATTCTATACTTCATTAATCGTTGAAAGGTGTTAAATAAAATTTATAAAAATAGTAAAAAAGGTTTTAATAAACTGTTTACATGTTTCGTTTCCACTGAAGCAATTATCTAAACAAATGAGGATATTACACAGTTGCACGATCTACATTGTAATGGTTTGAAACAAAATCATTCACATTTTCACGTACCCTCCCAGATTACGCACGTTATTTTATTTTTACTTGGATGTTTGTTTCCCTATTCGTAACTATGGAGTAATTCAATCCATAATTTTTGTAAGTTAAATTATGCTGTATAGTTATATATTGAACTTTACGTGCTACAATTTATATGGTTTCTCACACAATGGATGAATAGTCGAGATTCGAGAGAAATAATATCTAACATTCAATGGAAATTATTTTGATGGTTATATCAAGAAGAGGTACCGGATGATAACATTTGAATGCGAACAGCTTATAGTAAAGCGCAACACAAATTTTTGTATAAACGTTTGAGCAAATAAGTCCATATTAAACTTTTAAACGAATATTAAACATGTCACTCCTTCATATTTGGTAAAGGCAAATATAATGTCACTTTAAAATGGAATTTAAATATAATAATAATAGACTGCATAAACGTTAAGCATATTTATTGTCAATAATAAAGTATAAGCGTGGTTTATTGCAACACATTTAATTTTCGATTATCATAGTTATAATGTTTTATTTACGGTTTTTACGCAACGTCATCGAAATAATGCCATAGCTTTATTTATATAATACTTTTTTAAAAACATCTATATAAAAATCAACTAACATCAACTAACTCAATCTATATAAACAAAAACTATAGAAGCTAAATTCTGATACACAAAAGATTTCTGCAGATACGTTTTTTGGTAGTTGGATTGCTATTTACGAACTTTTGTTCGCATGTGGTTTTATTCCATTTCTAGGCTTATTGTTACGATAAAATATGATCAATTCTGCAAGCACTAATATTGAAATTATCTGCGGATGTCCATATAAGATAAAATGCATAAAATGCATAAAAACTCATTTTCACGAAATTTTTAAAATGCGAAACATTTTATATAAAATATAACAAATTATAACGTCTTGTAATTATATGCTTCTTTTTAATTGCTAAAAGGTGTAATATAAAAACATTATAAACAGCAAAATAGATTTTATTAGACTGTTTACATATGTTTCAGCTGAATCTGAACCATTATCAAAACAAACAGAAATATTCCATAAAAGCACAGTCTATGAAATTATTTGAAACGCAATCATTTAACTTTTCAAGTACTTTTTAAAATTACGCACATTATTTTAATTTTTTCTTGGTGTTTATTTCCATGTTTATAAACATGAAGTACCTCCAACCACAATTTTGGTGTATTAAATTATACATGCTGCATCGTTACATACAGTATTTTTACGTGTTACAATCTCTATGGTTTCTCTTATAATCAGGGTGGCTAGTGGTCAGGGAAAAATACAGTCAAAAAAAGTGATAAACACCAGTATATTCTTATAGAAAAATTTATGTGGATTATTCGATCAAATAATCAATTTGAATTTTTCTATAAGAATATACTGGTAATTATCTTTTTTTTACTGTATTTTTCCCTGACCACTAGCCACCCTGCAGGTGGTCGTTAATGTTTATACCCAATTATGTCTACATTTCAAGTTCTCAAACACAATTTTAACCTGAGAATATAATTAAAGAAATGTTTATTCACACGATGCAGTTACATGTAGTCAGTGCTGTAGTTGGGTGGGAACGCCGTTCCCAGAAATATTTGGTTCGTTATTGTAAAAAAAATATATCGCGTACAAGCGCAAGCCTTTTTTCTTTCGTTTGTCTGAATGCGAAAGAACGGTCAGCTGTATGAATAACATCACGACCAATGTAAAAAATTCACTACTTACTGAAAGAGCCAGTTTACTCATATTCATAAGCCGTGTAGGACCTCTCTTGAAAGAAATTTTGTCCTGAACCATACGTGAAGTCTTGGAAGAAGATTAGCAGACGAGACAGCTTGTCGGAAATCAAAGAGCACAGAAAACACCTCTCATTATCGTTCTTTATAGAAACTTCTAGGTAGTGCCAGTAAGTTATATATAGATTTATTTGCTCTTAGATGAATGCTATACATACAAATACAATACTAAAAAAACTGGAATATAATAATTATAACTGCTAATTAAAAAAAGTTGGCTTTTGACTAAATGTTTTAAATTGGCTTTTGACTTAGTAAAAATCCGGTAGCATCAACATCTACTCTTATGAAAAGGTGAGTTCCCACAAATATTTTTTTCCAACCACAGCACTGCATGTAGTTAATACTACATCTTAACATTTCCCAACGGCTCAATTTAATACAAGACACTCCATTCACAAATAGACTGTGCAAAAAGTTCTCTGCAACTCGGAAACCCCTTAACCGACATCAACTGTTCGGCTAACTCCTTTTACTTAACCCTTTCAAGGGCATCACAAATGTGACCACTTAAGTTTAATTCCAAACTGGCACACGAAACCTAGAATATTTTAATAACATTTTACTTTTATAATGAACATGTCAATTTGGTGCCTTTAGAAAGCATTAATATCCTTTCCCTGTAACTTTTTTTATGAAACGTTGTCATTGCATATTTTAAAATAATTTTCCTATTTTCAGAAACAGACTTTAAAAATTCATTCCATCTTCGTTTAGTTTACATACATACATCCAAAAGAAAAATTCGTGCGGAGTAGGGTTGACAAAAAAGATAATATCTTTTCGTGCTTATATTATAAATGAATGTACATAATAATGGTACTTTTTTTGTAATCGAAGTATTTATATGCATAGTTTTCTAAGAATAAAAATACGAAATTTTGTGTATGCTTTTTGAGAAATTATGTAATACATAAAATGCAAAAGTACCGGCGGTGGCCAATTCACACATATCCAAAAGACATGAATTCGCATCAGTGATGTGTTAACAAAAAAACGAACCCTTGAAATCTATTTAATTTTCTCTTAATAATAATTCGGTAAGTACTAAGATTTAATATTGTATGTTTACCATATAAGTTGGAAAAAGTAATAATATGTTATACCTTCATTGATATAGTTTGTTTACTATGATTATGCACCCTTCCAAATCTTGCTGATTCATAAAAAAAGTAATCAATCTAAATGAAGACATAACTAAAACTTGTTTGAAATATTTACTGAAATTTTAGTATTTCTTAAAATTAAATGTAATGTTGTTATGATATTACTTTTAGGAATTATTAGTCAAGAATTATTTTTACAGAGAGTTTTCTGGTGCCGACCAGTGTTTATAAGAAATAAATTAAAATTACATAATAATAACGCTATATGGAACTGAAATGATTTAATAGAGCAAGAAAACACTTAGTTGATAATACAATATATTCCACATCACGAAGACTCTCAGAAATTTGGACCAATAACATGTGACAGAAATTCTGTGTTAAAATTCTCAACCGCAAACGACACTGATATGTAGAGAAACCGAATTGTAGCTTTTTCTCGACCGAAGAAATTATTAATATGTTAATATTGGTTTCTGGGTCTCTCTAACAGCCCCAAAGAAACCGTTAGGTAACAAGAAATTAATAACCAAAGAAAAACCTTTCATTTCAGTAACATTTTAGGTTTGCTTTCTTGTAAATCTAAATTTTCGATTACATATTTTCCGGTGTATCTTATTGTAATTTATTGAACAAAAAATTAAATTAACTCTCTCATGGATTATTTCTAAATGAATGAAAAACGTATATTGAGCTTAAAAAATATTTACATGGGATTATCAAAAACAAATTTTAAAAATCATAAAATTTTAACAAAATTACCAAACATCGTAATATGAGGTTTACAAGCAGCAAAAAATTATTATTGAGACTTATTCAACAGTTTTTTGCAACAACAAACTTTGAACACCTTACCACAAAACAGAAAATATATAACTAGATTTTTGTTGACGTTTATGTGTAGGCAAGTGTAGAAAATTTTTGCGAAAATCTGCTCAGGAGCAAAACAGATAAAGACAAATGCGGGTTTTCCAATTAAATATTCGAAAAGCTAAGAGTAAGTTATATATAGTTGTATTTCTGGCAAGCTCGAAACAACAATTTTTGAATACTAAACTTTGCCTGAATAAAAAGAAAAAATTGAGATTAAATAAAGCATAAACTGTGCGAAAATAGTGGTTTTGCTTGAGCCGGAGATATGGATACCACTTTTATAGATATTTATTATATAAGAGAAATCCAATGTGTAATAATAACCACTCATGATGATGAAACTTATCTGTTATGTTTTGGTTAAACCCATTCATTCACAGTATAAAGAACTCTGAATTTAATGTTCTTGTTTTATGTGCATTCGATTAAATTACTTATAATTAATTATCTGAAATTGAAACATTTTTCATTAATTTTAAAATCTTAAAATTATACATTTTGTAACGAAATTGAAATATCGTTTTTTAATGCATTGTAAGTAAATAATTTTTAATGAAAATCCAAAATGATATTAACTTATTGGACAGTAACATCCAGAACGTTTTTACGAAGTTTATAAAAGATTTTACAGCAATGTTATTTGAATTAAATTATTTCTGATAAAACCTCGGAAGAAAAACACTTTTGAACTTATACATTTCACTTGTACCTTTCACTTATGCCTTCACTTCATATGTTTCTAAAGTTTTCGTAGTATATTTCATACATCTGTAATTTTTGCTTCTTAATATTTAGTGTATCAAAATGTATCAAAATACATTATATATTTAATAGAAAAGTACTACAAAAATTGTCTTAGATTAGAAAAATATATATTATTTCATTTTTGCCGAATTTATTTCTCTGAAAGTATTTTTATGAAATTTGAAGAAGGCTTATCGAAATTTCTCGTAATAAACTGCTTTTTGTTGAAATTAAAACTACAGGCAATACGGGCTGTTGTCTATTTTTATATCGGTCTTTTGGCTCTCGCTGAAAGTAAAAATTTTATTTTTTCAGAAAATGAAAAAATTAAAAAAAATCTTGTTAATTTAGAAACTAGAATGTACTCTAACGTACACTCTAAAATTGGGAGGAGTGAGAAGTTGACTCTTTGGAAGAGTGAGAGGCATTTTCACTCTCTTTGGAGTGAATTTTATAAAAATGCACTCTTTAAAGAGTGGAATTTTCCACTCCCTAGAAAAGAGTGAAATATGTCACTCCGTTGCCGAGAGTGACTGTCTCACTCCTTTGACAAGAGTGAAATGCTTCACTCCGTTGAAGAGTGAAAGCCTGGCATTATGTAATTTTGTCCCTATATATTTATTGAGAGAAACGAAATTATCATTTTTTTTTAGGTAGATTTCGTAAGAAATGCTACCTATTACATTCTCCCCTATGTTGGAATTTCTGAAAAATTTTGCAGATATACGCCGATCGTGATCCCTAGAAGCCCAACCCCCCTCCTCCCCAGTTCAAAACTTTATCTATCTATCTATCAAGTTTGATTTTTTATTGAATTTAACACGGCAGCGCAAGCTTGGCAATTCAAGAGCGATTGAAACTTACTTCAAACTTGCGAAATGTCACATGATAAACCACGCAAGATGTTCCTTGAATCGGAAAAGATAAAAGCTGCGCGCGCAGATGTAGATGTTGCCGCCTTTGCTGTATTTTGTTTTGACGAAGATGTATGTCGTGAATCGTGATCCTTGTCGTGATCTCAGATGATTTTCAAGGTAAGTTAAAAAAAATATTTTAATAATATTTTGTACTGTTGCTTGCAGTAATAATCTATACCTCAATAAAAGTCGTACTCATATTTATTTTATGCATACTAGTTTAGTTTTCATTCGTGGCGAGTAAAATGAAAGTTCTAACGATCTAAGCCTAAGTTGAACTCGTAAAAGTCGTATCATCGTAGGCTACGTAAAAGCTTATAAATGTACCACTTTTATATATTTATATTTCGATAACGTTTGGCGAAATCTGATAATGGATAATTCATTTCTTTCTAGTTGCTACTCCTAAATTAACGCATGTATTTATAACATATTTTAGTAAGCAAATGAAAAATAATCTTAAAGATAGAAAAAAAAAATATATTATATGGTTACATACTTAAAAGGTAAACAAACATTTTGCCTTTTAAGTTTCAGTGTAGGCTGAGATCTTTCATTTTAATCTCAACGAATGAAAAATGAATGTGCTTAAGCTTAAACCAAAATGTATATACAATTTTTAGCGCCGATTGAATCAGAGTTTCCAAGTTTGTTTGTTTTTGTATTTTACTACTTTTAAAATTTGTATTATGCTTGATGATAGGGATTATTATTATTGTACTGATTTTAAATGTGTTAGAGAAACAATCTGTGTATGTTAACGTCTGTTTATATATTGTTTTATTACTTTTTGTATTCAGAGAGGGGGGGGGGTTGAGCAAAGAGGAACCAGACTTGATAGTAGGTTATATGTAATAATTCGAAACAATGCCCTATAAGTAGCAAAACTGCAGGGAATAGTTCTTACTTAATAAAATAAAAAATCTCTTTAGACAATAACTAAACTGTTGATTAGTTGGAGGAAGCTTATTTAAATTATTAAAAGAAATTTTATGTTAAAACTGATGACTGGGTGTAAAATTGTATTTGTCAAAATGAAATTTATTAATATGTTGTTAATTTATTATGTTGTTAAATTTATTAATATGGTTGTTATCAACTTTTCCTCACCTTTTTTATAATTACTCTTAATTTTGTGCATTCTTGAATCGGTGATTCTTGGGTGGGATTACAAAAAAAGTTGTCTAAAATTTTAAAATGCTATGCCAGCAGCTTTTATTTTTTTATGTTTATTGGTTTTTGTATAATGAAGTATTTTTAGCTTAAAAAAAAAAATTAAGTAATAAATTGTGTAATTTAACTAACTTTTAAAAAATTTAATTTTATAATTTTAATAAACAGGGGTGGGGAAATACATGTTTTTACTCATTACTGGTGAGTGGATTTTCTGACAGGGCGAGTGAATTTTTAGGAAGTCTTTGAAAAATTGCAGACTATAGAAGATATGCCAAAAACTTTATTTTTTTTACTAGTTCACTATATTTTGTAACTTTCCAATTGACTGTTTAATTTTATAGAAAAAAAATATGAAAATGCATTGTAGCAGTAGCAATTGACTATTTTTGAAGACGTGCATTTTGTCATAACAATTTTCAATTCTATGCTGACTGGTAAGATTACTGAAAATTCCCCAGCCCTGTTAATAAAGTAACATACATATCAAAACAGTGATTTGTAGCCAGAGTTGAAAAATAGTCATTAGATTTAAACAACATACAAGTCTTATTTAAATTGACTTTTGACATTTATTTTTTAACTTAAATAGTGAAATATTTTTAATTTGAAAAGCACTCACTTAATGAAATAATATATTTATTATAACTGATTTAAAGAACTTTATTGGATGTGTAACAGTCTTGTTTACTTCCTTAAAAATTAGTCATTTAATAAAAACACCATTTTTTACTATTGAAAACAGCTTTAGGAATAATAGATGAAGAATATTATTTATTTTTACTCTTATTTTTTTAATGATATTTTTATGTAGGGGAGACTAGTACACAGTGGACTACTTTTTCAGTTAAAATTTTTTTTCTCTTAACAGACAAACCGATCTGCATGAAAATATTTTTGAATATTCCTTAAACCTTTATACATTCATCATAATTTTCTCAGAACACAGTTTTTAATACATTTTTCAAGAAAATATTTTTTATATGCACCCGTAAAGTGGACCAGTGTGCCCCAGAAGTGGGGCACACTGGTCCACCCACCGGGACACAGTGGACCGCTATTAGGTATTATCTGAAATACAATATAAATCTATTTTTCATTAATCTAATTCTTTTTTATTTCCCCTTTATCCACAAAATAATATAGTAATATAAATTTACAAGTAACATTTTGAAACAAAAACAAAACAAAAAAATTAATTATATTTTGGAAAATAATAACAGATTAATACAGGAACAATTACAATTTAATTGAAGTTATTACTTAAGTACAAAAAATCAGCGCACATTAAAATTTGCAAATGAAATTCCAAAATACTTATGAGTAAGATTGAGCCTGGAATTTTCCTGAAATACTTTTGGGTCTGGGAGCAACATTATGAAATCATTGACATCAACAACAGATTCATCTACAGTTTCAGGAAATATAAACTGATTTCCATTCAATTTGCATCTCATGAATCTTACTTGAATAGAATCATCGCCAATTAGACTACAGTTATATTTATCAAAGGCAGTAAATACAAAACAAAATATTTCTTACTATGTTAAATAAATTGTTATTTTTCTTTGTTTACTTTATTTTACAGTTAAATAATTACTTTAAAACAATATTTCTTTATAGAAAATAAGCAATTAAATATTTTGAACATTCTGCATTACAGGATCAGAGTGGATTGTGGACCACTGTGCCCCATGTTGAAGTTCAATAAATAATCATATTAATATTGTTTATTATAGCTTTCTTTTAAACATATTAACTTTAAAGTTAAATAACAACAAGTTATCTCAGCTTTGCAAAAAAGCTGTTTTATCTTATTTATCTACAACCTTTAATTACTAAAAAAATAAAAATATGATGATGAAAAATTTTACTTTTTGAAGCTCAAAACAACCAATCAGGATAAAATAGTTCAATCTGAGCTAAACATATTTTCTGAAGGCTATAAATAATCTGTGCAGTCCTGTTGACTATTAGGATAGAAGAGAAGCTTTAAAAAAAAGTAAATAAATAAAATATTAGGGGGTGGTCCACTGTGCCCATAGGTCCAGTGTATACCGGTTTCCCCTAGATGTAATATTGTGTAAATATATTTTTTTGAGAATTTTTTATAGATATTTTCCTTTTTGCGTTTATTTTTAAATATAATTCCAGTTGTGAATGCTTAAAAAAGGAAATTCTAAAACTACTTGGTATTGGCTGAGTACTCGGCTAAAATTTGAATAAGTACCAAGTACTCGGCAAATTGGCTGAGTACTCTGTACGGCTATAGTATTTTCATTATCTGTTAAAACATTGAAAATGCTGATAAATATTTTTGTTTTAACATTGTACTAACTTTTTACGATTGTGCAAAAACACGGTTTAATGAACGTATGTTTATAAATATTTAGTTTTTCCGCCATCTTAACAAATTTGATACAATACTAAAATGCCAATCCAAAGATAGTTTATTTTAAGAAAGAGTTGATTCAAAAAGAAAAAAAAAAAGGGTGGCTATTAAAAATTATACTACAAGATATGCATTCATATGGTGTTCCTGTGTACTAGCTATAAAATAGCAGTTTGTATGAGATGACCTTGCTGCTAATTTAAATATTTATGGATTACATATCATCAGTGCAGTAGTACTTAAAATTAAGATTTTTATGTGTATTAAGAGGTTTTTTTTTATCATATTTCAGTATTGAAATATAACAATAAGAAATAATTCTTTGTTCAAAATTGAAATGTACTAAAACCTCTCCAATTCAAACAAATTGGGACCAAAGTCTATTTGAATTTGCTGATTTTTTGGATTATCTGAATGATAAATTATTACAGTAACATATATTAAAAATTATTATTATTATTAAACTACATAATGCATAATAATTTAATTAAAATTACATATCAGGACTCTAATTTCAGGATGGATTCACATCGAAATTTTTGAAATCCCTTTTGGGCAAGAGACTCCTGACCAAAATATTTTATCACTTTCAGGAGAATTTTTCTTTTTTAAACGACGATCAACTTCTGTGACCGACTGAGGAATTTTGCTATATTTTCCCGCTACCAAACAACGCATTTAGTTTTTTTTTTTTTTTTTTTTTTTTTTTTTTTTACCACAACAAAACGACAAATTTTGTGATTATTATATTTTTTCTACCACAACAGAACGACAAATTTCGTAATTTTTTTTGGCTTAGATGCTTTACACTCACGCTAAAAAAAAAAAAAATATATCGGTTAAAAAAAAGAAAAAAGTCGCCAAATTTAGGGGATTTTTTTCTTTAATGGCAACCTAGCCATTGTATTAAGTTATTCGTTTGGCGCAGTCTTGGAAATCGCGCCAAACAAACAGTCGCCAATCTTTTGTTTACATTTTAGCGTGATAGTAACACATCTGTTCCTTTTTTTTCAAGCAACTGATTGCAGAATTTCACAGCTTCTTGTGACAGATTGACAAGATTCATGATTTTTTTTTTCCTTCATCAGACTAAAAAAAATTTTTTTTTTTTTTTTTTCTACAACTGACAGACAAATTTTGAAATATTTTCCATGACTGATTGATGAATTTCTTGATATTTTTCACCGACTTATTAACAAATTTTGCAATATTTTCCTGTGACCAATAGATGATTTTCTTCCTTGAAACTGACACATTTCTCTATTTTTTTCTGCAGCTGATTGACGAATTTCTTCTTACGATAGTTTGACAAAATTCACGATTTTTTTCCTCTGGTCCAACTGAAAAAATTTTCCCAATTTCTCTTTAGCCTTGACTGACTGACAAAATTCACAATATTTTTTCTATCACCGATGGACGTACATCATGATTTTTTTCCCATTGACTGCAGAAAAGATAAAAAAGGGCAGTAAGGGCCACCGGTCGCTGCATCCTCCCAAATTGTTTTAAAGTCGGCAGTAAACAAAAATAAGATTAGAAGAACTGGAAAGATCTTGTAGTGCACTTGAAAAGAATAAAATAAAATCCGAATTACAAGGAAACACATATAGAAACACAAAATTAGTTGATCTGTTCAATTCACAGAAATTAGGACTTGACAATTACTATTTATAGTTAAACTACAATTCCCATGTGATATAGGTGAAAATTAGCAGTCGCCACTTGCCATGTGGTGATTAAAGTTGTAAAAGTGGCAATTAAAAAATTGTCATTGATCGCCACGCCTGCACAGTCACTTTCCAGTTACACATTCCATTGTAATCCTTGAACGACTGGCGAATTTTGTGATTTTTTTCCTAAGAACGTGTTAAGAATTTTGCGATCCCCCCCCCCCTGATTGATTGACAAATAGTGCAGTTTTTTTTCGGCCCTGACTAGCAAATTTCGTGATAATTTCATGTGACCGACTGGCGAATTTCACAGGTTTGTTCCATGATCGATTGACGAATTGCACGATTTTTTTCCATGATGAACTCACAAGTTTCAGCTCGTGAACGACTGAAAAATTTTGTGATTTTTTTTCTTACGATCGACTGACAAATTTCTCATTTTCCCTGCTAGCCAATTCAAGAATATCGCAATTTTTTTCCTGCTACCAATTGGCTAATTGTGCAGTTTTTTCTTGCGACCAATCGGCAAATTTACATATTTTTTCCCTGCAGCTTACTAGCGAAATTCGCGGGGGTTTTTTCATGCGACCGACTAAAGAATTTCCCGATTTTTTTCACGCGATTAACAAATTTAGTCATGAAAATAAATTTAGGAACTTCAGTGTGGAATATCACACTCTCATTATGTTTTGTAGTTTTGTATATATATTATATAACATTTATTTACTACATAAATTTTGTTGAAAGTTTTTAAAGAGTATACAAACTGAAAATATTCTTTCATTTTACATTACTAGGAACGTGGATTAAAAAAAGACTTGCTAGAACAACATTCTCCAGTATGAAGCCCAACTGAAAGAAAAAAAATAAAGAAAAAGTTTCATTCCTTACTTGTAAGTTGCAATTTTCCCCCTTCTTCCCTTATCTCATTTTCATTATACTGATAGAAAGAGTTATATATATATATATATCAATTTTATAGAAATTCTAAAAATTACACATACACATATATACAGTGACCTCTCACTTATACGCGATTTTCATTAATTACTTTCTTGTAGCACTATTTTAAAATAGTAAAATTCGATTTATAATTTCTGCAATTTAATAAGGCTAAAATTCTATTTAAAAAAAAAAAAAAAATACTGAAAAGTAATTTTTGTGTACCACATATAAGTGAGAGATCACTATATATATATATATATATATATATATAGGGATGCAACAGATAGAATTTTTGCCGGATACCAGGTATCAAATATCTGGCACAAAATTTTACCCAATATTTGGTATCCGGCCGAATACTTTCTTGTTTTTAATTTCAATAGTAATATTTCTATTTTATGCTTGCTTAAAGAAGAAAAACTTTAATTTATTATAATTTTATTTATGTCATTCAAATGTTAAATAATAGATTTAAATTCATTTTCTAAGTTAAGTTACTTAAAAACAAATGCATTGTAGTAATTAAATATTGATATTTAATCATGTTTTGCCTTTGCCTATTCTAATACACATATTAGTAGTTTTTTCATTTATTCAGTGTCATTGAACATAAAAAGATAAACAATTAAGTAATTTCTCTGTTTTTCATACTTATAAATCTTTGTTATTTATAAATATTAAACATCCTATTGAAGTGGCTTTTTCTTTTCCAACATACTCGTACATATTAGTACTTACCTTACTCATGACAAATGTTTTCTAACAGAATTTAAATAGAGAAACTCCTCATTGTAAGTATCTTGTTTTGTAGTACAAAAGGGACAGTTAACTATTGAAGAAAATGACACAATTCTTTTCATGTCAGTATTACTTTACCACAGCTAGTTTTTCATCCATAGACAAAAAAAAAAGAATAAAATCATTTTTATTTTAGGATTGTTGAAAACACAAGAAAAGGAAACCATCTGAGATTGAACACTTATTCTCAGATACATGAAATATTTGTGATAAAAAAATATAACAGATTACAGGCTGAAAATGCTAAGCACTTAATGTTCCTACATAATATATATATATTTTTTTGTCATTGTTTATTTATAAATATTATATTTTCATGTTCAAAATATTATAGTTTCATATATAAATCCTATAATTTCATTTTTGTGACAATGAGAATTTCTTTCTATTAACATTGTTTTAATAGGATAGCACATTAATTTCGCACTAGCTTTTTCTGACAATGTTAAAAATATAATTAAAAAAATTTTGCTATTCGGCAACCAGATATTGAAGTATTCGTCCGGACAGAATATCTGTTTTGAGTGCTGAGTAAGCAGGATATCCGACAGGAGCTTGATATCCGGTGCATTCCTAATATATATATATAAATATATATTCCTAAATGCCACAATAGCACCAAAATTTTGGTTTAAAATTTTACATTCATTATATATGTGCTTTTTCTTATTTCAAAATTAATTTGCTTGTAATTCCAGTTTCATTCACTCATTTCACATTTTAGCAGTAGAAGTGGTTTGCTCCTGAAAGGGTTAAACATTCAACATTAACAATACTTTTATTTATATAACATCATTAATTGTATAGTGGAACCTTGCTAACTGGGACCCTTTTAACTCTGATCTCTGGATAACCCGGACTAAGTCTGCTTGAGTTTTGAATTTCCAAAACAGTATTTTTTTGCTCATTCACATTACATTTTGAAAATATATTTTCTATCCTAAAACTTTCTAATGGCTATGATTGCAAGTAAAAAGAAGGCGTTTCAGGTAGTGGGGCTTTGCTTAAAGGCTGGAACAGTGCATAGATCAGGGGTCGATGCAGGTTTTTTTCCTTGGGGCCCATTTTGTAAATAGTAAGTTATTTTGTGAAATTTATTTT
This sequence comes from Maratus michaelseni, assembly GCA_963931845.1. Classification (NCBI taxonomy): domain Eukaryota; kingdom Metazoa; phylum Arthropoda; class Arachnida; order Araneae; family Salticidae; genus Maratus; species Maratus michaelseni. The sequence continues at coordinate 43,013,090 of OZ007588.1, read as the reverse complement.
TTATGAAAAATAACATTTTGCAACGAAAGATGAAATCCAACTACTGAAACTTAAACAGAGCATTTAATAATAACTTCTTTAAGTCCTGCTAAAGTTTTTCTTTCTGGTGAACTTGTTTTATTTACAAATTACACATTTTAAAACTTAACAAAATTAAAATAATTAATGAATGCAGGGTTCGCACAGACTCCTTAGACTCCTTGGAAACTCCTTAGAAATGAAAACATTCCCAAGTAGTACTTAGAACTACTTAGATAAGCAAACGACTCCTTAGAAACTCCTTAAATTGTATTGCGGCTTCGGACGCAAGCGATGTTGCTGCCGAGGGAAAAAAATCGTACTTGTAAAATGCACGGTAAATCCTTTATGCACGTCATTTATCTGAAGCACAGCATCATGCAAAAATGCGAATTTCCCCCCAGAAGATCACGAAAAAACACGAATTTCCCCCAGAAGATCACGAAAAAAAACACGGTTTCCATCAAAAGAAGGCAAAAAAACGTCAGTTTCGTCAAATGATCGAAATAAAACGCGATTTCCATTAAAAGATCACGAAAAAACGCGAATGTCTCCCAGAAGATTGCGAAAAAACGTGAATTTACCCACAGAAGATCGTGAAAAAAAAACCGCGAACTTATCCCCAGAAGATCGTTTAAAAAAAAAAAAAAACGCGAATTTCTCCCAGAATATAGCGAAAAACACGCGAATTTCCTCAAAATATCACGAAAAATGCAAACTTCCTCAAAAGATCGCGAAATACATGCAAAAAACACGCGCATTTTCTAGAAAGATCGCAAAAAACATGTGAATTTCCTCAAATGATCGCAAAAAACACGGCAATTTCGTCAAAGGATCGCAAAAAACACGCAATTTCCATCAAAAGATTGTGAAAAAACGTCAGTTTCATTAAACGATCAAAATAAAGCGTGAATTTCATTAAAAGATCACGAAAAAACGCGAATTTTCCCCCAGAAGATCGTGAAAAAAGACTCAAATTTCCTGAAAACATCGCGAAAAACATGCGAATTTTCTCAAAAGATCGCGAAAAATATGCGAATTTTCTCAAAATATCACAAAAAACGTGCGAATTTCGTCAAAAGATCACTAAAAACACGCAGTTTCCATCAAAAGATCGCGAAAAAAACATCAGTTTCGTCAAACGATTGAAATAAAACGTGAATTTTATTAAAAGATTGCAAAAAAACATGAATTTCTCTCAGAAGATTGCGAATTTCCCCCAGAAGGTCACAAAAAACACGTGAATTTCGTCAAAGTTTCGTCAAAGAAATCTATTACAGCTGTTCTAAAAGTATAAATTCAAAACTTGTTATATTTTTTCTTGTATGTTGCGTTTAGCATTTTTTTTAAAAATTTCTTTAAAATGTATCATGTATGTGATATACATAATAAGTGTTTAGGGTTTGACTAATTTCTGTTTATATGACCATTGGTCGCTGCATAAAAAAGTTGATTGTCTATTTTGTATTTAAACTTACGAAATCAGTAAACAATATTTTGTGAATACTTTGCAATTCCAGCACTAACAATTAGATTCTAATAGAGTAAAATTTGTTTTTGTCTCCAAATTGGGCATTAAAAATTGGAGTGTGCATACCACATAACGATGCAGCACATAAAAGCAACAACAACAAAAAATAGCAAATCCTTAACCATTTTTTGGACTCCTTGGATTTTTTCTTCCCAACTCTGTATAAACCCTGAATGTTTTTATGGCATGGGATTTTGTGAAGGGGCTTGTTTTATTAAATGGATTTTTGTGAAGGGGTCCCTAATTTTTCCTGGATCAACCCCTGTAAACTTAACTAGCATGTTTTCGTTTGCAATTTTCAGAATCTTTGATGTTTTATGACTTTCACAGAATGTCTAAAATTCAGAGGTCAAAGCAATAGCAGTTAATAGGAGGGGACAGCTGTTTACACCACCCCTTTCTTTTGTACATGACCACAAATTGATTCGAGAAGAATGGGAAGGGAAAGGATTTATGCCAACTGAGGACAGCTTGCAAGTTTGCACACTAAACACAACCTTAGGGCTTTCCAAGTTTTATTCCTCGAAACAGCCACAGACTATTGTTACGTTTCTTATCACCAGTGACAATTGGTATTCAAAGCTTCTTAACAGGAAATGCTGCTTAACGAAGCTGCCCTGATCAGCAGAAATACCCACAGTGTTCAGAGAATAAATATAGATGATATGATTATGTTTGGTGTGACGCTGAAAATGCAACCCTACAGTCGGCCCAAACAGCTGGTGGCTTTCTTTGAAAACCTCTCCCCATCCAATGAATCCAGTCCTTGTTTCACGTGCAGCCTCTCTCCGACCAATGAAGTCAGCCCTTGGGCCACATAGAACATAGAGCTCGAAAGCCGCAAGGATCTTTTGATAGCTTCAGAGCCCCGAGCCCAACCCTTCCCGCAATTCGGTGTCTTTAATTTAATAAATTTCCCTTTTAAATTTGTCCGGTTTCAATTTTCACATTTTTTTCCCTTTCTACCTGGCTTCTGCAAGAGTCCCGGTATAAAAGGGACGTAGCAAAGGACCAACATGCTAAACATCGTGCTCCGTGAATTCTGCGGCGGATTTGAGCGATAACAGACTTCATATTGCAAGTCAATTTTACGATTCACTGCCTCTCTATTCTTTCTCTGAATTTTGTGAAAGATACCACACACAATCACTTTTCTCTCTAGACAAGGTCAAGCAACATCATAATTCTTTTTCTCTCCTTATCCATCTCAATTTGTGAAAGAGCCGAATTCTGTATGTGCATGCATGTGCCAAGATTTCGGTAGAGTTCTGCATGCGCATTAGAGATGTGTCATTTGTCAAGGAACGATTCCAAAGGAACGACTCCGGCAGTGAAATTGAAGGAACGATTCCAGTCTTTAAAAAGGAATCTGTCCTTTTTGGAACGATTCCTCAGATTTGGTCCAAAACATATCGAATCCAGAAAGGACTGATTCCTCGGAATTGGTCCAGAATGTACCGACTCCAAAAAGGACCAAGTCCTCGGAATCGACTCCGAAAATGACCGATTCCTCGGAATTAGTCCAAAATGTAGCGATTCCGAAAAGGAACGATTCTTAGGAATTGGTCCAAAATATACCGACTCTGAAAAGGACACAGTCCTCGGAATCGACTCCGAAAAGGACCGATTCCTCGGAATTAGTCAAAAATGTAGCGATTCCGAAAAGGAACGATTCTTAGGAATCAATCGAAATTTTCTGATTCCAAAAAGGATAGATTCCTCGGAATCGGTCCTGAATGTAGACTCCGAAAAGATCGAGTCCTCGGAATCTGTCCTTGTTCTTGTAGACTGGCCAGTTTTAATAAATTAAAATACGCTATTTTATTTTAAAATAGCAGATTTTGATTCTATTAAAGCTGAGTTTCTGGCCAAAAAATCCTTCTAATGTGTATGTGATAAAAAAATAATAAAAGAGAGAGAGAAGTGCGGGGGGGGGGGGATTGATTAATAAACTACAACTGTGTATTACTTTCTCTTAAACTTATCTTAAGATAAATAGAAGTATATTATTGTACTTCAGTTAAAATATTGTCTATTATTTAGCTATGTACTTATCACCTGCGTTTGCTGGGAATTGCGGAAGAAATGACCTTTTTGCCATGATGCGGCTGTTGGAAGTGCCCACTTCGAAACCTAACTTGTTTGCTGGCGGAGCCGGCAGGGATTTTTTTTTTTTTGTTATTATTATTTGTTTTTTGCTATAAGTGTTGGTCCTATAAAAAACTTGTCAATATAAAAGTTTTAGTTAATATTAAGAGGATTTATAATAAATTTAAGCAGATTTGATATCTTGTGAATTGACGAAGTTAATTTTTTTTCTTCTGAAATCTCCCTTTTTTCCCCCTTTGGGGCCTGTAACAACAAAAAATGGTGGCAATGGGGTTGAATAAAAATTATATTAAAATTTAGAGAATTACTTGAAAGTGGGGGGAAAGTAAAAGAGAGGGGGAATGTTTAAAATTTGGAATATCAAAAAGGAGAGGAATTTGAGATTTTTGAAGAAGAGCCAGTGATCTAAATAATTATTATAAGTATAGTGGTCACACCTGGAAAAAATATAATGAAGAACGTTCATGGTGAATAACAGAAAGATATCTTACCTGAATAAAAATCCATAAACCTAATCCATACATATTATAACTAGAACTAGAATCGAAAATATCAATGAATCGAAAATATCAATGAATCTATGATAATTCTAAATTCTTATCATGCACTTGTTAGAGAAATAAACAATCAAACAAATAAAATAATACTAAAATTCTTTATTATAAAATATTGGAAATAATTGGAAAGTACTGCGCAGACCCCCTTACATATATAATAATAAAATCATCAGGAACATTATATTATCATTCCTTCAACTTTGCAAAACATTATAAAAAAAATTTACTTAATGACATGAATACGAGTATGACGATATTCGTCTTGTACGAATATTATAACAGTGCATTATACTACAGAAGTACCGTGAAAATAAGATGAAACTGAAGAATCGCGAAATTAGAATGTTCATGAACAGATATCTTGTCTTATACAATCAGGGTTGGGTTTTTGACGTCAAAAAGTGGTTTTTGACATGACGTGTCAAAAACCTGTCGAAAAGTGTCAAAAACTGTCGAAAAGTGTCAAGAACTGTCGAAAAGTGTCAAAAACCTTATACACATTTTTTTTAGCATTCATTAGTGATATTTTATATTATATCAAGCTAAAAACTGATTAAATTATAATTTATATATTATATAAATATTTTTTATTTAGTCATACTATAATTAAGTTGTAATAAAATTATATATCATAATTCAAATTATCTGTCAATTGCCCTGCTAGGAAAAATAGCTAAAAATATTGAAACTACTATTAAATGCATTTTTCAAAGTACTTTTTATATCTTTATTACTATTAAGCATTCGATTTATTATAAAAAAATTTTAGCAATTTAATTTATGCTTAAAAAATAAAATAAAATAAATAAAGGCTTGTATAAAGCTGAAGTGGCCACTATTCAATGATTGATCATAAGTTGCCTAGACTTTTAATGATTCTAAATGTTTGTCTTTGTACATAAACATTAAATATAACCCACAATTGCAACACACATGTTCTTTGAGTAATTAAATGAATTATAATATGAAATCTATATAATTAAACGTTTTTTAAATCAACAACTTAAAAGAAGACGGTTTGTTATTTTCAACATTTACACATATATAATATATCTTCATTTTATTATGTTAGTTTCAGTTTAATTATTTTGAACTATTTCTTTATTGTTAAATTAATTTTTATACATTATAAAATAGTACCTTTTTTTTAATTCAAAGGTTAGAGTATCATAGCTGACATTTATCCCAGCAGAGCGAAAAATGCCGGGACCAGGACTCGAACCTGGATACTTTGGCTTGCCGTGCCAACGCTCTTCCTGCTAGGCTATCCCAACAATATCATGGTTGTCATAATTCACTCTTATTTGTTGGACATGGCTGTGAACTGCAGCGCTAAATTTATTTATCCGAGGTATAACTATAGCACTTTTACATGATGAATGTGATACAACATGGAAACTAACTCCTGTATACCATGTAATTAGGTCATAATGAACAGACCGAGGTTCGAGTCCGGGTCCGAGCATTTTTCGCTCTGTTGGAATAAATATGATACTTCAACCTTTGAATATGATTTAACTAGTTGAAAAAACATTCCTTTTTTCTTTAGTACCTTTTTTGGGGGACAAACATTTAAACAATTAAAAAATAAGTATATTATTTATATGAAATTTTATACGTTAAATTATACAAGTACCAGAAAATACCCTTTAGAATCTACCAGAATACCCTTTAAAAAAGGGCAGGCTGCTTCTGGTGAGAAAAGGGCACTTTTTTCATTTTTAAGGGCACGTTTTGGATTCTTAAGGGCACTTTTCAGATTCTTAAAGTCTAACTTTTGGTTTTTAAAGTCACTTTTAATATTTAAAAGTCAGGGCACTTTTTTGAGTATTTTTTTTACTATGAAAGCAAATTTAATACCAAAAGGAGAAAAGACACTTTTTTTACTGAGGGGCAAGAAGGGTGCTAATTTTTTTTTATGAGGGCAAGAAGGGGGCTAATTTTTTTGAGGGCAAGAAGGGTGCTATTTTTTTATGAGGGCAAGAAGGGTGCTATTTTTTTTATGAGGGCAAGAAGGTTGCTAATTTTTTTATGAGGGCAAGAAGGGTGCTATTTTGTAAATCAAAAGGCAGGCAGGGTGCAGCACCCTTCTGAAACTGCCTGGGGGAAACTGCAAGTACTATTTAATAGTTTGATTAGTTTATATTTTTAATGCAACAATACTTTTAATTATTTTTTATTATATATTTACAGCTTACAATTGTTTTCTAAGTAATTTGTTAAATCGAAAATCATGTTTTGAGTTTTCAGAGGTCGACACAGATTTTTTTTTTTTTCTAGATGCCCATTTTGTGAAAACTAAAAATTATTTTTGTAAAATTTATCATATATTTGTGAAATTTATTTTGTTATGAAAGATGAAATCCAGCTGCTCAAATTCAAACCAAACATTTAATGATAATTTCTTTAAGACCTTCTGTTAAAGTTTTCATTTCTTGTGAACTTGTTTTCGTTGTAAATTATTACATTTTAAAACCTAACAAAATAAAAATAATTAATTGAGAGTATGTTTTTATGGAATGGAATTTTATGAAGGGACCAATTTTATTAAGAGGAATTTTGTGAAGGGATTCTAGATAGACCTTAACCTTTTCCTGGATTGACCCCTGATTTTATACAAGATATGTGGCTTTTAATCTCTAAAACTGTCAAAAAGTTTACCCATGTATCTATCACTAAAAATTATGAAAAATTGTAAATTTAATGTTGTAAAAATAGTTTTAAACAGTTTTTGGACTCAATTTTAGGTTTTTGACAGTCATTGTCTAAAACTATGTCAAAAAGGGGTTTTTGACATGACGGTTAAAACAGTCACACTGTCAAAAACTTGCCAACCCTGTAACAATGCATAAACATTAAATGAAGAGCATATCAAAGCTTTAAATGTTCTTGACATCAAAAGTTTAAAATGATTAAGCCTAGGGTCATCTCAATAGGCACAAGTTCCGTTATAAGAACTTAAAAATGAGGTGTTCACTTAATTGTTGAAGCATGTTCCGTTATAAGAACTAAAAAATGAGGTGTTCACTTAATTGTTGAAGCATTCACTACTTGGTTAGCAGTATCCTCGTATGATACTTTAGAGCATCAGCGAATTAAATATATAAGATATCTTACCGCCTCTGGATGAACTATAAATCTTACTCAAGTAGGTGGTTGAAGAGAATATACAGCAGGACATCAAAAGTGACTGTCAGTTTCTCCAAGCTCAGTGAACAAATACTAGATGACATTCATAGCTAGCATTCACTTCCAGCATTCATCTCAAATTCAGTAACTATCTCATAGTTGTTATGACTTATAAAACAGAGTATTTTATTTAAATAATTATTATGTATATTAAGTTATCCTTTTAAGGAATCTATAATTTAGAAATTTTAAACGGTACCGATCGTCGAACCCGTTTAGTTCGAACGATCGGTACAAGATTTTATAGACGTTCAAATTTACGTCCTTATTCCATGAAGATCATTTTGCAAGACAGGGAACGCTACGAAAAATTTAAAGAAGTCGCGGGAAACACTAGCCGTTAAAAGCCAGTTAAGTTATCTCAACCGCTGGGACTGAAGAGTTCCTCCAATCAGAAAAAAGTATTCGCGATTGGGTTAATCGCAATTAACCGATGCTGTGTTCAAAATCCCCGAACGGGTGCATGTCGCTGATGCAGTGAACCATAAAGTCAATGACCTCAGCACCCGCGCAGACACGCTATGAAAGGAATGTTACTGAGAGGCGAAAAAGGGGGATTCTTCCTTTCTAGACTAAACAGAAACGTTAGATAAGATATTGAAAAAGGAAGATGCAGAAATATTATGAATGTAATAGTATTTTATAAAGGACTATCTTTTAAAGTAAAAAATGAAGAATAATATTAGAAATAAATAATTTAAAATGATTATAATTAGGACTTAATTAAAATATAGATTTTAAAATAATTAAATTGCAAAAGATTTAAATTAAAGATATTTAAGTTTTGAAAATAGAATTAATACACCGCCGTCGCGTAACAGGGCCTTTTTTAATTATATCAAAAATCTGTCATACATAAATTTTTGGCCCTTTACCTAGAATTAATAATAACTTTAAATGGATTCGATACGTATCATAATTAAGAAGTTATGGGTTTTTTTCTGTTTTCACAAAAAGCCTTCCCATTTCCCCCCCCCCCCCCACGATGTCTCAGCGAAGTCATTTGACAGATTCAGAAGCTTGGAGAATTGTTGGTAGGTTAGAAGGAGGCCAAACTCAAGACGAAGTAGCGCAAGCCATTGGAGTGTCACAAAGTGTCATTTCCAGGATCTGGAACCGTTTTTTGGAGAGTGGATGTGCAGGCCAAAGACCAGGGAAAGGTCGTAGACGGGCAACAACGCCCAATGAAGATCGGTATTTAGCGTTAACAGCTCGGAGACACCGAAACATGAACGCTACTCTTCTCCAACAACACCTTCGCTCGGCTACAGGCACCACGATTTCAACTCAGACTGTCCGAAACCGGCTCTATGCTGTAGGTCTGTATGCTCACCGACCGATGGTATGTGTTAGATTAACACCAAGGCATCGTCGCGACCGCAGGGAGTGGGCAACCAAGCATGTCAACTGGAGGAGAAATGAATGGAGCAATATTCTGTTTTCTGACGAGTCCCGTTTTTCTGTGCATCCGGATAATAGGCGTATTTTCATCTGGAGGGACCGTGGCAGTAGGAATAATCCTGCGTTCGTGCACGAAAGTGTCAGATTTGGCGGTGGAGGAGTGTTGGTGTATGGTGGCATCTCCATTGATGGGCGCACTGACCTCTACATCATTCGAGATGGAGCTCTGACTGGTCGCCGATATAGGGATGAGATCCTCAGACATATTGTAGTCCCTTACGCTGCAGCAATCGGAGATAACTTCATTTTAATGGACGATAACTGCAGGCCACATCGTGCAAACCTGGTGGAGGATTTCCTTTTCGAGGAAGGAACTGTTCGAATGGAATGGCCAGCGTGTTCTCCAGACATGAATCCAATCGAGCACGTTTGGGACGCTCTAGGAAGACGAGTTTCTGGCCGCCAACAACCCCCACAAACTCTCCAAGAACTGGAAAGAGCTCTTCTGGAAGAGTGGGGCAGAATACCCCAACTCGTCATTAATAGCCTCATTGAGTCCATGCCTCAAAGGTGTTCAACGTTGCTGCCCGCTGTGGAAACCATACCCCCTACTGAAAATGATTTTCTTTGAAGAAAACACCTTTTCTGATTCTTTTTTTCTCATATGCACAAATTGTGTTTTTTTCCTTTTGTACACAAATGCGCAATAAAATGCATTTTTTTCTGCCAAACATGTGTAATTTATTCTCATATAACCTACTATGTCTGTCGACCATGTATCAATCAGCTAAAAAGTTTCCCAGATACAAAATCCACCTAAAACTGCAATATCCTTTAATTGTTTTGAGCAGTGTATTATGGATTTCATGTTCGTTCTAATACTTCCGGATTTGTTCCTTTTTTCTCAAAATTATCCCTTTTATCTTGAAATTGTTATTTTTATCTAAAAAATGTTTCTTTTTCTCGAAAACCTTTTTTTTTTTTTTTTTTTTTTTTTGAATTGTTCCTTTTTCTCGGAATCGTTCCTTTTATTTCGGAATCGTTCTTTTTTTTTCGAAACGATTCCAAAAGGAATCACTCCAAAGAACTCGTTCCTTTCGGTGAACGATTCCGGCTGGAACGATTCCCTAAAAGGAAAGACGTTGCCAATCTCTAATGCGCATGCATGTGTTGAGACTTTGGTAGAAAGAGCTCTCTTATTTATTGCAAAATATCAGTGAACTGAGTTAGTAATGGTGACTAAATGAAAAAATATTGTTGTGACTATGCAAAAGAAATTGGAAGCGTTTGATAGAATTGATAAAGGTGAACCATTAAAAAAAATTGCCTTTGATCTTGTAATAGGAACATGAACAGTGTCTGACTGAGAAAAAATAGTGAGGATTTTTGCTTTAAGTTGAATTTGAGTGACAGTTTGGATGATCAAAAAAAGCTAAAACGGGTAAACTTGAAATGCTGGACAAAGCTTTATTTCTTTGGTTTTGCGTTGAAAGAGAATATGGCCTACCATTTTCAGGACCAGTCATTCAATGAAAAGCCCTAAATTTAAACAAACAGTTACCTAAAGGCGATCCCAATTTTACTGCAAGCGAAGGATGGTTAAACAGATGAAAAAAAAAGGACATGGTGTGCATCAACTAACGGTAGCTGGAGAAAGCTTGTTTAATAAGCTTGGCAACAGACTAGGTAGCTAAGATGGGCAACATCATGAAAGTCTAAAATTTATCAGAATAATGGGTTCTGATACAGGTTCAGTATCTTAAATTTCAGTTTTTAAATATTTATTACATATCTTAATTCAAAGAGGATGATTATTCCAAAACACAGCTATTGTACAATCTATGAAAAATAGCATTATTGCAAAAGATTTTCTGCATTTATGGCTATTCTCAAAGAAAATATTTTTAACCGCTCAACAATTCGAAGCATTCTGACATATTTGCAGACTTTTTTAGACGTAAAAGTATTTGGTAAGGCATAACTACTGAAGTAATTTGGAAATGAACAGTATTTTTCCTTTTTTGATAAATTTATCTCACCTTGAGTTATAAGTGATTTTTGAATCATAAAAACCTTTCCAGGTCTGTAGCATTCCAAAATTAAGTTAAAAATGTCATCTCTGGTAATATTTTCTAAAATATCCTTTGTTTTTATGGAAAAATGGAAAACTCTTTGATAAGTTTGTCCTGCTACAAAACTGTTAAACTGAGCTACAGAACTGCAATTTATCCTGCTACAAAAACAGATTTCTGGGGTTTCTTTGTTGTAATAGTATGTAAATATCTTTACAATTTCGTCCCCCTTCCATGAGCCCACAAAGTTTGACATCTGTAACACTCAAAATTTAATCTTAACTTTATATTTTTGTAGTAAAGAAAAATTCTGCCTCATTTTTTGCTTTGTAGTAACAATAAATAATTGTATAAATTTCATTCATGAAATTTCTGCATCTCCTTTCCCAGCAGCAAAAGGATATTCATTAGGGAAGGGAAGGATAGGAAAAGCAAAAGAAATATTTTCTTCTTTTAAGCATTTTACCTATTCTCATGCCTGTTTTAAAAGACAGAGATGAGGCAGGCCTCAACCCCGTGTTGCATCAATTTGTCGTGGATAAATATTTCTAGGCCCCAAAAACTGCATATAAAAAAAAAATCCTCTCTATTTTAATGATTGGTATTTTAGTATAAAGCTGCTAAAGGACAAATATATCTAAAATGTTATTTAAAATTCTATATTTGAGAAAAAAAAATCCTTAAATAATTTAACTAAATTAACTTTACTTTTATCATCATCGCCTTCAAAAACATTTTAGCTATGATGAATTGACGCCAAGAAAAATTGTCCCAGAGCTGCTCAACCCGAGTTCAGGACTCATGTTCTCTTTCAAGGGGGAGGGGGGGGGGATATGTTTGAAAACAAGAGTTTTGTTTAATTGCATTTCAGTTTTGTTTAATTGCAATTTAATTTTGTTTAATTATTTAATTTTATTTTTTCTAGGGGCTGCAACAAAGAAAAGTATAGTATTGACTTGCAAGAAAAAGACTTCTGTAATTTTTGTTATATAATATTAAAAATTGATTGTAAAATAAACTTTATTTACATGTTATTTGTGTCATTTCACTTGTGTTTGAATTTTATTTTCAGGTGATCCTTAAAAGAAATTTAAATCTTTAAATACAAGAGAAAAAAAAATTCTATTTTTAAATTTGATTTAATATGCAATATGTTAATTTTTTTTTTTTTTTTCACTTAGCTGAAATAATTCTCATAGTATTTAATTTATATCTTAATTTAGAATCCATTATAAATTTACCTTTAAAAAATCCATTTTCTGATAATCAGTGGTTAATAATTTTTCTGATTTTTTTTTCCCTTCTTAAAAGGAGTTTCTATTTTAAATTAAGATTGTAAATCCTGTTTTGATTTATAAGTTCACAGAGGAAAAGAAAAGAAAAACTTTAAAATATGCTACTTCTTATTTTATTTTTTGGAAAAAGGATTAAAATCCTCAAAAAAAAAAAAAAAAAAAAAAAAAAAAAAAAACTATTTTCTAAATGGAAAAAAAAAAAAAAAATTAGAATGTCAAAAACAAATAGTATAAATTACATGAAAAAAAGATCGGTAAAGAACATGAAAAAAAAAAAAATATATATATATATATTGGCTTCCATGTACGAGTAAAATCGGCAAGTTTTCAACATTGTTGATTACAATTTGTAGTCAACCTATTTCATAGTGAAAATTTTCTCTTTAGAAAACCTAGTGTTTGTTAAATCATTTTAAGTTACCTCCCATATTTATTCATAATGGTTATATCACCTTGCAACTGTTATTTTTCCTATATGCAAAATATTTTAGACAAAAGTAACTTGTTTGTCAAATATTGAGATCAATATTATTAACTAATATTTTTTTTTCTTTTTTTTTTTTAATCCTTGTCTTCGCCAAGAAAAATGAAAGAAAGAAACATGTCCTTGAAATATGAATAGGGTGTACTGTACATATGCTTGTTTGTAAAGTTGTCTTTGAAAATGTATTTATAAAGTCTATAATTGGATATTTTTAATTCTATATTTTTATATTCTTAGAAAATTGGAGAAATTCATTTTTATTTTAGAAATTGTAGCTGAACTTTCAAGTGAAAACCAAGCATTGTTGAATACACGTATCTCCCTCTATCTCACTTTATGCATTTTTGTTATAACATGATTTAGGTTTTAAAAAAATGCCAAGAATAACTTTCAGTACAAAACGTTGCAAAATTAATAATATTAAAAAATAATTATAAATTCGCCTTATATTTAGAGAGCAATTGCCCTCTTTTTTGGCAAATATCTTTCATGTGTGCTCATTTAATACATTAAAAATTGTGTGGTAAGTATCACAAATGTGTACAAATATGAGTAAGAATTTTTATAATGCAAGAAGATTTATGGTTGGGCTACATCACTGTTCTAAATTCCACCTTAATACTTTCTCTTTCTTTAATGTACTATAATATTTGCACACAGAAATATTTTATTAAAAGAAAATGCCTGCTAAATATATTTTTTATTTAAAAAATATATAATTCAATTTTTTTGTAATGAGATATTTAGAAATATTTCTTATTTTTATTACATTTTAATACAAGTTTGTTGACTTGATACCTCATTTGTTGTTGTGTGTTTTGTAAATTCATAGAAAAAGGGATGTTGACAACAGAAATAATATGTATGATTTTAGAATAATAGGACTTTGCAAAATAGTGCTAATTTACTGAAAAGTATGGTCAAAAGATAAGAGTTTATATTTAAAACAAAAATTAAAGTGAAATCACACATTGTTAGTCATAGAATATCCATCTATTAAATAGTTATAAATAAAACTTTAAAAAAAACTAAAATGCAGTAAACAATAATGTTTGATTAGATTTAAATTCATTAGCAATTAATACAGAGATCTAAAGATTTAAAATTTGAATTACATATGAAAAAAAAAAAAACCATAACGTACATCACAGGAATTATTACAATACTAAATACAACTTAATGGGTATTTGAAAAGGAAAAAAATAGTATTAACTGATTAAGATTTTGGTTAATTACTTGCCCTTATGGGCATTTTAAAACTATCATATCTTTATAAGGCATGCAATGAAAGCAAACACAATAGTGATAAGCTTGGAATAAAATATTTTAGTTTATTTCTGTCAGTAATCTAATTTAATTCATTATGTAACTCTAATTGAATTTTTCCTTAAGAGTTCAATTACTGTTACAAACTATGAATTAAATAAATATTGCCAATAAAGTATTTTATTCCAATCTTTACCACGTCTATTTTCATTGCATGCTCTAAAATATATGATTCTTTTAAAATGCCCATAAAAGAAACATAAAAAATAATTCACTCCATAAAAAGTGAACATTCACTCCTATGAAACAGTGGCTATTCACTCCTGTCAGGAGTGAGAAATCCACTCCTTTTGCAAGAGTGAATAGTCACTCCTATGAAAGAGTGGATAGCCACTCCTGTGAAAGAGTGACTATTCACTCCTATCAGGGTGAAAAAACCCACTCTTTTTGCAAGAGTGGATAGTCACTCCTCTGAAAGAGTGAGTATCCACCCCTGTTTAGAGTAAATATTCACTTCTCCGGAGTGAGTATTCACTCTTTCAGAGAGTGAACAATTTCACTTTTGCCTAGAGTGAATAGTCACTCTAAAGAGGTTGGGCAAATTTTGACTCTGCGATAGAGTGAATATCCACTCCTCCGGAGTGAATAGTCACTCTTTCTTATTTAGAGTGTAATTAAAGTGTTTTAACAATAATTAAAATTATTTAATTATTTACAAATTTTTTACAAATAATTTAATTATTTAGAATTATATTTATCACTTTGAAAGGAACTGAATTGTTAATGAGGTGTATCAGCAAAAATATTCTATCGGATTTTGCAGACTTTGGACGGTCAATAGTAATAACCTAAAGTTACCGTGGGGTACTCTCGCTGTCCATTTAAACTCATGTTACAGAATTAGTGGAAAGCAGAATGCATGTCTTTCTGAAATAGATGTAGGAATATTTTAAATAAATAGGAATTACGATTTCTGCAGATTTCTGCCAGTGGTTGAGAGTAAATAGAAAATTTTCTATTTGAAACAGATTGCCAGGTGCAGGAAAGCCGCGAAACAGTGTCAGGTGAGTGTATTTAGTATTAATACTTATTTCTATGTAAAAATAGATTTTTAATGAGAAAATTAATCTTGAAATACTACTTTAGAATACTATTAACAATTCAGATATTTGCGCTCAACGCTTGAATAAATTATAAGTCTATCACAAACATTGTTGTTTGGAAATAGTGGTAGACATACATTTTACCAGTGAGTTCTTTGAGAATATTATATTTTATTAATGTTATGTATAATTTCAAACAAACAACTTTAATTTAAAACAAATTAAAAAAAATTAACATAAAATTCTAATTTCTTTTAGTTTCATATAAAATAAAATTGGGATTTCAACTAGTTTATATGAAATAATTATGTGGAACGCCTTTAAAACAATCCGTTATAAAATAAATTCATATAAAATCTATGAGTGAATTGGTATTAAGGAGAATTATTTTTAGAACAACCCTTTTATATAGTACATAAACATTTATGAAAATATTTTATTTAAAGTTTTACACCAGTATTACTTTTGAGTATCTAAGTAATTAAATTTTTATTTTCCCAACGTAGTTCACTAAGAATTAATTGGTTCTTGCTTAAACATATCAAGGAAAAGCTGCTTGTAGTAGCACTGATGTTTCAAACATTGTAATTTATTAATCGCATGGCATTATTAGTGGTATCAGGGTTCCCACTCGGTCCGTTTTTTGAACGCCACTTTTTTTTTTAAAGAAAAATATTTTTTATAATTTTTATAGAAACTAACTTCGAAGCTCGTTTTAATTGCAATTGTTGCAAATACCTACCACAAATTTCTTTCTAAAAAAATACTGTTTTTCAAAAAGCGGACCAGTGGGAGCCCTGTGGTATACATGCAAATACAGTTCTTTAGCATAGACTTCTCTAAGCTGATTCAATTTAACCCGTCTAGTACTATTGGGATCTTATTCGACTCATTATTTTTTGTTTTGAAGTTTTTTATGGTTCGAACCATATTTCCTCCTTCAAAGATTTTTTTTATAAGGTTTAGCTCTGCTACAGCGCTTAGAATACATATTGTGGAAAACGGCTGCAAAATAGTACTAAAAATTGAATCCCATAAAAGTAGAACGATGCTGAAAAGATAACGGGTCAATCGCAGCGACACCTTCTATATGTGGCGTAGACAGGGTGGAGGTCGAGATGGTTTGGATACCACTAATTTTATACAAATATTATTGACTTATCTAATCGGAGAATTTTCTGTGAGATTGAACGCGAAGAAAACATTATAATATTGGTTTCCAGAGCATTTGGACCCCCCCCTCCCCCTCTCTGTTTACGCTACTGTCTGCTAGCTCTTTTCAACGCAAACATTGTATAAGAATCGGACTGAGAAAACGTTTCAGCTGGTGGTAAATATTTTAAATAATTAAATTATACCCTATTTCCTTTGACTTGTATAGTGATTTTCATAAGCTTTGAAAATATGAATGATATTGATCATGCCCAAAAAACATGATACGCAAACTTTTATCTCTTGCTGTAGTACTCGATACAAGACAGCAAACTAGAAACTATCCCTACTTAGCATACCAAAGGATGGATCGCTGCTAGAAGAGTGGAAAAGATTAATTCCCTGATATGTTAATAAACTAACATCAAAATCAGTTACATCTGAAATATACACTTACAAGAAGATTTTATTAACAGAAATTATGTTCATGCTGTCAATAGTGCAACGGTTGCTTTTGCTAGAGGTAAATCTAATTTTAAAGCAGATGTCGTTGCGATCGCCCTATTATTGTACCACATCGTTGCACGTTTATCGGCTACAATTTTTTAGCACTTTTTAAAGCGTTACCAATTTGGCATTTTTTAAATTCCGAAATTTCGCAATCATTCCAGAAATTCCGTATAATGTTTTTTTTTTGGTTATTTAATGGCAGGTATTTCATGATTTCTTAAAGTAAAAATTCTTGTTTCAAAATTTCCGGTTCGAATTCGAAAATTTTGAATTAAAAAACGATAAAATCGTTTTCGACACTATATATTCTAGACGCTGTAACTCTACCTACGTAATGGTATGAATCAGAATAAGGCATAGAGTTTTTTTTAAAATAATGCACTTAAGTTAAATATTCCCTTTTTAAAAAAGGGCTCCACAGGAATGATTCTAAATTCATATTCTCACAAATACAGCAAAACTGAGCTTTGAGAACATTCGCGTTAAGGGGAATCTCGTTTTATGTACTTCTTTATTAATTTCCCGGTCATTAATAAACTATTTCACACTCTTTCATTAAATAGCTATTCAGTCAACTGGACAAATTTTGCGGTCCTAAGACTCATTGTTTGGCCAAGGTTTGGTTGCATTTGAAAATTAAAAGATAATTACTAATTAATCATAGGGTTTTTATTAAATATGATAATAAATTTATTAATAAATTTAATTAATAATATAAAGCTATTGATTCACTTCGAATTATCCAGATGTTTTTAAAAAAAGATAGTGTACTGTGTATTTTAAATATAAGGTAGCATTGTCTTTGAAATGTACGAATCACAAATTAAATGTTTTCTGTCACATTTAGGCGGATATTTCTGCTTGCGAGATGGCATAAATAAATATATTAAATTCAGATTTGGACAAAATGGACTTTTTAAAGATATAACTGAATAGAATAGGAACGAAATCAATACAATTAGGAATTTACATCTTGCAGAATTCATTTGGAGAGATAGTTTATAAAGATTAAAGATTCAATTAGTTTATAAAGGTATATTACGGAAATACAGAGAATATTAGAAGCTCTTTTTCGCCTACTTTTGTTTAAAAAAAATTTTACTTCGATAATATCTTTACAAATGTTCAATTCCAAATGTTCAAAATGAAAATTTTAAATCTTTTATATTTTAATTTGTAATGTCTGTGATTTTATTAAAACTCTAACGACCAAACCAAAGCGAGCTTTAGTAGTGCTTAGGCTCGCAGAATGCTTCAAGTTTCTCGTTGACTTTAGACAAATCGTGGCAATTTGGCTAATCAGCCAAATGTAATAAAATGTTGACAAAGTAGAATAGTCGTGAAACGTTAATCTAAAATCGCACTTAATACCCATGTTATTTACTATCGTTTTTTAATTAGCCTTAGTAGTTAGTGACGGAACATCACCTGCACAACACTTGGTACGATTCTGGTTGATACTAAAGCAATAAGGGATGTTGAGCAATCCAAACGTTAAAAAAGGCGTAATTAAAGACAAACTGCAAAAAAGACAAAATTTTTTACCTTTCCATCTTGATACTTAGAAATTCCAAATTTTTGGGTGGGAAGAAATATTTTAGTGAGTTATTAGAATATTGTTTATTTATTGTTGCCTGAACATAACACACAGAACAGAAAATTATAATAACAAATAACGAGTTTATGGTTTTGAAGGTTTATATGCTCAGGAAAAGCGAAAAAATTGGAGTAAGACATTTTGGGAGTTGGTGCAGGAAATTTAGTTGCGCATTTTTTTGCTTTACAATAAAGCATTAAAATGCAGTATTTTTAAAGGCGAAAATAAAATTTAACCCATTTATGCCTAGCGTCGATTCTTTAGTAAAATGGGAAAAAGTGCATTTCACACCACTTTTTCTAAAATAGAAATTTATTCTCTTATTTTATCGAGGACTCTTCGATAAAATAAGAGAATAAATTTCTATTTTAGATAATCACCACAACAGCTTAGCGCCGTTTGCATCGTTTGCCTTTTTTTTACGGGCTAGAACTGACGACTATTTTTATATTCACTCGTATCACAAACGAAAAATTGAGGTAGATTTCTCTTGAAAGTATCCTAGTACAAGTGTATGCCAGAGATTAATTTTCAAAAAGTGGTATTAATACAATAAAGAAATAGTTGCTGGGATGACATATGTCCCAACGCTGTAATAAAAGGTTTAATCCGATATCAGTTATTTAGTATGTCCTGCTTTGCACGACGAGTCCCACTGGTCAAATTACGCGGAAGCGTTAAAGTATTATTAGTTATAGTCCTCTTCATACGATACATTTTTAAAGTGTATAGCCATTCTTTCTCATTTTAATTCGTATTTAAATTTCTCATTAAGGCATATTGAATATTAAGATCACTCCACATACATAAATACGATCATGTGTTGCTTCACGTCCCTACTAAGTAGTCTTGGAAACAGGACTGTAACCACAATTTTCAAATATTAATTTTCGCCTTAGTTTAGAGAGAAACTGTGCGTTAGAATAAGACAATGAAATTATTCGAAGATAGGGGTGTTCTCTGACCGAGCAGCAGCCCCACGGGCCACACTCTCTAAAGTACATTTTGTTTAAAAAAGACTTTATTAATTTTGGTGGTAATTTCTGCGATCATATAAGTTTACCATAAAAAATGTTTCTTTATCCAAAAAGTTTTTAACGACTTGTATCGAATTACCCTACTTACATTTTTATTGACTGGCTCCTTTTCTTTCGATAAATAACAATTGAATTAAGGGATATTTTGAGGGAGAACGATAAGCAATCTATAAGAATCTATCAGAATCTATAAGCAAATGTTAGTGTCAAAGTCCAGGTAAATAACAGTATTTCCAGTTGCGCGAGTTTTTATTCGGTTTGTTTGATTGAAATCAAATTTTTGAACTACTACTACTTGCATTCTTTAATCTATCACTACATAAAGTTAACGTTACTAGTTCAAAAAAGTCGTAGCAATCAAGCAATCTGAAAAAATAATCCCGCCCAAAAGGCAATCACACGTTTCACCACATGTTTTTTATTTAAAAAAAAACTATCTACCAAGATTTTTATTTTATTTAATCACAAATGTGTCGCATTAAATAAAGCGAGAAGTACTCTAACAATAAAATTTTTAGGGGTTCTGGAAGAATGGTCTGTTTTCAATTTTGAAATTTCACAACAATGAAAAAAAGTTATTAATGGTGATGTTCTGATCACTTAGTGCAACATAGCCCCTTCTTCCATTATTAATTACCCACCACTTTCGTCTTCATGCTAAGCATTGACGAGTAATACAAAATTAGTAAGGTGTGTAAGGAAAGTTTAAAAAAATATTTTTTTTAGTTTATTGTCTTAATTTTTTTTAAATAAACAAAAATTTATATTATAAGATTGCAATTTTTTAACACTGGAGAATCGCCATTGATTACATACAGGCCGTTTTCAAATTAAAAAAAACTAACTTTCCAAAAATTCTAATATGAGTTCTTCTAGATCGGGAGCTCTAAACCTTTTTTCTCTCATGTGCCCTTTTTTTAGACTTTTTATTTATGCGTACTCCTTTTGACATAAACCGGTCCCAAATATGTTTTTTTTTTGTTCGTTAATAGGCTTCGTATGTTAGTTTACAATCGATGCAATTATCTTTAGAATTTCAGTTTTTGATTCCTTATCCATTTTGAACACAATAATAGCATAAAGTCACTCAAAAAAAAATAACTATAAACTAAAGATTTTAAATTTTAAGCATTCACAAACAAGGAATAAATCTACATCCATTGGTACCCGTTAATGAGTTTTTGATAATGCTGCCCAATCGAACACTAAAATGATACCCGGCTTTCAAACGGGTATAAAACGAAATCTCGATACGATTCATGTTTTATTTACATATTTCTAGAATTACTAGAAATAAAATAATATTAAAAGGAAAAGGGGGGGGGATATATGCAAGATATTCTTAGGAATGGGCTGATATTCTGGCAACAAATGATCGACCAAATACCGAGTTTTGGCATTTTTTTTTTCATTTTATGCGAATAGCCTATTTTATTTTTGGTACAGCACTTTATTTGTATACAAAAATATTAGAGTTTTATTTATCTACTTTCATTTTAACATTTTGCGTTTTCCGCCATTACCAATGCAATTTTCACGTACCCAAGCTTCGGAGCCGTTGTTCTAAACAACTATTCAAATTCTGGAAAAAATACAGTTTTCCTTAATATTAATTATATATTAAAAAAAGTCTAAGTTACCGACAATGTTATCCAAGTGCATTATTTTAATTTGTAAAGTAAAATTATTTTCTCACAGTCATCTGTAACAATGGCTGAGTTTCGTGAACACATATACCATAATTATATTATTTGACAGAGAGACTATGTGTTAAATTTTTATATGCATGTTTCGGTTACTTTTTTCTGGTGTTTAATGAATTTAGAAATAGTCTTTCATGATATACCGTAATTCCCGGCGTATAATACGAGGATCAAACAATCATGTTTCAACCCAGAACTTTTATTTTATAAAATGTAACTTTCTAGATCGCTGTAAATATTTCACTTGAATTATTGAATACAATATCTGGGTTGGAACAGAATTGTTTGATCCGCGGATTATACGCCGGAAATTACGGTATTTCTTTTCCTTTAACATATGGTCCATAAAAATAATAATCCACTCAACTATATAGTCACAATATTCTAAACCGCGCTGTTTCACAATTATATTAAAATGGCATGTTGACATATTGCATTTTTTATAGTGAGCAAAGTATTCGTAACACTGCGATCTTCGAATGTGCTACTATTTATCAAAGACTATTTTAACCCTTTCAAAGTGAATGTACTTTTATGGCTAAAATGTTGAAATGAATGAGTGACACGAGAATCTAAGAACAAATTTATTTGAAAATAAGTTAGATATTTTGTTCACGTACATTATTAACCCTTTCCGGCGCGGAGTAAGTCAGTTTTTAAACTGATTAAATTATCGACTGACACCAGAATATACAAAAAAAATTATTAGAAAATAAAAACTTACTTATTTTCCCGTAGTTTATAAAAGGAAAAAATTAATTAAATATTCTTGGTGTCGTTTGTCAGTTTTGGAATTAAAATTAGGTGTCCTTTTTGGGGGACACCGCCCGCTAAAGGGTTAAAGCAAAATCTTATTCCAAAATACTGTTTTTAATGTGATATTTGGGGATTTAAATAAAGTGGGATATATATTCCCCCGCTTTTCAAGGGGTTAAAAGAGTTTCTAACCACTGGTGCGAATTTTATTTCGCACAAAAACCTGAATAACGCGGGCTTGGTTGCAATACTTACCCTGTCTCTGGTGAGTGGAGTAGTATTATTTCCGAATAGAAATATTGACTTTATTTAATCCATAAATTTTGCGATTAATTAAAGTGGAATTTTAATATGAAAGAAGGTACTTTAGAAAATATGGGAGATGTAATAGAAGGTATGGATTGGTATTTGACAGTACGGAGACACAGGCAGATCCAAATGACCGATCCAATTGCTTAAAGCTTTGCGAAAATCTAGGACATGAATGATTCTGATTTTGAGAACTATTGAACCCTCACTATTGTTCAAGAACAATCTTTGTCTTATTTTATTTAAGCATTTCTGAAATTAAATAAGGTGTAAATTACTATTGGGAACTAATTTATTTTTACAGTGGTTCTGAAATGTTAGACCGCGATCGAGTCCAGCAAAGTCAATAAAATATCACCAATGCGTAAGAAGATGATAGAGGAGAAAGAAATTTTGCAGAGATATATTTATAATTATTAGCTAAAGAGACCAAGGATGAGCTAATAGCATGCACGTGAAAGTCTTGCTGGAAACACGCAACACTTACACAGATATTTTTGTGTGCTAAAATTGTCTTTATCCCGTATCGTGACGTAAATATGAGTCATGGAATTAATTGGAACCTATCTTTAAGGATTTATCTTTATACCAGCTGACTTAAAAGTAAGTGCGAAAGAGCTGTCGTCAAATTTGTCGAAGGGATATAGTGCCTAAGACAGAATGAGATGGCAAATAAGATAACACGGGCTATGGAAGAAGATTACAGTACTGGTAAATTTTTATTTGGAAAAACTTTCTCTTTCCGAATACTAATACTCATCTTATATATTCTTTTCGAAAAAAACAATCATTACTAATTGGAAAGAGGATTATTTTTACAAAGAAGTACTGGTAAATTTTTAATTAGAAAAACTGTCTCTATCCGAATACTAATACTCATCTTATATATTAAAAAAAACAATCATTACTATTTGGAAAGAGGAGTAGTTTTGCAAAGGAAAATATCTGTTAAACTGTAAAAATTTTACGGGGATGAGAATTTTGAACTTTTTTTGCCACAAATTAGAGTTAGTTCTCTCATGTTTAGCTTGAGAAATACTAAAGACAAATGCCGCAGCATCCCATTTTTTATATGTTTGCTACCACTATTTTCAAACTGTAATTATAATGGTACATTCCTATCGCACTCTTTAAATAAAATTACCACCAGAGCGATTATACTTAGAACGCCCGCGTAACGTATTAAACTCTCTAGCGACACTTTCCTCTTCTGCGGCTGGTTGTCGAAACCAAATCGCTGTTCGTAAATTTTGTTTACATACATGAGCGCCACTTTTAACTCCTGCGGCGAGTTCTGAAAACAAAAGTTCGTTACCACATAACAGTTTTACCCGAACTCCGCGCGGACAAGAAGATTTTGCTTGCTTCATTACTAAAAACTTTTGGATAACAGTATATTTTAAATGAAACCTTCGCTCATAGCTGCCAGCGTTTACGCTTTTTTGTTACCACTAAAAATTAACAGAAATTTTTGGCTTATAGAGACACGCGATTTCGGAAATTTAATAACTTAAAATTTACTATAAAATTTTAGTGGTGAGAAAAGCGTAAAAGTTGGCCTTCGCTTTACTAATTGGCAGACATTTTACGATTATATCAGACAAATATTTTAGTACGGTAAAAGTGTTGTTTCGACCCTATTTTTATTTTATAGTGTCACAACAAAAGAAACTACTGGTAAGAGGTTAAAAAAAGAAAAATACCAGTACTTCATAGGCACACCCATTCCACTGACTTTACAGAAACGTGCTTTAAATTTATAGTCAACGCTTCAACCTGTTAAGAATGTTTCTTTTGATTAATATGTTTCAATTTCACTTTTTTTTTCCAGCATGCAAAAAAGCAGTCAGTCCTCCATTTTCAACTTGCGAAATTTCTTCCATTCATCTGCTCAGGCTTACTATATAATGGCTTTGGCTACCACGAGGATTATAGTTTAAAGATCGAGTTACCTAACATAAAGAAAAATATATAGGCTGCTTCCGACCCATGTACTGACTTTTTTTTTTAATTTTACAGCATATTTTTAAACTATAATTCAAATTAGACAAAAGGTTAGTGAACAAAGATCATATCTGAAAACATATAACTTGTAAATCGAAAATATACTGATATGCATTGAAATAAACAAAAATTAATTGTTTATTAAAGTAAAAATTATGCACTTTGCTAGTGCATTTCAATGAGAAATCTTCTTAACACTTTAAAATAGTTTTCTCTTGACTCAATAAAAAATTTAAATAAATAACTATTTTTTTTATAATCTTTACTTTTTTCGTGCAAACTCTTAAAAAGTAAAGTAATTTCCTGACCGCTTTTTCAGACACGATTTCTTTCTAACTTTTTTATGGGGCGTTATTTTAAATATCTAGTTTAGTTTGATATTCTTTTCATTCCTCCAGGGAAAAAATACAAGAAAAAAATGGGACGAAGGATAAGCATTGCGTTGTTCAATATCTCTCAATTTCATTTTAAATTTCTAATTAAAATCTCTTTCATTGTGTTAAAAAAAGATAAAACAATAGGAATTAATCTTTCCACTATACGTTTTGCAAATAATAATTTTGACTTGTTTTCCGTTTTATTTTTCATTTTTGTGTATTTTTAATTGAATATATATATTTTTTAATTTAGTCCTCTACATTTTTATTAACTTACGTTTCTCTCTCTTTTTTTATAAGATTCAACGAAACAACACAGTAAATAATTTATGTGTGCAGATAATTATTGTGTATAATTCTGTAAAAAGTTTACTTTTTTCTAAATAAAACATTTTAAAAGACCGATGCTACTGTTGCTTCCGAGTTGCGATCAACTTTACGCCCAGTCTATTTGTGAGTAGAGTGTCTTGTAAATATTGAGCCGTTGGGAAAAGTAAATGTAGTATTAACTTCATAGGAAAGAATAATTAAAAATAGAAGAAAAATTAAACAATGGGGATAGTCAAAATCTCTTAATTAATCCGGTGTCTGATGTAATACAAACATATTTTCAGCCGTGCATTTTATTCAATCAGAAATTTTAAAAAGAAATCTTAATAAGTACTTTTTAGGAAGAAGACACATTTCCTTTTATAAATTTTTCAATTTTAAAGATGTTTGTCTTGGCTCAGACTGCGGAATAATTAATAGATGTCTGCATTATGATTATACCTATGAGAAATAGACATTCCTACTTTTTTGTAGCAATTTAAAGTTGCATCAAATAATTTACCCAACATATCATATCGTTGCAATAACTAATGTATAAAACATAATGTATAGGGTATATTGTACATATTATAATACACTGGTGTCCAGAAATTAAGGGGCAGTGACCAATTTCAGACGTTTCTCGAACATCAACAGAAACTCGTGAGGAAATGCCCGACATGCCCTTGATCTTTGAGGATGTAAAGAACATGTTTAACTTCATGTTTTTCAGTGAAGATTTTGTCGCGAGGACTATTAGAAGGGGGGCAAAAATAATTAAAATAATAAAATACTATTTTCGATCATCCAAGTAACAGAAAATGCTAAAAATGGTCTGACACTGTGGCAAATGATTATGTAAGTCCTGTTCAACATCTGTGTGCATTTGTGTAAGCATTGCACGTATATTCGCGAATATGTTAACGTTTCTCTGAAAAATCCAAAAGGTTTTTTTTTATAGCATGCAGCTGAATTTAACACCGCTTTCCAAAAACTTGACAAAAATCTTAGAAATAGTATACTGTAATTAAAATAATAATATCTTGAATGTTTGATTAGAGTTTCCGGGATGAAAAACAGGAAAATGATTTTATTCTGCTTTGCAACTCTCATTCTCTTGGGGTAAAACTCGATATCCTACTTTTGATTAAGAAAAAGATATGATAAAATAATAATTGAAGAGCTTGTAAACAAGGTTTGAAGAAAAGGTTACATGGACGAAAGCGAATATTTATCGAAAGCGACGAAAGCAATTATTATTTTAAAATCCTAAACATATTTTCTGCAATTCCTCAACTTGTAATGAAGATAAGTATCGTTTTATCTCTAAATATTAATTCATTATACATATAATCGAAATATTATAACTTTAGTTCCATACATAAAGTTATAAAATGAAATATATTGTTCCTTTTCTTAAGAAAGTTATTTTTCATTTCCTGTAAGATTAACATATACAAGCGTTTTTTTTTATCCCACCTGTAGAGTACAACCGGATAATGTCACTTTCTATTAATAATGATTTAATAATAAAAGTCTAATGCACTAATCATATCTTTGAAATGATATATGGTACATGAATAAGTGCATAATGAGTACGTAAAATAACATTAGATTCGGTTGGATATTCTGTCTTCCAGACGCAACTAAGAATAAGGTATGCTGTTTTACTGGACTTTCCCCTACCCTAAAGTGAAACCCCCTCAAGATACCATAAAGAATGAAATACTTTAAACATTACGCCGCATCGAGTTAGCAGACAAATTATTAAAAGCTATAAGTTATAAGATGAAATGCGAAATAAATTAAACAAACGCAATCTAATGGGGGTTATTTACTTATGTTGTCAATTCTTATTTGTTTCTATATGCGATTTTATTTCTGACTTAAAGTTTCTGATTAACATTCATAAAGATACAAATAAATGTAAACATATTGCTTGAAGGTGCGTAAAAACATACATAAAAACATTTAAAAGCACATTAAAGTTCTTTAAAATCAAAACGTTTTCAACCGAACTTACTCGGTCACCATCAGTGAAAAACTAATAATTCAGTTGAGTCGTTGTCTCTTCGCGTCTTCTAACTTGCTCGGAACAAACCATTTTATTTCAAGGGAATATAATGTGGGATGGAAAAGGTCATTCAACATTTCGAAGACAAGTACATGTTAATGAATCATGTATTAATTCATTCCAGACTGCATTGATATCATATGGTAATACATCGTTACAGACTATATATTTTTTAGATATTATTTCCAGAGACTCTTTTATGATAGCTTCCTGGTGATTACTTGTGCGGAATATAATTTTGGATCCATTGAAATTTGTGTGCATTTGTGTAAGCATAGCACGTATATTCGTAAAGATGTTAACGTTTCTCTGAAAAATCCAAAAGGTTTTTTTTTTATAACATGTAGAGTTTTCAGCCGAATTAACCCCTTGGGTACGAGCGACACTTATACGTGACGCATAAGATGCCCAGAATCCTCGATTATTCCCACCAGTTACTTTTTATTGTAAGCTTTGCCTTATTCAATGTCAGCATTTCTACGATTCAATTAGGCCAAAATTTCTGTTTTGAAAAACCGGTGGTAAAATATTAAAAATTCTGTAAACGACGCTCGTCGCAAAGGGATTAAACACCGCTTTCCAAAAACTTGACAAAAAAATCGTAGAAATAGTATACTGTAATTAAAATATTAAATCTTCAATATTTGATGAGACGCACGATGTATTTATCATATGATATTCACGCAGTCTGGAATGAATTAATACATGATTGATTAACTTGTACCTGTTTTTGAAATGTTGAATGACCTTTCCCATCCCACCTTATATTCCAACCCATTGAAGTAAATTGGTTTGTTCCGGGCAAGCTAGAAGACGCGAAGAGACAAAAACTCAACTTAACTATTAGCTTTTCACTGATGATGACCGAGTAAGTTTGGTTGAAAACGTTTTGATTTTAAAATGACTTTAATGTGCTTTTAAATGTTTTATGTATGTTTTCACACACCTTCAAGCAGTATATTTACATTTATCGTTATGTATTTTAATTATTAAACAAGGTGAATTTGCACTGAATTTTTAACTTTTTATTACCGTTTCTGGTTAAACAGCTTTATGGTTTTCTTCAATTATACTCGAATACATGCTGAACTTTTTTTTTTTTTAATTTCCATCAAAAATATTTGTTATATTAAGAGACAGATCATCAAGCAATCACTCAAAAAATATTAGTTTGGTGCAAAAGCTCTGTATTATTTTAATACCTAATTTTAAAAACGATAAAATTTTAATACCTGATGGTTGTACCTATCAGTTCAATGGAACAATGGAACAGTGCTGTTATAACTAGTAGCGTACCAACTGAACTTCTAGTATATAGGTATGCGACTTGCGAGGCAATTAGGGAGCCGTGCGAAAAATAAAAAGTTAAAATTAAATTAAACTATTATAAGTAAATAAAAGGTTAACAGAATAAGTAAAATTTTTCATTAGATTCAAGAAGATGACAGACAAAACCTACAAAAGGTTGTCCTTTCAAAAAAAAAAAAAAAAAAAAAAAAGATTTATTTACAGAAATTATACAATTAGTTTAAAAGTTACAAAAATATCAAAATTAAGGAAATATAAAAGCCACTAAGGCTGATTAAAAAAGTTTTTTTTTAATACAAATACAAAAGACAAGAGAAGTTAAGTTTAATAGAAGAGACAGAAAACCCCAATCTTCATCATCAATTAATAAAACATGTGGCATTTATGATTTGCCGTGTCGGAGACCTCATAGTCTGGCATTTCTGCGATAATATATTTAGGCATCCTGTAGTCAGTTTTATAAAATCGTTGGCATATAAAAAAGTTGACAGATGCGGGTTTTTTTTTCAAAGAGGTGATGCAGAGATCAATTCGAATAGTAGTATTTCTGAGGTAACGGTGGCCATTCCTGCTGCATTTTGTCTCTCGTCTTTGTCGGTGGCCATAGGTGCGATGATTTTTATTGTGAGCTCTATAGACATAATTCATACTTGTTTTACTAACAAAGCCCTAGATTGGACAAGTATAGGTAAGAAAAGAGCGAATGGATGCATTGTAGAGAATAATTTTATTTTTAATAGAGAGAGTATTACTTTTGAGAATAGGTGAGAGTGATTAGAGTGATTTAGAGAAACCAGCGACCTTGCTTCTAATATTTGAAAAGTGCTTGTTCCAGGTAAGTCTATATGGCGTAACCTCGAGATACTTAGTATCATTAGTCCAGGAAATAGTAATTTTATTGATATTAACCCTACAGTGCATGAATGTTTCGTTTAGAATTGTGTTCTTCTATACTTATATTAAGAATTAGACACCAGGAATTTTAAGATAGATTTTTAAGTTTATTTAGTAGCATATTTATGTTATTTTTAGAGGATTAATATTTCTGTATAAATATAGTGGTTGCGAAGAACTTGATTTATTTATTAAAAGTTAAATAAAAAGTGTTGCCAATTGGATACACTATGCATTTAACCCTTAATTGCATAGTGATGTAAATTTCCATCACTGTTTATTTAACTTTTAATAAATAAATCAACTTCTTCGCCACCACTATATTTATATAGAAATATTAATCCAGTAAATTTCCCGTGAACTATGTTGCTGAACAAAGTTAAAAATCTATCTTAAAATTTCTGGTGTCTAATATTTAATACATGTATAAAAAAACACAATTGTAAAAGAAAAACTCATGCAAAGAAGGGTTAAGGGTTAAAACGGTTAGGATAAGTACCGTAATTTCCGGCGTATAAGCCGCAGCTCAAAGAGTCGTTTTTCGACCCAGAAATTTTATTCAATAATTGTAGTTAAATATTTACAGCGATCTTTTAAGTTACATTTTATAAAATAAAATTTCTGGGTCTAAAAACGACTCTTTGAGCTGCGGCTTATACGCCGGAAATTACGGTACATTTTATAGAGAAATAGATAGTCGCATTTTTTTGTTCATTACGTTTGACGCGCCTTATCAGTTCAAACCAAGAAGGTTTATTAAAATTATCAGATATTACAATTTTACCGGTATTAAAGGTATTAAACTACGACAGAATAAGTTAGCGGGCAAATTATTGAAAGCTACAAGTTGTAAGATGCTAAATAAATTAAACAAACGCAATCCAATGGGGGTAATTTAATTTATGTTATCAATTCTTAATTGTTTCTTTACGCCATTTTATTTCTGACTTAATGTATCTAGTTAAACAGTTTCATGGTTTTCTTCAATTATACTCGAATGCATGCTGAAAGTTTTTATTTTAAAATAGCCATCAAATACATTTTTTATCGTTAAGAGACAAAGCATCAAGCAGTCATTCTTAAAAATATTAGGTAGGTGCAAAATTTCTGTTGTATTTTAATACCTAATTTTAATACCGGTAAAATTTTAGTACCTAATTATTCTAAATATCAGTTTAACCCTTTAACGGGCGGTGGTCACAAAAAAGGACACCTAATTTTAATTCCAAAACTGACAAACGGCACCAAGAATATTTAACTTAATTTTTTCTTTTATTAAGTGCCGGAAAATAAGCAACTTTATATTTTCTAATGAATTCGTTTGTAAGTTCTGGTGTCAGTCCATTATTTCATCATTTTACAAACAGACTTACTCCGCGCCGGAAAGGGTTAAAACCAGCAGGTATTAAAAATTGTCAGGTATTAAAATGATCCGGTATTAAAGGTATATAAAATTAGATATTAAAATACGACAGAATATTTGCACCAACCTAATATTACTTTTAAAATGTTTTATAAACTGGTAATAAAATGTTAAAGAAATGGAAAATTACGATGTCAATTAGTTTATTTTCTTCTTAAAATATGGTTAACAAATGGATACGGGACACAAAAATAGAGTGTTCGTAGAATTTTTCTGCTGCACCTGAAGTTTGGTTGGTTGGTTGATTTTATGACGGCCGATTATCTACACGAGGGATATAGGCTCTAGGGGGAAATGCCTTCCGTGGGGGTCTTTCTAAGGGATCCTAACCCGTATTTACAGCAAGTTTCGAAGAAAACCACGGAAAACTCCGAACGGTTAGGTCAACGTGCGCGACAGAAATTTTAACCCAGCCCCTCCCGTCTACCAGCTTTGGGACCAGAACCTCTCAGCCACTGGTGGGGCCACCGGAAATTTTGACAGAAAATATATCAGGATCTATTGCAGAATATGTACGTACCAACGATTGGTTGTGAGTGAATTTCAATATCTGCTAAGATATGGAATAGTAAACTTTGTGTTCTTTTTGATGAAATCAATCGTTTACACCTTAACCCTTTCTAATGCAGCGTTCATCCCTCTTATTTTTAATTACGACATGCCAAATTTGTACCATAATGTTTGTATAAAATTTTGTTTTTATATTTTACGCTATAAATATGTGTTATTTTGTCTTATGTGTCTTGTTTACTCGTGACCAGTCGCTCCGGGTATGGCATACCCAGGGTGCGTACGGGTTTCAAAACTGTCACCACTATTTTTCGAAAAATAATCTTCAAATTATTTTATCGCAGTATTTGTAACAACTGTCTGTCACTGAAAAAGGTGACGCTTATTATTTATATTTATTTGTGAGAAAATAAAAACCATTCATAACTTCGGAATACGTGACTTCTCCGGGGTAAATAAAACCTTATGCAATTTGCACTTTTTATACTCATACTCGGCTTAGCTTCACCATAAAGATAAATATTCTTGGAGCGGCCAAAGATTACATGTATTTTTTTAAGTTATAGATAAGAATGAACAAATTTAGGAATGAGAGTAACATACAAAAGTGTACATACAAATAAATAAATAAATAAATAAACGCAATATTTTTTTTAATTTTATATTATACGAAATACTGTTTTCAAACAAAATTTTAAATATAACTAAATAACATGTCTTATCAAACAAATAAATTTACATAAATACTTTTCATTAAGAAATGAATGAAACTGTGTGTTTTCAGACACAAAAAAAAAATATTACGTAAGTTCAAGTAAGACTAATTACACAAAGAATGTTTTGCATGTTTTATTTTACTATTTCTCATATAGTCGTGATGAAAGTTTTTCTCGATTAAATTCTTATGACTGAAAAAAAAATAAACGAACGAACTTAAGTAAATATTTTTAAAAGATTAAAATAATTAAACAGGGCATAATTAATTTTTTATCAAAAATAAAATGTAAAAAGAATAAAACGTTTCTTAATGCAACATCAAATATATTTAATTTTTTTGTTCTCTGCTGTGTTGAGCTTTTAAACAAACAACTATTGAGATTTCAAACTTTCATGCTTGCTGATAAAAGATATAAATGAATTTAATGAAATGTAAATACAGCGATAATAATTTGGGAAAACATATACTTACAGTCAAAAGAAAAATGTAAACGGTAGCTATTTTGAGATATTTTATTTACTTTTTAAACAGTAATGAAGTTATTTTATGCTTATTATGACAGGACATAGAAATATGTAATATTAAATAACTAAGTTATCACTATATCAGATAAAGCTAAAACTTGGGATCAAAGCTGAAACACCTTTGACTGGAACTAGTTAAATTAATTGTAAGAACTTTTAAAGTGAAATATTAAAAGGGACTACGTGAAAATTGAACATGAACGAGGATGGATGGGTAATTATGATTCTGTACCGATTAAATAACGTTCTACATTTCCAAGTAAAAAGCAGGATGACATCCAGATGCTACTTATATATCAAATTTCATTAAATAATATTTAATTAAGGTATTTATAGACCTCCTCTGCTCCACGAGAATGTAGCGATGATTGTTTAATCAAGAACTAACAGTAAATAAACCTTCAATTACTACCGTAATTTCGCGCGTATGCGCCGCGTCTTAGTTAAGTCTTTTTCAAACCGGAAATTTTATCGAAAATAAGAAGTCAAATAAGTGCTAAGCAGAAGTAAGTCACATTTTATTTAAAATAAATTCTGGTAGGAAATCGAAATGTCCGAGCTGCGGCGTATACGCGCGATATTACGGTAGCCATTTTCAGCACAGGAATGTTTACTGCGTTTGAGCAGGTTTATTATAGCGCTGATATATTAGTCAACGTTAGATAACATGCATAGTTGCCAACTATTACGGATTTTTGCTAACACTATTTTTCAAAATTATAATTTACCTTACTTAATCGCAAAAATGTCATATTAAATAAGACAAATCATGCTATTAAAATATAGTGGTAGAAAAAAATCGCTATAGTTGGCAGCAATGGAAGATTCGTTAAATATATTTTTTCATATCCCTTAAGCCTGTATGCTTTTAGATTATTAATGTTTTAATTATTTTTATATTAATACAAAGTGTAGTATGCAGTCATCATAAATAAATTCAGTATCTCATGGAAATTAAATTAAAACAATAACTATCATATAGAGTAGAATTTAAATATTTATCCTCGATAGGGATTTATATACATCTGTGGAGGACGTTGTAAAATTCATGGAATTAATTTTCTTTTCTTCAGAAAACTCATTTAAAAATCTTCCGGCAGGATCATGAAATGGGAAAAAATGAAAATAAAAATAATTTGGCAGTTATTGTGATGTTTTCTTAAACTGTTTTATATCGAACCATAAAAGTATTTGTTTCCACTGTTGCCATTTTAGTAGATATATATTTTAAAAATATATATCAGAATTTCCGTATAGTACTATTAGATGTTTTTAATCAGTCATTAATTAAGGTAAATAGATTTCTGAAGTTAGGTGGATTTCTGAAAAAAAAAAAAACAGAAAGAAAATCCACTACGTTGGAAACACTGCCAGTTCCAGCAATTTTCTTTTAATTTTGGGACCTGGGTTGCTTAGAAATTAAGAATTGCTCCCAGTATTTTTGAATGGCGATTTTTCCTTTATCTGTTAATAGACATTTTGTGACAACATTAAGTAAATATTTTTCGTTCGCAATTGCTGGTATGAACTCTGCATTCCTGGTTCAAAAAAGAAGCCAAACTGGCAACCCTGGTTCGAATTTATAGCAAAGAGTACAACCGTTTATACGCATTCCTGAGATGTTTAGTCACATGTAATTTAGTACAAAAGAAATTGTACCTGCATAGCAATTGAGTTATTTTCAATGTCATTTTGCCTCATTATCAAATTATGTATATTCATTGAATTGAAACTAGGAACTAAATCAAACTTTATATAAATAGTTATATTAGAAATATGTTTTATATCCAATTATAGGAATTGTTAACAAAATTTGAAATGTCACCTGTGATTATTAAAAATGATGCATGTAATTTTTTGTATATTTCAACAAAGAAATTATCTCTAACACATTAAAAATATCATGGTAGTATAACTCCTTATATCTAGCTTCTAATTTACTCTATGTTTAACCAGAAGTAGGAATGAGGGTTAAAATAAAGTAACATTTGTTTGGATTAACTAAGATTTAAAACTAAAAGTTCATTAAATGCTAATTTCTTAACGATCCCTTATTTTTACAATTAAACATATTACAATGCAACTATGAATAAAGAGGAGGAGACATGTAATGTATTGTCTACCGGTTTCCATTGAAGTAATTGAGGATATAGTCACAAGATGGCGGCGGTTGTTTGTTTGCATCGGATTAACAGGGCCTAACTGACTATGGGGCAAACTTCCACCATAAAAAACGAACAAAAAGTTTTGATCTATTTATAACATAAATTCTGCATGAATAAGGCGTTTAAATAAGGCGAACATTTCAGTTCAAATTCACTAGTGGAAATTTCGGCGTTAATCAGGTTCTGCGGAACCGGTTACAATTTAAGCTTTACCATTTTCAGGATATGTCAATACTTTATTCACAGTACCATGATTTGTACCCCTAAGAACGAGTTTTGGAATAGAGGGAAAGACGAAAACATCTATTTCATTAGCATTTCTCAATAATTATATATAAAAAAATTAACCATAAACATCACGGTACAGTACATTCCAAAAGTGCATAGAAAAAGAAGTTTTCTTATTTTACAATTGAAAAAGAGGAATAAAAATTTCAAAAGAATTTATTGTTATAAATAATATCAAGACAATAATGATACTATACAAAAATAGTATAATACAATCACAGACGTTGTGAGAAAAATTAAAACTGAAATTTTACTGTCCCAAAAGTTTATAGACAATTCATTTTATTTTCTTTAACATTCAAATTTTTAAGCCTTTTTTTCTAATCACTTCAAAAACTCGATCAGGCATACTCAAAACAACAGTTTGATAAAACTCTGACTGTAAAGAAAACCAACTTCGTTTAGTTTGCAGCTTTAGATCTTGATCCGTTGCAAATTGACATTCATTAGCATATTCGACTCTAGCTAATATTCCCCAGATTTCTTCTATTAAATTCAGGACAGGACTTATGGCTAGTCAGTCCATAACAGTTACTTGGTTTAGTCTTAACCACTGCATTGTAGAATTGCGGCATCTTTTAACTTACCGAAACTGTGGCTCGAGTTACTCCATGGTTACATGTATGAAAATAAACAACCAAGTAAAAATAATAGATAACGTGCGTAATTTTTAAAAAAGTACTTGAAAATTAAATGATAGCATTCTAAATAATAACTTCAAAGCCCGTGCAATTATGGAATATTCTCATTTGTTTTTTAAAATGACTCGGAGAGAGTCGAAACATGTCAAACAACCTAATAAAAGTTATTTTAATTTGTATTATGTTGTTAATTTACACCTTTTAGCATTTAAAAGAAATATGCTATTCACTATTTGGAAACAGTGGTACTCAAATATAAGCACCTCTACTAACGCCGTGAACTACTTAAATTTTTAATGTATTTTTCACTTCTAATTATTGTGTATTTTATTGGTGAGTAAATTTAATAATTGTGTTAATAAGGTCTTTACATCCCATTCATTTTTTTCAGAAGTCGTTCCCCACCTTATTAGTTTCGAAAGTCTGTGTTTATTAATGGTTATATCGTATTTTTTCTTCTAATCTTCAGCTGATAAAAATTTGTAGTATTGAACACAAATACTTCATTATAATTGCTTTCTGTCGAATAATATATAGCCTACATCCCATTTTTATCTCTTTGTTTTATCAATTAATTCCAAGGCAGTAAGTGTCCATGTGTACGATGTAAAACCCAACATAAATTTAGCTTTTCATACTATCGTAAACACGTGAGCAACATTCGAATTTAAATAGATGTTTATAAGGGAATAATAAATTTCAATTCTTGTCATTTAATTATTTTCTCAAAATAATTTATTAAATTCCTTTTTATCAACGAGTTTCATTAATTTTTGTCCCTTCTTTATTCTCATTGAATAAATGGTATGCTTGTCTTTATTTATTTAGATTTCATATAATTTTGCGAAATTTAAACAGGAGATTAAATATTTTGCAATACAAAAACAAAGTATTTTTCTTAATTTCTTAATTATTAAAATTTTCTCATTGGGTAGCTATTGTATTATATCGAATTTATTTTCAAGGATTTAAACTCTTACATGAAATTTATTTGCCTACGTTATAGATTGCAGATCAATCAATGAAAAACAGATCGCCCAATGCGCGAATAGTCTTTCTTTCGCCATGAATATCATTAAAACTTAAAAGGACAGCTTTATCTCGTGGTGAAGTTATTGCGCTTAAATGAGACGAGATTCCTCTTAGCTTTGTTGCATTTAGGGTGTATTTATCATTTTATTAAGCAGAAAATGAGTAAATTCTGTGCCCCAAGTTAAAAACTAACTTGTTTGGTAGAAATTCAATCATTATCTGTAATATAAAAAGCTATATACGATTTACGCATTTACATTAGTTAACACCTAAATGATATGCTCAAAGTAATTCAATGTTACAAAGCATTTTATTCCACAATCAGTTCATCTTAAAATATTCATTTAATTGGTATCTTTTTTTAAAACTTAATAAGGAGTTCAAATACATAAAGTTGAAAGTTGAAACACTTATTATTGAACTTCTAATATATTAATAACTTAATTTAATAATGAATTAAATTATAAAAATATAACTTTGAAATACATAATATTGATTATATTATAATTAAATAATGAATGTTTAAACATTCATACTTGAAACATTTTCAACTTTGACCATGTAGAAAACAAGAAGTAACTATAATGAATGACTAGTATAACATACATTTTAGCTTAGGATTGCTTGTTACTGTATATTATAAGCAAATATTATGATTATTAGTTTGCCTTCAGCTCATTTTTGCTTTTCGTCTTCCGTGTAAGTAGTAATATATATATATATATATATATATATATATATTTGTTTTCTGAAATGTATGGATCTAGATCAATGGTTCTCAAACCTTTTTTAACCACGTTCCCTAAAGCATCTCTAACATATAATTCCCCCCCCCCCTTCTCTATTTGGCATATAATTCTTATCATTTAAAAAGAGACTCTCACATTTCATATATTTTATAATTAGATTATAGTACTATTATCCATTAAGGAATAGTATCTATTAAGAAAAGCTAAAATATCTTTCGATAATAAGATCTCTCTATGAATAACACACAATGAATAACACGGTTTCATGAACCGAACCTGTCTGGCCACTGTCGTACTCATGAAAGGGGTTACGATCGCGCCGATACAGGCCTCATGAAAAAAATGGGGGCAATATCCAGTCCTGGATGGGCGCCGTGCTTTTTTTTAAAGCACCCTAAGAGTCTTAATCTCTAAATGCTACGTTGGCATCAAAATTTTCAGCTGAAAATTTTCTTTTTATTAAGTACTAGCTGAATTGCCCGGCCTTGCCCGAGCCCGTGTAATAAAATTAAACCTATAAAACAAGTAATATAAAAAAAAATTTAAATTCAATTCCTACTTTTTAATCATAAATATATAAAATAAACCCGTGCAGCATTAATGTCCCACGTTATTTTTATTGAACATTATTTTATAATCATCGTTGCGGTATTTTATTTTTTGTTGGCATCACTAATTTGAGATAAATCTTTCATTTCTTTTAGGAAAACAATGGGAGAAATTTTTATCTCCCATATAAAAATTAAAATTAATTAATTAAATTGAATTAATGAATTAATATTTGAAAAAACTGTATTAACATCAATTGTCATCCAGTACAAGTTTTAAAAAATTTATTTGAACTTGAATGGATGAATATAAAATATTTTATTAACGATTGAAAATTCCAACAATATATATAGAGAGAGAATGTGAGCTAATAGTAGGAATTAAAAAAAACGAAACTATAGCCACGGTCTCCGATGGTCTCTGCACAGTATACTGGGCATGCTCGTACGCTTCGGAAAATCTTTTATGTCCCCCTTCCACCGTTAGGGGAGCATTCTGCTCCAAAGTCCAAACAAACCTCTTCCCGAACGAACCACTGAGACAGGTCCCTGCAGACTACGGCACTATATACTAGGCGGGCTACAAAAATGAGCTGGTTTGGAGAAGATGGGAACATTGTTAGCCGAGTTATTGAAGTAAGGCAGAGTTGGAGAAAATAACTTTGAGGGAGGTGTCGAAGGGGAGGGAATATTCAAGGGTCCTTCAGAAAATGACTAATTAGGAAGACCACTATGCATCATTAAAAATTCGTTTGTTTGGTTAAGCTTGGAAATTAATTACAAATTTGGCTTAAACTATTATTCAGAAATAGTGGTAACTGCTACTCATCAATTTACTTTAATATTATAGAGGGTGACTGTTAAATTAATTATAACGTTTGAAATCTTGTGCGGTGAAATCGGAAAGATAGTTGCTGAGTTATGGAAACGGAGCATAGTTAGAGAAAAAACCTTGAATGAGGGGCCGAAGGGTGAGGGGATGTCCAAGTTCCTTCAGACGATACCCCACACGATATACAAAAGGAATTTTTTCAAGTACCTTATTTAGCCCCTGCATTTTTTCAGATTTATTTGTGAATGGCTAATAATCTATAAATATATGTGGCAATAGCATTTATAACTCTCCCCAAATTGAACTTTCCACGTTCCATAGTTTACGAGACAAACGGCTGTGACAGACAGACACACGAGTCATCTTATAATGGTTTCGGTTTTACTTTTTTAAGTAGTAAAACCTAAAAAGAGAAAAATATAAAAGAAAATCAAAGACTTTACCATCGCGCCTAAAATTTTAAAATAAATGATTTTCGTGAGCTCATTCGAATTGCCAAGGAATATGGAAACACTATTTCAGATAAGAATTCTCTGCCTATTTTTTTTCTTTTATAGTCAGATTAAAAATCTTTCTTTCTTTTAAAAATCTTTTTTTCTGGTATTAATCGCAGATGACGTATTATTTTTCAAGGAACAAATACGGCAAAAAAATCTATTTGGAAAAAATATATATAATAAATGAAAAAGTTCTGGGGGTGAGCTTCTATTCACTCTGGATACATTAATACATTAGGATTTCATAATTGCCTTTATTTCAATTATCCTTCAAAACCATTCTTTTGCAGATGCTTACTTCACAAAAGATACCTCTTCTTGGAGTTTCATGATTTTACGGACAGTGGCAACTTCCTGGTGTTAAAAATTACGGCTGGTCTTGAAAGCATCCAGTTTTTCTCCTTGCAATTATATTTATACGATGATGATGATTATAAGGATTACCTTAATTTCAATACATGTAATAAAATTGTAGAAAGTATATAAGTAATTAAAACTTTAAATATTTTTAATGGGAATACTAAGCAAAAAAGCAATAGCGGTTTATATTGTTCAGAAATGCAGGTTTGGGGTGGGGAGAAATCATTGAAAAGTTTTCCTTTGTAAATCTAAAATTTATTTTGAAAAGAATTGTACTTTGATGCAGGATTCGCACGCTTTTAAGTCACGCCCCATTTTGTAAGGACTCTCCTACCAGTAATCGCATAAAAATATCTTCTAGGTAATGAATCTTGAATACCATTAAGAAGAAAATGATCTTTCAATTATACTGGTGGCGGAGTCCTTACAAAATGGGGCGTGGCTTAAGAGCGTGCGAACCTTGCTTTAATGTCAAAATTGTCTAATGTGCTCAACATTAGCATTTTGATAAATAACAAGCATACATTTTGATAAATAACCAGCAAAATAATAGCTAAGAAGTTTAGTTATAAAAACCTAAAAATACGTTGATGCATTATTATATGCTTTTTCATTTTTTTTTAAATTTAAGTTGTTGATGAAATATTTTCTAATTTTTTTAAAGTTAGCTTAACACAACCTCATCGGTATGTTTTCTTGAAATCTGGTTTTTAAAAAAGTAGCACTCTCTCTCTTCTGAAAGTCATTCGTAAATAGGTTTCTCAAGTTTATCCGTAATTTAAATGTACTGATTTAATATCCTTAATATAAAATGTCTTACAATCTAAAAACATATGACTAACAGGATAAAAATGCATTTTCTGTATGGTAGTAGCCACGCCCTTAGACAACGATGTAATAAAACAAGAATTCTCGTTTACCGTCCCGAATGTATAAATGATTTTAGATGTTGAGGGAACCTATCTACGAAATGCACCTAAAGTAAAACGGAAATTTTAAGTAAAACTCACACCGTAAATTTTTAAAAAATAGAATACTATATAGTTATTTAATTTGCTAATATTACGTAGACAGAAGATGACGAACGATAACAGCCTCCTCTTATACGGCACAATACCAAGCACACCAACACCATTCACTCAGAACCCTAATTCTTTCCTAACTAATCCTTACTAACATCTTTGTTTTTGGGAAAAAAAAAAAGATATTCTCCCCCCCCCCTTTTTTTTTGTGTTAGTTTTTTTATTTTTTTGTACCAACAATATTTCAGTACTCTAACCAGCCAGTTTTCTCCACTTATCATGTACTCCGGGGATGCGTGGTATAGACCACAGGTGCCTCGGTCAAAGTCTTTCGAAGTCGTATTACGTAGAAAAGATACTTCGTTGTGTTCATGTCAGTCGGTTTCTTATATGAGATCGATAGTTTAGTACCAGATAAAAGTACTTGTATCAAGCTCTACATATATGGCGAGTCTTTGCTACAAGTTGTTTTATACAGATTTTCCATCTCACGGTTACATACATGACATCATCGCACTAAACGACCGTACAATATAGGTTAATTTAACTGAGGTTAAACAATAAACACGTTTCAAACCAGAATTTCTTTTAACCCTCCAGCCGCGGATAACGCTCCTATCGCGTTTCACCTATTCTTTACAATTCCGCGGGGTACGCTCTTTTGGCATTGCCTACAATTTTTATAGTACATAAGTATCGGGAGACTCTATTTCCCGAATGTATTAAATGATATTAGATGTTGAGAGAACCTGTCTACGGAATGCACCTAACAGCAAAGTGAAATTTTAAGTAAAACTTACACCGTAAATGTTTTGAACATGGA
Organism: Maratus michaelseni; assembly: GCA_963931845.1. Taxonomy (NCBI): domain Eukaryota; kingdom Metazoa; phylum Arthropoda; class Arachnida; order Araneae; family Salticidae; genus Maratus; species Maratus michaelseni. The sequence continues at coordinate 42,971,903 of OZ007588.1, read as the reverse complement.
ATGCAATATAAAAATTTAATTTTTTGAAAGAATGTCCCCTAAAAATATCCTTTGTGTTCATGTCAATCGGTTGCTTACATGCGATCGCTAGTGTAGAGATGAGAAAAACAGTTACCTTTTTTTGTAACAGGTTCCGTTGTTTTAAGAACAGCTTGGTAACAGGTTACAATAACTTACTAATTTTTTACCACAGCCTAGAAATTTGTTGAAAATTGCATTTTAAGGGATTTTTCTTTCTTTTTTTATATCTTTTTTTAATTTAGGACATTTTTTGCGAGTTTTGCCTAAATATTTGTACTTGAAGAACAATTTTTGGACTTTTGGGTAGCATTTTACATATTTTACATTTTTGAAATATTAATATCTGAAAAAGATTCTAGTAAGCTCAGATTTAAAACGTAGAGTTTCAATTTATGAATGATCAAAACAAACTTTCGAACTTTAACAGTGAAAAGGTAAGGAAAAACTGAACAGTTTTATATCTTTATTAAAAAGGATGAATATATTGCATGCTATATTCAACATGATGCTTCTTCTATTACTAGAGCATCCTACTTTTATACTTCCACACCCTGTCTTAATGTATGCTCCGAGCAGAAATAAAAAATATACCTACAACCTACATCTAAAAACATCTCTAGATAAGCGGAAAGTACATTTTTTTAAATTGCTATCATTCAAAACTCTCTCTGATTTAAAATGCTTCCAAATCATATGTCATACATTATATAAAACAAGTCTCAATATTTTAGTGTGCAATATCATATATTCAAGTAAATTTAATACTATTGCAGATTCACGACCCTAATAATTACACCATTCGATAGATATATCACACTTATTCGTAAAATGCACACACACAAAAAAATATTGTTCCTTAATATGAGTGACTCATTGATCACAAACATATGTGGTGTTACTAATATGATGATGATATTACAATATATTATGATGGTATTACAAAATATATGAGCCGTTAATTAAAAAAAAATAGCCATGAAGTTCTTTATTTAAATGTTGCGTTGTATCTGCAAAACCCGTAGCATTCTTTGCGGTTAATCAGTTGTAAGAATAAAAATAAAAGAAAGTTCTTACTTGCATGGTGTCTGCTGTAAACAAATGAAGAGGAGCCTTTTTAACAACATAAATCAAATCTTTAATCTTTTTTTAGAAGAGAAGAAAAAGGCCTTCACCCCGTTGGTCACCTTTTTTTTTTTTAAATAAATGCGTTGTCCGATAAAGATGATCTTTTCCATTCGAAGAAATGTCTTTATAAATTAAAGTGCAGCATCAATTCAATTTTCTAAAGATGAAAATTTCAATTAAAACTTTTGCGCGCCACCAGGAAATAAATTCAAACAGGGTTATTAACTATGCAGACTTCGTCTTAGAATTTCGCCGGACCCCACATTTGTCGGCAGGCAGGCAGGTCTGGCTCCTGCGATCTTTTTAAAAGAAAAATTATATCATAACGGCTTCACCAACAAAACAGATTCTAATTTAAAATTAACGAAATTTTTAATTTATAGTAAGTAACGGGGACGATAAAAGTATCCGAACAAAAAAAAAAATTAAATCTATTAGAGAATTTTTAAAATTATTCAATATCTTCATAAGCAAATCCGAAAGAATACATTTAAAAACATTTATTTTAATTTGCTCTAGCAGTCGTCAAATAAACACGCCTCCGAAAGCGTGAGCCGCTACCTAATGCATACGTCACGAGAGGGAGAGAGACCGCGCACCGCCCCCTGAATACTAGGCCTGAGCGCTGACAACAGTGGCGGCTGTCGCAGGCCGATTTTTTTTTCAGCGTTTGAACGTTCCCTCGAAATTCCACACCAATAATTTCTAAAAGTTTTCTTCGCCTTGTTTTTCGGAGATCAAATAAGTCAAAAATAACTTTTAGATATTATTAGTGTTGAAGTTCGAGGGACAGTACAAACGATTCCGCTTGCGACAGCCGCCATTGTTTTCAGCGCGCAGGCCTAGTATTCAGAGGGCGGTGGACCGCGCTTCGATGACGTCATTGCAATACGTGCAGATTGGAGAGAGAGCACATAAGCTAAGAGTGCAATACGGAGGAAACCGCCAATCCATGCCCGATGCAAAACACTCGCGTAAAAATAAATATGGTATTAAATCCAAACAATACCGATGTGAAAGGCCGAAATGTGACCGTGTGTGAAATTTGAAGGGATAATCGAATACACCAAAACAAACATTTAATGCGTTTTATAATTCGTGATTGACGCTGAAATAGTAAGACTAAGGGTCACATTTTAAATTCGGAGAAAAAAAAATATTAAAACTGAAAAATATTTCATGAAATTATACCGTATAGTAGTATCAGCAACCGCATATCAGTTGTTGCCACTATGTCTGTATAGTAATATAGTTTATATTACTCCTTATTTAATATAAAATACGGGCGTAGTTCCGAAATAAACTTACCGAACTCATTCCTAATGTGTATTTCAAAAAGAGGAAAAAAAAATTACTTTTCCGGCTGAGCCGGAAGGACTTTTAATTTTAATTCCGCACTTAGATTTGAATTAGCGAATGAAATTTAGAAATTCCCAAATAAAACTTCTTACAGAACTGACTTAAATATTTATTTAAGCTTCATTATGAAGAAATTATATTGGAAAATTTCTGACTTTATTCACCACTTTGTGAAACTTAATCTTTGGATTTTTTTTGTTTTCTTGGAATACAGAGGGTGTTCGCACAATTTTTAGACGATGTTTTTTTTTAACGTTTAAAATATGAATATTGCTTTCTGAAATAATCTATATGATAATCTTGTTTCTTGACTCTCATTCTGCGTAATGCTTTCGATGGTAGAAGGTTTTTTGTAAAATTTACAGGGGTTTTGCTTCCCATGCCTCTTTAAAAACTTTCCAGATACGATCAATCATGGTGGTTTTGCGCTTTGAAAGAGCTCTTTTTAGCAGACCAAATGCAGAATAAACCGTAAGAGAAACGTCAGGTGACTTCTTAGGAATATGTTGAAAGGTATAAATGCAATACCTGTGTGAGTTTTTAATGTTTTCAATGAATACAGCGGTAGTTTTTGAAGTACGAGTGGTAGCTTTGCTTTGATGCAGTTTCACCCTTTAAAAGTCGTTGAAATAAAGAAAATAGCATTTTTTCTGTAAATATCGGATGTAACACATTCTCTTAATAATATAATGAATTGATTGTCACATTTTGTCCAATATTCTTATTTTTATTTTCTCATTGTAAGATAAATTTGCGACAGTCCTAAATCCTTACCTGAAACTTCGTTTTCAGCCTTGAAATGGGCTCTTTTTTTTTTCCTGTTTTTTTTTTTCCAGCTGGTATCTTTTTACTATGTATACGTACTCATTTTTGGGATAGTACTTTCCAATCAATAGTTATGTCTATTTCGCACTAAAAAGTTTATATATTATGCGCTTTGCAATCATTTTAGACTGTCGAATTAGCATACTTCTGTTCGGGAAAAAAAAAAACAAAAAAAAAACGCATCTTCCCATTCACAGCTTGTTTGAATGCGCCATCTTGATAGAAGAATAAATTTGAAAGCATCAGACAATAATATGAATTACAAATAATAAGTTGTTGAAAGAAAATTTTCCTCTAAAATAATTCCATTTTTTTAAATCATTTATCAAATTTGTCTAAAAAATGTGCGAACAGCCTCTGTAAAAAATAAAATGTCAATTCATGTATAAGATAGTTTTGACAGACTACCATTTACATGTAGTATTTTTAAATTTTACAAATTCTCAAAAAGCATTTTTAACATACTAAAACAGCTTATTCAATTTTATATTCATAAATAATTTTTTGTGTAAATAACTAAGTTGTTTATTTATTTTAGTATAACCTATATAAATATTCTTTAATATTTTATACTAAACTTCGTAAAAGGAAAGTAAGATTGTCTAAGGGAAAAGTGATATGGTTTGTTACTTTCATAATGAACTATGATAAACTGTTTATTAAAATTTCCTTTAAAATCTACACAAACTACTTTTATATAAATAGCAATGTTCTAAATTTACATTTCCGCCACATAAATTGAACCTTGTTTAGAAATTGAATCGCCTTCAAAGTTTGCTTTTATAAACGAAACATAGTATTGTTTAACTATATGACTATGTTAGTTTTTAAGTAAAACACTTTCAAATTTATTAAAATATTTATAACCAACTCATTGCTTAGTATTAATATTCTTATCCAATTTTCTGTTATAGACTGTGTATTCGACTTCCCTAATGTCTTATCTAATGACAGATTAAGTATGGCGAACATTACTATTTTTAAAAAGTGGTATTAACCGTTTGAGTACTATGAAGCGCGATAGCGCCGCAATGTATCTGCGATCAAACAAATTTCAACGGATCAAACAACCCAGAAATTTTATTCAATAATTGAAATCATTTAATTTTTATTCAACAGTTGAAATAGTTACAGCGATCTAGTGAGTTACATTTTATAAGATAAAATTTCTGGGTTGAAACACAATTTGTTTGATCCGCAGATACATTGCAGTACGCTTAGCACTCAAACGGTTAAAACGGGCGTTGTTAAAACCCATTTAAAATATTACACCTTGAAAACCGCACATTTCACATCTATTTCAAATTTTACTTCTGAACCAAAATTAAAGTGTAGTATTTTACATGGAACAAGAGTCGTAGTTTTATGCGTTGAAAGAGCTTCAATTTTTTTTTTTTTTTTTTTTTTTTTTTTACACTGTGTTACATACAACTGAGCAAAAATCAAATAATTTGTGACAGATAATGTTTTTTCTGTTCGACTAACATTCTTAATATGATCAGAATTCTTTATTTTGCAAAAAATAATAATAATTGTTATTATATATATATATACAGTGACCTCTCACTTATACGCGATACATGGTAATTAGAACCAGTTTCTTTTTTATGTAATTTCCCCCTTATTTAATCGCAGAATTTATAAAAATTTTACTGTGTCAAATTAATAGTGGTACAAAAACGTAATTACTGAACATCGCGTAAGTGAGGGGACACTGTATATATATGTCGATATCTGCAACTAAAAGTTATTCTTAATACTTAAAATATAAAAATGGTTGATCGGAAATTACAATCTATGCTATAAAGCAAAAACAGGTCCGGGAGTAACTTGTGAAACATTGCAATATGTTTTCTTATGAAACATTGCATAATGCTTTAGGAAATGTTAGCACTCTGCGATTACTTTAAAGAATGGAAGTAACAAGCAGTATATTTCTGATTAATCCATTTGTGGTATTTCTACGCATAAGAGATCAACCAGAATCAATTATTATTATTATTATTATTATTATTTTGAATAAAAAATAAATGACCTTTTCCGAAATTTATCTGAAGAAATATATTTTGAAGAAGCATATAACTCATGAATATATTCCATCAAGTATATTCTGAAGAAATGAAAAAACAAAAACTTGTTTATCTCGAAGGATTCATGTTTACTTTTGCGCAGATTGGCAAAAGAAAAAAAATCTATGGAAAGTCCATACTGTAGTGAAATAGTTTATTTGATATTAAAATGGAATAGGTGGAAAGTAGAATTACGACTCGATATCTCGGTATCTGTTTCACCAAAATGTATTTACTGAAACTAACTTTACGATCATTTATTTAAATAAAACATTTACTTTAACTGTATTATCTCTCTATATTTCCGTTACCTGCCTCTGGGATTTCTACTGAACCAATTTTAAGTATTATTTTTTTAATTGAAAGCGGTTAATTTGTAGTCAATCCAACACTATGTATCTTTTTTCAAATATTTCCATTTTATTTTTTTATTTTAAATGTTTTCAATGATTTTTTTTTCAAAATGTAGAGATTAGGAATTTTTTAATGACAAGCGATTAAACAAAAACGCTCATTTTCATTCAATAAGTTGTTACATTTCAAAAGAAATAAAAATAAATTGTTTTTAGAAAATCAGTATTTCTGAAATATTTCAGGGAAGAATGATAATTAAAATTCATCGAATTTCAAATTGCTGCCTATGCGTACTTCGATTAGTCATATTTCTATAATATCACGTTATGTAAAATACTCCTGTGCTTAGAAAAATTAAGAAATTTGTACACTTCTTTAAAAAAAAATTCTTTAATATTGACGCGTAATTCTAATAATCATTTTTTTAATATCATGCTTTACCCAAAGACTAATATCCATTCAGTTTATAATATTTTCTTTAAATTTGCTAAAACTGTTAATATTTTGACCATAAATTTGTCATTTAGAAACAACCTCCTATACGGTTAATTTAAATCTTGAATCTTGCAATCCACACTTTCTTAGAAAGCTAAAATACACCAACTACGTTTTCCCCGCAAAAATGTAATTTTCCTCCATCAGATACATGGTTCGACTAGACAAGAATAGATTTAAGGTGTGACCTAACCTCAAAAAGTAATACGAAGCCTATATCAGGCCACAAATTCGGGAATAATTGAGTGAAAACGTGAAATAGGATTCCAGCTGGTGTATTTTCTCACTTCAGTCATGAATATTAAGAAATAGATTTTGCGCGTCAGAGACAGAACAAAAAGGATAAGTCGGCAAATTAAATCGTCAAAATTTTGGGTAATCTTGTTATGCAAAGACGGAATTATTCAACTATGTTGTTGGAAAACATTAATTTTCTTTATTCTGAATTTAAACACTGCATTTTTAAAATAAATGTATATTGTAGCTAAAATTAAATTTAATTTTTGTTCAATTATTTCTTTTGAATGTGTTAATTTTAGAATTAATTCCATGTAGATTTTTGTGAGTATCCATCAGTGCGTGTTTATCTGTCTATTTATAAGGAAATTACATTAAACATGTTGAAACTTCCATGAAAATTGAAATTGCATTTGAAATGAAGTAGGTCAATTTTTTTAATTAGCATTCGCATTGTATCGTATGCCGATTTTTTCACGTGGATAATTTATTTTCTTTGTAAATGAAAAACGATGTTACAAAAATTAGACATAGTTAACCCTTTGATTAATTGAGCCACGACTGAAAACACGAGGCACTCTTTCACCACTATTAACAAAATTTGCCTTTTTTATGATATAAATTCTCCGTTTAAATAATGCGACGATTACTATTCCTAAATCCTGCTACTCCCCGTCCGAGGGAAGTTCCCCCATGTGCCCGGATGATCATCAGGCTTTAGATCTCATAAGCCGCCGCAATAAAAAAAAAAAGATCGGATAGAAGTTCATCAAAATATCGCCAATCTGCGACCGGCTCCGGCGAACATGTTGCACTCCTATTTGAACACGTGCTCAAATATTATAATAAACCACCATATACAGCTACATAAAACTAACGTATGATAAATTTCTATTTCCATTGAATAAGCTAGTTGCATTTAAGTATCTATAGGTATAATTTAGTAACGGGCAATTAGTCTGATGGCGTTCCTGTCTATTTACCTATCCATTTATATAAATACAAATTTGTCTGTTTTTATCCTGTAATTTCCGTAGCGATAAATTAGTTTTTCATATTTTATTATAAAAATCCCTGACGGCTCGGCCTACAGGCACAGGTAGATTTCGAAGACGCAGACCGTGGGGCGCCTGTTTGTCGAGAATTGCGGAAGAAATGACCTTTTTTACGATGATGCGGCAGTTTGAACCGCCTACTTCGAAACCTAACTTGTTTGCAGGCGGATCCGGCAGGGATTTTTTTGTTTTTAATTTTTGTTTTGGTATAACGGTTGGTCCTATAAAAAACTTGTCAATATAAATGTTTTAGATAATATTAAGAGGATTTATAATAAATTTAAGCGGATTTGAAATCTTGGGAATTGACGAAGTTATGAATTTTTTTCTTCTAAAACCCCCCTTCCCCCCCTCTTAAGGCAATTTTTAATTATATCAAAAATCTGTCATACATAAATTTTCGGCCCTTCTCCTAGAAGTAATAATAACTTCAAACGGATTCGATACGTATCATAATTAAGAAATTATGGGTTTTTTTCTGTTTTCACAAAAAGGCCCCCCCATCCCCCCCCCCCCCTGGTTCGATTTTGCCCATTAACGAACTTGACCGAGATTTTATGCCTCTTGATTTTATGTATCAGTTTCGAACAGATGCGGGAGTTGGAACCGCTTATTTCAAAAAATAACTTGTTTGCAGGCGGAGCCGGCAGGGGTTTTTTTTGTTTTTAATTTTTTTTGCTATAACGGTTGGTCCTATAAAAAACTTGTCAATATAAAAGTTTTAGATAATATTAAGAGGATTTATAATAAATTTAAGCGAATTTGAAATCTTGGGAATTGATGAAGTTATGAATTTTTTTCTTCTAAACCCCCCCCCCCCCGCCCTTCCCCCGCTTAAGGCAATTTTTAATTATATCAAAAATCTGTCATACATAAATTTTCGGCCCTTCTCCTAGAAGTAATAATAACGTCAAACGGATTCGATACGTATCATAATTAAGAAATTATGTTTTTTTTTCTGTTTTCACAAAAAGCCCCCCCCATCCCCCCCCTTGGTTCGATTTTGCCCGTTAACGAACTTGACCGAGATTTTATGCCCCTTGATTTTATGTATCAGTTTCGAAAAGATGAGGGAGTTGGAACTGCCTACTTCGAAAAGTAACTTGTTTGCAGGCGGAGCCGGCAGGGATTTTTTTTGTTTTTAATTTTTTTTGCTATAACGGTTGGTCCTATAAAAAACTTGTCAATATGAAAGTTTTAGATAATAATAAGAGGATTAATAATAAATTTACGCGGATTTGATATCTTGTGAATTGACGGAGCTATGATTTTTTTTCTTCTAAACCCCCCCCCCTTTTCCCCCCCCTTGGAGCCATTTTTAATTATATCAAAAATCTGTCACACATAAATTTTCGGCCCTTCTCCTAGAAGTATTAATAACTTTAAATGGATTCGATACGTATAATAATTAAGAAATTATGGGTTTTTTTCTGTTTTCACAAAAAGCCCCCCCACCCTCCCCCCCTTGGTTCGATTTTGCCCATTAACGAACTTGACCGAGATTTTATGCCCCTTGATTTTATGTATCAGTTTGTAAAAGATTATTGCAGAATTTTTCCAGTTATCGTGGTCAGAAAAAAGTGACATAGATATATATATATATATATATATATATATATATATATATATATATATATATATAAAGTTTTGAACTGGGGGTGGTTTTGGGTTCTGGGAGTCATGATCGGCGTAGATCTGCAAAAATTTTTCAAAATTTCCAACTTAGGTGAGAATGTAATAGGTAGTATTTCTTACGAAATCTACCTAAAAATAAAGTACTGCGTTGATTTTGTCTGAAATTCTTATAGCTATAGCATTATTATTATTATTATTATTATTTTGTAACGCTTGTTTGTGAAATTTATATGAAGTTAAACTTTATCAAGAGTTAGTCAGTTAAACTAAGTTAAAGTAGTTATCAAAATATTTTATAAAAACCACTGCTAGATATGTCAATTTCTGAGTTGAAAAATAAATCAGAAACGTTTAACCCTTTCCGGCGCGGAGTAAGTTTGTTTGTAAAATGGTAATCATTTCCTTAAATAAAATAAAATGGTCGTTAATTTGAGCTTTCTAATAGTATGGGATAAAACAGCGCCATCTATTGCTGATATTTTGGGTAATAATAAGAATTATATAAAATCCGACATCACTCATTAATCTCCTGTAAGAAATACTTATAATAAAAATTAATGCAATAGACATATATTTAGAGTTAAAAAAAATAACTCACAATTTCATACAAAACTTTAAAACCTATTTCGACCATTAATATTTTACTTGGCGTATGGCAACCCGATGTGTTTCATTTAAATTGCATAAGATCTTTCGATTCTTTGGAGTAAAACAAATCTAATTTTATGATAAATTTAGGTACAAATGTATTAATTTTATGAAATATAATATTTTAAATAATAAATGTTAGTAATGATATTTTTAAAGTTTAGTGCAATTTCTCTATGTAGACTAGTGATGGGCCGATTCGAGATCTTTTAAGAATCGATACCTTAGTTTTCGAAAACTTTTCAGAATCGAGATCAGAATCGATTCTTTGTATTCAAATGTAGTAGCACTAAGAACTACTCCAGACTTCCTTCAAACTAATAAATGAGGGACGACATTTCGTCTGTTTCACTCTTCGAATGTTTATTCTACGTAAAATCGTTTGCTTTTTTTTATGATCACGTGTCAGATTCACATCAGTCTATTAGAAAAGTATGAGTAGCGCCTCTTTCAGCAAATGAAATGTTTATTTTTCGTACAAATGTTTCTCCTTTTTTTTTTTTTTTTTTTTATGATAACGTTTTATAATTTACAGCTGCAGAAAAATTTCTTTTCTTTTTATTGTTTTTGAGTCTTGATATAAATATTACGATTGTCATTAGAGAAACAAAAAATACAAGAATTTTTTGTCTGGATGACTCTATCCCATTGAACCCTACACCACCCCCTCCCAGGGTAAGATAATTTTAGGTATATTTCGAAGAAATACTACCTATTACATTTTCCCCTAAGTTGGAATTTTTGAAAAATTTTTGCAGATCTACGCCGATTATGACTCCCAGAACCCAAAACCACCCCCAGTTGAAAACTTTATCTATCTATCTATCTATCTATCTATCTATGTCACTTTTTTATGGACACGATAACTCCCACAAATCTCTTCCAAACTAATACATAAAATCAAGGGGCATAAAATCTCGGTCAAGTTCGTTAATGGGCAAAATCGAACCAGGGGGGGGGGGGATGAGGGGGCTTTTCGTGAAAACAGAAAAAACCCCATAATTTCTTAATTATGATACGTATCGAATCCGTTTAAAGTTATTACTTCTAGGAAAAGGGCCGAAAATTTATGTAGGACAGATTTTTGATATGATGGCCCCAAGGGGGGTGAAAGGGGGGGTTTAGAAGAAAAAAATTCATGACTTCGTTAATTCTGAAGATATCAAATCCGCTTAAATTTATTATAAATCCTCTTAATATTATCTAAAACTTTTATAATGACAAGTTTTTTATAGGACCAACCCTTATAGAAAAAAAAATTAAATCAAAACAAAAACAATCTCTGCCGGTTCCGCCTGCAAACAAGTTAGGTTTCGAAGAGGGCGTTTCCAAATGCCGCATCATGGCAAAAAGGTCATTTCTTCCGCAATTCCCAACAAACAGGCGCCTCACGGTCTGCGTCTTCGAAATCTACCTGTGCCTGTAGGCCGAGCCGTCAGGGATTTTTTAATTTTGTTTTCCTATTAATGCTCATGTGTTTCAAACTTATCTTAAAAAAGGGATTCAGGGTGGCAAAGTCCCTTGACGGAAAAAAGAACTGCTTCAATTTCCTTTTTAAAAACATGTTGGTAAAAAAAAAAAAAAAACTTATTTATATTTAGTATTTCTTAATTGATAAATTCTTGTATTGCTTTTTATGTTGATAAGTTAAAAAATTATCTTGCATGATAACTCGGACAAAAAAAAATCTTAGTTTAGATTATTTCCTGTTTATATTCTGCAATTTTAAAAGCAGACTACACTGTGGACCATTGCCACACGTGTTCCAAAATCTTGCCCGTCCCAAGGTATAATTCTGCCGACGTCCATGTCTCTTAGTATTGAAAGTTATATCTTATTATTTTCTAAGATTTAGAAGGCGAAGAACCGGCCCTCCCCTGCATACGCCCGTAAAAGTAAGCAATTTTTCTTTAATTAGCAAAATCAAGATTTTTTTTTTTTTTTCGAACGTACAATTTTATTTTTTACTATGAGTAATTATTTTGATCGTAAAATTTTTATTAAAATTTTATTAAATTTTTAAAAATTTAATTAAAAAAATTATATTTACGTTTCTTAAATACAAATTCACAGAATGTTATTCATTATAATCGTTTTCTTAAATTAAAATCCATATGATCGATTTAACTAAAAGTATATATGTATATTAGTTGAATTGATTGTACGCTTAAAAAAATAAAACAAAATTTCAAAACTAAACGAGCGCTGATCATCCTGCTAACCGCAAAATTCCAGAGAAAAATATCAAACAGCGCCGAGCAGTCTAGCATTCGCTGGCGCACCTTATGAAACCATAGAAAACTTCAGCTATGAGAACTGAATACTGAATACAGTCGAAAACCGCTGTTTTCGTCGCCGATATAGATGCCAGGTGACTTGTATTCGAATACTCCTGTCTGAAATCATGACCACTTGAGTACTTGGCTGATTCGAAAACACAGATATTTTGTATTCGAATACTCCCATCACTATGAAAACCACAGTTTTTGTTTTCGTTACTGACATAAATGCCAGGTGGCTTGTATTCGAATACTTTTGTCCGAATCGAGATCACTTGAGAACTTGGCTGAATCGAGACCTCAGACATTTTGAATTCGAATACTCCCATCACTAATGTAGACGAACAGACAGTGAGCAAAATTTAAGTATAGCATTCATTAATGGATGTTATTGCTAATCGATACTCGTATTAACCCTTGTTATCCTGACGGTACTTATAAGTACCACTTTAACCCCTTTGCGACGAGTGTCTTTTACAGAATTTTTAATCTGTCCCCACCGGTTTTTCAAATGAGAAATTTTCACCTAATTGAATCGCAAAAATGCTATGATTAGATAAGGAAAACTTTACAAAAAAAATAACTGGTGAGAATAATCCAGGATTCTGAGCATCTTATAAAGTAGCTGGAAAATTAATTCAGGATATAAAGGGTTAAAGTGATTGTGAACCCTCCGAGGAGCCGATACTGACTCATTTGGATATTAGTTTGTCAAACGACAAATCAAAAGAATAGAAAAATTAATTTATAATATAATTACCTTTGAATACATCACTTATTTTATCGGAAATAGTGGAAATCGACATTCAAAGGAATTAGCTGTGCAGGATTCTTTTAGATTCCGATTAGCAGATCTTTTCTAGATTTGTCATTGGGCATTACCGTAATTTCACGCGTATACGACCTCAAACAATTCGATTTCTTACCAGAATTTATTTTAAATAAAATGTGACTTACTTCTGCTTAGCACTTATTTGACTTCTTCTTTACAATAAAATTTCCGGTTTGAAAAAGGCTTAACTAAGATGCGGCGCATACGCGCGAAATTACGGTACTTCACTTAGGTTAGATACTGCATAAGAAATAAGACAAACGACTCAATTAGTCTGGAAGGCAGCTTCACATTTTAAAAAATAATTTTAGAGTTACTGATCTTTGTTTATATATATTATTAAAATTAGGTATTTGAAACGTTTTTGTTTGAGGGCCGTTTTCAACAACGAATTCCGAAGGATAAAGTCCGCTTATTTAAATGCAAATTTTCTGTCATTAGATACCACATAGGTTAAGTTGTATTTCTAGTCATACCACCAGTAGCAATTGCTGCCAGGGCAACATTCCACGGCCCGCTGAAACCGGATATCGGACGATGTTCTGTTTAAGAATGATTGTTAGGGTAAAATCCGCAATCAGGACACATCACATTTATCAGAAGAAGCTGCCCTGTGATTAGTTAAGACAGCACCCAGCGCGCACGTTGACTAGCAGTTTTGATATCTGTACCATTTATAAGATACATAAAAATCAGCAACACTAAAATAAGTTTTAAAAATGTGACACTACCTCCCGGATTAAAACTGAAATCATATGAACAATTCATATAGTGTGCAATTTTTTTTGCTATTGGAAAAATATAATTTAAATATTAAAACACAAACACAAGCGTCTGTAGATGACAATCTACAGCTGACAAGTCTTCCGAATTTTGAATATTATTATTCAAATATTCGCTTTATTTAATGGTAGATATTTCAAATTAATAAATTCAGACATCACTATACGAAAATAGGTACAAAGAAGTCGAAAGATTAGGCAGGTATGACAATTTGAGCACAATTACAGCCATTCGTTTTAAATTTGCCAACAATTTAAGAAGAAATAGACCTTTGCTCCCGGAAATATAAAACGGTGAAAGCGAAATGTAAATATGAAATTTCAGTTAATGGTGTGCTTTTTATCATTTCTTCTGCGTTCAAGTAATTGTGCTATCTCGATTGATGGCTTAAAATAGAAGTAGCGTAAGAAGTACACTGCCTAACTTCTGGAGAGGTTCGCTTTTCGCAGAGCGCTCGTATCATATATATATCTATATTTTTTTTAATGAAAATTGAAATTCATTTTTCAAAAAAGAAGGCGTGATAGTTTTCACAGTTGGGTGGGGGTGGTTTATTCAGACTGCTTGATTCCTAACTCTTTTTTTTAATTAATTACTTGACTCTTTTAATGACAAATTAAATAAGGCGGATATTGCCTTTACAAAATGTGGTAGTAATAATGCAATTTGAGTAAAACAACCCCGCTTAACTTCAAATATTGAGTTGCATATTTCATGGAGTTTCCAAGGAGCAATGTAGTGGGCTATTTCAAATTAGAAATTTTCTTTTTAATATTTAAATGGAAAAATCTGTAATCCACCTTATAGAATAGTATAAATTAGAAATTTGTCCGTCGATTAAAAATTAAAAATTTTTTATTAAAAATTGTGGTAGAACCTTACACACCGTGAAGCAAGAACTAAATTCCATCGATAAATAATTATAGTATATTTTTATGCAAGTTGTTACTCACAACTTTGTCCATGCCATATTTAAAGAAGAATCAATGCATTATTTAAGCAGAGAATTCAATACTGATTGTAAAAACAAACAAATATGTACAATTAACTAACATTTTATCACATTTTATAGTAGAAAATACTTTTGATGTTCTCACTTTACATATTTATACTTTTTAAGATCATTTAAACTTCTTGTTCTTGAATTTTCATATGCTTTTTCTAAGAGTAAATTCACTTCCTTGTTATTCTATATTGTCATTTCTATTTAAATTGTTTTACATCTATTGCGATAGTGATTTAATATATGTTTTCGTGTCAAAGAATATAGTTTAAAGAGATTATGTTAGTGAATATTTTTGTTAATTATCAGGTGACTTCAAACATGATTTTGAGATGATTACAATCAAAGAAAACCAAAATACATCATAATGTATTTATTCCAAAAAAAACACTGTCCATTTCGAACAAAAAGGAAGATATATGTTACTTAAAAAGGAAATTAAGACGCGTTGACGCATAGAAGTTCAAAAAAGAAAAAATATCTTTAACTTTCATATATATATATTTTTTTTTATTTTTTAATGCCACTGCTTTGGACAGCTATCGAATTGCCATGGATGTCTAAATGTTTATCATACGCCCAAAAGATTCTCTAAACCTAAATGCTTATTTATTAAATAAGCTTATTGCTTTCAATCGCGAAACAAATTTGCTCTCCAATGGGGGACGAAGATTACCTGGCAAAGATATTTTGAAATACAGATTTAGATATTTTAAAATTTAAACGAATTATCAGTTATCTCGACTCACGTATCCTGGATAATCTATAAATATCAGAACAGGATAATCGATAAATATTGGAACAGAATAATCAATAACAGGGTTCATACATTTCAGAGATTTTCCAGGTATGTACCATACCAATATATTTTTCTAGACAAATTCGTCAAAATGAATCGCGAAAAAATTCGTCTCATTTAAGTTGCATTTTTCTATAAGAAAATACTGTTTCACACATTCACAAAAATTTTTTGGTCAGAAAATTCCCTGACCTGTAGGAACCCTGAATAAGTACCGGGACAAAACAATTGATTAACCCATTTAGGATCGAATTAATTTTCTCAATAAAATATAAATATTGCGATTCATACCACTTTTATATTATAGCAACATAAGAGTGACTTTATCATGGTGTTTCTTACATTAAATGAAGTTAATGTTTAATCTAAAAACAAAACTGGTATTACCTTAAAACCTGGTGTAAGAAACATAATGTTGCGAAAACACAATGACAGTCTTTAGTTGTTAATACCGGAATTAATACCGTAGGCTTTTCCATAATGAAGGCAAGAACTAACGCACGGAATCTAATCCAACTTCAGATTCAGTTAGACTTAAATAGACATGAATTGATTCTGATTAAGTTTGCGTATATATTGTCTAACAGGCGACGTTGGTATGCATGATTCGATTAATAGTTATATCTTAAAAACTAATGCACAGAATTTCACCAAACTGCCTATTCTAGTACACCTAGACATGTAAGATTGTTGTACAGCGCCTAGAATAAATAGTGTTGAAAGCGGATACAAAAATGTACTAAAAAATTTAATCCGATAATTGTAGAACGATGCTGAAAAGATAACGGGTCGAAGACAGCGACATTTTCTAAGAGGGGCGTAGACAGGGTGGATGTCCAGATGGTTTGGATACCACTTAATTTTATAAAAATATTTTTGCCTTATCTAATCGGAGAATTTTCTGCGATATTGGAGGCGAAGAAAATTTTATATTACTGGTTTCCAGAGCATTCGGACCCCCCCCCCCCTTCTCTGGCTACGCCACTGTTTGCTAGCTCTTTTCAACGCAAACATTGTATAAGAATCGAACTGAGAAAACGTTTCAGCTGGTAGTAAATATTTTAAATAATTAAATTATACCCTATTTCCTTTGACTTGATTTTCATAAAGTTTTAAAATGTGAATAATATTGATCATGGCCAAAAAACATGTTACGCATTCTTTTGTGTCTGGTTAAAGTACTCGATACAAGATAGCAAACTAGAAACTATCCCTATTTAGTATACCAAAGGATGAATCTCTGCTAGAAGTGAGGAAAAGACTAATTCCCTGATATGATAAAAAACTAACTTCAAAATCAGTTACATCTGAAATATACACTTACAAGAGTTTATTAACAGAAGTTATGTTAATGTTGTCAATAGTGAAACGGTTACTTTTACTAGAGGTAAATGTGTTTTTAAAGCAGATGTCGCTGTGATCGATATATTCTTGTACCGCATCGTTGCACGTTTATCGGCTACAATTTTTTAGCACTTTTTAAAGCATTACCAGTTCGGCTTTTTTTTTATTCTGAAATTTCGCATGCATACCAGAAATTCCCTATAATGTTCTTTTCCTTAATTAATAGAAGATATTTCGTGACTTCCATAAGTAAAAACTCTTGTTTCAGAATTTCCGGTTTTAATTCAAAAATTTTGAATTAAAAGACGGTAAAACCGTTTTCCACACTATGTATTCTAGGCGCTGTAATTGTCGATTAGATTTTGATGTATATATCGCTTAACAGGTGGCACTAACTAGAATGAGTTTTTATGATTTCTTTGGTAGCTATATTTAAAATATTATTGCATGGAATATTATCAAACTTGACATTCTGTTAAACCTTATGCATAGCTGCCAACTTTTACGTTTTTTGTTACCACTAAAAATTAATAGAATATTTTGCTTTATTGAATCATATGATTTTGGCGATTTGATAAGGTAAAATTTACCATAAAATTTTAGTGGTAGGAGAAAAGCGTAAAAGTTGGCAGCTATGCTTATGTAAATTGGTGCTGGTTGTATTTGTATCGCTCAACATGTGATGCATTTATACTGTGTATTTTACAATTAACTTGATATAACTGCAAACCTTCTGATTTTTCCCCAAGTCAAATAATCATATATGAACCAGACATATTTTTTAATAAAATAAAATTTTAATTCAAGTGAATTCCACATATATAACGGTTACATTTTATTTTATTTTTTTTATTTTTTTTGCTCAAAATACTTTTATTTGAATAAAAAAAAACGGATAGTTGACAGGTATACCGTGAAAGCTATATTTCAAGAAATAATACATAGAATTTCCTCAAACTTTATTTTCAGTTAGATAATAATATAAACTAATACTGTTCATATTTTGGTGTATATCTCCCTAAATGTGACGCTTCTACTTTTTTTCAGAAATTCAGTGATATCTATGTCACAAAATCTATTGGATGGAATTGGACCAAATAACATATGAAGATGTTTTTCTTAAAATCCAGAGTCATTTAATTTTGGCTTTGCTCATTCAAGTTTGAAGGAAGAAAACAGCGCATTGTCAACTCTCCCTATTTTTGACAACTTCTTTTTTCAACTATAAATATTCGCTTTACATAATCGCACATTTATTATATTAAATAAAGCTAATATTTCCATTTTTATTTAGTAGTAGTCACAGAGACGGCAACTATGCATACATTTTGTTGAAAACTTTTATAATTATTGTATTCTTTTCATTATATATTTTATAAATGTATATTCAGTGTTACCAGTTGGACTAGATTTTATTTATTCAGATTGCTTGATCTGCCTCATTCTAAAAATTGAAGTATTCCCGTTATTTAAATAGTCGTTAAACTATCTGTACATGAGACTAATATTTTTAATATAAAAAAAGTGATAATATTCAATCTGATTTTTTAAAAAATAGCCCAACTTGCATAACTGTGTATATTCTACCCTTTGAGTAATTATCGGAACATGTACGTCCCACAATTCACACCACTTTGTGAAAAATACTTATACAACGGTATTTTCAAGAAAAATCTACCTTAAAGAAATATTTTTGAAAATTATAGTAAAATTGCATATAGAAATAGCTGCCGGTCCTAATTCGTAATCAAAGGGTTAAAATAAAAGATAAACTATGGAATCAGAAAATGCTCCCAAACCGATTATACTTTCTCTCTCTTCTCTTTATTTTTCATAACAATGTAAGCTAAAAAATGATCCTGATAATGATTGTAATGATGGCCCTTGTACTGATAATAAAAACAGCATTTTACTAAAAAAGTAACGAAGGTTTAAATACACATCACATAAAAGCATATTTTTGAAAGTAAGATAAAATTTTATTTATGAATAAATGCAAAGATATTTTACTAAAAAGCTTTCAATACGAACCTATTCGTAAGAGATGAGCGTGAAGAGCTTTTTAGCGTGAATTAATTTGAGACATTATTTAATAGCAGCTTATTTCACATATAATTCCCATTTATTCCCAATTTAGACATTTAAATGTAAAATTGACCAGCTGAATTATTATTTCGAAAACAACGACAATTAAGAAATACTCCGCATCGAGTGTTTTAATTAAGTCTCCGAAATTCAGTTGACCACCGACATCTATTGTTATTTACATACAATGAAACATTTCCCTTGTTGTGCGTTCAGATTTCATTCAAATTAAATATTTATATTATGAAACGATTCACTTCTTTAAAAGAAAAAGTATATGTTGAAATGAAATCTTTAAAATATACATAAATTATCACAAAAATCAGAACACAATTTTTTTTTTTATTGAAATCTCCAATTTAGTACAGTTGCGATGCTCGCGATTATTTCCATTTATATGTTGTTTAACCCTTTCTAAAACAAACGAATTCTCTTTCTAAAAAGTAGAAATGATTGATTGTCCTGGGAATTTTTTAAAAAAAATGATTTGATAAAAAGTAAATGCTTTCCATGACGTACATTATACTAAAATATACCAGAAGATGAAACGATTTAATAAAGCTAGTAAAAAATGTGGTAATAGGATGTAACATAACATAACAGCGGAAAATCACAAAGGCATCTAACAATAAAAAAAGTAATGTAGGAATTCGGTTTTAATATTCCATTGATTGCGCAGTCGCTAATTTTACGACAAATGTTTTTTTCGATAGTTTGTTTTTTCAAGAAGCACCAAAATTCAAATTTAGTTTTTTGTATTAACCCTTTAGCGGGCGGTGTCCACAAAAAAGGACACTTAATTTTAATTCCAAAACTGACAAACGGCACCAAGAATATTTAATTGAATTTTTCCTTTTATGAATTACGGGAAAATAATCAAGTTTTTATTTTCTAATAAATTCTTTGGTAAATTCTGGTGTCAGTCCATAATTTCATCATTTTAAAAACAGACTTATTCCGCGCCGGAAAGGGTTAAAGTGTAGAATCGCTCATGTAACGTGTCACTTATTAGTTTTATAAAATTTACTGTCTTTTTAATGTCACTTGACGCAAATCTTTCCGATAAGTGATGTAGATGATAGTGAATTTTTTGTTTTCTTTTATATATGTTTCGTTACATTTTTTCTGGTGTATAGTTCGTATTTTATTCAACATTCAATTAAAATAACCATATCATGTATAAATTATTTTTATATGGATTAAAAACATCTTTAAAACATACAGTAAATTTACAATGGGTAATTACCGGGTGTCCCAAAAATGACTCATGGATTTTAAAATTCAATAGCTTGCAAACGGTGACAGATATTTTTAAAAAAATTGCAGGAGGGTTATGTATGATATCAGGAGTTTTTTCGCAGTGATTCTTGATTTTAGTTCGAATTTCAAACAATAGATGGCGTTGACAGCAATTGGCACTCAGTCCAGGCTGAAACTCTCATTGAGGCGAAGCATTGAGGCGAAGGAAGGAGATCGTCTCATTCGATATGATTTCAATGGAATGCGTTGTTGCCATGGAAACAACAAATTCTACGATAGTGGAACACAGCGTTCAGAACTGGGCATGGATTTAACAAGCAGTATTCGAGTTTGCAGGCGATTTTACATTTATGAAGTTTTATTTTTCTTGATTAAATTACTTTTTATGGTCCGATTTAAAGAATATATTATGCATCGTAACAAGGTGAAGAGATTTAGTATTTTTTGTTGTTGTTAAAAATATCATATCTTTTGTTACATTCTAATAAATTTTAGATCTTTTAAAGAAGTCAGTAGGTTTTTATGAATGTTTAAAAATTATCGAGAAAATCGTTAATAGTATATTGTTGTTCAAAATATTTATCTAAAAACAAATATTAGAAGTTGATATTTTTAACCCTTTCGAATAGGTGTATTCTATCGTTGCATTAAAATTAAAAAAATAAAATAAAAGCTAGTTAATTAAAATTTTGTTTAACAGTTTCATATTAAAATATTGTACATGTAACTTCATCTTGATGTTTGAAAAAATAAAACTAGTAAATATGTTTTATCTACATCCATTTTAAATTGTAAAAATTTGTTTAAATTTTTACACTTCGGAAACCCTTTTTACGTTTCTAATGTTAATATGCATATATTTCTTAATAATAAATATATCAATGATATATAATGTGATAAACTAAATTCAAATTAAATTTGCCAAAACTCTAAAACTTAGTAGTATTTAAATTATTGAAGGCTATAAACAAATTTTTATTGAAATTTGTATCTTGA
This sequence comes from Maratus michaelseni, assembly GCA_963931845.1. Classification (NCBI taxonomy): domain Eukaryota; kingdom Metazoa; phylum Arthropoda; class Arachnida; order Araneae; family Salticidae; genus Maratus; species Maratus michaelseni. The sequence goes on along the minus strand of OZ007588.1, from coordinate 42,950,699 downwards.
CATAAATTAAGACCGTATTTCTAATAGCACTTTTTGTTGGAATGCAATTGTAATTTAAAAACTTTTTAGTTTATATATATTTTTTATAAAATACATGCATTTTGTAATAATCAGGGCTTGGCAAATGTGGTCACCACTGGCAACCAATATTTTTTATTGTTATCACACTTAATATTAATTATTAAATATTGATTATAGACATATATTTTAAATTACAGAGTTACGTAAAACGGTACAGAGTTTTATAAATTCGATTAAAATTTGCAGGGGATTAAATTTGATGAAATACAAAAATTAAATTTTTATATGGCCCCTTACGAAAAATTTCCCAATGAGTAAAATTTACCCCATACACTAATAAGGTCATGTACAAAATTTTAGCTTTTTATTATAAAAAGTCACAGAGATGTGAAAATACGTAAATGCTGAATTACTTTTCGATACCTAGATATGAGTTTACAAAGGAATAAAATCATGTCGGATGATCGTGTTCGAGAAGTCGTACACAAATTTCGAAAGAAAACAATGATTGCATAAATATTGGCATATGCAAACATTTCTAAGCTGTTTTAATGTTCATTCACTGTGCCATTTCCAACTTTTATTCTGTAATTCATCATATAAAATTTTAAGGTATTTTAAGTAAGCATAGTTTTGAAAATGTGTAAATAACACTAAAAATAAGAGCCATATTTTATTTGCTTATGATGCATTTCGGAGTCGCGTCATGTGCATTCTAGCTGTAAACATCTACATTTTAATTTATGATTAATCCCTCACCAACTTTGTTTAAACAGATTTCTGTGACTTTTTACGATATAATACTGAAACTTTGCATCTGACCTTATTAGTGTATGAGGCACATTTTACTCACTGTGAAACTTATTGTACGGGTGCCATATAAAAATTTAAATTTTGTATTTCTTCAAATTAAACCCCTGAAAATTTTAACCGATTTCATAAAATGCTACACCTTTTTTTACGTAACTTTGTAATTTATAATATATGTCTATGATTAATATTTAAGGAATAAATGCCGAAGTCAATGTTTTTGGGACACCCTGTATACTCTGTTATTCAGCATGTAAAATATCATTAGCATCATGTTAAATATTATTATACCGAACTTCATTAATTGCTAAAGTGTATTCAATAACAAATATAAAAACAGTGTTAGATGTTTTATGAATAAATTGATTAGATATTTTATCTACACTGAACACTTTATTAAAAGAAATAAGAATACATGAGATTATATAATGGTTAATCTATAGATATATCTATTTTTAGAAAGTGCAAGATTAACTAATCTACTGTATCAAATAATGCATATTCTCCATTTACGTATAATATTTCAGCCTATAGGTTTTTCATAGAACGAGGCATTTTTGTATGTACTGAAAATAAGTCAGACTTTGAACTACGTAATATTCCTAAAATTGTTTTAATAATGACTTTAAAGTACAAAATATTAGTATTGTGTTATTCGGAAACTGTTTTCGTTTGGGAAAGTTGGTTCGTACCGGAAAATTCTATCATTAAATTATTATAGATGAATTCCGATATCGAATGTCTAATAATTGACGGGCAGAATTTTCCGGTACGAATTGGTTTTCCAAAACGGAAGGAACTTTCCAAACAATCCAATAGATTGTCAATAATACAAATTATGAAAACAATTTAATTCGCAAAACACAAACTTTATTTCACTATTTTCCATTTTTTTTCAGAAATTGCAATATAGCCTTAAACCTTTCGATTTTAGCTTAATAGGCAAAACTCTTCGAAGTTAAAACATATCATTTGCATTAAAAGGGACCTGATATTTTCAAAATATTCGGATTATATGAAAACCAACTGATTAAAGAAGTACTATATTGGCATGATTAGAAGGAAATTTAGTTATTGCAAAAAATAACACATGGGTCATATAAACTATAATAGAAAAAACACTGCTGTTGGAAAATTATATCTAGAAGTGTACATCCAAATAAAATTAAATGAAAGCTAAATGAAATATATATATACATGAATATTGTTAAGGCAGTTCCCAATACAATCTCTGAGTTTTCTGACACATTTGCGAAGTCAATCTTAAGCTTAGATGCACAAACTTGGAAGGTACACTTATTGAAAAAACTACGAAATAAAATAGCGTTTTCCCTTTTTCGATAAAGCGAATGATTTATTAGAAAAGAGCTGTCATGTTGACACGTGTTTAATCATATTTCAGAACGCGACAGCTCGGAAATGGTCATCAGGAGACAACAACCGTTTATATCTTAAAATGTAAAACATTTATCGGAAAATGAAAAATGCTATTGGTTTCTAAATCACTTCAGTAGTGTTATGGATGATAATTTTTTATTTTTTTGTTTTCAAATGTCCGTGAATGTGTCAAAAATTTTCGCGTCAAAAACTACTTTTTGAAATGATCCTTAAACTTAGGAATTTAATAATAAAACAAATACAGAATAATAATAAAAAAAATTGTAACATTTAAGACGTTTTTTCTTAAGCCTGCGTATGTCTTTAGGAATGTGATGCGTATTTTTTTATAGAGTTTTAAAAATGCCAGAAATCTTAAACTAGAGGTGGATTTTTCTTTTGTCTTTTTTTCTGTTGGGGGGGGGCGGAGGAGGATCTAGAAATATATTAAAATTCCCAAATACAATCTCAGAGTTTTCTGAAACAGTCGCGAAGTGAAGCTTAGACGCACGAAATTAGAAAGTGCACTTATTAAAAAGCTATGAAATCGAATAGCATTTTCCTTTTTTCGATAAAGTAGAGGATCTGTCAGAAAAGGGTGTCGAAATTAAAAATATTGAACCTATTTTCGTAACGCGATAGCTCGAAAAGGATCATTATGAGACAACAATCGCTTATAACTTAAAATGCAGTACATTTATCGAAAAATGACAAATGCTATTCGTTTCTAAATCACTTCAATAGCACAGTTATTTATTGATTTTGCATTTAAAAAAGTCCGTGAATCAACCAAAAAGTTTTGCGTGAAAAAATACTTTTTTTCAGAACCGCTCTACGAATTATTTTTTTTAAAAATTCAGATTAAAAAAATGTTTTTTCCTAACCTTGAAGACTATTTCTTATGCCTGTTTACGTCGCTAGAAATGTAATATTGATTCTTTATAGAGTTTTGAAAATGAGAAAATAGCTTTTTCCATTTTTCAATAAAGCAAAGGATCTATTAGAAAAGGCTATCATAGTAAACGTTTTAAACTGATTTTCGTAACGCGACAGCCCGGAAATAGTTATTTTAAGTCTCGCTTATAATTAAAAATGCTATGCGTTTAAAGAAAAATAAAAAATGCTAATCGTTTCTGAATCACTTCTATACCCCACTAACAAGCGGAGGATCTCTAGATATGGAAGAGGGGAAGTTAAAGGGGAAAAATTGCCTCTTTTTTTGGCAACATCGTTTTTCACACCGTGGGATTAATTGGAGATAAGAAATTTTGTTGACTACTGAATGAATATTTTAATCAGCTTAACAGAAAAGATCGCAGGTAAGGGAACTCCAGTAAACGCTGGATACGTGAATACACTGGATTATCTTTTAACACAATTATTTCAAATTGGTAAAGTAATCACACAAGTTGTAAATTTCCAACTGGACGAAAAATGTCCGGGCCAGGATTCGAACCTGGGATCGCTTGGCTGAAGCCGCCACGCTCTACCACTGAGCTATCCCGGTCGAATCTGGAGGGCATAATTCATCCAGTTAACCTTATTGATCAAAGCATCTGGTCTGATATTTTAATCAGCTTAACAGAAAAGATCGCAGGTAAGGGAACTCCAGTAAACGCTGGATACGTGAATACACTGGATTATCTTTTAACACAATTATTTCAAATTGGTAAAGTAATCACACAAGTTGTAAATTTCCAACTGGACGAAAAATGTCCGGGCCAGGATTCGAACCTGGGATCGCTTGGCTGAAGCCGCCACGCTCTACCACTGAGCTATCCCGGTCGAATCTGGAGGGCATAATTCATCCAGTTAACCTTATTGATCAAAGCATCTGGTCTGATATTTTAATCAGCTCAACAGAAAAGATCGCAGGTAAGGGAACTCCAGTAAACGCTGGATACGTGAATACACTGGATTATCTTTTAACACAATTATTTCAAATTGGTAAAGTAATCATACAAGTTGTAAATTTCCAACTGGACGAAAAATGTCCGGGCCAGGATTCGAACCTGGGATCGCTTGGCTGAATACACCGTGTGAAACAAGACAAAATAATTTGTCTTGTTTTCGCCTTAAATAATCTGCCATTAAGTAAAGAGAATTTCACTTTCTCAAAACACTGGTAGCAATAAAAAAAACAGAATTTTCAGAAAAGTAGCTCACCGGCAACACTACTTGTACCAGCAAAAACATATAGATATTATTGTCTTAATTATTACAAAAAAGGTTCACCTAGTAATATGTTTACAAAAGGAAAAAATGCTGTACACATTTACTGGTGAAAGTTTGCCCCGGCTTTAATCAGACATGCGGAACTAATAATCAGTTAAAGCTTTATCATTTTGAAGATAATACCAATTCTCTTTATTCATAGTTCCATGGATAAAACAAACAAAATTTTCCTTAATTTAATAAATTTATTAAATTTATTTACAAATCAAGTTAAAGACAAATTGTTATGGTAAAAGAATAAATTACTGCGGACAAACAAAATATCTAAAGAAATTGCCGTATTTACATATTTTAACTATAATTAAAGTAATCGTTCATTTCCTTTGCGTTACATGGGCTAGTGATGTTGTCACCACATCATTTTCCAGTTTTGGAAGATATTCGACAATTTGGTCTGGTAATTGGTAATATCAGAGTGCATTCATTAGCAATTTTTGGACCTCTCCTTTTTTGGTGGCAGATTTTTTTTTTTTTTTTTTTTATCCTTGTCACTGACAATTTCTTGATCTTTTAATAACCAAAATTATATCAAAGTTGCTTTTGAAAAAAATATATACGAGAGCAGTTTCAATTCTGAGCAGTCAGTTTGCCAAAAAATTGTCCGAAGTGTAGTAATATTTAAATGATGTCTTTAACATTAAGTGCAAATAGGAAATGGTAGACAAAACGAAATTGTTGTCATTAATCATAGATGTGTCTTGCGTAGACGCATTAACTAAAGCCCGAAAATAGTACAAAATACAGAAATATCATCTATTACATAAAGTAACAAAACGCATTATTGGGATGGCAAGTTGTGAAGTTTTTTTACGTGCCCACGCCAAAAGTTCATAATCAATATCTATCAATATTATATTAGCCGAACTTCTACATAAAGTGATATTGTAGCATATATTCCTTATGCGAAAGTACACAGCACTACTTTAAGTTATTAAAGCAGTTGTTGTACTGCGAATAGTTTTTTTTACAAGAAAACCTCAAATATTTTCATATACCATGTTCTATTGCGCGTCAAAATGTAAGCGATACTGACAACAATAACATTTAAAATAAATGTGGATGACACTGTTTACATCAGGTCGGATACCCCGATATTACTCGAAAGCGACATCACCGGCGGTTTTGGACGGTTTCGTATTGCAAATTAGTTTTTTCATTACATGTCCAGTTGATTCTAACTGTTTCAGGTTAAGGTTGGATTTTAACTCTTGTAGAATGTGTTTGGTAACCTGTTTTATCAAAAGAATGTACACAATATTGTTTAAAAGTAAAAGCTCTATATTGATGATAAATGAGTACATATATGTAGTAAAAATATTTAATATTGATATTAGAAATATACAGAGTAGTTTTTCTTAAATAGATTACTATATGGAATAATGCATTAAAGTTTTATGGTTTAAGTACGTTGAGTTCACGATAGGCGAACTTCATCTATAGTTGGGTTGGCCTTGGGTTGCTTAACTAGACACTAACAGGACTGTAATTTTAATAACATAATAGAATTGCCATAAAAACACTTAAAAAGAATCAATCCCTTGAAGTCGTTTTTTCTTTTTGTTGTTGTTGTTAAAAAATACTTGTTTCTTTTCTTTTAAATTTTATCTCCTAAAAACGACAGTTTGCTAAAAGTGGATACTATATATTGTTCTGAACAAATTTATCCTATAACAAAAGGCTATTTTTATGTTTATTGAATACACGTGGAAATGACTGTGAGACTATTGCTGTCATCTAAAAGATATCATTGCAGTTTCTGAAATGGAATATTCTGGATTATTTTTATTGTGCGCCAAATTAGGCAGGCAGTTCTTAAAAATATGAATGTTTCTTGTATCTGAAAATATGAATTTTCATGTGAAAAGTAATTTTTAACCCTTTCAGGCACAAAGTACTCCTGTTACTAAAATGTTTAAATGATTGATTGACACCAGGATTTACGATCAAATTTATTTTTAAATAAGTAAAAGCTTTTCTTCTCGTACAGTGAAAAAGAGATAGTTTTATACAAAAATTCTGGTGTCGCGTGGCATTTGTTGATTAAAATTAAGTGGGACAGAATTTAACCCACCATGCCGAAAATGGTTAAAAGATATTTCATTCTAAGTTGAATCTGATTAGCGAAAACTGCGCCAATAAAATGCTTTTGCATGCTGAAAATCAGTGATGCAGTTGACAAATTTTAGTGTTTATTATTATCTATTTCAACTGAGAAAGCTCTGCTGAAATTATATATTTCCGAAGAAAAAAATTAGTGATCAAGCTAACAAATTTTAGTGTTTAATAATTTCTTTATTTCAACTGCTATTATAAGCAGCTGTTTCTTCATATGTTTTTCTTAACAACAATAAATGATACTTATAACTCAAAAATCAAAATTTAATAACGTACGTTCTTTTAAATAATACTGGTTTGCAACATTAAATAAAATCATTTATCAATTATTATGTATATAAAAAGTGTTTTCTAAAAAAAATGTTGTATTTCAGCTTACTACCATTGCAGTCAAAATTTTGTTATGAACATTCTATTTTATATTAGATTGGATTAAAAAATGTCCACATACACTATTTCACAAAAATGTGTGTGTGTGAGATAGTGACATATTGGATGGGTTTCCATGTATCGAGGCACAGGTATAGGCCGGATGGTTGTATCACTCAGATATTAAGAAAACTAGCATCTAACCCCCGTCAAAAATGACGGATTGTTGATCTGCGTTACAAGCAAACACTAGCTTTGTACAAACAAACAGTATGAAGATTTTATTATTGAAAGTTTTGTATAGTAGAAAAATACATTTTTAAAATGACAAATGATTTCTACAAATACAAATAATGAGGACATGTTTTTAAAAATTCAATAATAATTTCTGAAATATTTCAACGATTGGACAAAACATTCAAATGAAATAAAAAAAAAATAATAATCTATGTGCGAAAGTTTTTGTAAAAATGTGTTATTAATGAGTTTCTAAAGAGCTTGACTCTCCACATAGCTAATCGTTTGATTACATAAGCAAAATTAAATGCAAATTACGCGGTACTATGTATTCCTTATATTTTAATTACGTTTCATGAGAAAAAATCATTTTATTTACGATGGAAGCAAAATTTCAAAATACGGGTGGATATAAGCTACGCTGTTAAAAATTGATATAACTAAAAAATTAAATAACATTAAGACAGAAATAATATTAAGCTGAAGCTTTTAAAAGTTGATCTTGAAACAAAATAATATGTCCTGAATTTTTCTTATTATTAAAAAAAACGCTTATATACATTTTATATAATTTTATTGTTATTTTACATATTTTTTCCAACAGAAAGTTCCTTTTTTATATTATCTGCCGATAGATGGCACCAAAACAATATTTGAAAAAGAAGCGAACTACTCGATCGATCACCGCAAATCCTCCCAGATAATGACTTATATTCTATCTCCATGCTCCCTACGAAAGCAGTCATCGCTATTTCTCAAAAAAGTGTTTACAGAAAAAAATATTTCCAGAAATGTTGATATACATGATTTATATGAAAAAATCCTGGACAGACATGATTTGAGGTAGACGAAATTATCATTTAGTTAACATATGTTAGCATATGTTTTTCATTAAGACTAATATGGCGTTTAGCTAAGCTCGGGTTCGCAGCTCCAACTCGGTTTGCCCTAGAATGATTACCTACACTTGGATTTGTCTATAGATGGCTGCTAAAATAGTTTTTGAAGGTTTTAAACAAAATTAAAATATTTAAAGGCTTTAATATGCTTTTACAAATATTTTAAGAGCAGGACCGGGTGTGAAGCTTTCAAAGAGTCGTTAATTTGGGATTCATTTGGATTTCTGATTCTGAATGGCAACAGTGTTCTTTTGTTTATATCTGGGAATCCGTTTAATCTGGATTTTAAATTAAGAATTTAAAACATTATAATTGGATATGATATCCATGTTTTATAGGAAAGTATGTTGAACAGACATGATTTTAAAAAGAAGAAATTATCATTTAGCTGTCACATGTTAGCATATGCTTTTCACTAAACCTAACATGGCGTTTAGCTAAGGTCTATTCGCAGACCAGAGTGATCCAACCCGGAATGGTTACTAACACTTTCTTGCTTTTGCATTTTATTATAAGTAGATGTGTGTACTCCAGAAGTAAGCAGTCTAATTTTGCGTTCCAAAGCTTTATTACATAATCAGGAACAACCAAGCTGGAGAAATACCTTAGCAAGTCGAGATTAAAATGATTACTTAATTATCTCTATGTGACAGTCGGGGATTCAAATATTCTTTACATTATGTGGTCTTAAAAATTAATTTGACGATATTATCGAAGAAAACTGTTATTATATGTACCAAATATCTTATTAGGTACACTACAAATATCACTGGGTTTGAACATGACTGTCATAGTGGAAAACTGGACGTTTCGAAAACTTCGTATAAAACTTCGAACTCTCTAAACCTCGAAAATTTCTCTCTCGTCTCTGTCTCTCGGATTTGGCAACGCGAGAGTATTTAAGTTAATCTAGCGCAAAGTGACAATCAATTCACTGACTGCCCTTCTCCAATCATAATCGCTTTAAAAGGAACTCGTTAACAATTCTGGTGAAATAATCTTGAGGTGATTCAACTTCCGCAGCGTGAAAGTTATTTCTAGAACAATCTATAGCCTCGAAATCAGTTACACGACATGTAAACAAAAAATAAGCTCTGATCTCGAAAATGCCGAATAAAAATAGATTTGGATTGCCAGACGATAATTTTACCTTACGCTATAGAAAAACAAAAAACAAAAATGAAATTTGACGCAGAATAAAACTAGAATATTAAAGCATTGAAATATTATGATAGACATTTTGATATTTTAATAAAAGAATGATTTTAAATAAATAGGTTTTTTAAAACGGGATAATTTAGGAATGATGACATTTTAGCAATTAAGTAAAGAATTTAGAGAGGTTGCTTGGCAAAAGCCGATTTGAAAATGTACAAATTTTTCATGAAATACATAAACATGAAGCGTGATTGTATCATCTGAAAATGTAAAAGTTGACCTGATACTCTAATTCTAATCTATTCTGATATATGTGGGATTATTTTTAAACTAATAATTAAAGGTTTATTAGTGCAAAATTGAAATTTCGTCAATGTATTTTTAAGAAAACTCTTTTGCAAATATTGAAAAGTTCTCAATCATTTAATAACACTTCGAAAAGAATATTTTTATCGGTAGCCTTTCTTTGATTCAACAATTTCTTTAAAATACGGTAATTTCCTGACGGCATATTTAAGAAACTGGTTTTCACTTCATAACTACTTTTTATGGGAACATGTTTAAAAAAAAACCTTTTCTTCATTTATTTTAAGTACTTAATTGATATTACTATCGGTTACAAAAACAAGAAATAAAACACTGATAAATAAGCATTTTATTTTGTAACATGTAACATATCTGTTTTAAATCTACGATTAAAAGATCTTTCATTATATAAAAAGATGCTATAAGAATGTTCGCTATTCCCTTCATTATGCTTATTATAAATACTTAATTCGAAGTGCACGGTGTTTTGCTTATTTCTTTCTTATTTGTTTACATTTTATTGAATGCTTTCAATATTTACGCATGCTTCATTAGCTTGTTTAATTTTTTATGAGAATGAACAAAAACAGTTAATTAATTATATGCGAAGTTAATTACTGTATTTAATCTTTCTGTTAACAGTATTTTTTTTTAAACTTTTGTATTACTAACACTTTTTATTTAGTTTAGGTTTAACATGTGTGTTGCTGTATTTAAAGAATTGAAATTAGAATAAGACTGAAGCCAAAAGAAAGAAATTGAACAAATAAGTTTTTAAAAGATGTTAACAGAATTGTAGTACGTTCGTTCTTATATTTAGTAAAGGAATTATCTACTGTTATATGCCAACATTAAGTTTACAATTTTTTTTTTTTTTAATATATGTAATTTAAAATCTTCATAATAAATACGCATATAACATTCTAAAACATTTGAATGATTTGTAGTATGTTTTTTTTTATCAGTGTTAAAATAGAGTTTAAACTATTAACATTAATAATTCCAGACGTGAAAACATTTAATTGAATAGATTTGTGAACATTTAGCGTCATTTTTAGTAAGTAGAATAAAAAAAGTACGTTTGCATGTTGTTTTGAATTCACGATTCAACAAAAAACTTGAGTTTTTAATACATTGCACATTCAAAGTATTTAAATTTTATTTTATTATTTAAACTAATTTGGTTTGACAAATAAATTTAAGAAAATAAATATGAAAAAAAAAAAACCCTAGAGAACTCCGTAAGATATCACTTTTTTTCTAACAAAACAATTAGCGTTTATTTATTTATTTAATTGTTCATTTGTGTATATGTGTGTTAATCTTCGATTAAACATCTCATTCAACTACAAATCCATGTGTAAAAAAAAACTTTAACACCTCAAACCACATCATTTATTCGATAAACTCTATGAATTATCTTTTCCCTATTAATATTTTTTGTTCTATTTCAATTATTTCTTTTAGTTTCGTGATGCATTGTTATCATCTGTCAACTTCTATATACATATTTTATGAGATGTAGTCCCAAAATCATATTTTTTAGCAATGTATGGCTAATATGATGATGAAACATCTCATTTCATTTTATTTGTGGTATTTAGGCATTTGGGACTTGATAATTCTGTCTGAATTCCACAAACTTCATTTCATTTCATTCAATTCCATTTATTCAATTTTTATTCAATTTTTATTTTATTTCTTATTCTTTTAATATGTTTTTGTTTCCATATTAAGTGTGTTTGGGAATCTTTCATTGTCAACTAATTATTTCGTACTTAATTATTATTTCATTGTTTAAGTTGGTGTTATGATAATGTTTCATTTATGGTTATATATATATATAAGTACAAATAGCTTTAAAATAACATTATTTTATAAGCAATAAATGTTTAGTATGAAAATCACGCATAATTTCATGATTAAAAATCATGATGTTTCAAAATATATATATATATATATCCTTACAATATGTTAAATTGACATATGTTTTGAGTTATATCACAAAAAACACAATGTTTTTTTAACGCGTGGTAGAAAGTACCAGCTAGTCAATTTATTATTTGTTTTTTTCTCTGTTTCTTTTTTAAGGTATGGTAAAAGGAAAGAAAAAAGTCATTATTTAAACAATCTTTTTAGGATTTCTAAATTGATTTCTCAGTGTATAATCATAATTTAATTAATATGAAATTATGAATTGATTAAAGAAAAATAAAAAAAGTATATATTGCACACTGTATTTTTATTTATATTTCCTTCTGTATAATATTTCGTTTATCAGTTTCATTGCCAGTCAGCCTTTTTTTTCGTGCGTGGAATTCAATACGTTGTTGTTGCAACTAGTATACAATTATACAATTATATATAAGTGTCACAAAGAATATAGCGCGATTGATCACATGTAACGGTCTAATATAAAATGCCTTGAAATTAATGTATTAATTTAAAACTAAGTTAAAAAAATATTAACATGGTGTAATGTCTTCGAAAACACACCTGTGTATATAATTTTTATAATAATTCCAGCATATCTGGAAATAAGTCAAAGAGCGATTACAAAATTCCACCTTTACAAAATTACAATTTACCTTAAAATACAAAACGGCATGCCATTTGGTCAAGTAGTTTAAGAATTACAAAGGTTGGAAGTTTAGAACTTCTAATGTTAAATTCATTCGTAACCAAACCATTCAAGAACAAATTGCAACGCGGTAGTTTCTCAAGTATTGTTCAAAAACTACTTGCCGGGAAAAGCTGTAATTTTGGATTCGCATTTATAAATCTTCTAAAAACTGATTTCTTTGGAAAAAAAAACTATAGGTTACAATTCGTATTTTTTTAATAATGTTTTTGAAATAAATTTTCAAAAGAAAAAAAAGTAACCTAATACACATCGCAATCCGTTTTACAGAGAATAAAATATAATTTAACCTTAGCAGTTCCATACATCAAACATTTATAATTCTTAAACTAACTTCACCGAATGGCATGCCGCTAAATATCCTAAAGTACAACTTACCGGATAATCCAAATAGGATGTAAAAATTGTGTGGTTCGTATTGAAAATATCAAAATTTGGCACAATTTCAGTATGTAAAATGACCCCATAAACTTATTCCTTTAATGAAAAATTAAAGAAGCCATTATTTACCGATGAATGGTCACTTCCGTTTTTGTCTGGACAGCTTGGTGATTAACAATTATGGAGTGTTTACTTTTTTCGTTTTGGTGGATTGTACTTCAATTAAATTTTAAAAAGTGTATAGATAAAACATTTTTGGTATCATTTATTGCACCTAAATCTAGTATATAGCATAGCTTAATGCGTAGAGAACAAACAAAATAACAAATAAAATCAGAAAACGTACTATAACTACAATTTTAAAAGTAGTAAAATTACAAAGCTGCGCACTCTCATTTTTAACACTTTCCAACTTAGTCGAAAAGTTACTTCATTAAAGACGTTAATAAAAACATCACAAATTTACTGAATGCTCTATACAAAAGTCAAATTTAAAATTTATACATAAATTAAAATTAAAAATATCGACGTTTCGACCAACTTCTATAGTCATCCTCAGGAAATATTTGTTGGTCGAAACGTCGAAATTTTTAATTTTAATTTATGTATAAATTTTAAATTTGACATTTGTATGCGCCATTCAATAAATTTGTGATGTGTTATACTCACGTCATTAATGTAGCAATGTTTCATGGTGTAATCGTCCATCATTTATATTAGTTGAAAAGTGTTTCTGAAATCGGTTTGTCTCTCTGCCTCTCTGACTGCCGTCTGTCTGTCTGTCAATGTTTTAACACACGACATGATACTCGGAATGCCATGCAATTGACATATGTTATTTAGGTTTACTATGACATGTTCGGTATTGAAATGAAGTGTGTTGCATTTATATTTCCTTTACAGTGTTACTCAAAAGAATTCCATCGCAAAACCGTCTACGGAGGGAAATCGTTCGCGGTACAATTTAATGATGTTACACTATTTCAAATATATTCAATAGATCAATAGATATATATCACTCATGTGCATTACAAGAGGCTTACTGTAGAATAGGGTATGCATAGCATTTATCGTTCATTCACGGGGACTCACAAAAGAATTCATTTAATGTATTTTCTATGAACAATAATTGCTGGAACTGCGTTTACAGCTATGGCATGCGTTTTTTTTAAATTTCACTAATATTTTGCTTATTACTTTGGGTATATATATTTTATAGATCATATACCGGGCTGCACAAAAGGTATCGAGTACATTTTCGCTCAATGGCGAAATTACTGAAGGGGTATTTTAAGCTGTGCTACGTTTTTCGTATCTGAACTAAACATGAGCTTACTATATAGTATATATACCAATGTATACAATATGTACAGGGCTGCACAAAATTATTTGGATATTGTTCCGACTATTGATGGTAATTCCTGAAATTGGGTTTTCAAATTGTTTACGTAGACATAATTTTTTACCTTATTAAAAAGTGAAGTTTTGTTACAACACTATGGAAATGCTTGAAAGTGATTCATAATCTACACTGAACGCTTGATTTTGAGTACTTGTTTTTAGTATGAGTATTTCGAAATAGAAGAATTGATTTTATTAAAATCTGACTGTCTGTTTTATTTCACAACTCCTCCTCCTGGAAAATGGAACACAGCACAATTCAACTAACACCAGTTATCTACATGAATCCGAGGATGTCATATAAACTCTCAAAATTTTAAAATTTGAATTGGTTTCAGATATATTAATTTTTGTATCTGTTAACTAAATTTATCTAAAAATGGCAACTAGACTTTTTGTGAAAAAATAAGGCAAATAATGGGATATTGTCTGCTATTCGAAATGGTGAACAAATATCTTTATTTTTGTTTTGTTTGAATAACTCAGTTTAAGGATTTTTAGTTTACATACCTTTTAAAATATGTAATCCAGAGAATCTTCATATGACTTACTTCCATGTGTATTAAAATTATAATCAAAAATTTATTTTATAACTACTCTTCCTGGAATATGGAATGCAGAACTATTCAACTAACACCAGTTATTCACATGAATCGAGGCATATCATATAAACTCTCGTGTTTTTAACACTTTCCAACCTAGTTGAAAAGTGTTTATGACTTCGGTTTGTCTGGCCGTCTGCCGTCTGTCCATGCTCTAACTCCCGTAAATATGCTCAGATTGCCTTGCAATTTTTATATGTTATTGTCGTTATCTATAGCACGTTCCCTATTTCAACGGAAGTGTGTAGCACTTATAGTTTTTTTTACAGGGACACTCAAAAGAATTCCGTTACGTTACGGTTTATGGGGAAAAATCATTTGCGGTTTATTTTAATGATGTTATACAATTGCAAACACATTGTAATTGATATATATCACTAAGGTGTATTACAAGAAGCTTAATATGGAATAGGGTATGGATAGCACTTATAGTTAATTTACAGGGACAGTCAAAAGAATTCCGTTACATTACGTCTATGGAGAAAAATCGTCTGCGGTTTAATTAAATAATGTTTCACTATTTTAAACGCATAGAAATTTATATAGATCACTAAGGTGCATTACAAGAGGCTTACTACAGAATATTGTGTGTATAGCAGCCATCCTTCATTTACAGGGACACACAAAAGAATTCTCTACTGTCTGTTAACAATAATTCCTGGAAGTTCGTTTTAAGTTACTGAACGCGATTTTAAATTTAACTCACTTTTTGTTTAATACGTGGTGTGTATAAATTCTGTAGATCCTATACAGGGAAATACAAAAGTTCGCGAACACGTTTCCGTTTATTGACAGAAACTCCAGAAGGAGAATTTTAAACTGTGCTACGCGTTTCTTAACTGAACTAAAATTTAGCATCCTATGTAGTATATATACAAATTTATAGATCATATACAGGGCTGAATAAAAGTATCGGATATTTTTCCGAATATTGTATACGTTGGAAATTCCTGAAATTATGTTTTTAAATATGTTATGCGTTTTTCAAATTGTTTACTTAGATGTTATCTCTCAGCTTATTAAACAGTATGATTTGTAAAATTATTTTGGAAGCGTTGGAAAGTGTTTCATAATCTATGCTTGACGCATGATTTTTCGTTCTTGTTTTAATTTGCGTTGGTTTCGGAGATATTACTTTTTTTTATTTAACATTTACCCCTTTCAGGGGCAGTGGTATGTTTATGAAACCAATTAATTTTAATTCCCAAAAGCCACAATGGCACCAGAATTTTTCTAAAATCTTTTCCATTTAATATGTATGTGAAATATAGTATTCTTCTTATTTCTAAATATTTTTTCCGTAAATCCCGGTGCCAGACATTTATTTCAACATTTTAGTACTGAAAGTATTTTGCCCCTGAAAGAGTTAACGAATTTTATCTGACAATGTCAACCAAATTTCTCTATTTTTGAGAAAGAATGCGATAAATACTAGGATTTTTATCGTCTGCAATACGAAATGGTGAACAAATATTTTTATTTTTGTTTTGTTTGAATAAATCAATTTAATGATTTTTAGTTTACATTCTTTTTAAAATATGTATTTTAAAGAGTATTAATATTACTTACTTCTATATTTATTAAAATTATTATCGAAAAGCAAAAACTGTTTAATATTATTGATCCGTATGAAATATTTTCCGAATGTGTTTAAAATGTAAATTAATGGACTGCTTTAGAACAGGGAGTCTGCACATACGTATAGATCATATGCTGAGGTTCAACGTTTTTTTCCAAACTATGGTAGGAAACCATGACCAACTTTATAATACTCACATGGACTAATTTGCTTAAACGAGTTAGTCAAGTAAACAAACATTAGTTTGTCAATAATGCCAAGCTCTGCCATTTTCTATACAAAATCATATCGACTAATGGAACTTTTATCCCGTATCTCACTTTTTTCTTATAACAGCATTCGACTGTAAATGCATACAAGTCCATGGTTCGTACGCCTTACCACAAATTTTAATAGGATTTTTTAAATTTTAATATTTAAATAGCAGAAATTGTAAACGCCTCCTTTAATTGCAGGATTTGTAAAACTTTTCAGCATTTAAATAAGGTGAAAAATATCATCAAAAAATTGTTATAAAATCGTACGAACCCTGAAATCTCGCAACTTGGAAAATGTAGTTTCATATTTTGTAGTTTATTTACATTGTAAATATCATTTGTTGCTTATAATAAGAAATTAAAATAATTAATGTTATGCATGAATTCTTATTGCAGACTTAAATATGGTTTCTGTTTTTAAATTCCTACTATTAGCTTACACTCTCTCTATATATATCTTGTTGGAATTTTCAATCGTTAATAAAATATTTTCTATTCATCCATTCAAGTTCAAATAAATTTTTTTTAAACTTGTACTGGATGACAATTGATGTTAATACAGTTTTTTCAAATATTAATTCGTTAATTAAATTAAATTAATTAATTTTAATTTTATATTTAATTTCTGTTCAAAAGTATAGACTCACTCCATATTTACAGTCTCACCGTCACACGTAAAAATATAATGGGGCTGTTCACGGACGAAGATCAGGCGGCTCGCGGGCGAAGAAGTATAAATGTTGAGTGAGTCTATACTTTTGAACAGAAATGAAGTATAAAACTAAAATTAAATAATAAAATTTAATTAATTAATTAATATTTGAAAAAAATGTATTATCGCTAACTGTAACATCGCTATGGCACTTTATTGTGAAGTTTGGTAATTTTTGAAATTCAATATTTAAAAAACGGCATAATCATTAGATTTTAAATTTATATCAAGAAAAATATAATTTTCTAACACTTTCCAACCTAGTTGAAAAGTGTTTATGACTTCGGTTTGTCTGGCCGTATGGCCGTCTGGCCGTCTGGCCGTCTGCCGTCTGTCCGTGCTCTAACTCCCGTAAATATGCTAGGATTGCCTTGCAATTTTTATATGTTATTGTCGTTATCTATAGCACGTTCCCTATTTCAACTGAAGTGTGTAGCACTTATAGTTTTCTTACAGGGACACTCAAAAGAATTCCGTTACATGACGGTCTATGGGGAAAATCATTTGCGGTTTATTTTAATGATGTTACACAATTGCAAACACATTGTAATTGATATATATCACTAACATGTATTACAAGAAGCTTAATATGGAATAGGGTGTGGATAGCACTTATAGTTAATTTACAGGGACAGTCAAAAGAATTCCGTTACATTACGTCTATGGAGAAAAATCGTCTGCGGTTTATTTAAATGTTTCACTATTTTAAACGCATTGACATTTATATATATCACTAAGGTGCATTACAAGAGGCTTACTACAGAATACTGTGTGTATAGCAGTCATCGTTCATTTACAGGGACACACAAAAGAATTCTCTACTGTCTGTTAACAATAATTCCTGAAAGTGCGTTTTAAGTTACTGAACGCGATTTTAAATTTAACTCACTTTTTGTTTATTACGTGGTGTGTATAAATTCTGTAGATCATATACAGGGAAATACAAAAGTTCGCGAACACATTTCCGTTTATTGACAGAAACTCCAGAAGGAGAATTTTAAACTGTGCTACGCGTTTCTTAACTGAACTAAAATTTAGCATCCTATGTAGTATATATACAAATTTATAGATCATATACAGGGCTGAATAAAAGTGTCGGATATTTTTCCGAATATTGTATACGTTGGAAATTCCTGAAATTATGTTTTTAATTATGTTATGCGTTTTTCAAATTGTTTACTTAGATGTTATCTCTCAGCTTATTAAACGGTATGATTTGTAAAATTATTTTGGAAGCGTTGGAAAGTGTTACATAATCTATGCTTGACGCATGATTTTTCGTTCTTGTTTACCTTTCTAACGCAGTTTGTCTAACAATTTTGTGAGAAATACTTTTCGAGCTATTAATTTTTGGTATTTTAGCTTTTTATTTTTTATTTCATTTTTAATACATTCCAAAAATTTCTCTTATGTAAGATATTTAGCAGGATATAAATTTAGGAATAAATACCGTCAGTGGCGAAGCGTGTAGGTCGCTGGAAAAAAATTTCTATTTGACCTAAGTAGGAATTGACTTTTAAAAAAAGTTTTTATATTACTTGTTCCTAAAAAGCCGAAAGATGTCATGCCCTGCAAATGCAACACACTGGGTTGCTACGCCAGCTAATTTAATTTATTTAATGGCAGAACTTCTGCAATTAAATAAGACGAAGAATACTATTCGGAACTAGTATAATATATAAATTGTCAGAATTGTCAACTATTGAATGCATTCAGCTGTTGGCACTCAAGTTCATTGTTTACGATTTTCTGTATTCTATAATAACCTTGTAATCTTAAGGCAGGCCAAATGGACCACATTTCGGATACCGGTATTTTCTTAGAAAATTTTTATTTTAAAATTTTTCTTGCAAATTTCGCAAAAACAACCTTCAAAGGTAAATTTCTGCGGAAATTTTGTAGAAACTTCCCATGAAATTTTCGGTTAAAAAATATTGGTGTTCAATTGGCGGACCATTTGGGAAACCCTGTTAAGGAGCAGCGTACAATACCGTATTTAATCATTTATAGTGTGCATATTTTAAACACTTTCCAACCTAGGTGAAAAGTGTTGATGAGTTTGGTTTGTGTGGCCATCTGTATGTTTGTGTTTGTTTGTCTGTCTGTCCGTTCTCTAACTCGGGTAAATATACTCCGACTGTCATGTAATTGATTTATGTTATTAAGGTTTACTATGAAATGTTCAGTATTGAAAACGGACTTATTGCCGAAGCGTCAATGAAAGCTCACTGTAGAGACGCGAAAACTTTTCGTTTCTGTCTGTCTGTCTGTCTGTTCCCCGATAACTGCCGTAAAAAACGTTCGATTAGGTGAGTATGTTGGCGCGTACCCGGAATTTGCTGTATAGTTTTTAGATACATTTGGTTCATTCGTTCAAAAAAATATAGAACATTTATTTTTAGGTCATAATGCTTTTCAATGAGAAGTCAGATGATTTTTTTTAAATTTTAGCATTTACCGAAAAGAAAATGTCGCTTTGGGATAATTGCAAATGTTAAATTATGAATTCTAAAGTTACGAAATCGAGATCTTAACTTAATCCTATCGCTTTGAAAATTCGCCAATATATTATTAGAATTTCGAAATTAATTACATTAATTATTGGGAAATTTTATGCATTAATTTGAAATATATGCAACATTTTAATTTCTCAATTTTTACAAAAATTTCCAATGCATTTTTTTCCGTCATTCAATGGTTGCTAAGCAACTATGCTTCAAAGAATATCAACAAAGGAAAATTCAAGTGAATCGTACTATTCTAACGCAAAATTTTATTTAAAAAATCTAATTTTCGGGTTTTATAAGTTCTTAATATGCTTTTTTTTTAATGAAATATATGAGAATATATTTTAACTACTAAAAAATTATTACCAAATCGGTTTTCCAAAAGAAAATAATAAAAACGTTGAATGCGTATATTGAATATAGGTCACATAAGAGGAATATACATTTGTATAAATATAGTTTATACACGAAATTTTATTCAATTTCAGCAACATAATGATGTTTAGTAGTTGAAATATAATTATTCTTTTAAGGATAAGATAAAATATCTTGTACAGAGAGAGGGTTATTTTTACGAAATTATCATAAAATAGTAAATACATTCAGACATATACTCAAAATATAAAATAGCGCAAATACTGGAAATTGGGAATAGAATATTAAAGCGACAACGGGGAGTTCAGGGGGTGGAGCCCCCGTGAAATAATGTATTGTTATTCTGAAAAAATACAGTAATAAGTAGTTTATCCTATCATTGCATAACTTTGTGTTTAATGCGATACTTCTAAAATTTCAGAAACTTGCGATAAATTTTATATTTCTTTAAATGTATAAATAACTTAAAAATATTGAATTTTAGAGTATCAAATATTATGCAGATAATGTTTAAAATGAGTGAGATTGATGAATAATGATTTGTAGAGCTGACGTTGAGGCCTCTAATCTGTAGATTTACTAGTTTAAAAAATTTCTTTAAATGCATTTTGACACTCTCTAACATTGTTGAAAAGTATTTCTGAATTCAGTTTCTACGTGCGTCTGTCTGTCCGTCTGCTCCTGCTCTGACTCGCGTAAATATACCCGAATTATCATGAAAATGATATATGTTTTTGGGATTTACTGTTGCATGTATCGCTTGCAGTGTATTTTAGTGATGTTTCTCTATTCCAAACGTATTGGAATTTATATCAGGGTTCGTACACCTCCTGGAATTTTGCGACCAGGAAATTCTTCGGTACCAGTATTTTGTTACAGAAATTCTCTGATTAAAAGAAGGCGAAGTTTCGCAAATTTAAACAAGATTTATTTTTCTATTAAAAAAAAAAATACTCCTGGAAAATTCCCTGATCCGTACGAACCCAGTATATACATCACTGAGGTGCACTACAGAGGCTAACTATTGAAAATGGCGGGCATTGCATTTTATCATTTACTGAGATACAAAAAATAATTCGGTGATAATTCTGTCTATCAGCGAAAATTTTTGGAAGTGCGTTTTCGGATTATATGGTATACGTTATTTAAATTTAACTAGTTTGTTGTATATTGCTCGTTGTGTATAAATTCTCTAGATCCTTTACAGGGCTGCGCAAACAAAAAATAAATTAAAATAAATAAATAAATAAATAATGAGTGCATTTCCGTGAATTGACAGATATTCATGAAAAGGAATTTTCAGCTGTGTTATGCATTTCCCAACGAAACTAAATTTATTTAGTGTACTTTGCAGTATATATGGAAATCAATATAATGAATTTCAGTCATAAAATTAGGTTTGATTTTCACGATAAACGGTGAATTTGTATAATAAAAAAATGTTTTTTAGTTAAAAAAACGGTTTTGTAGTTTTATACTTTATTTAAAAGATTTACTTGTTATACATCTTTTTTTTATAGGATTTGTATTCATCATAGGACGATCATTTCTTATATATACGGAGTATTTTTAAAGAAAGACTATCAAATATGTGTCATGTTTATTTTTAACACTTTTCTGTGACTAGTTTATTATTATAAAAATCATACCAAAACTAAGAAATTGTTCAATAAAATAAAATATGATACACACAGTTTTACTTTATTTAGTAAAGCTTAATGGCGATGCCAAATTTACGAAAGTTCCAGAAAGTTCCATTATCTTCGTTCGTCACATTATTTTTTCCTATCACTTGTTACAATTTAAGGGAATTCACTAGTACCACAATGTTAAAATTCAGCTCGCGGACTTTCTCGAAGACATGAAGTCTTAGATGAAGCTTGTTATTCTTTCATTTACTCCTTTTGCTGAAACCGGAGAGAATGTTTTTTCAAGCCAAAAGTAAAAATTCTCAAAGAAAACATTTCCAACAAGACATTTAGAAAGATTGTTTTTTCTCTGTATCATAAAACTTGTATAAAACTTTTTTCTTTCAATAAACTACTTCGAAGTTTAATGGCTAGTTCAGACAGAATTAATTTAGAAAATTTAAAAGTAAATTTTATTTTGAAATTGAAAATGATATATAATGGATGCATGTCCGTGGTAAGGATTGAAAGAATTTAGGCAATTCCCCTTACCCCACATTTCACAGGAAGTAAATTATAAATATAGTTTCTCTAGATCAGAACTTTGGAACTGAGGCCCTCGTGAAACATTATTTACGAATAGTAATATTCGCCTTATTTAGTCTCAGAATTTTTGTGATTTTTACTATGTCTACGTGCGATGCAGGGCGAGTATAGGTTTACACCAATTTTTAACAGAATTTTTCACCTTATTTAATCACAGGAAAATGTTGCAAGTTACACGATTAAAAGAGGCGAGTGCGAATCGTTCGACCAATATATTAAATAAAACAATTCAATTTAAAATATGCAAACCATTAAAATGGATCACAGTTTGTGTAATTACTAAAATAGGTGTAAAAAATAAAAGGTTCTACAACATTAAAACCATTCCAAGATGTTAAAAACATCCATCGGAGTCCCGAGTACTTTCAACCAGAAAACCTAATCATCATCAGAGGGTGGAAATATGAAAAAATTCTGTAACGTCCGGAATGTACGCTGTTTAACCCTTTCCGGCACATACAAATTCTGTTCATAAAATGCGAAATTACTGACTGACACAGGAATTTACAAACGACTTTTTTATAAAATAAGAACTCCTTATTTTAAGCTTTCATTGTAAATGCAAAATTTTATTAAAATATTCCTGGTGCCGAATGCATGTTTGGAATTAAAAATAGGTGTTCCCGGAGTGGGACCACTGTGCCGGAAAGGGTTAAATAGTAGAAGGCGAAACCACATATGGAGAAGGGGGGGACTGGTGATGGACTAGTCTACTGAGCGAGGTGGGTTATCCAACCCAAATTTACCATCCACATCAAGTAGATTATACCAGATTTTTGGCACGTTGTATGACAACATGTCATTACACGATCTTCCACCCCTTGTCAGGATTTCCACTGACTCCCTTACAATACATGTAATATAGTCGTTCATTTGCGCGATAATCTTTACTTTACTAAAATAGATATCAATTTCTGTTTTTAAATTTAACCGTGAAAGTGCAGTAGATGGCTTTCCCTTTTCTATGTCTGACTTATGCTTCCTTATGCGGTCTTGTAATTTCCTAGTTGTCATACCTATGTATGTAAGTAGTAGAGGAATGTATGTTTCACTCCAGCAGGAGCCATGAACCGGAGCCGGAGCCGGAAGTGGTCACCGGAAGTGCTCCTGGCAGTGGAAGCGGAAGTGCTCCTGTCAGTGGAAGCGGAAGTGAACCGGAAGATAAGAGACAGGAAGTGAACCGGAAGTGAAGTAGGGGAGGGCTTATATTTAGGGGGTCTTCTAGGTAGGGGAGGGCTTATTTTTAGGGGGGCTTAATTTTTTTTGATGAAAAATAAAGGGTTTTAATCAGATTGTTGCTGAAAAATAAAGGGTTTTAATCAGATTTTTTCTTGACAGGGAATTTTTTTTTTTTTTTTTTTAAATACGAAGTTTAGATTTAAGATATTTGAGAATTATAAACTACAACTTTGACTACTTTTCTTATTTTTAGGGGGACTTCTAGGTACGTAGGGGAGGGCTTATTTTTAGAGGGGCATAATTTTTTGCTGAAAAATAAAGGGTTTTAATCAGATTCTTTCTTGAAAGGGAATTTTTTTTTTTTTTTAATAAAAGTTTCTTATGGTTGGTGGGAAATGTTAAAGTAACAGAATGTCAACAGTGCTAGTAGAGTTGAGTGGTAGGAAGCCTGCTTTAAAAATAACGGAATGCCAACAATGCTTTTAGTCGAGTGGAGTTTGAGGGGTAGGAACCCTGCTGTAAAAAATAATAATTTTAACAGAATGTACAATTTTTTTCCCTTTAAACATTAACTTAAATGTGAATGAGATTAAAATAGATGTGAGGATTAAATTTTTAGTAACAGAATGCCAACAGTGCTTTCAGTCGAGTGGAGTTGAGGGGTAGGAACCCTGCTGTAAAAAATAATAATTTTAACAGAATGTACAATTTTTTTCCCTTTAAACATTAACTTAAATGTGAATGAGATTAAAATAGATGTGAGGGTTAAATTTTTAGTAACAGAATGTCAACAGTGCTAGTAGAGTTGAGGGGTAGGAATCATGCTGTAATTCTTTAAAGTAATTGAATGCACACATTTTGTTTTCATAAAAGTTTCTTATGGTTGATGGGAAATGTTAAAGTAACAGAATGTCAACAGTGCTAGTAGAGTTGAGGGGTAGGAACCCTGCTGTAAAAAATAATACCTGTAAAAGAAATATTTATGTGCTACCTTTCGCGCTCGTCCACCTAACTGTTCAGAGTTTAACATGAAATTTACTTATAATTCACCTGCAAAAGAATTTTTTCCCTTCTTTAAACATTAACTTAAATGTGAATGAGATTAAAATAGATGTGAAGGCTAAATTTTTAGAGAGTTAAAATGAAAATCCACTGAGGGTTGTGTTAAATAAAAGCAGATGATAGACTTTGACAGCATTTTTCTAAAAGTTTATTTATCGAAAAAGGAATCATACGTTTCGATTATATTTGTTAACTATTATAGTTTAACATTAAAAAGCAGGTAGACATTCACATCTTCAGCGCTCATCGACCTAACTGTTCGGAATTTTCTTCGAACCCATTATTTTTGACTTTATAAAAGTTTCATATAAAAAAATTATTCTTTAAGTATTAACTGAAATGAGATTAAAATAGATGTAATGGCTAATTTTTTAAGGATTTAAAATGAAAATTGTGATAGCCATGTAAATGAAAGTAATGTGATTACTTTGCTTTATAAAAATCTAACACGAAAAAAGCTGGTAGACGTTTACCTTTCACACTCGTACACCTAACCGTTCGGAATTTTGTTTAAACTTCTCTCGAGTTCGTCGACCTAACCATTCAGAGTTTTCGTCGAAATCCGGTTATATATTAACTTACAATAGTTAACTTTTTAAAGGGAAGTTTAAATAACATACTTCCCAAAGTGTCTTAGAAACATTTCAGAATTTATACACACATAAGAACCTCACCTATAGGTGCAAGGTTCTGATTTTAAAGCTACTAGACGTTAAAATTTAAACTTCTTGCGCTCGTCGACCTAACTGTTCGGAATTTTTTTTTTCGAACTTTGTGTCAATACGAGTTAGGATCCCTTAAAAAGACCTACATAGAGACACTTATCCCTAACGTAGATAATCATCCCTATATATAACTAACCAGTTACAACACACAAGACATTCGGTTACATTCAGTTAATAAGTGATTTGACATGCAAAATATTAGATATAAAAACACACAAAAAAATTTTAAAGATTTTTTTCCCTACAACTTTTAACAAGAATTTAGCAATAATTTAACTTGAGAGCAGGTATTCTGTTTAGAGTTATACGATTATAATAAATTTTAACCATATTTTACTTAATACAACTAACATTTAAAAAAAGAGAAAGACATCTAGTTTTTATAACGTCACATGTTTGAATTATTAACCTATTTTAGTTAAAAGTATGATACTTAAGTGATTTTATTTGAAAAATCAATTCAACATTTTAAAAGCAGTCGAAAGATTTTTACTTTAAAAAAATAACTAACAGAATTTTAATTTTTAAGCATTGGGTAGATGACACTAACTTTAAATTAACTTTTAATAGGTCACTTTAAATAAAATACATATTTTTTATTATTATTAAAGAAATTTAAACTACTCACACATTATTATTATTATGCTGCATTTTAACATAACAACATTACAGTAAATTATTTAAGACATGCGATTAAGACCATTGGAATTTTCTACAACCTTCAGCTAACATATGTTCTATATATGAAAAGATTTCCTCTGTGAAGACAAAATAAGATAATGAATTGATAACATGATTCGTTATGCATATGTTTAAACAGGAAATTATTTAAGACGTGTGATTAAGACCATTTTACATGGTATTACAGAATAAATCTTTTCATAGGATGCAAGATAATATAAGATAATATCACGTAATGATTTAATAAACACGATTCGTTATGCATATGTTTAAACAGGAAATTTGATTAAGAGATAACATTACTTTACTTATTTGAAGTGTCCAATTATAAATTTTGCTGATATAATTAATTTTATTTCGAATTTGAAAATAATATTGACAGAACATTCAAATTTTACTTTTACACAATATTTTTAAAAATTTAAAGTGTTGTGAAATATTTAATCGTGAATCGGATTTTTTACAACATTGTGTTACTTTTCATAAAGTTTACCTAACATTGCGAAATCACCTTGTTTAAAAGATTTGTTATTTGAACTGATAGTGAAGCTTATAGATTAGTTCGAACTTATAGTGAATTAAAAGACAAAATGATATGCAAAATATGTAAAGTGGAATTAGCAGATCAAAACGTGCATGTATATGTTGAGAATGCCTTTTTCAAGTTGTTTAACTGATTTTAAGATTTCACTGAACGAGTGTTTTATTGGTCATTACAAAAATTTTGAAATTACAATTGTATACATCTTATTTGATGTGTATTATTTTAAATGATGAATAAAATAGTTTGATTGCGAAAAAAGTGTTTTCTTTAACCTACATTGTTAAAACTGATGTTGTATATTTTGAATGACTTAGACAAAATGTTAATTTAAAAAAAGATTTTAACATGAGATAGGAGTTTTCTAATAAAAATTGACTCACCTAAAATTTTTTCAAGATAGTCTCTTATCGATTCCGATCTAAACTTGCTACATGCATGTTTGAGTGACTCATTTTTACCTGTGTCGAACTGTCTGTTGGGAAAATGATTGCCATATTTAACAGGTGTAGACGATTTTTACCTGGAAGCACTGTAAACTATAAAATTTCGGATATAACCCATTTTAGTCATACATTTAAATTTTTTGGTGTTTTTTCTCCTGCATATTGGAACTTGGGCTTATCACCTTCATATCGGAACATGGAAGATAGAAAAATATTAACTTTACACTTAGACAATTATTTTAATCTAACAAAAATAGACTTAACACATTGTTAGAGGTTTTGGAAAAATATATAGTTGGTTAAAAATTTTAGAAAATTTAACATAAAGTAACAAATTTTAGAAAATGAACATTTCGATAAATGAAAAAAATTAAATTTTGGTAAACTTTACACTTAGACAATACTTCAAACTAGGAAAAAATAATAACTTTACACTGAGACAATATTTTAAACTAAGGAAAAATTAGACATAACACATTGTTAGAGTTTTTTTTTAACTATCTAGTTGGTTATAAATTTTAGAAAATCAGCAACAAATAAACATTTCATTAGATTGACAAAAGAAAATAATTAAATTTAAGTAAACTTTACACTTAGACAATGTTTCAAACTAAGAAAAATAATAACTTTACACTTATACAATATTTTAAACTAAGGAAAATTAATAACTTACACATTGTTAAAGTTTTTTTTTTTTTTTTAAACAACACAACATTTTCAAAGCAGTGGAAATAGTATACCTGTAAAAAATTCAACTTAGTGGAATTTAATAGTGAAATTTTTTAACCTCACTCATTTAAAAAATAAAACTTTATAAAATTTTAAGTAAGCAAATGTTAAACATTTTGAATGACTTAGACAAAGTACGAATAAATTTGTTGAAATTCTATAAAACATGAAAAATTTCATAACCTTTAAAGGAAATTTTATTTATGATGAAATAAACTCGAGGTATTTATTATATGTTACTTAAACTACAAGAGAATTGATTGAAAATGTGCTACTTTTAATCACTCACAAGATAAGACATGATGTTAGGAATTATAGATAGGTTTTTCTCCCACACATGACGTCACTGATAACATATTTACTGACCAAGACATAAAATTATAGTTTAGGGTAGGTTTTTCTACACGAAGTTGAGTTGAGATTTAAGATATTTGAGAAATAAAAACTACAACTTTGACTACTTTTTGAAATTTCCCCCTACATAAGAAAAAGAACATAGAAAAATAAAATGAAAAGTCGTATTTGAATGGAATCGAATTATTATCCTTTCGGTTAACAGATGAATGCGTTGCCAATTACACCACAAAGGTACTGATTGAATATATTGTGTTTCTTTTTTAAGGATAAATTGATTTAATATTCAAGTTATTTCTTAATGTTACACTTAAAAACAATAAATTTAAAAAGCATTCAAAAAGCAAACGATCACATTATTGTGTAAAACAATCAAATGTTTTAAAAGTCACGAGATAAAATTTGAAATGACTTAGAGTTTAATTAGAATTTAGATGTCAACCTTTTAAAATGAAGTAATAGTTTTTTTTTTGTATCCCCTCTATCGGTGGGTAATAGAATTAAGAGATAATTAAAAGTTTTAACTTGAATTCGAACCCACAACAAAAATTATTTTGAGCAAGCCATGATATTACAGTATTTATAGACGATTTAAGATATTCGATAAAGGAAATCATCTGAATTTTTAATTTAATTGAAGGGTTTACTGCTTAAAGTACTACAAAATGAGTACAACACTATGCATAATTTTTTAATTAATTATATTTCTCGAAAGGTTAAATTGACTTATTGATAAACTTAGGATTTATGTTTAAAGTGAATCAATTTGATATGTTAGGTTCACTTAATAACAGAGGGTTGAATAAGTTATTTTTAATAAAAATAAAGTTTACTAAAAGTTTTTAAAGTTAAAAAAATGTAAGTTACGTTAAAAAAGTTAACAAAAATATAGTTTTAAAAAATTTAAAGTTTACAAAAAGTTTAAAAATCTTTAAGTAAATCAAAATTAACTTTTTAATTTTAACTATTGAGAGACTATAATCTAACTGTTTATCCTTGTAACCAACTGGTGCATATCAACTATCTGCACATGTGCAAAAAAAACTTATATGCAAACACACACTTACAACGTTACAAGATTCGACAAACGATTCACCATGTTAAACTTAGTAAAATATTTTTAATTTATAAGTTTAAATTAAAATACTTTAAAAATTCTTAAATATTCTTATTTAAAAATATTTTATTTTTAACTTAAATTTATAAATTAAAAATATTTTACTAAGTTTAACATGGTGAATCGTTTGTCGAATCTTGTAACCTTGTAAGTGTGTGTTTGCATATAAGTTTTTTTTTAATAACAAAAATATGTGAACTATTCTAACTTTTTCTTATATCATTCGTTCAGATATAATGCTTTACATTTTAAAATAATATGTAAAGACATGTAATTAGACGGTAAAACCTATGGTTGCATTTTCGTTTAACACTGATTTTAACGATATTGAAGGTTCTTATCACGGGACTAAACGAGTTAGCTATAAGTAATATTATTTTTACAAAACTTGTATGTACAGGGTGTTTACAATAATTATTATTAGTGCTAAAATGTTACAAAATTTGGGGAATTTAATATTATTTTTATAAAACTTGTATGCACAGGGTGTTTACAATATTTATTATTAGTGCTAAAATGTTACAAAATTTGGGGAATTTATCCTAAACTTCGATTTAAAATCGGGCTTTATCATATTTTTGAACGAAAGTGACTTAGTAAATGGGTTAGAAAAATAAGAATTTGATATAATTTATAAATAAATAATATTTTTATCAAAGTTTAAGTAAGTTGGGATATAACTTTTATATTAAAGTGATCGACATAAAGTACATTCAAGCTATGACAAAAGACCTGAGATAGTTGACATCAGGCAAGTCCAATCAGTTAAAGCAAGAGATGAGTCAGCAAAACAGGCGTGCAGCACAGAAACAAGTCTGGACAAGCGAGTGATAAGTGACCAAGAGAAGGCAAACGGCTTATAACAAGGTACAGGTAAACAACACCAACTGAATACACGTGGGTTTTATTTTAACCTTGTTCTTATCGCAAACCGGAAATTACGTCACAAACCGGAAGACTAGTAGCGCCTCTTGCGGCGATTGCAGCGCCCCCTAGCAAAGCTAATGCAGAAAGATTAGTTAAGTGAAAGCAAGTACAAGACATTGAAGTGCTTTTTTGGTAAGTATTTAATTCTATTTTGTTTCTGAAAGGTAATCGAGCTGTATAAAAATTAGCAAAGAATTTAAAATCGAACTCAAGTTAGTTTAAAAGTGTATGTTTTTACTGCACATGTGCAGATAGTTGATATGCACCAGTTGGTTACAAGGATAAACAGTTAGATTATAGTCTCTCAATAGTTAAAATTAAAAAGTTAATTTTGATTTACTTAAAGATTTTTAAACTTTTTGTAAACTTAAAATTTTTTAAAACTATATTTTTGTTAACTTTTTTAACGTAACTTACATTTTTTTAACTTTAAAAACTTTTAGTAAACTTTATTTTTATTAAAAATAACTTATTCAACCCTCTGTTATTAAGTGAACCTAACATATCAAATTTATTCACTTTAAACATAAATCCTAAGTTTATCAATAAGTCAATTTAACCTTTCGAAAAATATAATTAATTAAAAAACTATGCATCGTGTTGTACTCATTTTGTAGTACTTTAAGCAGTAAACCCTTCAATTAAATTAAAAATTCAGATGATTTCCTTTATCGAATATCTTAAATCGTCTATAAATACTGTAATATCATGGCTTGCTCAAAATAATTTTTGTTGTGGGTTCGAATTCAAGTTAAAACTTTTAATTATCTCTTAATTCTATTACCCACCGATAGAGGACGATACAAAAAAAATAACTTATTCAACCCTCTGTTATTAAGTGAACCTAACATATCAAATTTATTCACTTTAAACATAAATCCTAAGTTTATCAATAAGTCAATTTAACCTTTCGAAAAATATAATTAATTAAAAAACTATGCATCGTGTTGTACTCATTTTGTAGTACTTTAAGCAGTAAACCCTTCAATTAAATTAAAAATTCAGATGATTTCCTTTATTGAATATCTTAAATCGTCTATAAATACTGTAATATCATGGCTTGCTCAAAATAATTTTTGTTGTGGGTTCGAATTCAAGTTAAAACTTTTAATTATCTCTTAATTCTATTACCCACCGATAGAGGGCGATACAAAAAAACTATTACTTCATTTTAAAAGGTTCACATCTAAATTCTAATTAAACTCTAAGTCATTTCAAATTTTAACTCGTGACTTTTAAAACATTTGATTGTTTTACACAATAATGTACTCGTTTGCTTTTTGAATGCTTTTTAAATTTATTGTTTTTAAGTGTAACATTAAGAAATAACTTGAATATTAAATCAATTTAACCTTAAAAAAGAAACACAATATATTCAATCAGTACCTTTGTGGTGTAATTGGCAACGCATTCATCTGTTAACCGAAAGGATAATAATTCGATTCCATTCAAATACGACTTTTCATTTTATTTTTCTATGTTCTTTTTCCTATGTTTGGGGAAATTTCAAAAAGTAGTCAAAGTTGTAGTTTTTATTTCTCAAATATCTTAAATCTCAACTCAACTTCGTGTAGAAATACCTACCCTAAACTTTAATTTTATGACTTGGTCAGTAAATATGTTATCAGTGACTTCATATGTGGGAGAAAAACCTATCTATAATTCCTAACATCATGTCTTATCTTGTGAGTGATTAAAAGTAGCACATTTTCAATCAATTCTCTTGTAGTTTAAGTAACATATAATAAATACCTCGAGTTTATTTCATCATAAATAAAATTTCCTTTAAAGGTTATGAAATTTTTCATGTTTTATAGTATTTCAACAAATTTATTCCTACTTTGTCTAAGACATTCAAAATGTTTAACAGTTGCTTACATAAAATTTTATAAAGTTTTATTTTTTAAATGAGTGAGGTTAAAAATTTCACTATTAAATTCCACTAAGTTGAAATTTTTACAGGTATACTATTTCCACTAATTTGAAAATGTTGCGTTGTTTAAAAAAAAAAAAAAAACTTTAACAATGTGTAAGTTATTAATTTTCCTTAGTTTAAAATATTGTATAAGTGTAAAGTTATTATTTTTCTTAGTTTGAAACATTGTCTAAGTGTAAAGTTTACTTAAATTTAATTATTTTCTTTTGTCAATGTAATGAAATGTTTATTTGTTGCTAATTTTCTAAAATTTATAACCAACTAGATAGTTAAAAAAAAACTCTAACAATGTGTTATGTCTAATTTTTCCTTAGTTTAAAATATTGTCTCAGTGTAAAGTTATTATTTTTTCCTAGTTTGAAGTATTGTCTAAGTGTAAAGTTTACCAAAATTTAATTTTTTTCATTTATCGAAATGTTTATTTTCTAAAATTTGTTACTTTATGTTAAATTTTCTAAAATTTTTAACCAACTATATATTTTTCCAAAACCTCTAACAATGTGTTAAGTCTATTTTTGTTAGATTAAAATAATTGTCTAAGTGTAAAGTTAATATTTTTCTATCTTCCATGTTCCGATATGAAGGTGATAAGCCCAAGTTCCAATATGCAGGAGAAAAAACACCAAAAAATTTAAATGTATGACTAAAATGGGTTATATCCGAAATTTTATAGTTTACAGTGCTTCCAGGTAAAAATCGTCTACACCTGTTAAATATGGCAATCATTTTCCCAACAGACAGTTCGACACAGGTAAAAATGAGTCACTCAAACATGCATGTAGCAAGTTTAGATCGGAATCGATAAGAGACTATCTTGAAAAAATTTTAGGTGAGTCAATTTTTATTAGAAAACTCCTATCTCATGTTAAAATCTTTTTTTAAATTAACATTTTGTCTAAGTCATTCAAAATATACAACATCAGTTTTAACAATGTAGGTTAAAGAAAACACTTTTTTCGCAATCAAACTATTTTATTCATCATTTAAAATAATACACATCAAATAAGATGTATACAATTCTAATTTCAAAATTTTTGTAATGACCAATAAAACACTCGTTTAGTGAAATCTTAAAATCAATTAAACAACTTGAAAAAGGCATTCTCAACATATACATGCACGTTTTGATCTGTTAATTCCACTTTACATATTTTGCATATCATTTTGTCTTTTAATTCACTATAAGTTCGAACTAATCTATAAGCTTCACTATCAGTTCAAATAACAAATCTTTTAAACAAGGTTATTTCGCAATGTTAGGTAAAACTTTATGAAAAGTAACACAATGTTGTAAAAAATCCGATTCACAATTAAATATTTCACAACACTTTAAATTTTTAAAAATATTGTGTAAAAGTAAAATTTGAATGTTCTGTCAATACTATTTTCAAATTCGAAATAAAATTAATTATATCAGCAAAATTTATAATTGGACACTTCATATAAGTAAAGTAATGTTATCTCTTAATCAAATTTCCTGTTTAAACATATGCATAACGAATCGTGTTTATTAAATCATTACGTGATATTATCTTATATTATCTTGCATCCTATGAAAAGATTTATTCTGTAATACCATGTAAAATGGTCTTAATCACACGTCTTAAATAATTTCCTGTTTAAACATATGCATAACGAATCATGTTATCAATTCATTATCTTATTTTGTCTTCACAGAGGAAATCTTTTCATATATAGAACATATGTTAGCTGAAGGTTGTAGAAAATTCCAATGGTCTTAATCGCATGTCTTAAATAATTTACTGTAATGTTGTTATGTTAAAATGCAGCATAATAATAATAATGTGTGAGTAGTTTAATTTTCTTTAATAGTAATAAAAAAATATGTATTTTATTTAAAGTGACCTATTAAAAGTTAATTTAAAGTTAGTGTCATCTAACCAATGCTTAAAAAATTAAAATTCTGTTAGTTATTTTTTTAAAGTAAAAATCTTTCGACTGCTTTTAAAATGTTGAATTGATTTTTCAAATAAAATCACTTAAGTATCATACTTTTAACTAAAATAGGTTAATAATTCAAACATGTGACGTTATAAAAACTAGATGTCTTTCTCTTTTTTTAAATGTTAGTTGTATTAAGTAAAATAGTGTTAAAATTTATTATAATCGTATAACTCTAAACAAAATACCTGCTCTCAAGTTAAATTATTGCTAAATTCTTGTTAAAAATTGTAGGGAAAAAAATCTTTAAAATTTTTTTGTGTGTTTTTATATCTAATATTTTGCATGTCAAATCACTTATTAACTGAATGTAACGATTATGTCTTGTGTGTTGTAACTGGTTAGTTAAATATAGGGATGATTATCTACGTTAGGGATAAGTGTCTCTATGTAGGTCTTTCTAAGGGATCCTAACTCGTATTGACACAAAGTTCGAAAAAAAAATCCGAACAGTTAGGTCGACGAGCGCAAGAAGTTTAAATTTCAACGTCTAGTAGCTTTAAAATCAGAACCTTGCACCTATAGGTGAGGTTCTTATGTGTGTATAAATTCTGAAATGTTTGTAAGACACTTTGGGAAGTATGTTATTTAAACTTCCCTTAAAAAAGTTAACTATTGTAAGTTAATATATAACCGGATTTCGGCGAAAACTCTGAATGGTTAGGTCGACGAACTCGAGAGAAGTTTAAAAAAAATTCTTAACGGTTAGGTTGACGAGTGTGAAAGGTAAACGTCTACCAGCTTTTTTCGTGTTAGATTTTTATAAAGCAAAGTAATCACATTACTTTCATTTACATGGCTATCACAATTTTCATTTTAAATCCTTAAAAATTTAGCCATTACATCTATTTTAATCTCATTTCAGTTAATACTTAAATAATAATAATAATAATAATAATAGAAAATTCCGAACAGTTAGGTCGATGAGCGCTAAAGATGTGAATGTCTACCTGCTTTTTAATGTTAAACTATAATAGTTAACAAATATAATCGAAACGTATTATTCCTTTTTCGATAAATAAACTTTTAGAAAAATGCTGTCAAAGTCGATCATCTCCTTTTATTTAACACAACCCTCAGTGGATTTTCATTTTAACTCTTTAAAAATTTAGCCTTCACATCTATTTTAATCTCATTCACATTTAAGTTAATGTTTAAAGAAGGGAAAAAATTCTTTTGCAGGTGAATTATAAGTAAATTTCATGTTAAACTCTGAACAGTTATGTCGACGAGCGCGAAAGGTAGCACATAAATATTTCTTTTACAGGTATTATTTTTTACAGCAGGGTTCCTACCCCTCAACTCTACTAGCACTGTTGACATTCTCTTACTTTAACATTTCCCACCAACCATAAGAAACTTTTATGAAAAAAAAAATGTGTGCATTCAATTACTTTAAAGAATTACAGCATGGTTCCTACCCCTCAACTCTACTAGCACTGTTGACATTCTGTTACTAAAAATTTAACCCTCACATCTATTTTAATCTCATTCACATTTAAGTTAATGTTTAAAGGGAAACAAATTGTACATTCTGTTAAAATTATTATTTTTTACAGCAGGGTTCCTACCCCTCAACTCCACGCGACTGAAAGCACTGTTGGCATTCTGTTACTAAAAATTTAACCCTCACATCTATTTTAATCTCATTCAGATTTAAGTTAATGTTTAAGGGGAAAAAATTGTACATTCTGTTAAAATTATTATTTTTTACAGCAGGGTTCCTACTCCTCAACTCCACTCGACTAAAAGCATTGTTGGCATTCTGTTATTTTT
Organism: Maratus michaelseni; assembly: GCA_963931845.1. Classification (NCBI taxonomy): domain Eukaryota; kingdom Metazoa; phylum Arthropoda; class Arachnida; order Araneae; family Salticidae; genus Maratus; species Maratus michaelseni. The sequence continues at coordinate 42,915,048 of OZ007588.1, read as the reverse complement.
AAAGCAGACTTCCTACCACTCAACTCTACTAGCACTGTTGACATTCTGTTACTTTAACATTTCCCACCAACCATAAGAAACTTTTATTTAAAAAAAAATTCCCTTTGAAGAAAGAATCTGATTAAAACCCTTTATTTTTCAGCAAAAAATTAAGCCCCTCTAAAAATAAGCCCTCCCCTACGTACCTAGAAGACCCCTAAAAATAAGAAAAGTAGTCAAAGTTGTAGTTTATACTTCTCAAATATCTTAAATCTAAACTTCGTATTTTAAAAAAAAAAAAAAAAAAAAAATTCCCTGTCAAGAAAAAATCTGATTAAAACCCTTTATTTTTCATCAAAAAAAATTAAGCCCCCCTAAAAATAAGCCCTCCCCTACCTAGAAGACCCCCTAAAAATAAGCCCTCCCCTACTTCACTTCCGGTTCACTTCCTGTCTCTTATCTTCCGGTTCACTTCCGCTTCCACTGACAGGAGCACTTCCGCTTCCACTGCCAGGAGCACTTGCGCTTCCACTGCCAGGAGCACTTCCGGTGACCACTTCCGGCTCCGGCTCCGGCTTATGGCTCCTGCTGGAGCGAAACATACATTCCTCTACTACTTATGTAAACACTTCATTTTTATTTTTACATTTAAATGGGATGATATAGATTGCTGCTTTTTCATGCATATTTATGGGGTCAATTTTTCTGTGTACTAGATTTTGTAATTTTATTGGAGGTTTTGCGATTAATGTTATGTCATATTTCTTTAAAGCATACCGGACTCTTTCATAAAGTTAGGGGATATAATCTATACTACAAAACCTTGAAACTTGCGTTTTATTCCTGGCCATTACTTTACCGTTATTAAGGTCGTAAATTACTTTGTTAATAAATTTCAATGAGTACCCATTCTGGGTTGCAATTTCCTTAATTGTGGTTAGTTCTGCGTTTATATAATTTTGTGAACATACGTTAAATGCTCTTCTGACATAAAAGTTATATGCTGCTTTCTTATAATTAAATGGTACTATACTGCTATTAGATATTGTATTGTTGGATCGGCATGGTTTCCTGTAAATATTTCTATCTAAGCCATATGTTATGTTATTCTTAATTAGTTCAACATCCAGAAAAGGTAATGACCCGCTTTTCTCTATTTCCATTGTAAACTGTATTCTGTTGACTAAACTATTGGCATGTTTTAAGAAATTTTCCAGATTTGAGATTCCTTGCTGCCAGATTATGAGTATGTCGTCGACATATCTAATCCATAAATCAGGTTTTAAATCGGAGGTGGACCTCCTCCTTTGGAAATTCCAAAGCCTGTAAGCCCCTTGCGTACATGACTGAAACTACTCGGAGATCTTATAATACTGGAAATATTTGAGTACCAATTTATCCGAAAAGTAATATTCGTCTCATTCAATGACAGACACGCTGCAATTAAATATAAAAAAACATTTCTTTTAGGAAATAGTAGTACTCGATAGTAAAAACCGTACTAACCTTGCTCCACGTGTTTCGAAGAACTATATTTGTCCGCTCTTGAACTAAATTAATAAAAGAAAAAAAAAACGTAACTTCAACGAAAGTTTAATATGATGTTCACGCAAACTAAGGCGCGGTACTAGTATGGAATAGAGAAGCTGAAGCCTTTGGAAATTCCAACGTATCTTGCGTACATAACTGAAACTACCCGGAGATCTCATAATCCTGGAAATCTTTCATTTCATACTGTACTAACTTCTAAGTAGCAATCCTTATTTCTCTTTCATCGACTCCTAAACTCACGCCTTAATTAGCACTACAACAGTAGCAATAATCTCTATGTATATAAAATAAGAGATGTCTGCCTGCCTGACCGAGGAGAGCACCGAAATTTTAACACCTGGGCTTCTGAAATATTTGTCATGTATAGATGGTATCCCGGGAAAGAACACCTCGCAGCCGGATATTTAAATTTCAATTTAGATTTTTTTTTAAATTAAAACGTGCGAATGGAAATGTGGGTTAGAGACTATTTCATGCTCTCCGCCAATCTGTGGCAACGATACAGCCAGCCAATAGTGCAGGCGGTAAATATAATGATCTAGCATCCAGCGAAGCGATGGCAGTTCACAGCAAGCTTGGGCGGCAAGCCATAAACTCTACTGTTTTGTTTATGTGTCTTTTGTCATGAGCTTTATTTTAAAGAATTTCGCTCACTAATTTTTTTTTTAAATAAAGGTTCACGTAAGTTAATTTCAATTCTATTCATTCTTCCTGTACATAGTCAGATGTATTTTTTCATTCAGATTTGTTATTGAACTCATTTAAGAATATTTTTAGTCGCCCAAGAACGGAGAGCTCCATATGAAATGAAAACTTTCAGTAAACAATAATTAAAGTCTTTATTTACATCCTTGGGCGATTAAACATTTATTGACTTCTTAGATAGAAACAGTTCAACAAATTATTAATATTTACTTAATGTGAAACTCATAATATGTGAAAAAATCTGGGCGATGTTTTTGACTCCATAGAGCAACAGCTCCGCAAATCACTCATATTCACTTAATGTTTAACTTTCTGATAAACTCATAATATGTGAGAAACTGTGTTTTTTTTTACCGCATACTTAGAAATTAAGTATTTTTGATGAAAACATACATCTTACACTAAATTGTTTGAGTATTTCTTTGTTGTCATTTACAATCTTTCTTCCTGCGATAAATTTTAGAACTGTAATTTTTATAGTTAAGTGTAAGATGTATGCTTTCATTAAGATTTGTTACTGAACTCAGTTTGTTTCATTTAAGAACATTTTTAGTCGCCCAAGAATCGAATGTTTTTCTTGCACTTTATATAAAAAAAACCTGCCAGAAATCACATGGGTTTTTATATTTTGAATATCTGAGTTCACCGTTCTTGGGGACTAAAAATGTAGTCAAAAACATTAACAGTTTGAAAGATTGTAAGTAACAATAAATACTCAAATTTTTCACATTATTGAATTAGGCCTAAGATTTGAACTGATATGCCTGGCACTTTTAAAACATTCAGTAAAGAGCAAGATAATGTAAATATTTCTTAAATATTCTGAGTTTGCTAAGAGATGAAAACATTCAGTGAAGTGTAATATATATGTTTTTTTCAAAACAATATCATTTGTAAGTATGATGTAAAAAAAAATAACAGCAACAACAACACAGTTTTCTAATATATTGAGTTTCATCAGAAAGTTAAACATTATATAAATATCAGTGATTTTCGGAGCTGCTGCTATCTATCTAAGAAGTGAAAAACATCGCCCAAAAAACCCCCAGGAAAAAAAAATAATTACAAAGAATAAGAAATCGTCTTTAAAAATATAAAAAACAATGTGATTTCTGCCCAGAGTTAAGGTAATATAAATATTCCTTAAATATTATGAGTTTTCAAAGAAATACCAGTGAGGCGCTGAGAATTCAGTGAGGCGCAACATGTATGTGTTCAACAAAACAGTTGAATTTGTAAGTATGAGGAAAAAATGAAAAATCACCATTTGCTCACATATTATAAGTTTCACATTAAGTAAATATTAATGACTTGTTGAGCTGTTTCTATCTAAGAAGTCAATAAATATTTAATCGTCGAATGGAAATGAAGACTTTAATTATTATTTACTGAATGTTTTCATTTCATATGAAGCTCTCCATTCTTGGGCGACTAAAAATGTACTTAAATGAGTTCAAAACCAAATCTGACTGAAAACATACACCTGACTACGTATACGAAGAACGAATATAATTGGAAATAATGAATATTCATAATGATATTTTGACTGCAATGGTATTAAGCTGAAATACAACATTTTTTTAGAAAACACCTTTTATATACATAATAATTATAAATGATTTTTTTAATGTTTCAAACCAGTATTATTTAAAAGAACGTACGTTATTAAATTTTGATTTTCGAACATTAAATATTGTACATTATTCCTAATAGGAGCATGTCAAGAAACAACTGCTCATAATAGCAGTTGAAATAAAGAAATTATTAAACAATGAAATGAAATTTTTATCTGTATCACTGATTTTTCTATGCAAATATATAATTTCAGCACACCTTTCGCAGTTGAAATCTATATATTTAAAACGCTAAGCGTTTTCTTTCGACAATCCGTGAGAACAAACTACTGCATCAAATTACATCATTCTTTTTTTAAATGAAAGATATTTGGATACAGATTTGTTATCGTGCATTCGTTTGTTCGAAAATTTAATTAATTAGCCGTAATTTTAAATTAAACTTTTACTTCTGCTAATGATGTCATAAAATCGGCAATCTGAATAACGCCCACTATTGCTAGGCACAGAGTTTATTCTCTCAACTCTGTGGTTGCGAAGATGAAACATAAATAATAAATATTAAAAGCACGTGGCTTTTAGTCCAAATTTTTTAATTTGCAAGTTAAATTTCAGTAAAAATATTTAACCGCGTGTTTTATAAGCGAATAAAAATTCATATTTATTGTGATGTCACGCGGGAATATTGTCCGTTGGGTTTATTTTATCATTATGCATTATAACTTTGTTGATGCCATTTTTTCATTACAATTAAATACAAAACATATTTTATTTGTATAAATTATGTTTAAGCATTAAAGTAACGTATATAAAGTTTGCGCAGGTGAAAATGACGTTATGCTCAGCTTGGAATGCTTTTTAACATTATAAAACTAAAGAGAAAAATGTATATGGTTGTGTCAACATGACGTAATTTTAACTTATTTTTGCATTCATAATTATAAAGATTAGAATAGAATTGGAGCCGTCATTAATTGCTTCATCTTCATTGCACACCTTGATTACATGTTACCAATTACTTTTTTTTTAAATTATAGATTAGAAGATTTCCTTTTTTAATAAAATAATCACAAAAGTAAAGGATTTCAGGAAATTTAAAATGATTAAAAATAGTGTTATGGTAGAAAAAAAACTTAAAGTAATGATCGTATTTTTAGGTAGAATAAACAATGTAAGGCTAATATTTCATAGGAATCATTTTGGTAGGTTTATTATAAGTTCATTTAACAGTTCTTTATTAGCGGCAAAGTCCTATTCATTTCATTGAGAATTTCTTTTTCGATGTCAAAAAATGGCAGTCTACTTTTGGACGCCAGCCAAAATACAGTGGCAATTTTTAGACATGTACAACGGTTGTGACAACAAACCGCGCTATCGCTTTAGCTTTCATCGCGCTTACATCACTTCTAAATACTACAAATTTCTATTTTTACTACATTTTACAATTAGAAAAAAATAAATTAGAAAAAAATTAGCTTTCGATTGAAATTTATTTGAAAACTGCCGATTAATTTAACGACTTTTTAAATAATTTTCAAGCATGAAAAGTTTTTCAATTCTATCTTATCAGTGACCACCAGTTTGCTTCAATAATGTAAAATAGCCCCCGGGAAAGTTGCCACAATTAAAAATAGATTTCCCTAAGCATCATAAAAAGTTTATAATAATTATAATAATATTAATAAAAACAGTGATAAACCATAAGATAGAGCATTTTGGCACTAAACGAAAATCTGTCAAGGAAAAAAAAACTATTTTCAGTTTATGTTCAACATAAAATTGATATGTTGAATTCGTTGATGTATATATTCCATCAGTTATCAAAATATGCTAGGAATTGTATGTTTTTATTTTTTTAAAGATCCATTTGTCAACTGTATAAAAGGGAAAATATCCCCGACTGTGATGGAAAAGGGATAATCATCCTGATTATGTAAATAAACCGAAGAAACCATACAAATAAATTACATATGAAAACATTAAATATCTCCCTCATCTGCAGATTCATTTATTACAGTAAAAAAATTCTTCATCTTTACATAAAAATTGATTAGCTTAAAACAATGGATGCGTTTTAGAAGATATGGATTTGAAACGAGCAATGATTAAAGAGGACATTTTAAAATTTTTAATTTAAGCATTTTAAAACCTTTTTAACATCGAATTTCGACGGTGCTTTTGGGCAAATGCAATGCACATGCGCTTAGGAGCTCATTCGGTTGCATTATCACAGGGGAGGGGGGAAGATGTGTGCTTTATTTCTATGTTCATTTATTTACTGAATATCAGATGAACGTAGGAATATACTATTTGTATGATACTTCATAGGTCCATGAAATTTTTTTCTTGCCGTGGGGAGTATGGCGGTAATGTCAAACTGATTTGCATTACACAGTTGTTTACGGATTGTTTGTTTGGAGTTTGCATCGGAAATAGTACTGTATTGGACTAGGGAAAAAACTTTTAAACTAAAATATTTGAAAGACTGTTTCATACGCTCCCCTTCTTAAATAATAAAGAAGATTATTTTACTGATATTGTTATAGTATTTTTTTCCGTCAAGTTTTGACGGGTTCCATCTAGTAAATAATAATAAACACTAAAATTTATCAACTGTATCACTGATTTTCAGCATGCAAATGCATTTTATTAGCGCAGCTTTCGCTAAGCAGATTCAACTTAGAATGGAATATCTTTTAAAAATTTACTTTTCACGTGAAAATTCATATTTTCAGATACAAGAAATATTCATATTTTTAAGAACTTCCTGCCTAATTTGGCTTTGCTGTAACCACACAATAAAAATAATCCAGAATATCCCATTCCAGAAACTGCAATGATATCTTTTAGATGAGAGCAATAACCTCACACTAATTTCCACGTGTATTCAATAAACATAAATAATAGCCTTTTGTTACAGGATGAATTTGTTCAGAACAATATATAGTATTCACTTTTATAAATTTAAAAGAAAAGAAACAAGAAATTTTTAACAACAACAACAAAAAGATAAAACGACTTCAGATGATTGTTTCTTCCTTACGTGTTTTTATGGCAATTCTATTATGTTATTAAAATTACAGTCCTATTAGTGTCAAGTTAATCAACCCAAGGCCTATCCAACTATAGTTGAAGTTCGCTTATCGCGAACTCGACGTACTTAAGCCATAAAACTTTAATGCATCGTTCCATATAGTAATTTATTTAAGAAAAAATATTCTGTATATTTCTAATATCAATATTAGATATTTTTAATACATATATGTACTCATTTATAATCAATATAGAGATTTTACTTTTAAACAATATTGTGTACATTCTTTTGATAAAACGGGTTACCAAACACATTCCACAAGAGTTAAAATCCAAACTTAACCTGAAACATTTAGCATCAACAGGGCCTGTAATGAAAAAAAAAAACTACTTTGCAATCCGAAACCGTCCAAAACCGGCGATGAGGTCGCTTTCGTGTAATATCGTGTCACCCGACCTGATGCAGCAGTGTCATCCACATTTATTTTAAATGTTATTGTTGTCAGTGTAGCTTACATTTTGACGCTCAATAGAACATGGTATATTGAAATATTTGATTTTTTCTTGTAAAAAAAAAACTATTCACTGTGTACAACGACTGCTCTAAAAACGTAAAGTAGTGTTGTGTACTTTCGCATAAGGAATATATGCTACAATATCACTTTATGTAGAAGTTTGGCAAACACAATGTTGATGGATATTGCTTATGAGTTTTCGGCATGCGCATGTAAAAAGTCTTCTCAATCCGCCATCCCAGTAATGCGTTTTGTAACATTATGAAATTACTGACATTACTGTATTTTGTACTATATTCGAACTTTCGTTAATGCGTCTACGCTTAAGATCCATCTCCGATTAATGACAACAATTTCGTTTTGTCTACCATTTCCTATTTGCAATGTAAAGACATCACTTAAAGCGTACTACGCATCGGACAATTTTTTGGCAAACTGACTGCTCAGAATTGAAACTACTCTCGTTTATATTTTTTTCAAAAGCAACTTTGATATAATTTTGGTTACTAAAAGATCAAGAAATTGTCAGTGACAAGAATAAAGGAAAAGAAAACTTTCTGCCACTAAAAAAGGAGAGGTTCAAAAATTGCTAATGAATGCACTCTGATATTACCAATTACCAGACCAAATTGTCGAATATCTTCCAAAACTGGAAAATGATGTGGTGACAACCTCACTAGCCCATGTAACGCAAAGGAAATGAACGATTACTTTAATTATAGTTAAAATATGTAAATACGGCAATTTCTTTAGATATTTTGTTTGTCCGCAGTAATTTATTCTTTTACCATAACAATTTGTCTTTAACTTGATTTGTAAATAAATTTAATAAATTTATTAAATTAAGGAAAGAGACCATACGAGACCATAATGTCGAATATCTCCCAAAACTGGAGCATCACTAGCCCAAGTAACGCAAAGAAAAGGAACGATTACTTTAATTACAGCAATAAAATGTAAATACGGCAATTTCTTTAGATACTTTGTTTGTCCGCAGTAATTTATTCTTATGCATTAACAAACTGTCACTAACTTGATTTGTAACTTAAATTATTAAATTAAGGAAACGTTTGTTTATTTTACCCATTGAACTATGAATAAAGAGAACTGATATTATCTTCAAAATGATGAAGCTTTAACTGTAACTGGTTCCTCATGCCTGGTTAACGCAGGGGTAATCTTCCACCAGTAAATCTGTATCGATTTTTTCTTTTTTTATATAAAACATATTATTACGTAAACCTTTTTGTCATAATTAAGACAATCATATATATTTGGTTTTACAGGTAGAAGCATTGTTATCAGTGGACTATTTAAAAAAAAACTGTTTTCTTTATTGTGAAAGGTGTTTTAACAGAAAGAAATTCGCCTTACTTAATGACAGATTAAATAAGGCGAAAACATTACTAAGGTGGACAATCCTACCTCATCTACTGTAGCATCCTCTGATAACACCCTCAAATCCACTTCCAACCCAACCTCTACCTCTAATCACCCTCAGCTCCAATTCCACCCAGTTATTCTAATGAAATACGGAAATATTCCAAACATTTCAAGACAACAATGAAATTCTCCAAAAAACTAAATTCTTAATATGTATCCAAAATATAGCTGCTAAATCCAAAAAATATACTAATCCTATGGGAAAAAAGATTATTATCATTCAAGAGTTCGACACCCTTGTCAATGAGCTCAACCTCCCCAATCATAAATAATTCTTACCTAAATTCCCTTATTATTATAACCTGGAACTGCTAGTCCCTCCAAAACAAAATTATTGAGCTCCGAGATTTCATTTCTCGGAATCCAAGCATAGATATAATTCTACTTCAAGAAGTATTTAATCCTTCATGTAGTATCAAAATTTGTGGTTGCAAACATTACCATACCCCGGGCCCTGGTCCAAACCAATGTGGCACTGCCATTTACATTAAACAACACATTCCTCATTACACTGTTAAAAACACAACTTTCACCGATCTTAATTATACGGGAATTGTTGTACAATTGCCACAAATAAATATCGATTGTATTGCTCAAAATCGACGATGGAACTCTCATTGTAGCATATCAATCTTTTTTTCCGAATTTTCTCAACAGTTATTAATGACCTCAGTTCGGACCCTCTTTCTGTATGTTTTAAAATTGATTCTGTTAACCCCCTTTTTCTCCCCCTGAACTGCTGTGCATTGGAGTACCGTGCATTCATAATTTCCGGTGTCAATCATTTATTTCAACATCTTAACAATTGAAGTGCTTTAGCCGTTAAAGGGTTAAATCAAATAATTTTCAATTTTCAGCTGTAATATAGATTTATATTAGCTTGCAATTTCATTATTCTTCTAAATCTGAATTTTAGAATATTAAGTATGAAAGACACCACTAGTAACTGTAAGCCTCATATGAGGTCCAATACACTTCCACTTTTTTTAAGGAATCTGTTGTGTTTAAAATTAATTTAAAAGCATGCACATATTAAGTGAAGGTTAAAGAATAAGAAAAAATTTACTTACCTTGGAAAAAAGTTAATAAAGCAAGCCAAATAATTAGTTCATTTCTCTTCTGAAACAAGAAAGCAACAATTGTAAATAATGAAAGACATTGTCTAGTACTGCCCTCTAGGTAAAATTTATGGCACTATTTAGAAGCATCATGTGTGTTCTAAATGAATTAACGGTGTCACTGAACGAAAAGAAAAAAATCCGTCTTTTTTTCATAAAAATTTTTCTATTTGAAGTAGGAGCCTCATGTGAGGTCCAGGGTGACGAGAGGGTTACATGTTTATTCTTCAACAAAAAATATAAGAGATTGGATTATAGACTATGTTTTCATAATTTATCCCCATTTATTTAGCTTTCTTTCTGTTATTTTCTCCTCTCTCTCTCTCTCTCTATTTGTTTTATTTTATTTTCTTTATTTTTTATTAGTTTGGGTTATGTGTCAGTTAGTGGGTTGACAAAAAATTGTCCTATTCGCAGAAAAATGTACAACTTCTGTGAAACTTCTGTACAGCTTATTTTGAAACTGAAGAAGAAATATTAGCAAAGATTTCTATCTAAAATAGCCATACTCCTTAGGAATTCTTTGTCGTGTACGCACCGGAATATTGCATGCATCCAACATCCTTACAAATAATGCTATTAAATAGCTTAAATTAAATTGCATGCTTAAAAAAAAGGAAACAAACACTTTTATTTATTTAATATGTAACATGATGGGATATATTTTTGAAGTAACTATATAAAATTTTACTTAAATAATTAAAATATCTTCAAAGGAATGTTTTTCATTTGACATCGCATTCATTTCCAGCATCATAAGTTATATGGATTATATCAGAAGAAAAATCAATAAAAAAAAATCATAAGTAATTTATAATTCATTTAAGACAATCGTTTATGAGAAAATAAGGAAAAATAATTATAATCCATTCGCTCTCTTAATTTTCTTAACCCTACCTCCTATCAGGTTTGCCAGTTTGGCCTCCTTCTTTTATTATTCAGAAAGTCCAAAATCCTACTAGAATTTCCGAAGAATAATTAGAACCAGTTTTAAAACAAACAATAGTTAATTCCTTTGATTATCTGCATTACTGAGAGAAACATTTCCTGAAAAGGATCCTTAAATTTCTAATGTATTCTGTGATTTACAAAAAAAAAAAAAAAAAAAAAAAAAAAAAAAAAACAGGAACAATTTGAGAATATATTTAGGAGCAGATTTGCGTGTTTTGTTAAATTCATCAGTAAAAGTAAAGTTTGGATTTTAGAAATTAAATAATATTTTATGTCTTTAATTCTTTTCATGAAGAAACTATTTTGAAAATTCCTTTCTAAATGTTTCGTGGAGTATTAACTACAAAAATAATTATGAGTTTACTTATTAATTTTATTTTAAGCTATTTCCATTTTTCGTTAACTAATTCCCATAAGAAAAGCAATTGCCCTATTATTTATTTTCTTGGAAATTAAGTTATATTTTTTTATGTTTTACGCTAAAAGCTTTTAATTGTGACAGGAATCACTGACTTTAGTAATTTATTCAGCACACAAGCTTATCGAAGCGAATTTAGAAAACAAACACCAGTTTGTTGTTTTGATGTAATCAATTACTAAAGAAATACCTTGTAAAAAGTTTTATATAAAAAAAGTGACAAATTTTCTCAATGTTTACAAGAAGCAACACAATGAAAATGTCAAATTCTTTCATCACGAGCATTTTTTTCTTCGTTATCAAATTGTATCCGATATACAAATAAATATAAGGGGACATTATTTTAATTTTATTCTAAAATTTTGATATCTGGTATTGAAGAAGTTTTATTCTCATGCGTATTTTAAAATTAAGTTACATAAAAATTTACAAGCAATTATAATGCTACTGTGACCGGTTATCGGTACGGATAAATTCAAAGAAACTTTATTAAAAAGAAAAAAAATCTTTTAACTTCTTAAATGGTAGTGGAATATTTTTATACCACTTATTTTTAATCAAGATTTTTACTAGAATTTTTGGATAAAATTTGACTTCTATTGTGAATTTGGACAAAAAATAAATAAAAATAAAAATTAATAAAAAAGCATCTGCATATGTTCAAATACAATTATTAGAAAATTGTGGTGTGAATTCATTAATTATTGCACAAACACACCTAATTCCCCCTATATCGCTAAATGGGTTAAAGTTTTCCTGATTCGGCGGGCATGACATTAAGTCATTTTAATCATAATCCATAGCTGCCAAGTTTTACACTTTTTTGTTACCCCCTTTTTAGAGTAGCAATCTTTCCTTTATTTAATCATAAAAGTTCTGGTATTAAATAAAGCAATTATTTTTTGTTTTAAAAAGTGGTAAAAAAAACAGCGTAAAAGTTAGCTGTTATGAATATTGATGTCGGGCTTAGGGATATTCCTTATTTTGTTGAGGTCACTTACAATTCCTTCTGTAATAGCAGAACGTCAGTTGAGGTTTACTGTTGAGACCCGAAAAGTTTTTGTTGTCTGTCTGTTTCTTTGTTTGTATGGTTCCCAACAAACACCGAAAAAAAATATCCTTTTAATCTGTAATTATGTAGGTATGTTGGCGAGGTATAGTATTTGGTTAAATTTAGTTCATTCTTTCGAAAAACATAGAACATTTTCTTTTAATTCATAATGCTTCTCAATAGGAAGCCAGACGATTTTTAAATTTTAACATTCGTCGAAAGGGAAATGACGCATTGGGATAATTGATATGTTAAATTAGGGATGCTAAATCTCCGAAATGGAAATCTTAAATTAATCCAATCGATTTGAAATTTGTCAATATATTTATTAGAGTTTCAAAATTAATTGCGTACATTTTTGGAAAAATTTACGCTTCAATTTGAGAGATATAAAACATTTTAATTTATCACTTTTTACAAAAATGTCCCTAACCACATAATAAGATCACTAATTATAATTAAAATATAGATAAAATGCTTAAGTGATACAAAGAGACAGTAGCGGATCGTCACTGGATTTATTCGGGGCATTAAATGCACTGCTGCCAAATTTATTATTTTCTTACCACTATTTCATAAAAGAAAACTTTGCTTTACTTATTGGCAGAAAACTATGCCATTAAACAAGTAAAAGATTTCTTTAAAAAATAATGGTACGTAAAGAATAAATTTTACAGCCATGTATTTAGTGCCCCAAAAATGGCTATTCACGAGCCGCCACTGCAAAGAGGAAACGCAAAAGTCTTATAAAAACCTTTTAATGATCGACATATGTTGGCGCCATTTTCAAAATATATAACGATAAACAAAAATATTCTCGCAAATTTTTGAAAATAAATTTGAAAACATCACGAAGATCATATATGTATAAAAGCAGGTGCTTGAAATAGTCAATTGTAAACGAGAAAATTAATATTTCCGCATTGCTTTTTTAAACTGAAACGTACCTTGTGCCAATTTTAGGTAAATCAAATGAGGCGGATTCATTTCAAATGTTCACTTTACGCATATAGATTTCTACTGATTCACGGATAATAGATGGGAAATATAGCCTTGATGGATAAATAATTTATTATTTTTAAAATCCATTTTTAAATTCTCGGTTCTATGTAGTCTTGCCAGTTCTGTAGTTCTTCTGTCATATTTGATATCTGCCATATGATCTTGTAATCTTGTTTTAAACTTTCTAGTGGTCATTCCTATATAACATTGTAATGTTCCATCTTCTCTGGTGAACGGGATTTCATAAACACCTGATATTTGATATGGCTCTATTGGGTGTATTTTCTTACAAATTAAGCTTTTTAATTTTATGGATGGTTTTGCGATAACAGATATGTTCTATATATATTCTTTTAGCAGAATTTATATTATGATCTTTAGAAACTGATGTATTTCATAAATTAGATTTTTCCCTCCGTGTATGGCTTAGATACGTAGACGATGATTTCATCATATGGCAACATGCGGATACCTTACTTGATAACTTCCTTGTTTAAATCAATCACCTGGATTCTATGATTAAATTCACTTTAGAAGTGGAACAGAATGGCACACTTCCTTACTTGGACGTGCTATTAATCAAAACCCGTCATGGCATAGAACGTACTGTATATAGAAGAACGTACTGTATATAGAAAAACAATAGCCAATCAATCCTTTATCCCACAAAATGCTCAAGCACCTTTTTCATACAAAGTTTCGGGATTTAGGCATTTTATTAGGAGAGCCTTCACAGTTTATACTCCAGATCAGTTAACCAGTGAAATAACTACAATGCATGAAATAGCAAGAGACAACGTATATAAAGAAAGCACTATTAATAAAGTAATTACGAACATGGAGAATAAGCAGAAGAAAAACTTTAAACAATATTCAAAGTTATCTACTTTACAATAGATCCCTGGGTTCTTTGAATGGTTGAAATATAAACTTAGCAAATTTAATATTAGTTTTATTAAAATATATCAAAAACCGTAAAATTGTCCGGATGACCTAATAGATTAGAGATACACTCCTATAATGTCCAATTTATATGTATCTGTCGGAGCTAAAGAAATTACAATGATCTCTCACTTATACGCGATGTTCAGTAATTAATTTTTTATACCACTATTTTAAAACGGTAAAATTCGATTTATAAATTCTGAAATTTAAAAAGAAGAAAATTACCCTATAAAAAAACTGGTGCTGAAAAATTATTTCCATGTACCGCGTATAAGTGAGAGATCACTGTACATCAGACATACACATTTCCTCCATTTTTATGAATGAGAAATGGAACATTATTATTTTTTGCTAGCACATGGATTTTAGGTTTATAAGAATCAGTTTTTTGTTATTTGAAATTCCCTTTCTAAGCCTTACATAGTTGCCAACCTCCCGTTTTTGAATACCAGTACAATCTTACAAAAATTTTCGCTTTATTAAATTGCAGAAATTGTATGATTAAATAAAACAAATATTTTTGCATAAAAATATTGGTATGAAAAAAAATTGGGATTTAGCAACTATGCGTGATATTATAGACGATTTAGATAATTATATATTAACCTTTTTATAGGAAACAGGAGAAAGTTCAGACTAAAATATGAAGTGCACTAGACATAGATTCATCTTTAAATAATTCTAAATTTCGATTTACAGGTACGCATAAATGTCTCATTTGTTACTAATAACACAAAAAATTTTATCATCTGTATGAACTAGTTTTTTTTATATGAAAATACAGTACATTATAATAATATATAAAATGCCATGCAATAATATCTGAAATAAGACAAGTCTAAATATGTGTGAATGTATTAGAAGTAACACCGCCTAAGCTCACTAAATAAATGTTTATTTAAGGCTAAGATTAATCATTTGTATGATTGAGATATCTTTGCCTATTCTAATGAACTACAAACTCTACCATTTGTTTATAGAATATTACTTAACCTTGAAAATGGCAGTGGAATATTATTTATGTAGCATAATTTTAATTCCAGACTGCCAACTGGCACCAAGAAACTTTGAATAAAATTTTGCTTGTAGAATGCATATGGAAAATACAATCCTTTACTTATTTTAAGACATATTCGTAAATTATGGCATCATTTAATCATTTCAACATTTTAAGAATGATGACGCTGAAAGGATTAAATAGTGAATTCGATAGTACATTTCAAATGTTCCTATTTTTAAAAAATGTCACATTAATTATTTTCCTGAAACAAATTCAAGGTTTTTATGAACTGTGTTAACTAGTTAGCTTTGTTTCTGATGCAGTAATTGTCGAAATATTTTATACATTTTATAGCAGTGGTTCCCAACCTTTTTGACTCGTGGAGCCAATGTAATAATGCATTTTTATGACGGAGAGTAGCATATCATTTGTTTTACATATTACAGGTACTTAGATGCATTGATACAGAATAGAGAAAGGAGGCTCTAGAATGTGCTAGAATCAACTATGCTCTCTTCCCAGCAATGAAATTACATTTTATTAATTCACAAAAATCTCAATTTATTCTCGATTATCACCAATACGTATGATATTGTAAAAACCTGGCCATACCCAGAAATTCTCCAAAATTTCACAATTAAAACATTTGACTTACAATGTTCTATATTGTTATTGTGGCAAACAATAACTTATAAACGTTTAATTTGGATGATTGCTTAGTTATGCACATTTTATATACATACGGTTTAATATCTGATAATTACAAGCAAATGAATGTCTTGTTCTATATTTGAGACGTTTCTGCCTTTTATTTTGGTGCATGCGTAATCAAATGATTCCGCTTTACAGAGATAAGTAGTTGAGAATATCAGCAAAACTAATTTTGTATTTTCAGATATATTACAGAATGCATTTGTCAAATGACACTAAAATTCTTGAATATTTTGATAGTCCAATGTGATTTTTAGTGATATGAAACATATACAGGGTTTTTATAATTAAATTTCGCCTATTCAGAAAGCTCTAGAGCCGGTTCTATGGCTCCAAACGAAATAAAATTTCACTAGTACGTAGTTGAAGAGATGCGCTCTGCGAAAATCGAAAAAATTAAATAGTTACATTTTTCGTCAGTAGGTGGCACTGCGCCAATATTTAAGGCGATGTTTGCAGATTCATTATATCAATTTTAGTCAACCCAGACGAAGCACACAAATTTAAAAGTTTCAACAAACTTCGACGAACTGCGAATTGTTATAATTAAAGTTCACCTAATCAGACAGCTCTAGAGCCTGACCTATGACTCCAAACAATACAGAAAAATGAATATAATTTCATGTGATGTAATCTGCATCAACAAAAATAAAACATGTCGCTCGGCAGCGAGGAAATAACGAAGAATAACATTAAGCATGCTCAATGAATCCTCCACCATTTTCAATAACGCATTCCATTCTCAGAATTGTGCTTTCTACAGCCTTTCGTAAACTGTCCTGTGAGATTGAGCGAATATGAAGTCTAATACTGTCTTTCAGATCAGAGATTGTCTGACATCTGTCTTTAGATACAGAATCTTTCAAAAATCTCCACAACCAAAAATCGCATGGTGTTAGATCAGGCGATCGTGGTGGCCAGACTGTTTGAAAATAACGACTTATGATGCGGTCTTCTGTAAAATGGCTTGTTAAGAAAGTCCGAACTGCTCTAGTAATGTGCGGTGGTGCACCGTCTTGCATAAATACGATATTTTGAAGGCAGCCTCGCTGTTGCAGTTCGGGAAACAGAAAATTTGACAACATATTGAGATACCTTCTCCCATTTACGGAACATGTAATGGGTCCTGTGGATGTTAGTTCCTCAAAAAAATATGGCCCTGTCATAAACGTAGCTGTGAAACCGCACCACACCGTCACTTTAGCTGCATGCAATGGAACTTCTTGGACAACATTAGGATTCTCTTTCGCCCAAATTCGACAGTTGTGTGTGTTCACTTGTCCGTTTAAATAAAAATGCGCTTCATCAGTCCATAGAATATTCCAGGGCCAAGAATTGTCCACATTCGTTCGTACAAGAAACTGCGGTGAAAATGATAGCCGACTTTCGGTATCACCCTGTATTAGTTGTTGACCCTCTGAATCTTGTATGGATAGTAGCGCAAAATTTGACGCATCACTTTTATCACAGTGGAAATCGGCATATCGACTTCATTCGCAATAGTTGGCACACTTGCATTACCAAATGATGACTGGCTTGCTAAATCTACGGCAGCAGTAGCAATATCTTCAATGCTAGATCTACCTTTTTTCGTCCTCTGCCAGGAAGAATGTCGAGTTTTCCTGTTTCCTCGAACTTTTTAATCATTTTGTGAACTCCACGATCCGACATTGGTCCACGTCTAACATCTTTTAGTTTCCGGAATTTTCGAAGAGCTGCAGATGCGTTGCTGTTATTTTGATAAAACAACTTTACAAGAAGTGCCTTTTTTTTCGAAGTTACCATTCGCCACAAAGCGTAGATTCAAAATTTTTTCAGAAACAATCAACTGTTCCAGTGTCAAAGAAATCACAGATACACTTTATCAGCAAGTTTGAAATCGTCAGGTGGTTAGAAGGGTATTTCAAGTTTTCGAAGTTGCGACGTCACTTTGACGTAGTTCGTCGAAAATTTGAATAAAATGTGATCTTTTTAAAGCGTTGGGTGAAATTTTGTGATTTTGTGTGTTTCATCTGGATTGACCGAAATTGATAAAACGAATCTGAAAAAGTTTACTTTTACCAAATGTGAAATAAAATTGCCTGTATTTTGTTTTTTACAAAATAAAGGAATCTGCAAATATCGGCTTAAATATTGGCGCAGCGCCACCTATTAACAAAAATTTTAACTATTTTTTTTACGATTTTCGCAGAGTTCATCTCTTCAACTACGTACTAGTGAAATTTTGTTTCGTTTGGAGCCCTAGAACCGGCTCTAGAGTCTTCTGATTAGGCGAACTTTAATTATAACAATCTTGTAGATGTCAAATCAACGTGTCTTTCACATTGCTCTGAATTTAAACATGTTCTTTTGATATTGTCGCTGAATACATAAAATATCCATTTAAAATCGTTCAGCTTCCTTTGTTGAGCTTTTGCAAAATAGTTATAAAACTTTCAAATCTCCAAGATGCCCTTGAATAGCTTCTGTATTTTTTCCTTGAAACTGAATGTTATTTTAAATCAAGGACATTTTTCCTAGAGTAAATATACAACTTACAATCTAAATCTTCCTTTCTCAAACAACATGTATTACATATCTCCTCTTAAAAGTAGACGCTTTGGGTGTTGCACCAAAAACTGCGACAAATTTCTCTTGCAAGATAGATTTATTTAGTCCCTTTTTCTAAACATGTCGGCCAAATACGACAATTTTCACATGATTCTTCCTTATTTAAAACCTTTACCAGTTGCGCATGGTCCTTCAAGAATTCCGCTACTTTTGCTCTTAGTTTTATTAAACGTGTAAACGGTCTGCCTGAAGATAACGAATCGTGCTACCGGTGTATATGTAGCCGATGGGGCATTTGGCGGCGTCTGATTTGAAATAGTCGGGATTTTATATAATTTATAATTTGGATTGTATCATTCATTATCATCATAAAATCATTTCGTATTTTTATAGGCTAGTGCATTCTATGAAGAATACAATTGTACCTGCTACAGTATTTTGCATGATCTATAATTTTGGCAATGACCACCATTACCTTCGCATCACCAATGCATATATTTATCCCACAGATGTCCGATAGTATTTAACAGAAATAATTCATCCAAGCATTTTATATTTGTTCTTTTGGTATATAGGTTTGTAGTGATTTTCAAAGGAGAAGATTCTACTAAGACTATGTATTGTAAGTAAACGTAAGAGAGAAATACTAGTACAATTACCAATTCAAAGACATCAGTTTTTTAATCCATTTGTATTCGACTTTAGACAATCTGAAAGTGTTCTTAAACGTCATCAGTTATGTTGTGGATTCGACAAACACATGACACAGGATTACTGGGTACTAAATTATCAGATTTCTCATCAAATAAACCCTTTAAAATATCGATTGCACTCGGTTTAATAAGGCAGTCTGCAATGGTATGAGCACTACTATCCCAAATCTTTCGTTAATGTATCAAGTAGTGAATTTCCAATGCTGTTTTATACATTGTTTTAGAATGTTTCGTCATAGATGTCATATAAGTGAAATTTCGTTATTTTCTTTTGAGAAAAATTAATTACTTTATCTTTTAAGTACAAATAGTTTCCCCAAAAAGGGTACTGTAGATGATCAGAAAGCGGCGGAACTGTGTGGTAGAGTGTTACCCGCAAATCACACAGAAATGTCATGCTAGTGGAGGTGCGAAATTCATGTTCCAAATTCGATTTTCCCTTTTCATAGTTTGATCTATTTCCTTTTTACGATTTTTTACAAATCGTGTGCAGGAAAGTTAAAATAGATTGACAGTGGAAATTAATGTTTAAACCGAAAATGCAAATAAAAAAATAAAACTAGCTTACATCATAATTATGGTTGCAAGGAGTGTTGAATTAATAGTTATTTTTCTAAACATAAAATTATCATACATACTTTTCAAAAAATTCTCTGCTAACAATGGGTTGATTTAAATCAAAATTTATTTATTTTCCTGGAGAGCCGCGGAACCACTGGTTGGAAAACGCTGATTCAGAGAACGTTTAAACGTTATTATGTTGTAAAGAAAAATTTATTAACTCCACTGATAAGAACAATTTTTCTGGTATTAAGTGCAATCGGTAAACACAGGGAAAAAATACATTGACAAAATTTTAGTATTTTTGCTAATCGATAGAAAGTTTAAACAACAAATAAAAGTCAATATAATATGTCTGGGAATACATCTATAAGATCAAAAATATGGATAACATGTTTTCTGTTATATCTTTAATATTAGCTTAATCACTGCAGTGTTTGATGATAACAAATGTTTTTTCAAGTTCTTATCTTGTTCAAATAAATTAAATTATTATAATACAAATACTTAGAGAGTTTTGCAAAACAACAACAGGATTTCAGACATTCGAACAGTATTTCAGATCAAAATGAATTAAATGTCAATAATCTTATTTAGAAACGAATTTTATCGAAATGAATTTCCGCAAAATAGATTTAAGTGACATTCTCCACTTCAACAATAAATAATAGCAACAAAACTAAGATACGTACTAACAATGATTCCGATTACTGTGTTGAGATACCGAAGTGAATGTTAAAGTGACTATAACATTTACATGAAGAAAATGATTTTTTCGCACTTTTGATAGCACAGTAAATGTTGTATATCAGCAAAATCACTAATAATTTTGCCAAGCGTTGATAAAAAAATTCGTAGATGCTGATTTGTAAAGGTAATTTTTATAACATAAATATAAACATGTTAAATATAGAAGAGGATAAAATATTTGATTCACTATATTGTACGATAACAAAGTTTCGGAACATTTTCCGTTCGTAAGGTATTCCTCACAGCGTCCTTTCTCTTGTAATATATTCAAAACAGACTGGAGATTAAACCTCCTGCCAACCACCTCGTTTTCTACGCTAGTACCTTAAAAAAAGTATTATTTTAGAATTTTATTTAATTCAGGAAATAATATGTTGAGTTCTATAACATTTTAAAAACAAAAATAATGCAGAGTAAATATTATGAATTTCCGTCTGAAGAATTTTGTTTTATTACAAATGTTTTCAGAATAGTTGGTTTTACAATTTCTTTAACCCCTTCGCGACGAGCGTCCTTTACAGAACTTTTAATCTTTTACCACCGGTTTTTCAAAACAGATTTTTTTACCTAATTGAATCGCAGAAATGCTAGGATTACATAAGGCAAAGCTTACAATAAAAAATAACTGCTGGGAGTAATCGAGGATTCGGAGCATCTTATGCGTTACGTATACGTGTCGCTCATCTGCAAGGGGTTAATATTTTCCTGCTTTTTTTAATTGAAGTAATATTTGATTTTGGTGAATAACGTTTTACAGTTATTTCAATGAAAAGTACAATTGTGGATAGAGCATAACCAGACAGCAATACCATGAAAGCTCCTTTAAGATCCTCAAGCTGCAATACTTTAAATCTTCCAGGTTCACTAGAATCAGAAGAAGACTCATTTAATTGGAGCAAGAACTGTTCATCTTTCTGAAGTTTCTGAAACAGCCCTGCTGCAAACAGCCGGTGAATCAACTTATTTAAATATTTTCGGCAGCAAAACTTTTTTGAAACCGGAAAAGCTCTCATAGAATAAGAAAACGAATCTTCAGAAATGTAAAAATTTTCTTTGTATGGTTCCAGATAACGTCTATTAGTTATAAAAACTTTGTCGGATGGATCCTTCACGAAGACTTTTGCTGGATCTTCAACTATCACATTTCGCTGAAGACATTTACCAATAGATCTCCAAGTATCAAAATCTGATTCAAGAAGAACTTGCTGCAATATAGTACCTTTATATGAGTAACAAGTCACAGAATTTTGTTCTGCAGCTTTTGCTAAATCTGGTATATTTTTAATTCCAGTAAGTGTTGGGGATGTGAGAATAGATAGCAAAACAGCCTTGTAACTGTTAGTAATAACAAAGGTAAATATCAACCATGCACTTATAATTAACTTCAGGCTTAATTTTCGTAATTGTATGTCGATAGATTTCTCTAATAAACTTCCAAATAATATAAATAATACATTTTGATATGTTTGTTTTCTATACACATGTAAGAATAACACACATGAAAATAGCAAAATGACCGCAATAAGTAAAATCCACAATATTCGAGAGAATGGATGTAATAAGGCTAAAGACGTGAGAACTGGTTTCGGTTTATCCGTCATAAATGTGTAATCGGAAAATCGATAAGGATAGCTAAAGTTGACGACTTCAAATCTTCTATCAGTTAAATCAATAAGAACCGCAAAATCGACTTCTGAACGGAATACCATTCCAAAAATACCTGTCCAGTTTCCATCCGATAAATTCACACCACCTTCACCATCAGAAGGAGAAAGTATTTTAACAGGGACTCGAAAAACGTGAGATAAAAGGCGTATGATAAGTGCATCGTAAACATAAATGGTTTTCCTATCATTCTGTAGAGAATATAGATCTGATTTGGGCGCAGCTATGGATGCTACGGAAAAAACGTTTGTAGCATTGGTATACTTCATTATTATTCAACAAATATCTAAGATGTTTGTTTATGATAACGTTTTATTTGTAATTTATATGTTTTAATGAAACAGTATGTGATACATTAAATAAAAAAGAAATTATATAGTCGTTTTATAAGATTTTACACACAACATAAAAATACTACTACGTGAAAATGTGAAAAGTCATTCTTGTCTAAATATTAGAATACGCATTCGTGCATTTTATTTTATTCATAAGACTAACATGCACAATTTTAGCATTTTGTCAATAAAATCAACAGAAACCAATGTTTAATACTGTAATATTTTTTGCGATTTTTTAAAATTTTATTTAAATTTATTACAAAATATTAAATAATATTTTCAATATTTCATTCATTTTATAAAATGTTGTTTATGATAATATTTCCAACAATAGCATAATGAGAAATTGTAGTTTGAAATGTTTAACGACTGAAAAGTCTATAATATGTAAATGGATTTTAACTTAGAGCTGCTTATTGGTATGACTGAGTTGCATTTCAAGAAATATATAATAATAACGATTCACAGATTTTCTTCTCATCTTAACACAAAAAATATTTGTAACGACATATGAACTGATAAGTAAGATAATATTAAAAAATTATAACAAAAATATCCCAAAATAAGAAAAAATCTAATTTTACCTGAACTATAATTTATAATTTAATCTTATTCGTTATTCAGATCTTGTATCCGTCTTCTTCAAAAATATCGACTCGTTATAAATACTCAAAAAGCAATCACGTATTTATTACTTTCTCGGATTATTTGATTCTGCATTCAGGAAATAAATATATATGGTTTAAGAGGATTAGTTATTATTCTTGAAGATTTTCATAACTTCATACATAAAAAAGTATGCTCCACAGGGATGTAAGTTGTTTTGTAACATTCATCATAATGCTTCTTTGAGTAAGCTAAGAGACATATGTGAAAAGGAAATCTTGAAACATCAAGTCTTACCTTAGAATGAAGAGGTCAATTGAATAAGCAGGTCATGTATATTCGTATGTATCCATATCATATAAAAAAACATTATAAGTAAAGCAGCGTTATATATTAGAGTAATTTTCAAACAACTCGTGAACAATAAAATGAGAAAATAAAAACACCAGCCTTCAAGGAAATTAACAGGGAATGCTGTTTTTTTTTTTTATATATAATGTAAAATCGAATATTGATCTTTTTAATGACATTTTAAAATGTTATTAGTTTTATGAAAGTAAACATTTTGCATATTTATTAGATTTATAGATGTTTCCATGGAACTGCGCGGTTGTGGAATTTAAATTTAACATGCAATAAAGTACTTATATGTATGATTGATTTAATTAGAAATGTTTAATGTGGTTATTAAGAAAACTAGAAGCAAAAACATATCTCACGAATTTTTTAATGATACATGTTTTAAAATAAATTTTCTATGTGGAAAAAGTAATATTTTTCTAGATTCCCAAAAGAAAGTGCTGTGATTAACAGCAAATTATAAGTTTTTAAAATGTGTTTTAGCCATAAAACGAAAACGATATTCATATTTGCTGTATGTTAAACAGAATAAACTGAACTCGAGTTTTAATTGCTATTCTAATCAAACGAGAAATAACATTTATATTTTGATAAATGTTCTTTATAAATTAATGTACAAAGAATACATGGTCACAAAACTTCATCGACAAATTTAAAACTTAATTTCACTTTTAAAAGAACAATACGAACTCTATAAATTTTATCATACATTTAAAATAAGTATGCATTTAAACATATAAATACAAATTTTCATCGATTTCAAAGAAGCAGTTAATACCACATAGATTACTGAAAAATGAATAAATGTGAAATAAAAGGATGTTCTTACGTCATAAGAAACAGTATGCAAACTAAAACAAAACTAGTCATTGGGGGCCACCGTAATACTTACCCATCATGGATATGCATAATGTAAAATATTAAAATAAAAATGTGTAAATTACGTATAAAGTGCATTGCAATTCAAATAAAATCGTGGCTTGATGACGTCACAAACCTTAAAGGCTCGATTACTGAATTGCTTGAAAGAAACATCCTTATAACTTTATAACTCCAAAAATAATAATCCTATTAACTAGCGGTTTATTGCATCTGATTAAGCGTCAAATTTCCAATTAAAATATATCTTTGAAGTCAAATTTGGATGAAATACAGGGTCATGAAAAATCGAAGAGGGTGGAAAATAGGATTCCAAATATCTCGGCAACTAATCATCCGATCGACTTCATGCTTTATGCAAAATTTATGTTTTTTTATTGTCTTTTATACTCATTTCTTAAAATAAACAATTTCGAAAATTTTTATATACCTTTCATCAGAACGAATATTTCGAGAGTCCGAAAAAAATAGTTCCGGTTAATCGAGGTTATTGAAATGAAATAGGCTTCTTCCCATTATTACATACTAAGTACATACAAAATTGCAAGTCTCTATCTCAATTTTTTCGGGAGATAGAGCGTTTACAGACACACAGACACACACACAGACACACACACAGACACACACACAGACACACAGACGGACGGCAAAATTTTTTTTCTAAAAATATGTTTTTCGGAATCTCCAATGTCTGAAACGTGTAAATCCGTCAAAAAAAATTTTTCGATTTTCAAAACGATTACAAGACTTACCTTATACTACGTATGATGGGTAAGTAAAAAACATTACATAACTATTGAACGGATAAAGCTAGAGTTATGTAACGAGTGCTTACTTATAGCATAGTTGCCAACCTCCTGATTTTTTGAATACCAGTAAAATCATACTAAAATTTTAGCTTTATTAAATAGCAGAAATTGCATAATTCAATAAAACAAATATCTTTTCATAAAAATACTGGTATGAAAAAAATCGGGAGGTTGGCAACTATGCTTATAGTAAAACGAATATGCGCTATCATCTGCCTTGTCTGTAGCCGGACGGGCAGGAATTTTTTGTTTTTAATTTATTTTTGCTATAAGGATTTGTCCTATAAAAAACTTGTCAATATAAACGTTTTAGACAATATTAAGAGGATTTATAAGAAATTTCAGCAGATTTGATATCTTGTGAATGGACGAAGTTAGGAATTTATTTCTCCTGACCACCCCCCCCCCTTTCTTCCCCTTTTGGCCATTTTTAATGATATCAAAAATCTGTCATACATAAAATTTTGGCCCTTTTCCTAGAAGTAATAATAACTGTAAACGGATTCGATACGTTTAATAATTAAGAAGCTATGGGCTTTTTTATGTTTTCACAAAAGCCCCCCCCCCTTTCCCTTCCCCCCCCCCCCCTGGTTCGATTTTGCCCATTAACGAACTTGACCGAGATTTTATACCTCTTGATTTTATGTTAGTTTGGAAGATATTTGTGCAGAATTATTGAAGTTATCGTGTCCATAAAAAAGTGACGTAGATAGATAGATATATAAAGTTTTGAAACTTTTGGTTTCCGGACCCATAATCGTCGTAGATCTGCAAAAATTTTCAGAAATTCCAACTTAGGGGTGAATGTAATAGGTAGTATTTCTTACGAAATCTACCTAAAAGTACTGTTGTTATGGAAACAACGATTTCTTCGATATGGAAATGTATAACAAATTCGTTCCTAATCGACTTTTTCTTTTAAAATACACTTAAAAATTACTTATATAACCAGTGAAGCCGTTTAAATTAGGAAAACTCGTGAAATGGGAGATAAAACAATGGCAAAATTTCATTCAATCGGTAATACGTAGAGAGAAAAAAAGGTGACTAATTTAATTAACCTGATTTAAAGAATATTTTTAAATAATATTACTGCAAATGTACTGATAATTCAAAATGTTAAAACTCAAAATGCAGAAGATCGTTTGCGTTTGGCGAGGGAAAAGTGTTGCTAGCCAAATCGCATCTTTTTGTGCCAAATACTCAAAAGTATTTTATGTTTTTGCAGATTTTCTATTGGGATTCCGCAGCTAAATTTTACTGTTCCTTTTTTACATACATGAGTAGTTTCATCAGCAATTTTTTTTCAAAATTTTCTGTGTATGCGCTTTAAGAAAACCTTCCTTGTGAGTTTTATGACAAAATTAAAGTTTTTGTTCCTGAAATGTCAAAATTAAAAAAACAGTTTAGAGAAAATTACGATATTTATTTCTCCGACTTTGAAAAGTTGTATCATAAAGATAAATATTATTTGCACAAATAACGATTTTCAACTTTTTTAATGTGTGCAAATAAGGGAATTTAATTTAGGAAATACTTAAGTTAATTGGGAAGAAAATAAGAAAAAAGTATGTTTATATATGACATGAAAAAACGATACATCTTTAATTTTCTATCAGACAAAATACTGTGAATCCAATAAAATTTTGAAGATCATATTTATCAGAAAAATACATTTGCACAAGTCTTTTTTATTAAAATGGAAAAAAAGTGTGTTTTCATAAAAAGATTTTACATAAAATCACGTAAGAATATTTACATATGAAAATTGTTCTATGTTTTTACAATTTCTTGTATATTAGCGTTGGAAATCATTCACAATTAAAATCACATTAGAAAAAAAACGAATACAGTTAATTAAATATCTTTAAACTTTATAATAATTAAACTGGATGTAATTATTTGTAATTAAAAAAAATCTAAAATTATTTCCAACTATCTTACGATTATATGAAGCATATTCAAGTGTTTTTGTCTATTGTATTGAGATTTTTTAAGTAAATATCATTTGAGAAATTTCACGCTTCTGTGATTGCTAATAGCAATTAAAGCTCATTTTAATAAAATGTAAATACAGAGCAAATAATTTGCTAAAACGTTTACTTATTGTCATCAAACTTCCATTTAAAAAAATTAAATAGTCCCAGAAACAAAGCAAGTTAAATAAAAATCATATAGAAATAAGAAATATTTCACAATCAATTATACTACTCTAAATCATGTTAAATTTATTTGAAATTAAAATTAAAACGGAACAGTGGTAGCTAGGCTTATAGTCAACCAACCAATTTAAACTGTAACTGTTTTATAATGTTAAATTGTTTTCGGGAGCAGTGCGATTCTGTTGCTTAAACGTTGAATCGGTTCCCGTAAGATCACCGAAACTGAAGCAGCATCGAGCGTGTTCAGTGCTTGGGAGGGTGACAACCTCTGTCGGCTGCTGATGCTGTGGGACCGTGTACGTTAATGGGAGCTGGTGCACGTAAAATCTGTTCGAGGCTCCAATGCCCTCCAAATTTAGAATACGCTTTACCTCTATGTGTTCCAATCCAGATGCAGGTCTCTCATTTGGAATTGGTTCTAAATTGAGAGACCAACTCTTCTGGACGGGGCTTGTGAGTGCTTAAGCCATTTGCTAGGCCTCCCCATCCTGCTGATTCTTGACTCTTACTTAAACGTTGAAATGATCAGCTGCCACCAGAAGTCACAAACAAATTGATTTGAAATATATATATATATATAGATATTGTTTCTTCACATACACTATAAAAGTAAAATTTTATTTAACCCTTTCCGGCACAGTGGTCCCACTCCGGACACATCTAATTTTAATTCCAAACTTGCATTCGGCACCAAGAATATTTTAATAAAATTTTGCTTCTATAATGAAAGCTTAAAATAAGTTCTCATTTTCTAAAAAAGTCGTTTGCAATTTCCGGTATCAGTCAGTAATTTCGCATTTTACGAACAGAATTTGTCTGTGCCGGAAAGGGTTAAAAAAAACATTCTGGAAGCCTTTTGGCACTTTAGAATTAAAAGTAAGTCGTATAAAAAATATATCACCGCCTACCAAAGAGTTAAACAATCTCAGAGTAGTGTTATCCCGTGTTTATTGAGAAAGCCATCGAAATAAAAAAACATCAAAAAGCTAAAATTATATGCAAGTTTTTTTTTTTATAAATTAAACTTGTGTACGGCAGCAGCAAGCTAAAAATACGTCATGACATTAACGATAACTTATAAAGGAAAGCATAATATAATAATTGTGTTAGAAAGGGACATTATCATTCATATTGCTAAAATAACGTTTCAAGCTTACAAGTCAAATGTTCTGAAGCTATTTGAAAAGAAAACTACATCAGGTAAAATTGCTTATATGTATTTATAGACCCTCAATACTAGAGAACTATATGAAGTTTTATAGTATCAAAGTTCCTTGAGTTAAAATTACGCAACTGCAGGATATGAACCACTAGAACATTGGAATAGATTTATTATATAATTTTCAGGTTAATCAATATTACCCAACATATTTCTCTACGGATGTTTTCTTTTAAATATTGTGTTTATACATACGAGACTTATTGATTTTTTTAGAATTATTTTGTTTTAATACAATAGACGGTTTTGTCCTCTATGAATTACACTCACCAACATCGTCCAGACACCACAGGTACTAAAACAGGCTAATTTTCTCTATTGTAAAATGATTACCCGATTACGGAAGATCGAATGGTATTATCACGACCAGAGTCGATATCCTACTATCGGTATGCCATTCGTTTTTCTTTTAACTGGTGGATTTTACGGTTCTCAAGTCTACATCCACCGCTGTCACGACAGATGGAAGCTATTTTTGTGATTCATTAAGTAAGATCAATCTCACATTTGAAAATCAAATCGTATAAAATGATTAAGTAAAAAATGTCACTGCATCCCGGACTTTTATAATAACGTCTAGAAGAAAAGAGTTCTTTTAAAAGCACTTGAAATATTGCTTTTTATATATATTGTTTTAAATCTGACGTAATTTTATCCATTTATTGCTTCTTGCATGCAATAATTTAATAATTTAAATTTTTCTTTCTCTTTTAATATTCACGTGTAAATATATATTTCCATTGAAAAATTTGGAAATATTGTTATTTGGCCTTTTTAAATATGACGGATTTTTCAACATTCAATGCCTTTGACACAAAATAGTTTGATTATTTTAATCTAAACGTTTGAAAATATAATTATTTGGTCACTGTAAAATTTGGCAACAGTAGATAGTCCTATAGAACTTATGTAACTGAACTATCTTGACCGATTTTAACATTAAATAGCATTTAAAATATTTATTTGATATGAAAACTGTCTCATTTACCATGTTTAACATATATTTCTCTGTGTCACTATCATTTTCCATGTTTTAACGTTATATAATATTTTAAATATAAGCCGAGAAAGAGGCCAGGTCACGATAAATTCAATTACGGCAGTGGCAGCAGCGTTAGTTACTTTTATTCAGAATAGAGCTAAACAATACATTATAATCAGTATAACAGTTTTTGGATTTGGTCATACTTTCAAACCCATGATCTCAAAAAAGTTATTTAAACAGAGAAACTTCAGAGTAGACTTTTCATATTTTTTATCTCGAAGGGCATTTATTCAAGCACTACTGCATAGCTGTCGACTATAACGCTTTTCTTTAAACTAATGTCTTTAAATAGTAATATTCGCACTATTTAATAGCAGAAATTGTTAGATTAATTAATTTGAACATTACTATTCGAAAAAATAGAACCAAAATCATAAGTGTTGGCAGGTATGTTTTTACAAATCGGGGCAAGTATCCATCACTGATTTTGTATTTAGTAGTAATTATTTCCTTATATTTCATAGAGTCTCTGCGTTTAAATATGCAAGTAATTTCTAAAAAACACACTAATAGTCTTTGTATGGGGACTGTGTCCCATATTCCCATGATGCAGAGTTTCCAAATTTCCGGATTTTTGCACACCAGTAACTTTTTAGAGAAAATGCTGTTCTTTTAAATCGCAAAATACTCGGAATAGTTAAAACAACATTTTCTATACTAAATTACTGGTATCCAAAAAGCCAGAGACTTGACAGGTCTGCATGATGTAATCTGGCCCTGCGTCCAAAGGATTACTGAATAAATGTTGAAAAATGAATTTTCTTTTCCGTGAATAAAATCAATTCGGTATCGCCTAGAAATGTGGTTCATTTTGGTCTCTTTAAAGCAACTTATAAAA
This sequence comes from Maratus michaelseni, assembly GCA_963931845.1. Classification (NCBI taxonomy): domain Eukaryota; kingdom Metazoa; phylum Arthropoda; class Arachnida; order Araneae; family Salticidae; genus Maratus; species Maratus michaelseni. The sequence goes on along the minus strand of OZ007588.1, from coordinate 42,884,557 downwards.
TTGAGCATAAACTATGTAATTTAGACTATCTTATGCTATTTTCTAGTACAAAAATTCGTCTTCCATTTAAATATCTGCTCTTTTACAAAATAAGACATTTTATTCACATTCTGGATATCTTTTGGCCAATTTAATTTGTAAATTAACTGCATTTGCACTCTAATTCAGTCATTTACATTGTCAGTTTGTTTTCTTAACAAATTATGAATCATAAACTAACTAAGGACAAGAACTAAACCAAGCGCTTAATTACAACCTCAGTTTTCCATACGGAAGAAAGCTTTCGTTTAGGATGTAAACATTTAGAAATAAGTTAAGAGCGTATGTCACAATGAGATAATTATCCGTCACAATTTATTCATGCTTTTAATCGCTTTTATGGCAAGTAGTAGTTAATGTTCTTGTAATATTAAATTCACACCAGAAATTAAGAATAGGTATTATTTACAACAAATAAAAGGCAATTTTACTATCTATCCCTGTTATACTTACCAATGTTATAAACAGAAACATTTCAGTTATCAACATGACTATTTCGCAGCACATGCAGAAGTCACATAATGAATCAGTGCAGTGTATAAGTTATCATCCAAAAGGATTTTGAAATTTATTCTGAGGTACGACACTCACATTTCGTTAAAACCAGTTGTTCTTTAAAAATTGCATTTATTTTCCTCACCCCGTAATAAAAGGGACATTTCCGACCAGAAAATTTATTTGATATAATTTTATTTAACTATCGCCCAAATGTGTTGTTTCCAATTTTTATTGTTTTGGTGTCATTTTTTCTGACAAAGGTTTTTTGCATTTCTTAATTTCTGAAATCAAGAGATTAACTCATCTTGATATGAAAAGATGGAGTTTTGTAACCGTTTTCACTCAGTTCCTGAAGGGCTAGAATTATAAAAAGAAATATGTACACAGCTGTGTTTCCGAAGACAGTACAACATTTTAATTAATATATATATATATATATATATATATATATATATATATATATATATATATATATATATATATATATATATATATATATATATATATATATATATATATATATATATATTAACTTAGTTACAAATTAATACATTTATTTTAAGATATTCGTTATGGTTACAATTTTATACGACTTACAACAAGAACGGATTATTTTATTCGCCAAGCCACGCTCGACAAAATAATCCAACTGGCTATGAAACTGCTACAACGAAATATATTAACAAAAACATTATATGGTAGAAACTATAAATAAAAATAAAGAGTTATATATATATATATATATATATATATATATGGGTGGGTAGATGTTGGATTGAGGAAGTGTGTGGCGGAGTTGTATGGAAAAAACGCATGGTTAATTTATATCATTAAAAAAATGGGGCATTTTGATTTACACAAATGTTTGATATTACACATATTTTAACACTAGAACGCCTGAAATCTTACTACCCCCTGAAACGCCGGCCAGGTGTCATTTTGACACTGGTCGATAAGTAAGCAAAAATTTCAAAGAAAATGTACATTTTAATATTCTTTTTACAAATACATATATTGTACACATAAATACTATTATATCTGTAAAATAGGGATAATTTTACAAGATTATATGAAAATATATTATGTACACACAAGTAATATTATATATTTAAAATGAGAATAATTTTGAAAGATTATATGAAAATATATATGGTACACACAAATAATATTATATATTTAAAATAAGAATAATTTTGAAAGATTATATGAAAATATGTATGGTACACACAAATAATATTACATCGGTATAATAATAATTTTTCAAGATGATATGAAAAAATATAAGTTACGCACAAATAAAATTATATCTGTAAAATAAGAAAAATATTGCAAGATGATATGAACATACACATTGTACACAGGAATAATTATTATATTTGTAAAATGAGAATATTTTTTCAAGATGATATAAAAATATAAACAAGAGAAAAAAATACTTACATTACTTATATCACTCACAGTCAATACATTTATAGCTGACATATTTTGTGCATTTGCCGCATGTCATTCTTTTACAAGAGGAACACATTTTATTTGTCACATTTCCATGACATTTTTTAACCTCGCATTTCCTACGCTTAGAAGGATTTTCAGTTAGCAGTTCATCTTCATGGCTACTGCGCTTTTAGCAGATTTTTTAATATATTCTGCTCGTAATTCTTCAGCTAATGTTTGTATAAAAGTACGCCTTGATATTTTTTTCCCCGTCACTTGTTTGAAAATAATCCATGAGTTTGTGGCAGCAAAGTCTGACATATTGTAGAATGTGTGAATTGGCCATCTTCTTGATCCTGCTTTGACTGAATATTGACTTGCCATTTGGTCAACAATATCTACGCCACATTTCGTTTCATTATAAAAACTGACAGTTTCAGGTATTTTCTTTGAATTATTGGCAATTGCAATGTTTGAATGCATAGAACTCAAGATTATCACATTTTTTTTTCTTTTTACACTGGCAAACAGTAAGTGTTGTGCCCGATTCTTCATTTTTCAATATTTTTGTTGAATATAACACTTTTTTTCCTGACTTTATACAATCTGGAATTTCTCGTCTGGCCCTATTTACCGTGCCAACTAAACTCGTTCGTCTTTCCTTTAGTTTCTTAGTTAACTCAAGAGAAGTAAAAAAATTGTCAAATGTGACATTTCTTCCCATATTTTTAAAGGGTTCTATTAGTTTTAAAACTACATACTCAGAAAGTCTCTGACTTTGATCTCGTTCTTCATTTTTTCCTAGGTAGGGAAATGCATTCAAAATATACTTACTTTCTAAATCTGCAGCTATCCAATTTTTTTCCGTATTTATCAGGTTTTGATGCTATAAACTGAGTAAATGGACAACGAGTCTTACTAGGAAATAATTGTTCATCAATTGTTATATTCTGGCCTGGCTTGTAACAGCTTATGCAGTTTTCAATAAAACAATTCCATACTTCTGAAATCATTGCGAATTTATCCTGCTGAGTTCGATTACGACGAGTTGATTTCTCAGAAATCTTGATATTTCATAAAATTTGTCTCTGGACATGGTTTCTTTGCAAAAATTTATTCCCCATGAAGTAGACCATAATGAATGAAGTTCCAGGTTATTAGCTCCTGAAACTCCACGTGCATATAAAATCGAAATGTAAGCAAAAAGTTCCTGTTTTGAAAGAGACCATTCATCATTTTCTAATACTCGACGAGCTTCTGTGTTTGTGCATTTTATTATATGCTCTAAAACCGTTCTGTCTATAAAAAGCAACCAAGCACTCAAAACACTGTCATTATTCACATTTATTTTTGCATAACTAGTTGGACCACTATTTTCTCGCAAAATATTTTGGATTGCTAATCTACCGGTTGCACTTCCTGAACCACATTCTTTCCACTGAGAGCCATCGCGAGCAACAAATTCTTTCTGATTTCCAGAATCATCAATTTCAACATCCTCATCGCTTTCCGATTCAGATGATATAACAGGAATAAAATTTTCATCATCCGATTCATCATACATGTCGGATAGTTCTCCACCTTCTGATTCATTATCTGACAATTCTCTCATAAGTAATTTCTTCCGTAGTAAGCCCTCTCTTACGAGACATTTTAAATTTTACTCATAGAAAGTAACAAGAACGAAAGAAAACCTCAGAAAAATTCTTCTAATCATAACTCACAGATAACCGCGCATGCACTATCTTTGTGAGAAATGAAATCTAAGCGGCAGGTGTTGTTGCAGCTGAAACAAATCACGTGATAACCAGATGTAAAAAAAAAAATATTACAGGGCTCCCTTGTTTTACACAATGAACACACAGAAGAACAAAATTTAAAATAGGGGAAGTGAAAGTATAGCGGTGTCCAATTGACACCAAACCGGCGTTATAGGTAAATCTATCCGTAAACTAAGTTTGAATAAACCTAGTTCGCCAAAAAATTTTATGTGAGTTCTACCTACATATTTAATAAAAGTCGAGCGAAATAAAAAGGATCCTTCAAAATTTACAGATTTTAGAAAGAAACTTTCACGCTTCGGTGTCGAAATGACACCGTCCGGCGTTCTAGTGATAATGGACTGTGATGTGATATTTTTATATGTATATTAATTTAGTTATAGTTACATATTCATTATTTAATTAATTTAAATGAATTTATATTCATTAATATTAAGAAAGTTTTTGATCTAATGCATATGGATTAATACCTACGGTGGACAATATCATATTAACTTCTAATATAATGTATACTTTTCTAAAGTGTTATTATAATATGTTTTAATTTTTATTAAACGTTCTACCCTTACCACTTATATTAAGTATTTATAATTTTTTAACTTTGTATGCAGAAACATTATATGTTACTAATTCATTTCAATATTTAATTAATATTAATTTTAAATCCTTTGTATCTTAATTCAAATATTTAGTATTTTATTTTAATTTAATTTATGTAATGTTGCATTTTTGGCACAGCTATTTAATAGTTGATAACATTTCATGGTACATATATTTTTATGTTGCTTTATTTATTAATTTTTCCATCTTGCATCTTATTTTTAACATAGAATTATTCATTAATACATCCTTTACTTTAATGTAATTAGATATTCTATTTATTAATTAATTTCATTTATTTAACTAATTGCTATCATTTCAGATAGTAATTTGGTTTAATTATTAAACATTAATTTTCATCCAATACTCTTTTTATTCAGAGTATATTCATTTTACCATTATAGACGGCAGCACTTATGTTCCTGTTGCTTTACAATATTCATATTATTCTAAAATCCTTTCTGGCATCATAGTAAATCATTTTCTAAGTCTAAATTTGGCGATATGTAATGATTTTTTGCAATTCATTCCCTAGTTTTGGTTGTGTTCATGCGTGGTTCATGTGCTGCACAGGTATCTTTTTTAATCAAAATGGATTATATACTTTCTGACTCTATTTCATGTTTTCTCTGTATATTATATGTATGGATTCTTTCCTTTTTAATATTGTATTTATTTTTTATTTTTTCACAGGTTTGATTCAATGTTTATGAGCAGGTAGTCCGAAAATCATATTCATTGGCTAATATGATTATGAAACCTCTCATTTCATTTTATTTGTGGCATTTAGGCATTTGGGACTTGAAAATTCTGTCGAAATTCCACAAATTTTTTTTCATTTCATTCATTTAAGTCCATTCATTCAATTTTTCTTATTCTTTTAATAAGTTTTTGTATCCATATTCAGTGTGTTGGGGAATACTTTCATTGACAACTAATTATTACATACTTAGTCCTTATTTCATTGTTTAAGTTGGTGTTATGGTAATGTTTCATTTATGGTTATATATATATATATATATATATATATATATATATATATATATATATATATATATATATATATTAATAAACTTTAATCAATTAATACTTTCATATTAATTAAATTATGATTATACATGGAAAAATCAATTTAGAAATCCTAAGGATTGTTCAAATAATGATTTTTTTCTTTTATATTGTCATACCTTAAAAAAGAGACGGAGTAAAAATTATAATTTTTAAAATAAAGTCCCTAGCTGGCGCTTTCTGCCATACGTTAAGAAAGTTTTGTATTTGTCGTAATCGGATTCGATACTCACGTTAAATTAATCTATTGTGACGGAATTTGTTTGGAAAATTCATGAATTGCAGTCATAAAGTTAGACGTGATTTTCAATGTAAATATTTAATGCTTATAAAAGAGTGTATTTATTTTAAAACTATTTTTGCTTTTATATTTATTCTTTTACAGACGTTTACATAAGATAATAATGCATCATGAAAGTAACAAGGAAGGTGTCCTTAAAGCGTATACTCGGAATATTTTCAAAAAAATGGTAATGAAACTACCCATGTATGTTACAAAGGTCAGTTAAATTTATCTGCGGAATACTAGTAGAAAATTTGAAAAAAAAAAATACTTTCGTGTATTTGGCGCAAAAAAATACACGATTTGACTTGCAACACTTCTTCCTAGCCAAATCCAAGCGATTTTAATGCATATTGAAATTGCTTGTTAAATGAGTGTTTAAATGTGCAGTACTTAATGAATTCAATCTTAAACGATGAAATTGTGTAATATTATTCCTATAAGATTTTAAAATATTGCGTGAGTGCAAAAGTTCATGCGGAGTTTGAGAGTAAAAGTCACACAGTGATTATGCAAACAAAGTTCTTTATTCAATCAATGTTATAAGCTCCATCGTTTTCTATAATCTGTTTCCAACGTTTTGGCAGCATACGGATGCCCCGATTATAAAAACTGCGCGGTTTAGATTCAAAGAACGAAGACACGACGTTTTTAAGGCATCCAAAGAGTCAAGTTTTTTTCTATTTAAATGATTTTGCAATGACCGGAACAAGGGATAATCAGATGGTGCGATATCAGGAGAATACGGTGGATGAGTTAGGATATCCCATTTCAGGCTGTTCAGTTTGCGCAGCGTTTGTCTCGAAACGTGTGGTCTGGCGTTGTCGTTATGAAAGACTACGTACTTGCGATTTGACAAAATCGGACGTTTCTGTTTGATTTCTCGATTCAGATTGGTTAATTGACGACAGTACTTGTCTGAATCAAACGTTTGGCCAGCGGGGAGAAACTCAAAATAAATTATGCTCTTGTAATCCCACCAAACACAGAGCATCACCTTCATCGGGTACAAACTGGCCTTTGCCATTGCGTCACCTTGCTCACCTGCCTGTTTCCATGTGAGTTTGCGCTGAACATTGTTGTAAAGGACCCATTTCTCATCGCCTGCCACTAATCGATCCAAAAACGGCTCGTTTTTGAGCGGCCCGAGTACAGAAACGGCAGCAGAAATTCGCTCGATTTTGTTACTCTCGGTCAGCAAATGGGGCACCCATATATCGAGCTTCAAATCGAATTCCTTGTTTTTTTAATGCCGAAAAGCGGTTGATCGGTCAACGTTAAGTGCTGTAGCAACTTCCTCTGTTGAAATTCGTGGAGTATTCTGAACTAAAGTACGCACAACATCGTCATCAATGTGTAAAGATTGACCTGAGCGTGGCTCGTCTTGAAGGTTATACTATCTCCGCGGTGAAATTTCGCAAACCATTTTTCCACATTTCGTTTAGCTGGTGCTTGATCTTAATAAACCTCTTGAATGTTTTTTACGGCTGCTGCAACGTTTATTCCCTTCCGAAACTCGTAAAGCATAACATGCTGTAAATGCACCTTATCGACACTCATTTTGAAAGTAAACTTTCTCGAAGCAGTTTGTATCTACACAAATTATTTTGTTTGAAATGAAAGCTGCACACGTCACCTTTCCAACGATCTGTCTTGCGTAGATGGCAGTATTAATGACAACACTTTACGCCGCTTCTAACGCCATCTATTGCACCTCCGCACGAACTTTTGCACTCACCCAATATATGTAAGTTGCGTGTTGTTTCAGTTATTTAATTTTACACGGTCTCCCCGGCTGGATAAGTTTTAAATATACAGGGTGATTATAATTAAAATTGCACTTTCAAATGGCTGTAAAAAAAGAACCACTGGTCAGAATGACCTGATATTTCATCAGAGTATACATGGAGAAATGCTGAATTTGTTTTGTAAAAGACCAAAAAAGTTCAAAAGTGGACTAATAGATGGCGCTGTACTCCTCATAAGATGCTAATTAAAATACATGACATGCTGTTCTGACACCCTTTGTTAAACCACGTCAAGGTCATTGAGCCAGAGCCGCTTCTTAAACACTTTAACCCATTAATGCGCAGTGGCACATTTTTAGACCACTAGACTTAGTGGCAAGAAAGCGTCTTTCACACCAGTAAATATGAAGATAAATATATACTCTCTTTAACGCGACAAATCCCTTGTTAAGATAATATAAAAATTTAAAAGTGCTGGGAAATTTAAATTTTAATTTTAACGAAGAAAATAATTTGGGCGTTAATAGGTTAATGTCTGAAATTTCTTCAGTGCAATTGCAGGACAGTCTCGGTTCTTGTAAAAAAGTTTCACAAGCAGACACTGATCTTTCAAAGATAGAGTCATGACTACCTTCTCAGACGCAGAATAACAGGAGCTGTATGTTACCCGCCTTTTTATTACAAGTAGAGAGGAGTATATATATTTGTGTATAGCAATATTTTAAAATCTTATAGGAATCGTACAGCGCGCATGTGACGTCTTTTAATTACCATTTTATGCCAAGTACAACGCCATCTATTGGTCCAGTTTTGAACTTATTTCTTTCGCAAAATTCCCATTGTTTCCGTATACTTAGATGAATTATCAGGTCATTCTGGTCAGTTTTTATTTATTTATTTATTTTTTTTACAGCTTTTTGCAAGTGCAACTATAATTATAATTACCCTGTATATTAAAAATGATAGCATGATTAAGAATGGTGTTATTCTCTAAATTTCGATATTGAATAAGTCATTGTATCTATGACAAGAACATAGTTATCTTGTATCCTACACTAACAATCCGAATTGACTTTTTCTTAGAATCGGACTTTAATTTTCAGTTTGAAATAATTTTAATCAATCTGAATTTTGTTCTAAACTGTATGAAACGATGGTTACATTTCCTTATATATACATATAAATGCAAAAAACTGCAGTTATTTATTTGAGTATAACTAACTTAAAACAGTTTAGTGTGATGTGAAGAAAAAGGTTTACTTTAAACAGTACTTATCGTAAAAGCGTATTTTTGTAAATTTCATTGCGTCGCCAACCGATGATAAATCGCCAAAAAAAATAACATTTCATCATACATTTACGGACGTTTTATCAAGGTTCCGCAGGAAATTTTTATATACATTTATATCCACATGATAAGAATATTCAGTATTTTTTTTTTCACATTTTTTAGAGTGTATGGAGACTTTCTAAAAACTTTGAATGGAGACCTTCCTTGTAAGAGAAGTGATTGAAATTGAACTAAAAATATAAATAGGGACAAGATAATTCATAGAGGTTATAGAATGAATGCTTATGATTAAATAAAATTGTTTGGGATGTTAACGTTTTTGGAAACACTTTTTTGTATTTCAAAGGGATGTTTAATCGAAGATTAACACACATACACACATACATGGATAGACACATAAATAAACGCGGACTTTTTGTAACAAAAAATGTTTTGTTATTTAGAGTTTTTTAGATTTTTCTATACTTATTTTCTAAAGTTAATATTCAAATCAAACTAGTTTAAATGATAAAATAAAATTTATGTACCTTATTTTTAAGATTATACAAAATCTTAAAAACTCAAGTTTTCTGTTGAATCTAGAATTGAAAACAACATGAAAAAATAACTGTTTTGCTGTACTTACAAAATCTGACGCAAAATCTTAAAAAATAAAATAAAAATAAAAATAAAAAACAATCATTTGAATCTTTTCACATCTTTAAATATTAATGTTAGTATTTTAAGATGTAATTGAAAAATAGCGAAAGAAAAGGAAATAGTAAAAAATTATTAAAAAAGGTTTTAGAATGTTATAATAATTGTTTATTATGTAAGAATTTAATTTATATATGACCAGAAAGAAAACAAAATGTGAATTTAATGTTGGCACATAATCGTAGATAATGTCTTTTTTAAAAATAAAAATGAAAGTAGTACAATTCTTTTAACATCTTTTAAAAACATATTTATTTATTTATTTAAGTATTTATTTATTTTGGTTCAGTCTTATTCTAATTTCAAATCTTTAAATGCAGCAACAAATATGTTAAACGTAAACTAGATAAAAGCTGTTCGTAATCCGATAGTGAAAAGAAAAATTCGGTATAAAAAGAACAATTAATTACAGCAATAAACTTGCAAGATAAATAATTAGATGTTTTTGTTGATTCTCATAAAAAAACGAAACAAGCTAACGAAAATGCATAAGTAAAAAAATTAAAGAAAGTATTCTGTAAAAAATAAACAAACAAGAAAGAAATATGGGAAACACTGTGCACTCCGAATCAAGGTCTCGTATTTATAATCAGAATAATGAAGGGTATAGCGATAATTTCTTATAGCATCTTTTTTATATAATGAAAGAGCTTTTAATCGTAGATTTAAAAAGGATATGATACATATTACACCCGAACGAAATATCAAATAAAGAATTTAGAATAACTGAAGAAAAGGAATCTTTTTTAAACAAATCTGTCCCCATAAAATATAATTATGGGAAAAACTAGTTTTTTAAATGTGACGTCAGGAAATTAATATTTTTAAAAGAGACTGTTGAATTAAATAAATGCTACCGAAAAAAATATTCTTTGCGAAGTTTTATTGAAACTTCCTTTCATTAAAAACTTTTCAAAATTCTTAAAAATATATTACCGAAAATCCAATTTTACATTAATAAACTGTAATTATTAGTTTTAAATTATTCCCATACATATCGTAATAGTTTAGAGTAACAGGTACAAGTTTACATTTTCATATTATACGATCACGTTTCATGTTTATATATTACATGAGAAATTTGTACATTTTCTAATCTGATTTTGTCAAGCATTCATGCAAGGGTCTGCAGGGTTGGTTTGATTTTTAAGATCGAAAAAAAAAACACAGGTAGGTTCTGAAAAAAAAACATAAAATAAAATATAATCTTGAAAAAATCCTTGTAAAACCAAAAGAGGGTTATTTCACAATTTTTATTTCAATTTGCGCTTTTTAAACTAATAATAAATATATTTATTTATACCAAACATAATATACATAGCACGTCATACACATAGCTTTCGACAATACCGGAGGGGCTCAAATTGCTTTACAGAACAAACACGACAAAAATTCACATGGAAAAATAACTAAATTATTAAAAACACATTGAAAAAATTATATAAAATAGTGAGCAATTTGGAAACAAATTAAATGAATGTTTTTCTTGTTTAGTAGCTTTTCAAGTTAGAAGTGACCCGACAAGTTTAGAGAAGGAGGAATTTGTGAGTGGGTCAGAAAGGAAAGTTAAAAATTTCGTTGGTGGAAGTACTGTGTGGCTGAGTTAAAAAAGACTCTGGAACCAGTCTCAGCCCACTCCTGTTGCCAGGGCAACTGGTCAGTCGATTTTATTTCAGGGAAGGCCGGTATTTTCTTTTCATGCCAATGTTCTTCCTTTCAATCCACAGTCTATGAATTATCGCAGTCTTTTGTCCTTCCCTCCCTGAGTGTTTTGGAACCTTCGGAAAATGGAAACCTACTCAGGATTTTTCTAATTGGAGCCATACGATAGACAACAATCATTTTTTAGTTTAAGGAGAAATGAGGGGGTGGGTGCTCTTTTTAAGAGGTAGGATGTGAATTATATTATCACGTTTCTGTTACATAGGACAAAAGAAATTCCTTCCATAGACTTCTCTCTTTCTGTCTGCTTAGGGCAGAGTACAAGTAGAAACACATTAACGGTAATAATTCATCAAATTCTTTATTAACGAACTATAAGATTGGCTATCTATAATATTTGTTTCTTTGCTTAACATAGATTTAAAAATTAGAATGTAAATAAATGACTTTAATTTTATTACGTTGTCTATATATACAAATATTTATAAATAACAATTAAAAAAAGCAACTGTGAATATGAGAAAAACTTATATGAACAATTCTACTATTTTCAATCACATACTAAGAAAATTGTGTGTGTGTGTGTGTGTGCTGTATTCTGAAGAGACTGCTGAATGCAGAGCTACAAAATTTGGAATAAAAATATCTCTAAATTATCAGTTAAGCACCTCTACGCCCGATTTTGGATGTTATAATTAGATTTTCTAATCATTTTTTATACGATTTTTAGTGTTTTTTCTTGTTTTTCGGAGTTCTTTTCCTGTCTAATATTATAGCCCATTACAGTGTTCGCCTTTCATTAAAGTTACTAGGGATTCGTATTGTGATTTTTTAATTTTTGATGAGTTTTATATGCAATTTTTAGAGTTTTTAAGTGTTTTTCTGCGATTTTAATTGATAAAAGAAATTCTGAATCCAACTTTTAGTCACATGTAGAATTTATCTTTCTTTTCATGAAATGGTAAACTGTTTGGATTTTTAGCGATTTCAAATTCGGTTTTGAGCGATTGTTTTGATTTTTCACGTTTCCCGACGATTTTATTCACATTAGTGAAAAATTTACGGTTATAATGTTTTAGTCAAGTAAAGTAAATTTTGTTCACTGCTTTTTTTCATTCAGTTTTTTCTCCAGCGTTTCTTAGCGATTTTTCGACATTCATAAAAGTAATCATGTTTTAACCTATTAGCCCAATATAGTAACTTTTGTGCTCTGCATTTTGTTAAATAAATTTTAGCCAATTTTATCCGACGCTTAGCTTTTTTTGCGTGATTCGCTCTGATTTTTCCACATTAGTAGGGAATCCAGTTTCAAACTTGCAGACCTGTATAGTAAATTTTGTTATCGTTTCAATAAAATTTATTTTCAAAATCGTGCAGTGATTTTTAATTTTTCGCGATTTTTTATGGCATTTTTTTTATTATTCTTGCGTTTCGTGTTATTTTTTGACGGGGCCAGGCAACACTGTCGGATGGATCATCTAGTGTACGTTACGTAGTGATATATGTTAAAAGAAACAACGTTAAATAATAACAAAATAACAATGCAAATATAAAATTATAATTTATTTTAGTTTCATTTAAAAGTGAGATTTCAACTAGTGTATATGACATAACTATGTATATATTTTTAAAACCAATCTGTTATATAAAATCAAATTCATCTCGAAACTTTGTGTGCATTGGTATTAAGCTGAAATTCCAAATTCTTTAGAAAACACCTTTTATAAACATAATAATTGATAAATATTTTTATTTAATGTTTTACACCAGTATTATATCAGAGAATGTACGTAATTAAATTTTGATTTTCATCCAGTAATTATCCATTTTATCTTCCTGTTAAACGTATCAAGAAACGACTGCTTACAATAGCAGTTGATCGAAACCCTCATTTCTTGTCCTGTACAGTTACACTGACCCCATCCCCACCATCTGTGTAATCCCCTGTACTGTTCGATTGAGTATATCTTACATAAAATTGTGAGAAAATGGAAGATTACAGAAGAAAAGAAACATTGAAAAATATTAGTAATTTTGGAAAGCTTAATAATCACTTGAAAACATAGAAAACTGTCAAATAACGGAAAGAAATTTAAATAATGCTATTTCGCTATATAAACAAGCCTTGGAACAGCGAGTATAAACTACCAAATGAATAAGAAAACACAGCAAATGTTTAAAATACAGAAAACGGAATTATTAAAACTCTCTTTTGGAAGAAAGTTTGAATCTTTAAGTAACAATTATTTGATTACTTCTAACAGATAAATTATTTAGATAATGAAAAATAAAAGAAATGGAAGGGGACCTTATTTCTTGTTCTGGACAGTTACATTGACCCCATTCCCACCATCTGGGTAATCCCCTGTACTGTTCGATTGAGTATATCTTACATAAAATTGTGAAAGAATGGAAGATTACAGAAGAAAAAAAACATTGAAAAATATTAGTAATTTTGGAAAGCTTAATAATTACTTGAAAACATAAAAAACTGTCAAATAACGGAAGGAAATTTAAAGAATGTTATTTCGCTATTTAAACAAGCCTTGGAACACCGAGAATAAACAAGCAAATGAACGAGAAAACACAACAAATGTTTAAAATACCGAAAACGGATTTATTGTAATTTTCTTTTGCAAGAAAGTTTGAATCTTTAAGTAACGATTATTTCATTACTTCTAACAAATAAATTATTTAGATAATGAAAAATAAAGAAATGGAAGATGACCTTATTTCTTGTTCTGGACAATTGCATTGAAATGTTTTCCAACAAGTTTCTAAAAAAATTTTATAAGTGCATACGTTATGCTGAGAAGACATTTCGAAGATTTTTATTTTTGAAGACAATGTGGTACTTAAGCGATACAAGACACGTTCTTCTTGAAATGCTATCTGACACCATTGACAATAGCAAATACGTAAAATAGCAAATACGTAAGCAAATACGTAAACATCTTACTTCATACAGCAATTAAGAAATTCATATTACTCATTAGAAACCACCATTTTAACCCGTAGCGCACATTTGTCGTTTATGACTCAACAAACCGATGACACTCATTAATACAGATATATCAACGGTCACCTTTTTTTTTACTAACACACTTTTCAAACGATAATCTTTGTGGTATATTTCTTCTGCAAATATTGTTGAAATCTACCACGAAGCTATTACTCTTTATTCACACACGGCAATGAAGCCACACTCAAACACAGTCCTCCGATCATACTAGGCCTACTCACGGAATTAAAAAGTGGCGCTTATCATAGCCATTTATCCAATCGAAGTGCACTAAATAAAAGTGAGATTATTTTATCGCTACTATGTACATTTGTTTTCATAATTTATCTTTATATTTTTTGATTCATTTAACTTTTTAACTCATCATTCAGAGATAATACTTTGTTAAAATTCACACCCTGTTACAGATGAAAAGCGCTTTTAAAAAAAATGTCTTTTGTGGAAATTAAACAACCTTTTTTCTCTCTATTTTAATACATTCTAACTATTCACATTAATACATTCTAACATTCGAACTATTTTAATACATTCATAAAATATTTCTATTCCTTTTCGAAAGACTTTTAAAAGAAATCATCTAAGCAATATTAGTGTATGTAAAGGATTTAAGAAACGATTATACATAAAATAAGTATTGAATTGATAGAGGAAATGTCGAAAAATTATTTCTGTTTTACATCTTTTAATCAGAATCATAAAAATGTTCGTATTACGCCTGATTTTAAAAAGAATATAATGAAAATTCGAACTACCTTTTTTTTGCTTTGGTATGATTATTTTTATTTCAATAATAATACAGTTCACAAGACTTCGAAATCAAAAATGTATGCTTTGAAAATATAGCAGTTAAGTTTTTCGCTTATTTTTTACTTCTATACAATAGGTTTTAATAGACCGATAAAAATAATATCATCATTTCTTAAATTCGGATTGAAGCCTTTTCTACATAGTTAGACTCTATTTCTTTTTGTTCTTATTTATCTGTCCAGCTGCGCTTGTTTTCGTAGATATTTTTGTAACCTCACGAAAATTAACTACATTGTTCAGGTTCACTACAGCAAAATGATTCACAATAAAAAATAAAGCGTATAAACTTTATGCTTTTTATATTGATCAGTATCAATATTTTGCATACATTTTGGTCTCAAATTCACAGGTCACACAATCACCACTATTTAAAAACAATAATTTTCGTCTTATTTCTGCGTTTAAATAAGACGACGATTAATATTTGACGATAAAGGTACTGCATTCAATGGGCCCGTGTCGCGTTTGGCCATGTAGAAAACTGTAACTGGATACATTACAGATTGCAGACAGTATTTATTTCTGATATAACTATTTTTTAAAGTAATATGCGCTTTTTTATTCGCTGATATCTGCGAGAAAATAAGACGTAAATTTCTCTTTTGAAATAGAGGTATCCATGAACCCACAACCCTTTCATCTGTTTACGCTACTGTATTATTCGATTGAGAATAATTACATTTTACAGAATTTTTCTTAAAAATAGATGATACAGAAGAAACGAAACATTGAAAAAGATTAGTAATTTTTCAAAGCTTAATAAACACTTAAAAACATAGAAAACTGTCAAATATCGGAAAGAAATCTGTAGAATGTTATTCCGTTATTTAAACAAGTCTTGGAACAGTGAGTATAAACAAACAAATGAACGAGTAAGCACATCAAGAGTTTAAAATAGCGAAAACGGAATAGTGTAACTTTTTTTTCCCAAGAAAGTTTCAATTCTTCTATAACGATTATTTTGTTTCTTGAAACAGATGGTTTATTTAAATAATGGAAAATAACAGAAGTTGAAGAGGACCTTATTATTTGTTCTGGATACAAGCATTCAAATGTTTTGCCAGAAGTTTCATAAAAACTTTTATAAGTGCACAGAATATGTTTAGAAGTTAGTTTGGGACTTTTTATTTTTATTTTTGAAAATAATGTGTCACTTAAACGATACAAGAAGATTTCTTCTTGAAATGGGATCTGACGTCAATGATAAGATGAATATAAGCAAAGAAGTAACATATTAGTTACGTTTTTACAATAATTATGAATTTTATTTTGAAGCTCACCATTTTAATCCTTTGCACTCCTTTGTCCGGTATGACTTAAAAATGCGATGGCACATATTAACACAGACACCTCAGCGGTCACCCTTTATAATACCGCAGATTACAAACAATAATATTTTTGGTATATTTCTACTTCAAATATTGCTGAAATCTTCTTCTTTATTGATACACGGCAATGACGCCACACTCGACCACACTTCTCTGAATACTACTAGGCCTATGTGCTGACAACAAAATGACGGCTGTCTTAAGCGGATTTTATTCAGCGTTTGGATGGTCTCTTGATTTTGAACACCAGTATTTTATAAAAGTACTCTTTGTCTTGTTTAGTCACAAGAAAATAGGACGAAGAATAATTTTAGACATTACTGTATTCAAATTTAAGAAACAGTACGCAAGCTAAAAAAAAGAAAAAGAAAGTAGAAGTAGAAGAAGAAAAATAAACACCTACAATGACCGCCATTTTTTTGGGAGTTCTGTTACGACAGTTTTATTAAATTCATATTATTTATTGGAGTTCAGCATTTTAATGAATTTCATAGAGTCAAGCATACAGCTCAATTACTTAGTTTTAAAAAAATCAGTGCATTATTTTATTAGGTATTTTCCTATTATTTCGGAAACAATGCGAAAAAATAGGTTAAAAATTACTTTTATCAACTTTTATCAGTGTTAAACTAAAGATGTAATTAATGCTTAAAGTGATAAAAAGGTTTAAAATACCTTTTAATTTATTGATGACAAGTTTCATACGATCAAACGGAAACATCTTCCAGATTGCAAATGATAAATAAACTATTTTCGCAAAATTTTGAAAATGATAAACATATATCACGAGATCACATGTATAATGCAAGCAGGTGCTTAAAATGGTCAAACTGCAGACGTGAAAATTTATTATTTTATTGGGTTGTTCGGAAAGTTCTTTCGTTTGGGAAAGTTGCTTCGTACCGGAAAATTCTATAATTTAATTATTACAGATTAATTCCGATATCTAATGTTTGATTATTGAAGGGCAGAATGTTCAAATACGAATTGGTTTTCACAAACGCAAGGAATTTTTCGGACAACACAATACATATTTCTTTTTTTACTTTGTAAATAATGTCGTGCCAAACTTTAGGTAACTCAAAAGAGGCTGATTCATCGCATATGCTCTCAGAAAACTTCATATGCAAATCAAAGTTCCTGACGTCAAAAACAAGAAAAATGAGATAATTGCAGAAATGGGGTTGTCACAGAAACAGCTGTATCACTGTCTCTGTTGTGAAATTCAAATGTTCAGCTTTCGTTTTGAAAAACGGTGACTTTCAAATGTCACAACAACGTGATTTACCGGAATCCATGGCATGGCGTATTAACAGGAGACTTGAATCCGAACGAACTCAACAAAGTGTAGCAGACGCTGTTAGAGTCGATAGAAGCGTCATTGCAAGGCTGTGGAATCGATTCCAAGGAACAGGGAATGTTAGACGTCAACCATGAAAAGGTCGGCCACGTGCTACCACAGCAAGTGATGACCGATATATCCTGTTAACAGCTCGTCGAGACAGAACAAGCAATGCTATTCAGCTGCAAATATAGTTGCTCTTTGCAATAGGATGAAGGGTGTTCAGCCAAACAGTCCAAAATATGCTTTATTAGGGTAGTCTCTATGCACGTAGGCCATTCGATTGTATTCCATTCACTTCAAGCCACTGTGCGGTCCGAAGAAGTTGGGCTGCTGAACATCGAGAATGGTGGCAACGTGAGTGGAGTTAATTGCTGCTTACAGACGAGTCCGGAATCAGTCTAGAGTGTGACGTATGATGTGTTTTGGTATGGAGAGAAAGGGGCACTCGAAATAACCCCACATTTTTTCGTGAAAGAGCACATTACAGACGAATTTGGTTGGAGGTATGGGCTGGAATAAGCGTATGTGGAAGTACGGATCTGCATATATTTCGGAATGGCACTTTGAAGGCCTAAAAATATGCAGGCGAGGTAGTGAGACCTCGTGTCGTACTTTAAGCTGCGGCCGTTGGTGATTCCTTTATTATCATGCATGATAATGCCAGACCGTATACAGGTCGTCTTGTGAAAAACATGCTTGAAGCTGAAACAGCACAGCATAAGAAATGGCCAGCATGCTCGCCTGACCTGAATACGATCGAACATGTTTGGGACACACTAGGATGAAACATTGCAGCGAGATCAAGGCCTCTTTTTACTGTACGGGACATGGAGATTGCAATTCTTGAGGAGTGGAACAGTGTTCTCCAAATTCTTATTGATAACCTTATCACATCCATGGAAAACAAGTGAGCAGAAGTCTTAGCTGTTTGGAGAGACCACACGCCGTATTAACCCTTTCAGGGGCAAGCGCTTGTGCTCCTGTAACGTTGAATTCCCACCGGAATTTAGGAAAGAATTTAGTTTAAAATAAGAATAAGCAATTTTTCAACTTTTTCTCGTCAAAGTTTCTGGTTTGAATCAGATTAAAATTAGGTGGTATATAATATATACCACCGCCCCTCAAAGGGTTAAATATCTTGCATTATTTCTCAACAATACTTTTTTTGTGACCAAATTATTGCTCTAAACCATCTTTTCACGTTCTTTCCATCGTTTCAAAGAGTTAAAGCTTCCTTACGTCTTTTCTCTGTATTGCGCTTTGATACACATGTACTTTCCATTTTATACCTATGCTTGGCTGTCTCGCACAGTTCTCTTCACTACTTTGCTTGCTCCCTTAATTTTCTTATATATATATATATATATATATATATATATATATATATATTTGTTCCATGCTTATGAAACTGATAATACTTCAGAAGCTATTTATTATAGTATAAATATTCATCTGAAGATACTGAAATCACTTAATGTGAATACTGAAGTCACTTTATTACTCATTCATACATTTTATTCACTCATTTATAAATATTCATCCAAAGTTATTTCATCATTCAACTGATATACTTTTTTAATTGATTCACTTCTTTATCCATAATTTTACTTTGAACTTGCTCAGAGACAATTTTTTATCATATTCTCTACTCTTTAGAAATAAAATTATTTTAAAAAGTATTCTTGATTCAAAATTAAGACATACTTTTGTTCTTAATTGAATGCATTTAAAAATCTGTTTAACATTTTTTTTTTGCATTACTTAAGAAGTATTATAATAATTATAAGCAAAAGATGGTGATAGGTCATTAAAGGTGATGGTTTTCTGTTAGTTATGCTCTCTAAAACTGTGATTCTCAACCCGTGAACCGCGATACACAGGTGAGACGTGTAACGGCCTAAGGTGTGCCGCACAAATTTATTTCCTTGTTTTCATCTCTTCAGAAGAATGATAATAATTATAAGGAAAATATGATAAGTTACTAAATACAGAAAAACAGTTTGAAACCTTTCTGACAGTTTTTTTTTTTTTTTTTTTTTGTCTAGAAACAATGGTTCTCAACCGGCCTGCCACGTCACGAGATACCTCAAATATGCCCACAAAATTTTCAGCTCAGTTTTATCAAGATTCTACAACTTAACAAAAATACATTAAAATGCAAGATTTAAGTTTAGAAGTTTCACATGAAATGAAGTTTAGTATCATAAAGCTGCATTCCCATCTAAAATTGTTTCAGTGTTTGAGACTCTTAATAACGAATGTAATATTTTTGCGGTGACTTTTTTTTTCTCTAAAACTACATCTTATACCTGTCCGCTTGGATTGCTCGAAAATCACTCGACCGATGTCCTTTAAATTTTAATTAAAACTTTTAGATTTGAATTCTCTATGGTGTCATGTAGGTTTCTTTTCTTTTTTTTTCTTTTTTTTTTCTACAAGCACTTTTATGGCTACACAATATTATTATTTTAAATGCCACGATTTTTACATACATTTAACTTTTGAAAATATTTCATGCTACGCGTGAGTGTCCGGAATTTATGAATTCCATTATTTTCGTATATACTTTTTTTTTATCGCAGATTTTTCTGAATAAGCAGCTCTGGCTATGCAATATCCAGCTTTAATTTGTCTTACCAGAATTTTCGAAAATATATATTTATATATAAGTGTGTGTGTGTATATATATATTCATAAAATAACCAAACTAGTGATGCAAATGCAAATCTTTAACTCCCTGGCATAAACTATCAAACGTTATATTGGCCACCAGTATATTTGAATCTTAAATGAACTATAAGTATTCTCGCGAATAATACACAAACAAATTATTAACCCTAGTTAAAATAATAAACTTTTCCTTTTAGTAACATTTATATACATTCTAATAGAATATGTTTGGAAACATGAATATCAATTGAAAGCGAGGAAAACTATCAACAATCTGAAAAACTATTTTAAAATAATCTTGTTCCATTATCTAAATAAATCTGAGAATAGTGAATATATATAAAAAAAAAACATTTTCGGGAAAAGAAGGTTATCTAATTTCATTGAAAGAAAGCCTATTTCTTCCAACTATGTTTTTTATTTTCTTCAAAGAAGTACGTATATTTTGAATTATATCAGGATATCAAATATGAAAAATGATAGATATATTTTATTTATGTTTGAAATTATACCTTAAAATACTAGGTACTTTCGATTCGAAACTAAGTTCACATAAATCTATCAAACAGTAACTCTCTAACACTATGCAATAAGAAGTTGTTATGAAACTTTTAATGTTATTTTCATAAACAATAGCTGACTCAGGCCCGTCCTGACTGACACGTGAAATGAAGATCTGTTGTCAAAAGATAATTTGGCAAATATAGTTTTCTTGTCGCATTTTCTAGTGGGTTTTCACAATAAGTCACTGCTTTATGCTATATTCATAGCAATGGTAATTAAGAACTATTGTTTTGCTCATGAAATAATATTTATCTCGTTATTTCTTCGTTATGTTTAATCTCTTTAGTTAAGTATTTGTTAGGAGTATTGATAATTATTATTCAATTTTTTTTTTAATTTTTCGTTATATGTATCTATATTTAGTCTTTACTGACAAACCTTTCAATTGTTCTGTACCACTATTTTTGGATAGTAATCTTTGTCTTATTTAATCAAAATTTCTGTTATCATATAAAACGTTTCTAATGAAAAACTGGAGGGTTAGTCGTTTATGGTTTACTGCATCGTCCTGCTTACTTTTCAACCTTCATCTATCCTTCCACAAATATGACTTAATTTGACTCAGATCAAAAGACCAGGTACCTTTGAAAGTGTGAAAAAAAAAATAACAGCTTAAATTACAATATGAGGGGGTTAGAATGACAGTGGGGTAGGTCAAAAATTTGAAAAAAAATCTAGATAACCATTATTTCACTGAATGTATATTTTTTTCTGTTCCGTGAGACAGTCAAATAAGTCATAGTTCATTTAGGAAGTCGCTAGAGGGCAAAACAAGTTGGACTACTTAATGCAATGGCAATACGACAAATTTCACAAAAACCTTCGTTTCTCAAATTACCAAATATTGACTTACAACATTCTAACCCCCTCATATGATTCTTTAGGAATATTTAAAGAAACCCCATGCAAAAATTCGCTTTCGAAGGGAAGTTAGGTTAAAAAAAAAATGAGATCTTTCTATATACTCAAGGGGTAATTTGATCTTTAAAGTATATTTTCTCAAAAGGCGATGTTAGGCATGATTTCTAAAAAAAATGGCTAGATCGAACTTCATGAAAATTTGTCCGATGATATAAACTCTATAGATGTTCAAAATAACTTATTATTATGTTCATAAAGTACGAAATTCAGGAATTATGCCTACTTTTTTAATTCTAATTTTGAAGGGTTTTTAACTTCTTTTACCTCAAGTACCAATAATTTTTTGCGAATAGACGTCATTTTAAATATAACTATCCGCTGTTAAACAATAGCTGAACAGTAGACTGTCCTGAAATCTAAGATTTTGGTATTTTTCCACTTAAATTAGTTCAGAATTTGAAAATTATGTACTACTTTTCCTTCATAATTTTTCCGGTGTTAACCCCTTCAGAGGCAAAGTACTTTTGTAGCTAAAATATTGAAATGCTTGATTGGCACCAGGATTCACGAACGAATTTATTTTAAAATAGGTAAAAGCTTTTTCTCATGTACCTTATAAATTCAGAATTTGGTTATAAAATTCTGGTGTCAATGTGGCATTTTAGGATTAAATTTAAGTGGTATATATAATATACCGGTGCCCTTCAAGGGCTTAAGTATTTAATTTGCCAAGCATAATGTTTAAATAAATAAATACACTATTGATCTCAAAACCCGACTAAGCGGTTTCGTGAAAGGAAGCGTCTGTTCACCACTATTTTAGAATAATTATTTTTGCCTTCTTTACCTCAGAAATTCCGAGTTTCAATAAGGTGAAGATTACTATTCGAAAATAGTAATAATCTGGCGACTTGATCAGCTTCCTGCTTGCCCAAATTGTAATGAGACCCTCAATGGTTTGGTCATTAGAATTTTAATACAACCACAGACATTACATATCAAAGCATAATATTTTTATTTTTTTG
Source organism: Maratus michaelseni (assembly GCA_963931845.1). Taxonomy (NCBI): domain Eukaryota; kingdom Metazoa; phylum Arthropoda; class Arachnida; order Araneae; family Salticidae; genus Maratus; species Maratus michaelseni. The sequence continues at coordinate 42,861,835 of OZ007588.1, read as the reverse complement.
GAACATTTATAAAAAACATTATCCAGGTAATAAAAACTTTAACACAATTAATCATAAAATGAACTTTGAAATTTAACTGCTTTTCTGTAATATATCTTTATATAATCGAAATCTTTTTTAACTGTATCGAAGATCTAAATTAAGATCTAAATAAAATCAGTAAGATGAAAATTTGTGATTTTATTCGTTCTTATTCTATTCAGTTATATCTTCAGATGGATCTTAAAACATCCAATTTGTCTAATTCGGAATTTAACTTTCTGAATGCTTATCCAGCAATTTACACAGGGCAGACATTTGTAGAAAAAATTATATAATACACAATTTTTTAAGGAATTTTGTTTTAAAAATTCCACATTCGAAAGGGGAAAATGCAAATGATAAATGTGCTATATATTTGAAACACATGATGATTTGAAATATGGAATAATAGAGAAAATACTAGTAAATTACATGTTAGAAGAAAAGATTTTGAAAATAATTTAAGCAGTCAGATTTGTAATATACAGGGTGTCCCAGGATTATTCGGACAAACTTTAAAGGGAGGTAGGGGACATCACAAAGATTCAGATTTGCATAGCAACCCATAGTCGGAAACGGCTCCGTTCGGCGTTAAGTGGTGTTGTTCACAAGAGCATTGAAGGAAACCAGCGTTCTCACATTAGGGAATTTTTAATTCAGAATTCATACCAGAAACTGTACATAGCACGTATGATTAATAAAATTAAAGATATTTCCAGATTTTAACTCGGAACGCTAAAAAAAACAGACCTGCATTTCCGCAGTCGTTTTATCTGTTATCGACCGCATAGGAGTATGCAACGTTTTACGAACACCGAGCAGGCAGATATGCACCTGATTTACGGATTGACACACAGAAATGCACGAGTAGCAGAAAGATTGTATCGCGAAAGGTACCCACAGAGAGATGCACCAGAACACCGGATGTTTATGAATTTGCATCACAATTTGTGTGAATACGGATCATTACGAGGTAATAGGCATAGTGAAGGCCGGCCACGAGTGACTTGAACTCCCAGCATGGAGGAAAATGTGTTGGATACTGTTCGAAGGAATCCGAGTACCAGTGTACGAGCCGTCGCTGCCGCCGTAGGAGGATCTCGAAGTAGTGTTCATCGTGTTTTGCAACGTGAAGGCTTACACCCATATTATCTGCAAAGAGTACAGTCACTGCTCCTCACAGATCATCCTGCGCGTGTGCGTTTTGCACGGTGGTATCTCGACCAATGTCACCAAGACGCGCATTTCCTAGCCTACTTTTTATTTACGGATGAGGCGTACTTCACTCGAGATGGTGTGTTCAAGCACCACAATGCGCATATATGGGCTGGCTAGAATCCCCATGGCGTGAGACCACATGCTGCTCAACATCGCTTTTCATTGAATGTTTGGGCATGTGTGGTTGGTGACCTCTTCGTCGAGCCTTACTTGTTACCAGCACCTCTAACATCTGCAGATTATCGTATCTTTTTGCAAGAGGTGCTATCAAGCTTACTTGACACTTGGCCGCAACATGTCAGACGCCATATGTGGTTTCAACATGATGGGACACCTCCCCATTATGGCAGATGTGTTCGTGAACATTTGAATCAGGTATTTGGTCACCGATGGATTGGCCGTGGGTGACCGGTTCCCTAGCCACTACGCTCCCCTGATTTAAGCAGCATAGATTTCTTTCTTTGGGGTGCACTGAAAAGGGCTGTGTACGTAACGCCTGTTGATTCGGATATGGATCTGGTTTCAAGACTCGTCTGTGCTGCTGCTGATATCCAACAAAATCCAGGTGTATTTGAGCGAGCCCACCAATCCATGCTCTGACGATATAATGCATGCATCGCTAACAATGGCGGAAACTTTGAACATCTTTTGTGACATTTTCACATATCATCTACCACAGCACATGTAATATCTTTGACCAATAAATTATTTCAGATGATCCCAGTCTTCTATCTTTTCGTTTCTTGTACCTGTCATACTACTTTCCCATGATGTTTCCGACCATGGGTTGCTATGCAAATCTGAATCCTTGTGATATCCCCTACCTTTCCTTAAAGTTTGTCCCAATAATTCTGGGACACACTGTCTATATCACCTTAGGACATTTATTTATGTATTTAAATTTTTTGTGTGAAAAAAAAATACCCCTTGAGCGACGTGCAGTAACTGAAAGCGCTCTGTGAACAACCAATTGGGCGACATTTTTTCTCCGGAAACAAATCTGAAAATCTGAAACAAATTCGCTCCCCAAAGTATAAAAGGATATTCAATTCTTTGCACCTTATATTAATATTTTTTTTATAAAAAGTTGATTTGGGACAAAATGGTTTTAATTTGAACAACAACATTCATTTTTTTCGCCTTTTTTGTTTTATGCTTTGCGAGTTCGAAAATATAATTAATATATGAAAATTCTACTTTTAGGTGATATAAGCTCCAGCAAAAATGAATATCTTTCTTAAAAAATGGTGGAAATAGGTTGAATAGTTCTTGAGAAAAATGATCGCCCAGTTTGAATAACACCTAGTCAGGCGAAGGTTTCGTCCCTGATCAAGGTTTTAAATTACGAGACCAATTCCTTTCTCTCTTTTTCAATATTTGCCATTTTTTTTAACTATGCGAATTCAACAGTTAAATAGAAACCATAAGCCGTCAAATAAAGAAATTATAGCAAACTACTAGAGAACACTGCAGCATAGCCGATATGTAATACATGGTGGAAACACAAAGATCTAAACTGAATTATGTTAACTTGCCATAGTCTATATTAGCAACTATAGTCAGTGTGAATGCGGCCCGGAAGCAAGCCGTTTTTTTCCTTTTCTTATTCGACAACGTATCCAGAAACCCATAATTAATAACAATCTGGAATCAGCCAACACTGTAACAAAAGTTACTCTCACGAAATAGTTCTGCAGCCAATGACGCTCAAGGAACTAGTCAGAATAAATCTCTGCTAAGAGGAGATTAGGCAAATTTCGCCTCGTGGCCAGGTACACAAACTCGTATAGCTAGCCATAATGCTCGGTAGGTAGGGACTGGTCTGTGGTATAATAATTGCCGAAACGTCAGTTGAGGTTGACTGTGGAGTCCCGAAAGGTTTTTGTTTTCCGTTTGTTTGTTTGTCTGTCTGTCTGTTTCGCGATAACTGCCTGAAAAAACATACGATTAGGTTTATTTTTGGTGGGTATGTTGGTGAAGTACCTGAAATTAGCTGTTTAGTTTTTGGTTACATTTGGTTCATTCGTTCGAAAAATATGGAACATTTCTTTTTAGGTCATAATATTTTCCTATAGGAATGCAGACGATTTTCAAATTTCATTTTTAACTGAAATGAAAATCGTATATTTGAATAATGGATTTAAAAGTAAAATTACGGATACTAAATTTTCGATTTGGAGGTCTTAAATATATGCAATAGCTTTGAAAATATGCCGATACATTGATTAGAATTTAGAAATTAATTGTTTAAATTATTGGAAATTTTTTTGCAACTGTTCGGGAAATATAAAACATTTTAATTTCCTATTTTTTACACATTTTAAAATGCATTTCTTTTTCTCTCCTCTTTGTTTTGTTAGTTGCTTAGCAACCATATTTCAAAGAATATCAAAATAAGGAATATTTTTTTATCTAAAAAATTACAAGAATAAGAATTTCATGAGAATTTCAGAATATCATTGCAGAAATTGTGCTTCATTTAACCCTTTCCGGCACAGTGGTCCCACTGCGGTTACACCTAATTTTAATTCCAAACTTGCATACGGCAGCAAGAATATTTTAATAAAATTTTATTTCTACAATGAAAGCTTAAAATAAGGAGTTCTTATTTTTGTAAATTCCGGTGTCAGTGAGCAATTTTTCATTTTACGAACAGACTTTGCCTGTGCCGGAAAGAGTTAACGCTTCTGATTTCTGGAACCTCCGAAGTATCTTATATGCCTATAAATATGTATGTAATATAAAAAAATGCGGATTTTAAGATGCTAAATAATATGAAAAGTGAGATTAAAAAATAATGACTTTCAGAGCTGACATTGAGGCTCCTGATCTGCAGTTTTACTAGTAATAATAATAATACAGGGTTCGTCCGCTTTTACCACAGTTTTTAATAGAATATTTCGCCTTCTTTAAATGCAGAAAATTATTACAAATCCTGTAATTTTACGAGTCGTCTACGATTTTGGATATTTAAATATTAATGAGAAAAATTTTATTAAAAAAAATGTTGGTAAAAGCGTAAGAATCCGGACCTAGTTTCCAGAAAAACATGTTTAAAGTTTTGCAATAGCGTTACGTTCAACGAGCGACGTTGCATTCAATGAACAAAAAATATTGTAAGGAATTTTAACTTCAAGAAACGGTTTTTGGGCAACAGTCTAGACACTTGACGGATGACAAAAATGCAAATTTAAAGCAATCGAAATTCTTGACCGTATTAAGAAGTAGAATCTCCTCTTAACCCTTTGATAACGGGGTTGGGATATCATGTGGTCCCAGCGACTATTTTTTTATTCTATTCGCACCACCTTTTGAAAAACAATCTCTGCTATACACTTATACTAGGATGCTTTTTAACCCCTTCGCGACGAGCGTCCTTTACAGAATTTTTAATCGTTTACCACCGGTTTCTGAAAACAGAAATTTTTGACTAATTGAATCGCAGAAATGCTGTCATTAAATAAGGCAAAGTTTACAATAAAAAATTTCTAGTGGGAATAATCGAGGATTCTGAGCATCTTTTGCGTCACGTATACGTGTCGCTCGTCCCCAAAGGGGTGAAATAAATCTACCACAAATATATATATTTTTTGTAAATTGTGGTACTAGTGAATATAAAAATAGTCTCAAGTGCTATCCAGAAATCAAAAGGGTAATCGACAAATTGTCGCAGAGAAAAAAGAAAATAATCATTCTATTAGAAATTATATATTCTTTCAATTAATATTTTTAAATAAAATGGACAGGATATTTTGATTCGTCCATACATTTACTTATTTCGTACACATTACCTTCGGATGACAAAAGAGAGAGTCCTTCCGTCCAATAGTTTAGGAATTATGAAGGTTTGGAGATTGGAACTCGTAATGTTAAATTCATTTTTAATCGTTGTAAAACAAATTGCAATGTGGTCCACATTGCAATTTGTTCCACTTTGTATTGATAGTTTTTAATACAGAACTAAAAACTACTAGTCGGCATGATATGCAATTTTGTGTTCTCGTGTTATAAGTTTTTAGAAATTCATTCATGTTAAAAAATTTATAGGTTAGATTTCATATTTGTTTCAAAAAATTTATATTTAAAATATACATATTTTGTAAGTAATTTTCGAAAACTAATATGAACCTATAAAATTTTTAGTAACACAACTCAGATTTGAAACTATATGTATTTACTTCGGTGTTAGAATATACCATTTGAAGCATGTATAAAAATAATTAAAAATAAAATTTGACCATACAAGTAAAAATTTATTGACAAAAATTGCATATATGCAGCAAATAAAAAAATACATAACATGCAAACGAATGCATAAGTGTTGACGCTTATTGTGTACAAGTTTATTAGATACAAGAAGAAAAATACTATTATTAATATAAGATCATATTCACTACAAACTACTAACAATATTACTGAGACCGTTCAGTCCTGCCATTTCGATCCACGGCAACTTTGGTGCACGTTATTTTTCATAGATATGTATAATTACAAATTTTATGACATTTTTCTCATGTAAATTCAATCGAATCTCGATATCTCAAAATTGCATATATGCAGCAAATAAAAAAATACATTACATGCAAACGAATGCATAAGTGTTGACGCTTATTGTGTACAAGTTTATTAGATACAAGAAGAAAAATACAATTATTAATATAAGATGATATTCACTACAAACTACTAACAATATTACTGAGACCGTTCAGTCCTGCCAATTAGATCCACGGCAACTTTGGTGCACGTTACTTTTCATAGATATGTATAGTTACAAATTTTATGACATTTTTCTCATGCAAATTCAGTCAAATCTCGATATCTCAAAAATTGCATATATGCAGCAAATAAAAAAATACATAACACGCAAACGAATGCATAAGTGTATACGCTTATTGTGTACAAGTTTATTAGATACAAGAAGAAAAATACAATTATTAATATAAGATCATATTCACTACAAACTACTAACAATATTACTGAGACCGTTCAGTCCTGCCATTGCGATCCACGGCAACTTTGGTGCACGTTACTTTTCATAGATATGTATAATTACAAATTTTATGACATTTTTCTCATGCAAATTCAGTCAAATCTCGATATTTCAAAAATTGCATATATGCAGCAAATAACAAAAAACATAACATGCAAACGAATGCATAAGTGTTGACGCTTATTGTGTACAAGTTTATTAGATACAAGAAGAAAAATACAATTATTAATATAAGATTATATTCACTACAAACTACTAACAATATTACTGAGACCGTTCAGTCGTGCCATTTAGATCCACGGCAACTTTGGTGCACGTTACTTTTCATAGATATGTATAATTACAAATTTTATGACATTTTTTTCATGCAAATTCAGTCAAATCTCGATATCTCAAAAATTGCATATATGCAGCAAATAAAAAAATACATAACATGCAAACGAATGCATAAGTGTTGACGCTTATTGTGTACAAGTTTATGAGATCGAAGAAGAAAAATACAATTATTAATATAAGATCATATTCACTACAAACTACCAACTATATTACTGAGACCGTTCAGTCGTGCCATTTAGATCCACGGCAACTTTGGTGCACGTTACTTTTCATAGATATGTATAATTACAAATTTTATGACATTTTTCTCATGCAAATTCAGTCAAATCTCGATATCTCAAAAATTGCATATATGCAGCAAATAAAAAAATACATAACACGCAAACGAATGCATATGTGTATACGCTTATTGTGTACAAGTTTATTAGATACAAGAAGAAAAATACAATTATTAATATAAGATCATATTCACTACAAACTACTAACAATATTACTGAGACCGTTCAGTCCTGCCATTGCGATCCACGGCAACTTTGGTGCACGTTACTTTTCATAGATATGTATAATTACAAATTTTATGATATTTTTCTCATGCAAATTCAGTCAAATCTCGATATTTCAAAAATTGCATATATGCAGCAAATAACAAAAAAAATAACATGCAAACGAATGCATAAGTGTTGACGCTTACTGTGTACAAGTTTATTAGATACAAGAAGAAAAATACAATTATTAATATAAGATCATATTCACTACAAACTACTAACAATATTACTGAGACCGTTCAGTCCTGCCATTTCGATTCACGGCAACTTTGGTGCACGTTACTTTTCATATGTATAATTACAAATTTTATGACATTTTTCTCATGCAAATTCAGTCAAATCTCGATATTTCAAAAATTGCATATATGCAGCAAATAACAAAAAACATAACATGCAAACGAATGCATAAGTGTTGACGCTTATTGTGTACAAGTTTATTAGATACAAGAAGAAAAATACAATTATTAATATAAGATCATATTCACTACAAACTACTAACAATATTACTGAGACCGTTCAGTCCTGCCATTGCGATCCACGGCAACTTTGGTGCACGTTACTTTTCTTAGATATGTATAATTACACATTTTATGACATTTTTCTCATGCAAATTCAGTCAAATCTCGATATCTCAAAAATTGCATATATGCAGCAAATAAAAAAATACATAATATGCAAACGAATGCATAAGTGTTGACGCTTATTGTGTACAAGTTTATTAGATACAAGAAGAAAAATACAATTATTAATATAAGATTATATTCACTACAAACTACTTACAATATTACTGAGACCGTTCAGTCGTGCAATTTAGATCCACGGCAACTTTGGTGCACGTTACTTTTCATAGATATGTATAATTACAAATTTTATGACATTTTTCTCATGCAAATTCAGTCAAATCTCGATATTTCAAAAATTGCATATATGCAGCAAATAACAAAAAACATAACATGCAAACGAATGCATGAGTGTTGACGCTTATTGTGTACAAGTTTATTAGATACAAGAAGAAAAATACAATTATTAATATAAGATCATATTCACTACAAACTACTAACAATATTACTGAGACCGTTCAGTCCTGCCATTTCGATTCACGGCAACTTTGGTGCACGTTACTTTTCATAGATATGTATAATTACAAATTTTATGACATTTTTCTCATGCAAATTCAGTCAAATCTCGATATCTCAAAAATTGCATATATGTAGCAAATAAAAAAAAATCCCTGACGGCTCGGCCTACAGGCACAGGTAGATTTCGAAGACGCAGACCGTGGGGCGCCTGTTTGTCGGGAATTGCGGAAGAAATGACCTTTTTGCGATGATGCTGCAATTGGAACCGCCTACTTCGAAACCAAACTTGTTTGCAGGCGGAGCCAGCAAGGATTTTTTTTTTTTGCTATAAGAGTTGGTCCTATAAAAAACATGTCACTATAAAAGTTTTAGATCATATTAAGAGGATTTATAATAAATTTAAGCGGATTTGAAATCTTGGGAATTGACGAAGTTATGATTTTTTTTCTTCTAAAACACCCCTCCCCACCCCTTAAGGCAATTTTTAATTATATCAAAAATCTGTCATACATAAATTTTCGGCCCTTCTCCTAGAAGTAATAACAACTTCAAACGGATTCGATACGTATCATAATTAAGAAATTATGGGGGGTTTTCTGTTTTCACAAAAAGCCCCCCCCATCCCCCCCTTGGTTCGATTTTGCCCATTAACAAACTTGACCGAGATTTTATGCCCCTTGATTTTATGTATCAGTATCGAAAAGATGCGGGAGTTTGAACTGCCTACTTCGAAAAATAACTTGTTTGCAGGCGGAGCCGGCAGGGATTTTTTTTGTTTTTAATTATTTTTTGCTATAACGGTTGGTCCTATAAAGAACTTGTCAATATAAAAGTTTTAGATAATAGAAAGAGGATTAATAATAAATTTACGCGGATTTGATATCTTGTGAATTGACGAAGCTATGATTTTTCTTCTTCTAAAAACCCCCTTTTTTCCCCCCCTTGGGGCCATTTTTAATTATATCAAAAATCTGTCATACATAAATTTTCGGCCTTTTTCCTAGAAGTAATAATAACTTTAAACGGATTCGATACGTATAAAAATAAAGAAATTATGAGGGTTTTTCTGTTTTCACAAAAAGCCCCCCCCCCCCATTTCCCCCCCCCTTGGTTCGATTTTGCCCATTAACGAACTTGACCGAGATTTTATGACCCTTGATTTTATGTATCAGTTTGGAAGAGATTTATGCAGAATTTTTCCAGTTATCGTGGTCAGAAAAAAGTGACATAGATAGATAGATAGATAGATAGATAGATAAAGTTTTGAACTGGGGGTGGTTTTGGGTTCTGGGAGTCATGATCGGCGTAGATCTGCAAAAATTTTTCAAAATTTCCAACTTAGGTGAGAATGTAATAGGTAGTATTTCTTACGAAATCTACCTAAAATACATAACATGCAAACGAATGCATAAGTGTTGACGCTTATTGTGTACAAGTTTATTAGATACAAGAAGAAAAATACAAACATACATTATATTCACTACAAACTACTAACAATATTACTGAGACCGTTCAGTCGTGCCATTTAGATCCACGGCAACTTTGGTGCACGTTACTTTTCATAGATATGTATAATTACAAATTTTATGACATTTTTTTCATGCAAATTCAGTCAAATCTCGATATCTCAAAAATTGCATATATGCAGCAAATAAAAAAATACATAACATGTAAACGAATGCATAAGTGTTGACGCTTATTGTGTACAAGTTTATTAGATACAAGAAGAAAAATACAATTATTAATATAAGATCATATTCACTACAAACAATATTACTGAGACCGTTCAGTCCTGCCATTTCGATCCACGGAAACTTTGGTGCACGTTACTTTTCATAGATATGTATAATTGCAAATTTTAATTGCTTAATAGGCGTATAGCCAACATAGTGAAAAAGTACCCAAGCCGGGATTCGAACCCGGGTCATCAGTATAGCGCATTGACGTTCTACCAACTGAACCAAACGGGAACGATACTCAGCCTGGAACCTTCTCACTATAACATGTTGGCCAAGCTTCAAACGCAGCACACAATGGAATATTTTCCGTGAACCGCCAACCCTGGGGCAAACACGAAATCAAAGAAAATCCAGCATCGATAATTGAATATATTCATATTTAATACTTTGGAAATTACTCCATGAAATTTCCATGAAATTTTCTTTGATTTAGTGTTTGCCCCCGGGTTGGTGGTTTACGGAAAATATTCCATCGTGTACTGCGTTTGTAGCCTGGCCAACATATTATAGTGAGAAGGTTCCAGGCTGAGTATCGTTCCCTAGTGATTCAGTTGGTAGAATGTCAGTGCGCTATACTGATGACCCGGGTTCGAGTCCCGGCTTGGGTACTTTTTCACTATGTTAGCTATACGCCTATTAAGCAATTAAAATTTGATTATTATGAATGCAAGGCGTGAGAAATTTTCTATGGAAAAATTTTCAAAGTATTAAATATGAATTTATTCAATTATCGATGCTGGATTTTCTTTGATTTCGTGTTTGCCCCAGGGTTGGTGGTTCACGGAAAATATTCCATCGTGTGCTGTGTTTGAAGCCTGGCCAACATGTTATAGTGAGAAGGTTCCAGGTTGAGTATCGCATTATTCCCCTGTCCACCACGGATAGCCGATTGCGATTATCATGCTTTCTGATTAGTTGTTAATCCGAACGCTTCTTAAGTCATTTCTGATTGAACTTGGTTTCTTATATAATATCTATTAATTTCTATATAATCTAATTAATTTGTAACTTTAATATAATAAAAATTATAGTAATATAATCTAATTAATTTCTATATAATCTAATCTCTATATAATATAATATTTCTATATAATCTAATAATATATATTAATTTCTTATATCATATCTTCTTATATCTTCATAATCCTCCAAAATACCGGAAATGACTTAAAATGCGTTTGATTTTACAAATAATCAGAAAGCGTAAAAATCCCAATCGTCGATCGGTGGTGGAGACGGAAATTATGCCTGAGTATCGTTCCCAAGTGATTCAGTTGATAGAACGTCAATGAGCTACACTGATTGCCCGGGTTCGAGTCCCGGCTTGGGTACTTTTTCACTATGTTGACTATACGCCTATTAAGCAATTAAAATTTGATTATTTGTATGTAACTGGTGAAGCGAAAACAATTACATTTCCTCCATTTTTATGAATGAGAAATTGAACATTATTTTTGTTGCTGGTATACGGATTAAAAACTTATATGGTTTTTAGTTTTCTGTTATTTTAAATTATCTTTGTATGACTGATAGTATGTACGATTTTCATAGTTATGTATTGACATTTTTACGGGAGATATGAGAAAATTCAAAATAAAATGAAATGTCCAGGGAAAGATTCATTTTTAAATAATGTTAAATTCAGATTTAGACATACACATAAATTTCTCATTTGTGATTCATTTTAACACTAAACATGTTAGCATCTGTATGAACTTCGTTTTTATATAAAGGTACAGTAAATGATAATAATATATAAAATGCCATACAATTATTTCTGAAATAAGACATGTCTAAATAATGCATGACTGTAATAGAAGTCATACGATCTTACCTCACTAAATAAATGTTTATATAAGATTAAGGTTAGACATTTGTATGATTGATATCTTTTAACTATTCTACTGAAATCTACAACTCAGCAATTTGTTTACTGAAATGTTACTTAACCCTGTAAAGGGCTGTGTAATATTATTTATATCTCATAATTTCAATTCCAAACTGCCAAGTGGCACTAAGCAGCTTCGAATAAAATGTTGCCTTTATAACGCATGTGAAGAAACTATTTTACTTATTTCAGCAAATGTTCGTAAATTATGGTGATATTAAATCATTTTAATATTTTAGCGACGTGTCGACAATAAACATGTGCAAGAAAATCTGTGTATAAGAACTTCAATAAAAACCTTGAAATATTTCGAATTCGCACATCAGTTGCATCTAGATTAGAGATATAATATTCTAATAACGTCTAATTTGTATATAACTTGTGAAACGAAAAAAATTACATCTAACACACATTTTCTCCATTTTTATAAATGAGAAATTAGGTATTATTTTTGTTGCTGCTACGCGGATTTTAAGCTTATATGGGATTCGGTTATCTGTTATTTGAAATTCCCTTTGTATGACTGATATTATATATTATTTTAATAGTTATAAGTACACTTTTTTAAGGAAAATAGCGGAAAGTTCAAAATAAAATTAAATGCTCAGGCAGGGATTCATTTTTAAATAATGTTAAATTCAGATTTACACGAACATATAAATTTGTCATTCGTTATTCATTTTAACACTAAAAATTTTAGCATCTGTATGAACTTTTTTATATATAAAGGTGCAGTAAATTATAATAATATATAAAATACCATACAATTTTTTTCCAATAAGAGAAGTCAAAATAATATATGTAACACAACCTTACCTCACTAATTAAATGTTTAACTACGGTTAAGGTTAAACATTTCTAGGATTGATATCTTTCTGACTATTCTACTTAGATATACAAATCAGTGGTTTCTTTACAAAAATGTTTCTTAACCCTGTAAAGGGCGGTGTAATATTATTCATTTCCCAAAATTAAAATTCCAAACTGCCAAGTGGCACTAAGAAACTTCGAATAAAATATTGCTTTTATAATGCATGAGAAGAAAATATTTTACCGTAATTTCCGGCGTATAAGCCGCAGCTCAAAGAGTCGTTTTTCGACCCAGAAATATTATTTTATAAAATGTAACTTAAAAGATCGCTGTAAATATTTAACTACAATTATTGAATAAAATTTCTGGGTCGAAAAACGACTCTTTGAGCTGCGGCTTATACGCCGGAAATTACGGTACTTATTTTAACAAATGTTCGTAAATTATGGTGTCATTAAATCATTTCAATATTATAGCGACGTTAACGCTAAAAGGGTTAAATAGTGAGTTCTATATTGCATTCAAAATGTTCCCATTTTAAAATAAAAGTAGCGTTAATTATTTTCTGGAAAAATATTCAAGGCTTTATGAATTGCATTAACACGTTATCCTTGTTTCTCATGTAGTATTTCTTGGATATTTGACATATTTTATAGCAGTGGTTTGCCTTTTAATTATGACTTTTTATGACGGATCCCCTTAAGCGTACCGTACCCTTTGTTTTACAAATTACAGGCACATAGATGCATGAAAACAAAGCAGAGATTCTAGAATGTCATCTAAACAACGACGCACTGTCCCAGCAATGAAATTATAATTTGAAAAATTTACAGAAATACTCAATTTATTCTCAACTACCCCCAGAACGAATGATATTGTCACAACTTGGCCATACCTAGACATTCTCAAGAAATTCATAATTAAAACATTTGCCGTAGAATGTTTTATATTGTTAGTGTGACGAGCGCTAAAGTAAAAACGTTTAATATGGGTGGTTGCTTTGTTATACACATTTTTCTGATATGCGGTTTAAAATCTAAAAATTGCAAATGTCTGTTTGAAAGTTTTCTGTTTTTTATTTTAGTCGATGTGTAATCAGAGAATTCCGCTTTACAATGATATGTAGTTGAAGAAGTCGGCAATACTAATATTGTCTTTTCAAACATGTTTAAAAATTCATTTTCCGAATAGCGCCAAAATTCTGGTATATTTTGATTTTCAAATGCGATTTTTAGTGGTGCGAAACAACGAGATGTCAAATCAATGTGGATTTTTTATCCCGCTAATTTTAAACTTGTTCTTTTTATATTGTTGCTTAATGCACAAAGTACCCATTTAAAGTCGTCCAGCGCCCTTTATTGATAGTCTTTCCAAAATAGTCTTTGAAAGTTCCAAGATGCCCTTGAATAGTTGTTTTCGGTATTTCTTCTTAAAAATACATGTTATTTGCATTCAAGCACAAGAAGAAAAAAATCTACGTCTTCCTTTTCCAAAGAACAACTATTACGTATCTCCTCTTAAAAGTATACAGTACTTTGCCACTATAATTATGGAAACAATGTGACAGTCATTGCCTTTGCATAGCCAGTTCGTTTATTTGTCCCACAGACGTGCAGTGGTATTTAATAAAAAGAATTCACACAAGATTGAATTGTTGAACTTTTGGTGTGTTGGTTTCCAGTAATCTGGAAAGAAGGAAATTCTCCTAATAGCTTTAGAAGTAAACGTAAAGGACAGATGCTATTAAAATTGTCAATGACATCATTTAATTAATCCATTTGTACTGGAAATTTAGTACAACTGAAGCGACTGATGTATCATTAACGACATCAGCTATGTCGCGGCTTCGACGAACACTTGACAAAGGAATACTGAATTTTTAAATTTTTAGCATTCTCATCAATAAATCCCCTAAAATTTCGATTGTACTAGGTTCAATAAGATACTCTACAATGATAAGAGCTTCACCAACTGGAGCTTTTTGGTAATGTACCAAGTAGGAAATTTGCAGTGTTGTTTTACACTTTGCTTTAGCTAATTTTGTCATAAATGACTCAGAAGAGAAAATTTTGCCACTTTCTCTTGAATAAGTTGTTTTTCTTTCAAATCCAAATGTTTTCCCTCAAAATGATACTGTAAATTTCCAGGAAATGTTGAACTATGCGGTAAAGTGTTAACCGCTAATCACAGAGTGCGAAATTCAACTTCGCAAATTTCCATTTGCAATGCAATTTCTCATTTTTTTATTTTTATCTACTTTCTTTTAATGATTTTTTTTACATATCGTATGCAGGAAACATAAAATACATTGATAATGAAATTACTGTTTAAACTGGAAATTTAGAAAACAAAACAAAACTAGTTTAATCCAAGAATAAATTTAGTAAGTTTTACATTAAAAGAGATTTATCTAAAAATACAATTCTTGCATGTACTTTTCTCCTATTTTCAATGTATTGGTTTTATAAAAATATATTTATTATCCTGGAGCACAGCGGAGCACTGATTGGGAATCGCTGTTTCAGATATTGTCAAAACGTTGATATTTTATCTTGAAAAACGTATTAACTCCATTGATAAGAACGATTTTACTAGCAGTCAGTCCATAAACTGAGGTAAACAAATTTCATAAATAGAGGATATATTAAATTTATGTTAATAGATAGAAAATCTAAACAACAATAAATATTTTATGTAACATTTCTGGAAATTTGATCTGTAAGATGAAAAATATCGTTAAAAAATTATCTATTATAACTTTAATATTAGCTTAAAAGATACAACGTTTGATGACAACAAATGCCTTTTTAAAGTCCTTATCTTGTTCAACTTAAGTAAATTCTGTTGTCATACTACAGGTATCTATAGAAATAGGCAAAATTCAGTTTTTTCAATAGGATTTCAGATCTAATTGAATTAAAAGCCAATAATTTTACTGGAAATAATTTTATCGAAATAAATCTTCGCAAATTAGATTTAAGTGATATCGTCGGCTTCAACAATAAATCAGTTGACCAAAACTATGATAAGTAGTACTAAGAAGGACTCAGATTACGATATCGAGATACGGAAATTTATGTCAAATTTCTCTATAATTTTTATACAAAGAAATTCAGTTTTTCACTCTTTTGATGGCACAGTAAATGTTGCATAACAGCAAACAAACTAATAATTTTGTCATGCGTTGATCAAACAATTCATACATGTTGGTTTGTAAAAGTAATTTGTTTTAATAAATATAAACAAGTTAAGTATAGCAAAGGAATAATTTTTCATTCGTTATTTTGTACTATATAATAAAGATTCGGGACAGTTTCCGTTCATGAGGATCCCACCCTCCTTTTCTATGACAAAACATAAAAGAAAAGTAGATTTATTACACAATTTTTTTAATTCAGAAAATTATATGTTGAATTTTATAAAATAAAAAAGGCAAAAATAATGCAGCTTAAATATTATGAATTTCATTCTGAAGAATTTGTTTTTATCATAAATGTCTTCAGAATAGTTGGTTTTAAATTTTCTTCAATCTTTTCCTGCATTTTCGAATGGAAATAACATTTGATTTTGGAGAATAATGTTTTACAGTTATTTCAATGAAAAGTACAATCGTGGATAGAGCGTAACCAGATAGCAATACTATGAAAGCTCCTTTAAGATCCTGAAGTTGTAATACTTTAAGCCTACCAGGTTCACTAGAATCCGAAGAAGATATATTTAATTGGAACAAGAACAGTCCATCAATCTCATTCTTCTGAAACAGCCCTGCTGCAAACAGCCGATGAATCAACTTATTTAAATATTTTGGGCAGCAAAAATTTTTTGAAATCGGAAAACCTGTCATAGTATGAGAAAATGAATCTTCAGAAATGTAAAAATTTTCTTTATACGATATCAGATCATATCTATCACTTATAAAAGCTTTGTTGGATGGAGCCTTAATAAAAGCTTCTTCTTCATCGTCAGAATTTATCACATTTCGTTGAAGACATTTACCAATAGATCTCCAAGTGTCAAGTTCTGATTCGAGAAGAAGTTGCTGCAATATAGTACCTTTGTATGTGTAACAAGTAATAGAATTTTGTTCTGCAGCTTTTGCTAAATCTGGTATATTTTTAATTCCAGTCAATGTCGGTGATGTCAGAATAGACAGAAAAACAGCCTTGTAACTGTTAGTAATAATAAAGACAAATATCAACCATGCACTTATGATTAGCTTAAGGCTTGATTTTCGTAACTGCATGTCGATAGATTTCTCTAATAAACTTCCAAAGAACATAAATAATACTTTTTGGTATGTTCGTTTCCTATACAGCATTAAGAATAACACACACGAAAATAGGAATATGGCCGCTATAATTAAAATCCACAAAATTCCAGAGAATGGATGTAATAAGACTAAACTCGTGGAAACTGGTTTTGGCTTATCCGTCATAAATGTGAAATCGGAAAAATGATAAGGATAGCTGAAGTTGACGACTTGAAATCTTGCATAAGTTAGATGAACATCATATTCAAGATCAACTTCTGAACGGCTCACCATTCCAATCATACCTGTCCAGTTTCCATCCGGTAAATCCACACCATATTCGTTATCAGAAGGAAAAAGTATTTTAACAGGGACTCGAAAAGCTTGAGATAGCCTATAAGATATGCTTCGTAAACATAAACGGTTTTCCCATCGTTCTGTATAGAAAATAGATCTGCTTCGGGCGCAGGTACGGATGCTACGGAAAAACCATTTGTAGCATTGGTATACTTCATTATTATTCAACAAATGTCTATAATTAAGGGAATTTTTAAATTTATAAAGTTTAGCTAATTTATGAGGAACTCGGAAAACTTGAGAAAAGATGCGTATGAGATAAGAATCATAAACATGAATAATTTTTCTGTCATTCTGTATAGAATAAAATTTATTAAAGGAATAGCTACTGAATCAACGGAAATGACTTTTTTAACCATTGTTATTAGTCACAGTTTCAGAAAATTACGAAAGAGTTGTCATAGTTGACATGATACCACTTTTTTGCACCTAATGCAGTACATAAGAATGATGTAATTTTATAATAATTTTAATAATAGGTTATCTGTTTAAGATATGTTAAAGAAGAAAAGTCATTCATACCCACACAAAGTATAAAGCACTAGTAAATGCAATAACATAAATCGCCCATGCAGTTTTTTTTTTTTTTTCAAATCATATAAATATATATATTATTAGCATTTATTTAATTCATTTTATCTTGTAAATTTAATTGAAGAAACACAAACATTTTAGAGTATGTATTAGCATCTTAATATTTCTTTCATTGATCAATCAATTCATTTTATCTTGAAAATTTAATTGAAAAAACACAAATAATGTAAAGTACGTATTAGCATTTCAAAATTTCTTTCTTTTAAATGGATAATCATATCAAAAATTTGAATTTCTCTATAGAAACAGTTTAAAAGGATTCACTTCACAAAAAATTGTCTTTTTTTCTTATTATTTAGATATTGGAGATTTTTGAAAAAAAAAACATCAAATTTCTACTTCATTAAAACTTTCAATTTAAAATGTTACTTCAATGAAAAAATTAAATAGAATTTGATTAGATGAATTTCGTTATTAAAACTATTTCTGCATTACAGTATTATAAGTTACTATATATTAAAGTTCAATCGTTACAGTCACTAAATATAAATAAAATGCTAAAATAATTTTGTAGGTAATATTTCTTCTCTTTTGTATTAGTAAAATTGTGTTAGGTTCTTACTTGTGATTAACTAATATATTAAAGACACACGAAGAGAAGCAACTTGTTCTGAGATTTATTTTACTCTTAATTATTTTCTGTAAATGACAATTTGCAATTGATTACAAACATCGGGAACTTCAAAAATGTTCCAGACGCTATGGCATTTTAAAAACTGTACATTAATCTCAATATTCCAATGTTGATTTATAAAATATTCATACGTAAAGGCTTTAACTGTGCACTACTTCATTAAAATTCATTGTTAAAACCAAATTCGCTTTAAAGTTACTTCATTCAATGTATTGTTAATCCCTAGATTTTCTCTTTTTCTGACTGATCTGTTACTTGTTTAATAACATATCATATAGCAATTAATGTTATTATAAACTGCATCATAGTAAAACAATAAAATAAATGAATCTTAGTATTATTTAGAATTTCATTTGAGTGGTTATTAATAATTTGTACGTGTCTGTAGCAGAAATATTGAGTATATTTTAAATATTTCTCAGCCGATTGTACATTAAAATGCTTTCCTTGATTCACGTATTAAATATTGTAGAAAGATTTCTGCGTAAATTCCAATTTTTATACATACAATAAATCTGCACAAATAAGAAATAACGCTTCAGAAGTATATTTCTTACTTGTTCTGATAAAGTCAATATATAATGTTTCTTCCAAGAATCTAATAAGAGAAATATATAAACAGTTAGAAAAGGGAACTCTTTTCGAACCTCCTAGTTGGTATCAATTCTTATACAATCATCTGTCTAAACATCTAACGCATGCAGAACTGCCAAGTCTCCGGCTTTTTGGATACCAGTATTTTAGTACAAAAAATGTAGTTTTATACAGTTTTATCATTCCGTGATTTGAAAGAACAACATTTTTCTCTAAACAATTAATGGTGTGCAAAAAGCCGGAGACTTGGCAACTCTGCGCATGTGACGTTTACTATCCATTATACGTTATAAATATTTAAACAATGCACTTACATTTAAAAATCTTTTTGGTTATGTAACTATCGAAAACATTATACAAACATGTAAAATGCAAATGGCTTATTGATGTTTATGATGATATTTTAAAGCAATTATAGTATTTCCAAAGAGAAAGCACTTACTTTGTATTCATAAAATATATAATTACATATTTCTACATGAATGCTTTAATCAGAAATTTAAACTGTTTTGTTTAAAAATTCTTATATAAATATTTTTCGTCACTGCATATCAATGTAAGGTATATTAGTAAAAATGTGAAAATTTTAAGGTAATGTACAACTGAACTACAATTATAAAGAATTGTCGTAAACAGAGATAAAGCTGCTCTTAGTCATATCACACATGTATGTGTACTGCATGGTAATTTTTACTGCTACCAAATATATAAGGAAAATTAACAGACATGATAATGCTATTATAATGATGTATAACAAACTTGTACAACCGCAGATAAAGTACTTTATTCATTGCAGAATGGTGTTAAATAAAATTCATAAAAGCGGTAAACAATGTTTTTATAAATACATTTTCAAAACAAATGAGAAAATTCTACATTTGTACGATCCATAATAAAATAAACTGGGACGACCATTCACGATTCTCCATTTCTCTCAAGATTGCGCACGTTATTTTAGTTTATTATTACTTTGGTTTTTATTTTCATAGTCGTAACTATGGAGTAACTCAATCCTTATCGGTAAGTATGTTGATGTATCATTACATATGGAATTTTTAAGTGTGTCATTTCAAGTGGTTTCTCTTATAATGCGTGGATAGTATAATTTGTAGGAAAGGAATTTTCTTTGCTTTCGTTGAATTTTATTTGGATGTAAAAGCTCGTACCACAAACAGTTCGTATATCGACAAATGTTCGTATCACAAATTCGTTTAAATAATTTAATTCGATAATCATAATACAAATAATCATAGAGATTCTAAACTTGAGGAATTTTATTAACAGTAACTGTAACTGTACAAACACATGAACACAGGCTCGAAATAATCATACGTTTCTAAAATAATATCTCACTGAAAG
Organism: Maratus michaelseni; assembly: GCA_963931845.1. Taxonomy (NCBI): domain Eukaryota; kingdom Metazoa; phylum Arthropoda; class Arachnida; order Araneae; family Salticidae; genus Maratus; species Maratus michaelseni. The sequence continues at coordinate 42,841,421 of OZ007588.1, read as the reverse complement.
TAAAACAATTCATTTTTATATTATAATATTAGTATAAAATTCGTCTGGCTTTATCGAAACGTAAGTCGTAGATGTCTGGGTTCTCTTTATTTTTTTTTTTTTTTTTTTTTTTTTTTTTCCATAAAAGTTTAAGGCGAATGTTTGTCCCCATTGTCAACGAATTCCCGAAATACGTCAAAAGGTGATCATTTAAAACGCTCAATACAATAAATTCATAAACACAAGTATATAAACAATTAACGGTGCTGAATAAAACTTATTATTATTTCAAAATTCTATACAACATTTGAGTAAACTATATGATCACGTATCCCTGGAGATTGATTGCGTTACTCATGGCCAGGCCCTGATTATAAACGGGGCAAACTTCCACCAGGGAATAGGAATTTGCTTTATTTATGACAGATGAAAGACGGTATAAATAAAGTGTTGAAATAAGTCGAAAATATCTGTTAAAATTTAATGGTGGAAGTTTGCCCCGGTAATAATCAACCCAAAAGGAATAAAAAATATGAGGGGTTGTATCCAAATATAGTAGTACGTGCAATATTGTGTACGCTATCTTGGAACTAATCAACAAATATTTGATACAACCCCTCATCTTTTTGCTTCTTTTTGCGAGTAACGGATTTCCAGCTTATTCTTTCGACGATAATTTTCAGAATTTTCAAGCTATGATTTTGAGACTTTCACAAAAGTTGTTCTACATACTTAGCTAATGCATTATGCATATTATATTTTGATTGCATTCGCGCACGCATAGTGAAACATTTTTTAATAAACCTGCTCATTTTTCATCCAATTTTTATTTATTTTTTTAATTCTGATTGCAGAGTACTATGTACAATGTTGTTTGTCATATTTTCTGAAAATAACTTTTTTTTATATTAAGAACTCTCCAAATTATAAGCAAAGAACTAGGCGAAATTTGGGACTGTTTTTATAAAAAGCTTAATTTCTCTACGTGTATACATGCTATCCTCATAAAAATGAACACAGTATATTACAATAAGCCACTTATTAATAATCTCGAGTTTGAACGCCTTTGCTACATTAGTTTTTACAGGGTTATCCAAAATATATTCGTTCTTTTTCAATTTGTATTTCCTATGGGGTTTCGGGAAAAAACCTTCGTGGGAGTATATAACCTATACTATACTCTTTACACACCTGCAGTTTCAGGTTAATTCCTCATGTATTTTTCTAGATAGTTAACAAAACGTCTAAAATCGCAAGTGGTCGGTCAACTTTGGCAATATAGTGTATCTCCTCTCCCCTGTTTTAGGATATTTGCTGTTTCCTCAAATTAAATAATCTGATGTTGATTTTCCTTTTCAAAAATCATTCCAGGTGATCTTTTCACTAGGTGCAAGGACCTTTTCTTTCTGAAACTTGAAAAAATAAGTTTTATCACAAAAAAAAATCTTCATATGATATTATTAAATTTTCGTACAAAGTTATTCCGACAATTCTTAAAAATATTCTACATATACGATGATCATTCGACAGTTGGCAACGCTGCATAAATTTATTCGATACAAGCTAAACGTATACATAGAGGTATACATAAACGTATACATAATCGCATATATGCAACCGACTGGCTTGAATAAATCACACAATTCTGTTAAAATTTACCGTTTTAAACAAATTATATTTTTATATTTAATTATACATATAAAAGTTTGCGGTGTCTGTTTTAATTTAAATTTCACTCTTCTGGTAACTGCATTTCGTCAGTGTATTACCATTATAATCAGAAATCAGTTAATCAGTTTTAACTGAGCTATTTAACAAATGCGGATATAATCTAAGCTAAGCAAAGGTAGTTTTGACTAATACTATTCAGGAAAATTAATGTTAATTTTCTAAACTAGAATCATCTAACACGATTCTGTTAAAATATGAATTAATTAAGAATGATAAGACATTTTCAGTTATTAGCGTTTTTAATAAACTAAAACTACTTTTAAAATGAGTGTTACAGAAAAATATGTTAAAATAAGTTTCGTAAAATAAGTTGAAACCTAATTTTACAAATACATTTCTGAGGGGACACGCGATTTCACATGTTTTGGATATGTGTAACTCCACCGATGAGCGGCACTTTTGCATTTAATATGTTACATCATTTCTCAAAAATTGATACAATATTTGTATTTGTACAATTAGTGTACTATGCATATAAACACTTCGATAAGAAACAGTACCATTATATTATACACTCATTTGAATATAAACACAAACACGAATTTATGTTTCACATCATTTATTAATAGGTATTTTTGAATGGCCTTTGACTCAAAATATTACATTATAGTTTATATATTTTTAAAAAAATTCTGCAAATATTGCTATTAACTACTGAAATAAGTTAATAATTATTTTTTTTTCATAATTTAAAACACAATTATTAAAATGTGTTCTGTAATACATGAAGAACTGGAATCTTTACCGTGCCAAATATTCCTAATAATGCAGTGGGTCAAACATCTCTCAGCTGTCATGTTGAAAAAATATAAAAACACATGACAATAACTGTGCTTCTATTTAACTATCGTATATTTTAGATCGTAAGGAAAGCATGCTATTAATAAATATTCCCTTCTTTAATTTTATTCACAAATAGCATTGCAAATTAAAACTCTTTTTGGGGAAAATTTCAAAATCCCATTTTAATTTTTTATTAACATCACAAATGGTTAAAAAAAAAACTGTCGCTACTAGTGCCTTATAATATGGCTTCATTTTTGGTCTAAACAAAAAAATGCATTGGGTCAAACCTACCCAGTTTTCACAATCCTTGTTCTGATAGTTTCGATAGGAAAATGATTTTCTGTATCCATTTATTAACGTAGTTTCAGTGAAAAAAATTTAAATTATGCCCAGTTGTTACATATAATCTATATTTGGGAATCGCGGTTTATATTCACCTTCGAATGTGCTTGTATTTAGGAGTTTGTTTACGTTAACCCTTTGATTACGGGGTTGGGACATATATAGACCCAACAATTATTTCTTTAGTCTATTCGCACCACTTGACAAAGAATTTCTGCCATACGCTTATACTAGGCTATTTTCAAGAGAAATTTAACACGAAGGATTTTTTTTGTAAATTTTTGTAGGAGTGAATAAAAATAGTCATCAGTCGTAGTCCGTAATCCGAAAGATAAAGAATATCAAGACGCTGAATCTGTATAAGTATTTTTTTTTTTACTTTTTTTATCCTTTCACGTTTTATTAAGAATTCAACATGCCACACGGCATAATTTTATTTATTTTATTTATATATATAAAAGTTTATAAAAAACATGTACACGAATTCCTACAGATTTTATATAATTTCCTGAAAACTTAAAATGCAACAAAAGGGAAGAAGCTGCTTATTCATTTTAAACTTTCTGTGGTAATATGCCTTATATAATCAAAGACATATCAGTTTACATTACGTAGAATATTCCATATTTCATTTATTACAGATATAAAAAAAAAAAAAAAAGATTTAATCGGATTTTAGAAGTAAACAAGGTGCGTACATTTAGTCCTTAAAATGTCCAAGGTGTCTGGTACAACTTTTTCAAATTAGGAATATTTGTCTAATACTGTTTTTCTGTTAAAAAACGTTCTGCGATTGATCTCAGGACTTGTAATAGCTTGTAAGTTCATTTTAAAATAGCTTATTACAGCACGAAATTCAACAACGCATAAATTTTACGTATAAAATTTGAAATATTTAATTTTTAGTTTAAATAATTACCGTATATATTCGCGTATAAGTCGACCCCCAAATTCGAGATGAAAACATGTTTAATACCAGTAATTAAGAATGTTTTGTACTCCTTATGTAATCTCATTTAATTCTAAATTATTTAAGGAGAAGAAAAGTACTGTAAAATACTGGTATTAAACTTGTTTTCATCTCGAATTTGGGGAGTGGACTTATACGCGAGTATATACGGTAGTTAATTTTGTCTTTTTAAACAATTTGTGTATTTAAAAAAAAAAGAAACTTTTAATTTCTGTAGTGATGCTATATAACACATAGTTCTTCATTTCAAATGCTTTAATATTAAGTGTGAATTTTACTAACGCCATTGACTGATATCACTCACCTATTACTAAAATAACATGCAGAATATTTCGTTTTGTATACAATTTTCAAATTCTGAAGTTGTGACATCATTATTATTCTTGATAATTTAAAAGAAATTTGTGACACGTTGTTATTCTACACGAAGAATGGTAAACTTATAGAACGTACTATAATTTATCTGGTACCGAAAAGTTTTAATATGATAATTATTATATATTAACAATTTTTAACTGTTTCCAACATAGTTGAAAAGTGTTTATGAATTCGGTTTGTCTGTCCATCTATCTGGCCACGCTATAACTTCCGTAAATACAGTCGCATACGTGCCAACCTCTCAATAATATTCCGTAATATGCGGGTTAATTTGACCCAGGTTTAACACGTTTCACACCAGAAATTTTTTTAAGAAATGGAATTAAGTAAATTCCACGTACAAACCTGAAATTGAATAAATAAAGATTCATCCAATAATTTTTCTGGTTTCAAGTGTTGTTAAACTAGATCAAATTAAACCGCATATTACGGAATATTAATGAGAGGTTGGCACTTATGCAGCCGGATTGTCATTTAATTGATATATGTTATAGAGATTTAACCTGGCATATTCCGTATTGAAAATGAAGTGTGTAGCATTTATAGTTCGTTTACAGGGGGCACGCTCAAGAATTCCATTACAGTATGTTTTTTAACACTTTCCAACATAGTTGAAAAGTGTTTATGAATTAGGTTTGTCTGTCTGCCGTCTGTCTGTCTGTCAGTCCGTGCTCTAACTCGCGTAAATGTACTCGGGTCGTCATGCAATTTGATATATGTTATTGAGGCTTACTGTGGCATGTTCGGTATTCAAAATGAAGTGTATAGCACTTACAGTTTTTTTACATTGACACTCAAAAGAATTCCGTTACATTGCGGTCTATGGGGAAAAATCATTTCCGGTATTTTATTGATGTTACACATTTTAAAACATATTGAAATTGATATATATCACTGAGGTGCACTACAAGAGACTAATTACAGAATGTGGTGTGCATAGCACTTAGAGTTCCTTTACAGGGATACTCAAAAAAAATTCCGTTACATTACGGTCTATGAAGAAAAATCGTTTGCAGTTTATTTTAATAATGTTTCACTGTATCAAACAAATTGAAATTGATATATATCACTAACGTGGATTACAAGAGTGTTACTATAGAATATTGTGTGTATAGCTTTCGTCGTTCATTTACAGGGACACACAAAAGAAATCAGTTAAAGTACTGCTTATTAATAATAATTGCTGGGAATGCATTTTCAGTTGCAGAACGCGTTTTTAAATTTAACTCATTTTTGGTCTATTACTTGGTGTGTATAAATTGTATAGACTGTATACAGGGCAACACAAAAGTTCTCGTGTACACTTCCGTTTATTGTCGGAAATTGCAGGAGGGAAATTTTAAACTGTGCTACGCCTTTTAAAACTGGACTAAAATTTAGCATTCTATTTAGTATACATACAAATCTATAGATCATATACAGGGCTGCACAAAAGAGCTCGGATAATTTTCCGAATATTGTTTCTAATTCCTAAAATTGGATTTTTAAATATGTTATGCGTTTTCAAAATTGTTTAGTTAGATATCATTTTACACCTTACGGTAAAGATTTGCAAAATTATTTTGGAAGTGGGGGAAAGTTTTACATAATCTATGCTTGACGCATGATTTTTCGTTCTTGTTAGAGATAAAATAATTTAAGGTGTATTTTAATGATGTCACACTATTTCCAACAAATTGGAATTCATAAACATCACTGAGGTGCACTACAAAATGCTTACTATACAATATAGTGTACGTAGCATTTATCGTTCATTTACAATGACATGGTAAATAATTCGATTACGGTACTGGGTATGAATGATAATTGTTTGAAGTGGGGTTTCAATTGTGCGGTGTGTTTTTAAATCTAACTATTTTTTTACATATTACTTAGTGTATATAAATTCTATAGATCACTTACAACACTGCACAAAAGAATTCTAACGCATTTTCGCTTTTTGGCGGAATTGACTGGAGAGGAATTTCCAAATGTGTTATACGTTTCCTAACTGAACTAATTTTTTGCATAGTATGCAATATAAAAATGTTTGCCCCCGTTGTTCATGCAGACAAGCCGAATTCATAAACATTTTTCAACTATGTTGGAAAGTGTTAAAAAGTGGCGGACCGAAAACATTGTTGCCAGCCTACCTCTATTCTTGCGTAAAATGTTGTTTTATTTCACCCAGGTTACATATAAAAAACTTGCAATTAAATACGCAGATAGACACCTATTACTCTTTGGTATTAGTGGTACAGAGAAGTAGAGTGGTTTAGCAGCTGTGCCGATGAAACGAAAATTTTCTGAATTTAGTATTATACAAGTTTATAAATTTTGCAAACCCTGTATTAAAAAAATCCCTGACGGCTCGGCCTACAGGCACAGGTAGATTTCGAAGACGCACACCATGGGGCGACTGTTTATTGGAAATTGCAGAAGAAAGATCTATTTGCCATGATGCGGTAGTTGGGACCGCCCACTTCGAAATATACCACTTCCTGCAGGCGGAGCCAGCAGGGATTTTTTTTGCTTAAAAAAACTTGTATAATACTTGTATAAAAACTTGTAATAAAAAACTTGTCAGTATAATAGTTGTAAATAATATTAAGAAGATTTATAATAAATTGAAGCAAATTTGATATCTTATGAGTTGACGAAGTTATGAATTTTTTTCGTCTAGAACCCCTACCCTTGGGGCCATTTTTAATGAAATCAAAAATCCGTCATACATAATTTTTTTTACCCTTTTCCTAGAAGTAATAATAACTTTAAACGGATTCAATATGTATCAAAATTAAGAAGTTATGGATTTCTTCTGTTTTCACAAAAAGCCCCCCCCCCCCCCCCCCACCCTGGGTTCGATTTTGCCCATTAACGAACTTAACCGAGAGTTTATGCCGTTTGATTTTATGTATGAGGTTGGAAGAGATTTGTGCAGAATGATGGAAGTTATCGTGTCCATAAAAAAGTGATATAGATATGCAGTAGAACCTCCATAAGTTGACCTCTCAAGGGACTGTAACTAAGTGGTCAACTTAGGGAAATTTTAAAAAATATTTAGTACAATATTAGAAAAAAAAATCATAAACTTTTTTAGTATTTTTTAAGGAAAAATTTAGAAAAAAATTAGCATTTACTCATTTTTATTTTTACTGAAGAAAATAATTCAATTTTTGTTTGAGTCCTCTTTTAGTTCATTAGGTAACTGCAAAAAAGCACTTTCACAGTTTATAAGTCCATTAAGCATGCTTGGGCATTTTTCTGCAACAAAATCTTTAGGATGCTCTATCATGCGCTTTACATAGTCTTCTTTCAGAGTTGGGTATTTTTCAGTTTCGTCATCACTTGCATCATCATCCTCTTCGCCGCCCATTTCTTGTACCTTAGAGTCCTCACTGTGCTTAGTTTCAGAGAGTATCTCATTGAAGATTGCCTCTGGGTCTGGTTCAACACATGTTACTAACTCATCGTCCATGGTAACATAATCTTCAAAATCAACTCCATCAAAAACTGGCAAAGGAGATAGAGGAAGCTCATCCTCTTGCACCGATGTTGTATCTGAAACAAATCCAGCTTTCTTGAAGCAGTTTTTAATCGTGGTTTGCGTAACTTTATTCAAAGCAGAATTAATCCAATGAATAGCATGCAAAGCATTTACTGACGCAGCTGTTGACGATGCCAATGTAGAAGGTCCACAGGTTTGTGCTTTCATGATCATCCATTCCATAAATTGAGCTCTGTAGTGCACTTTCAAGGACTGAATAATGCCTTGATCTAAAGGTTGAGTTTTCTAAGTTGTGTTTGGAGGCAAAAATTTTAGCTTCATATTTGTGAGATTATTCACTTTCGGGTTCCTGGGGCAGTTGTCCACGGTAAGTAGAATAGACCGCTTCTTTTTTCTCATTTCTGCGTCAATTCCTCTAACCCACTCTTCGAACAAAGCACTGGTCATTCAAGCGGATTTATTTGCTCTCCAAAAATCAGAAAGGTCTTCAGGTTTTACATTTTTAAATGCACGAGGTTTTGCGTATTTGCCGATCACCATATGCTTCAAGTTTTTCCCAATCATACTAGCACATAGAAGAATGGTAAAACGATGTTTTCAAAGTTTTCCTTTTTTCCAAGTGTCACCCTTCATTACTAGACTTCTATCAGGCATTGCTTTAAAGAAGAGACCGCACTCATCAGCATTAAAGATGTCTTCATCTATAAAACCTTTAGCAAACTCTGGGAATTGTTCAATAAACTTCTCCACCACTTCAGCTGAAAACTCATTCGATTCCCTACACAAAACTTTTTGAGAAATCTCGTATCATAGTTTGAATTTTTCCAGCCAACCTGCTGAAGCTTGGAAGTCCTCTATTTCAAATTCTTTTGCAATTTTTTTTGCTACTTCCTGAAGCATAGGTTCCGATATTCTTGCATTGATTGATCTCATTTCTTTAAACCAGTGAAACGTGGCTTCGTTCACAGCGTCGAGACACGTTTTTCTGCGTTTTCTTTGGAGAAGAATATCTGGAATATCTTTCCAGATATTCTTCCTTGCGTTTTAAAATGTTGCTCACACCAAATTTTTCCGCTGTCTTTCTTTGGCTGCTGCTTTCCAAAAAACTAAGAAGATCCTCTTTCTCTTTTAATTTAAGTTCTTTTAGAGCTTTTCTTTGCGCCATTTTTAATGAAAATTCGCAAATAAACGATCAATCTTGTCACGACGCGACATCCAAAAAAAAAAGAATGGCGTGCGTTTCACATGTGAGCGATACAAATTGTTTTCCAATTCTGCGTATAGCTACACCGCTACGCACATCCCTCACTCTCCTGATATTTTTCGATAGATTGCAGGAATTCTGGCATTTCCCTCCCATTGTATCATACTGGAAGTGAACAATGAATGGAGCCCCACAAGGGGGGGGGGGGGGCGAGTGTTGCTCAGATAAGCCAAATGACTGATAAAGAAATTCATGGAAACCAGATGGAGAAGAAACAGAGGAAAAAGAAAATTCAAGAAAACATCAGTGGTCAAGTTACAGAGAGTAAAACCTAGGAATCTAGGAGTTATCAGTGTAGATCTGCAGAAATATTTCAGGAATCCCAACTTAGGGGAGAATGTAATTTAGGTAGTATTTCTTACAAAATCTACCTAAAAAGGTGTCTGGTGTTTTTTTGTTATTATTTAACTCAACTTTTGTATGCAAAGAGGGAATTCTGTAATCGTTTTTTTACTCACTTCCTGATAGGCTAGAATTGTAAAAAAATATGTTCACAGGTGTGTTTCTGATGACAATACAACATTTTAATATTTTTAGATCTTAATTATAAATTTATACATTAATATAAGGCATTTTCCGTTAGCCCGCGATAGATGATAAATCGCCAAATTTTCATATGATTACAATTGTATACGATTTACAACAGCAATGGATTTAATCATGTGCCAAACCACGCTCACCAAAACAGACCAAATGGCTGTGATACTGCAATTGCGAATTATTTTATACATTAAAAAGTAGAAATTGCGAATAAAAACAAAGAATGTTGCATATGAATTATTAAGTTACGCATTTTTTAAATTACGCATTAATTAATTAATAGTTTAATATTAATTATAAATTATGATTGCACGTTGCGAAATCATTTTAGAAATCCTAAAAATATTGTTCAAATAATTATCTTTTATTTATTTTTTCCTAATGTCATTTCTTTAAAATGAAAACTCAGCAAAAATCGTAATTAGTTTTAATAAATTTACTATCTCGCCCTTTCTACCATACGTAAAAAAAAAAAAAAAAACGGTGACTTTTCCATAATCGGATTCGGTACCCACGCCAAATTAACATATTATAAATGAACTTTTTTGGAAATATTAAATTTCATTCAGTTATGCAGTTAATTCAGTTGATTATGCGGTTAATTCAGTTCCATTCAATTTCAGTCATGAAGTTAGGCTTGATTTTCAAGATAAATATTGAATTCTTATGAAAACATTTAAAAAAAATTATTTTGTACTTTTATATTTATTGAAAAAAAAATTACTTGTTATACATCTCTTTTTACATCATAGGACGAAAATTTCTTATATTTATCTTAGTGAAACTTCAATTTCCCTCCGGAGTAAACCCCTTGCCTGAAACGCCCGAACTCAGTTCGGGTAACGCAAATGTGTCGATTTTTAATGCCCGACCTGAGTTCGGGCAAGAGAAAAATCGGTGTTTGAATTCCGTGAAGTCCGAACTCAGTTCGTCTAATGCATAATATGTAATTTACCATTTTCCCAATAGATGGCGATACTTTCCCGCGAAAAGTTCGGCAGTTTCGCGACATTTGTCGGATTTTTGTAATTTTGCAGTTCTTCCCAAATTTCATTCAAACCACATTATGTTTGACGGGCAGGTATATAAATTTTTCGCAAGTCAAAATTTCTTTGCATTGTTTTTAAGCATTGGGCGAACTGAGTTCGGACTTCAAGGAATTGAAACACCGATTTTTCTCTTGCCCGAACTCAGGTCGGGCATTCCAAAATGGACGCGTTTGCGTTGCGGAAACTGAGTTCGGGCGTCACGGAATTGAAACACCGATTTTTATCTTGCCCGAACTCAGGTCGGGCATTCCAAAATGGACGCATTTGCGTTGCGGAAACTAAGTTCGGGCGTCACGGAATTGAAACACTGCTTTTTCTCTTGCCCGAACTCAGGTCGGGTATTCCAAAATTGATGCATTTGCGTTGCGGAAACTGAGTTCGGGCGTCACGGAATTGAAACACCGATTTTTCTCTTGCCCGAACTCATGTCGGGCATTCCAAAATTGATGCATTTGCGTTGCGAAAACTGAGTTCGGGCGTCACGGAATTGAAACACCAATTTTTCTCTTGCCCGAACTCAGGTCGGACATTTCAAAATTGATGCATTTGCGTTGCGGAAATTGAGTTCGGGCGTCACGGAATTGAAACACCGATTTTTCTCTTGCCCGAACTCAGGTCGGGCATTCCAAAATTGATGCATTTGCGTTGCGGAAACTGAGTTCGGGCGTCACGGAATTGAAACACCAATTTTTCTCTTGCCCGAACTCAGGTCGGACATTTCAAAATTGATGCATTTGCGTTGCGGAAACTGAGTTCGGGCGACACGAAATTGAAACACCAATTTTTCTCTTACCCGAACTCAGGTCGGGCATTCCAAAATTGACGCATTTGTGTTGCCCGAAGTGAGTTCGGGTGTCACAGGCAAGGGGTTAAAGAGGTACCATCATATATATGTCGTTATTTTTTTAACGCATTAGTACTGTGGCTACTTTTTTTATTATAAAAATCATATCAAAACTAAACAATTGTTCAATGAACTAAAATGTAATACACACAGTTTCTTTTATTTATTAAGGCTTAATGGCGGTACCAAATTTACGGAAGTTCCAGAAAGTTCCATTATTTTTGTTCGTCACATTATTTCTTCCTATGACTTCTTATACAATTGAAAGTAATTCACTAGTACAACTAAATAACTATGTTTAAATTCTGATCGGGGACTTTCTTGAAGGCCTCAGATAAAGCTTGTTTATTCTTTCATTTATTTATTTCTCTCAAACTTGTGCCGAAAGTAAAACTTTTTAAAGAAAAACATTCCCAACAATACATTTAGAAAGCTTTTTATTTTTTTCTGTATCATAAAATTTTTATAATACTTTTTCTTTTCAATAAACTATTTCGAAGTTTAATGGTTAGTTCAAATATAAATAATTCAGAAAATTTAAAAGAAGATTTTATTTCGAAATTGAAAATTGAAAATTATATATAATGGATACTTGTTCGTAGTTAGTATTGAAAAAATCTGGGTATTTCCTCTAACCCCATCACATTTCATGGGAAATAAATTATAAATCTAGTTTCTCTAGATCAGGAATTTTCAACTGTGGACCTCGTGAAACCACTATTTGCGAATAGTAACATTCGCCTTATTTAATCGCAGAATGTCTGCGATTAACTCATTGAGAATGTCCACATACCATGTTTATGCAGGTTACGTGCAGTTTTATAACAGAATTTTTCGCCTTATTTAATCGCAGGAAAGTGTTATAAATTCTACGATTAAACGAGGTGACTGTGAGTCGGGCGACTAAAATATTAAACAAAAAATTCTCATTCTGAAATAGTGGTACCATAGTCTTTGGAAATTACAAGGAATGTACGCACTTACATACGTAACTGAAACTACTCGGATAATCCTGGGAATTTTTGAGTACCAAATTTTTCGAATAGTAATATTCGGCACATTTAATGACAGAAAGCGATTAAATAAAATAATAATTTCTATTCGTAAATAGTGATACACAATAGTAAAAATGGTACGAACATTTCTACTTGGGTTTCGATGGCGTAATTGAACATCTTTCAACGAAATTCAAAAAAGACAAAACTCTGACTTCAACTAAATTTTAAAATGATAAACTGTTAAAAATTTGCAGAAAACTGTCCTGTCATTCGACCGTTTTTATAGAAAGCTGTTATGTAACCGTAATTTAACTCTATTCTGACCATAATATGGTCAGAATATAGTTTAATTATGGTTATGTAACCCTTTTCTATGAAAACGGTCGAATGACTCGACAGTTGCTGCAAATTCTTAACAGTGTATTCACGCAAATTACAGCAAGTTTTCAATATGGCATGGAAAAACTGAATCCTTCTACCCAACTGTATTAAGTTCTAATTAACAATCGTAATTTCCCTTTCACTGATTCCCAAACTCTCTCCTTAATCGTATACTAAACATACACCCTGTCTAAAAAAATATAGACACAAATCAAAAATGACATTTCAGACGAAAGTACTCGTGAAAATTATTCAGTTTGATATGAAAAACTATGGGGGGATGGGGATGGAAAAACTGAATCCTACAATCCAACTGTACTAAGTTCTAATTAACAATCGTAATTTCCCTTTCACTGATTAGCAAACTCTCTCCTTAATCGTATACTAAACATACACCCTGTCCCAAAAATATAGACACAAATCAAAAATGACATTTCAAACTAAAGTACTCGTGAAAATGATTCTGTTTGTGATGGAAAAACTATGGGGAGGATTAAGATGGAAATGGATGGATATGGGTTGGAAAAACTGAATCCTACAACCCAACTGTACTAAGTTCTAATTAACAATCGTAATTTCCCTTTCACTGATTCGCAAACCCTCTCCTTAATCGTATACTAAACATACATCCTGTCCCAAAAATATAGACACAAAAATGATATTTCAGACTAAAGTACTCGTGAAAATGATTCTGTTTGTTATGGAAAAACTATGGGGAGGATTAAGATGGAAATGGATGGATATGGGTTGGAAAAACTGAATCCTACAACCCAACTGTACTAAGTTCTATAATTAACAATCGTAAATTCCATTTCACTGATTTGAAAACTCTCTCCTTAATCGTATACTAAAACTACATCATGTCCCAAAAATATACACGCAAATCCAAAAATGACATTTCAGACTAACGTACTCTTGAAAATGATTCAGTTTGTTTTTATTCATTGATTTATACGAATTCATTGTAAAAAACACGAAGGAATAATTCATAAAATCCTATCTCTCTATTCTGAAAAAAAAAAAAAGGTAACTAATACTTCTGCTGACGTAATTGAATTAATTGTGACTATTTCACTTTCTCTACTTAAACTGCAAAAACTATTGCATATAAAAACATAGAAACTAGTAGTTTTAGGAGAAATATATAATAAACAAGCCGAAGCAGACAGTTTTTAAATTGAAAAATTATTGTAAGAGCTATGTATTTTGAAATCGGTCAAAGTAATTCAGTTAAAAAAGTTTATAGGATCATAAACTATGCATAGTAATTTAACCATCTTTTGCAGGCATATACTTGACTAGATTGTGGTGTGTAATACCAAATCATTTTTAAATAGGTTTTCTTTTATTAATTTTTATTCAAAATTTCATTATCTGATAGAGATTTAATTAATGGGTTGAAATGTATGTTTTTTACCTACTACTGCCCGATTTTAAAATGCCAAAATAATAATATTTGCAAACATTTTTCAACTGAAAAAGATATTTATATGTGAGTAATAAAAAATAAAGAAAACTTAAAAAAAAATTATTATTGCGTACATTTAATGGTGAAAATTACATCAGATTTAAAACAATACATATAAAACGTCATATTTAAAACGATTTTCTTATAGCGTTGTTAAAACGTTTGGGAAGCAACAACATATTTTACTTAGCCATTTTATACAACCTGATTTTTAAATGTATAATTGATCTTACTTAATCAATCACGAAAACAACCTTCTGCTGTCGCGACAGCGGTGGATGCCGCCTTGAAAACAGAAAAATCTCCAGTCAAAGGGAAATGAACGGCAACGTAATTACAGAATATCACTACTTGCCGTCATAATACCATTCAATCTTACGTAATCGGATAAAAATAGCCATGTTTCCATAAATTTATTTTTCTACAAAAAATATGAGCAAAATACATAAAAGATTAGTGAAATTTCGATACACAGAATATGCACTAAACAATTAGAATGCGTTATTTTATCAAAGGGAAATATAATTCAAAGCACTATTTTTTTAAATAGAAATAACTATTCTAATGCTAAAAATTAAAAATATCTCGTGTTCAATTAGCAAAAAAAAAAAAATAAATAAATAAATAAATCTCATGATAAAACAATCATAAAACGATTCTCTAATCTAGTCATCCTCTTTTACAAAAATGACTGGATACTCAAAAATCTGAATCTGAAATATGGTAACGATATAAAAAAACGAAATATTTAAATCAACGAATTAACTCAGATTTAAAGGGAGTAAAATTTCAAATATATATACAGGGTGTTCCGTTAAAGGGGTCCAATATTAATAGGGGTAATAGAGGAGATCACACGGAGCATAAATCAGTATACAATGCCTGGCCGGATCTCAATAATTTCCAAGTTACAGCAAATAGAATGAAAAATCAGAAATTTGTAAAAAAAACCTCATTGCTAAACTATCGATAATGCTACATAAAAACGAAGCACATATTTAGAAAGAGCAGAAAAAATCCTACGAAATGACATAAGTTGTTTTAGAATATTGAGAATTAATGGCGAGTTACAAGCTCTGAAACAGTGAAAAAATACAAAATCAAATATTTAGCAAAATAGTTAATCGTTAATTCCAAAAATGCAACTCTACCTACATCAAGGAAAATGTTATAAAATTTGGTCCATTCCGAAAGCTTTCGAAGAAGCTGACAATAAACCATATCAGTTTAATTGTATGGGAGAAATCAAGCAGTTCCCTAGTTACAACTCTGTACTGTTGCACGCTCGGAAAGAGCGAAACTCCACCCATGACGATTGTAAACACCCCGTTTTAATATCTTTCAATTATACATTTCTGATCAACCTCTATCAATACCCTTTCATTATTCAGTCTGGTCAAGTGAATGACATATTGTGCAGCACTCGCCTTGTCTTAAAGCAAACTCCGTGACTGCTGCGTTTCCTCCATGAACTTTCAGGATGATGAAGAAGAAGTACTTTTTATGCAAATTTTCTATGTGTATAGGAAGAAAAGTGTAATAAAACAGCAGTCATCAGTGGGCGTTATGTTAAAGGGAGGCTGTTGTAAGTGGGATTGTAGTAAGTTGATGTATAAAAATTATGCCGGAATACTCTAACGAAGAATATGCGGACATGCATCTGATGTACGGGCAAGCTCATGGAAATGCATGTCTAGCACAGCGCATGTACCGTGAGCAATTACCAAGGAGACGTTGCCCAAGTTCGAAACTCTTCATAAAAATCGATAGACGATTACGGGAGACTGGATCGTTTAATACAGCAAGCATTGATGCAGGGAAACCTCGACATGTACGAACACCTGCAATAGAAGAAGATGTACTAAATATTTTTAAAGATAACCCCTCCACGAATACACGAGCTGCTGCGTCTGAAGTCGGTGTTTCTCACCAAAGTGTGTGGCGTATTCTGCGTGCAGAAAACATGCACCCCTTTCATGTGCAGCGGGTACAACTGTTATCAGTAACAGATTGTGCTCAGCGGACAGAATTCGTACGCTGGTTGCTTAATGTAACAGAAAATAATCCACAATTTCTGGAAAATATTTTATTTACTGATGAAGCAACATTTACGAGAGAGGGCGTGGTAAACACGCACAATATGCACACATGGTCATATACAAATCCGCACACTGTTTTCCCGTCGAACGCACAACAAAAGTTCAGTGTGAACATATGGGCAGGTGTCCTCGGCGATTATCTCATAGGACCATATTTACTCCCAGATGTACTCAATGGCAGTACGTACTTGGTTTTCCTACGGGATATCTTACCGCAGTTACTGCAAAATGTGCCAGCAACATTGCGCCACAATATGTGGTTTATGTACGATGGCGCACCGGCACATTTTTTCATAGGTGTTCGCAATCACCTCAATTCAACATATCCTGGGAAATGGATTGGACGCAGTGGACCTGTTGCTTGGCCTGCACGCTCTCCAGACCTCAATCCGTTAGACTTTTTTTTGTTTGGGGACACCTTAAATCGCTGGTGAATGAAACGCCTGTGGATACACCGGAGGATTTACTAGCGCGAATCGTTGTCGCTGCAGGAGACATTCCCAACTCCGTCGGAGTTTTTCGGCGTGTTCGCCAATCTTTACGACGTCGCTGTCGGCTGTGCGATTCTGTTAATGGGCGCAACTTCGAACACCTATTATAATAATGTCCGTTCGTCTGCCTTCCGACATTGAACTGTGCAGCGCAGGCCAGAAGACTATGCTTCACATATGTCGTAAAGTACGTGGAATGTAATTCTTTATTTGTCATTTTTCTTTTATTTTCAACACTTTTTGGCACAGTATTTTGTAAGTCACAGACTGCGGTGTACTCAAATTGTAAATTACAAAGTTTGTATGAATTAATTTAAAATTTAGTGTCTTTTTTTAATTTATAATTAATAAAATTATTATGCTATTTGTTATTATTATTTCCTATCATAAATTATGATGCACATATACATACAATAATTGTCCATGTAAAACATGTACTGAAACTTCTTGCATAGTTACAAATCGCAATATTTTTAATTATTTCCGAATTTTCACCACCAGTTTAATTTTAAGGAATTTAACTTAAGCTTTATATCAATAAAAGACCACTTTAAAATGTAGACTATTATTGTAAAGTTATTTTGGTTCATTCAACTCTTGAATAATTAAAAATGTTGCATCTCAGAAGAAGCATGATCGAAAATGTATAGTTGAGAGTAATTAAAAAGGCGGTGTTTCCAATCGTGATGGGCGGAGTTTAACCTTTGCTAGTGTCAAAGAAAGCGGAGTTGTAACTAAGAAACTGATTAATTTCTCTCACACAATTAAACCGATATGGTTCATTGTAAGCTTTTTCGAAAGTTTTCGGAATGGACCAAATTTTACTACATTTTCCTTGTTGTAGCTAGAGTTGTCTTTTTGGAATTAACGATTAACTATTTTGATGTATATTGGATTTCGTACTTTTTTCACTGTTTCAGGGCTTGTAACTCGTCAATAAATATTGCTATTTTAATACAATTGATGTCATTTTGTAGGTTTTTTTCTGCTCTTTCTAAATATGTGCTTCGTTTTTATGTAGCATTATCGATAGTTTAGCAATGAGGGTTCTTTTACAAATTTCCGAATTTTCATTCTATTTGCTGTAACGTGAAAACTATTGAGATCCGACCAGGCTTTATATACTGATTTATGCTCCATGTGATCTCCTCTGTTACCCCTATTAATATTGGACCCCTTTAACGGAACACCCTGTATATATATATATATATAGATAGATAGATAGATAGATTTAAAATAATAAACAGTTTTCTAAACTCTTCATTTTAATAACGAAATACGTGTACCAACGTTTCAGATATTTTAAGGTAGGCTGAATTAAAATCGTTTTAATTATTATTATTTTTTTTAATATTCAGATTTTTTCGGGAAATTTCTTCTTTTAATTTTCTTTGTGTAATAGAATATAAATCTAAGTTCACTCACTAAAAATAAATCTTGTAAATCTTCTATCTAAAAAAATGTCTTAGTTTCCGCGCTTCTTCCAATGTCACTTCAACGAAGTAAGAGCAGTAACAGTTAGACTGTCAGTGAAACTAATCACCCATGTACTCCGGATGTAATCCATATATACAGAAATCCAGACATTTGGGAAACACAAACAGAAAGGTACACTGAAAAAAAAAAATCCCTAATACCCTTCTTGTTTAATAAGCCTAATATATTCAACTTAGAATATACCTACTTTTTAATAAGATTGCTTTTAGCATAAACAATAAAAAAATATATTTATTTCATACATAACATAACGTTGGTTTAAATAGAAATTTCAAGGAAATTGTAATTTTGCAAATGAATACTTACAGTTCAAATGGTAATAATAACAACAACAGCAACAACAACAACAACAACAACAACAATAATAATAATAATAATAATAATAATAATAATAATAATAATAATAATAATGATAAAATCCTCTAGTAAACATTCTATCTAACTCGTTGCTGTGCGTCTTTAAATCTCACTTGAACGAGGTTAAGGCAGTTCTCAAATCCATAGAGACTAATTTCAGACACATAATTCATTTTTGTTCGGAAAGGCATGAAATGGTCAGGTGTTGTTATTCAAAACTATGTAATCGAAACACGTTTTCCATTTTTTGGTAAAGGCAGAAAATCTTTCAGAAAACACTATCAAACTCGGCACTTTGAACCGAATTCCCGATGTTTCAGCGCGAGAAAGGAGAAAAACGTGTTGCCGCGTGACACGAATAGCTTACAACTCGATAAGTAATTTATTTATCAAAAAATGGAAAACTCATTTCGATTTCCAATCACTTCAATAGTCAGGTCAGCCAATTTTATGCCTTTGCGTTTAAAAATGGTCCAGAAAATGTGTCAGAAAGTTTTGCATTGTTTAGCAGGTTATTTGAAAAACACTTTAAGATAAACAGTTAGTATGTAATTAGTCTTTCTATTCTGTGAAATTCAAGCGTGCAAATCTTAGTGAAACATAAATATTCCTAGTAAATATTTTCACTTCATTTTACTGTGAAAGATTCGAAACATCTTAGGAATTCGTTGTGTTTGTCTTTTAATTCACTCAATTTTGAGAAACTATTCATGCACATTTAAAAGATGTCGGTTCATTAATATCATGTTCCCTTTTTAAGATAAGGAATTCTATCAGATAAATTACCCAATATCCATATTTTAAGTAATGATCGAAAATTAAAAATATTTCATTCTGTATTGCAAACAAAATAGGAAACTAATCAACTCAACACTTCCTCGAAATTAATTACTCCGCAAAATTCTGTTCCTTTTCTTGAAAATTAAATATTTTCAACCATCTTTCAGTTTTTGAATAAAAATCTGTAATAAAGAATCAAAATATGTGGAGTGAGAAATAATTAAGCATTGCTACTGAAAATATTTGTAACTCAAGCGCATTTGTGATAAAAATTAGTTTAAAAGTAAAAGGTATGTAGCAAAAATTATGCGATTTTGTTTGTTAAATGAAGACAGGTTTTTCTTTTTTTTTTTCAAAATGCATGTTCCCATTTCCTGAAACAACAGCTGAATATATTTCATATTTACATTATCATCATTAAATATTAAAACTAATAAATCAGAGTATATTTCATATCTATATTATAAAGTAAAAACATTTCCGTGAGTAACGCTTACGTCCTATTGATTGGTGGCAACACCTGACCAACAAATTTTGTTTTTTATGCTATTTTTTGAACTTCTAAACATCGCAAAATTTCTTTTTTTACACCGTCGAATAAGTAAAAAAATGTTCTTTTTAAATGCAACTTGTTTGAAAACTATAGGGGAGACTTGGGAGACTTGATCCCTAGGGAGACTTGATCCCTAGGTCTAAAACCAGGAAAAAAATGCAATTAAGTCTCTGAAACCGGCAAAACTAATAAAATGATTCCTTATCAACAGATCTGACAGCAGAATTTCATTTATCCTTTTTTATTTTTGTTGTAAGAAAAGAATATCTGATTTCTTACAATCAAACTTCTTTTTCAGTAGGTAGTTTATGTTTTTTAGTTTTTGCTAAATATAACTAAATTACTTAAGTTGATTGATATAATTTACTAACATTCCTTACTGCTTAAATGTCATTATTTAAATCCAATACAGTTTCTTTATTTTTGATTTAACAAATATTTTTCCAACACATGCACATTAGGGACACTTGATCCCCATTGTATGGGGAGACTTGATCCCGGGGATCAAGTGTCCCCAAAGTTAAGCTAAATTAATGTTAAATTTTATTAACCCCTACGCCTAATTGTGACTTTCAAGACACATTTAGACAATATCAATATTAGTTAGACTATGTTTACCTTGATTTTGGATGGTTGACAAAGATAGAAAATTACCATATAGCTGCAGATGATGGTTAGCAAGCACATGGTAACTGTGAAAGGTTTGTTTTGTTGTTACTTTTGGATTATTTTTAAGTCAGAAACCTATTTATAAATTAGAAACATATAATTCCATTTAATATGTGTTATGTAACCAAGTCTTAAACACCCTATGTCCATATATATTGAGCTAAAAATTTAATTTGTGCAATAGAGGGTTCATTTTATTGCAATGATTAAGAACTCTGTGTTTATCTTTACTTTTTACAGTCATGCTACGTATTTATAAACCTAAACACGTGTTCAACCCAGAAAAAGCATCAATGTTGCAGACTTACAGGCAACAGTGAAGGCTGTAATAGATGGATCCAGTTTTAAAAGTGCAGCAAAATCCATTCATATTAATGTGATGACTTTAAAACGTTATGTGAGAAAACAAAAATCTCAAGAAAGGGACATTTCTTATGAATCAAATTATAATCGCTCCCAAATATTTTCAGTTAACATTGATCTTTTGTGTGTGTATTTTAAAACATCGAGTAAATTAGATCATGGACTTACTCCTATACACACTAATCATCCTGCTCAAATAATAACAAGTTATCGAATTTCTGAATTGAACGGAATTGCCTATCCTAAAGCAAAGATGCCAACTAACATAATAAATGGATTTAAAATCACTGGCATGTATTCCTTAAACAGGAATATTTTTTCTAAAGATGATTTTTTATGATTTTTCGTCACAGATCAACCATTAACCCCAACAAGCAGTATTACAATTACAGTTAAACCAAACATAGTGGCTCCAGAAGACACACAAGCCTTCTCTAAAGTTTAATTATCCAAAACGGGAAAATAAAGGATCTTCAAAAATTTTGACAAGCACACCAACTAAAAGACAGATTGAAGAAGAAATACACGATCTCTGACTGAATAAAAAACATAAATCAAGAAAAACTCATTTCATCTCAAGAAAGAAAAGTAAAAAGACTAAAAATGAAAGCCCCCGAATCTTCAGAAAGTGAGAGCAGTTGTAGTGTTCATGATTCAACCGAGCCAGATTCACTTGATGAACATTCTGATGAAATTATCGAAGATCCACAAAATTTGTCAATTGATCAAAATGGTTTTGCCATTGTGCGATTTTTAGGAAAGAAGAAAATTAGTCATTTCGAAAAATTGTAAAGAAGATTTCATCATCTGAATGCAAAATCAATTTTCTCAGAAAAAGAGGACTTAATTCCGACCAACTTATTTATCCAGAAAATATTTACATTAGTGTTGTGGGCAATACGAAAATTGTCAAAATAGTACCTAAATCAGTCATGCTTCGTGAAACTCTTCAAACAGCAACAATTTTAGCAGTTAAGTTTGACTTTTAAAGCTTTGAAAATGTTTTTTGATCATTAATTTTAGCAATAATAATCATTCATATAAAAAACAGTGATTTTTACCAAATATAGAATTTTTTGTGCGTTTTTATCCTTTTTTATATGCTAGTCAACAATAAATTTGATTTCTACAACTTAATTTGAATAATTTCAATGCATGTGTTTCAAGGATCAAGTCTCCCTTGGAAAGGGATCAAGTTTCCCTGTAAGTGGGGAGACTTGATCCTTTTTTTATTTTTTGGAAAATAATTTATATTTATTTTAAAAAGGGTTTTTCAAAAATAAAAAAATTACTACAACATTAAAGACACATAAGCCTATAATAATAACTAGAAATATTTTTTAAATATTTTTTTTTTTTTTTTTTTCAAAATAAAAATTAAAAACTGAAAAAGGGGATCAAGTCTCCCAAGTCCCCCCTATTTGAATATACTTAATGTTTTTGTGATTTTTAATTTTCATGCATGTTTTTTTTTAACCTATCTCTATCACGTGCAGCCTGGTTATGAAAGTTTAACACGTTTACGATTAAAACAATATAAATTTTTCAGCCTTTGTTTCCAGTTAATATTCTATAAATTAATTAAAGCTCCATTAATAAATAAATAAAATAATATAAATAAAACAAATATTTAACAGACCATGTAATTGAACTATGTACTTAAAACTCTTATGTTAATCAGAATCAAAAGTAATTAACCTCCTATTCTTCTAATAGTAAAAAAAGTTTTAAAAAAACCACTGGATTACATTTCCAGAGAGCTTTTTATTCTTACAAAAAATTATTTGAAATACTGATTTATTCATCCAGTTCTAAATGAACACCCGTGCACGCTAGAGATGAGTTCGGGCTCTCTTTTCGGAGCCCGGGCCCTCCCGAGCTCGACGATTTTAAATCCGAGCCCGCCCGAGCCCGAAACATTTTGTGCCATCAGAGCCCGAGCCCGATATCGAAAAAAAATGCATAATATTAAAAAAAAGTTTTAACAGTAACATCTCATATTTAAAAAACTTTTTACATGAAAATAACTGTTAATCTACAGCACATAATTGAATTTTATGGGAATTTACATTCAATCGTTTCAAAAGAGAAGTTTGGTATGAAATAAAAATATACTTCCTTAAAAGATTCTCATAATTTTCTCACCCAATAAGCAAACCTGATGGACACATTAATGAAGTGCGTTTTATGAATAAACTAGCTGTTACCCGTGACTTCGTTCACGCAACATTAAAAGAAGAATAAATACATTAATTAAGCAAAATATTCCCCTCCCCCCCCGATAATTAAAAATGTTAATAATTAACTATTTATCACATTTCATAGGAGACAATACGGTATTTATTATTATACCGCCTTGACATAACTCAGTCTTAAAAAAGTGAAATTTTGTGCCAAATAATCGCGAAAATGAAATTGCAACCAATGCAAAAAGGAGGGCCAAATAAAATCGTGGAAATAGACGAATTGGGTAAAAACAAATGTCAATTTTACCTGAAAAACAATTTTACTTTTAACGCCTTTGTGAAACGTTTTAACAGCCATCCTAAAAAAAAAACATTAATTAGAAATTGTATATGCTTTTTCTTTAAATTCAATTCTGCCTCCTTGGTTTAATATATAGTTGAAACAAATCTTGTTTTCTAAATGACAGTATATTGGCAGGCAATTTTTGTTCTCCAGAATAAATTGATTCATGAAGGTTGAATATGTGAAAATATGTTTGTATTTTTCGGATAATTTACTGAAATCAAGATTTTGTTTTCACCATCTATTCAAAGTGAAAATAAATTCTGTTTTTCAGTTTTAATGAGAAAATGGTGTAAAAAATATACTGATCTGTTTTATTTCTCCTTTTTTATACACAAATAGGGAGTAAGTTACTTTCCGTTTTTAAAGAAACTTCGTTAAAAAAAAATGGCATTTAATTTAATTTTTTTAATTCTGAGAGTTTGTGTGACATCCTCGGATCAATTATAACCGGTATTCGCTAAACCGGTAGTAAATCGCGTTGCGTTCGATAGTCTAGGAGTAGTTGCGAAATACAAACACACGGTCAGATTTTAATATAATAGATTCGTGTTCATTTTCCTTTTCTTAAAATTATGATGTGATTTTTAGCAGAAAACTCGGATACTCATGCGGAACGAAATAACGAAATAACGGATACTCATGCTTAATAATCAGTATAGATAACAAAACATTTAAATTTTTCGTTATAAATATGGCGTGAAACTCATCTACTTTCTATACTTATTGATCCTTGTATTATTAATGTAAGGAATTGATTCACACTCATTTTAAAACATATTGGAAAATTCCCGTTTTATTTCAAATATGACGTCTCCTTTTTCCCCAGGGAAATCCCTTTTTAATGACATAATTCTTGTTAATTTTCTTTTCCAGGCAATTAATTTCAATACTGGCATAGGGAAAATTATGTTACTTTAACGAAATAATATTAAATCTTTAGGTTTTATCAACAAAAATGGAACTATTAACATTCGTCATTTTTTTTTAGGTAATCGAATTATTTCTTTTAGTTTTAAGAATTAAAAATCACTATTTATCGCTATCCATGACATCATTTACGAGATGGATAATTTTGCGGAGCATATTATTGACATTTGCTAACCATTTTCTTTTGAAACTTCTTTTTACTTTTTTAAAATTTAAATAAAAAATACGGTATAGTTATATTAGCCGTGAGCAGGCGGTAAAACGGCAAGTATCGTTACCATACAAAAGCAAAAAAAAAGAAAAAAAGTGAAGAAAAAAACCCAAGATCATTTTATTTCACCAATCAAAGCATATCCGCTTTATTTTCGATACACGACGTCATATTCGCCTGTTTCCCATGGTTACGCATATTGAAACCTAGTTTTATTATCAAAAACTAAAAAAAGTACGTTTTATTTCTAATAATATTATTTAATCTTCTTCTTAATTCTTTAATTTTTTTAATTTCATTTTCATTTTTCCCGTGAAAATTTTTCAATTGAAACTAAATTGTTGAGTAAAAATTATTTTTTCGGGTCTTGAATTAGTTTTGGCAACGATAAAGTATTAGCAACAGTAAAGTAAATTTAACCATTTTAAAATGCTATACGAAAAAATGCCCATTTATTCTCAATGAAAATAACGAAATTTTGAATTATTAAAAAAATTGTTTGAATAAAATAAACAAAAACCAGCCTATGTTCAAATGAGGGTTATAATTAGCCTATATGCAAAGATACAGGATCATTAGATGCTCCATTTTGACGCTGGCTTCAGCCTAACATTTGCACACAATCAGATTTATAATATTATTAGGTTTAATGAAATTTGCAGAAATTACTATTTCTATGCCTTTTTCTATTGCCTATAATAGGTGTATTTCGTAAATTATAATTGATTCCTTAATTAAAACAATATTTTGTGTTCCTGAAAATCAGCTTAAATTTAAAATTTGGCACCGTTATCTGAAAGATCCTATGCTTTTATAGCCAAAGGAGAAGCACTTTTCGATTGCTTTTTTATCGGAATAACAATATATGACAATTATTATGACTTACGAATGTGAGTGACTTTGTAAATGTTCAGAGCAGAGCTTTAACATGAGCAGAGTTCATTATGAAAAATAGAATCACTAACGTTATTTTCATATGAAGAGCCATTATAACTCGCACACAATAAAAGACTACACATTTCAAAATCTTAAGCTAGTGCTAATTAACTATAAACAAAAGAAAGTATTCACTTCACTTTACATATCTAAAAATAAATAAACGTTTGAATTGAAAAAATATCCTACTTTTACAAACGAAAATCGAAATTATTCGCGCTTTTTTTTCATTGGTGCCATATCATCCAGTCAACGCGTCAATGCCGCACATAAATTTGCAAATTTTCTTTTAAAGTAGCATTCTAAAACTGGAAAAGAAAAATAAGATTTCTGCTGTCCCTTTTATTCATTCTGATCAAAATAGCATTAAAATGACTTGAAATGACGTGAAATGACGTGAAATACGTAATTTTTTGGGGAAAAAAGTTATTTTTATTTTTTCTATATGAGAATAAATAAAATTGTTAGTTTCAGAAAGAATGAGCCCGAGCCCGCCCAGGTCGGACCCGGGCTCGGGATTTCGGGCTCGGGCTGAGCCCGCCTCATCTCTAGTGCACGCGCCTGTTATTTTTTAAGCCGTCATTCTAAAAGATAGCGAGTTTAGAACCATCTATTGCAGAGTTGCAGAGTCTCCGGCTTTTTGAACACCAGTAATTTTTTTGAGAAAACGTTGTTCTTTTAAATCGCAAAATGCTCCGATTCAAGAAAACAACATTTTCTGTACTAAATTACTGGTATCGAAAAAGCCGGAGACTTGGCAGGTCTGCTATTGGATTTTTGGAGAACTAATAAAGCTTTAGATATATAATTAAGGCTTTCGGATACAGTGTAAAAAAAAAATCGTGAAAAAACTGAAAATGTACTGGCAGCAGTGTTGTCGTCTATTCCTTGTTTTTCCACAAAACTTCCGTTTTGGGATTCCTCCGTTTTCAAAATGGAAATTTTCCATTAATCAAGACGTTTAAAAATGGGCCAGAAAATGTGTCAGAAAGTTTTACATTGTTTAGCAGGTAATTTGAGAACCACCTTAACGGTCAGTATGTAATAAGTCTTTCTATTCTGTCAAATTCAAGCATGTAAATCTTAGTGAAATATAAAAATTCCTAGTAAATATTTTCACTTCATTTTACTATGAAAGATTCGAAACATCTTAGGAATTCGTTGTGTTTGTCTTTTATTTCAATCAATTTTGAGAAATTCATGCAAATTTAAAAGATTGTCAGTTCATTAATAACATGTTCCTTTTAAAGATAAGAAATTCTATCAAATAGATTATCCAATCTCCATATTTTCCATTATTCAAGACGGAAAATTTTTGTTTTTAGAAAAAATTGTGAGTAATAATAGCACATAATTTTTTTTTTCTAAACCTAAATAATCCCCATACTGATGCATATTTACACGGAATAGGTATTCGTATTGAATCTTATCACACCAGTTTTGTTTTCGCCTTGCTTTCCGCCGGATTCGAACCTCGGTACTTATCATTGGAGGATAAATTCACTGTCACCTTCACCAACTGGTCACCAGTGCGTGATTTATGGCAGGGCATTCGGGGAACGGTCCCAGGGCCCCCGATTTTCAGGGGCCCCCAAATGCTACTGAAGATTTTTCAATTATTGACCAAAATCTGATGAACTTTTAACTATTTATGTAATTTATTATTTACTAGCAAGCTACGCCCGCTACGCTGGTCAATTTCTTTTAACGAACCTTTAATCAAACAAAATATTGACATTTCATAAATAACTTTTATATTTTAACACAATAATAAGGCTACTATAATTTGTGACTCGTGCTTTAGCCAATATACACGTCAGGACACGTCGCCCTTATCATTATCTTTTTACGCGTGAAGGTTTCGCTATGGTACTCCATTGGAAAATTTAGTAATTTTTGAAATTCAATATTTGAAAAACGGCATAATCATTAGATGTGAAATTTATATCAAGAAAAATACAATTTTTTACCTTTCAAACGCAGTTTGTCTAACAATTTACTGCCAAATACTTTTTGAGCTATCATTTTTTTCAGTAACTTCAAATGCTTCATTTTCCGAGATTAATCTGGTGCAACAATTAGCGAAAAACCCAGTCGTCAGCAACGCATAGTTTTTTATTAAAGAGGCTGTTGGAGCAGGGATTGTCACCACCAATTTGCCACCATCACTTTTGAGATCGGTTCCGTGGTTCCAGAGATTCCATAGAAATTGTAATTTAGAATGACTTCAGAACGCTTTTCGCTCATTTCACCCATTTAAATTTCGATTTTTTTTTATTTATTCTTATAGAGCATTTACATCTTTTAAGTAACTACAATGCTAAATTTCAAATTTCTTGCCCCTTCAGTATAAAAAAGTCGCAATTTTCGAACATTTTACGATCCTGCACCCCATTGATGTTAGTGGCACCGACATCTGCCTATGTTGGAGTAGGGATTGTCCCCATCAATTTGCCACCATTACTTTTGAAATCGGTTCTGTAGATCCAGAGATTTCATAGAAATTGTAATTTAGACTGTTTTTAGAACGCTTTTCGCTCATTTCACCCCTTTAAATTTAAATTTATTTTTTATTTTGTTCTTAGAGAGCATTTACATCTTATAAGTAACTACAATGACAAATTTCAAATTTCTAGCTCCTTCAGTATAAAAAATAAAAATAAAACTGCCCAGTTAAACTGAGGGCATTGAGTTCACAGGCTATTCACACTAATTGTATATTATACTCTTATTTCAAAGAATTTGAAATAAGCCCATCGAAAAATAAAGAAATAAACAATATAGTAAGGGGGGGTCATCCCCCCGTTACCCCCCCCCCATAGTTAACTAATGAACCCCTTAAACTAATCAGGTAAATCTCTAATTACAATGAATATATATACAAAATTTCAAGAAAATCGGATAATTCTGCATGAAAAACCCATTTATATAAATTAAGGCGGAATTAGCCCCCTCCGTTCCCCCCCCCTTTATACTTAACCAATCAATCCCGAAAACTAATCAGGGAAGCGTCTTAACCCAATAAACCTATAAACAAAATTTGAAGGAAAACGGAATAATTCTGCATGAAAAACCCATTTATATAAAATAAGGGGGTATTAGCCCTCCGTTCCCTCCTTTATACTTAACCAATCAATCCCGAAAACTAATCAGGGATGCGCCTTAACACAGTGAACCTATAAACAAATTTTGAAGCAAATAGAATAATTCTGCATGAAAAACCCATTTATATAAATTAAGGGGGGGGGATTATACCCCCGTTCCCCCCCCCCTTTATACTTAACCAATCAATCCCGAAAACTAATCAGGGAAGCGCCTTAACACAGTGAACCTATAAACAAAATTTGAAGGAAAACGGAATAATTCTGCATGAAAAACCCATTTATATAAAATAAGGGGGGATTATCCCCCCGTTCCCCCCTTTATACTTAATCAATCAATCCCGAAAACTAATTAGGGAAGCGTCTTAACACAGTGAACCTTTAACCAAAATTTGAAGGAAAACGGAATAATTCTGCATGAAAAACCCATTTATATAAATTAAGGGGGGGGGGATTAGCCCCTTGTCCCCCCCCCCTTTATACTTAACCAATCAATCCCGAAAACTAATCAGGGAAGCGCCTTAACACAGTGAACCTATAAACAAAATTTGAAGGAAAACGGATATTTCTATGAAGAGTTATCGCATTACGTACGTACATACATACATACATACAGAACCGTCTGGCAAGCTCTCAGGGCTTGATAGCCAGTCTGATAGCTAAAAAATTACAATTTTAGAACTTTTTTGCCCCTGCACCCCCTGGGGTTAGTGGCACCGACATAAAATATAGCCTATGTTGGAGCAGGGGTTGTCACCATCAATTTGCCACCATCACTTTTGAAATCGGTTCGGTAGTTCCAGAGATTACCCCCTACAAACAAACAAACAAGCAATCTTTGCTCCTTTCATTACTGCATAATCATTAGATTTGAAATTTATATCAAGAAAAATACAATTTTTTACCTTTCAAACGCAGTTTGTCTAACAATTTTCTGACAAATACTTTTTGAGATATCATTTTTTTCAGTAACTTCAAATGTTTCATTTTCCGAGATTAATCTGGTGCAACAATTAGCGAAAACCCCAGTCGTCAGCAACGCATAGTTTTTTATTAACACCAGAATAAAAGCCAACAGCCGTTAAAGAGGCTGTTGGAGCAGGGACTGTCACCACCAATTTGCCACCATCACTTTTGAGATCGGTTCCGTGGTTCCAGAGATTCCATAGAAATTGTAATTTAGAATGACTTCAGAACGCTTTTCGCTCATTTCACCCATTTAAATTTCGATTTTTTTAAAATTTATTCTTAGAGAGCATTTACATCTTCTAAGTAACTACAATGCTAAATTTCAAATTTCTTGCCCCTTCAGTATAAAAAAGTCGCAATTTTCGAACATTTTTCGATCCTGCACCCCATTGATGTTAGTGGCACCGACATAAAATATAGCCAATGTTGGAGTAGGGATTGTCCCCATCAATTTGCCACCATTACTTTTGAAATCGGTTCTGTAGTTCCAGAGATTTCATAGAAATTGTAATTTAGACTGTTTTTAGAACGCTTTTCGCTCATTTCACCCTTTTAAATTTCAATTTATTTTTTATTTTGTTCTTAGAGAGCATTTAAATCTTATAAGTAACTACAATGACAAATTTCAAATTTCTAGCTCCTTCAGTATAAAAAATAAACATAAAACTGCCCAGTTAAACTGAGGGCATTGAGTTCACAGGCTATTCACACTAATTGTATATTATACTCTTATCCATCGAAAAATAAAGAAATAAACAATATATTAAGGGGGGGGTCATCCCCCCGTTACCCCACCCCCCATAGTTAACTAATGAACCCCTTAAACTAATCAGGTAAATCTCTAATTACAATGAATATATATACAAAATTTCAAGAAAATCGGATAATTCTGCATGAAAAACCCATTTATATAAATTAAGGCGGGATTAGCCCCCTCCGTTCCCCCCCTTTATACTTAACCAATCAATCCCGAAAACTAATCAGGGAAGCGTCTTAACTCAATGAACCTATAAACAAATTTTGAAGCAAATGGGATAATTCTGCATGAAAAACCCATTTATATAAAATAAGGGGGATTAGCCCTCCGTTCCCCCCTTTATACTTAACCAATCAATCCCGAAAACTAATCAGGGATGCGCCTTAACACAGTGAACCTATAAATAAAATTTGAAGGAAACGGGATAATTCTGCATGAAAAACCCATTTATATAAATTAAGGGGGGTATTAGCCCCCCGTTCCCCCCCTTTATACTTAATCAATCAATCCCGAAAACTAATCAGGGAAGCGTCTTAACCCAATGAACCTATAAACAAATTTTGAAGCAAATAGAATAATTCTGCATGAAAAACCCATTTATATAAATTAAGGAGGGATTATCCCCCCGTTCCCCCCCCCTTTATACTGAACCAGTCAATCCCGAAAAACTAATCAGGGAAGCGCCTTAACACAGTGAACCTATAAACAAAATTTGAAGGAAAACGGAATAATTCTGCATGAAAAACCCATTT
Organism: Maratus michaelseni; assembly: GCA_963931845.1. Lineage (NCBI taxonomy): Eukaryota > Metazoa > Arthropoda > Arachnida > Araneae > Salticidae > Maratus > Maratus michaelseni. Next base: position 42,810,210 of record OZ007588.1, on the reverse strand, counting down.
ATATAAAATAATTGGGTATTAGCCCTCCGTTCCCCCCTTTATACTTAACCAATCAATCCCGAAAACTAATCAGGGATGCGCCTTAACACAGTGCACCTATAAATAAAATTTGAAGGAAATGGGATAATTCTGCATGAAAAACACATTTATATAAATTAAGGGGGGTATTAGCCCCCCGTTCCCCCCCCCCATTTATACTTAATCAATCAATCCCGAAAACTAATCAGGGAAGCGTCTTAACCCAATGAACCTATAAACAAAATTTGAAGGAAAACGGAATAATTCTGCATGAAAAACCCATTTATATAAAATAAGGTGGGGATTATCCCCCCGTTCCCCCCTTTATACTTAATCAATCAATCCCGAAAACTAATTAGGGAAGCGTCTTAACACAGTGAACCTTTAACCAAAATTTGAAGGAAATGGGATAATTCTGCATGAAAAACCCATTTATATAAATTAAGGGGGGGGGGGATTAGCCCCCCGATCCCCCCCCCTTTATACTTAACTAATCTTTTCCGAAAACTAATCAGGGAAACGCCTTAACACAGTGAACCTATAAACAAAATTTGAAGGAAAACGGAATAATTCTGCATGAAAAACCCATTTATAAAAATTAAGGGGGGGGGGGATTAGCCCCTTGTTCCCCCCCCCCTTTATACTTAACCAATCAATCCCGAAAACTAATCAGGGAAGCGCCTTAACACAGTGAACCTATAAACAAAATTTGAAGGAAAACGGATATTTCTATGAAGAGTTATCGCATTACGTACGTACATACATACATACATACATACAGAACCGGCTGGCAAGCTCTCAGGGCTTGATAGCTAGTCTGATAGCTAAAAAATCGCAATTTTAGAACGTTTTTTGCTCCTGCACCCCCTGGGGTTAGTGGCACCGACATAAAATATAGCCTATGTTGGAGCAGGGGTTGTCACCATCAATTTGCCACCATCACTTTTGAAATCGGTTCGGTAGTTCCAGAGATTACCCCCTACAAACAAACAAACAAACAATCTTTACTCCTTTATAATATTAGTATAGATTTATAATCTATATATTTAAAACGCTAAGCGATTTCTTTCGACAATCCGTGAGAACAAACTACTGCATCAAATTACATCATTCTTTTTTTAAATGAAAGATATTTGGATACAGATTTGTTATCGTGCATTCGTTTGTTCGAAAATTTAATTAATTAGCCGTAATTTTCAATTAAACTTTTACTTCTGCTAATGACGTCATAATCGGAAAACGCCCACTGTTGCAAGGCATAGAGTTTACTCTCTAAACTCAGTGGTTGCGATGATATTAAGAGAAATAATGAATATTAAAAGCTCGCGGCTTTTAGGCCGAATTTTTTAATTTGCAATTTAAATTTCCCTAAAAATATTTATCCGCGTGTTTTCAAAGCGAATAAAACTTCATATTTATTATGACGTCACGAGAATATTGTCCATTGGGTTTATTTTATCATTATGCATTATAACTTTGTTGATGCTATTTTTTCATTCCAATTAAATGCAAAATATATTTTTATTTTTATGCATGGTGTTTAAGCGTTAAAGTAACGGATATAAAGTACGTGTGAAAAGTTTGCACCGGTGAAAATCACGTTATGCTTACCTCGAAATGCATTTTAACATTGATAAAACTGAAGAGGAAAATGTATTGGTTATGATTGTGTCAACATGACTTAATTTTAACTGATTTTTCCACTCATAATTATAAAGATTAGAATTGGAGCCGTCATTGATTTCTTCATCTTGATTGCATACCTTGATTACATGTTACCAATTACTTTTTTTTTTTTTAATGATAGGTTAGAAGATTTCTTTTTTTAATAAACAAAATCACAAAAGTAAAGGATTTCAGGAAATTTAAAATGATTAAAAATAGTGTTATGGTAGAAAAAAAATATTGAAATAATGATTGTATTTTTAGCTAGAATAAACAATGTAAGACTGATATTTCATAGGAATTATTTTGGTAATTTTATTATAAGTTCATTTAACAGTTCCTTATTAGCGCATATTTCTTTCCCTGTGAATTTCTCTTTCGATGTAAAAAAAAAACGGTTTTCAACTTTTGGACGCCAGCAAAAATACAGTGGCAATTTTTAGAAATGTACAACGGTTATGACAACAAACGGTGCTATCACTTTAGCTTTTATCGCGGTTACATTGCTTCTAAATACTCCAAATTTCTATTTTTTACTACATTTTACAACATTTTACAATTTCAATTCTTACATCATCAATTAGAAAAAAAATTAGATTTCGATTGAAATTTATTTGAAAACTGCCGCTTAATTTAACGATTTTTTAAATAATTTTCAAGCATGAAAAGTTTTTCAATTCTATCTTATCAATGACCACCAGTTTGCTTCAGTAATGTAAAATAGCCCCTGGGAAAGTTGCCACAATTGAAAATAGAATTTCCAAACCATCATAAAAATTGAATAATGATAATAATAAAAACAGTGATCAATCATAAGATCAGGTTATCCATAAGATAGAGCATTTTAGCGCTAAACAAAAATCTGTCAAAAAAAAAAACTATTTTTAGTTTATGAACATAAAATTGATATGTTGACTTCGTTGATGTATATGTTCCATCAGATATCAGAATATGCTAGGAATTGTATTTTTATATTTTATTACATTTGCCAACTGTGTAAGAGGAAAAACATCCTAGACTGTGATGGAAAGGGGATAATCATCCTGATTATGTAAAGGAACCGAAGAAAAAGGACAAATAAATTACACTTGAAAACATTAAAAATCTCCCTCATCGGCCGACTGATTTATTACTGTAAACAAATTCTTCATCTTTACATAAAAAATGATTAGCTTAAAACAATGGATGCGTTTTAGAAGATATGGATTTGAAACGAACAATGATTAAAGAGGACATTTTAAAACTTTTAATTTAAACATTTTAAAACTTTTTTAAGGTCAAATTTCGACGGTGCTTTTGGGCAGATGCAATGCACATGCGCATAGGAGCTCATTCGGCATTGCATTATCACAGGTGTGTGTGGGGGGGGGGGAAGATGTGTTCTTTATTTACTATGTTCTTTTATTTACTGAATATGATATGACCGTAGGGATATACTCTTTGTATATACTTCATAGGTCCATGAAATTTTTTTCTTGCCGTGGGGAGTATGGCGACAATGTCAAACTGATTTGCATTACACAGTTGTTTACGGATTGTTTGTTGGGAGTTTGCATCGGAAATAGTACTGTATTTGACTGGGGAAAAAAACTTTAAAAATAAAATATTTGAAAGGCTGTTTCATACGCACCCCTTTTTAAATAATAAAGAAGCTTATTTTACTGATATTGTTATAGTATATTTTTTTCCGTCATATTTTGACGGGTTCCATCTAGTTACTATTTATATTATTATATATATACTTTGAACTATTTTTTATAAGAAGATTAATGCGTTACTGGCGAAATCACCAAAGAAGCAACCCAAAAAACGAGTTGAATATATTAATTTATCGGATCGTCAATTTAGTCAAGATGAAGATAATATTTTACAACTTGGACCGAAGTTCATATTTGAAAGACATCCGGATGTTAACCGGATGTTAAAGAAATGATTACCGAATGCGAAAATATTGTACATGCAGCACCGGTGACTCACAGAGAGGAGGTCAGAAGTGTACTTTTTAATGGAGTCAATAAGTTTAATAAACGATCCAGTGGTCCTGTCAATGCAGTAAATAAGTCAATAAACAAAAAGCAGCATAATACTATTAAAAAGTTAAAATCGTATAATGATATTGCTATTATCCAAACAGATAAATCAAATCGCCTGGCTATTCTTAACAGGAAGGATTATATTAGTAAGATGCAGGACTGTATACATAAGATGAAATGTAAAATTGTCAAACGTAATCCATTGAATAAAATTTGTACAAAGATGAGAGATATAGTTGAAAAAGGAAAATGGCCTGATTTTATGAAGGTTAACATCAAGTTGAATAAATTAGCAGTTATACCGAGATTAGTGGGTAGATTGAAGGATCATAAGCAAGATTGCCCCCTTAACCCAATAGTTACTAAATGTCAGGGCCCTACTTATTACTTGGAACGGGTGTATGTACCATTACTGAAAAGATTGTTACCTCCCTCTACATTCATTGTGGATTTCACTAGTGATTTTATTGAGAAAATTAAGCAGTTTAAAATTCCTGATGATTGCATTATGGCAAATTTAGACATTGAATCGCTCTATCCGTCGATTGATACAGGTGAAGTGGCTAATTGAATCGGGTTTTATTGACAATGTAGAAGAATTTGATGTACCCATGAAGAACACCTTGAAGAGTGGTCTGAACTGAATGATTAACAGTAATTTTTTTATTTTTGACAATATTATTTATGAACAGTCATGTGGTGCGCCAATGGGGTCCCCAGTGTCGGGCCTTCTTGCTGAGTTCAAATTACGCCCCTTAAATCTAAGACTTTTAGCACATTTGAATTACTACCTTTAATATAGCTTCGATATGTAGATTATATTTATATTGTTTGGAGAGGAGGAGGTGTTAGTTTATCGGCATTCGTTCAGAAGTTATTACTTCTGATGATAATGACGTTGATGACGTTGATGATAATAGTAAATTTACGTTTGAACTTGAAAGGGATGGGAGATTGCCTTTTTTAGATGTAGAGTTAAAGAGAGAGGGAAATGTGTTGGTTCGTTCTGTTTACAGGAAACCAATAGCTAATTTAAATATCATACCTTTTGATGCGTGCACTCCATATTCTTACAAGTTGTCTACCTTCAGGTTCCTAATTAACAGAGCATTCAGGGTTTCTTCTGCAGAAAATTTGGGGGGTGAATTAGATAAAATTAGACTTATCGCTATTGACAACGGATATCGCGTGAATTCAGTTAATAAATTAATTCAGACCTTTATCACTAAAAGGAACAAAGGTAGGGGGGGGGAAATAAAGGGGATAGTAATGTTAAGTTGAAGAGAGTGGTTATGAGTTATTATCTGGATTTATTTGAGTTTATAAAATTTCCTTTAAAAGCATTTGGTTTGAGTTTAGTCGCGAGGGCTCCCTTGAAGTTAAAGACGGTTTCGAACACGAGAATTGATCCTGTCAGTAAGGGTGACCGTTCGGGTGTTTATGTTATTCCATTTATTACGGAGGGGGGGGGATGTTAGAAATTATTATGTTGGTATAACACAGAGGAAATTCAATGTTAGATGTAAAGAGCATATTGCAGATATTAAGTATGGGAGAGGGGATACTGCCTTATCAAGGTTAAATAATAGAGAGAGCATCAACATCCTATTTAATGAAGCTAAATTGATTTATTGTTCCAGTTTTTATTTTCAACTTTTTGTGAGGGAATCTATTGAAATTTATTTAAGAAGCTCGAAAGCATGTAATGATACGTTGTCATTTAATATTCCGAAGATTTGGGTTGAGTGGTTGAATAATAGTGGGATTCGGTCTGTAGATGAATCTAAGAGCGGTGTTAAAATTAAAAGTATAGAGGTCGTTGTACCTTCTTTCACATAGTGACTGTTCAGACTCTCTGGTTTTTAATTAATTTAATCTCTCGTTTTTTATGTACATTGTATTTGTGGTTTGTATATATTCTGATGACGATTTGATGAACAAATCGAAACATGTAAATTTTAAATTTTAACATCTTTAAGGTTTATGTTGACGTCTTTTAAGCAAAATAAAAACTGTTTTAGTGTATATTTAAAAGAACTTTTAATTATTAAAAAACAAAATTAATATGGAAAAATCTGTTGTTGTTTTTCATTTAAAAATAGCTACTTTACTCACGCGAAATCACCCGCTCGCTAATATTAATTCCATGGGGGGAAAACTTTTAATATCTCGTTTGCATTGCAATATTTTAAAAAGACTTTTTTTCTATTGGATAATTGAGGTCAATCTATACAAAGGCTATTTTTTACTTTTTCGATTTTGTTTACAGGTGTTTTTATTAGGATACTTTCACTTTCGGAACCGATTTCGAAAAATCGTCAGCGAGATAGAACACTAAAGATTGATTATGAGGATGTTATAAAAACTTTTACTGCTAAAAAATTGAGAGATAAATTTATTAAAAAAATCATTAAATATCATTATTAAAGTTAGTAGAGGTTATCTTAAAAATTACCACTTTCAATGCGATATTTTTACTCAAGACCGCTATAAGCATCGGTGCAAGGGGGCCCCACATAAGCGTTTGTGCCCAGGGCCCCCAAATTTGTAAATTGGTTTCTGCTGGCCTCATCCTGAGACTTGTTTCTTGTCCAAAACATCAATTACGAAATTTTAACTGAAATTTTTACGTTTTCACTCAATGGGCAGCATTATTTCGAAACTAGCCAATCGATTTGGCCATAAAGATTTTCTTTTTTCGCTGTAAATAAAAGTAATTATAATTTAATAAATTCAATACTTGTAATGATTTTGATAGCTTGTTTGAATGTTTACAATTTGAAATATAAAGTTATTTATCAAAAAGTTGTTTATTTTTGCTATATGACAGAAAAAAAAGAAACTCTTAAGGGGTAAAATACCTGACAAATAACTTTATGTTCAAATTGATTGTTAATCTGAATTCGCAACCAACACAAATGAAGGAGAAAAAGGGAGTAAATAAAGAATGCACAAGGCATGTTTTTTCTTATTTTGTTATGACTACGTCACAATTTAACCTTAAAAGACACGGGCAGAGTATTGAGTACGCCATTCAGTAAAAAAAAACAGTTGTGAATTCTAAAATAGTTACGTGATTAACATTTGCGCTTCAATTACCCTCTTCTCAAAGTCCCTTTAACCTGTTAATCGGGGAATAAACTTTTGTTCTACTCGTTTCACAATTACCCAACGGGGTACACTTCCACCAGTAAAAAAGAATAGAAATTTTTTTCTTATTCATGGCAGTAATTTTACATGTTTTAATAAGACGAAAATTTCTATTAAAATTTTACTGGTGGAAGTAATGCGTTCAAAATATTGCAGTAGTAGCTCGTGTATGACGAAATATTTCATACCCATTAGTGTTGAATCAATGTTTAAAGTTGGAGTTCACATTTTTTTCTTCTCTATTTCATTATTTTTATTCGTAAGTCACCACTGGTGTATGGAATATGCCACTCCTGTATTTGTGTAATATATTAAATTTCTTCTTAATTAAACTTTCTTTTTATAAAGGTAATGTCTATTATTTTTTATACTATTAGTGGACATTAGACGCTATTCTTCTTTAACCTGTTAACTGGGTACGTTGTTTAGTACATTTCACGGTTGTTACTCTTATACCACTACTGAACATTGCATTAAACAAGACTATCATTAAAAGTTGTTATTTAGGCTTTAAAAGATTCCATGACGGCTCGGCCTACAGGCACAGGAAGATTTAGAAGACGCATACCGTGGAACGCATGTTTATTTGACTTTAAAATACTTTTTGCCATGATGCTACAATTGGAACCGCCCACTTCGAAATATGCTTGTGTCTGTAAGTGGAGCCAGCAGGGATTTTTTTATTTTATTTTATTTTATTTTATTTTTCTGTAAGAGTTAGTCCTATAAAATACTTCTCAACGTAAAAGTTGTAGATAATATCAAGAAGATTTATAATAAATTTAAGCGGATTTGATATCTTGTGAATTTACGAATTTATGAATTTTTTTCTTCTTAAACCCCTATCCCCCCCCCCTTGAGGTCATTTTTAATATTATAAAAAATCTGTCATACATAAATTTTTGGCCCTTTTCCTAGAAGTAATAATAACTTTAAACGGATTCGATATGTATCATAATTATGAAGTTATGTGGGTTTTTCTGTTTTCACAAAAAGCCCCCCCCCCCCCACACACACACACACATTTCTCCTCTTGGTCCGATTTTGCCCATTAACGAATTGACCGAGATTTGTGCAGAACTATGGAAGTTATCGTGTCCATAAAAAAATGATATAGATAGATAGATAGATAGATAGATAAAGTTTTGAACTGGGGGGCGGTTTTGGGTTCCAGGAGTCATGATCGGCGTAGATCTGCAAAAAAATTTCAGCAATTCCAACTTAGGGAAGAATGTAATAGGTAGTATTTCTTACGTAATCTACCTAAAACCGATGACGCATAGAGTGTGCCACCCGTATCCTACATTTTACTTATTTTAAGTTTAAAACTTTTAAAGAGAAACTGAATAAATTATTTTTTTTTCCCTTGTGAAACTCAAACACGCAAATTTGAAACAAACAAAGAAAAATCCTTTTAAATCTATTCACTTCATTCTATTACATACGATTCAAAATCTTTGCGCAGCAGAGTTTGAAGTTTTCGCTTAGTTTTCTGGCTCTGATTCATGCTAATTTTGAAACTTTTCAACTCATGAATAACACATTCTACTTTTAAAGAATGGAGTCCTTTCAAATGAATAACTAAATTTTCCGATTTTAAACCAAAATTGAGTGTTTAACTTAGCACTATTTTAATTTGAATGACAAACAATGAATGAAATGGCGCTACTCAACTCCACGTGAGTAAACTGTAGTGCATAATAGTTTCGTTTTGTTGCCATTTTTGTAAAAGAATAATGAATTTCATTTGTGTTTTTAAGTTTTTGAAGGAAGAACCTTAATAAAGGATCTAAATGTGTAAAATAAACCAGATAAAAAATCTTGCGTCAAGCATAGATTTTGTAACACTTTCCAACACTTCTAAAATACACAAATTGCACAAATTGTGCTTATTAGTTGCTAAAATCAGTGTAAAAATTGTTTTAAACTCATAAAAGAGCTAAAATCCTACATGTTTCGGCTTTAAACTTAAAGCCATCATCGGGGAAGAGGAACAACACAAACGACTACTGATCTTTTAATTTTCGACACGAGAAAATTGAAATCAACAGTATGGAAAAATTTTAAATAAAATAAGCGGGCGCTCTCTGTTGCCAAAGAGCGAAAAACAAAACAATGAATTAACAAGGGGTTAAAAATGTATCCCATAGACTAGGTATGTTGAAAGAAAAGTTATCATTACAAATACAATCTTTTCTAATTTTGATTTGATTTTATTAAATTTTATTATTTTTGATTTAATTTTGACTTCTAAAATACTTTACTTTTACCCTTTAATAAGTTGAACTTAATAGTTTCGTTTTGTTGCCATTTTTGTGAAAGAATAATGAATTTCATTTGTGCTTTTAAGTGTTTAAAGAAAAATACTTAATAAAGGATCTAAATATGTAAAATAAACAAGAATAAAAAATCATGCGTCAAGTATAGATTATGTAACACTTTCCAACACTTCCAAAATACTTTACAAATCTATACCGTTTAATAAGTTGAACGATGGTGTCTAAGTAAACAAGGTCAAAGTCAAACCAGGCAGGGAGGTCTACCTTTCGGCTTTAGCTCAACTAGCCCCGCTCAATGTGCCTAAGTAAACAATTTGGAAAACGCATAACAAATTCAAAAACTCAATTTCAGGAATTACCAACAATATTCGGAAAAATATCCGAATTCTTTTGCGCAGCCGTGTATATGATCTATAGATTTGTATGTACACCACATAGAATGCTAAATTTTAGATCAGTTAGTAAGCGCACAGCACAGTTTAAAATTATCCTTCTGGAACTTCCATCAATAAACGGAAATGTACTAGGTTCCTTTTGTGTTGCCCTGTATATTATCTATGTAATTTATACACACCAAGTAATAGGGAAAAAATAGTTAAATTTAAAAACGCGTTCTGCAAATGAAAACGCACTTCCAGCAATTATTATTAACAAACAGTATTTTAACCGAATTCTTTTGTGTGTCCTTGTAAATGAACGATTGATGATGATTGAACGATGAATGCCATACATACAATATTCTGTAGCAAGCCTCTTGTAATGCACCTCAAATATATATATATATATATCAATTTCAATATGTTTGTGTTTGAAATAGTGAAACATTATTACAATAAACCGCAAACAATTTTTTCCCATAGACCGTAATGCAATGAAATTCTTTTGAGTGTATCTGTAAAGAAACTATAACTGCTACACACTTCATTTTCAATACCGAACATACCATAGTAAACGTCAAAGATATATATCAATTGCATGACAATCCGAGTATATTTAGGAGAGTTAGAGCACGGACAGATAGACAGATAAACCGAATTCATAAGCATTTTTCAACTATGTTGGAAAATCTTAAAGGAATAATTAAGCTTAATTATTCTAGATTTAAATCCTATAATTTTGCATTAAAAAAAAGCTTATAATTATAGCTGTGGAACAAAGAACATGCGTAAATGTTAGTAATCAAAACTAGTCGTTGGGGGCCACCGTAATACTTACCCATCATGGATATGCATACTATAAAATATGAAAATAAAACATGTGTGAACTATTTATAAAATGCATTGCAATTCGAATAAAATCGTGGCTTGATGACGTCCTAAACTTTAACCCCTTCGCGACGAGCGTCATTTACAGGATTTTTAATGTTTTAACACCGGTTTTTCAAAACAGAAATTTTCGCCTAATTGAATCGCAGAAATGCTGCCATTAAATAAGGCAAAGTTTACAATAAAAATTAACTGGTGGGAAAAATCGAAGACTGAGCATCTTATGCGTCACGTATACGTGTCGCTCGTCCCCAAGGGGTTAAATGCTATATTACTCCAAAATTGATAATCATATTAACTAACGGTTTACTGAATCGGATTAAGCGTCTCATTTCCAATTAAAATATATCTTTGAAATGAAATTTTAATGAAATGCAGGGTCAGGAAAAATCGAAGAGTGTGGAAAATAGGATTATCAATATCTCGGCAACTCATTATTCGATCGACTTCCTTCTTTATGAAAAATTTATGTTTTTTGATTGTCTTTTATATTCACTCCTTAAAATAAATAATTTCGAAAATTTTTATATACCTTTTATCAGAACGAATATTTCGAGAGTCCGAAAAAAATTGTTCGGAATAATCGAGGTTACTGAAATTCAATAAGCTTCTTCCCATTATTACATACTAAGTACACACCAATTTTTCAAGTCCCTATCTCGATTTTTTCGGGAGATAGAACGTTTACAGACACACAGACGGGCGGATTTTTTTTTTTTTTTTTTTTTTTTTTCTAAAAATATGTTTTTTGGAGTCTCCAGTGTCTAAAACGTGTAAATCCATCAAAAAATTTTTTTCGATTTTTAAAACGATTACAAGACTTACCCTATACTATGTATGATGGGTAAGTAATAATGAGACTCTCAAATGGTCCGTTTTTAACACTTTCCAACCTAGTTGAAAAGTGTTTATGACTTCGGTTTGTCTGGCCGTCTGGCCGTCTGGCCGTCTGGCCGTCTGCCGTCTGCCGTCTGCCGTCTGTCCGTGCTCTAACTCCCGTAAATATGCTCGGATTGCCCTGCAATTTTTATATGTTATAATCATTATCTATAGCATGTTCCCTATTTCAACGGAAGTATGTAGCACTTATAGTTTTTTTACAGGGACACTCAAAAGAATTCCGTTACATTGCGGTCTATGGGGAAAAATCATTTGCGGTTTATTTAAATAATGTTTCACTATTTTAAACGCATTGAAATTTATATATATCACTAAGGTGCATTAGAAGAAGCTTAATATGGAATAGGGTGTGCATAGCACTTATACTTACTTTACAGGGACAGTCAAAAGAATTCCGTTACATTACGTCTATGGAGAAAAATCGTCTGCGCTTTATTTAAACAATGTTTCCCTATTTTAAACGCATTGAAATTTATATAAGGTTCATTACAAGAGACTTACTACAGAATATTGTGTGTATAGCAGTCATCGTTCATTTACAGGGACACACAAAAGAATTCTCTACTGTATGTTAACAATAATTCCTGGAAGTGCGTTTTAAGTTACTAAACGCGATTTTAATTTTAAATCGCTTTTTGTCTATTACGTGGTGTGTATAAATTCTGTAGATCCTATACAGGGAAGCACAAAAGTTCGGGAAAACATTTCCGTATTATTTAACTCCAGACGGAGAATTTTAAACTGTGCTACGTGTTTCCTAACTGAACTAAAATTTAGCATCCTATGTAGTATATATACAAATCTATAGATCCTATACAGGGCTGAATAAAAGTATTTGGATTACTTAGATGTTATCTTTTAGCTTATTGAAGAGTATGATTCGTAAAATTATTTTGGAAGCGTTGGAAAGTGTTACATAATCTATGCTTGACGCATGATTTTTCGTTCTTGTTTATTATACCAGTATTGTATTTCAGAACGAAAAAAATGTTGTGATAATTTTCTTCAGCATTTAGAATACAAATCACCTTCTAGGTAGGTTTTTCTAGGCAAATAACAATGTAATAACAAATGTAATAACAATTTAAAATGTATTATTAATAGATAAATATTTAAAATTTAATTTTACAAATAATTAGTAATAAATTAATTATTTTAAAAACATTTAAAATTTAATTAATATTAAATTAATTATTTTTAAAAATTACTTTAAAATTAATTGAATTAATATTAAATTAATTATTTATAAAAATAATTAAAATTTAATTAATATTAAATAAGTTATTTTTTTATAAAAAAAATAATTAATATGAAATTTAATAATTAAAAAGTATGATTAAACACAATAATTAATTTAATAACGATAATTTAATTTTCATAATGTATTTTCATTGGAAAGAAAAAATAACGTCATAAAAATAGTAAACCAGAAAATAAAAAATATTTTCATAGAAATATGGTAATGAAATAAAAAGTAACTATCACAGCTCTGTCCTTAAAGCAAATTTAGACGTCCTCTCAGATATTCTTACCGTCTTTTTATTTATTTTATTTTTTATCAAAGAATGAAGACAGATTTATTTTTGATAAAACATTCTTTAGCACAAAATAAAAAAGAACGAAGAATTTTCCTAAGTCTCTTAGTGAAATTCATATTTTCATATTCAAAAGATCAAATTTAAAAGAAAATACATTTCTGTTTTTCATCTGTATAATTTTTAAACAACACTAATTCGTTTTAAAATATTTTTCTGTAATACGAACAGTAAAATGCAAATCAAATGTCAATTGTATCAAAGAAAATAAGAAATAATATTAAAATGTACGAAGTGTTTACTTATTTTTTTAAGAGAAATTTTATGACATGTCGAAACAGAAAATGTTACTTTGATTCTAATTTATTTTATGAAAAATCAAAACTTTTTTGTATTGTCATATTCCTTTAAGTTTATGTCTTTAAATGAACATTTTTAATCGATTTAAAAAAAACAGCGATTCGATCGACACTCATTATTTCAATGTGTTATCTTAACTTTTCGCTGATATTTATAATCTTATAATATATCTTCAATTGTTTGATTGCATACATTTTCCAGACGATTTGGTGAAAACTTTCCTAAATAGGATCATAAATTATCTTTTTATTTATTGTTACAAAATCTTAGAAATCGTTTGCTTTAATGCTGGAATATTCTAATGAATTCAGTTTGATTTTCTTCATTATGAAAATTTAAGTAATTAGTATTTTTAATCAATTTAAAAAAAAAACATGAATTGATCGGCATTTATTACTTTAATGTAATTATTGTAGCTTATATAAGTATTCGGTGATATTGGAAATCTTACAATAAGTCTTCAAATGTTTGAATGCATACATATTCTAAATGATACGTTGAAAAATTGCGCTAAACATAATAATGAATTATCTTTTTATTTATTCTTACAAAATCTTAGAAATCGTTTGCTTTAATGCTCGAATTTTCTAATGATTGTTTAATTTTCTGCATTATAAAAACTTAATTATGAAAACGTTTCCAAGGCAGTATTTGCAGTTTGGGGAGTTTTTTATTTAAAATATCTTCCTTTTTCTGATTAATAATCTTCGCTTTATTCATTATTTATCTGTCATTAAATTAAAAAAAAAAAAAGAGTACTATTCTGAAATTGTGGTAGATATTTTAAATAAACAAAATTCTGCAATTTTGCAAGACTTTTTCAGGAAACAGTTGCTGCATTCATTTGCTTTTAGAAAATTTTAATTTTCCTTTCTCTCAAAGCAGCTATTTAATAATCTTGTCGTCGGGTGAAAATTGTTAAGTATTTTTACCATATTTAATCATAATAAAAAACATTGTTTTATTCCTTCTATACATTTTCTTTTCTTCTTTTTTAATTTTCTAACCCATTCGTGACGGCTTGTTTTCGTCTTTTAACGCTAGAACCGCGGGAAATTTTACTCAAGTTTTATAAAAATATTTTACACCAAAATTTTTATTTAAAACTATTTAACTTTTTTATTGAACGTTTTCGTTATGTAATATGTATTTAACCCTCCAGTTGCATTAAGATCTCTATTCTACTGACGCCATTTATTTTTGTTTGGAAATGTTTCGAACCAGAAAAAATTAATAATTTAAACATAATAAATAAAATCAAGCTGACACCTGGGAAAAAAATTAATAGAGTGAATTTAATGAATTTCTTGTTCAAACCATCTAAAACAAGAGCTCTAATCAAAAATTAAAACTTGGAGGGTTAAATTATTTTATAAAACAATTTCTGATTCGAATCGGAATATATTAACACATTGACGGACAGTAAGAACAAGTGAAGTTCGAAAAATGACACTATATGTTTTTGTAATTTTTAGAATATTAGAAGTATAGTTTTACTCTTTCTGCTTAATTAACTTAATTTTGATTAATTCAGCACCTTTAATTAGGTTGCACTACTCCCTTCACAACCACGTCAGGGTGGCTAGTGGTCAGGGAAAAATACAGTCAAAAAAAGTGATAAACACCAATATATTCTTATAGAAAAATTTATGTTGATTATTCGATCAAATATTCAATTTGAATTTTTCTATAAGAATATACTAGTAACTATAATTTTTTTTTAACTGTATTTTTCCCTGACCACTAGCCACCCTGCACGTGCATACTGAAGCTGTAACTCGTATAACAGGTGGAAAACGAACTTCAACCTAAAAAATTGTTTCCAAAACATGATACTGGGCTTCTACTTGTACGCCGGTAAATGCACATTTGTGCTGCTATAGCCGTAGTGTCTAAAAACGACCGTTTCGTTTTGGGCGGCTATTGCCGTCATGCCACATTGTGAACTTCGCGTTGACGGCTATAGCCGCAACTGTCCGTCAACGTGTTAAGTTATTTTTTCGGTAGCCGGCCACTGATGATAGATCGCCTTTGGTTACAATTGTCTACGAGTTACACAACAACAGTGGATTTAATAAGCACCAAGCCATGTTCGCCAAAATATGACAGCTGGCTGTGAATTAAATATTTTAAACACTAAATTGTACTAAAATATAAATAAAATAAATTGAGAGTGTAATAATTAAAAAAAATAGTTTATTTCAGTTAATACAAATAATAGTTTATATTAATTAAATTATGATTATTTGTTGAGAAAACAATTTAGAATTCATGAATAGATAGTTTAAATAATGGTAATTTTGTTTTTTCCTGTTACCGTATCTTAAAAAAGAAATAGAGCAAAAATTATTGAAGAATTAAATGCTTCATCGAGTAAGCAAGAATTTAACAATAGTTTTATCGTTCGTGTATTGTTGTCTAGTAATTTTCCCATCTTTATACATAAAGAAGTCCAATTTTTTCTTTATTCTACATCGTGTTTTGTTCTGTTTTAATCATAAAAGACATTGTTGTTTCTTCTAAAATACGTTAACTCAATTTATTAATGTTAAAGCTCTCCTTTATTTAAAATAAAATAATAATAATAATAATTAGTTGCTTTCTTTTGTTAAGAAGATGCTGAAATATTTTTCTTTTTCCCTTGAAAGATTTATATGTAAATTACTTTCGAAGATTGAAAATGAAGCAGTAAATTACCACTGACTCGAAAGAAAGAAAAAAAAATGTTCATTAGTTTATAGAATGTGTTTGAATAAAATAGTTTTCGATAAAGTATGTGATTTTAACGATTTATAAAATAACGTTGAAAGTTCATTAGTTTATAGAAAAAAAAGTTTATAGAAAATTGAATAAAATAGTCTTCTACAAAGTATGTGATTTTAACGATTTATAAAATAACGTTGAAAGTTCATTAGTTTATAGAAAAAAAAGTTTATAGAAAATTGAATAAAATAGTTTTCTACAAAGTATGTGATTTTAACGATTTATAAAATAACGTTGATCGACGGTTATCCAAACCTTTCGAAACTGGGCTTAGTTCGGATACGCAAAAGTTCAGATCGGTCAATATTCTGTAGTTTTTAATCACCTCATAAGATGAGAAAAAATATGATTTTTAATCATAAGAAAAGTGTTCATTTTATTTTGATATTCATTATTATTGAAGCGGTATTTTTCGTGTCCTCTTTCTTCTAGCCTTCACCATAGGGCTTAACCCTTCTTTGCATGAGTTTTACTTTTACAGTTGTGTATTTTTATACATATATTAAATATTAGACACCAGAAATTTTAAGATAGATTTTTAACTTTGTTCGGGAAATTTACTGGATTAATATTTCTATATAAATATAGTTGTGGCGAAGAAGTTGATTTATTTATTAAAAGTTAAATAAAAAGTGATGGAAATTTACATCGCTATGCAATTAAGGGTTAATGTCCCTGAAACCTATTATCAGTTTACGATAATCATTGATGGATTAAGAAAAGAGGTCGTTTTGAATGGTTTCCTCCTGTGAAAATAACTTCTGTTTACAAGTCTTTACATTAGTAGAAAGGAGAAAGTAATATTTGTGTAGTTTTTCATTTGTTCATGAGAAATTCAGGAGAAATGCTTTATGCGGAGGAGATTTTTTATAGGATTTGGGGGGATTTCTGTTCTTCTAACCAATGGCATTATTTCTCTAAACTTACTTTGGGTTAACCTCAGATAGTCTGAGGGGTTAACAGTTTAACGCACCGAATGAGCTATAAACACGAGAATATCTATTTTTTTCAAATTATTTTGGTTGTGTTGTTTATTTTCAATAAATTTTTTGTGTACAAATGCTGCTTTAACACTTGCATTTTGAGATGCATACTGATAATTCCTACATCGATTATCGCAATTTTGGCCACTGATTTACAATATCAAATGTTTGTTTCTGCATCTGAGTTTCTTGATATTTGGATATAAACTTTTATTTTAATTTTGAGAATCTTAAATTATTGGATATATTTATGTATTGTATTGTAATTATCGGTTTATCTATTGTCGATTATTTATGTGGATTAATGGTTATTATTTACAAAAGTTTTATTATATTAAACTTCCTTAGTAAATTGCTGCAAATGCGCATTTATTAATGGATAGTTTTCATCTTGTTTCATTTATAAAAGCATTTTGCATTAGTTACACTGTTTTGTCATCTATATACTGCCCAGTTTTGGCAAATCAAAATAAGTTAATAATAATTTTAAATAATTTCATAGCTGCAATAGCGCATTTAGTTGTGTATTTATATAGTTCATATTTTATTTTCAATAATTTTTTTCTGTACAAATGCTGCTTTAACACTTGCTTTTGTGATGCATACTGTTAATTCCTACATCGGTTATCACAATTTTGGCCACTGCTTTACAATATCATATGTTTTTTGTTTTTGTTTTTTTTTTTTTGCATCTAAGTTTCTTGATATTTGGATCAAGGGATTTTGGATTTATTTTGGACAACTTTTATTTTAATTTTGAGAATTTTAATTTTTTTTATTTATTTATGTATTGTATTGTAATTATCGATTTATCTATCGTCGATTATTTATGTGGTTTAATGGCTATTATTTACAAAAGTTTTATTATATATATATATATATATATATATATATATATATATATATATAATTATTATATACAGGGTTATTATAATTAAAGTTCGCCTATTCAGAAGGCTCTAGAGCCGGTTCTATGGCTCCAAACGAAACAAAATTTCACTAGTACGCAGTTGAAGAGATGCGCTCTGCGAAAATCGAAATAAGAAATTAATTACATTTTTCGTCAGTAGGTGGCGCTGCGCCAATATTTAAGGCGATGTTTGCAGATTCATTATATCACTTTCAGTCAATCCAGACGAAGCAAACAAATTTAAAAGTTTCAACAAACTTCGAGGAACTGCGCATTGTTATAATTAAAGTTCACCTAATCATACAGCTCTAGAGCCTGACCTATGACTCCAAACAATACAGAAAAATGAATATAATTTCATGTGATGTAATCTGCATCAACAAAAATAAAACATGTCGCTTGGCAGCGAGGAAATAACGAAGAATAACATTACGCATGCTCAATGAATCCTCCGCCATTTTCAATAACGCATTCCATTCTCAGAATTGTGCTTTCTGCAGCATTGCATAAACTGTCCTGTGAGATTGAGCGAATATGAAGTCTAATACTGTCTTTCAGATCAGAGATTGTCTGACATCTGTCTTTAGATACAGAATCTTTCAAAAATCCCCACAACCAAAAATCGCATGGTGTTAGATCAGGCGATCGTGGTGGCCAGACTGTTTGAAAATAACGACTTATGATGTGGTCTTCTGTAAAATGGTTTGTTAAGAAAGTCCGAACTGCTCTAGTAATGTGCGGTGTAGCACCGTCTTGCATAAACACGATATTCCGAAGGCAGCCTCGCTGTTGCAGCTCGGGAATCAGAAAATTTGACAACATATTGAGATACCTACTCCCATTTACGGAACATGTAATGGGTCCTGTGGATGTTAGTTCCTCAAAAAAATATGGTCCTATCATAAACGTAGCTGTGAAACTGCACCACACCGTCACTTTAGCTGCATGCAATGGAACTTCTTGGACAACATTAGGAATCTCTTTCGCCCAAATTCGACAGTTGTGTGTGTTCACTTGTCCGTTTAAATAAAAATGCGCTTCATCAGTCCATAGAATATTCCAGGGCCAAGAATTGCCCACATTCATTCGTGCAAGAAACTGTAGTGAAAATGATAGCCGACTTTCGGTATCACCCTGTATTAGTTGTTGACCCTCTGAATCTTGTATGGATAGTAGCGAAAAATTTGACGCATCACTTTTATCACAGTGGAAATCGGCATATCGACTTCATTCGCAATAGTTGGCACACTTGCATTACCAAATGATGACTGGCTTGCTAAATCCACGGCAGCAGTAGCAATATCTTCAATGCTAGAAATGTCTACCTTTTTTCGTCCTCTGCCAGGAAAAATGTCGAGTTTTCCTGTTTCCTCGAACTTTTTAATGATTTTGTGAACTCCACGATCCGACATTGGTCCACGTCTAACATCTTTTAGTTTCCGGAATTCTCGAAGAGCTGCAGCTGTGTTGCTGGTACTTTGATAAAATAACTTTACAAGAAGTGCCTTTTCTTTCAAAGTTACCATTCTCCACAAAGCGTAGATTCAAATGCTTTTCAGAAACAATCAACTGTTCCAGTGTCAAAGAAATCACAGACACACTTTATCAGCAAGTTTTAAATCGTCAGGTGGTTAGAAGGGTATTTCAAGTTTTTGAAGATGCGACGTCACTTTGACGTCGTTCATCGAAAATTTGAATAAAATGTGATCTTTTTCAAGCCTTGGGTGAAATTTCGTGATTTTGTGTGTTTCATCTGGATTGACCGAAATTGATATAACGAATCTGAAAAAGTTTACTTTTACCAACTGTGAAATAAAATTTCCTGTATTTTGTTTTTTTACAAAATAAAGGAATCTGCAAATATCGGCTTAAATATTGGCGCAGCACCACCTATTGACAAAAATTTTAACTAATTTTTTGTTTTCGATTTTCGCAGAGCGCATCTCTTCAACTACATACTAGTGAAATTTTGTTTCGTTTGGAGCCATAGAACCGGCTCTAGAGCCTTCTGAATAGGCGAACTTTAATTATAACAACCCTGTATATTTAAAAATGAAAACACATGTGAAAAATAAAGGATAAGACATTATAAAAAGCAATGGAATGGACACTGCAGGAATGATACTTGAAAGGATGATAAAGCAAAAAATGGAAAACTATGAATATCTTATAGAATCTTCAGAAGGGCTTTATAAGAATATTCATAGTAAATATATGTTATTTCATCAAATATTGTCAGCATTGTGCCTAAAATCGACAATATTAAGCCCCTAATAACATATATATATGTGAAACAAGACATATATATATCTTGTTTCACATTATTTCATATAATTTAGTAATGATTAGGTAATAACCTACATGAGTTCAAATAACAAAATAAATAAATAAATATACAAAATAAATCGAAATAATTATATATATATATATATATATATATATATATTTCTAATTTTTAAGTTTTACTCCCACGGTTTTTTTTTTGTTTTTTTTTTTTTGTTACGTTCCCACGTTTTTTTGCTTGTCTACTGGTTAGAGCACTACTCTGTCTACTGGATAAGAGGTAGTAGGTTCGAATCCCGATTCTGGGATGAATGTTTGTAGAGAGTCGTATTCCACTTTAAATGGAGGTATTGGTCTGTTTCACACTTGTTGCCAAATCTGGCAGATTTTTTATTCAGAAACTTCGGAATTCATGCCTGAAAATTCTGTATCGTAATTTTCTGTTATTGTATTAACTGAATGTCTATCATTATATAAATAAAAATAACTATTGAAACTTTTTGGTGAGAATTCGGAACTTCTGAATAAATATTCCGCCAGATTTGGCAACACTGCTTGTGTACAAAAGATGTCCGTAGCGCCAGTAATCAATCAACCAACCTACTTTGTCTTTTTAATAAAGAAAAATAATCTATTCTTAAATCCAAAGATTTTAAAAAGGACGATAGTGTTTCGGATAATTGGACGTTCAGTTAATTGTAGTTCGGATAAACGCCCCTCTGTTGTATCTATAAAAAATGAAGAGTCTAGAGTAGGGGGTCTTCAACATTTTCTTGTTTAATGAACTTTCTGACAGTAAATAAAATAAAGTATTATTTTTTAATAATAGTGGTAAAAAAAGAATAAATTTAGCAGCCATGCATTTAGTGCCCCAATAAAGCCAATCACGAGCCGCCGCTGGTCACATTTATAAATCCTTAAAGTTCCAAGGGCCCCCATAATTCAATTAAATAACGTAAGTGAGAAATGTATGCAAGCTTACGTTTAAAGCGCAGAGTCGGGTAGTAATATAGACGCTGCCGAATTTGAGAATTTTCATTTTCTTCTTGATTATTTTTTTTTAAAAAACATTTTAATAATTATATTTGCACACAACATTTAATTTTAAGACCGGAAACTCTATCAAGTTATTTTATTTAGTAATAATAGTAAGTAGCGTATAGCCAGGGGTCGGAAGTAACGCGCTACAAGTAGCTAAACTACTGTAGTGTAGCGACTAGCGCGATACAAAAAAAAATCAATAGTTTGTAGCGAGAACCAACGCTACTTTTAACGCTCCTTCAGGGGAAAAACTGCCTTTCTACAAATCTCGTGGTTGAAATTGTTACTTTTGTGCAGAATTTGTTCGGCTCAACAATTTCCGAATCGCAGTGACAAATCTCAGCTACAGTGTATACCAACGCATCGCGTGAAGTCATAGATTTTTTTTCTATTGATACTTGCTGCTGAAATCAAGTAACCCACCAAAATGATTGTCTTGTTGGAAACACTTGTCTATTTATTCGTTATTAAGTCCTCATGTTTTAACGCCGGGTTTCTTATTATTCGGAATTGCTCTATTTACATATTTATTTATTGTTTGCATTTAGGTTTGTTTTTCTGCAATTTTCTAGATTATAATATTTTTCTTGATTTTGATGTAAAGAATTGAGTCTCTTCACCCAGGTGTAGTGTGTGTCATCTTAGACTTTCCCGTGAGAACGCTGAGAAAGAACTTTTTCCTGCATGTCTTCTCATGCTGGTGCAGCTTTGAAGTAAAGTAAAACGCCGAATGTCTTTTGTGCTGCGAGCGAAACGCTCGGACATTGATGCATCGAAAAGAATCACCCCAGTAGAAGCCTTGTTCTTTGATCTATGCCGGTGTCGGGGGAGACGATCTCTGCACACGATTTTATGTCTGCACACGATTCTACGTCCTTTGTTATGGAATATCCAATAACAGACTTGTTATAAACGGGAGTGTCGTATCCCAGAGTTGCTTAGAGGCTGAGGAGTTTCAAGATGCTCCGCCTCGACCAAATCCCCGCCCTTAGTGAAAAATCCCCTGTGAGAGATGGAGAGTTAGAAAGTCAGTTTGGGAAAAGATTACAACAAGTGAGGTTACTCTCAGGAGAGAGAGTAAGAAACATATGTTTCGGACTTAGCGTAGTTAAGACGCTGGAGAGGTCATGCCTCTAACGGATTGATACGTCACGTATCAGAGGAAGCCCCAACGAAGAGAAGGCACGACAAGTGCCAGTGAAGGAGGTCTTAATTCTGTCTTATCAGAAAAACCAAGATATTCCGAGTGACGGAACGGGTACATCTAGGCCCGAGCGAACTGAATTTTGAAACTACGGCAGATTGTGTTTTGCAGAAACTATCGTTTCGAGAGTTAGACTCCATGTCATTAGAATATTAATTGCAAGCTGATGACCCTCTTAAAAAATTAAATGATGTAACTACCCCTTGTATATTTAACCTTTAGAATCTATATTGTGTTACAATAAAAATTCTATTAAAATTATATAAGAATTCTCTCTGCAATTGATTCGATACGCTACCACTTACCATCATTATCGGGTCTGCATAGACGAGGCGTTACATTGATATGAAATTTGTCATGTGTGTATAAACAACATTTTAGGGACAAACACAAAACATTTCCTTGTATATTATCCTTCTTAACTTTTTAATGCCCTCGGTTATGTCGCATTTAGTTAATTGTATCCTATCCTGGCAGACGCGGTATAACGAGGGGTTACAATATTATATTTAATCTGTGTCTTCAATTTCTTGTGTAAATTGGACACTTTAACAAAATTTAAAAGTAGCGAAGTAGTGACTACTTTTGAAAAGTAGTTTGTAGTCGCTACTTTTTAATACAACTAGTTGTAGTTGTAGTTAATTACATTTTCAACAAAGTAGATGTAGTTGTAGTTCGCTACAATAAAAAAGTAGTTTTTCCGACCCCTGCGTATAGCTAACCAGCAGTTACACCTGTAATTGTTCCATTACGGGTGTAATTGCTGGTTAGTTCTCAAGAAAGCAAAATATGCCCGCACAAATGTATTTACTACATCACCAAAATTATACATAAGAAAGCAAACATTTATGGAATCGGGAGCTGGTATCATAAGTACTGTCGATTACAAAAAGTTCCCTCCTTTTACGACGAAAAAGAAGCAAATGCATTTCCCCTAAATTTGAGCGAAAAATTATAGGCACATTTTTCCTGTATTCTGGTAATTTTTTAGCTAAATATAAGAATTGCAATAGTTACAAAATTTTACGCCTTTTTTTTTTTTTTTTTATTATTCACTTAAAAAACATTTTGAATTTGAAAATTTACTTAATAAATAAAATCAATAAATGCCACACAGAAACAAAAAATATTTTATTAAAAAATTTTCTGCGTCAAAACACGTTTACCTGACGCAATAAAAAGCGTAACAATTAGTAGTTGTAAATTTACCCAAATAAGGTGCTCCGGAAATCTTTGGAGGTGGATGAAAACTTTTTGTTCTTAATATTCGAAATAACACGGCGGGCCATCCATAAAACACGGGACGCGGGTTGAAGACCCCTAGTTTAGAGGAAAAATCACGATAGTCCTCTCTCTGTGAATTATAGATAACAATGTTAGCTTGAGAGGCGTAATATCGTTTGGCAACCTTGTATCGAGGTAAAAATGGAGGTAAATTCTTTCAAAAATATAGTTAATTACGTATAAAAGGAAAAGAACGTTAAATTTTTTAAAAATACAATTAAAAATAGGTATAAAACGGGGAAAATGCTGATTTTTTTTTTTTTTTTTTTTTTTTTTTTTTCTTTTTGTAAAACACACGTGGGGATGGGGGAGAGAAAGATGAAAGACTTTTGAAAAACAAACAGTTAAAGATGAGTATAGAGGGGGAGAAAACGTTGGAAGCCCTTTGAAAAACACAGTTGAAGGGGAATGTAGGATGAGTGTTTTGAAAAATACAGTTGAAGGTAAGTATAAAAGGAAAAGAATGATGAAAGTTTTTTATAAAACACAGTTGGTGTTAGATATAAAAAGGGAAGAAAGATGAAAGCCCTTTGAAAAACACAATTGGGGAGGAATGTAGGATGAGTGTTTTGAAAGATACAGTTGAAGATAGATATAAAGGGGAAAGAACGATGAAACTTTTGACAAATATAGTTGAAGATAAAGAGGAAAGAACGATGACAGTTTTGGAAAATACAGTTGAAGATGGGTAATAAGAAAAAGGGAAGATGATTCTCCAATTAGCCGGGTACTTTTCAAACAGCAACAGTAATTTGCTGCTTGAAAGCTAATTGGCAAGAAATCCGGCTCTTTGCAAAGAGCCTAATTTCTCAATTAGTCTACGACATATACAACGCATAAGCAATTTGTTCAGTATTCAAACCCTTTATTATATACATTGAGAAGCAATGTATTTAATATGTACATAAATAATCCATATAGTAATACTATAATGCAAAATATATAACATACGGATAAATAAAAAGGGAAATTGGAATTTTTCCATTAGTTGCCATTTTCTTTTTGTAACTGTTCATATTTGGCAAGAAATCCGCATTTTCTTAAGATTGAGTTATGCAATGTCCCTGTAAAAAAAATTACCAACGATAGCCTCAAGATAACATGTCAAATTTCACAAAAAATGGCCGATCATCGTTTTTCCCCTGACCCTTTAATTATATGCGAATATCTTTTCTTGATATACATTTCAATTTATTTATCTCTTAGGGAAAGCTAAAATTCCTCAATAATTACAAAAACAACCTCTCTATAAAGTATCATCCATTATTTTGAGTTACATTCTGCACATTATTTTAACGTAAAACATTTAGAAATATTTACTGCATTCAACTGCTTTTTAAAAACACGAAAATGCTCTCGGGATAAACAACAATTTAACACAGTTTTATCGCTAGGTTATTGTTATCGAGTATTGTTCCTACCTTTAGAAATAAAGAATTTTCAATATTCCTTCCTTCATATCTGTTCATGTAGTACAAAAGGTATTGTTTACCTCTAAAATGTATTCACTTCGTTTAGAGGTATTAAAATTCCGCTGCATAAAAAATATTTTCTTCCTTTGTTAATAAAGAAAAAGACTAAATACTTTTTCTTCAAAAAGATTTTTGTGTAAATTATCTTGCACAATAATTAAAAACAAAATAGAAAACTGCTACTGGGTAAAGAATGAAATATTAAAAATTCATTAACTTTTAAAACATTTTTCGGAAATGTTTTTCTACAAAGCCTACTTTAAATATTTTATATAATATCGCTAAAGCATTACTTAGTCTACTGTTTGTTTGGATGTTAACTGATGTTTGTTGTTAATCTCATGTCTTTTCGCTAGAGGGCAAGTTTAAAACTTCATCAATTCAAATGGAACGCTTTCCTGTGGCAAAAATAACATCAGACAAAAATGATTTACTGTTAAACAAGTAATATTTAAGAGAAAAAAAAGATATAACTGAATTCAAGAGATTATTTCTTACCTTATTGCACTGTTACAGAAGCTCGATCGTACTTTATAGAAACGATCTTCACAGTTTATTTATGTGCATAAATTTCGTATTTCTTACTATGAATGGGCAAAAGAGTTATTTTCCGCTTCAAAAGTACCACTTTACTGGAACTCCCCGATAGTGAAATCCCATATTAACCCATGGGAAAACTTAGAAGCGCGATGACTCATTACCTAATATAATTATTAAAACACGCGTCCCACCTTCATAAAGTAGACGTTAGATGCCGACGCTTTGCTTTTTTAAAAATTGTCTCCTTTCATTTTAACTATTTCTAAGAAAATGACAAAATTTCATCAAGTGGAAATTTCAAAGTTTATAGAGAATTTTTAAATAGTTAAAATGAAAGGAGACAATTTTTAAAAACGCAAGGCGTCGGCATCTGACGTCTACTTTATGAAGGTGGGACGCGTGTTTTAATAATTATATTAGGTAATGAGTCATCGCGCTTCTAAGTTTTCCCATAGGTTAACATGCAGTGTTAAAAATTTGCGACAAACTGTCCAGTCATTCGACCGTTTTTATAGAAAACGGTTAAATAACTGCAATTTAATTCTAGTCTGACCATATTATTGCTCATATTATAGTCAGAATAGACTTAAATTATGGTTAAGTAACCTTTTTCTATAAAAACGGTCAAATGACTGGAGAGTTTGTCGCAAATTTTTAACAGTGTGGGATTAAGTGATTGGGAAGTTTCACAGTGAAGAGACTCCTTAAGCGTCCTCGTGGAACCTAAAGGGTCCCTTCACGCACTTGAAAACACCCGTTCGCTAATGTTAATCCTATGGAGCATCATTTTTCTAATATCTCGTTTGCATTTCAATATTTTTAAACGATTTTTTTGCATTGGATAGCAGAGATCAATATCTATTTCCGCTGTTGATTATTTTTTCGATTTTCTTTCCAGATTTTTTTTACGAAGATACTTTCACTTTCGGGACCGGTTTCGAAAGTGGAAGTATCTTCGTAAAAAAAATCCTCAAAGAAAATCGAAAAAGTAATCAACGGCGGAAATAGAGACTGATCTCTGCTATCCAATGCAAAAAAAAATCGTATAAAAATATTCAAACACAAACGAGATATTAGAAAAATAATGCTCCACAGGATTAACATTAGCGAGCGGGTGTTTTCAAGTGCGTGAAGGGACCCTTTTAATAGGTTCCACCGTTCTCTCCTGAGCATTGTAGTAGGTTTCAATAACCTATTATTTTGTAACTTATTACTGAGTGTTGTTTCAGGCATATCTAATGATGTATTTTCTACATTTTCTTATATTACGTACTATTAGAGAAGAATATATATACATTTTTTTAACTAATTCTTCACACGATTCTGTAAATAAGCTTATCTAATTTTGATAGATATTAGGATATTGTAATCTGCTGTGGAAATTATATATCAAGCAAGTAACGACTTCTAATAGTTACTTTATGAAATGCATGTACACTCCTTCGAATTTCCAAGGATCAGAAAATTTCGATTTAATATTTCAATCGCAGAATTTGCAATCACCTTCTTTAATCGTTGAATTTGTTCCTGCGATTAAATAAAGCGAAAAATTCTGTTAAAAATCTGTGGTAAAGCTGTACGCACCCTGTTTATGTAATTTCAATTTCGAAATGTTTAAAATACTCGGCGACAGGGCCTGATTACCGAAGAGACAAACTTCCACCAGTATTTTAGTATAAAAAATTTCGCCTTATTTAAATGCAAAATGTCTGACTTAAATAAGGCGAAAATTTCCATTATAAATTACTGGAAGTTTGCCCCTCGGGTAAGCAGGCTCTGCTCAAGGATGTGTAATGCCTCATTGCTGCAAGATTTTACACCATTTCTTTTTAAATAGAAATATTTGCCTTATTTAATCGACAAATTTCTGCGATTAAATAAGATGAAGATTTTTGTTTAAAAAAAAGTAGTAACAAAAAAGTTTAAAAGTTGGCAGTTGTAAAAATCTCTATACTTCTTTCTGGTAAGCCCTTCAAAACAAAAAGGAAAATAAAACTTCTTACCTTTTCTTCAGAGCAAAGACTGGAGTGATTTGTTTTGTGATTTATAATCCAAAAAAAGTGTGGTATTTGAACTATGACACTAGACACTAGCACAACTATTAATCCATTGAGCTTGAGAAGAAAATGATATATTGAAATCTTTGTTGCATAATTTCTGCGTTCTAATGTTCTAATAATTTTAAAGTTTCTAATCATTTCTAGAGTTTTAAGATGTCCAGCTATGAACACCTTCCTTCTGAGAGGGTCTGATCTGATCTGATCTGAGCTGAAATCACTTCTTGAGTCCAAAGTCCCAACTGGGAAAAACACAGTCATTAGAAAAAAACCAGGGCTACACTAGATACCGGGCTTGCTCATTCATTATCATGACGTCACAAATGGTGGCTGGACGCTACGGAAGACATACAGCGATTAATACAAAACGATAGGCGCGTCGCTTTGTACCAATCGCTGGTCGC
This sequence comes from Maratus michaelseni, assembly GCA_963931845.1. Taxonomy (NCBI): domain Eukaryota; kingdom Metazoa; phylum Arthropoda; class Arachnida; order Araneae; family Salticidae; genus Maratus; species Maratus michaelseni. The sequence goes on along the minus strand of OZ007588.1, from coordinate 42,782,064 downwards.
GGCCAGCCACTATTTGTGACGTCATGAGAATGAATGAGCAAGCCCGGTATCTAGTGTTGCCCTGAAAAAACCCTGGAAGGTTTCCAAGTTATTATAAAATAAGCTTGTTCAACATTTGTGTGTGGGCATAAATTGCATCTGGATTTGATTACTCTGTTCGATTTATTTCTGCTGAGATTAGATGGTTAATTTACAATAAATTATTCTGGTGAGTTTTAGGATAGTAATTGAAGTATTATTTTTCTATTAAATAATTCCAGTTTCCAGGTTGTGATGTAATCATGGGATTTCTTAAATTAGATTATTGGGAATTCGCAACAGCAATTATACATACGCTCATAACAGACGATATAATTCATGTCACTGAAATAATAACGATGATTTTTTTTTTTTTTTTTTTTTTTTTACATTTTAAAACGAGATATTGGACGAACGCACCTCATTCGTCACGTTTAACATACAATTTACAACTTGTTTTATGTATTTAATTTTTTTTCCCCATTTTTAAAAAAATATATAAACTTTGGTCACAACTTTTACTCATTCCTTGTCAGCTTTAAATAATAACGTGTCAAGGAAGCAGAATAGCCAGCAAAAGCAGGAGAAAGGTATAAACACATATCAACAAAAATTAACCCATTTTAAGGCAAGCATTGAATTTTTATAAAATGTGGTATTATTTTCATTGAAATACGTTTAGATTACACTCACTAAGATACAAAAAAAGTTTCGTTCATGAAAATTAATATATTTTTTAAGAAATAAAATGGTGCGTATCAATGAACAAATCATTTAGTTGAACAATTGTATTATAGTCGAATTTCTATATTTTTATGGACATTTTCGAAACGTTTTGGATGTAAATGGACTTGGCATTTGAGGTACAAACAAATCGTGTGGTTTTTGCACACTTTACATCGTCTACGGAATATTTTTTTCATGTTCACTTATGGTATGTCCGAGTCTATCAGTCCGTATTTCTTTCGGTAGAACTGTGGATGATGGACGACCTTTATTAGGATGTGTCATTTGTAATGTATTTTCACCAGATAGACTGTACTTTCATTCAGATTTTAATAGGATAATCGCTATATAAGATCTAAAATCTATAAGTGCCGTTTTTGTGTTAGTAGAAATTCTATGCAGCTTCCATGAATTTACTATAACGCTATCAAGGACATTTGTAAATAATGGCCACCACCATTTCTTACCTTGAATCTTTATGCGGTAATTGGCTATGGCATATGGGTCAACACCTCTCATATGTTTATTGTAATCCTTTCACAACTATCCAACTATTGTAAATAGCAACTTCCTTTCTTTCTTTGCGACTGTATCGTTGGATGAAGGTTTTTTTCCCATTTAGGCAATAGTTTTGATTTTTTTTGGTTTCTATTATCTTTAGTAGTTGATTTTCTACACCCATTGTTCATTATTATTTGTTTACTTTCTCTATAGATTTAAAAGAAACCACACTAAATTTGCAATAAAACTCTGAAACCTTGCATAAAAAGGGGATTTCCAATTTTTGCCTATTTTTCATGCATTTGGCCAATGGTGCGTTAACGCACCATTAAATTTAACTTAAAAAATTTAAGTTTTTATATGACATTTGTTTTATATTTATTTCAGTTATAGAACTTGCAACTTTTATCCATTATAAAAACATCTGATTAATCTCAAGTGGAATAATTATACATTTTCAAAAAGTCGAATTTGTCAATAACCGTTTCAAGTTAAAAAACCAGCGTATTTTGAAAATTTCTCAACAGAAAGTGTTTACTCCAATTGAATTACTAATATTTTATAGATGTCTTCAGAACCCTTAAAAATAGCAGAAAAATAAAATTAGTGAAAAATATACATCACCGTGTTAATAAAAAAATATTTATTGAAATGGTGCGTTTACGCACCTTTGGCCGAAAATGGGTTAAGTCAATTTGTATTTTATTTTGCACTTAGAAATGAATGATAACATCCAAAATTAGGTCATAAAGTACCATTCTTGAAAGGAGATGATTAAAGGATAAAATTTGCAACTCTTGTGAATAATTTTAGAAACAATTTTTAAAACTTTCACTCTCTGCACTACTTAACCATGTGAAAGGCGGCTGGATACATTTTATATCATTTAAATATATATCTCTGTAATTTATTAAACAAAATTAAATTAAGATTTCGCTAAACAATTGTAGATCAATATATTTTTTACAAAAATAAATAAACCTTCGATCTGCTATAAAACACTTAAACAATCTACAAACAAAAATCAATAAAGGCAGTTAATATAAACCTAAATTGTATTAAATCAGACAAAACAGCTTAGGAAAACAGGGGGGGGGGGGGGTCCGAAAATGAAGCTTTTCAACGCAAATCTTTTAAAGTTTTAAGGTGGTTCTCAAATGACCTGCTCAACAACCCGAAACTTTTTGACAGTTTCAGGCTCATTTTTCATCGCAAAGGAATACAATTGGCAGAACTGACTACTGAAGCGATTTGGAATTGAAACGAGTTTTAACATTTTTTGATAAATAGATTACTTATCCAGTTATAAGCGATTCGTGTTACGTGACTATGCGTTTTTCTCCTTGCTCGAGGCAGGAATTCGGTTCAAAACGTCGACTTTGACATTATTTTATAAAAGATATTCTGTCTTTACCAAAAAAGAGAAAAACGTGTTTCAATTACACTTTTTCTGAATAGGAACACCTACCCATTTCATGCATTTCTGAACAAAAATGAATTTAAAAATGTGTCAGAAAGAAACCCCTTTTTGATTTGAGAACAGCCTTAAACCTTTCCTCTTTCAGGATAAAATAATTTGGTGCTTCCATCTATAATCTTTATTTAGACGTATATCAGAACAACATCGAGAACATATTATATCAAGCCAGGTAACGACTGCCAGTACTTTCTTCACGCCTCGAAAAACTGAAATTAAACTCATAAAAACTGATTTTTTTTTTTAATTTTTTTTTGTCTTATTCTACTGGCGATTTTTAAAATACGCGCAAAAATAATAAAAATGGAAAACAAATCATACATTTCCAATATATAAAACTAGATGGCAGCACCAAACAATTTTCGTCAAAAGACCAAAAACCTAATTTTGTTATTGTCCTATTTTCTTGCATCTTATTTCTTCCTGGAATCAGATGTATCCATTGCACTTATGAATTCAGTAATACCCAGTGTTGAATTCAGGGGATGGCGGGAGGGGGACATCCACCCCCCGGAAGATTTGAGATTTTGTGCTTTTAATGGTTAAAAAGTGCAATTTCCTCCCGGAACTCTATAATGTCCCCCCTGGAATCACTGACATCCCTCCCAGAATTCAAGACTGGTAATACCTCCTCGGTTTTCGTCGATTTTTTCCGCGAAAAATTTGTTTCGGATTTTGTTTATTTCCTGTGTATTTTTGTACTTTTTATATTGATTGCGAGTATTCCATCATGACCAAAGAAAGTTTCTTGTAAGCAACTGGCTTAATAATAATGTCTTGCCCATTTTAGGAAAATCTTAAAGAGACAACAGGAACAGACCACTTTGGACAACTTTTTTGAGCGACATGACCCTGACCCTGAAGCTAGTCCTAGTCCTACCGCCAAAAGACCAAAAAGGGAAGTGACCCCAGATACAGTGCCTTAATGTCATAACACTATATTAATTTCTTATTGTTTTTAGTATTAAATGCTATACTTATTCTCTATAAAATGTGTTTTGATACGTATTTTGGAGTGTTTAAAACGAATTATTTACATAGATTCTTAAGAATGTAATTGACTCGGATTTTGCCGATTGTTTTCGGGCAGATTATCAACGAAAACCAAGGTATCACTATATTTTAAACAGTAAGGGTCCATTCTAGACTGTAGTAATATACAGGGTGTCCGAAAAGTCTCGGAACGATCGAATAACTTGAGAAATATACATCGGATTGAAAAACGGAAAATATGTGTTCAATATTTTTGAAAAATGTATTTAGATATATCAAAGTTGACCCCCCCCCCCAACTCTGCTCCCTGGGGGGAAAGGGGGACAAATTTAAAATCTTAAATGATAACACTAATTTTTTTTATTGCAGATTCAGATTCTACGGCAAAAGAAACGTAACTTTTGAATTCAACATTTTCTTCGGAAAAATACGTGTTCAATATTTTAAAAAATGGCAACTTTGATATCCCTAAATAATTTTTCTAAAATATTGAACACGTATTTTTCCATTTTTCAAGCCGATGTATATTTTTCGAGTTATTCGACCGTTTCCAGACTTTTCTATGGAAACACTCGATTACAGCGGCCTCTACGATTTTCCGAAGAAAATGTTGAATATAAAAGGGTACTTTTCGGTTAGCCGGGCGCCAGTGATATGTACAAGTACATATATAAATATACAGTGTGATTCATAAATATCGAAACAATAGGCTATCTCTTTAAATATTGCCCTTAGACATATACTTCCAATTGCAAAGTTTCATAAAAAAGGTGCAAAATTTGATGAGATAAGTCGCAACTCCATGGGGGGTCTATTTGAGAAAATACAAAAATTAAATTTTTATACGGCCCCGTAGGATAAAATTTCCAATTAGGAAATTTTTCCTTATCCATTCCTGAATTAAATTTTTAAAAAATTCCATCTTGATATCCGCAAAACTCAGAGAGATATGTCCGTTTCAATAATTCGTGAGGTTTCAAGGGATCAGACACAAATTGAAATGCGTGTAATTCAAGAAACAATGTTACAGTAAGGTGTCCGGGAAACATTCATTTTATTTATTTATAAAGTTAGAATTTGGAATTTTTTGTGATGATTAGCCATATAATTGTTAAACATAATCACATCATAAAACTTCTTACAAAATAAAAAATAATATATATATATATATATTTTTTTTCAAAAAATGCAAAGTAATTTAAAATTGTTATAACTCGAAATATTATTTGTCGAATTGAATTTTTTCCTTTAATTAAACAGAAATATATAAGTTTTAATTCTGATTCAGCATTTTGAAAAATTTTTAAATAGCAATTTAAAAAAAAAAGATGCAACTTATTTTAAAGAAATCATATTTTCAAAAGTGAATTTTTTTTTTCAAATTTGCCGAATTAAAATTTAAGTAAAATATTTGAAAAAGATATATTCCAAGTTTGAACGATTTATAGAGGTTATTGACTTATATAAATTTAAAGATGAGAAATGCTGAAAAAAACTTATGATGCCGAAAAATGCATTTAAAGTTTTAAACAAATATTGGCTCCTAATAGAACGTTTAAATGCTTTTTAAAAGCTTCCAGGTGAGTAAGTAACTCCTTCCTGTAACTTCAATTTCTGATTACGATAGTTTGGCTCTCGGGTACATATATTAAATTTGTTTAACGCATACCCTAGTATCGCATACAAATCTGGTATACAGCGAAATTTACAAAATTTAAGTTTATTAGAGATATAAATTTATTTTATGCAATTTATGTTTCAGGTCGGGTTTATTGATATGATGCGAAAGAAAACCATTTTCATGGTCGATGCGCTTAATTTTATTTAATTCATTTTCTAGACAGGTGTCTGTATATATTTTAGTACATATTTTAGATTTCTGCACAGACCGAAATTTGTACAAAAAATTCCCATTTTTCTTAAGATACAATTAAGATTATTTTAAAGAATACTACATACATATTTATAAGAAAATTTTAAAGTATATTTTAGATTACCATGTTTTCGCATGACAAAAACATAGCTGCCTAACCTCCCACTAATCCTCCGTAATATGTAGATTAATTTGAACCAGTTAACCACTTTAAAAGTGGAAAATTTGTTTAATGAATCTTTGACTTATTTAATTTAAATGCTTTAAGTCGAGTCATTACTTCATTCAATTGAATTTCTTAAAAGAGTTTCTGGTTTGAACGCATTAAATCTGGGTCAAATAAACACACTTATAACAGAAGATTAGTGGAAGCTTGGCATCTATTAAAAAAATACTTAATAACAACGTTAATGATTATTTATACTATTAGACTGTTACATTCGAATAAAGATTTATTTTAAAAAACAATGTCGTTTGGAATGAATGAAAAATAGGTTTAAAAACATCGTAACTTTTGAAGCTGTATAACAAAAAGTAGATTTTTGAAAATATTTCTGTGTAATTTATAAAATATATTTCCAATGATTCCATTAACAGAAGTTTCATTATCGCTATCAATATTTTTATAAAACTTATTGCCTTCCCGATACGTCCTAAGAACAATAAAGACACGGGCCGGCACGATCCTGCTAGCGGGTCAGTGGCGCACCCAGGATTTCGCTTTGGGGGGGGGGGGGGGCGGCTGATGCATTTTAGATGTCTGCACAGGCCCGGCTCGGCCCGTATCCGGCAAAATGAAGGTAAACTTTAAAACATGCCGGGCCGCCAGAATTAGAAGATTTTTGATAGGCCGTGCCGGGCCGACTGACAAAATAAACGGGTTAACAAAAAAATTTAATGGGGCCAGGTACAGGCCTCGGACCCGTGATGACTTGTAGATTAATACTTGTGGAAACTTCAATTGTTTTCATGCATCGTCAGATTCAGAATATTTGAAAGATATACGTTTAACACTCTTTTTTTCGTCTTTGAATAAAAATCAGTTCATCACTGTCACTATCACTACCAATTTAAAAATTAATTTTACGTTTAACCGGCCCGATATAAAAATTCAAACGAAGCCGGTAAAATGTGATGATAACGTTCGCGAGAATAAGTATAAATCTGCTTCATGAAGTGACGCTAGTTCGGCAACATCATCAATAGAATAATATAACATGTCAAGCGTAGAGATCGACATCTGAGTCCAAGTTTTATTGTTTTAGCAGACTCGGGCCGAGCCGAGATCAGGCTTAAATTCTTTTATATACAGACGAGCTAGTTCGGAACTGGACTTAATTGTGCCCAAACAGTTTGTTTTGTCAAAATAGTAATAGAAATAATAAGTTGCTGTTAACGGATTCAGTGAAAATATGCCTTAAGTGATTCTCAAATTCCCAGTTTAACAACATGAAACTTTCCGAAACATTTTTTTTATTGTAACTTTTATTTTTAACTGTAAAGGCATAAAATTGACAGGTCTGACTTTTGAAGCGATTTGGAATCGAGTACTGTTTTCCATTTCTTGATAAATAAATAACCTATTGAGATATAAGTATTCCTTTCTTGTGACGATAGGTTTTTCTTCTTTACCGTGCTATCGCGTCCAGAAATTTAATTCAAAACGCCAATTCTGATAGTATTTTCTGAAAGATTTTTTGCATTTATCAGAAAAAGAAAAACGCTATTCGATTACATAGTTTCTGAATAAGAACACCTGTCAATTTTATGCATTCCTGAAGAAAATTGATTTCATAAGTGTGTCAGAAAGTAGCGCCATTCGATTTGAGAAGAGCCTTAATAAATTACGAAGAAATATTTTCAAAAATCTACTTTTTTATACAGCTTAAAAGTTATGATTTTTTAACCCTCTTTTTCTCTTTTATTCTAAACTACATTAATTCTTAGATTGAATCTTTATTTGAAGGCTGAAAAATCTGAGTAATCATTAATGTTGCTATTCTGTTTTTTCTGTCTTGTAAACATATAATAAGTTAAAATATATTGTAAAATTTCTCCAAAAATATGTATGCAATATTCTTTAAAAGAATCTTAATTTTATGTTGAGTAAAATCGGAATTTTTTTTTAATACAAATTGAGCGGACTGGATAGGCCATGATTTAACTGATTTTGTCACTGGCCGGGTCGGGCCTGTTTTCTTTAATTTTTGTACTTGCCGGGCCAAACTTTTAACTTTTGCAACGGGCAAGATAGATTTCGTTCGGTCCTGGCCTCGAAATTCTGGCCTGTGCAGACCTCTAATGCATTTGCATGACACTCACGAGTCGGTGATCAAGTGACCATCTGCATTTGCGCACTGCAACAGTAGCTGAAATTTACTATAATCACTTCTGATATCCATCAGTGATACAAAATTTGTTAATTATTTATGGATATGTGCAGATTTTTTCCTTTTTACCTTTATACTTTACGATTACTGAAAAATGTTACAAAAATGCTTTATTTTACGATATAAAGCTGACATATTCTGTAAAATAATATTTTATGTAATATAATATTTTATGTAATGTAATAGTACGGTATTCGTTGTAGTGCAGCAACGTAATGAAATTACGATAACTGCTCTTGTGCGTCTCTGCTTTATCATCAGTAATTCGATATCGCTTGAATTTGAACATATGCTAAAACGGATATTTATCATAAATGAACAGAATGAAACATTTTGTGAATAAAACAGAGGAATATAATTTTATAATAAAATAGTTAGCCTGTTACTATAAATAGAACTTTAATATGAATGACAGAAAATGTTATCTACTTATTTATTTTTTAGTATCAACGGTTTTTTGCCGCTGTGTATTTACAGGGGGAAAACTATTCTTCTATTAATTAATTAATATTATGAACATTCAATTCATTTTTAAAACTTTTTTAATTAAAAAAAAAGAAAAGAAAAGTACCCTGTTAAACTGATGGCATTGACCTCACGGGGACTCACACTGATTGCGTATATTATACTCTTATTTCAAAGAATAATTCTGCATGATATTCCCATTTAGCTAAATTAAAGGGGGGGGGGGATTATCTCCCCAATTCCCACCCTTTATACTTAACCAATGAACTTCCAAATCTAATATCAGAATAAACAGGTATACCAAATTTGCAGCAAATCGGATAATTCTGCATGGAAAATCCATTTATATAAATTAAGGGGGAGGGATTAGTCCATGTTCCCTCCCCCTTTATACTTAACCAATGAACTTCCAATACAAATCAGGAAGGTGCCTTATCAGAATGAACCTATATTGAAAATTTGAAGCAAATCGGTTATTTCTATCAAGAGTTATCGCGTTACGTACATACATACTTACGTACATACAGAACCTGTGGGCACATTAGCTCTCAGACTTTGATCTCTTGTGAGCTAATAAATAAAGAGAAAACTGTCCAGTTAAACTGCGGGCATTGAGCTCACAGGCTATTCAGACTAATTGTATATTATACTCTTATTTCAAGGAATTTGAAATACACCCTCGAAAAATAAAGAAATTGACAATATATTAAAAGGGGGATCATCCTCCGTACCCCCAAAACTAATCAGGGAAGCGCCTTATCACAATGAACCTATAAACAAAATTTGAAGCAAAGCGGTTAGTTCTATCAAGAGTTATCGCGTTACGTACATACAGAACCGGCGGCCATTAGCTCTCAGGCTTTGATAGCCTGTGAGCTAAAAACCGTTAACATGACAAATGACAATTTACATCTATTGCGAATAGGAAAACAAGTCAATTTTATAATATGGAGTCTTCTTTGGCTTGGATACAATGGATACAAAAACAGTAAAAAATTCTAAGACGGAATTGCAATAAATCGGCGAGAAATTCCGCTTTAGACAGGTTTTCGTCTTAGCTGGTAAACTGCAAAGGTGTTTCTTTCGATGGGACCATGGAATGTTTGCGATTAAGATAATATTCCGTTATACACAGGTTTCATTTACACTGGTTAAACTGTATACGTAAAACTTGTGTAAATAACCCCATACTATTTAACTTGTGTAAATGAAACTTGTCTATAACGTAATATTGTCTTGATCGCAAACATTCCATGGTCTCAGAAAAAGAAACAACTTGAAAATTTACCTGCTAAATCAAAAACCTGTATAAAACGGAATTTTTCACCGATTCATTGCAATTTTGTCTTAGCATTTTTTATTTTTGTTTGTGTCCATGATTCCGTAAATTAGTACCTTGTTCGGCACAGGAGGGAGGGGCAGACCGGGTGTATGCCCTCTCTTGGCTATTAATAAATTTGAAACTTTATGCTTACGAATATACTAGTGTAATTATCCTTAGGAAGAAATTAATATGTATGCTTACCATTCTAGTGATGAAGTGCTGGTGAATTATTCTAATCTTAGATGATTTTCTCGAGCTCTGATGATATAAATTCTCCAAATATAAAATTTAAAACTACGGCTATTTTGTTATACGTTGAGTTAAATGTTTTAACACGAATGATGCTTTAAAAAAAAAAAAAAAAAAAAAAAAAAAAAAAGTGTATAACCAGAAGTACTAATAAAATAGAGGTGCATTTCGCCAGTCTCCCCACCACTCACATTTTTTTGAAAATATTACCAATCGTTTATACCTCATTTGTACTAGAGTAATAAAAGGTTTTTAGTGGGGGGGGCTGGAGAAACGGCCAGCCCCCCCCCCCCCCCAACTCCACCTGAATGTTTTACAAAACGGATAGTGCCAAACGCTTATACCTCGTTTGTACCAACAAATATTTTGTTTGTACCTCATTTGTACTAGGGTAATAAAAGGTTTTTAATAGGGGAGGCTGGAGAAAAGGCAGCTCCCCAACTCAATGTTTTACGAAATGGATAGTGGCAATCGTTTATACCTCGTTTGAACCACCAATCTTTTCGTTCGTACCTCATTTGTACTAGGGTAATAAAAGGTTTTTAGTAGGGGGGGGCTGGAGAAAAGGCAGCTCCCCAACTCAATGTTTTACGAAATGAATAGTGCAAATCGTTTATACCTCGTTTGTACCAACAATCTTTTCGTTCGTACCTCATTTGTACTAGAGTAATAAAAGATTTTTAGTGTAGGGCTGCCGCTTCTCCAGCCCTCACACTTCAATGTTTTAGAAAATGGATAGTGCCAATCATTTATACCCCGTTTGTACCAACAATCTTTTCGTTGCACCTCATTTGTACTAGAGTAATAAAAAGATTTTAGTGTGGGGCTTCCATTTCTCCAGCCCCCCCCCCACCCCATCCCTTCAATATTTTACAAAATGGATAGTGCCAATCGTTTATACCAACAATCTTTTCGTTTGCACCTCATTTGTACTAGAGTAATAAAAAGGTTTTAGTGTGGGGCTGCCATTTCCCCAGCCCCCGCCCCCCCCCCTTCAATGTTTTACAAAATGGATAGGGCCAATCGTTTATACCTCGTTTGTACCTCATTTGTACTAGAGTAATAAAAGGTTTTTAGTGTGGGGCTGCTATTTCTCCAGCACCCGACTTCAATGTTTTGCAAAATGAATAGTGCCAATCGTTTATCGACCTTGAATGGGTCGTATTGTCCATTACACAGATGTACAATGTAGACAAAATACCACCCTCGTTTGGACTTGAATCCGCTTGACCGTGCTAAAAATATGTATGATGGATGTGTACTCAGAACTGAGATAATCAGAGTACCGCTATAAGTCTTTACGCTTAACGTATGTCGAAAACGATTTGAGAATAAAGATGAAATGAGATACAAAAGTTTTAAACATTTTCTAAAGACCTTAAAAAAAAAAAAAAAAAAAAATTAAATTAATTTTTTTTATTTTCTCAAATAGACCCCCCCCCCCCCCCCCATGGAGTTCCAACTTATCTCATCAAATTTTGCACCTTTTTTTATGAAAATTTGCAACTGGAAGTATATGCCTAGGGGCAATATTTAAGGAGATAGCCTATTGTTTCGATATTTATGAATCACACTATATATGTATATACATACACATATATATACATATACATACATATATGTGTATATATATATGTACATGCAGATATATGTGTATATACTATATACATATGTCTATGTGTGTATATATGCATGTACATATATCACTGCGCCCGGCTAACCGAAAAGTACCTACAAAAGTCACGTATCTTTTGCTGTAGAATCCGAATCTGCAATTAAAAAAAGGGAGGGGGAGGGTATCATTTAACGTTTCAAAGTTGACCCACCTTTTACACCCCCAGGGGGCAGAGTTGGGAGGGGGGGGAATTTTGATATCCCTAGATAGATTTTTTTAAAATATTGAACACATATTTTTCGTTTTTCAATCCGATGTATATTTCTCGAGTTATTCGACCGTTTCCAGACTTTTCGGACTATTTATATTATAAAGGACAAACATGTCCGTGCGTAACGCTGACGTCATTTTGCGAATGGCAACAGTTGAGGATGAAATTTCAGTTTGGCTACTGCAATTTTTTTTTTTTTTCTAAGTATCGCACATTTTTAATTTTTATACCGTTATATAGGAAAAAAAATCTACTTTCAAATGCAATTTGTTTGAAAACTGTATCTTAATTTACTCATTTATTATAGCATTTAAATTAAATTTCAAGATTAATTTCAATATATATATATATATATATATATATTAAATCTATCTCTATCGCTTGCAGACAATTACAAACTATTAATCCATTTGCACATTACACAGTATAAAAAGTTCAGCATTTGTTTCCAGCTAATATTCGGTAACGAAATTAAAACTTCATTATGCAATCAATAAAACAGTATTAAATAAAACATGAATTTAACAGACATGTAATTGAAATAAGCGCCTAAAACAGCTGAAATTATCAGAATTTAAAAAAAAACTGATGTATATAACGAAATTTTTAACAATTTCTTCGAACTATTAACTTCTGTCACGGGGCCAATACAAAATTATCTCTTTTAAATAAATTTCAAAATTTTATTTGAATATATAATTGACATACTTCACATAAAAATGCTCTTTGGTGTCATAGGGAGCAATCTAAAAAAATTATTAAATGTAAAAAAGTATTAGTTTTCATCAATAAGAATAATAATAAAAATAAATAAATGGTTTTCACATATATTCTGTCTCCCGAGAAGCTCGGGTTGGATGACCTAGTATAGTTTAACATTCCAGTTTTAAAATTTTATTACATACTGGGTGGAAAACAGTTGATATCTTGATGTAGCTTTTCCTCGGTAACTACTAAGTATATTTTAACATATTTTTTAATGTTATATAGCAGGGTATAAATGTTGTTCGTAGGATACTTGAAGTGTGGAGATGGATTTTGGTGGATTTTCATGGATTTCGGAGGGTGAATTTGTGCGCCTCCTCAACTTTTGCCGAATCCACTCTCATAAGGGTGGATTTCAGTGATAAAAAGCGTATTACAGTGCGATAAGGGTGTTCGCCACTTTTGAGGGTGGATTTTGATGAGTCACGGAGGGTGGATTTCGACAACGCCTCTACTTTGGAGTACGGATTTCGGCAATAAGATAAAGGAGTACAGTAGAAAGCCACTAATCCGCAAAGCTTGGTTCCAAGTGTTGTGCGGATTAGAGGCTTTTTGCAGATTACAGGCCATGTCTATTTAATCTTTGTTTACATTTTTTTTAAATTCATATTTTGGACAAATTTAGATTGCTAATACTAAAATATAAATAAATTACACATTTTAATATATAGATAAAGTAATAACTATGTAAAAAATAATTTATTATTTTTTAAATTTCTTAAATATGACATCAATTGTTGTCTGTTTTAAGACATTTGGTTTATAGTGTTGAATTTTATCTTTAAGTAAGAGTTCAAAAGCAATATATATGTATTTTTTTATGTGTTTTTCAATTTTATAATTACGATTTAATGAAAAAATAAATAAATTATAAAATATATTGTCTAAGTAAGGATTTTTTATCATTAAAATAAAAAAAAATCACAAAAGCTCAAATCTGGAGGCACGGCAGTGCCTCCGCCAAGTCGAAAGAGGACAGCCGTAAGCATACTTTTCTGGAAACAACTCAGGGCACTTTTGACCCCCCCATATCTCCGCGCTGGAGTATCCCAAAATTTTTAAACTTCAATTATAGAGAGTATTTGGCCCACAGGACCAAAATTTAAAATTACAACTTTCTATCTTTTCTAGTTCAGGCGATATATGAACTCAAACATTCGATTTTTTGTCACTTCTTACTCACTCGTTCACGCGTCATCAAAAAGATTGGGTAGATCTCGTAGCCCCAGAAACTTGACATTTGGAAAAAAGGTAGTGTTTAGGATACAAAGAAAGGAAAAATTATAAAATCCAGAAAATTCGAAAAAAAAAACATTCGAAAATTCAACAAATTCCATCAAAATTGAAAATTGAAAATAATACTATCTTGTAGTCTTGGAAACTTAAGATTTGGTGTGAAGGTAGTGTTTAACATCCAGAAAAAGAAAACATCAAAAACACCAAAAAAATCGAAAGCAAAATTGAAAAAATCGAAGAAATTGAAAAAAACCGAAAATTTGAAGACAATCCGATTTTGTTGCGCTAGAAAATTCAAATTAGGAATAAAGGTAGTATTTAGGATACAGAAAAAGAAAAATTAAAAAAATCCAGAAAATTCGAAAAAAAAAGTAAAAAAATTCGAAAAAAATTGAAAAAATGAAAATAATTTGATACGATAACGCTCGTATTTATAAATGAATTTGGATGAAACTAATTGTGTGTATTAAGCTCACCAATGCCTCGACCGAGTTCGTTGGCCAGCTTGGTCCGCCATCTTCTTTCAAGATGGCGGCAACGGAAAATTTTAAAACTAAAATAAATATACAAAAAAGTTAAAAAATCAAGTTTATTTTTTAATTAGGTGTTAGGACTTGATACAAGGATTCCAGAGCAATTTTTGTTTTACCTCTATCTTAAAAATTGGCTGAGATAGAGCAGTTTGAAATTCTAGGGTGGCTGACATTTTGAAACAAAACAGCACATTACAAAAAACCAACGATAAATTTATGGTCAATAATGGTCAAGCAGGTGCAATCCCGAATGAATACTCCGTGTTATTATAACTGTAACTTTGACTTCGAAATTTTGATACGTTGCATTTTCTATTTGTTGATATTTTTGAACTATGATTTACGCTAAGTGAAATGTTGTTGTTGAAGAGGGATTTTCCATGTAAATCCGAAACGTCCAATTTTAATATGTTTTTAATGTTTTATGAAAGTGTATTGTAATGTCTGTAATTTTAATGATTTTAATATAAATTTATAAGTTTTAGTGAACGCGATTTCTCGCAAATTATTTTCTTTCATTGTTGTAATCATTTTCCCAATCATACGCATAAAACTATATATTCATATCCATTAGCGCCAAATTCTCGCCAAACTTGGCGACAATGGGCAAAATCTCGCCAAATTTGGCGACAATTGGCGAAATCTCGCCAAATTTGGCGACAATTGGCGAAATCGCGCCAAATTTGGCGACAAAAATAAGTCTTCATAAATGAAGCCAACTTGGCTATAGCTCAATAATTTGGCGAATTTCTTATTCAAATACAGTGTAAACGAATCTTTTGTAAACGGTTTCATTGCGGTAACCTTGATACAAGGATTCCAGAGCATTTTTTGTTTTACCTCTATCTTAAAAATTGGCTGAGATAGAGCAGTTTGAAATTCTAGGGTGGCTGACATTTTGAAACAAAACAGCACATTACAAAAAACCAACGATAAATTTATGGTCAATAATGGTCAAGCAGGTGCAATCCCGAATGAATACTCCGTGTTATTATAACTGTAACTTTGACTTCGAAATTTTGATACGTTGCATTTTCTATTTGTTGATATTTTTGAACTATGATTTACGCTAAGTGAAATGTTGTTGTTGAAGAGGGATTTTCCATGTAAATCCGAAACGTCCAATTTTAATATGTTTTTAATGTTTTATGAAAGTGTATTGTAATGTCTGTAATTTTAATGATTTTAATATAAATTTATAAGTTTTAGTGAACGCGATTTCTCGCAAATTATTTTCTTTCATTGTTGTAATCATTTTCCCAATCATACGCATAAAACAATATATTCATATCCATTAGCGCCAAATTCTCGCCAAACTTGGCGACAATTGGCGAAATCTCGCCAAATTTGGCGACAATTGGCGAAATCTCGCCAAATTTGGCGACAATTGGCGAAATCGCGCCAAATTTGGCGACAAAAATAAGTCTTCATAAATGAAGCCTTGGCTATAGCTCAATAATTTGGCGAATTTCTTATTCAAATACAGTGTAAACGAATCTTTTGTAAACGGTTTCTTTGCATTTTAACTTGCTGTTTTCGAGTAACATTAGCTAAAATTTTAAAATGAAGATATAGGAAAGCTACCTTTTTCTGCCGGTACAGGCCGGAGGACTTTTTTATGAGTTGTCGGATGCAATCTATGTTTTGCATAAATAAAGTAAAACATTGAAAAACAAATCCCACAGGATGGGTATAGTTTGTTTTAGATAGATTTTAAGATAATTGTCCTATTAGCTAGTACACCTTCCGTTATTGTTTTGTGTTATTTTCCCCGGAGTATGCTTTTCTTTTCTTTTGTTTACGAATTTTGTAATAGAAAAGTTCCGCTATAGACTGGCTTCGTTATAGACCTTTTTTTTTATAGACAGGTTCATTTTCTTTCACAGGCTTTACTCTATCTGGAGGCACGGCAGTGCCTCCGCCAAGTCGAGAGAGGACAGCCGTAAGCATACTTTTCTGGAAGCAACTCAGGGCACTTTTGACCCCCCCATATCTCCGCGCTGGAGTATCCCAAAAATTTGAAACTTCGTTTTTCTAGAGTATTTGGCACACAGGACCAAAATTTAAAATTACAAATTTCTGTCTTTTCTAGTTCAGACGATATATGAACTCAAACATTCGATTTTTTGTCACTCACTCACTCACTCGTTCACGCGTCATCAAAAATATTAGGTAGATCCCGTAGCCCTAGAAACTTGACATTTGGAAAAAAAGGTAGTGTGTAGGATACAAAGAAAGGATAAATTATAAAATCCGGAAAATACGAAAAAAAAAACATTCGAAAATTCAACAAATTCCATCAAAATTGAAAATTGAAAATAATACGATCTTGTAGTCTTAGAAACTTAAGATTCGGTGTGAAGGTAGTGTTTAGTATCCAGAAAAAGAAAACATCAAAAACACCAAAAAAATCGAAAGCAAAATTCGAAAAATCGAAAAAAATCGAAAATTTTCAAATAATCCAATTTTGTTGCGCTAGAAACTTGGAATTCGGAATAAAGATAGTATTTAGGATGCAAAATAAGAAAAAATTAAAAATTCCGGAAAATTCGAAAAAAAAAATCAAAAATTCGAAAAATTCGAAAAAAATTGATAAAATTAAAATAATATTTTTTAGCCTTAGAAACTTAAAATTCGCAGTAAAGATAGTGTTTAGGATTCAGAATAAGTTAAAATAAAAAACGCAATAAAATTCGAAAAAAAAATCAAAAAATCGAAAAAATCGAAAAATAAGGGTTGGGTTGGGTTGGGTTGGGTTGATTATTGACGGCCAATTATCTACACTGGGGATATAGGCCCGGGGGGAGTGCCCTTCGTGGGGGTCTTTCTAAGGGAACCTAATCCGTATTTACGCATGGAGAAATCCACGGCTCGAAGAAAACCACGAAAACTCCGAACGATTAGGCCGACGGGCGCGATTGGGATCGAACCCAGCACCTCCCGTCTACCAGCTTAGAGAGCACAACCTCTCAGCCACTGGTGGGGCTCGAAAAAATAAGGAAAATTTGAAAATAATTCGATTTTATAGCGCTAGAAACTTGAAATTTGGAATAAAGGTAATATTTAAGATACTAAATAAGGAAAAATGAAAAAAATATGGATAATTGAAAAAATACCCATAAATTAGTGCAGACGATATATGAACTCAAAAGTTTCGATTTTTTGTCACTCACACACTCACTCACTCTCGCGTCATCAAAAAGATTGGGTAGATCCCGCAGCCGCAGAAACTTAAAATTTGGAATAAAGCTAGTGTTTCGGATACAAAGAAAGGAAAAATTATAAAATCCGGAAAATTAAAAAAAAACATTTGAAAATTCAAAAAAATCGAACAAAATCGAAAATTGAAAATAACACAATCTTGTGTGGTAGTGTTTAGAATTCAGAAAAAGAAAACATCAAAAACACAAAAAAAAAATTGAAAATAAAATAAAAAAAATCGAAAAAATCGAAAAATTTCAAATAATCCGATTTTGTTGAGCTAGAAACTTGGAATTCGGAATAAAGGTAGTATTTAGGATGCAAAATAAGGAAAAATTAAAAAATCCAGGAAATTCGAAACAAAATCAAAAATTCGAAAAATTCGAAAAAAATTTAAATAATTTGATCTTTTGGCCTTAAAAACTTAAAATTCGCGGTAAAGATAGTGTTTAGGATTCAGAAAAAGTTAAAATAAAAACGCAATAAAATTCGAAAATAAAATAAAAAATCGAAAGAAATCGAAAAATAAGGAAATTTTGAAAATAATTCGATTTCATAGCGCTAGAAACTTGAAATTTGGAATAAAGGTAATATTTAAGATACTAAATAAGGAAACATTAAAAAATATGGATAATTCAAAAAGAAAAATCGAAAATTAAAAAAAAAAAAAAAATAGAAAGCAAGAAAGAAAAAGAGAAAAATTGAAAATAATATGATCTCGTAGTCTTAGAAACTGAAAATTTGATGTAAGGTAGTGTTTAGGATTCAGAAAAAGAAAAAATTAAAAACACAACAAAAATTGAAAATAAAATCAAAAAATCGAAAAAATAACGAAAATTTGAAAATAATTCGATTTTGTAAAGCTAGAAACTTAAAATTTGGAATAAAGGTAGTATTTAGGATACAAAAAAAGAAATAAATAAAAAAATCTGTAAAATTCGAAAAAAAAAATTCGAAAAATTGAAAAAAAATTGATTTTGTAGCTTTAGAACTTAAAATTCGGCGTAAACTTATTGTTTAGGATACAGAAAAGGGAAAAATTAAAACACAATAAATTCGAAAATAGAATTAAAAAACTCGAAAAAGATCGGAAATTTCAAAATAAATCCAGAAAATAATAAAAAAAAATCGAAAAAAATCAAAAATTGAAAATAATTTTATCTTGTAGTCTTAGAAACTTAAAACTTGGTTTAAAGGTCGTATTTACTATTCAGTAAAAGGAACAATTAAAATATTCGTTAAATTCGAAAATAAAATCGAAATATCTTTAAAAAATCAAAAATTCGAAAACAATTTGATTTTGTACTGCTGGAAACATTAGTTTTATGATAATTGTCCTATTAGCTAGTACAACGCCCCTAATTGTTTTATGTTATTTCCCCCGGATTATGGTTTTCTTTTCTTTCGTTTACGAATTTCGTTATAGAAAAGTTCTGCTATAGACTGGCTACGATATAGGCGATTTCTTTATAGACAGGTTTGTTTTCTTTCACAGGTTGTACTCTATTTACTTCACATATGAAATATGGATTGTTAATTGATGTTAGCCCCACAAAAATTTTCACAGCTCCCCCTACCCTCCAGACTTTACTGGCTGGTTATGGCTTGATAGTCCTTTCTAAATAAAATCATGGTGACTCTAAGATTCACTTGATATATCTCTAAATTGAACCTAAATGATCCTAAGAAGACGGATAAAATAATTACTATATTGGCGTGACAATCAGGTAACTTAGAATTAAAATCGAAAAATCAATAAATTTATAAAAAGTCGAAGATTTGAAAATAATTCGATTTTGTAGTCTAGAAGCTTGACATTTCGCAGAAAGGCAGGGTTTAGTACACAAAGTAAGGAAAAATGAAAAAAATCCGCAAATAATAAAAAAAGACTAAAAAAAAAAACGAAAAAATAAAACATCGAAAAAAGGAATATACTTTGATTTATTGGAAATTTTAATTTTGGCTTTATTTTTATACTAAAAAGTTCTTTTATGTTAAATATCAAGTATCTAGGGCTGCGAGTAATATCTCAGATTAATAGCACATATCCTGGAAGCAATTGAGAGTACTTTTGACACTCCCCCTCCCATAACTTAGTGCTTGCCTAGGAACCTGAAATCTCTTTTTATCTACGCAGTTCTTTGCAAACGAAACTAAAGCTTCAAATTTTTGATACCTGTAAATAATAGGGACAGAGTGTGGGCTTAGCGAAAATCAGTGGATGATCTCCAAAAAGAACCCAAAACCAAGAAAAGGAGGATTACTTACAAAAAGAAGTGAAATCTCATCAAAAAGTCACCTGTAAAAAATGCCGCCAAGTCTCGTAACTCATTTACCGTAAAAAGTACTGAGATCGTATAAAGCCAAGTTCAACTATCTTATTAACTCAGAAATTTTCATTCACAAATCACTCCTAGTCTCTACATCTTTAGTTAATTATTATTTTGTGACTTGGCAATTACGCAGCACAGGGAAGTTATTACACCTTACTATGTTATGGGATGGGATGGGATAATTTAATTAAGGCAAATTATATACGCACAGGTAAGTTATTACACTTTAATATGTTATATATATAGTATTATTTTATTAAGACTAACTATATACATCAAATTCTCGTGCTACGTAATTGCCAAGTCACAAAATAATAATTAACTAAAGATGTAGAGACTAGGAGTGATTTGTGAATGAAAATTTCTGAGTTAATAAGATAGTTGAACTTGGCTTTATACGATCTCAGTACTTTTTACGGTAAATGAGTTACGAGACTTGGCGGCATTTTTTACAGGTGACTTTTTGATGAGATTGTATTTTACAAGTACTGTATGAAGAAATGAATATATAAAATAATATACTAATTAAATGTGCTTTCATTTTAAACTATAAAGAAGAATGTTATATGATATATAATAACTATATATAAAGATAAGAAAAATGTTAAAATTGGTGAAAAAAATTTTCAAAATTCAAAATTTTGTCACCATTGAAGCATTTTTCAAGAATTAAATTCCTTTGTTTACATTCATAAATTGATTGCGGATTAGAGGTTTTTGCGGATTACAGGTTTGCGGATTAGCGGCGCTCTACTGTATTTGCCACTTTTTGAGGGTGGATATTATTATCCATATTTCGATTGTTTTGCTTTTGTAATCAATTCCTTTTTTGTGAGGTTTCTTTTTTTTTTTTTTATAACTAGAATTATAGATGCGTAAGTATTTTAACAATTTTAACACTTTCATAATAGTTGAAAAGTGTTTATGAATTTGGTTTACCTGTCTGGCTGTACTCTAATTCGTATATACTCGGAATGACATGTAAGTTGTATAGGTTAATGAGGTTCACTGTAGAATGTTCGCTATTGAGAATGATGTTTATAGCATTTATAGTTCATTAGAGAGACACACAAAAGAATTCCATTCATCATGGTCTATGGTGTTTGTGGTGCATCTTAATTAAATTGCTTACTTAGATATTTCATTTCCTTGTATAAAAAAAATAATAATAAAATATCTTGATAATATTCTGTTAGTGTTCAAAAGTGCTTCATAATCTATGCCTTATGCATGATTTTTTTCTTACCCATCATACGTAGTATAGTGTAAGTCTTGTAATCGTTTAATTTTTTTTTTTTTTTTTTTAATTTGATGGACGTACACATTTCAGACACTAGAGATTCTGAAAAACATATTTTTAGAAAAGAAAATTTGCCGTCCGCCATCTGTCTGAGTGTCTGTAAACGCTCTATTTCCCGAACAAATAGACATAGAGACTTGAAATTTGGTACATACTTAGTACATAATGATGGGAAGAAGCGTTTTGAATTTCAATCACCTCGATTATCCGGAACTATTTTTTTCGGAGTCTCGAAATATTCGTTCTGATAAAAGGTATATAAAAATTTTTGAAATTGTTTATTTTAAAGGAGTGAATATAAAGAACAATAAAAAAAAAAACTAAATTTTGCATAAAGAATGAAGTCGATCGGATAATGAGTTACCGAGATATTTAGAATCCTATTTTCCACACTCTTCGATTTTTAATGACACTGTATTTTATTCAAATTTCAATTCAAAGATATATTTTAATTGGAAATGCGACGCTTAATTCGAAGCAGTAAAGTGTTGGTTAGTAGGATTATCATAATTTTTGGAGTTATAAGGATGTTTCTCTTATGCAATTCAGTAATACAGCATTTAAAGTTTATGACGTCATCAAGCAAGGATTTTATTCGAATTGCAATGCCTTTAATAAGTAGTTTACACATGTTTTATTGTCATATTTTATATTATGCATATCCATGATGGGTAAGTATTATGATGGGCCCCAACGACTACTGTCATTGTCAACGATTTTCATCAAGTGACATAGCGTTATCTGTTTTGCAATCTATGGTTGGAAGTGCTCTCTCTTTATACAGCTGTTTCTAGGATTTTTGTAGCGAAAGTGAAAAAGCAATGTTTTAATCGTTAAAACTTTTATAACATACACAATCAGTAAAAAAAAAAAATTTTATTGTACAGTGTTGGAGTTTACCCCAGTTTTCTGCGGTACACTCGCTTTATTTGAAATCTGTTTTTATGGGGGGAGGTTAAAAAGTTTATATAATTATTAAGATAAACATTCAATGGTTATAAAAGAGTTTATTTTTTTAAAATTACTTTAATTTTCTTTTTATTTTGCATGATGATTTTCTTTTTTTATATATCTGTAGCTCAAATATTTTGTGAAACTTAGTATTTTTTCCCCTTGACCTGCCATGTACAAATGTTTTACACTTACATTCAATTTAATTTGTCACAAAATAATACATATGTTCAGAAGGTGAATATAACTATATGAATAGAGATATTCAAAATTCAATTGTGTTATTTCCCTGGCAACCATGATTCTCAATGCTTGCATTACAAACTTGTTCAGCTGTTGTTTAAAAGAAAAAACAGAGTTAATAAGCAGAGCAAAAGCAATAATTTGCCAATTTCATTTCTTTATAACTCAAGAAATCTGTTTTTGGGCATAATTTATTATTTTAAATAACACATATTGCGCACATAAGAAAAATCTGCATACATATTAGAGATAAAACTGTCTCAGGCTTGATTTTTATACCAGACTTTGGGCTCAAAGTAAAAATTTTATATATTCACAAAAAAACCTTATTATATGAGAAAAAAGCACGTAGTCGAAATTTCTTAAAGTGTTTTACAATCATTTAAAAATCCGTTTGAAAGGAAATTCAGCTGTTCTTGATGGGATGCAAGGAGAAATAGTCTATCTGATTCTGAAGACTTTGCATGGTCAGTGTTAGTAACATAAAGAAACCATAGGATATTCCTTGTTTATCCTCACTTTCTGTTTGTTTGAAGTCCTTTTCCAGAATTACTGGTAAAATAGAACTTATGTCTTCCTACCATAGTTGTACAATGATATTTTAAAAAATAAGAATTGTGACTTTTGAAGACTTCTGCCACTGCGTACAGTGGTGTAGTCGAGAGGGGACGCGGGAGGAAGGTGTCCCCTCACTTTTTTATTTTATCTGAAGTGTCCCCCCACTTTTTATTTTCAAGGGAACGGTAGTGATGTGGGAGGAAGCAGACTTTCCAAACTTATTAATTTTTTAAAGGGATAAGCACGCTAATAAATTAACAATTTTAAGAAATAAAGCACTGATTTTTAATACTTTCCAACAAAGTTGAAATGTGTTTATCACTTTGGATCGTCTGTCATGTTTATCTGTTCTCTCTATCTAACTTCTGTAACTTTGTTTGAATTGTGTTTATTGTCAAAATTTTTATATGTTTTTGAGTTTCTTTGCGTTATCACTATTGAAAATTATGTAACTTAATTGTATAGCTTCAATCTAGATATCTGCATGGACCGACATTTTCAGACACGAAATAAAGTTCTCAGCTTTTCAATTAGTGGCAAGCTATTTAAAACATTACAAGTAATAAAAAAAAAAACCTACTTTAATTAAATTAAAATAAACTGTTTAATTTTTCAATTACTTTTCTCTGCAGTTCAAAATGATAAGATTCATTATTAAGTTTTCTGTCAGTGACACAGACCTTATGTTCGGAACTATGAGCGTTTCCAAAATTTTTTTCCCCCAGGACTACACCACTGACTGCATAGATATAAATAATGAATTTGTTATTTTAAATAGATTTTCAGGAACAAGAAAATCGAGAAATGTTGTCATGAGGAAGTATTTAGGATTAATATTTATTTCCATGTAAGAAGGAATTTTAAATGAGAAAATAATCTTCAAACAATTTTAAAATGCTATTAATTTTTTTGCTATTAATTTGTCAGTTTTCGGAAATCAGTTTTTTCTTCCCTTCTCTAAGGAATAAGGCCCATTATATTCACTATCTGTAGAGTCATTTAAAGAGGAAATATAGCTCCTTAGTTCATCAATGAAGGTTTTTCTTCTTTGCAACAATCGGTTTGGAAGGTTCCTCTTCTTCGTGATCGCTGTCGGTGTGATAAAGATATATCACAGTTTTATCTTTTTTTAATTATTTTATATTTCAGCTCAACGTATTTCTGTATTTTATAGCCCTTCCAGTTTAATTGCTGTTCTTTTAAAATGCCTTTTTACCAGCGATCGTGCGCCTTGTACGTTGCTTTTTCAGCAAGGCTGCTTCTCCCTCCTTTGCGCTCTGCATCGTTTCAATCGGTGCTGATATTGAGCTGTGACGTCATCGCATTCGGCGGCTTCCCGTTCCTGCGTTTTACGCATGCGTCGCTGTTGTTTTCTGCCGATATGTTCTCCGGACATTGGATGTATTTCATATTTTGGCCGCATAGCGCTGCAGGTGATTGGGCGTGTCTTTCAAACACAAATTAGAAGGCTTCTTTTAATTGTTAAATGTTAATGAGTTTTTGATGTTATTTTAATTTTCACGTAATTCATAATCAACAAATTAGTTTAAATTAATCTTGCTGTCACATTTGTGCACCCCTGTTATGAGTATATATACTAATGTTGCGCATTTTTCCAACAGAATTTTAATAAAAAATGATGCCGTAAAGTGATTGAAAAAAACGTGGTGTGATCTGAGGCCTGCTGGCCTGTGCCAGCGCTCGTATCCGAGAATCGCTGTTGCGCGGATTCTTTGGAGATCAATTTCGTGTTTTCAGTTTTTAATTATTCTATAAAAATGCTGTTGTAAAATTTCATTTAATACTTTAAAGGTTTAAATCAACTGGTAATTTAATTGACTCCTGAATTAATTCTATAATTCTTCATGGACGTGGCCAGAAAGTATATTTCAAAGTTTCTTCGAATTTTACGAAATTTGAGCCAGTACTTTTTAAAGACTTGATGTGCAGCTGATTTTATCCTCATTCCTCCTCCTTCCTCAAGAATTACAATAAAGATTTTATGGATCCAATTCTTATGGAGTATTCATTTATAATAGTCTGCATTTATTACTTCACACAAGTAAGAATGTTTTACTTATTTTATTATTTTGATTCTCTTCTCTTCAAGAATATCGACCTAAAGAACAGATGCACAAATTGTGCAGGGTTAATTGCTATTTCAATCACAATTGCAATATTTAAAAGTTCACTATACGATCTATTCCTCCATCCATTAAGATAATAATATTATTACGGCAATTGATTTATTCCTCATCATCAATAAATTTCCACGTCACAGTCGGATTCTACTGATGGCCCATTCTTCGCCTCCAAAACATCAGCTACAATTTCAGTTAAAGTTGGATTCAGAGAATT
This sequence comes from Maratus michaelseni, assembly GCA_963931845.1. Taxonomy (NCBI): domain Eukaryota; kingdom Metazoa; phylum Arthropoda; class Arachnida; order Araneae; family Salticidae; genus Maratus; species Maratus michaelseni. Next base: position 42,756,684 of record OZ007588.1, on the reverse strand, counting down.
TGTTGATATAACAATCTTTGTAAGGAAAGAGTTGTCATCTGGAATGTTGTTAAACTTATAGTCATACAGAATAAAAAATGAAGTGTTTTTGGAGATAAACCTACAAAGAAATTGAACCAAGTTTGTCTATCCCACTCTTAAAAGAGACATCTTAACTGGAGTGGTTTAAAAAAAAATGATGCAATAAGCAGAGTACAATATTTGAAAAGGCATATGGAGAAACATTGAGACTTCTGAAACTTGGCATAATATATGGAATGACATTTTATCTAGGTGACTTATTGTGCTGCCCTCTAAATAAAAAAATAAAAAAAAAAAAAAAAAAATATATTTTTTTTGAAATTTTCAGGCTAAATTTTTACAGTTTGTTCTGACTAAGATTTTAATGTTGGGAATTTTTCATTTTATCACTTTATTACAAATGGCAGCCAATTAAGTAAGAATTTGAAAAAAATAAAATAAAATAAAATAACCTGTTACCTGAAAAAAAATCAACACCTGACATAATCAGCTGAAAATGAATCATTTTATTACATATTAATGGTGTAACATAATATATATATATATATATTTATGTACATCATTCTAAAATTCTATTCTTACAAGAAAATCTGTAAAAATGCAGCTCCTGTTCTACCAGAATTCTGCAGTTGTTAATTTAAATTATTTTTTAACTAAATAAACACTCCTTAGGTATTTTTAACTATTTTTATTATTCTAAATGGTGCATAAAAACAGAACAAAACAAAAAAGATTGACTTTAGTAAAATATTTGATGTAGTACTAGGGTGAGTTTTTTTTTTTAGGAAACATTTCACTGTGGGTTTTTTTTTTTTTCTTTTAGAAGACAGCACAGTACTAACAAGGTTTAACTGTAATAAGTTAATTCAAAAATGCATTTGATTTTATGATATAAATAAATATAATGTTACATATCAATTTTAAAGAAATTACTGTTTCTATGATAAAATACAAATATTGTTCTTTAAACTTCCATGTCAAGTTAGTCGAACCGCATGCCGAGGAGACAACAATTTTTCCGACATACAAAAAATTAAAATTTAATTATCATTATATAGATAAAATTCTTTTTGTAACAATAAATCAAATTTTGTTTAACATGTACATACTATCCCAAATAATTTAATTATTTTTGTACAAATAATCACGTTAGAAAATTGTTTTCTGTAATGAATGTTTTTGACATGTAACTTACATTTGTTAAAAATGCAGTTTGGATTAAAATAAGCTAGATATTGCATTAATAACAGCTAAAAAAGTTAATATTTCTTTTTTTTTAAATAAAGTAATTTTGACTCTCTTTCTCTATTTGCAAAGAGTTGATAATGTATGCAGTTTCAGCTCCATACAGCAGCTTCTCTACTCCATCTCTACGAGAACCTGCACAAGCATATTTTAACACTAGAACTACGATGACGGGTCATTTTGACCCATACCAAATAAATAATTGTCAATTAGCACCAGAAATTTCTTAATAAAATAAGTTAAATGTGTATAGCACAAAAATAAGTTGAATAAATAAGTTAAATAGTTTTAAATAAAAATTCTGGTGTAAAATATTTTTTATAAAACTTGAGTAAAATTTCCCGCGGTTCTAGTGTTAAATTAATAGATTGAAGATGCCGTTGCCTTACCACTTTTAATATCCCTATTGCAACGAGTATTCTGCTGTTGTTATTATTTTGCTTTTCTACAACACTCGCTCCTTTTTTCCTCAGTAGACAACTGAAAATTGATTTGTAAATACATACTGAAAAAACACAGGGAAAACAATCTTTAACCACTGTAAATTCTGATAAAGAAAAATATAATTTAAAAAAATCATGAATAATCAAGTCAGATTCTTGCGAATGTTGTTTTCTGCATTTTCATGTTCACGAATAATCAAAATTCACAAATGTTAAGGGATTACTGTACTTCTTAATATATGAAGATTCAATATTATGGACTCATTTCTAAAAATAAAAGCATGACAATTGCAAGCATGATTATTGAAGTGATTTGTAATCGAACATTTTTCATTTTTGACGAATGAATTACATCTTGAGTTATAGATGATTGTTGTTTCATGATGGCAATTTTTTTCCTCGGTCGCATTCACAAATTTGGTTCAAAATACAAACTTTGACAGCATTTTCTGAAAGATCTGCTTGGTGCCTTTACTAAAAAATGAAAAATACTGTTCAATTACATAATTTCTGAATAAGAGCCCCTGTCAATTTCACGTGTTTTCAAACAAAAATGTATTAAAATACAGTGAAACTTCCATTTAACGAAGTCTCATCGTTACACATAAAAATTTCGTTATGAAGAAAATTCGTTAAATAGAAATCAACTTAAATTCATGAAATTTTTCCTTCAGATATGACAGACAGGGTGTTGGATTCAGAAGCATTTAATTCAGTTTCAATTATGAAGCTGTCTTTTACAAAACTGTTGTGTACGGTCGATGAAATCACGTCACATTCCCAAGCTTTCATCAGCTAAGATACACAGGTTCTCAAACTAATGTTTTTACTACATTGTCTTTTTTCTGTCTTTTTCGATAATGTACTTCAAGATTTTTAATTATTCCTTACACTCATGGCTGAAGTTTAGAAGAAGTTGTATTGGCAGGAACACAAATAACTTATGTTCTTCGATTTGCATTTTGAAGCACATTCTTGTGGATGTACAAAGCAATTGTCTGTCAGCAATGGAAGGTCAGAATGGTAACTGTCTGACTCTAATTGATATTTTTGCTTCAATGCATCTGACGCCATTGTGTCACTGCATCTTCTATATCATTGAATGTAAAAAGGGGATTTTGACTTCCCTCAACTGTCAGCGCTGGATCTCGGTGTGGCAGAGTAATAATAAAAAATCCCTGACGGCTCGGCCTACAGGCACAGATAGATTTCGAAGACGCAGACCGTGGGTCGCCTGTTTGTCGGGAATTGTGGAAGAAATTACCTTTTTGCGATGATGCTGCAGTTGGAACCGCCTACTTCGAAACCAAACTTGTTTGCAGGCGGAGCCAGCAAGGATTTTTTTTTTTTTTTTTTGCTATAAGAGTTGGTTCTATAAAAAACATGTCAATGTAAAAGTTTTAGACAATATTAAGAGGATTTATAATAAATTTAAGCGAATTTGAAATCTTAGGAATTGACGAAGTTATGAATTTTTTTCTTCTAAAACCCTCCTTCCCCCCCCCCCCCCCCCCCTTAAGGCAATTTTTAATTATATCAAATATCTGTCATACATAAATTTTTGGCGCTTTTCCTAGAAGTAATAATAACTTTAAACGGATTTGATACGTATAATAATAAAGAAATTATGAGGGTTTTTCTGTTTTCACAAAAAGCCCCCCTATTCCCCCCCCCCTGGTTCGATTTTGCCCATTAACGAACTTCGAGATTTTAAGACCCTTGATTTTATATATCAGTTTGGAAGAGATTTATGCAGAATTTTTCCAGTTATCGTGGTCAGAAAAAAGTGACATAGATAGATAGATAGATAGATAGATAGATAGATAGATAGATAGATAGATATATAAACTTTTGAACTGGGGGTGGTTTTGGGTTCTGGGAGTCATGATCGGCGTAGATCTGTAAAAATTTTTCAAAATTTACAACTTAGGTGAGAATGTAATAGATAGTATTTCTTACGAAATCTACCTAAAAGTGTTTTTCTTAGTGTGAAAAAAAAAATTGTTTATTTAGCACCAAGCAGAATGAAAATTATTTAAATGTGTTCATTTACTTACAATCCGCTAAAATAATTTCGCATATCCATCACAACAGCAACCTCTTAGTTTGAATTCTGTACAAGTACAAAAGTGGAATAAACTTCGTTATATAGAATATATTTTTCGTAATATGGAGATTAATTTATATGCCAATGGTGTTCAAAGTCTGAGTACTGCAGAAAATTTCGTTAAGTAGAAAACTTCGTTAAATAGGGACTTCGTTAAAGGGAAGTTCCAGTGTATGTGTCAGAAAGTAGCCAGTTTGGTTTTGAGAACAGCCTTAAATGTAACTACAGAGTGTTTTTTTTTTAAACTGACACTATTCAGAGCCATCTGTAGCTCGTTCTAATAACTGGATTGACACAAAATTTTGTGAATGGACTAAGAAAACCATGGGAAAAAAGATTCCAACAAAAAAAATTAGTTCCAATCACCGCCGATAGGGGGAAATGTGGCGCTGTACATTGAAAAAAACCCATCAGAAACAGACAAAATTCATAATTTGGATAAAATGCCACGTTTTATTCATCATTTACACTTTCCCTTTCGTTGATCGCAGTTGAAACATCCATTATCACTTTTTCTGCCACCGGTTTACGTCCTCTGCCTGATCGAACTGCTAGCGAGCCTGTTTCTTCGAATTTCAGAATCATTGCTTTCAATACATTAACGGATAAAGGTCCTTTGCGCAGTTTATGGCGTGTTCTAAGTAAACGAAGAGCGGCTGGTGCATTGTACTGGTTACAATATAAGGACTTCACAAGTAACGTAAGATTCATTTTCAACCTGAGCTGAAATTGTTTCTCGGTGTTTTTGCATGCATTTATAACTTAAACTATTGGCGCTACTGTCGCTTGCATAAGTAAAAATTTGCATTTTCATTTTTTGCCAGTATTTTATGCTAATTCCCAGTTGCATAAATGACCACAGTGCCACATTTCCCCCTATCGGTGGTGATTGAAACTAATTTTTTTTTTTGTTGGAATCTTTTTTTCCCATGGTTTTCTTAGTCCATTCACAAAATTTTGTGTCAATCCAGTTATTAGAACGAGCTCCAGGCGGCTCTGAACAGTGTCAGTTTAAAAAAAAAACACCCTGTATATAATGCAAATGTTATCTGCATATATTTTTTTTTCCAATAACAGTGAAAAAATCTTGAATGTAAAAATTACATCATCAGTTCGACAGACATGACAAAAATTGATAAGGATTATAAAATAGTAAAATAAAACAGAATAACATATAAAATTAATACAGCAACATCATTTAGTTCGATCTAATATTTAGTGTTACAAATAATTTATGGAAAAATTGTCAGAATGTTCAAAATGAACATCATGCTAATGAATGTAACATCTACATAATATAAAAATGAAACTTTCATAAAATATTTCTCCCAATCTGAGAAAATACTGGCACGATGCAGATAAGTCCAAAGAATTATAAAAACATCTCTTTTTTATAATGCTTTGGACTTATCCCTTTAGATTACACTCAATTTTTAAAAAAAATCTGGAAATTTAGCACTGAAAATGTATGTTTCTGGAAGAATGAACCATACAGATTTCAATAGTATAGATAATAAAAATAATAACAAGAAGTTCTACTTTAAAATAAAGAATTTAATTTTATCAATTTTTACATAAAAAAAATTATGAAATATTTACAAATGCTTTCAGCATTATTTTTTTTTCAGGTCACATATGTATGCATGCTCGCAAATTTACAATGGGCATGTTAGTTTTTATATTGATTTCATGTGTCAGGAATGACAATATGTGGTTGATAAGGCACAAGCTTGCCAGCTTCGTGACATTTATAAATCCAGGTGGGCTTCACAAAAATCAAATTATCATTTTCATTGAGAGCCTGAAATAAAAATTAATACAAAAGATAAATAAATGATATAAATAAAAACACATCTGGAAATGTTTCTAGATTACTCTGTGCTTGAGTCAAAGGACTATTGTGCACATCAACAGGAAATCTGCCCTGACCTAACCCCCCTCCACAACCCTTATGTATTTAAAACTAGATCTAAACCGAACACATCTGTCTTTTGCCACAACTTGCTATCTTTAATACTTTACGATATAAACCTAATCATATATTACCACAATACACTTACATGAGCTACAGCAAGTACTTGATGGAAGACTGATTACTGCACCAATATGAGTCCATATGCAATAGGATATTTGATTAACACATAAACATATACTTACGAGGGTAGTTTGATAAGTTCTCGGCCTGACACAGAGGTGGAACAAGTATGACCAAATGACAATGATGTTTGTAAAATATGATCCTTCAGATGACATGCTGCCAAGTTTCAGATGCATGAGTTTATTGGTTATTACTGAACGATAAAGTAAAGTAAACAAGTTTTGACATTTTCAAAAAATAGAAAAAATTGAAGTTCAAGCTGTCATAAAATACTTTGTTAGAAAAGGTTTAACCCCCATGGACATACAAAAAGAGTTACATTCCACCTTAAAAGATTCTTGTCCTTCATATTCGACGATTAAAAAGTGGGCTGCTGAATTTAAACATGGTAGGAAATCCATTCACGATGATGAACGCTCAGGACGCCCAAATACTGCTACGACCGACGAAATAAGTCTCAAAAGTTTAAATGTCGTATTGAATGGTTGCTGATTGAAGATACGTGAACTTGTTGACATTGCAAACATCTCATAGTCTGTGTCCACTACATTTTACATGATGTTTTGGGCATGAAAAAGCTTTCTGCTCGATGCAAGCTGCGTTTGTTGAATGTCGACCAAAAACACCAAAGAATAAACATTTCTCAAGAGTCTTCTGAAATGTATTGTGCTGCAAGTTGAAAAATAAAATGAAATATTGTCAAAAATCTTGTATTTTCTTTGTCAGGCCGATAACTTTTCGAACCACCCTCGTACAGGAATTCGCACTACTAAAGAATTTGCTCGTACTAAAGAATTCGCACACAAGAGTGTGTCTTAAATGTATTAAGTCGCAAGGGGTTTATATTGAAAAATAATATGAAATTATATCAAAAATCTTGTACTTTCACTGTCAGGCAGAGAACTTATCAAACCACCTTTGTAGTCCATCAAGGCTTGAAATGGAAGAATACACGAACCAGAACGCTATTTCAAAATTATTGTTGACCAAAATTTTTTTTTGAAAGTATAGACAAATTTATTTCAAACCATACAAAAACAATTTAAAAAATGTATTATTCAAGATTCTAAATTATAAAAAAAAATGTTACAGAGAGCACAACAAGTAATATATATAAAACACTATGTTTACATGCCAGAAAACGGCGAATAATTTCTCTTTTGCCGATAACAACAGGCTACATTAGACTTAAAGAGAACAGAGCTCCTGCTCCTAAGTACTTTATAAGAACTGTGAGAACTTTGTTATAGAAAGACATAAATTTAATGATTTTTTTTAAAAATCTATTAATATATCATGTGTCTTTTCAAAAAGGAGGTACAGTTGTGAAAATGCATAAAAATAAAAGTTTCCTGAGAGTGTATCATTTTCCTTATTTAGATTTCAGCATACTCTTATGTAATACCTAAATTGATATTTATCCCCTTGTACATTAATCACGTGTGTGAAACTTTGCCTTGTGAATCAATCATGAGTGTGAATCATGTAAAATAAAATATGCCTTGTGAATCAATCACGACACGAGTGTGACTCATGATCAATGAACAAGAGATGGGTTTAAATAGTTATTTCAAATGCATATATATATTTTATTAAAACACATACACAAGAAGTTAAAGAGTTATATTGTTCATTCTTAACCCTCTGAGCGTTTTGAAAAAGGGTAAAATTGTAATGTTGTTTTCACTGTATTTTGTTTTAAATGCTAAAAAAATATGACTTTTTTAACATTATAAATAAAACTTAATTACAAATATGAATGTAACCCTTGAGAGTATTAATCATTCTTCAATGTTTTGAAAATTCATTAAATCTATAAAGTTATATTATCTTAAACATTGCATATATTGCAGTGAAACCTGGAGCTTAGTGAACGGAATATTACGTTCTACACGCTTAGAGGGTTAAACATTAATTATATGAGAGATTTTAGAATATGCTGTTCGTATCTTCTTATGGCAATCACATTTTACAGTGAAAAAGAGTAAACTAGACTACAAATGATATCGACAAGTATGATTAGGTTAATATAAATATATATTTGTTTGTGCAAAAATTTCATATTTGTCATGAGAAATCATGCTAGGCAGTGCAAAAAATATACATGCAAATATTGTAGGTGAATTTTGAATGTACCAAGAATGGCAGTACTTTGGCTTTGAATTTTTTGGAATTTTCATTGAAATCACATTTATGAGCTGAACTTTAGTTCTCATGGTTTTAAAATGAAGATGTTATTGGAGGCAATGGTTATACTTAGCAGAAGCAAGTGAGTTTCATCGTAAGTAGTTTGTGTCAGTTGTTAGTTGCTAAAGGAGAGTAGGGAGGAACTGTCACTCCATTAAAAAATATTGTTCTGTATGTACACATGCTTGCATTATTTACACACCTATTCAAAATTGAAATTAGTATCAGCAAGTTGAAAACCAATTACTTACAATGAAATGCAAAAAAAGTTCAAATTGGAATTATTTGATTCAATACTGTTAAATGTAAACTAGTGCTCTTTAAGTAAAGATGGCATGATCTCTTTTTTCAAAAGGCTATTTAAAATATTTACATACTACCCATGTATGAAAAAATTTATAAAATCCGCACATGAAAACAATGTTTTCTCATTACCTTTAACTTACTACCCTACTGCAAGAAGAACTATACTATGCTAACTATGACAGAATCTTGAGTTCCTTTGCGATGAGCATCCTATATACATAACATACAGGGTACTCAGAATCCTTGATTTTTCCAACCAGAATTTTGCAATAGTTTCCCGAATTCATGGTATAAACTTTTAGGGTTGGTACAGGATACTGTAACAATCATTTGTTGTATAGGAAACCAGGGTCAGAAAACCATTTCTTTAGTCAAAATTACAGGGTGTCTCATTCCAATTCGAAGTCGCATCTTCATTCATAACTTTAACTGTAATGAAAATATTTTAACAAAATTTGGAACAGACTCATCTTTGTATGAATTGTAAGGATACTGTAAGGATTTCATTAAAGTACCTTCACTACTATTAAAGTTATGAATGAAAACAGATCTTCAGATTGGAGTGAGACGCCCTGTAGTTTTGACTCAATAAATTTATTTCTGACCCTGGTTTCCTATACAATAAATGATTGTTACAGTGTACTGTATCAACTCTTAAAGTTTGTACCATGAATTTGGGATCATCCTGTAGAAATTTAACCACAGAATTTCTACGTTTAAATTAGACAAAGATTTCTTTTGCGAAATACTGGTGTTAATTTTTTTTTTTTTAATCTGTAGAAGATGTACATTGCAAAGAGGTTAATAAAGAGTCAAAATCGGGATACAACAAATAACAAATCATTAAGACACTGATAAGTTAATTAAATGACTTTTCAAAACCTCCATTTTACTTCTGTCAAAATTATTGGATTGTAGACAACAATTCCAATTGGATAAAACAAGAATCAACATTTCATTCTGGCTTTGAAATCAATAAAACCACTTCTGTTACCCTAATTATATATTCAATTAAGCATAAAAGTAATCAGAATAAAATTTACACTTACATCATCAAAACTCTTATCCCATTTCTTCTCTGTTATTACATATTTAACTGTGTCACTCATATAATCTTCAAGGACTCTGTAAAAAAAAAGAAAAAATGTATACAAAGAAATTATTATAAAATATTTTCAGCAAAAACAAAGTTCATATTTAGTTTTAATGAAGAATAATAAAATATTCATAATAAAATTTAGGTAACAATTGTTTGAATTAAAACTTTGTCAAAATGTACTTCAGATATAAAAAATACTTAAGGAGGTTCTTAAAAATCAATAACATTCTGGCATATTTTTGGACTTAATTTTAAATGTAAAAGCATGATAATTGAAGTGATTTGGAATCAAACAGTTGTTTTCATTTTTCAATAAATGAATTACAACTTATGTAGTTCCTGAATAAGAGAACCTTACAATTTGATGTGTTTGAGAACAAAACTGAATTTTAAAAATATGTCAAAAAGTAGGCTGCATGGATTTAAGAACAACTTTAAATTAGTGTTAAAAAATTCATTATTATTATTTTTTTAAGTAAAATTATGATTGTTACACAAAAACATTTAGCATTATTTGCTTGCTTAAAAATTATTATATTGTCCTAATTTCTTATGTACAATACAATTCAACTAAGAGACATAGTGGAAGTTGTAACTGTCAACCAGTGGAGAATCATACAGAGGGAAAATAGACATTCTCTAGTCAACATTTATATTTCAAGACTTTCAAAGTGAGATTGAGATATGAACTTGCAGAATTCTGTTGTTGCTACATCATTTTTTTTTTTTTTTTTTTTTTTTTTTTTTTTTGTTTCCTGTTAATATATCAGAAGTTTTCACTTCGAAAAATCATCACAGATTTTTTTTTTTTTTCTTAAGAAAACTAGATTATAAAAAAATAAAAACCCTGCTTTATTGGTAGATTCTATTTATATGTTAGACTGGCTAAAATTAATAAATACTTTTATTTTAAAATATGTATTTGGCACTCTGGTGTGTTAACAAAATTTGCAGGTGAGACAGATTTTTAATGTTTTCAAATGACATTTTTTTCAAAACCTCCATAAGATATTACAAACTTAAAATGATGACAATACAATTTAGTGATCTATCTATTTTTTTGGTAACAATGCCTTTGGCCTTGTCTGAAAGAAATGGTAACACCAGTCTGTTACTAAAAATGAAATAAAAAGGAACATGCTGGAAATAAAATTCACTGAAAATAAAAGGAATGTAACAAATAAAAAACTCAAAGGAAAGAAGAATCCAGATTCTGTAGCACACAGATGAAAGACTATAGATAGCTATCAAAACCAAATATACTAGGGATGAAATTAAGATATGATAAAGCTATAGAAAAGTACAAAATGTATTAAATAAAATCAGAAGGAGCACTCCTCAAATTTAGGCCACAAATTGCCAGTTGTGGTAACAATGCCTCTTTCTTCTCAGTTTTACATATTTTTTTAAGCTCTATAATCATGTTACTGCAAATGTTACTTTACATTATCATAAAAAAACAAATATTTATTTTATGTGGAATGTTAAGAGGCTACTTCACTCACATGAAAACACCCGCTCACTAATCTTAATCCTATGGGACAATTATTTTATAATATCTCGTTTGCATTTCACTATTTTAATTTTTTTTTTTTTTTTTTTTGCATTGAATAGCTGAGGTTGATCCCTACACAAGACCTTTTTCACTTTTTCGATTTTGTTTGCAGGTATTTTTTATTAGCATAATTTCACTTTTGAAACTGGTTTCGAAAGTGAAAGTGTCGTCATAAAAGAAATCTACAAACAAATTAGAAAAAGTAAAAAAAGGGCTTAGGTAGCGATCGACCTCAGCTATCCAATACAAAAAACATTTGAAAATAGTGAAATGCAAATGAGATATTATAAAATAACTGTCCCATAGGATTAACATTAGCGAGTGGGTGTTTTCACATGAGTGAAGTAACCTCTTAACAGATAAAAAATGTAATATATATATACATATATATATATATATATATAAATCTGTACATTAAAATTACAGTTTCAAAGAAACTTTATTTGAAAATACAACATTTTGTGTTTTATTCAATGGCATAAAGATTGAAATTAGACGATATTTAGATGCAAAGTTATATGTTATCAAAACAAAATCGATAGCCCATGCAAAGTCTTCTAGTGGTACTTTGAACTTAGCATTACTGCCACATATGTTTACAGTTACAGACTGTCACATCCCCAATAGAAGTTTGGCAGGGTTCGTACAGACTTCAGAAGAAAAAATCCAAGGAGTGTAGAAGAATTCTAAGAACTCTAACAATTTTAAAGGATTTATTTTATTTTTTTTTTTTTTTAAGTACACTGTCCTCTTATGTAACATGCACAATTTCTAATAAGAAAAAAGATTAACAGAAAAGTATTCCAAAATATCTTGTATACTATTAGAATTTAATGTCAAGTGCTACAATTGCACAGTATTCACAATGTATTGCTTACTGGTTTCATACATTTAAATAAAAAAAATTCGAGTCCTTTGTTTTATGCAATAGCTAAAATGGTCATATACATAGATGCCAGTCAAATCCCAAATACTCACCATGCATCACATGGACTTAAAATTTTAAAGTAAATTTTGGAGGGGAAAAACACATGGAACATATGAAAAAATATGGTTTTACTCTTTTGAATGGAAAGAAAACAACTTGTAATCACACTAATCATTTGAATTTTAATTTTTTTAAGCAGAAAAAGATTTTTTATTTTACTTCCTTTAAAAGTGAATTGCTTTCATGACATATCTAAGAAAGATGATTAATTACGGCAATATTATTCAGTGTATGAGGTACGTCTCTATTTTCTTATCTTGTATGCTTCAATTAAGTGCATGAAGTTACTTGATTTTGCTTCTCAAAATTCTAAGGAGTTTATAAGGAGTATTTTGTATGTCTAAGAAGTTCTAAACACTGCTTGGAAACTTTTTCATTTATAAGGAGTTTCTAAGTAGTCTAACGAGTCTGTACAACCCTGAAGTTTGGTGACATTTCAATCATTAGGAATGCTACTGTTGTACCTCCCACTTCAACAGACAGAACAGTAGAACAACCATGCAGCTTTAATATAACATTGATGTTTCACCTGTTGCAAGAGAATGTCTATTACAAACAAAAGCTTTCAGTTCAACCTTGCACATATTTGGTTAGAAAAGATGAGTTTTCAGTGTTATTGTTTTTCTCCTTATCCTTTATAGTGCAACTCATGTGCATTAGTAGAGGGAGGGGAAATAAAAAATATTACATGAATTTTATTTAACTTTCATGATTTTGAAAAAAAAAAAAAAAAAAAGACAAATTTCTTTTTACAAGCTAACTGCAAATAAGTAAGCATTAAAAGAAAATATATATATATAAATGCAAATAAAATGTTTTTATTATAATGAAACATCACAGACTTATCACAAAACTTCCCCAAAATAAATTTTTCATTTATTTTTCATTTTAAATTACCTTTTTTTTTTTTCATTGAATTACACTAAAAAATATGACATAAAAAAATTAATGATCACATTCATTATAGCTTTCCTGCTTCTGCTCAAATTTCTGGTAATGTAAGAAATGGAAAACAATGAAATATTTTAAGCCAACAATTTAAAAGCCAACATTATTTAAAAGAAAAATTATCAAAATTCATATTTAAAAAAATAGAAGTTGCAATAATAAGTTCAAAAGATATGACGAATGTGTTACTAAGGGTATTTGATTGCATGAAAAAAATTACCTACATGATAATATAAGGAATTTTTTTAATTAAATCAACTGATTAAAAACAAAATTACATCTTAAAATATTAAATTTTCCAAAATCTATAAATGCAACAAAAATAAGAGATGACAATTATTATTTGTATTACAACTTCATTAATTATTTATAAGAGTAAACTATGGAGAATGCAACAATAAAACATTTTTAATAAAATAAAAATTGTTGGATTTAAAATTTTTAAATCAAAAGTAACGCTAATCGAAATTTGAAAATTAACAAAATAAAGAATTAGTTTTCAAAAAATAGCTTTCAAAATTTATAAAAATTTATGTCCAAAACAAAATAATCATTTGAATATTAATTATTATATTTTCATTATAGCATAGCATTTGTTTTAAAATGCTTATTTATATACACATAAACTAAACATAGTTTTCTCACAAACGTATCATTTTATTTTTTACATACAAATGACAAAAATAATAATTTGCTAATGCATATGAAATTTGTTAAAATTTAGAGCATTCCTTAAAAAAAAATTCCACTCAACAATGTGAAACTTTTTGACACATTTACAAACTTATTTTTAAATGTAAAAAGCATGACACTTGCAGGCATGAATACTAAAGTGATTTGTAATACAGTTTTTTCATTTTTGCGATAAATTAATTGTATTTTGAGTTATAAGCAATTGTTGTCTAGTGATGGCAGGTTTTTTCCTTTTCCTGTGCTATCTTATCTGAAAATTCAGTTAAAAATGCCAACTTTGAAAGCATTTCTTCAGCGATTTTCTGCCTTTACCAAAAAATTGAAAAACTGTTTAATTAGATATTCTTAATAACAGAACCTGCCAATTTCATGTCTTTTCAAACAAAAGTGAGTTCAGAAATGTTTTAGAAAGTAGCCAGTTTGGATTAGAGAACAGCTTTAAATGTTTTACAGAAATAACAAATATTCAATATATACTGTTAATAACTATCTGGTTCAATGTAACTCAAACAAAAACTATCATTGATCAATCAACATAATAGGTTTAATAATTTCATTTTTATTTACTTTTTTTTTGGTCTTATGAAAAATTTTAGCATGTAATGAATTCATAAAGTAATTTGGTACTAAATGAATACAGAATAATAAATATAATTGGACTAGTCAAATTATAAATAAAGCAATCCAATGCCAAATTTTAAAACCATAAGAAATATGATAAAAGAAAGATTCTCTTCACCACAGTTTAAAGTTTAAAATACAGTAGAACCCCAATTATCCAAATCCCGGTTATCCGAAAATCGGCTGAACCGAAAGACCTTAACCCCCCCCCCCTTTTTTTTATGAAAAATTTAATTTTAAAATAAACATGCTGTTTATGAAATAAATAAGCAGCGTGAACTTACTTATTTGGACTATTGCGTAAATGCAGGCATTTTATTGCATACACATACAGCACTTCATTTCTTTACAAAATATGTTGTGATTTTTGTTTGTTTTTCAACTTCGCATTGCTTCAATGCTGCCTTATCACACCACCTTTTAAACAACAACAGATCTGACCCTGTTCCATCTTCCTGCACTTCAATATATTGAGGTGCCAATATCAACTTTTTCAACTCATTGAGCTCTTCATGCTTATAAAAATCCGTTTGCGCTTTAAAGTATTACTCATCGTAAATAAAGTTTGGAGGAAATTAAAACACGTGTAAACAGGAAGGGGAAATCGAATAGAATACGGACTCTTGCAGCACCTGCAAGCCCAAACGCTTTACCTGACTGTGAGGAAGTGAGAAGTGTGAGTAGCGTCATCTGGTAGAATAAAATTAGGAAGAATCCCAGTTATCCGAAAATTCCTATGGAACCACGGTTAACCGAAAATCCTTTGGTCCCACACTTTTCGGATAAACGGGGTTTTACTGTAATAATAATATGACCATTAAAAAACAATTTTTAAAATAATAAATTCGATATACACAGTGATGCCGGGAATGTGCTATAGTGCATCATCTAAGCAAAAAATTGGAGAAGGGATGCATTAATATAATTTTTATGGGTCCTTCAGGATGCATAATTTTTTTTGTTGAAAGATCATAAAAGAAGTATATATTGTGTAAAATACATTAACTCTGTCTTATTTCAAAAAGAGGGGTCCCCTTTTGTAAAAAAAGACACGATTTTTTGGAAGTATCTGGGTCCCAGGGACCCTGGATTTCAAAAGCTTAGTAGCATCACCAGAGGTCTGTCCAGACTTTTTTCACAGGGTCCTGTTTTTGTGAAATTGTGAACAGCTTTTTATATTTGTGAAAAATCTAATCATAATTTTGTGAATTTGAAATGGTGAAGAAGGTGAAATGGTGAGAAGGGATGCATTAATATAATTTTTATGGGTCCTTCAGGATGCATAATTTTTTTTGTTGAAAGATCACAAAAGAAGTATATATTGTGTAAAATACATTAACTCTGTCTTATTTCAAAAAGAGGGGTCCCTTTTTGTAAAAAAAGACACGATTTTTTGGAAGTATCTGGGTCCCAGGGACCCTGGATTTCAAAAGCTTAGTAGCATCACCAGAGGTCTGTCCAGACTTTTTTCACAGGGTCCTGTTTTTGTGAAATTGTGAACAGCTTTTTATATTTGTGAAAAATCTAATCATAATTTTGTGAATTTGAAATGGTCGTTATATTCAGGTTCTTGTTTATGCATTTTTAAGTAGATATATGGATATAAATTACATATATTTTCTTTATATATGTAAAAGTGAGAGGTTAGATTTTACTTTTAAATGATTAATTTGTGAAATGTTTGGTTTAAAGATGGAAAAAGTTTGTGAAAAACCTATTTTTAGGACAAATAATTCTGTGAAGGGTCCTGTTTTAGGGAAAATAATTTTGTGAAGGGTCCTGTTTTAGAGAAATTAATTTTTTGAAGGGTCCTTTTTTTAAATGAAAAATTTTGTGAAGAGTCCTTTAAAGGACCTAATTTTTTCCTAAACAGATCCCTGATCACTGATATATAAATAAAAATAAAAAATATAAATAAAAATAAAAAATATAAATAAAAATTATCTATTATAAGCAAAAACTTATTAAATGAATTTGATTTAAAACAAAAATTATTTGGTAATAAATCAATATTACTGAATAACAAATATAATTTTACTAATAAATTTATAAATAAGGTAATCTGATACCAAATTTCAAAAGAATATTTTCAAAAATATTAATTAATTGCACCAAGTAATTTAAAAAAAATAAAGAAAATTAAATTCAATATTTATAAATAGAAAATTATTCATCATAAGCAGAAACATATTAAATGAATTCGATAAAAAACAAAATTAATTTTGTAATAAATCTATTGAATAGAAAATATAATTTGAGAAGTAAATTTAATAATTAGGGAAATCTCATTGTAATTTTTTTTAAATAAAAATAATAAAAATTAAATTAAATTAACAGTACTCAAAACAATAGAAAAAATATGAGAATAGAAAAAATCCATCCCTATAACTTCAAGATAATGAATATAATCTGATCATTCTAAAATCTAAAAGCAGTAAAAGAATTAAATTTAACATTCAGAAACAGAAAAAACAATTACCCATTATAAGCTGTAATACATCGCTCCAACTGATGAAGTTTCGAAGGAGAGAAATCGCCATATAGATAAAAGTGCCTCTTTTTGAAGAAATTGGGCAAATCTGGCAACGGTAAATCTGAGATATCTGGCTTTTCTGAAAGTTCTACTTCCTTACTAACACCATTCATCTTGGCCTTCTTTTGACTTCTTTTCTCTTGAACCCTAATAGACCAAAAAAATTATAAAATAATTTGTAAAATCCAAAAGAAATTTTTTTTCAGTTACATGTAAAGGGTCATCTATTAATTATGTCATACTTCCAGAGAAGTGTGTTGTGTATGTGTGTGGAGGGGAGGAGGGGGGTGGGGGGGGATCCACAAAGTGTGACAAGAGGAATAGAAGAATTATCACATTGTGATTAACATTTAAAATATGAAAATTAAATATATATTATTTGCAAGCAGCATAGTAAAGTTCATTTTAAAAATATGTATATCATTACTTAACTTAAGCAATACAGTAAATCCTCTAAATAATAAACACCTCAGGAGCACGGAAATTGTCTGCTATTCAGAGGTGTCTGCTATTGGGAAAACCTCGGAAATTCACAAAATCGCTTAGAAAGAATCTCAGAATCACAAAGAAAGTGAAATCTCAGAATCACAGAATCGCAAAGAAATGCTTAATGTTTCATTAATCATACAATAGAGATTTCAGATTTAATCAGAAATTAAAATTATTTTTTAAGCAATAAAACTGAAATGAAATTGTACATACATTTTTTTTACTGTTTATTACATTCTTATGAAAAAAAAAAAATCTGTTACAAAAGTTTGCTTTTGCTTGCAATTACATGTAATTTGTTTAATATGTGAAGTTTTAAGTACTGGCAATAATTAAATCCTTCTGAATCACTTTTATTTTACGAAAAAATTGTGTAACTGTTTACTGCATTTTACCACTTCTTAGAAATTTTTTATATTGCAGGAAACATCTCCAGTTTCAGTATCTGATTCATCATCACTAATAGAGTCAGCTTTTGTTGATTCTGAAGGAACATAATCACATACATCAACTGATTCTTATTCAATAGGCTCATCATCAACGTTAATAAAAATGTCGGCAATTTCTTCACTCCAGATACATTTCATTAATTCACTTATTTCACTTAATTCTTCATTTGTGTCAGAAATAAGTGTTTCAACTTATATATTAAAGCAAGAAGCAAAAGTCTTAATGTTTCAGTGCAAATTCGACCTTACTGTGCATGCCTCAACTTTTTTGAACAGTGAATAAAGACGGAAATACAATTAAGAAGAATCAAGAGCGCTGGGGAAAGAATAGTTCATCTATTGGCCTGCACTGCTCACAACCCTACCGCTAGGAAATACTCCTACTAAATTCTTCTTAATTCTATTCTTATTTCCCCTTCCTGGAACGAGCATCCATTCTTTCTCCTGCTTTGTTTGAGAGACGGATGAACAAAAAGGAATTGGAGGTTGCAAGGGGAAGGGAGGGATTGAAAAGAGAGTGAGGTGCTTTCACTTTTTTTGAAGGCAGGAATGAAAAGATAAATGGGAGGGGGGGGGGAGTTCTCCCCTTCTATAGAATTTGAAAAAAGGGTTGTTTTCTCGGAAAGAAAACATTTATTTTACAACCTGATAGTAATACTTCTGACATAATTTTTACACAGGCTATATTTATAACCATTAAAAATTTTAAAGGGTTTGGAAAACAAAAGCTTTGTTTTTTTATGTTTTCTTATGAGCACTTTTATCACTAATTATCAGTATTTTTTATTTGGGGTTCATTTAAGGTTTTATCAGGGGCCCGGGCAATGCCGGACGGGTCAACTAGTTTTCTTTTAATATAAAGCCTGCTTTTCTGAAACATTGTCATTAGGGTGGTCCTTATTTTTGAAGTTTTAAAATTCATTGCTCCCACCCTCTAAATTTGTTCCATTATATCTAAAAATAATTCTTGTAAAATATAATCACTAAAAACTAATATTTATAGGTAGCTCAAGCAAGCATAAGTTTTATAATTTGGGGTCATTTTGTTGTTTTCTTCTCCTTTCTCTTGAAAAAATATATTTAATCTCAGTTGTAATAAAATTATTTTAATAGATTAAAAAGTCACTTATGTACACTATCAAATCCATAAAAGCATTTGTGAATGTAATTATTAAGTTAATTATCCCAAAATAATTCATTGATATAAAGATATAAATGTCTGGAATTATTTAAAGAATGAAGACTGGTTAAAGAAGAAGAAAGAAAACTGAAAAGCATGCATTTTCTTCAAAATTAGATAACTTATTCCATATTGCTCATGCCAATGCATTAAACATAATCAAAATAGCTGAAGATAGAAATTTCTTGCTAGCACAGCAAGAAGATGGCAGACGGGCATCAATGATTGGTACTGACATAAATAAATCTCTTGTGGATGGAATTGATTGCTTAAAAAAAGCAGAATCTTCTGAAGAAAAGATTAGAAAAAATGAAATGTTCACAGGAGAAAGAAACAAAAATAGCAGTACTTGAATCTTCTACAGATAGCTCAAATGAAGAAGATAGAAATGAATGAAAATTAACATCGCGATCAGGAAATAAAAATTTTACAGGATGCAGCATGAGATCCTGGTCCATCCAAAGCTAAGAGAGCGGAGGGCATATGGATATTATAACTCTATATCTAGCAACAGCTGTAGACAGGACAAAAGTATCAGGCAGTATTTGTAGTTATCGAAACTGCAGAGTTTAGGATATGTATTAAAGAAGTCAGTCTCGTTGAAAAAGAATTGTTCATGGAATTAAACAATCACAAAAATTAAAAGAATGGCTACAAAAAAATGTTCCTCTCATTGTCCATATAAATGGGAAACTTTTACCAGAATTAACTGATAAAGAGAAACTAGATAAACTACTAATTATAATTTCCAGAAAATGAGTTTCTCAGTTGCTAAACTACTTTCTGGAACAGGCAAAGCACAAGACTTGCAATTTATATGCAAAGTTTTCAATAAATGGGATATTGCAGATAAAGTGATTGGAATGAGCATTGATACCACATAAGCAAATACTGCAAATGATAAAGGTGCTTGTGTATATTTAGAAGAAAAGCTTGAGAAGAAATTTTTTTTTTGCCTGCCGTCATCATATTATGGAAATTATTAGAAAAGTATTTCATAATTCTTTGTGAACTTTGTCATCAAGTCCAGAAGTACCTTTATTCAAACATTTTCAATGGTACTGTGGATTTCTAGATATAGACAAATTTGAAACAGGTTTGAAAGATAATATTAGAGTTCTTGTACAAAATGTAAAAGATGAAATTTTGGAGTTTGCTACTAGAAAAGAATCATGATCAACACCATCAGCACCTGGACCAACAGATGATTATCAAGAATTTGCAGAACTTGTTATTATTTTCCTTGGAGGAATACCTGTCAGGAGAATTTGTTTCATGCTTCCCAGGGCAATGCATGATGCTCCTTGGATGTCTAAGATGATATATTCTTTGAAGATATTCATCTTTAAGTCCCAATTCATGGTTACCAAAAAGGAAGAAAGAGGTTTTCGTGATGTTTGTTTTTATAGTAAGTGTATTTTAAAGTTTGGATTACTGCTTCAATAACAGAAACGTCACCAAACAATGACTTTCAGTTAATGAATAGTTTATTAGAGTATTCAAGAATACATGAAGAAATTGCAAAAGCTACAGCTGAAAATTTTTCAAAGAATCTGTAATATTTGTTAGATTTTTCTGGACTGTCCCTTTTCGATAGCCATGTACTTGTATTAGAATCCTGAGAAGAAGATAACTGTTGCCCTTAAACATTTTCATGAAAAGAAGTTTGAAGATTTTTTTTACCAAAGTATCTTTCAAGCTGTTCAAAGAAATGAATTTACCCCAAGGATTCTTTCAAGTAGACACTGGACATTGGAACACAAATTCTGATAAGATTGCATTAGAAATGGTGCAATCTATTAAAGTGGTAAACGATCATGCTGAGAAGTATTGCTTTGACCAAAGAATACACTAGAATTCTTGCACGAAATGAACCTCAGTTTTCAGCTATTGGTGAATGTTGTGGAGGAACACTGGAAAGCTTATCCTTACTGCAGAAAAATGGACTTAACAAATTAATCTAATTACTAATACTTTCATACTTTAAACTTTTTATATGCTTAATATTGTGCTTTTATGTTATATAAAATATGAAAATAATTTATCGGACATTTTATAGAATTAAGACATACCTGATGTGCAATATGATAAAATGAATGACATCGAAAACAACGTTTTACAGGGATAAATCTGATTACAGTATATTTTTTGTCTTGAATAGTTATTTGTTTAAGCTCCAGTAATATTTTTGCAATAGGAAACGACATCTCAAATATCCAGTTGTACTCATCTGTATCCCTAAGTTTACATTTCCTTATAAATTGTATAGAGGACACAGGTTTTTGAAGAATATCAGAAATTCCAAATAAAATTTCTGGTATATTAAATTTTAAAGGTAATTTACAAATAATGATGCGAACCGGTTTATTATGCATTTTAGTAGGTGAACAAATAGGAATGTTTTCTGAAAGATCAAGCTTACTAGAAATATTTGATTGCTGCATATCAATTTTTTTATGTGCTAAATCATCGAATGAGTTCTCATCATCTGTAATTTGTGAAATATCCGTCTGTGTAAAAATATTATGCACATTTCGGGGTAACATATAAGTGTTATGGGAAGTATCGTTTACATTTTTAACATCATCAAAGACTTCATGTATATTTTCTACCTTTTGGGCATGAAGTCGTTCTAATAATTTTTTTATTAAGCGAAATTAAATTAATTTTGTCTAGTACCAATTTATCAAATTCCTTCATGACAAAAATATCATAAAATTGCAAAAGACTGTCAAATTGGCGTTCCAGAACAACCTGAAATTTGCATAATTTGGCAGAGAGAGCAGAATTGCCCTGCAATTTTATGTGATCATGCAGCTCATTTAATTGGGAGTTAAACTCTGGAGCACTTTTTAACAAATCCCTGAATACATAAGACCATGAAATATCACAAAATATTTTGATTTTGTTCGGAACTAGAAACAGTAGTTTCAGATACTGGTGATGCCTGAGTGGATGTCATTTTCTGCACTCTGGTCCTAGATTTATTTTGTGAATTTTTTTTAATAGGCATGAATATGGAAAAGATATACACAAAACATTAAAAGAGGTGAAGGGAGTGCATGAATTGCAAAAATTTAAAATGTCATATATTCTTACCAATATGATAAAAATGGCATGAGGGTATAAATACACCAGTAAAATACACAAGACCAGATACACAAAAAGGCAAAGAGTTTACTCAAAGCAGTGCATACCTACAGTATAAATTAAAATATCATATCATGAGATCATATTTAGAGTATTTACCATAATATTATTAACTTAGAGTTAAAAACTGAATGCAACCCAAAATGTGAATAGAAATATATCAAAATTTAAAATACAACAAAAACTGATAATTTTTTTTTTTTTTTTTAAAGATTAAAATATTTAAAACCTTAGAGATCTCTAAAATGATAAGCAGTGGCTTCAAATGTATAAAAATACAACAAAATAATAAAACGAAGCAAAATTTGAATAAAATTTATCAGTCATGAAAAAATTCAGATATAAATAAAATTCAGTATCATTTTAACTTCGAAAGATCTCTGACAGTTAGAAATAATCTGCTTCTTACCTGTACGCCACAAATATACTAAACTACACTTGGAAATATTTAACTTATACGCTTTATTAAATATTAAAAGTTCCAAAAAAATATTACAGTTCTTGCACTGTCAAAGTTTATCTCATCATAAACATGAAAATATCATTTGAAATTACCATAAAAAACTAATTTCATAAAATTTAAAATTTTAATAAAAATAAGAATTTTCTGCTTTTTCGTTTTCTTTTTTTATATATATATCAACACATTAAGAATAAAAACTCTTACCTGTAACACAAGTAAATATCCATTGTATAACAAATTTGAGAAAACACCTAGCAATAGAAAAAAACACCGAAAATAATATATCTATTTTTTCGTTTTAAATTAACACAGATGAAAACGGATTTTGTGATTTGTATCACTATGAATAAGTATTCCTTTACACAATGGAATTGCAGTTGGAGGAATGAATAATTTTTTTTTTTTTTAATTGGAGATAGAGTTCAACAACATTTGCAAGCACAGTTATTTTCCTCATCATTGATTGTTACAGCAATAAAAAGAAAAAAAGTTTTCGTTAAAACCGATGGATAGGCATTCAATAACCTTGAATTTTTATCGAAACTAAGTTAGAAAGAGTTTTCCGATTATAAGAACCGCAACGCATGATTAGGAAGTCAATTCGATGAGCACATTATGTTTCGTTCTTTCTTTTTTTTTTCTCTTTATGCTGAAACACAGTCAAAGTTTCTCGAATTTATATGATGAAACCACACAGTGCATAATCATGAGTTGAAATTCACTGAAATTAGCGGCATATTTCATACATGTAAACTGGAGAAATTTTATCGACGAAGAAAAACAATCTTTTTGAAATAATGAAAGCATATAGAATCGGTTGAATGAAGTTATAATCTTAACACATTGGAAAAATATAAGTTGCACGAAAAAGACTGCGAGAAAATTTTTAATTATATATCCAGCTGGAATTTCTTTCTTTCTTTCTTTTTTTTTTTTTTGAAAGTAAAAATTTTTTGAAGGCAATTTTTTTTTGAAGGCGTATTTATCACAGGCACAGGTTAAAAAAAACTGCACAAAAGATCCTAGGTTGAAACAGTTTATCACTTACGTGGCACGGAAAAGGCATATTTAACTAACATGAACCGCAGGACAAATCTAGGCACATATCGAAGATGTAGAAAAATTCAGGCACATTTCGAAGATGTAGACAAATTCAGGCACATTTCGAAGATGTAGACACAAGAGGAGTCACGACAGCAGAAAAATAAAAAAAATCCACACATTGAGTAGTTGATATAGAGTTCCTTGGCGCACACCCTATGGAAATTGTTTTGTGAAAAATCCAGTTCATGAAAATTAGGCACCAATCTTATATGATAAAGGACTGGTGAAGGTTCGGAGTAGAATCAAAAATGGTTCGGAGTATGGGATAGACGAAGAATTGTAGTAGCATCTGAAATATAGGAAAATTGTTTTCGGTGGGACATAAGCATTTAGGTCCCGAGTGACGTATAGTGAATTGCATATGTTGTTTCCCGTAATAACTCAAGTTGACGACATCCTGTTGAGAACTGGAAAAGTTTTGTTTCGACGAGGAAGAATCAAGAAGAATTTGACAAACATCTTTTCTTTATTTTAAAAACGATGAAAAGAAGACATATCCATAAAGTTATTCCACAGTTAATAATCCAAGGGTATGAGGAATCACATCTTGTATGATGGGGTGACAATCCAAATTTTTGACAGAGGAGCGAAGTAAGAATATCGAGAACTTAGGCTGCATATCCGAATTTTAAAAAGTGGGAAAGTGCTTTAGGAGGGTACCATAAGGGTGGCCAAGGGGCCGGAATATTTTAGAGATGTTACATCGCTGAGATCAGAGAGGAAAGTGTCTTTTTGTTAATGACAGCGTGCGTTGGAAAATACGCCAAACCATTTACATTTTTAGAGCCAAGAGTATTGTATTTTTGCGTGGGAATTGTAACCGTTACATATACATCAGATGAACTTCATAATTGACGTCAGTGGTAGGGAAATCTTTATTGGCGAAGATTGCACTTTGGCAAAAAAAGAGAGTGAAATAGAATTTTAGTGGTTAGTTGTTTTGAGAAAATGCAGGAAAGATATTTCAGAAATATGTTATAAGGCGTCACTCAGACGGAATTAACATCTGGATTCAGTATGAAGTCAAAACTGACCATGAGAAAGGAAACATTTTATGCCTTGGATAATTTCATTTACATTGATGTGTGGGAGACCGAATAAAGTACGTTAATGATAATTTACAAACAATATGTATGATTTTGACTAAAAGTTATCGTTGAAAGAGAATGATAAAAAGGTGCGTGTTTTAACAGCCGGGAATGTATATAAGTTATGATAATGCAGAAAGGGGAAAGTATATTTAATAAATACTTAAAATATAGATTTCTTTAACTTTTGAAAAAGATATATATGGTATCTTTACCATAATTTTGACTTACTTTTCTCTTGTCAATAACATAATGTTTTTAAGTGTAATCGCCAAACTTTAGCAATCTTGAGCTACCTCTAAATATATTTCTTTTTCATTCAAACTTTTCCTACTTTGTTTTTTACTGTATTGGAACAAATTTTGAGGGTGAGACAGAAGAAAATTTTTAAAAAGTTAAAATCGATCATATAAGGACCACCCTAATTGTCATACACTTTTCTGTTTTATGCAGCTGAGGAAATTCAAATTATAGCATCAAGGGTATTAACTAATTTTAGGCAATTCTCAAGTGTATTCATAGAATCTAACTTTTAAAGAATGTGGCACAATAAAAGCTTTCTGTACCAGGCTTTACAATTCCGTATTACGCCTTGATCAAGGGGTTGGCATACAGAAGTTGTGTTTAGGGGAAAAACACAATTTTAACATTGTCCAATTTCAAATGTTTAGGATGAGAAGTTGAATGTGCAAAAACAAGAACCTTTTTTTTTTGTTTCGTTTTTCATTCTATTATCAAAGAAAGTTAACCATTCTAACATTAAAGAACTGGTCACCCACGCTTTTTTATTCGCTCTCCACATAACACCAAATTTTTTTAATTTGATGTTCTTTGGGAAACACCTGGGTTTCAGAGATTTTCCAATTATAAGAGGGATTTCAAATTCTCCTAGTACACTGCAACTTAATAAAATAGTGAGTTACTCTTTTGACATTTTTTCATCGATACAGTCATCTTTTTTAAAACACAAAGTCTTATTCAGAAAAATTCTGAAAAAGAGTCCTGTTTCATCAGCATAAAAAATATTTCTCTCCTCATAACTTTCAGAAATTGATTGCAGTCATTAATGCCAATCTTCCAGTTCTTTAAGATATGCAGATTTTGCTTCTCCACTCAGACTGAATTTCAGACATCATTCCATCTTATCTCCTTAATTTAGAACTTTGTAATGAAAAAACTGCTATTATTACATTTAAAAAAAAAAATAGAAATTGAGTAATAAAATGATTTGGTCCAGCCATATTTGGACTATGTTATAAGATAAATTTAACAATGTATGAAATGATCTATATTGTACAAAAATTTATAATATGTGCAACTTCTGGTCCCAAGGAATGCAATATAAATATATTCTACTGTATATGGATATGTTCCAAATATATTTGGCGATGTTTACAAGGTAAGTTTAATGATGTGTGAAATGCAATCTATAAAATGCAAAATTCTATAACATGCAAAATTCTGTAATGCACACAACCTCTCGTCTCAAGGTGTATATTATAAAGATCTACAACAGGGATTCCCAAACTTTTAAACCGACGTACCACTAAATCGAAATTTATACTTCCGCGTACCACCAAGTAACAAACGTAAAGCTAATATAGAAAAACCTGTAAAAAGGAACCTGTCAAAAACAAAATATATAGCTAATCTTTTATGTTTCTATCTTAGCATGTTTTATTATATTTAAAAATGAATTATTACAATACTAAATTTATACTTAGACTGACTGCTTTATTTATAATAACTTTCAAGTAAAAAGTAGTACCATCATTAATTTTTAATAATGCATACAATACCAAAATACAGTGTCTTGGTATAGGAAAAAAAGCTACAATACTTAATGACATATTGGTGCACACTGATTTATATACTGTTATAGTAGGCTGATTGCACTAAATTGCTTCTATCGCTAATCAAAAGGGTGGGCTTGTTTTATCAAGCACAGTTTCCTCATGTCTGGCTCAATATTAGGTAGTTTTAGTCATAAGTCAGATTCGATGTTTAGTTTATTCCTGTATTGTTTTTCATATAAAGAAGGGAGGAAAAGCACATTCACAGAGACATGTGGTGTTAAACATAGGTAGAGTTTGATGATATTGGATGGTACTCGGATATTCTCGCTAATGAAAATTCTGTTACATTCATCCTTTTGAATGTGGACTCCAGTAATCCATAGAACTGAATAAGCTCACTTATTTCTTCTCTCGTGAGAGAAAGTGGCAGGATGTCTCAGATGAGAAACGAATTTCTTATCCAAAGCTTGTTAGTCCATTTAACATAGGCTCATTACAACTGTATCAATAATCTGCATACCTTTAAATATGACAAGAATGTTGTGCAGTAGGCAAACACTTGCAAGTTTTTTTATACATTTATGCATATACCACCTCAATACATATGTACAATGCTTTACCTCAAATCCACACTGCATAAGATCACAGTTTTTGTTTGATTTCAGATCACCATTTTGAATAAACTTACTCTGTTAAAAACTGATTTCTGTGATATAGAAAGAAACTATACACATTTTATACAAGAGAAGAAAAATATTTCTATCAACAGAATGAATTAATTTATGAATTATGTTTGAAATAAAACTTTTATTTCAGAAGCTTTTCTAGTAGAAAGAGAACAATGGGTTATAAATTACACTTGGAATTTTATTTTATTTTAACTCCTACACAATATCCTCTTACTTCCAAGCATCCAAATTTTACCTTCAGATAATTCAATTTATAAAGCATGTTTAAAAACAGTTCTTTCTTTAATTAAAAATACTTCATTAATTAATTTTAAAATTAGGTCTTTATTAAAAATTTTAATTTTAATCCATATAAATCTAATAATTATGTTTTTAATTCTGGAAAATCTATTACATCATTAGCAGTGTGTGTGAATTTCAGAAAGTCTGCTATAACAAACATTTCCTGTAACAAGAAAATAGACAAAGCATTTACAAATCTTAAATCGCATTCGAAAATGTTTTGAAAATTTCCAAGTTAAGAAACACAAGACCATTTTTGAATCCATAATAATATGCTGCATTCTGTACTTTAATCCATGTACCAGTATCGGACTTCTGTGTACCAGTAGTCAGAGCTTAGCATACCTATACTGGTATGCGTACCATAGTTTGGGAACCTCTGTTCTACAGTATAAATAAATATTATACATATGTATTGTTATCATACACATAGATGTACTTAAGTTTAGATTTATGCAATTGTAGTAATTATACAAAGTATAGTTGCAAAAAAATGGCTGCCTTGTTATTTGGTTTGTTATTTGTGTTGCTAATTAATGAAATATCTTACTTTCAATTTTATTATGTCTATAATTAGTAAATATAACTGTATTAACAAAAGGGTAAACATATAGTTTATGCTCTTTAATATAAACTAATTAGAGGTGTAATTGTTTTGGAAACGTAGAATTCTTGATAGTCATTCAATACATTAATGCAAGGAGAAAAAAAAAATCTGATTTTAGTAATAAATGAAAAAAAAAATCTTTTTTTTTATTGGGATTTTTTTACACCTAGTCAGCACCTATGCTTTCAAGATTCCCAGCATGGAACTGAATAGGGGGGGGGGGGGGGGGTGTCAAATCAGCTTTTTGATGAAATCCCATGTGCGAAAACTGTGCAAAAAACACTATATTATTTAACATGTTATTTAAAATATGTGCTTGTTTTAAATAATTTAGAAAATTAAAAAGTAAAATGGATTTAAAATAAATAATTGAAATTTGATATAGTTTGCAAACATTATTAGAAGACAAATATTAAATTCAGATATCTAATTGTATTTTTTTTTTTTTAAGTACACAATATTTTACATATGAAAATACTTTATCTAAACTTTTATAAAAAGTTTGAATTAGGATTTTAAAGACTAATATGATAAAAGCTCATTTCATTTTCATATGCAGTATTCAGAGCCAAAGTGGATTAAGTCCAAAAGTATAAAAAAAGGTTTGTCTGTTGCGTATTAATACTTGTTAATGGTGTATATTTCCAGAGCCATAGTGAACCAAGTCCCATTTTCACTGTGTTGTATTCATATGATCGACCTTATGTAAAAAACATTTCAGGGTCAAAGTGGATCATGTCCAATAAATTCCAACTTAAAATTAAATTGCCACCTTAATTATTGTTTTTGAATTTTCAAATTATGACCCATATTTAAGTTAGTCTTCATAGTACAGCAATAGAAAGAATATTATCCCCTAAATCAATTTAGGCTTCAACTAGTGTTAATAAACTTTAACATTGATTATCTTAAAACATTTATGGACTTGATCCACTTTAGCTCTGAATGCTTCATATGTAGACTACATACAAATTCTGAAATACAACTGCAGAAACCTGTTTTAACTTCATTTATTTAATTACACATATTTTGTAAGCATTATATATTATTGGATAATTTTACCTACAATTCCAGTACAGCTGAATGGCAAAATACATCTACATTTTAAAGTAAACTTACAGATTGAAACTAAAAGGTAAACTTGCTAAGGTTTATACAATAAGATGTTTCAAAGTCTTTTAAATACTTTTTTTATACTTTATAAATTATTTAAAGCTTATTTAAAGATTTTTAAGGCATATACAAAAATTCAACAGGCACAGTTCAATAGCTGCATCTCCAGTTCAAGCAAAGTAAAAGGTAATTAACTTACTAAACTAAGTTAAACAATTTACTAGGGGTATACAGTGAAATGTTTTAAAGCCTCTGAAATACTTTTTTTTACTTTTATAGATTATTTCAAGCTTATTAAAAAAAATAATAATAATAATAATAATAATAAGACAAGGCCAAGAATTCAACAATCACAATTCAATGGTTAGACCTCTCTGTTTTAATTAAACTGAAAGGTAAATAACTAACTAAATTAACTTAAATAACTTATTAAAGCTTAATACTTTATTAATACCTTAAATACTTTCTTTATAATTTAAAGATGATTTTAAACTTTACCTTAAACTTTAACTTAACCTACCTTAAGACTTTTAAGGTAGGTACAAGAATTCAAGAAACACAGTTCAATGGCTAGTTATCACCAGTTTAAAGTAAACTAAAAGGTAAATAAATAACTTACTAGAATAATTTAAATATTTTGCTAGGCATATATAGTGAAGTAATGTAAAACCTCTTAATCACTTTCTTTACACTATAATGATGATTTTAAATTGATTAAAGATATTTTGTTTAAGCAAGTACAACAAAGCTAATAGATTGTTTACATCTAAATACACATTCTGCTAGCAAATGTGCTAATAAATAATTTTATTTTAAAACACACTTTTAAATTAATATAGCATAAATTGTGATTAAAATTAAAGCTAATATTAATGGATTAATTTTTACTGCTATGCTTGGTGAGTTTATTAATTTTTTTAACCAAGGTAATTTTAACTGTGACATCATCAATATGTCATTGGTTAGTTATCATGTTTTCATGGGGTGAAGGTTCTGCTTTAGGTACATAACTCAACCCTTTGAACCAGCGTTGTTATATTTTTCAGAGTTTTGATTTTTTATTTATTTATCATTTTCTGTGCATGGAACAATAGGGGATATGCTGGCCTTGTTGCTAATAGTGATAGCTTCAACACCCTCCTAAAACTCAAACTGTTTATATGTTTTGTTTATGTTATTTATAAGAGTTTAAATAAATGAAATCATGATTAAAGGAGCTATATTGTCAGAAAATACAGTTACAATGAATTACATAACAATATATAAGGACTTGTGGAAACATTCAAGCAAATGACTTGTTAGTAAAATGAATATGTAATTAGGCTTATAATGTAGTTAAATATTTGTACAAAAGATTTTGAGAAATTAGGTGTATGAAATTATGGTTAAATGAGCTGTATTGTTAGAAAATGCATTCATAATGAATTACTTAACAATATATAAGGATTTAAGAAAACTTCAAGCAAATAACTTGTTGATAAAATAAATATATAACTAGGCTTAATCCTAATATGGTTAAATATTTCTAGAGAGGATTTTGTGACGTTAAGTAAACACACAAAACGTGTGCAAGCTATTCACCTAACCATCAATTTTATTACCACTGCATTTCATTGTCTTGAAAACAATTAGAAGACTTAGTAAATAAATATCAGTTAAATAAATATTATACTTAATTACGATCTGGCTAAATGGATTTTGTGGAAAGAGACAAAAGAATAAAATAGTATTCCTGTTAGACATTTTTTTTAAAGGTGCTGTACCAGCATCCCCCCCCCCCCTCCTCACACACACACACACTTTTTTTTTTCTCTTAACTGACACTGCAGTCTGCTCTTTTCCCAGCATCAACTTTTCATCCTGTAACTTTTTCAAAATATTTTACCCTTTTTTACATGTAGAATACAATTTACCATATATTACAGCATATAATGTGTGCTTTTCAAACAAGAAAAGTGATCAAAATTTACAGGTGCACCTATACGCCTTGTATAAAAATGAAAGATTAAAAATTAAGAAAAAATAAGCATAAGAATATACATTTCTATACCTATGTAACAGAAAAGAAAGCAGGATTAATTGAATAAACCAGACAATGAATCCAAATGCTTTGTGGGAGATTCAAGTAAACAGATAGACTTGGCAGTATAATATATCCTCACTTCATCCCTAATTGCTCATATTTGTTTCTTTACGTTTGTTCTAATTACCGTAAAATACCGATTGTAAGCACCCCCTTTTTGAAAAGCAAAAACAATGAAATTTGGGAGGGGGGCTTATAATCGAGATTTTTTTTTTTTAAGTCAATAAAAGCTTTTTTTTTTATCATTAATTTAGAAGTAAAAAAGAATTAATTTCAGGGGGTGAGAATCTTCTGTATTTTGTGGATTTCTGGTTTAAAAAAAAAAAAAAAAAAAGAAGAATTTAAATGCATAGCCAGCATACATTTAAAAAGGGAGAGGGGGGGGGGTGTCCTCTTTAAAATGCCTATTTTAAGGGAAAAAATCCTTTTAAAAAGTTACAAATAACTTGCAGATAAACATATTTCAAGATTACAAACACAATTTTAACACTAGATTTATGGAACCTTTAAATTTGACAGGTTTCTAATTTTAAGCTTTAAAATACCAGAAAACATAACCATTATTTTTATAGGAATCTAAATTTGTAGATATATATTCCAAATACAGAAACTGATCATACATTTTTTAGACAACTTTGTTTTGGTATAAAAAAAATTGTCTGCATAGAGAAATTATTTTTCACAGCTAATATGTTTTTTAAAGTATAAATTATCATCTGGGAACTGAAATTTTTGTTTATATATAAAATGGCACTTTTAAAGAGCCAATGAATGAAAGGCTATATTTCTTCACTTTCCAAAGAGAATTATCCGTATACGGTTAATAAAAATCTTTGTGAAAGGCATGTTTTTTCTATATCTAAAGCCCCAGTAGGTAATATTGTCAATAAATCAGGAAAAAAACATGGACGTCTGACTTCAAGTGGAAAATTTGTTCCAAATATGTACCCAAAAACAAAAACAAATTCTTCGAATATTGCAAAGATAAGATCTTTTATGGTAAAAGAAAATCCTCATTAAATCCTTCATAAACTGAGCTAAAGTTATCATAAAAATATGCATTTTAAAGTAACCATCAAAATGACGAATTTCTGTAAATCTGATGTTAATTTAAAAACTATTTGAGAAAAAAAGGACCTTTCAATTTTTTTTCAAGTTTAAGAACTTTTAAAACCAATAAAAAATTAACAAATATGTATCAAAATAAAAGCTTACTTGCGAATTTCATCTTCTGTATCGTCACTAGAATCTTCCTCAACGACAGTGTCAGCAACATAATCTTGTAGAGCATCTTCGTCTTCTGTCTCACTTTCATCTCCTTTTAGCAGAGTAGGAGACTGAGGATTATCCGAATTATCATCCTTTTGTTGTAAATCTTTCAGCCTATTAAAAATACTTGAATTGCCTTTCTTTTTGGGGGTACTTGACTCATCCTCGCTATCAGAGATATTATTATGCACTTTTCTGGTCGGAGTACTTGAAAGACCAGTATTTTTGATAGCCTGATTTTTAGCATTAGGGCTTTGAGGGGGTTTTTTGTTTGGACTTTTATCTGCTTTCCTTTTCTGAACTGTAATAGAAATTAAATACATACTTTTGTTTATTTTTTATTTTATTTTATTTTATTTTATTTTATTTTTATTATTATTTAATTTGCTTTAGTAACAGAAAAATAGAACAAACTTACAGTAACAATCATTTCTGAACAGCAATATTTTTTTATATTGTTATCAATTCAGTGGCAAATACAGCACTTGGTTTTGTGTGGGATTGGGGAAGTCTCTCTTAAGAGGCTACTTCACTCATGTGAAAACATCTGCTCACTAATGCTAATCCTATGGGACAGTTATTTTAAAATATCTCATTCGCATTTCAATATTTTTTAAATGTTTTTTTTTTTTTTTTTTTGCATTGGATAGCTGAGGTTAATCGCTATGCAGGGCATTTTTTACTTTCTGATTTTGTATTCAGGTATTTTCTATTAGCATACTTTCACTTCCAGAACTGGTTTTGAAAGTGAAAGTTATAGTCATAAAAAAAAATTGCAAAAAAGGAAAAGGGCTTTTGTAGCGATCGACCTCAGCTATTCAATGCAAAAAAAAAATCATTTACAAATATTGAAATGCAAAACAAGATATTATAAAATAACTGTCCCATAGGATTAACATTAGCAAGCAGGTGTTTTCGCGTGAATGAACTAGCCTTTTAACCCAGAGTCAGACATGTTTCCTTAGGGGAGGAAGCATTTTCTTTATAAGTATTGAATTCAGACATTTTTCTCTGGCAGGGATTTCTAAAGATTCAGAAGAGAGATTATGGTTCCATGGAAAGAGGGGGGAAGGGTACACTTTCATGCTCTGGGAGGGATGGCCAACCACTGAATTCATCACTATTCTTCAGAGTTTAAATCGCCCCACCAGTGGCTGAGAGGTTGTGCTCTCGAAGCTGGTAGACGGGAGGTGCTGGGTTCGATCCCAATCGCGCCCGTCGGCCTAATCGTTCGGAGTTTTCGTGGTTTTCTTCGAGCCGTGGATTTATCCATGCGTAAATATGGATTAGGTTCCCTTAGAAAGACCCCCACGAAGGGCACTCCCCCCCGGGCCTATATCCCTAGTGTAGATAATTGGCCGTCAATAATCAACCCAACCCAACCCAACCCATAGTTTAAATCATTAAAGATAGATGCCTAAAAGGTGAAAAAAATTTACAAAAATCTCATGAACAGATTGGAAATTACCGAATGCACTGTTGTAGGCAAATAGCTAAATAAATAAATAACGATAATCTGAAAAATAAAGTTATACACTACATATAAAAAACAATATATTTAATTTTCCAAAGTTAATTGTATAAATTTGGGAACTCTCTGCAAACACAAATTGTTCAGTACAATTAATTTAAGTATTAATGTCAATTTGTATTTAGTTGCTCTGTTTGATACAGATGGCGCCACTATACAATTCTTAGAATTCAGAATTCTGACATAGAGTCAGTTCAGTGTTCAGTTTAAGTATGGATAGTAGAACTGCTGCAGGACATAAAGATGTCCTTGTTACTTACCCATCATACGTAGTATAGGGTAAGTCTTGTAATCGTTTTGAAAATCGAAAAATTTTTTTTTGACGGATTTACACGTTTCAGACACTGGAGATTCCAAAAAACATATTTTTAGAAAAAAAATTTTACCGTCCGTCTGTGTGTCTGTAAACGCTCTATCTCCCGAAAAAATTGAGATAGACACTTGCAATTTGGTATGTACTTAGTATGTAATAATGGGAAGAAGCCTATTTCATTTCAATAACCTCGATTAACCGGATCTATTTTTTTCGGACTCTCGAAATATTCGTTCTGATAAAAGGTATATAAAAATTTTCGAAATTGTTTATTTTAAGAAATGAATATAAAAGACAATAAAAAAAACATAAATTTTGCATAAAGCATGAAGTCGATCGGATAATTAGTTGCTGAGATATTTGTAATCC
The DNA here is from genome assembly GCA_963931845.1 of Maratus michaelseni. Classification (NCBI taxonomy): domain Eukaryota; kingdom Metazoa; phylum Arthropoda; class Arachnida; order Araneae; family Salticidae; genus Maratus; species Maratus michaelseni. Next base: position 42,721,865 of record OZ007588.1, on the reverse strand, counting down.
TATTTTCCATACTCTTCGATTTTTCATGACCCTGTATTTCATCCAAATTTCACTTCAAAGATATATTTTAATTGTAAATTTGTCGCTTAATCAGATGCAATAAACCGCTAGTTAATAGGATTATTATTTTTGGAGTTATAAGGAAAAATCTCTTTCAAGCAATTCAGTAATCGAGCCTATAAAGTTATGACGTCATCAAGCCACGATTTTATTTGAATTGCTATGCATTTTATAAGTAGTTTACACATTTTTGTTTTAATATTTTACATTATGCATATCCATGATGGGTAAGTATTACGGTGGCCCCCAATGACTAGTTTTTATTGTTTTACTTTATCTCCACGCAGAGTTGGCAGGGGGTTTATTTTTACAAGTTAATTTAAATGATTTCATGTAACATGAAACTATTTGCCAGAAATTAATTTACTTAGAATTTGTTCTGAATTTATGAGTTTCCTATTCGTGAAACCAAAATTGTATTTGTTTGTGACAGTCAACTGTGAAGTTTATGTTTATATTTGTCAAGATTATGTTTGTGAATGTGCTAATAAAAAAAGAAAGAATCAAGAAGGATTTCCTTTTCTTTAAAATTTCTCTACACAAGTGTTTTCCCAAAAATCTGCTGAATCATAAGCACAAAACATGTCTCAAACATGGAAAAAATTATTTTATAAACTGACTGTTGCATTGCAATAGGTTAAAGAATTGCATATTTTAAAAAATCGAACAAATCCTTTGACAGAAGAAATTGCTATTTAATAATTTATTCAGTCGTATAGGTTTTTTAAAATGATATTTTCATATTATTTATTGTTTTATTTTGTAATTAATAATATTTTTCAGTGTATTTAGATTATAATGCTATAAATAACTACAGATTATAACTGTTAAGGAAAGTGTATAGATTATATCTATAAAATAATGGAAATGAAATTTTATGTTTCTGTTTTCAAATCTAACTACGATACTAAAAAGCAATATGCTACAGTCTTCATATTCCCAGCAGATAGTGAAAAAAAGAAATTGTAGCTAAGAAAATTACATTGTGATTATTTTACTCCTATTTCAACAGCATTGATCTGCATGAAACATTTTGATGAACGTTTTATAATTCGTGAAGATAGAATTAAACGAGATGATGGTACTGAACTTAACCCTAACGATAATGAAAATATTCCGACATATATGAACGAATGTTTGTCTTCAAAATGAAAAGAGCCAAATAATCAATGGGAAAAAAAAAGAAGCAGACGATAAATAATTTAAGAAATGGTGCAATGATGACATAAAATCTAAAATATTGTAAAGTTATCAAAACAGAAAAACATTGGAAGCAAGAATACTATGCACAGTTGAAAGTGTGAGAAAGAAAATGTCTTAATGATATTGACTATAATGATGATTAATATTTAAAATTAAAATTTATGGAGCATCAACTTTTATTTTTGTCCATGAAACAACTAAGTATTCAAGTAAATTTATTCTGTGGTGTTCAAAAATTTATTTTACCGGTGTTTCATGCTGCAAATATTTTAATTTGTAACAATGAAGTTTTAATAATACCTTCTCCATCTTTTTTTCAGAAAATTAACTAATTTAGATAATAGTACAATTAAGCTCTTGTGAAAGTTTAGAATCCCACCTATCAAAGTTTTAAGTTTGAATGACTATGAAAGAAGATATAGAAAATGGCCTTGGTGAGAATTTTTTTTTTTTTTTAATATATTTTATGACAACCTATTACACAAGCAATTTTTTTCAATATTTATACAATTTGTTTAATATAAAGAAGACATTTATCTATTTCTATATACAAACAGAAGTAAATTGTATATAACAAACAATAAAAAAAATATAAATAAAAAGTTTACATATATAAATTCATGTATAAACAAACATAAAAGTTAGGTTTAATAATTAGGTTTAATAAGTAATTTTCATAGCTGTTTGCATCATTTGGCAATAAATCTCATTTTCTGTAGCCTGAATCGTGCCAAGCTTTAAAAAAAAATGCTACATTTGAAAAATGTCAATTTCCCTATTTAAATTGCTATTTATTATGTTTTGGTTAAATTATAGTATGTAGTGGTAAAAAAAAAGGGGCGAGGGGAATGTGATTAATTTTGTAAAGTTTCTGCCAGATTTATTATATTTTTGGTACCTATATTTATTGTAAAATAATGTTTTTAGTAAAAGATAAGTGAATGTATTCAATCAGATCTATTAATCTTAGCATTTTTTAAAATTTAAATCTTTTAATTTTCTTTTATAAAACAAATTTATTAATTCCCTTTTATTTACGATTGTGAAATTTACTACGATTATTTATGTAATCTCAAATTATAAGAGCAGAAATGCTCTCTTTAGTACATCTTTCTGCTGGGATACATTGACCGGACTGGATCTTGTTTGTGACGTCACTAATACTTGTGGCAGGTTCGGTAGAAAGAGCACACGGTGCCATCTCGGAGGCCTTGGTTCAGTGCAGTAGCTAATTTACTGTCTAAGAAAAAGAACTGACTGCACATCACTGAATGCGGCAATTTGCGACCGATGTTAATGAAATTGGAACCCAACATTAACAAATAGTTAACACTCCACCAACCTCAACCATCTCATTAATTTTTTTATTTCTCATTGATTTTGTGTGAAATAATTTTTTACTACATTTAATGGTCATTTTAATTAATTTCTAGTTTGTGATCCTTAAAACACATAAAATAGGTGAAGATAATTGCAAAAATATTTTAAAATTTCGTATTATTAACTAAGATGGAAGGGGGGGGGGGTAGTTTTTTTTTGTGCGTGTAAAGGGGATGGTGATCTAGAAAAGGTTGGAAACCTATGCTCTAACAGAATAAAATAGAGTAATAGAAAGAGTACTTTTAAAATTACCTTTTGTTTCAGATTTTTTCTTAGCTTTTGTTTTAGACTTTTTCTTCTTCTTCTCATCATCACTGTCTTCAACTATGAAGTTATCACTATTTACTTCTTCTTCATCACCGTCTCCAATTACCAAGCTATCACTATCTTCTTCTTCATCACCATCATCATTATAATGTGGATCAGCATCAGAGTCATCGTCAGCTGCAAGTAGATTATTTTCTTCATCATCTTCATCATCACTATCTTTATATTTTATTGCTTTTTTTTTCGCCTGTCTTGCATCATTCACGTCATCATTCTCATCAGAACTATCCCCACTGGATAATTCATACCTAAAAATAAAAATATATAAAAATTAAAAACAGCATTATTGGCAGATTTTATTTATGCACAGCAGTGATTAAGATTATTAAACGGTTTTAATTTTTAAATTACAGTAGAACCTCGATTAACCGAGCTTCGATTAATCGAGGTTTCTGTTAACCAAGCCGATAACAAAGTCTGATTTTTTTTTTTTTTTTTTTTGTGAATGAGCCTTGAAAAACATCACACGTTTTAGTTCACTGTTCATGCTACAGGCTCTTCTACTCCAAAAGCACTCAATTTCCAAGAGACATTGCACCCTGTGAAGTCAACAGCAAAAAATGCTTTGTTTCCAGTAACCCTGTGGCCCTATTGAACACCAGTTGCAATGTGTTATCGGACAATTACACCCCCTCCCCCCCATACTTGACTGGCGACAGTGGAGGGGATTGGCGACTCTCGCAATAGGCATTTGGGTTCCATGACATTCTTCTGTTTGCCCTTTCTTTCGCAAATCTCCTGTTTTGTTGTGAACCTTTTCTTTAATCATTTCACGTCTGACCATCGCGCAAATAGTAAGTCGTTCATTTTTAAAATGCAGAACCAAAAAAGAAAGAGAGTTGCTGTTTCGGTGGGTAAAAAGTTTGAGGCTATTAAAAGAATTAATGATGGTGAAAGTTTAAAAAAATTGCTCTGGAATTTGGAGTTGGTGAAACCACAGTAGGTGATTGGAGACGTAATAAAGCTCAAATAGAGGCTTTTTTTTCCAAGATGGATTTGTCAAAGGCCTTAGAACAACGGTCGACATTAAAAAAAGCCAAAAGTGAAAAGATTGATGAAGCAGTCTATCTTTGGTTCAAGCAACAACGCGTGCAGAGGATTCCAATCTCCGGGAACATTCTAAAAGAGAAACCTCTTCTTCTTAGCCAAAAATTACATGAAAATGAAAGTTTTTCTGCGAGTCAGGTTGGTTAGATAAATTTTAAAAAAGACATGTCATTCGACAACTGGCGATTGCAGGAGAAAGTTGTCTGCCAATGAAGATTCTTCTAAAGACTTTGTTATAAGACTTGAATAAATGATCGGAAAAGAAAATTTTGACATTAGAACAATGAAACCGATGAAACCGGCTTGTTTTACAGAATGTTGCCATCGAAAACTTTGGCATCTAAAGAAGAAGCCAGTGCTCCGGGTTACAAGAAAAGCAAAGACAAGGTGTTGCTTCTTGTTTGCGCAAATGCTAGTGGAACTGATATGTTACCGCTTCTTCTCATCGGTAAATCAAAGAAACCGAGAGCATTTAAAAACATCAATGTAAATTCCTTGCCCGTGAAGTACAGAAATAATGGGTCTGCTTGGATGAACTCCGAAATTTTTGAAAAATGGTTTCATGATGACTTTGTACCACATGTAAATCAACATTTGGCTCAGCTAAATCTCCCACCTAAAGCAGTTCTGGTGATTGACAACGCTCCTTGTCATCCGGAAGAAGAAATTCTGACTTCAGGAAAAATAAGAGCGATTTTTCTTCCCCCAATGTGACATCGCTGATACAGCCTATGAACCAAGGGGTGATTGAAGCAATGAAGAGACATTACAAAAAGAAACTTATCACTCATATTCTTGAATGCGAAGAAAATCTAAATGAAGTTCTGAGAAAAATAACTGTGAAAGACATAATCTACATGATTGCCCAGGCATGGCAATTATAGTAAATGCAGCTACGATTCGAAAATCATTCCACAAAATAATTATTCAAAAGAGAGGATTAATCCCAGCAGACGGTAAACCCACCGACAGAGGGAGAACAATTTAAGATTATCAATAGCATTAAAGGGTGTGAAGAAGTTTTGGAAGAGGACATTTCTGAATGGCTGGACATTGAAAACCAACATCCATCCAAGTTTTCAAATCCTTAATGATGCAGAAATTATACAAGCCATTAATTCCTCATCGGACATTAATGATGCTGACAATGAGGACCAGGACTTTGAGGATTCAAGGACTATAAGTCATACTGAAGGTGTTCAAGCACTAACAACTGCCCTTAAATATTTGGAGCAAAGAACCGATGTTACGCCGATAGATCTTCTGTTGCTCAAAAATTGGCGTGATCGGGCAGCTACTGATAGAAAATCTGGACTTTTTCAATGAAAGGTAACAGACTTTTAAAAAAAAAATAATGTAAATTTAACAAATTAATGTAATTAAAAAAAAATATTTTCTTGAGATTTGTTTTATTTTTGAAAATGCATCTTTAAATATTTAATTTAGAATAGTTAAAAAATTTTCCATTTGCTTTTTAAAATTTACTATTTTTAGTTGATTTCATTTTTTAATTTGTTGAGCTGTGAAACATAACTTCATATAAGTTTATTTTTATCATTTAAAAAACGTTCTATTGTTTTTTATTCTAAGAGATGTTAAATTCACGAGAACGGTGAGTTTTTATGCATAATTTCTATTAACCGAGATTTCCGATATCCGAGGTACTAGCGGTCCCAATTAGCTCGGATAATCGAGGCTGCACTGTACCTTAATGCTGAATACTCCATACTTAAGGCCCAGAAAAATATTTTTCCCTGCTGATCAACGCAAAGCTTTCTGATACATTAACCCTCTGACTGCTCAATTTTTGTACCAAAAACATTTCAAAAATTGTGTATTTCTTTAATCCATATTTCAAATCTATGTATATTTGGGGATTAAAACATGCAATTCTTTTTTGTAAAAGAGATTTTCTTTTTTATAGATTTAGACCATGAGCAAAGATATGCTCAGAAAAATCCATTTCAGGCAGTATCACATAAAATCCAATTTTTGGACATAATTCTCAATAAATTTATGGTTACCTTCCTATTTACAGTATGGAACCGTTTATCTGGAAACCAGTTAACTGGAACAGTATTAGTCTGTATAAAAAGTATTTTTGTTTTTTGAATGCTTTTATACCAAAGCCTGTAGCTGGCACTTTATCACCTTTATTGTTGAACATAAAGATGTTATTTAAGAGAATACATCTCCCTCTATATTCTATAATCATACAGACTTTTTTCTTTCCTTTTTAGGTTATGTAAAGAGTGGTACAAATGTTGAAATTTTATGCATCTTAAGGTATGATTTAAAACTAGGCCTTAAAACCAATGAAGCCGTCTTCAAAACTCATGTAGTTGGATGCTAGGACAAGAGTAGTGTCTAGACAGTTCAAAACAAATCCAAACATTTTAAGGAAAGGGACTTCAGTCTTGAAATCAAACACAGAAGTGACAGGTGAATTTTGACCAGTTAAAGAGTAAAAAGAGGAAAATCCATTCTTTGCAATCAATTTTTGTGCTAAAAATTAACAAAACTACACATTTAAACATTAATAATTGTTGAATGTGTAGTTTTGTTAATTTTTAGCATCAAAATTGATTGTGGAGTATGGATTCTCCTCTTTTTTCTCTTCAACTGGTCAAAATTCACCTATCACTTCTGGGTTTGATTTCAAAGCTAAGGTCCCCTTCCTTAAAATGTTTGGATTTGTTTTGAACTGTCCGGGAACTAGTCTTGCCCTAACCTCCAACTGTTCGAGTTTTGAAGAAAACTTCATTGGTTTTAAGGCATAGTTTAAAATCATGCCTTCAGTTGTATAAAATCTTAACATTTGTATCACTTTTTACATAACATAAAAAGGAAAGAAAGAAACCTGAACGATTATAGAATATAGAAGGACATGTATTCTCTTAAATAACATCTTATGTTCAACAATAGGGGTGATAAAGTGCCAGCTACAGGTTTTGGAATAAAAGCATTAAAAAAACAAAAATACATCCTAATATTTTCAATCAACCAACTGCAGAATCTTTCCAGAAAAAAGACACCATTTATTGTAAAATTTTCAAAACTGTGTTTTTTTTTTTTTGTAATTAATTAGTGGTGTAGTATTTTTTATTTAGGATTTATTGTTTCACTCGAATGTGGTATATTTATTGCCCATTTTTTTACTTTGTAGTGCTTAATCTACAATGTGGACAAATGAATTTTATGGTTTTTTATGTGTGACCAATTGGCGAATTGGGGGGGGGGGGGGGTTCACGAGTGATCGACGAATTTTGCAATTTTTTTTCCACAACCTATTGGTGAATTTTGCAACCTTTTTAATTAATGATGGAAGAATTTCATTTTTTTTCCCACGACCGATTGATGAATTTAAATGAACAATTGAAGAATTTAGAGGTTTTTTTCCTGAAACCAATTGACAAATTAAATTTCACAATATTTTTGTGATTTTTCCCTCGATTGACAGGCGAATTTCGCGATTTTTCTCGCGACCAATAGATGAATTTTGCGAATTACTTCCCCCGTGATTAACTGAAGAATTTCGGGACTTTTTTCGACGATCCACTGATGAATTTCGGGACTTTTTTGACAATCCACTTATGAATTTCACATTCGTTTCAGCAACTGGCAGAAGATTTCACGATTTTTTCCCACAATCAACGGGATAATTTCGCAATATTGTAATGCACCCGCTTCATGAATTTTACAACCATTTTAAATGAACGATTGAAAAATTTTGTGATTTTTTTCCGACGATCGATTGACGAATTTCGCATTTTTTTTCCAACGATTAACTGATGAATTTCACTGAAAATAAGAATTTTAAATGTTCTGCAGAGGAAGCCCATTGTTCTACGATGCACATCGCACTTTTAAGCCTATTCTGCTTTGGGAGAATTATGGCAGAAAATTCTATAATCAGGTGAACCCAATTAAGAAAGATTAGCCTTTTTAAAAAGTTCTGCTGGACGAATTTTGAAGAGACTTGCATTGTTAATTGGATAATTTTTCAAGGTTGGTTTTAGTATACTGCATATCATTCTATTGTTTTTCGCCAAATCCTCGTGTAAATGATCAATTAAAAATTTGGTTCTTAGCAGACCTAATTTTGTTTGACACATTAAAAAACATAATAGTGCAATGGAGTTTGTGTCATTTTCATCAATGCAGAGCTGGCAACCTTATCAAAAGAAAAAACAGAGATTCTTCGCAGTTTAAAGAAACTAGTCGGATGTGCCAATCCCAAAACTTTCTTCTATCTCAGTAATGTTAATACTTCAAAATTCGCTATCACATCGCCAATAAAATCAATATTTTTCGTCATTCTGTTGTACGTCAGCTTCTTGCGAATCATCTGGTTACCAGGAGGTGAGCAGCCGATGTATTATACTAAACTACGAAAAGTCCTTCTGGCCTGTACCGACAGGAACAGATAGCTTCCCTATTCCTTGGTTTTACAATTTTAGCTAATTTTATTGGAAAACACGAAGCTAAAATGCGTGGAACCCAATTGAAAAAGATTCATTCCCAGTTCTCGTCAACATTGAATTTGAATGAGAATATCATCAAATTAGTCCTCTACAGCCAAGTTGGCTTCATTTATGACAACCTATTTTTGTCACCAAACTTGGCAATATTTCGCCAACTGTCGCCAAGCTTGGCAAGAATTTGACGTTGGCGAATATAAATATATAGTGTTAAGCATATAAGAATAGGAACAATGGTTACAACAATGAAAGAAAATTTGCCAAAACCATGTTAACTAAAACTCATAAATTAAACCCGCTTATGGATGAATTCTGCTGTCTTGTTTGAAAATGTCAGATACCCTAAAATTTCAAACCGCTATATCTCAGCCATTTTTTAAGATAGAGCAAAACAAAAATTGCTCCAGATTCTCCGGATCAAGGCCAAACATTTAACGGAAAAAACTTTTAGGATTTCTAATTTTTTGTACATCTTTTTGATTTTAAAATCTTTAAATGGCTATGACAGTGCAGAATATCCTTCTGGCAGAATATCCCCAAATTCAAGTAGAACCTGCTGGCCATAGCCAAAAACAAAGAAAAAAAAATTGGTTTAATTATCTGCATAACATGATACACTTTTCGATGTTACAATAGTGAAAATCGAACAAAAATCGCGATAGCAGCACCCCCTTTCGTTGAAATATCCCCGAATTCAACTTTGACCTGCAGGCTATAGTCAAAAACATAGAAAAAAAATTGGTTCAATTATCTGCATAACTTCATACACTTTTCAATGATACAATAGTGAAAATCGAACAAAAATAGCAATTGCAGTGCCCCCTTTCGTTGAAATATCTCCAAATTCAAGTAGGACCTGCTGGCCATATCCAAAAACAAAGAAAAAAAAATTGGTTCAATTTGAAGCATAACTTCATACACTTTTCGATGATACAATGAGGACGGACAGACAGACATTTCGAAAAAACATGTTTTTCGGAACCTCTGATCCCTAAAACGTGTAAATCCATCGAAAAAAAATTTCGATTACAATACAGTCGAACGCCGATTTAACAAATCGTTCGGGACTAGCAACTTTGTTCGTTAAATCGGGATAATCAAAGGAATTTATTTATACAATAAAATAAGGTTAAAAAAGGCTATAAATAAAAAGAACAATTCTCACTTTTACCTTAATAATGATGTTAAACATTTGTTGCTTTCAGAAATACACTGTATAAATAGTAATTATTTTTTTTATTTACTACTATAAATTACAAGCATCATAATTAAGAAAAAATCACATTCATTCAAATTTTATAGATATAAAATATTTTTTAGAAAATAAATATTTTATAAATGTTTGTTTTCTTTGTTTAAATTTTGTATTCCAAACTTCTTTATAATTTTTTTTCAAAGCTGTGAAAACAGTATCATCAACATAACGAACTATCAAATACCGTGCTGGGTGTACCGTCTGGTCAGCAGGTCGTCTCCCTTTTTTGACCGAATCTTAAGGGCAGCGCACACAACTCTTCCAGATGCAGAGGGATCGCAAGGGATGAACGGTTACGATGGGGCTCAGACGAGAAACCCGATCACTCGTGCCATTGGGCGGTCATCCCTTGTCTATGGGCCAACGTCTGCCAGAACCGAGGAATGCTTCACACCGCCTCACGCACTGGACAGACGACACTATGGAGCCACAAGTGGTCCTTGCTGTTTAGCGTCCGTCCTCTCCTCTGTCTCGCCCCAGATACTCATGGATGTGGTCCTATCACATTAGCTAGCCTTTGCCAACCATTTTACCTTTCCGACTTAAGCCGGACACAGGGAATTGGCCTATGAGGTGCCTTCCTCCGCTACGAGCCGTCTCTCGCTCGGCCGTTTTATCCCACTTTCTCCCGAGAACCTGGTTTGAGGAGGGGTGGGTCCGAATAACTGCGACTACCGAGTTTATCAGTACCTCTTTATTCGTGGGTCACCATTCTGAGGTTGTGATTCGTCCACATACATTCCCACGTCGATCTAAACACTGCTGCGTGCAATGCCAGGCTCCTGATCCTCTTCTGCACCTAAGCGGCCGAGTCAGAACCACCTAGAGGAGCTACCCACAAGCTGACGGGGGAAGAGGATATTTTTATAAGAAAGATAATGGGAAAGAGAACCAGTGAAGCGGTAAAAAAAGCTTTGTAAGAAACATTGAACATTTTTGATAAATATTAGAAAATTTTTCGATTTTTCTTTTTGTATTCGTTAAATCGGGATTAAAAAATTCGTTAATCGAAGTATTTTTGTTCCATTTTCATCGGGACCATAAAAAATTCGTTAAATCGGGGCTCGACTGTACTTTCTTCTATTATAGATAGAAGAAAGTAAAAAAGCGAGATTTTAAATGAGCTTACGTATGAATAAAAAGTTAACTATATGACAGTACACCAGATGTGATAATTATCAGGCTTGATGCCTGGTAACCTTTCCTGCACATGCAAACAGAGCCTGATTTTTCCCTAGTCCCACCCAGGCTTTAAATATTAGAATTTTGTGAAGACAAAATAATAATTTTTTAGTTATATTATATATTATTCCATGATATCATATCAATCAATAGGCAGGGCAGATTATGTATGACAAGTTGAGCCCCAGTAACTTTGCCTAAGACCTCCATTTTTCTAAGTCAGGACTTCTATATTGCTATAGATACATAATCTAAGTACATAAATTAATTAATTAATTTAATTTGCATCTTTAGCAGACACTTTTGCAAACACTCTCTTAAAAAAAGAAAAAAAACTTCAATCGATGTCTACGATATTTCTATCCTTCTACAAAGATAATTATGTAATAGATGCACTAACTCTTTTTATGTTTTGTGGTAAAAAAGTTAAATGTGAATACTAATTTGAACCATGGAGTGCAAGAAGTCCATCCAAACAAAGGCAGAAAACTTTTCTGAGAATTAGGTATAAAACAATGGAGATGGATAAGAGGATTTGCATTGTCTTGCACTATAGCCAAAAAGGAATCTTTTACAATAAAAGGGAGTGATTAAAAGTATTTGCTTGTAAAATTGCTATCTTTAAATATATAAAATATAATTTATTATCAGCAAAAAATCTCTCTGAGACTGAAATCAGTCTTACACCCATGATTTGAATTGCAAAACAACAAAAGAATAAGCTAAAAAAGTATCTTTTACAATAAAAAGGAGTGATTAAAAGTACTTGCTTGTAAAATTGCTATATTTAAATACATAAAATATAATTTACTGTCAGTCAAAAATTTCTCTGAGACTGAAACCAGTCTTACACCCATGATTTGAACTGCTAAACAACAAAAGAGGTCACAACCCTCCTGTCACAAGACTTCAGTTTTGACTTTTTCACCAAACAAAACTACAGCCTCAAACCATAATATTGTTTTATTAAGGTTCAGTTAAAATAAAATAAAAATCCTTCTGGTTCCAGTTTTCTTTGTCTTAAAAATAGCAGTTTTCATTTTTGTTTTATCAGAAATAATGCTTTTTCTTTAAGTTTTCAGATTGGTTCCTGTTCAAAGTCTTGATTTCAATAAATTGTCAAACGATGCAACTTATGCTAACACAAAATATCATCTTGCCAAATTATCAAAATCTTATTTTCTTTTCACCCTAGGCTTTCTACAATTTCACAAAATTCTTGTTTTAACATAGAAATTTAAACTTTCATGTTCAATTAACTTCATTCATAGTCTTATTGGCAACTTTGTGTTTTATCATAAAAGTATCAGGGGCTCACCCAGCCCATCATGCTGGCCACAAAATGAGGAGCTTGGGCTGTGGTGGATTGTGGGTTTGATACTAACACAGTCTGGGCAGGGTGACAGTGCAAGGTTTTCAGGATATTCCTCATACAAGAATGATAATTCAGACCACTTTCCCTTCAAAAGTTTTCACTGAAGAACATTCCTACTTTAGCAATATGACCACATCTGACCAATGCTAAATGCACAATACCATATCATACGATATAAAATATCTCTTATCCCAAATTCAAACGGAAAAAAAAGTTTGTTGGTTTTTAATATGTTTTTCGGGTTGGTATTTTGGACACATGTGGGCGAATAGCAATATTCATGCTATGTCTTAGTTAAAAATTATTTTCATTTTCGGCCTTTTATATCACTTTCAGTATAGATGATTTCTTTTGAATGTTTGAAATGCCTTATATATCAAAAAGTCTTTCTTGCCAAGGAAAAGGTAGCTTCCCTATTCCTTGTTTTTAAGAATTCACCTAATTTTACACTAATACACAAAGCTAAATTGTGTGGAACCCGATTATAGAAGATTCTCAGTTTTTGTCAATATTGAATTTGAAAAAATTAATCAGTTATCACCAAGTTGGCTTCATTTATGGTGACCTACTTTTGCTGCCAAAATTGGCAATATTTCACCAAGTATCGACAAGCTTGGTGAGGATTTGACGCTGGTGAATATGACTATGGGAATTGGAATAATGGTTACAACAATGAAAGAAGATTTGCGAGAAACCACATTCCATAATAAAATTCATACATTAAACCTGTTTATGGAGGAATCCCTTATTTTTAATCTGTTGTCTTGTGTCAAAATGCCAGCCAACCTTGAATTTCAAACTAGTATATCTCAGCCATTTTTTAAGATAGAAGCGAAACAAAAAATGCACAAGAATTCTTGTATCAAGGTCAAATACTAAGAGAAAAAACTTTTTGGATTATTATTATTATTATTATTATTATTATACATCTTTTTGAATTTTAAATCTTTAAGTGGCCATCATTTTGAAATAAGATGACAGATGAAGCTGGTCAAGGAACTTGGTCGTGACTAGTGATGGGTGATGTCGATATTTTTTATTGTTTTAATCAATACTATGACCAACTCAATTATATTGATACTATCACTTTTTTATCAATGTCTCTAGTCAATAAATTGTTATTCTTAACCAACATCAAATCAGATTTTATGACGAACTGCCATAAAAAAAAAAAAAGATTAGTTTTGCTCTGTAATAGAACTAATTTTGAATTAACTATTTCACTTAAACTCTTGAAACATCGGAGATCTTGTTTAAGGTTTCAAGAAGAGCCAAGGGAAGCCAAAAAACTTAAGGGAAGCTTCATTCACAGAACGCCCATCAAAAAAGGAAGCTGAATACAATATAAAAGCCAATACAGGAAATTTCAGCACCCTCTGATTGAGAGAACCAGAACTAAAATGGTAGGTGGGTGGAGGACAAACTAGGATGAATTCTCCAAGTTGTATAAGGATCGGACCCATAAGACCAGAGATATCGAATAAAGATGAGAGTACACTATGCAGCAGAAATTACATGAAATTGTAGCACCCCTGGAGGAGAGAACAAGAACTTAAATGGTTGTGGTGTTGGTGCTAAACGAACCAAGATGAATGGTCCAAGTTGCGTGAGGATCAGATCCATAGAACTCGAGATAATGAATAATGAATAACTAGAGATCCTACTACACTAAAGACAACATATAACTACACCAGATATCCTCTTAATAAGTATAGTTCGTTTTAGCACAAACATCGGCATTGTGAACGATTAAGACAATTCGAGACAACATCGCTTCAGTATGGATTTGGACAGAATCGCTCATTTTTATTTTCATTCAAATTGTCACTGCAGTTGAATCAATACCTTGATATGATACAGGTAGTAGTAGTATTGATCATTTTATTTTTACTTTCAAATCAGCATTGCAGATGAATATGATTGATCTATCCCCGTTAGCAGTCTGTTTGATCAATCTTTCTGAAGCTATTTTAGAGGCAGAGAGGCTGTCAAATTTAGTATAAGGGCTTTTATTTTTCCAGGACCTTTTTGCACATTCTTCTCAGGTCATTTGGTTACCAACTAAACATTGATATTATTTCTGCAACTCTATTTATGAACAATAATAAAAATTTTGGCTTTTTTACAGTTTAAACATTTTACCCTTGCTTTAGAGCCGCGTTACTCAGGGTTTTCATCAGGTAAGTTGTATTTCTCAAGTTTATTTCCTCTGCCTGCCCCCCCCCCCCCCCCCCCATCGCCCCAAATCATAACTTTTTTCACATTCTTCCCAAGTCATTTGGTTACCAAATAAACATTGATATTTTTTCTGCAACTCTTGATGACCACTATTTACGAACAATAAAAATTTTCAGCTTTTTTACAGTTCAAACATTCCATCCTTGCTTTAGAGCTAAGTTACACAGGGCTCTTGTTAGTTAAGTTGTATCTCAAAAGTTTCCTGTTTTTAAGATAAAGAAGTGTTTGTGCTCACTTTATGGCATTAAGTTTAAATGCTTAAAATTATTAGTACAAAAACAAATAATATGCATAAAGAAGAAGATAAAAAGATTAGAATAGATAAAATAGCAATTGTTGGAAAATTAATGTTTAACATGATTAAGTATTTTACTGTATAAAAGTAATTATTGTTTTCGCTTTTTAACACTTTCCAACATAGTTGAAAAGTGATTATAACTTCAGTTTGTCAGTTCGTGTTGCAACACTTGTAAATATATTCAGATTGCTTGTTATTTTTATATGTTATTGATGTTAAAATAGCTCAATCACTATTAAAAATGAAGTATGTAACATTTAACGTTCATTTACAGAGACAGCCAAAGTATTCTGTTACATTACAGTCAATCGGAAAAAATCATTTCAAGTGCATTTTAATGATGTTACACCATTTGAAACATAATGAAATTGATATGCATTAAGGAAGTGCACTAAAACATGCATTCTCTAGAACAGGGGTTCTCAAACTTTTAGACCGACGTACCACTAAATCGAAGTTAATACTTCCACGTACCACCAGGAATCAAAAGTAATGCTAATATAGGAAAAACTGTGAAAGTGGTACTTCCCATATTTTGTTCGATTTCAAATCACCATTTTAAGTAACTTAATAACTTAACTTAATAATTAACTTAAATAATACTGAATTAAAAACCGGTTTCCATGAAATAGAAACAAATTTACCTTTTGTTCACCCTTGTTCCTTTGGTACAGAAGGAGAGAGAAATTTCAATTGACAGACTTAAATAAATAATGAATTATTTTCTAAATAAAACACTAAAAAAAAAAAAAAAAAAAAAAATTTACTCCTTCTATTCGAACAAACTCCTCCTACTTTCACAGATTCAGACTTTACCTTCAGATAATGCAATTTTAAAAACATGTTTAAAACAGTTTTCCTGCTAATTAAAACTGTTTCATTGATTAATTTTAAAATTAGGTCTTTATTTACATATTTTTATTTTTTCCCGTATAAATATAATAAAATAATTACATGTGTAATGTGTTTAATTCTGGAAAACTGGTTATATCATAAACAACGCAACATGTGCGAATTTCAGACAGTTTGCTATAACAATCATTTTTAGTAACAACAACAACAAAAAATAAAAAAAGCATTTACAGTCTCTAATTTTCTTTCGAAAATTTTGAAAGTGATACATTAATGCCGTTTTTGACTTATGGTATTTCATTTTACGTACCAGCATCGCACTTTCGTGTACTTCTAGCCAGAGTTTTGTGTACCACTACTGGTACGCATACCATAGTTTGGGAACCCCTGCTCTAGAATATGAGGTGCAAAGTAATTATTATTCATTTACAGGGCCACCCAAAAGAATTCCGTTACATAATGGTCTAAGGGAAAACTGTAGCATATTTTATTATGTTACACTATTTCAAATAGAATGAAATTGATATACATTATTCAGGTTTACTACAAGATGCTGTAGAACAGGGCTGTCCAACGCAGTGCCCGCCAATGACATCCCTTTGAATGTTTTTAGATTTCCTTATATCAAAAATCCATCTCCAAAGTTACTTTGCCTTAAAATAATTAATATTTCCATGCTTTTTTTTATTACAGGTGTTATTAAGGTTTTTGGCTCCTTTACCTGCAAAATTGCCTGAGATAACCCCCTCACCCCCCCCCCCCCCTCATTCCTAAACCTCAGAAAAATTTAACGTTAAATTTACTAAGATATGCATTTGGTTAAATTTTTTTAGATGAACCACTTTCATTTTAGGGCACTTATGATTACAATTGTGAGATATATGTCTGATATAAGAGATATATGTCTGAGAAATATGTATCAGATATATGTCTATCCTGCAAACGTGCAGGTATCGCTAACACTGTTAAAGGGAGTATAATATTCTTGTATTTTTCGAATAATGTGAATAATGGTGTCCTTCAATGTGCGCCACCAGCTAAGGTACGCCCTTGCTTATTAGAAGTTTGGACAGGCCTACTCAAGAATATGAAGTGCATAGCATTTATCGTTATGTGTTCATTTACAGGGACACATAAAAGATTTTGGATACAGTACTGTACTGTCTATTAGCTATAGTTGCTGGAAGTGCGCTTTCAATTATGATATACGTTTTTAAGTTTAACTAAAATTTTGCATACTATGTGGTGTATATAAATGCTATAGGGCTACACAAAAGAATTTGTAAGCATTACTGAGTATGAGCATGAATTGCTTAAAGGTGGTCTTAATTGAGCTATACATTTTCAAGCTGAACTATACAATTTAGTATACTAAGAGATGTTTGTAGAATATAAATAAAATCATATACAAGGCCACACAAAGAACTTACATGGCCGCCTATGTATGACAATTTCTTGAAGTGTGATTTGAGTAGTTTTAAGGGTATAAAAATTAAATTAAAACTTAATTAAAAACTAAACTAAATTTCAGCTTAATATGAGGCATGTATAAAAGTATGTAAATAATATAAAGTGCCGTACAAAAAAATTCAAGTATGTTTCTATCTATTGATAGAAATTGCTGAAGGTAAATTTTCAACATAATATGAGTTTTTTTACTAAACTAAATTTTAGCATACTATGTTGAATATATACAAATCTACAGATCAAATACAGGACTGTACAAAATAATTGTAGTACTTTTCCAGCTCTGCATGGTAATTGCTGAAATCTGGTTTTCAAATGTATTATGAGTTCTTTTTTTTATGTAAACTTAATTATTTTTTATTAAACAGCGAAGTTTTGTCAAAGTTTTCTGGAAGTATTGGAAAATGCTTCACAGTCTATGCTTGATTTTTTTCTTTCTTGTTAAGATAGAAAAGTGTATCTAACAGAGTTTTTGTTGGTTTGAATACAAAATTCAGGGTAAGACAAATTTGAGAAAAAAAAGTCCAAGCAGTCTTGAAAAATTCTAAGGAGTCCAGGAATTTTAAAGGACTTGCCATATTTTTTCATATATGCCATGCCCTCGTGTAACACGCACACCCACTCTAATTTTTAATGCCACATTTGAAGAGAAAAACAGGTTTTATTTTATTAAAATCTAATACTTAGTGCTAATATTACAAAGTATTCACAATGTACTAATGTTTACTAGTTTCATAAATTTAACTACAAAATTGTCTGTTAAAGATTTTATGCAGTGACCAATGGTTATATATACAGAGGCCCGACAAATCTCAAATACTCATCAAGTATCACACGCACTTAGATTTTAAAGTAAAAGGAAAAAAAAAACTGTGGCATATAAAAACTTTCAACCCTCCCTCCCCCCTTTCCTCGAATAGCAATAGTCATTTGAATGAGTAGTCATTAAGCATGAGAAGATTTTTATTTTACTTCCTTTAAAGGTTAATCTCTTTCATGCTATACATATTTTTTAAAAAAAGATTATACAGCCAGTATACACCGTATTATACACCATGTAAGGCACATCTCTATTTTTTACTGTTGTATAACTTTCAATTAAATCATTGATCAATGCTAAATTTTGCTTTGCAATAATTTAAGGCGTTTTTAAAGAGTTTTTTTATTTATTTAAGAAGTTCTAAGCACTCCTTGGAAACTTTTTCATTTCTAAGGAGTTTCCAAGGAGTCTGTATGCACCTTGAAGGTTACTATAATATGCCATTTGCATAAGAGGAAGATTTGACCCTCAAAAAATAACTTTATTATTACACAGGCTGTTCTGTGTTTGCTTTTTCTTTTGAAAATCAATATTGATATTTCTTATAATGATCCCCAATAATTCATTTACGTTTCTTATATTACTCAGCATTTGTTTTTCTAATTATATCTATTTTTATTGAAACTCTCTTGTGACAAAGTATTTTCACACACCTTTTGAATCTGGCATTCTACTAATAATACACATCTTTACATTATCACTATTTTATTTTTACAATTACTTTTGTTATTATCTGCGTGTAATAATGATAGTATAGGTTTTTACATTTACTATTATCACTTCATTTATGTTTCAGTATTTAGTAATAAAACAAGAAAAAAAACTCACAAGCCTATACACCATTACTGGGACAACTTCTTTCAAATAAGGGGTTCATTTTCAACTCCAACATAGTTGAAAAGTGTTTATGACTTCTGTTTGTCTGTCCATGTTCTAAATCTCGTAAATATACTCTGATTGCTTTGTAATTTTTATATGATATTCATATTTACTGTAGCATGACCGCTACTGAAAATGAAGTATGTAGCATTTGTAGTTTGTTCCCTAGGACAGCCAAAAGTATTACACTACATTATGATCAATCAGAAAAAAAAAATAAGGGTATTTTAATCATTTTACTTTATTACAAACATAACTAAATTGATATAAATTTCTGAGGTGCACTAAAAGATGCTTTCTGTAGAATATGGAGTGTAAAGCATTTATCATTCATATACAAGGCCACACAAAAGTATCCAGTTTCCCAATGGTCTAAAGGGAAAAACTTTTTGCAGCATATTTTAATTATATTACACTATTTCAAATATAAAGATATTGGTATCAATTTCTGAGGTTTACTACAAGATACTTTCTGTAGAATATGATGCACATAGCATTTATTGTTCATTTACATTGACACACAAAAGATTTCAAATACAGTACTGTATCCAATGTACTGTCTATTAGCGATAATTGTTAGAAGTGTGTTTTCAATTTATGGTATGCGTTTTTAAGTTTAACTAAATTTTTGCATATTACGTGGTATGTATAAATGCTATAGATCATATACAGTGCTACACAAAATAATTCGTAAGCATTACTGAGTATGAGTGAGAATTGCTTAAAGGTGGTTTTTAATTGAGTTATGCATTTTTAAACTGAACTATATTTAGTACACTAAGAGATGTTTGTGGAATATAAAATTTGTAATCAAAGGATCTTTTTAAATTTTTGATAAATGAATTACATCTTGAGTTATAAGCGATTATAGTTTCATGATGGCAATTTTTTTCCTTTCTGTGCTCTCGTGGGTGGAAATTTAGTTATAAATGCCAACATTGGCAGCATTTTCTGAAAGATCCTCTGCCTTTACCAAAAAATAGAAAAACTGTACAATTACATATTTTCTGAATAAAAACACCTGTCAATTTCATGCATTTGTAAATCAAATAAAATAAAATAAAAATGTGTCAAAGTAGCCAGTTTGGATTTGAGAACAGCCTTAATACAGGAGGCTTCAACCAATGTGCTGTGGTACACTAGTCTAGTGTGACCTGAGAGGATCTCAAGTGTGCTGCAAATATATTTAGTCCAAATCTATGAAAATTTTAGAAATTAACAGATATATATTTTTTTTTTTAATGAAAAACCTGAAACATTCTAAATTATGTAATTTATTTAGTGATTAAATTTAGTGCAGTTAAGTTATGTTTTGTCTACTCCATATAAAAAATAAAATAGAAATATTTGAAATAGTGAAAATATGTAAACTGAATAAAACATTTATACAACTTCTCTGTATTAGATGAGAAATATCTTTAAATGTTTGCACATGTATGCCAGCAGATTGAATAAATTGAACAGAGGCCATACACGAACAATAGTTTCTTTTTTAAATGGATTTTTATATAAAGAAAAAAAATAACAAAACATTTGAAGAAAGCTAGTACAACCCTCAAAAGGTGCAGCATTGGGCAGCCCTGATCCAACATATAAATGTAAACAAATTCTGCTGGACAAATGTATAAATTACAGATAACAAAATATACATATTTGATAATAATAGACAATAAACAAATGACAAACAACAAATGGGGGTTTTCTATTTTCCAATTAAATAAATTTTATTTCTTATCCTGCTTTTACAATTAATGTCAGTCATTTTTTTAATATTATTTCAAATAATCCCCTTTTCTTTTCTATATTTAATCTTTATTTGTATAGTTCAACTGCAGAAAGTTGAAAGTGACACTTTCTTTTATATTGATTAAAAAAAAACCTTGGTCCTTTTTTTATTTAAACCAATTTTTCAAGAAAGTTGGCTTAAACATAAAGCAAAATGTTGATGATCTTCTTGAAGGTTCCTAAAATTTCAGCAAACACAGTCATACAGTAAAGCTACAAAGAACGGGGGAAAAAATTCTTTAACACATCATGTTTCTCATGATTCATTAAAATTTAATAAAGCTATGCAAAACGAAATATAAACATGCATGAAAACACATAAAAATTATATTAGACTTATGAACAATCCAAATGTATGTAGGGCTAAGAACCATATTACATAACAAAGTTAGGAACATAATAGGATATTGCAACAAAATCTGACAAAAATATTAGAAACGCCCAGGATGAGAAAAAGTATACAATCAGATTGCCAATACAGAAGACAATCTGAGATGTGCTACACGGAATGTAGAGATCTCAATGAACCCGAGGCTTATACCCAGCCCAGCAAAATCGACAAACTTTCAAACGGGCTGGGCCAGAAGAATAAAGACTTTTTTTTAACAAACCAGACCAATAAAAAAATTAAATGCACCCGCCAAGCCAATTAAAAAAAGCAGGCTGAGCGATCTAATATAACAAATTTAAAAGAGTCAGACTAAACCGACAAAATATGAACAATTTTTAAGGGAGCTCATTGAGCCAAGAATAAGTTATAAATGTGCTGCACAAACTGATGCTGGTTTGACAACATCAATAAAGAAATTTAACATGTTTAGCGTAGAGATCTGTATCAAACAGTTACATTGTGTCTGAGCCCGGACTTTTTTTTTTTCAGAACACTCAGGCTGGGCTCAAGTTTGTATTGTTTGCTGTATACTGGGGCCAGGCCCGATCTGAACTCTTATTTTTATTTACTTATTTATTTATTTTATTTATTTATTTATTTTTGGAGGGGGGGGGGATAACAGCAATAATGAACGTTTGCTAACTGAATCTTTGAAAATATACTTTAATAAATTACAGAGCAATATTTCAACTATGATGTTTTTAACCATTTTTTTTTTCTTTTATTCCAAACTACATTATTTTTTAAGGAGTCTTTATTTGAATGTAATATCTAATATTCTAAGTGATCATTAATGTTGCTATTCTGTATTATATGGCTTGTGGACATATAGTCTAGAATATATTATAAAATTTTGCATAAATATGTATACATTATTCTTTTTAAAAAATCTTAGTTGTAAGTTAAGAAAAAACTAAATTTTTTGTAGAAATTGAGTTTGGCTGTGCCATGAACTGCAAAAATATAAACAGGTTGGGGCAGGCCTTGGGATGAACTTTTAGTTTTTATACTGGGCCCAAGATAGTTTTTGTTTGGGCCGGTTCGGAACATGCAGAACTCTAACAGAATGGCATGACTTTGACATATATTTTACTAAGTTCTGGATATGCCAGTTGCAATCTCAGAATATAAAAACAAAGTGCATTATGAGAAGAAGAAAAAAAAACAGAATTAGCCTGAAAGGAAAGAGAGAACGAAGTTGAAGTGAAAAGTGTATGGAATAAAAAACGAGAAAACACCATCTATCATTTTGACAAATTTGACGCAAATTTAAAAGCAAACCTAAAACAACATGAATTGGGATCTGGTATGTAACAAGAAAATGAAGAAAGTAATTAAAAGAAAAGAATATCTATATAAATAAAAATGTTTTAATTACACAACTAATTCAATACAAGCATTTTAATTTGGGTCTAAATATTTCACTTTATTGATATTTTTAGATTCTAATGAACATCTACTTTTTCATTTCTACAAAGTTAATAATAATAATAATAATAATAATAATAAATCTTTGTTTTTTATATAAGGATGAGACACAAAAAAATATCTATAAAGAAAATTTAAAAAAAAGAATAGGACAAAGAGAAGAATAAGAGAAGATAAATATCTATCTTCTATTAAAGAATCTCTAATAAAGAAAAGAATATATGTATAAATGAAAAGTGTTTTATATTAAATTAATAATTACACAACTAATTTAACACAATCATTTTAATTTGGATATATGCTAAAAATGTTTTTTTTAAAAAATCATTCAAAAAGGATTCATATTTACTTTCTCCATAGTAAAGGCTCCTTCTTTTGATAGCTATCCAAAATCCACTCTTTTGTTACTATACGACCATTCACCTTCTTGACTTGTTCATATTTTGGAGTCTTAGAAAAGGCACACCTGTTTAACATTTAAAAAAAAAAAAGCTTATAAATCACAAAAATGCAAATTACACCTAAATAAAACATAGAATATATATATATATATAGAGAGAGAGAGAGAGAAAAGTAAATTTAATTGAAAATGTGAATTAATTAGATAAAAATTATATTTCATTCGCAATTTATCTATTTTTTTTTTTTTTAAAGATGGAGAAAACTGGAGACAGATACAGATGATACAGATTCTCAAAAAATTAAAATATAAAAAAGGTTAAACATTTTTTAATATATTTTTTAAAAAATCACAATTAAAATATTTTTTCACTTAATTTAAAATAATTTATGATTTTTAGATTCATCGATACAGGCAAGAAAGGAGATCCATTCATGGATTTTGATATACCTATATTATAAAGCAAAAATATGTCCGTGAGTAATGCTGGCAACAGCTGATCAATAAATTTTGCTTTTATTGCAAATTTTTAAACTTTTAAACATTGCATAATTTCAATTTTGACATCGTCAAATAAAGGGAAAAAATGCCCTTTCAAATGCAATTTGTTTAAAAACTGTTTCCCAATTTATCGTTTTTTTTTGTTTTTTTTTTTTTTTGTTGTTGTTTTTTGCGACTCTATTTTTTTTTTTTAAATAAAGAATGTGTATTTTAAAAAAACCTTATGAGAATTAAAGCTTTATACTAGCGATATAGGAAAGCAGGAAGGGGCAACTCATGAGGCTCCACATTCAAATTGAGTCAATTTTTTGAAAAAGAGCTGCTCCAAAAACTGTTATTTTCAGACTTCATGTTTAACAATTCATCTCTGAAAAACTACTCTGTATATTTAGAAGCACTATGAATACTGACTATAATAAAAAAATCCACAGATAACAGGGTCTTTGCAAGTCATATCTTGATTTTGAACTCATTTTATTTGATAATTTAGACTTTCAACCCATAGTTTCAATTAGCAAGTAAAACTTCAGGAGATTTAATTCTTATAAATTGTAATAACGATTTCCTGCATTGATACTACAACTTTTTTTCCCTGAGATTATCACTCAGGGGGTCGTAAGTAGCGCGCTACAAGTAGCGAAACTACAGTAGTCGCTACTTTTTACAGTAGTTTGTAGTGTAGCACGCTACTTTTTGAACAATGTAATGTGAGTAGCACGATAGAAAAAAACAGTAGTTTGTAGCGAGAACCGACGCTACTTTTAACGCTACTTCAGGGAAAAATGTGGTATTCTGCAAACCACGTGACCGAAACTTGATTCTTTTGTGAAAAAATTATTGTGCTGAAAAATATGCAAATCTCAGCTGCAGTGTATTAGAACGCAATGCATGAAGTCAGAGATTTTTATCATTGACACTTGCGGCTAAAATCAAGTACTAATCCACCAAATGAAGTAATTTTCATGCTGGCAACATTTGTCCATTTACTCGTTACTAGGTCTTCCTGTTTTAACGCTACGTTTCTTATTATTCGAAATTGCTTTATTTACAGATTTACATGTTGTTTGCATTTAGAGTTGTCTCTCTGTAATTCTTCTAGATTGTAATATCTCGTTGAATTTTGCTACGAAATTTCTAATGTGCGTATAAACTAACATCTTAGAGACAAATACGAAACATTTTCTTGTATGTTATCTTTCTGAATTTTTTAATCCTCTCGGTTATGTCACATTTATTTAATTATATCCTGGCAGACGCGATATAACGAGGGGTCGCTTTGTTATTTAATCCGTTTCTTCAATTTCTAATGTAAATTGAACCCTCTAACAAAATCTGAAAGTAGCAAAGTAGTGACTACTTTTGAAAAGTAGTTTGTAGTCGCTACTTTTTAAAACAAGTAGTTGTAGTTGTAGTTAACTACATTTTCAATAAAGTAGTTGTAGTTCGCTACAATAAAAAAGTAGTTTTTCCGACTGCTGTTATTATTATATCAAATACTTTTTAATAACTGGAATATTGATTTTGTTATAGCATCTTTCACAATTAGCTTAAACAATGGTACATGTTTATTTTTTCCGTCAACCATTTATGGTAAATAAAATCTATTGCTAAACAATGTAATTTGACATCAATATTGAATAAGCATGATATCACATTTGTCGTTGTCAATTGCAGCACTGAATGCCCATGCGATATGCATATTCCACTTTTATTGGGCCGATCATACTGAAGCCTTTATACGACGACTCCAATAGTATCTTTGTGACTCTACTCCTCCAAAACTGTTTGGCCAATGATCATCTAATTCAGCACAGTGATAGATGACATGGCTGTTATGATGTTACAAGTCGACGCGAAGCAATGAATCGATTAAGTTGATTCAAAGTGACTGAATTCATATGCCGCCATCTAATGGAGTAAAGATCATTACTTGAAATTTGTATTAGAAGTGAATTGACTGCGATGTTTGTTGTTGGCTGTATTGTTAAATAAAATGAAAAAAGAAAGATGGCAGAATGTCATCTGAAGTTCAAATAAGGCTTTTACAGATAAGATAAAGCTTATTTTAGGTAAGTGACAGTTATATTATATTGTTATATATTAATATGAATAAATTAACTTTAATATGGTAATGAAATAAAGCTTTATTAATGGATTAATAAATGATATGAATGAGTGGATTGATTGAAATAACCAAATATTTAATAGGTGGATATCAATCATCACTCTATAGAAAACCTAACTTGATCACTTCATAAAGACATTGGTTTAGGAGATTATCATAATTTGCTATTTTTTCGATTGTTATTGAGTTAATTTTAATGCAGGTTGTCATATTAGGCCTTGTGAGAGCTGTCATTTGGTTATTATATTTTAAGTCTCAGATAGCTGTTGTCGCCAAATGTTATAGAGAAACAAAGAAAGTTTTCAATCTCAGCCAAAAGAAAAATAAAAAGTAAAATATTTGAAAGCGAAGAAGCCTCAGGTGAGGTGAAAATGTTTTTTCAAGAGGAGTGAAGGACTACACGATATAGAGTGTATCTGGTAAATATACAACAGGTTTTATAAATGTTTATAATGAATTAAGATGCAGGATTTAAAAATCGAAGAGGTCCGAGAATGAATTTTATGAGATTTTAGAAATTCATATGAATAGTTTATATCTTATGGACATCAAGATAAACCTATGTTTTTATAAGGTGATCAAGTTATGTTTTTTAAAGAGCGATGATAAATGTGTTTTTTAAAGACAGAATTAAAGTTTTTTTAGAAAACTATAATACTATTTTTTATAATGATGGAATATAACAGATACTTCTAAGTTTGAGTTATTCTCGTTTCTATACAATAATGTCTGATGAAAATTGGTATGCTTTAAAAGTATACGTAAAAATTCCGACTTACACCAGATGAGTACAAGTATCATCCCAATCAGGTCTATATTTCGCTCCCATTTTGAGTGCTTTCTCACGTATGTCACTCCTTAAAGGGTTCACAAAACCACTGAGAGCAATAACGACTTTATCCATAATTTTATTGAATGGAACATTCCGTTTTGATGACCTTGCTGAAAAAGAAAAGAGAATCGAATTTTAAGTATATATATATATTTTTTTTAATTAATCATTTTTACAACAATAACAGAGAAAAAAAATTAATTTTTAAAAGAATGATTTTAATCTCAAAACAAATATTTAAAAATAAATTACAGAAACTATTAAAGATAATTTAGTCAATATCAATATGTACCAGACAAGAACTGTACTGATCAGGGTCCATAAGTCATGTTTTTGGCCCATGAAATAAGACTAAAATTCGATTTTGTTATACTGACTTAATTATTTCACTTTTTCATATTAGAAGTTTTATCCTGTACGATTTAAACAATAGTTTTAGCATTTTGTTCGGATTTATATGACTTACACAAGCTCAAAGTTCATATTATTCGTAGTTTTTGATGAAAAATACACAATTTCTGCTAATTTTACCTCAATTATTGATATGAGCGCAATCGTGCAACACTTTCTTCTTTACATATATTATAAAATACATCAAAATATACAATATATGTAAAAATAAAAGTGTTGCAAAGCTGCGCTCATAGTAAAATATTAAAAATAGAGAGTTAAGTAACTGCATTCCCTCGCATCACTAAGAGACTTTAGGATGCAGCAATGTGTTTAAACGTGCTAAAATGAACGTAACTATTGCTAATGTGTTATTTGCGATAATTACTTTCATTTTAGTATGTTTAAATACGCTGCTGCATCCTAAAGTCTCTTAGTGATATGTGGGAATGCAGTTACTTAACTCTCTATTTTTAATATTTTACTATGAGCGCAGCTTTGCAACACTTTTATTTTTACATATATTGTACATTTTGATGTATTTTATAATATATGTAAAAAAGAAAGTATTGCATGATTGCGCTCATATAAATAATTGAGGTAAAATTAGGAGGAACTGCATATTTTTCATCAAAAACTATGAATAATACGAACTTTGAGCTTGTGTAAGTCATATAAATCCGAACAAAATGCAAAAACTATTGTTTAAATCGTACAGGATAAACCATCTAACATTAAAAAGTGAAATAATTAAGTCAGTATAACAAAATCAAATTTTAGTCTTATTTCATGGGCCAGCTTATGGACCCTGATCCTTTCCTACATGTATATGATAAGGGAACTGGATTTGTCTAAAGTTAAAAACCACACAAGATTGTATTCAAGGATCTATGACAGGGAAAATTCAGAAAAAAGCCATCATATTAAGGATAATAAAAAAAATGATAAAATACTCACTATTAAAAGAATTGTTATATCAAAACAAATATTGAAAAAAATAACTGAAATAACAAATTCTGAAAGCAAATTATTCAATATACAAAGGTTTATTGCAGAGTTTCCTGCAGGTTTTAAAAAACGGGCAGTGCTTCTCATGGGAAAAGGGCACTTCTTAGATCCTGAAGGCATGTTTCAGATTTTTAAATTAATTCTTTTCATTTTTAAATGCACTTTTAATATATTAAAGTTAGGACACTTTTTTTGACACAACAATGAGTTAAGGGGGTTCTCAAATGACCTGCTGAAGAACGCAAAACTTTCTGACAGATTTTCTGACTCATTTTTAAATACAAAGGCATAAAATTGGCAGTCCTGACTGTTGAAAAGATTTGGATTCAAAATGAATTTTCCATTTTTTGATATATAAATTACTTATCAAGTTATAAGAAATTCGTTGGATTTTCGTTAAAAAAAATAATAAAATCATACAAATTCAAGGGTATATGTTGCCGAAGACAGTGAACCCCTAATATTACATTCGTTGGAAAGATTTTTGTTTAAAAATATAAAATCGAAACAAATCAGAGCATGTGTAGCATTGCCTGGTATAAGCTATCAAAGGCAATGGTTCCCACAATTTTAAGTTCGCTTGGATGGATTTTCATTTTAAAATATAAAATCATACTGATTTTAGATATATTTAAGGTTATCACAACCTTGGGAATGCCAGGCATGTCAGTCAGTAAATAAATAAATAAAACACAAGTTCAACAGACTATGTGCAAATTACTACTAACTATGCATAAACTACTACTAATCAAAGTACAAGCTTAAACACTGATATAATCAAAATCAAAAAGGCTGCTGTAAAAAGTGAAACCTTTGTGATTTTTTTTGCTATTAACTGCTGCCTTGTTACGAAAGAACCATTTTAAAAAATGTCAAAACTTTATTTGAATACATAAATCATATTTTTTATATAGAAAGGTTTTTTGATGTTGTTAGCATTCAATCTAAATAATAATAATAATAATAATTAAAACTATATTAGAGTTTTCAATTATAAATGGTTTTCACCAAGTTCCATAAACTGGACAGTACTTTCTGTGACTGAGGAAGGATCTCCTGGTTGTTACTAAATAGTTTTTTGTGATCATTTTTACTTTCAATACATTAACACAAAGCAAGAAGTAAAGAAACATTTTGATGTGCTCATTTAGATCCAAGACCAAGAGGAAAAATTATTTGAGAAAATCTTCTCTCATGCAAAACAAACAAAAATATATCAAATAAATATATTACAATAAAGAAAATGGTTTTGCCATCTATTGCTGTATTTCACAAGCATTATTGAATGTCATGTGAGGTTTATAATGTGATAAAAGAGTAAAAATAAAGTATACACAGTGTTCAGAATTGATGAGGTTATCATACATGAGAGGTTTAAACAAGTTTAGAGGGTAATAACAAAAGCACAATCAATCCAATTACCTGGAGAATTATTAGCACTTTGTGGGCTTGAAGAGGCAGCCGATGGTGGTTCTTTTCTCTTTTCCTTAACTTTTGGGCTGGGTGCATTCTTTTTAACAATTTTACTGGTGTCAGATGCTTTTGTACTTTGAGGTGAATCACGCAGTACATCTTTGTACACAATGTAGTCTTTATTCAGAGGTGTCTTTTTAGAGGGTGGTTCTTGGGATGCATTACTGTTTTCCTCGGCTTTTCTTTTCTGAGAACTGTCCTAATGTAAATATATAAAACTGCATAAATATATTTTCTTTTAAATATATGCATGTGGTATTATTGTAAAAGACCAAAAATTAGTAAAACTCAAGTTTTAACAAAAATTTCAACATTTATTGAAGTGAGGTAATAAATCCATCATTTACCAGAACAGTGTTGTAAAAGCTCAAAAAAAATCCTTTTTAATGTTTCCACTTCAGATTTTTACCAAACCATTTTGAAAATGTATGGCCTGACTAGCTCTACTTTGGGCTCTAGGGCTGAGAATCATTTGGGGATGCACAAAAATTTTGTCCAGTCATACTTGGGACCCGATTACTAAAAAGACAGAAGAAGCACGAATGTCCTCTTTAAAATTTAATGCAGGCCCCAAAATGACTTAAAAAAGAAGGTTCATAACTTCATTTTTTTTTACATTACTTTTTTTAATTTTTTTAGGATGTTTGCTTAACACTCTCACTTACGAATTATGAAAAAAATTAAACAAAAAAAATATCATTCTGTGTATTGGTACATTTAAAATGCTATTCTAAATTGTGTAGAAAAAGAATAATTTGTTTAAATAAATTTGTTAATTTTTAAAAATAGCACCCTTTTTTTAGATGCGTTCGTAATTATATAAATACGTAGCACCTATTGTCGTCGTTTGGTCCGTCCGTCTGCATATAACAATGCAAAAACTACCCAACCGAATGGTTTGAAATTTAAGATATATTATCTTTGCAGAATTTTGTCGAAACATTTCAAATTTTATTAAAATCGAATCAAAACTTTAGGAGATATTAATAAAAATATTTATTAAGAAATTTGAATTTTTTTTTTTTAAATCGGTGCTTTCTTGTTAGAGGAGCTTCCGAAGTTGAATCGTCAAGCGACCGAGATACTTATTCTATTACAGAAATTAATCTGCAGACGATATCATTCATTTCACAGAATTAAAAGTCATCAAGATCTAAATATTTATATAGCTAGCTACAGTACGAACGCACCTCATTTGTCACGTTTGACGTACAATTTCCAGCTTGTTTTGTATGTTTCTCACGGTGCCCTTCCAATGTTTTCTGTCAATTGCTTTATTTTTTTTTTTTCTTTTTGTTAATTAAAATCCATTTTTAAAAGATAGGCCTTCAAATCTTAAATTTATGCACATTTGTTTGTATTTTTAATTATTGAAAGCATCATTAAGCTTTTTGGCTTCTTCCCTTGCAATTTTTTTGAGATAGTCCCTTATCTCCCATCAGGAAAATACAATGCTAAATTTATTGTTTCTTTTACTACAATTTATTTTATCATGAGGTTTTTATTTTGTAGGGGCCTTATGGCAACCACTTTGAGACATATGTCTATCATGTATATAGATGCTTGTGTATGTCTATCAGTACTATAATGAGATGTTTGCATGTTTCTAAATTTCCAGTCACATGAATAATAATTAATAGTGCCCTTCATTGTTTGAAACCAACTGAGGTCACCCCCATTTACCAAAATGTTGGATGAGCCTGCTTTACTTTATCATGTTCCAAAAGCATTAATTGTTGCAAAAAGTAAAATATTTTCTAATGGATAATGTATTTTTAAATAATAACTGTTTAGCATTAATGATGTTGAAAGACATGGAGCGGAAAAGTTCAGCTGTAATCAGCTAGCTTGTGCTGTCATATGTTATCAAAAATTTAAACAAATTTGAAACCACGTATGAAATCTGAAAACTTCAGAGATGTCAGTCAAAATAAAAGTTAGTTGGAAGAAGTTTTCAACAGAACATACAGCTATAAAAACAGCCAGCAACTTTTGGAGACATTGGTATCTATAGCAATTACAGCTCTTGGGTAAATACTTGCAAAACAAAATAAATCCTCTTAAGGATCCTATCTG
Organism: Maratus michaelseni; assembly: GCA_963931845.1. Lineage (NCBI taxonomy): Eukaryota > Metazoa > Arthropoda > Arachnida > Araneae > Salticidae > Maratus > Maratus michaelseni. Next base: position 42,690,592 of record OZ007588.1, on the reverse strand, counting down.
CTCACACAAAAACACCCGCTCACTAATGTTAATCCCATGGGACAGTTATTTTACAATATCTTGTGCGCATTTCAATATTTTTAAACAATTTTTTTTATATTGGATAGCTGAGATTGATCTCTACAACTGAAGTTTTATACTTTTTTTATTTTGTTTGCAGGTTTCTTTTTTGATTAGGCTATATTCACTTTCAGAGCCGGTTTCAAAAGTGAAAGTATCCTTATAAAAAAAAAAAGCCTGCAAACAAAATCGAAAAAAAAATAAATAAATAAATAAATAAATATTGAAATACACACGCAGTATTGTAAAATAACTGCTGTCCCATAGGATTAACATTAAAGAGTGGGTGATATCGCATGAGGAGACAGGACTCTTAAAAGGACCAAAAACATTTGAAATGACAAAAATTGACTGAAGTTTGATCGTGGATTAAGAAGTCTGTAAATAATTTAGACTATTAATTCTTTTTGCATTTATTTATTTATATTTAATAGAAATAAAAGATATTTATTAAATTGTAAAAACAATAACAGAAGTTTTAATATTGCATAACAAAATTAATCTTGCAAAATTAGTTTTGTCACAATTTTGGAATCTAGGTTCCATTTGAATCGTCATTTCATTTTTATGCTACTTATTACATTATCTCTTGATTATATTTAAAACAATTTTTTTAATTAAAAAATTATAATACAAAATTCAAAAATTATAAAAAGTTCTCATATTTTTTGTTATAATTTGAAAAAAAAAATTGTTTGTTTGTGTTTCAGGTATAGTTTGTAGAGAATTTAATTTCCTTCATTTGAAAATATATATATATATATATATATATATATATAAATTCTTTAACTTGTTCAAAAGTTATTGTGGCAAAACCCCCTAAAAAACAATCAAGGTAATTGAGTTTAAAGTTTTGTCATCGCCGGTCTATGTGGCTCAATGTTTATGGCTTGTATGACTGTAATTTAGAGTTTTCCTATCAGACCAACTGTACAACATTCTTAAAGGTTCAAACATTATTAAAAAAAATAATAATAATTGCATTTTTTCGTTATTTTCACATTTCTGGTTACATGAAATTCTTAATTCTACTAAGCCACTGCTGGGGAAAAAAGATTTGAATGTTTTATGAGTTTTTGTTTATGTGTAGAATATAGAAAACTAGAAAATGTATTAAGGCTGTTCTCAAATCCAAACTGGCTACTGTATGACATAATTTTTAATTATTTTTTGTTCGAAAATGCATGAAATTGGCCGGTGTTGTTATACAGAAACTATGTAATCGAAACACGATTTCCATTTTCTGGTGAAGGCAGAAGATCTTTCAGAAAATACTGTCAAAGTTGACGATTTCAAATGAATTCTCGCCACGCCGATGCCAGCAAGGGGATAAACGCATTATCACGTGACACGAATTGCTTATAACTTGATAAGTGATTTATTTATCAAAACAAAGAAAACTCATTTCAATTCCAAATTCCTTCAGTAGTCAGTCATGCCAATTTTATGCCTTTGCGTTCAAAAATGTGTCTGAAATTGTGTCAGAAAGTTTTGTGTTGTTGAGCAGGTAATTTGAAAAACATCTTAAATTACTAATTTCTAGTATTAAAGGCATTCCAGATCAGCAATGAATTTCCCTGACTTTTACAGGTTCTCCATACTAATAAAAAAAATTCCAGGTATCGAGATTTTGTGATGTTACACACAAAAAATCTTAAAAGTTGTGAATTTGAGAGTGGAACTTTCACAATTGATTCTGAGGCACAAATTACTGATTTGTTACATAATCTTTTGCAAAAATTACAAATTGTTGAACATTTTACATGCTAAACATTTTACAGATACACACTTTTAGCGTCAGGTTCTACCCATTTAATCAAATCAGGATGAAATTCCTTATCACATCAGTCACAGTTAAATACAGATTGCTTTGACATATTTTAATACAAATAATAAATATTCAATAAATTAAGCTAAAAAATGTTCAGTTTCCAAACAAAGATAAGTAAACAGAGTGAAACACCTAATCAATCCTACAACATTCAGTAGAAAGTTTCAGTGAAGCTGGAACTGAAAATCTCTGAGTTACAAAGAAAGTCTGAAAGGAAGTAGACAAAATGATTTGCACAAGAAGTTGAAATACTCTTTATAGTATTACTTATGAAGAGCAAAGTTTGATTTTAATGGCATTGCAATTTCAAATCCTTAGTTTTATAAGAAACATTTTTCTATTTTTTTTCTTGAAAGTTCAAAATTTTCTAACTTTTTCTCAGAATTTTCAAATTTCCCTGACTTTTCCACAGAAATGGTAAATTTCCATGACTTTACCTGACTTTTCTAGGTGGCTAGACACCCTGCAAAGGAGCTTGTAAAAAATGTTAAATTCTATTTTTTTTTTTTTTTTTTAATCTTTGGAGGCCTTATATAAATAGGCATTTTATACAAATTTTTATAGTTAATGCAATTTTGAAATTTAAAAATAAAAGTAGAAAACAAATATGAGAACAAAACTTATAACCGCTGAAATACACAAATTAATATATAAAAGTCAAATGTCAGTAAAGTAGCTCATACTTGAGAAGACACTTTTGAAGTACTGTTGGCTGAAGCAAGAACAGCTGCAGCAAAAGACGGTGATGCCTGAGTAGAATTCGAGCCTACCAAATAATGAAGAAGACATTAATAATTTGTAACTTTAAAAGCTCAGACAAACATAAAGTAAAAAATTTTTTTAAATAAAATATTTCATAAACAGCAATATAAGCAGTATCACTAACATAAATGGCTATTTTTCAAACTGGCTACACTATTCTACAATAATGATGATGATTGTAGCATATAATTATTAGCATGACAATTTAAATTGCAATTTTTTATATATGTATTCTCTGGTTTTCAGTTCTGGTATCAGACATAAAATGGACCTTTAGTGTCTGATTTTTTTTTTTTTTTTCAATTATTGGAAAGAAAATTACTTTTATGTTAATAATATTAAAAATAGCTATACAAATCACAAAAGTTAAGGTTTACTGAAATTTAACGAATACAGTGAAACACCTTTTACACGTTTTTCAAGAGACTAAGAAAAACAAACGTATAAATGAAATTGACAAAAGTACTCATATTTTCGTAATAACCAACAATAAAAAATCAGAGATAAATTAAAATATTACACGAAAATGAAATACAGAAGGTATGTAATACGGGACTTTTTATTCCAGATTTAATGTACAACTAGTACATTATATCCATATTCATTTAGAACGTACAAAATATTTTGTTATTTTAGGTTGTAGGAGTTTTTTGGAATGCACAGAAAAGTTCATTGTGCACAGTTAAAAGTGGCATCTTAACATTATCATTTAAATCATTGCTAATGAGTTATCTTGCATGATGTTAAACCCCACCAAAGCTTGTTGAAAACTTGGCAGTGGCTTTTCAGTGCAATTGTCTTCCTAGTCACTGTTAGTTTCCTCATTTACAATCATTTAATCGATTGTTAGAAGAGTTTTAAGCTCTGAATCTCATTGCACAAATTCTTCAAATACAGTAACATCATTTAAATTTGACCAGTTTTCTGGTGGAACAAAATGATCAGGTTCGGCATTTTCAATAGGATTGACATCTACTGGAGTAAAAATCTGACAAGTGCAAAACAATTTTTTAGCGTTTTTGGAACAACATTTTGCCAAGTCATCATTATGAAATTCATAGCTTGCAAGGCATCAATGTTCATATTTTCAAAGTCTCTGTGGTCTAAACTGGCAATAGCTGTTTTCGCCAAAAGTTTTCAATGTTGTTGTTTTAGGGATTTTATGACTCCTAAATCGAGTGGCTGCAATTTGCTGGTACAATTTTCAGGGAAGGCAGTTATGTTTTTTAGAAAGTCTGTATCATGTGGATGAGCTGGACACTGATCAATGAATAAAATGATTCGCTGTTTCTGTTTTTGCATTTTATCATTTAATACTTTTAACCAATTAGTAAAAAAAGATAGGATCATCCAAGACGTTTTATTGGCCAGATACTTTGCTGGTAACGTTTTCACATTTTTGAAACAACAGGGTTTTTTTTTTTATTTACCAACAATCAAAGAAGGTAATTTTTCAGATCCATCTACATTGGCACACAATAACACTGTCAATCGCACTTTACATCATGACACGTATCCAATTTGATTGCAAGAATTTTAGAGGGCAGAAGATTATAAAACAAACCTGTTTCATCTGCATTGAAAATGTCTTTTTGGTCATACCTTTTTATCAGATCTAGCAATTGGTTTTTAATCCAATCCGCCACAGTTTCGCAATAAACATCTTACAGTTTTGCCTGTTATGCTGTGTCTTAATTTAAACTTGTGAAGCCATCCTAAGAAAATGATGCATCACATTCCACATTCAGCTTCTTCCAAATTTCTTGTGCTTTTTCCATAAGCAAAGGACCATTGATGGGAATTTTTACACTATGACACTGATTAAACCACTATAAAAGCAATTTTTCTACATCAGCGAATTTCCCTCTTTGGACTCAAAGTTTTTTTTTGAAGCACTAGATCAACTTTGATGATGGCTTTCCTTGATGATCTTATGCTTATAAATTAACGTGCTTAAAGTTGAAACTGGTAAACGTAATTCTTTGGCAAGATCCACTCTTTTAAATGATGGTTTTCATCCACATTTTTTTTTTTTAAATGCACATTTTTTCCTTCAATGACAGAGATTTTCTATTGCACGAAGTCATCTTGAACCACTAGTGAACTAAAGAATCCAGACACTGAAGTTGACAGAAAAAGAACTTCTCATTACTCAGAATAAAATGTAGTCGAAAGCTTTTTCTAAAACATTGTGTTTTATCATTTAATTTTGAAGTCTCATTAAGGTTCATGTGTGCGGGAGGGTTAAACAGGATGTTTCACAATTTTTTTCATTTTAAAACAGATTTCTTCAGAAATTTTTTCCTCTTTAACAGGAGCTTCACAAATTTGTTTAGTCTTAAAACAGGACCCTTCACAATTTTTTTAATCTTAAAACAGAACCTTCAGAAAAATATTTGTCTTAAAAATGAACTTTTTACAAAATTAGTGTCTCTAAAATAAACCCTTCACAAATTTAATCATTTTTTCAAAAAAATCAGACACAAAATACAGCTGAAGTTGTCAAAGAACCTATTATATATATATTTAAGATATTTATATGTATAGTTAGTTAATTAAAACAGGAATGAACAATGTCTAAACAGGAACCGGCATATAGTTTTAACTTAGATTCAAAAAATTGATTAAATTTTTTACAAGCTTAAAAAACTGTTCACAATTTCACATAAAAAGGACCTCGTAATATAAATCTGGACCACTGATTAAATATTTAATCTAAGAGTATACCTCATTAAACATGATACCTAGAACACTAACTAATAATTTAAAAGGATTCATTATTTTTAACAATTTACCTGATGAACTTTCAGAAGGTTTCGGTCTCTGTTTTCCAAAATAGGTACTGGGGAAAGGCATTGTATCCTCATCATCATCATCATATTTTAATTTAAATGCACCCAACTTCATAACAGGCTAAAAAAGAAAAAAAATTAGAGGAGAAGAAATAAAAAGAAATTGTGTAATGCACATATAAGTTAACTAACTACTCTTTGCACCTATTCCTGTCTCTAATCAAAAAATTTAATAAATTATTTTAAATCTATTAAAGTGGTTCTCAAATGACCTGCTCAACAATGCGAAACTTTCTGACACAATTTCAGACTCTTTTTTAAATGCAAAGAGATCAAATTGGCAGGCTTTATTATTGAGAGTAATTTGGAATCAAAATGAGTTTTCCCTTTTTTGATAAATAAATTTCTTACTGAGTTATAAGCGATTCGTGTCATGTGATAACGCATTTTTACCTTGCTGTCCTCGCCGTGGTGAGAATTCAGGTCAAAACGTCAACTTTGACAGTATTTTCTAAAAGATCTTCTACGTTTACAAAACAAGTTGGAAATTGTACGTCAAACATGACAAATGAGGTGTGTTCGTACTATAACTAGTTTTATAAATATTCAGATCTTGGTGCAATAGCTGTTGCACTCTTGATGCAAAAATGCATGAATACAAAATTTATTTTATGTACAAATTTTCATATTATAGATATTAATTTTAATTTATGAAATTAAGTTTCAATACACTTTTACAAACAATTCATTACAATTTTGTTACTTTAAAATTATACTATGCACAAATATCCAATACAAGACAATGTAAAAAAAAAAAAAAAAAAAATCAGGGAGATGAATTATGTCATCTGTTATTATGATGTGATTCATTTCCATAATAAAATACATACATTTAGCAACATTTTATCTTTTGTTGACATTTACTGTTAATTCCAATGGGAAACTTAAGCATAGCTTTGAAAATTTCGGAACTTTAAATGCATATTTAGACTATTTTTCCATTTAATATCTATTTCTCCGGAAACATCTATCCAAAAAACCATCAGTAGATTATAGAATTGCTATAATTAAACAATTTTAGCATACAAATTCGGTTTTTAAATTCAGTAAGTATGGATATAATATCATCCCATCTTAAATATGATGTAATCACCATGTCAACCTAGAAGAATCATTACCTATCATGGGATTTCATTGAATTAATTACGTATGATAGGATTTAATAGGTAGACTTTAATTAACCCCTTGGGAATGAGCAACACATATACGTGCCAAAAGATGCTCAGAATTCTTGATTATTCCCACCAGTTACTTTTTATTGTAAACTTTGCCTTACTTAATGATAGCATTTCTGCGATTCAATTAAGCAAAAATTTCTGTTTTGAAAAACCGGTGATAAAAGATTAAAATTTCTGTAAAGGATGCTCGTCGTGAAGAAGTTAATATCTTTTTAAGTTTTGATTCAATTTTTAAAAATTTGAAATGATTCGACAAAATTCTGCAATGATTATATATATTAAACTTCAAACCATTTGGTTGGGTAGTTTTTGTACTGTTATATACAGACGACGTTGTTATATACAGATAGACCAGACGACGACTATAGGTGCTATGTTTTTATATAATTACAAACACACCTAAAAATGGAAAACATGTTTCAATTACATAGATTCTGTATAACAGCACCAGCCAATTTCATGCATTTCCAAATAAAAATTAATTAAAAAATATGTCAAAAAGTAGCCAGTTTGGATTTGAGAACAGCCTTAATTGCCAATGCCCTGCTTATCTGCCCGAGCTATCTGGACTAACAACCGGCCGACACAATTCACTCAGAAAATCTTATTGGCAATAGCACCTGGTCTGCCATGTACACAGCTGAACAGAATGTACTGCAGGTAATGGCACTCCATTAAATGATGTATACATAGATATACTTTATTACGAAAAATGTTTTCTGCATGAATTGTGTCAGCCAGTCTGCCGAAGTAGCTCAGTTTAGAGCATTGGCAATTTAAACCAAAGATCTTGCATTCAACTCCCAGCCTGGACATTTTTTCACTCAGTTAGAAAAATGTCAATTTGTATTATTACTTTACCAATCAGTACGATTGAGATAAAAATTATAAAGAGCATTAATCTATGCTTTATCAACGCAAAATCTCAAAATAATTGTTAATATTTTTGTTCTTGCAAGATAATGTAGGTTGACAAAACAAACACTTCTGAAGGTAACATAAAAGACAAATATAGACTTTAATGAAGCAAAAAATGATCTTAGAAACAAAAGGATGAATTGCTGATTGGTATATCTAAAACTTCATTTATTAATCTACTAAACATCCCAAATAAAATTTTAATATAATAAAAGCATAAGTTATGTGACTGTCATCAACAGTTCCGGGATGCTCGCCTCACTTTTTCATATGCCCGGCAGCCATTTTTATTCAAAATTATTTTTTTGAATAAAACTGCATAAAAGTTACATTTTTAGAAAGATCGTTCAAAATAACTGAATATTGGAGAGATGACTAACGTTCAATTATACATATATTCTGAAATAACTTCAGTTGAAATTAGCTTCACAGTTCAAATTCTCTATCCATTAAAGTAAACAAAGAAAAAAAAAGATATATTCGTCATGAACGTTTAAAATATTACACCATGGAGGTAATCGTTCGTAAAGCAAGTTTTCCGCGAATGAATTATTGTACCACTGCCTGGTGTAAAAAAAAAAAAAAGTCGCACCAGTGAGGCAATCAAAGTTTACCATAATTCTGTGCTATACAACTATTCCTTCTGGATCTTTTCGTGACGTAAGTTGAACTCATGTAATAATATTTAATGAATCAAATTTTGAAACGAATTGTCAGTTAATTTGGTATTTAAGTGTAAATGTGGATATCATTAAAGACTTTCACAAAATAGACTTTATTGCATCAAATCATATTAACTAAAATACGCCAATTGGCAATGAACCCAATTACGGAAAATTACTTAATATGTTTAAGAATCTTCACATTAGTAAACACACTGCAATGATAAGCAAATGGACATGAAGCATAAATGCTTAAGTGGGTTGAGTAGTTTTTGTTAAAAAAGATGAAATACATAACAAAAACTGTGCAAAATGCTACCGTGATCGCAAAAGTTCTTGATTTATCCATTAAAATCTTCCAATTTGGCGAAGGATTAAGAAAAAAAAAATCAATTATGAATAAAAGTAACGTGTTACGATGCTTAACATACATTTCGGGAAGACCAAACTGGTCGCCAGTGGCGGCTAGTTTTAATATAATTATCTAAATAGTTTTAAAAAAAAATTACTTAACTCGTCTTTGGTGCAAAGAATAGTTGACTGACTAGCATAATTGATCAAAATTACATATATAGGTATGTAACAACATGTCAATTTTAATAATAATAATAATTATCAAATACACCACATAATTCAAATATTACATTTTAAAGTATGCTTAAACTATGGACCAATAAATATCAAGGGTTGATCCAGGCAAAATTTGGGACATATTTAAGCCCCTTCACAAAAATCAATTAATAAAATGGGTCCCTTCACAAAATTCTTTATAATAAAACAAGCCTCTTCACAATTCCTTTTAATAAAATAAACCCTTTCACAAAATTCTATTTCATAAAAACTTGCTATTTATTTATTATTTTGTGACATTTTAAAATGTGTAATAACAAGTTCACCAGAGAGAAAAACTTCAGCAAAAGAAGTTAAAAAAGTTTTTGTTAATAAATGCTTTTCTTTTTGTTCGAATTTGAGTAACTGGATTTCAACTTTCATTACAAAATGCTATTTTTCTCAAAAACATATAATAAATTTCACAAAGATAACCTTTATTTTTTCACAAAATGGGCCCCAAGAAAAAAAACCTGCATCGACCCCTGAACATGTTAAAATATTTTGAGATGTATACACAACAGAAAACTTTCTGGACTCATTGTCAAGCATAAAAGCGTGACACTTATAGGCATGACTATTGAAGTAATTTGGATTTGAACAGTTTTTTCATTTTCCGATAAATGAATTACAAGTGGATGTTGTCTTATGACAACAGTTTTTTTTTCCTTTTCCACACTATCGCATCCTGAAATTAGGTTTAAAATGCCTGACAGCATTTTCTGACAGGTCTGCCTTTACCAAAAAATTGAAAAAATGGTTTGATTGCATACTTTCTGAATAAGAGCACCTGCCAATTTCATGGGTTTTTGAACAAAAATTAATTCAGAAATGTGTTTAAAAAGTAGCCAGTTTAAATTTGAGAACAACCTTAAAAACAGTGGTTTTAGTACCACAGAATATCACTTTGTAATCATGATTTAATCTGGCAAAAAAATTTCTCCAGCATTTTAGCTAAAGAAAATTCCAATTTATCATTAAAAAAAGCTTTTACCAGTTTTTTTTTATGATGGTAGTGTGTGGGGGGAGGGGAATTATAACAATTCTTAATTTTAAGTACACTAAGAAAACTTAAATCTAAAATTGCAAATTAATGTTAATTTTACTTTGACATATGTAGAGTATAGGGGCAAATCCTTGCTTTAAGGGGCTACTACACTCATGCGTAAACATCTGCTTGCTAATGTTAATCCTAGGGGTAGTTATTTTACAATATCTCGTTTGCATTTCAATATTTTTAAATGATTTTTTTTTTTTGCATTGGATAGTTGAGGTCGATCTCTATGCCAGCCGTTTTTTTTTTTACTTTTTTGATTTTGTTTGCAGGTTTTTTTTTATTGAGGATATTTTCACTTTCAAAAGTGAAAGTATCTTAATAGAAAAATTTTTTTAACAAAATCAGAAAAGTAAAAAACGGCTAGCATAGAGATCAACCTCAGCTGTCCAATGCAAAAAAATAGCATTTAAAAATATTGAAATATAAGATAAAATGTCACAAAAATTGCCAATACATGCAAATGAAAGCATTAGTTACAAAATCCTCATAAGTAATAAATCAAATTCATAAAATATAAAAAAAATATATATATATTTACTTTTTCACTGTTAGGTTGTTCTTCAATTTTCTCAGGTGGAGAGTGAAACCTGATAAATGTTAGGCCATACTGAAGGTTCTATAAAGAATAAATAATAATAAATTTATAACGTACAACATTGCAAAAAATATGAGTAATAAAACAACTCTCAAAAAAAAAAAAAAAAAAAATCCACATTTAACTATATTAAACTTTCGGACACATTCGAAGATTTATTTTTAAACATAAAAATCATGATGTTTGCATGCATCATTACATAAGTGATTTGTAATTGTTTAAATTTTTTAATAAAAGAAATAAGATATATAAGCAACAAGCGAGTATTATCTCATGACAGCAAATATTCGCTTAGCCACACTGTCATGCCCAGAAATTCGGCTGTTCAACAACCGAATTTCTGGCAGCATTTTCTACAAGATTATCTGCCTTTACCAAAAGACGGAAAGTGTTAAAATGGTTCTCAAATGACCTGCTCAACAACGTAAAAGTTTCTGAAACAATTTCAGACTCATTCTTAAACGCAAAGGTATAAAATTGGCAAGCCTGACTGTTGAAGAGATTTGAAATCGAAACGAGTTTTCCATTTTTTGATAAATAGATTACTTATCCAGTTATAAGCGATACTGGTCACATGACAGCCCGTTTTTCTCCTTTTTTAAGGTCCGAAATCGGGAATTCGGTTCAAAACACCGACTTTGAGTGTATTTTCTGAAAGGTCTGCTGCCTTTACCGAAAAATGGAAAATGCATTTCGATTACAAAGTTTCTAAACACGAACACCTGCCAATTTCATGCATTTCTGAACAAAAGTTAATTAAATAATATATCATAAAGTAGCCAGTTTGAATTTGAGAACAGCCTTAAATTACATAGTATCTGAAAAAAAGCACCTGCCATTTTCATGTGTTTGTGAACAAAAAGGAATTCAGAAATATGTCAGAAAGTACCCAGTTTGGATTTGAGAGCAGCCTTAAAATAGTGTAAATATTAAGCAAGTTGCTTGTGTGTTTGATGTACTGTTTGTCGATCACAAGAATAGCTCTCGCCGAGAAGTCTGCGCCTGTCTGTTGCCGTGGAAACAAGACTCGCTCCATTTTCGATAGGGGAAACCAGAAGATAGGCATTCACATTAGTTTACTGAACGCTTTTATTATTATTGCTTTTTTTTTTTTTTTGTAATTATTTTAATCGATTCATCAAGTGAAAGAAAACTGTTTCATATATTATTTATATGATAATATTTAGATTTTACAAATGAAAATAAAATATGAATCAATATGAATTAATCATGAAATTTATTACTGTAAAAATGAAATTAAATTAACTTAAATAATTGTTTAAAAATTAATATTTTTATAACCATTAATAATTATCAATGACTTTAAATTATTAATACAATGACCGAACTTCAGTGATTATTATAGATTTCAGTATGTATTTTCAAACAATTTGCAAGGACGGAAATTTTTTTTTTTCATTAAAAATATAAAAAATAATAATACCTTCTAAACTTTTAGAATTTATTCAAGCATGTGAAAATTCTCTGAATCACTCTCAGCAGTCTCGGTTTCTTCTGAATCACTCTCAGCAGTCTCGGTTTCTTCTGAATCACTCTCAGCAGTCTCGGTTTCTTCTGAATCACTCTCAGCAGTCTCGGTTTCTTCTGAATCACTCTCAGCAGTCTCGGTTTCTTCTGAATCAGAGTCGCCAGTATTAATGTTAAATGACAGTTCCTCTAACAGTCCATCTTTTTCCCAGTAATTATTTTCAATGTTTTCCACGCGTTTGCAATGTGCTGCCCATTCTGCCGAAGTAACCTCAGTGATAGCTGTTTGAAGTAAAGATTTTAGATTGTCTAAACTTAAATCACCAGTAACATTTCGTTCTTTTACTTTTCTTTTTACAGAGGACCACACAAATTCTATTGTGTTTAGATCACAATGATAAGGGGGAAGTCGTAGCACTTCATGACCATCTTTTTCTATTAAATTATCAATTTTATAGACGATTTTCTTTGGACGATTGCTGTCTATAAGAGAGAATAGTTCCGCTTTCCGCATTTGTTCGTCGCAGTATATTTTGTTGTTTTTCAGCCAGTCAATCATAACTTTTTTTGTAGAATACTTTGTAGGAGTGACGTTTTCAACAGTTGTATGATACGGAGCATTATCCATACATACGACACTGTTTGGTTACAAATTTGGAAGAAGTTTTTCCAACACCCATTTTTTGAAGTTTTCATAGTTCATTTGCCCGTGATAGTCACCGCTTTTTGTCGATGCTTTATATACTAGTTGAGCATCCGTAAGAAAACCTGTTGATGATCCAGCATGAACATTCTTAATTCAACTATAAGTCTATTTTTCGCATTAACATTTGCTGTAACTCCCAAAACTGTGTCGTCTTGCCAACATTTCTTAAATGTCAAGTTGCTATCGACCCAAGTTTCATCAATATAGACAATCGGTCGTCCAGTGTTCCTATGACGTCTCATTTCTCTCAAATATTTGTGTCTCCAAAAAACAATATCTGGCCTTTCCATGAGAACTTTTCTTTTATTCACGCACTTTTTCCATCGAAAATTCATTAAATATAACGCTTTACACAATGTGTCTCTTTTCCATGAAAATCCAATTTTTTCTTTCAACACGGGTAATAATTTTCTGAGAGATGGTACTTTTCTTTCTCTTATATAAAAATCTTGAATCGTTTGACGTATAACGCACTTGTCAAAGTCATCTATTTCGCAGTTCCGCTCACTAGGTCTTTTACGATGTTTACCAGGTGATATTAAATCTGTTGATGAGCCCAATGCAGAAACTTCATTTCTTATATTTTTTATTGTAGCTTCAGAAACTCCACTTGCTCGGGAAGCTCGTTTCAGAGCTTGTGGGAGCGGAATTAAAACATCTTTAGATGAAGCTTCACTGGAACAAAATTCCGCAACATTATATATGATTTTACGTGCTTGCGATTTCAAGACTTCACCTCTTCTAAACTGAAAGGGCATCTTTCCAGTTTAACAAATTAGCAAAATTATTTAATCAAATGAGAGCAAATAATTTTAAAAAAGCAAAAGCAAAATTAAATCAAAAATAAGATAACGCAACTGCTGTAGATCCGAGAAGACGAATGACGTGATCTAACCTTTTATTCCGCCAATTCCTCACACGCGTATTCCCCATTCGAAATGGACCGGTCTTGTTACTATAGCGACCGCCACCAACCAGACTTTATGGCGGGAGCTATTCTTGTGGTCGACAAACAGTATTGATAGTTATTCTATTAAAGATATAACAATCTGTTGAGGCTTTGAAATTTAAAGATTGACATAAAATGCTATTCGAAATTTTGGTCATCAAATTGAACCTCACTGTTATCTACTTCTCACAAAGGTCCTTCTATAAAAAGGAAACATCTTATTCTAATTTTATTTATATGAGTTTTACAATTAATTATTTTTTATTATTTTGAATATTTTTAAACTTATTTTTAAATGTTTAAAAGTTTGTGAAACCTTACCTTTTTTATTTTTTTTTTTAATATTAGAGAAGAAAGAAAATACATAAGTTTAAACGATAATTTACACAAAAAATTAGCAATTTTTTTTTTTTTTTTTTTTTTTTTTTTTTTTTTTTTTAAGGCAGTTAGCAAAAATTGATTTTTTTTTTTTTTTAAGGCAGTTAGTTCTTAAATTCCCTGCTCAACAACGTGAAACTCTGACATATTTACAGCTTCATATTTAAATATAAAGGCATAAAATTGACAGACCTAACTATTGAAGTGATTTGAAATCGAATGGTGATTTCCATTTTTTGATAAATAAATTACTTTTGAGTTATAAGTGACTGTTGTCACATGATGACAGGTTTTTCTCCTTTCCCATGCTGTTGTATCTGAAAATTCTGTACAAAAAGCCAACTTTGACAGTATTTTTTGAAAGAACTTTTACCTTTACCAAAACATGGGAAACACCTTTCGATTTCATAGTTTCTGAATAAGAACACTTGCCAATCTCATGCTTTCAGAACAAAAATTAATTTAAAAAAGTGTCAGAAAGTAGTTCCTTTGGATTTGAGAACAGACTCCAGAAGCAGATTAAAGATTATACATTTTTTATTAACTATATTCTGAAATTATAAATGAAATACAAAGAATGACTGCAGTATTTTGTTTTCTTTTAGGCCATTTAAAAGCAAAAAAAAAAAAGGGGGGGGGGGGGATTTTATATAGGGTAGATGTGCCAGTAATGAACACCCTTAAGGAATTTCGTTAAAAATTATTTTTTAATTAATAGTTATAATTGTTATATTCCACATTTTTAAATATTATATTAATCTACCAACAATATTTAACCATGCTCATAGTCCCATTTCTCAATGTGAATCGAAATTTAATTGTAAATAACAGAAATAAATCAAAACACCCTAAATTCCAGTCATGGACACCCCACAAAAAGTAACAGATAATTGATATTATGATTGTATTTAAAACTAGAATTTAAAGAAAGCACATTATCGAAATAAAAAAAGTTGAATTTTTATTGGTTATTTTATTATAAACCAAAAGCGTTGAAGGTGGCCCATTACTGGAAGGCGGTCCATTACTGGCACATCTACCCTACTTCTTTCAATACATCCTTTTTATAGGAACTTTGACATGATAGATAAAAACAACAAGATTGAATTTGGTAAGAAAAATCATTGGCAACATTTTCAAAAGTACTTTCTGGCAACCTTTATTTACATTTTATAAACCTCCTAAAATTGTATATTTGTAAAATATACAAATATTCTACAATTGTAAAAATATTGTATAATTGTAAATTGTAAAAATATTGTATAATTGTAAATTGTATCCCTTTATATCTTTTAACAATGTATCAAATGAACAAACAATTAGTTCAATATTTACACTATTTATACATACTTTTTTTTTTCTTTTAGACCATGGAAAAGCAGAAAAAAGAGAGGAGGGACTTTATGTACTTCTTTTGATACATCCTTTTTATAGAAACTTTGACATGATAAAAAAAAAAAAAAAAAACAGCAAGATTGAATTTGGCTAGAAAAGCTACATTTTCAAAAGCACCTTCTGGCAACCTTTATTTACAATTAAAAATCCTCCTACAATTGCCATATCTTTATGAAATGACTATCAATATATCAAATTCACAAATAATTTGTTCAATATTTACACTATTTATACATGCATTGAGAAGCAATTTATTTAATATATACATAAGTAAACCATATAATAATATAATACAAAATATATAACATATGGATACATAAATAAGCCACATAAGATTAGAATTTCTTTAGATTGGACGCTATTTCATTTTTATGACTGTTGAAAGAAATTGTACTTTACTTAAGACCATTCTCAAATCCAAACTGGATATTTTCTAACACATTTTTGTTCACAAATGCTTGAAACTGGCGAATGCTCTTATTCAGAAACAATGTAATTATTAAACAGATTTTTTCCTTTTTCAATAAAGGCAGAAGATCTTTCAGAAAATGCTGTCAAAGTTGGTATTTTCAACCGAATTTTCAGATGTGACAGCACCGAAAAGGGAAAACAACTGCCGTTGTAAGACAACTACCACCAATAATTCAAGATGTAATTTATTTATCATAAAACAAGAAAAAAAAAGAAAGAAAGAAAGGAAAACTGATTAAAAATCACTTTAACAATCATGTCTGCAAGTATCATGCCTTTTTTGCTTAAAAATAAGCCTGTAAATATGTCAGAAAGTTCCATGTTGTTGAGCTGGGAATTTTTTTTTCTTTTGAGATTTGCATTAAGGTGGTTCTCAAATGACCTACTCAACAACACGAAACTTTTTGACACAATTTTGGACTCATTTTTAAACGCAAAGGCATAAAATTGACAGGACTGACTATGGATATGATTTGGAATCAAAATGAGCTTTCTTTCTATTTTTTAATAAATAAATTACTTATCGAGTTATGAGCGATTCGTGTCACTTGATAACATCTTTTTTCCCCTTACTGTTGTTCAAGCAGCAAGAATTTGATTCAAAATGTCGACTTTGACAGTATTTTCTGAAGATCTTCTGCTTTTACCAAAAAATGGAAAATGTGTTTTGATTACATAGTTTCTGTATAACAACACCTGCCAATTTCATGTGTTTTCAAACAAAAATGAATTAAAAAATATGTCACAAAGTAACCAGTTTAAATTTGAGAACAGCTTTAAGATTGATACGCCTAGCCCCATAAAAAGAAAGTATCCTTTTTTTACATAGAAACAATTAAAGTGATTATTTTATAAAATTGATTGAATGATTAACAAACACAATATTTACCTTATTGAATGGCTGAGTGCAAACAATTTGGACGCAATCCCACTTCTCATCCTTGGTATTCTGTGAAAGCTTCTCCGGCCCGAACATACGCACTCGGTTAGTATGGGTACCATTTCGACTTTCTAAGGGACTCATGAAAGATGAGGCCACCAATAAAACCTAATTGAAACAAATCAAAGAATTATTTTACAAATTTGATTGGAATCTTTTAACAGATAACTAATTACAAAAATTTTGAATTTACAAGCAGAGATATTTTGGCACTTGTTTACTTCCCTATCAATCATTTTTTTTAAACAAAACATGTCACTAAACAGTATGTCTTAACATCAATAATGGATAAGCATGGCTTAGAGAGATGATAGATATGCAGACATTAAAAGGCTACTTCACTCAGGCGAAAACACCTGCTCGCTAATGTTAATCCTATGGGAGAAATAATTTACGATCACATTATCTCGTTCACATTTCAATATTTTTAAATGATTTTTTTTCATTAGATAGCTGAGGTCAATCTCTATGCACGCTCCTTTGTACTTTTTCGATTTTTGTCAGTTTTTTTTTATTGAGGATACTTTCACTTTCGAAACCGGTTATGAAAGTGAAAATATCTTAATTAAAAAAAACTTGTAATCAAAATTGAAAAAGTACAAAGGACTGTGCATAGAGATTGACCTCAGCTATCCAATGCAAAAAAAAATCATTTTAAAATATTGAAATGCGAACAAGATATCATAAATTATTTCCCCCCATAGGATTAACATTAGTCAGCGGGTGTTTTCGCCTGAGTAAAGTAGCCTTTCAAACAAACTAAAGTCATAAAAAATGTAATTTAACACAAATAATGACAGAAGTTCACATTGCTTCACCTTTGTTTATCCGTTTTTAAATAAAGTCTTGTATAATGCCTATTAATACACGCTTTTTTTGACAAGAGAATTCTGTAATTTTGATAATATTTCCCCATATCCTGTTCTGTAGGTGGAAGATTCCAAATCTTTATTCTTTTTAGAATTCTGTACCTCTTGGATAAAAGAAAAACCCCTATAGGATAACTTTATCGTCCATCTGTCTGTCAAGACCTTTTTTTTTTTCAGGAATGGCTGAAAGTATAAAGTTGAAATTAATATCAAATAATAAGAGTCCATTGACCCATTGTTGCGCAAAAATTTTGAGCTTCTATCTCAATGCAATAAAAAGTTAAGGCCTCAAAACAACTTTTTAGGCCTATTCAAATGAGTTTGTCACATAATAAATTGACACAGAATTATAAATTATGTTTTTTTTTTCCCTTAATTAAAAGACCTTCCTTTGTGTCAAATTCCAAGACTCTGGATCAATGGTAAGTACACTATAGGTTTTGAGAGTGAGCTTTTATGTTGTCTGTCTGTCTAAGACAGTTTTTTTTTTTTCAGGAACAGCTGAAAGTATGAAGCTTATCAAATAATAAGGTCTATGGCCCCATTCTTCTGTAAAAATTTCAAACTTCTAACTGAATGCAATAAAAAGTTATGGCCTTTAAAAAAACATTATTTTCATATAAATTAACTCTCAAAACCTATAGAGTGCTTCCATTGACTAGTAATATAAATGGACAGCAGACCAGCAACCCTTTCTTGAAGAAAATATGTCCTTTCCTCCAGCAGGTGTGGAGGAAGAATATTATGCCAAACAGGTTTTTTTTCGCGCCAAACTGTCACGGAAATTCCACAGCTCCCGAAGGAAAGAGAGATTTGAAAGAAAGGGGTTGCCAAGAAAGGGATTACCACCAGAAAGCGGCACCCTTTCGCCTTTTTTTTGGCGATGAAAGGTGAAAGATATTTTCTTCAAGTCTGTCGGGAGAAAAGAAAGGAGTCCGCTGTCCATTTATATTTCTAGTCAATGAGTGCTTCCCATTGACCTAGAATCTTGAAATTTAACACGAAGAAAGGTCTTATTATAGCAGATGTAAAGAAAAAAATCCTAAATCCATTAATTTATAATTCCATGCCAATTTATTAAGTGATAAACTCGTTTAATCATCTGCCTGTAAAGACAATTTTTTTTTCAAGAACGGCTGAATGGTATCAAGTTGAAATTAACATCAAATAATAAGGCCTGCACGCCCATTGTTTTGTAAAAATTTCTAACTTCTAACTCAATGCAATAAAAAGTTGTGGCCTTAAAACAATGGTTTTCAATTTTTTAATTTTTCATAATCTGAACCCATGCCAATTTAAATTATTGTAGGATAAATTTGTTTATATTTCTCTTCGATAGGCATATAGCCATTAATAAGCAAAAATACTAGTAGAAGCAATAACTAGGAGAAGACAATGTTTTTTCTATCTTTGACAAACAACATGGTGTAATCCATTCTTTCTCCAGTCATCACAAACAAATCTGGTTAAAATTTAATATATAATTAAATAAATTATATCTTTATAATACAGCAATCATAAGAAACATCTAGGTATAAGTAGGCAGCTCTCATTTTTGTAAATTTGTAAAGAAACTAAGCACTTACTAAGCTTTACGATAATACGGCATAACAGTACAGAACCCTCAGGGTGCGAGTCCTACTCACACTTGTTTTTTCTATTTATTAGAAAAAAAAAAGCAAGAAAACAGAGAAATAGCAATTAATTTTTATCTTTCAAAAACTAAAACTTGCTTATCCACTAAATAAATAGAAATACAGTCAAAGCACCTTATAACGAAATCAAAAGTACTCCAAAGATTTGCTCGTTATAACGTGCTTTCGTTAAAACATTAGGACTAATTATTTTGTTATACAGTAAGAACTCCAATTATCCGGACTAATGTGGTCTGAACATAATCTGAGTATGCAGCAGCAGTGTTGAATTCAGGGGGTGGCCCGGGGAGGGGGGGCATTACCCCCCAGAGCATTGAAATGTCCCCCCCCCCCGGAAGATGAGATTGTATGCTTTTAATGGGAAAAAGATCAATGTCCCCCACCCCCCCCCACATAGCCACAGAAATCCCTCCCAGAGAAAAGTGTCTGAATTCAACACTGATGCAGTAGTCCGGATAATGAAGACAGTCATAAAAAAGGGGGATTTATTACATAAAGATATCCCATAAAATTGCTTTTGTTTAATAAAAAAAAACTAGGTCTTATATATTCATATTAAATTAAAGCCTTCGTAGGAAGGATCACATTTACTAAAAAATGTGAAAAGAAGAAAAGCGTTAAAATAAAAAGTAATTTCAAGATAATTATATTTTTACAAATATATACGTACAAATCATATCATAAAATTAAAATTTTGTGATTATAGATCTGGATGACTGGATTTCAGATAATTAGAGATTTGTTGTATTATTTTAACGGTATATGTATAATATACATATATATATACACACACACACAGTGACGGATCTAAGGGGGGGTTAGCCGGGGCAGCTGCCCCGGGTGCAAGACATGGAAGGGCGCAAAAATGAGGAATCATAAGAAATTAAGAATAAAGGAAAATTTAAAATTCACATGAAAAGATATTCAATTTTATTTTGTTCAACGGCGGTTTACTTTCGTTGTATAAGGATCAGAAATAAAGAATAAATTAATTTATATTACATTATATAAAATATCACATTGCCACCAGTATTTTTAAGAAATTTTTATTTATTTAAGATTCAAAGATTTTTTGCGTCATTTCTTTTCCGATATTGTTCTATGTTGTTTTACAGCGTGGAGTATTTTATTTCGGTTATGCAGGGCCGGCACCAGGGGTGAAGCAGATGAAGCAGCCGCCTCAGGGCGCACCCCTAGAAGGGCGGCATTTGGCTCGCATACATTGAACATATAATCCATTATATATGTCGAAACTTAAGAAAAAAGAGAGAGAGGGAGAAATTAATTTTCTTTTATTATTTTAAAATAAAAATATGGAATGCATTACATATAAATACAGTCAAAGAAGTTGCATATAATTACAGTGAAAGAATTACAGTTACAATGTTTTAGTTCACTTTAATAACTTTTTGTTCTCGACAATTTTTGAATTATTAGTAATTTTTGACGAGATTTTTAGCGTTCTCTTGCGTTTCGCGGTGATTTTTACTTTCTTCTGTCTGTAATAGAAGAAAGTATTGTAATCGAATTTTTTTCCGGTTTTCGACGGATTTACACGTTTTAGGGGTCAGAGATTTGGAAAAACATGTTTTTACAAACTGTCTGTTTATCCGTATGTCTGTGAATGTCCTCTTTGTATCATCGAAAATTATATGAAGTTATGCTTAAATTGAACCAAATTTCATATATAGGTTTTTGATCATAGTCAGACGGTTCCACTTGAATTTGGGGATAATACGACAAAAGGAGCCGCTGTGATAGCGATTTTTGTTCCATTTTCACTATTGTATCATCGAAAAGTATATGAAGTTATGCAGTTAATTGAACGAAATTTTGTGTATATGTTTTTGACTAAGGCCTGCAAGTCCCAGTTGAATTTGGGAATATTGTGCCTGGAGGGGGCACTGTGATAGCCATTTAAAGATTTCAAATTTTTTTTAAAATGTGCAAAAAAATTAGAAATCCTAAAATTTTTTGCTTTAAATGTTCGGCCTTGATCCAAGGATTCCAGAACATTTTTTGTTTTGCCTCTCTCTTAAAAAATGGCTGAGATATAGCAGTTTAAAATTTTAGAGTGGATGACATTTTGAAACAATACAGCAGGATTCCTCCATAAACGGGTTTAATTTATGAGTTTTAGTGAACATGGTTTCGACCAATTTTCTTTCATTGTTGTCCTCGTTCCAACTCTTACGTACTTAACACTATATATTTATATTCGCCGACAAAAGTACGCTGTCATAAATGAAGCAAACGGCTATATCTGTATAATTTGGGGATATTCTCATTCAAATTCAATATTGACGAGAACTGGGAATGTCTCTTCTATAATCAGTTCCATGCATTTTAGCTTCGTGTTTTTCAGTAAAATTAGTTAAAATCTTAAAACCAAGGAATAAGGAGGCTATCTTTACCTGTCGGTACCGGCCAGAAGCACATTTCGTAGTTTAGCATCGGCTTTAGTTTCGAGCATCGGCTGCTCGCATTCAGATAACCCGACGATTCGCAAGCAGCTGACGTATAACCGAATGACGAAGAATATTGATTTTTTTTGGCGGTGTGATAGCGAATTTGGAAGTATTAACATGTATGAGATAGAAGAAAGTTTTGGGATTGGCATATCCTACTAATTTGATATTCGTTAAAGATATTAATTCTGTTTCAAACTTCTAGCCTCATATAGTAAATTTTGTTCTCTGCGATTTTGGAATTTTTAGATTTATGTAATGCGGTTCTTAGCGTTCTGCTGCAATCTTTTGACATTTGTAAAAAAAAATTGGCGTAAAACTTTTAACCTAATTTAGTAAATTGTGTCCTGCGTGATCTTTGAAGTTTTTGCAATTTTCTATACAATTTTAGCATTTCCTTGCGCTTCGCGGCGATTTCTTCACATTCATAAAAGAATTTCATTTTCAAATAATTAGCCTAATATATTACATTTTGTCTTCCGCGATTTTCAATGCAATTTTTAGCGTCTTTTGACATTCGGAAAATAATTCCTTTTAAAATGTTTTAGCCAACTGTAGTAAATTTGCTTCTCTGAGATTTTTAGCAATTTTTATGCCTTTATTTTTTGTTTTGTGGCGATTTTTTTGCCTTAGTAAAAGGAATCCAGTTGTAAACTTTTAGCTCAATAATAGTAAATTTTGTCCTGTTTCCATAAAGTTTATTCGGATTTCGTACAACGATTTTTTATTTTTTTTTATGTGGCGATTTTTTTACATTCGTAAAAGGAATTCTATTTCAAACTTTCAGCCTAATATAGTAAATTTTGACTGCTGCAATATTTTTATTTTTTGCGATAGTTAGTGTTTTTTTGTGTTCCGCGGTAATTTTTTGGCATTCGTGAAATGCTTCCTGTTACAACGTTTTAGTCCACTATTAGTAAATTTTGTTGTCTGCAATTTTTTTTTTTTTTAGCGTGTTTTGACATTTGTAAACATAATTCGGTTTCAAACTTTTAGCCTTATGTAGTAAATTTTGTTCTCCGCGATTTTTGAACTTTTTGTGATTTTTAATGCGATTTTTAGAGTATTTTCGAGTTTTCGCGTCAAATTTTTCGACATTCGTAAAAAACATACATTAATTAAATGTAAACGGCGTAGGTTAACATAGCAATAAATTAAAAAAATTAAATGTTAAAACAAGTATATTTTCTGTAATTTTTGTACTGTGTAATATTGTACTTTTTATATAGGAAAAATGCATAGTAAAAATACAGATTTTGAGTATTGAGTATTAATATTATTTCTTTAAGCAATTGTTTACGCAGATTTTATTCTGATATTCTTGAGAGCAAGGGGGGGGGGGCGCAAATTTACAAGCTTGCCCCGGCTAAAATTTAGTCTAGATCCGTCTCTGCACACACACATACAATATCTATGCTACACATGAAAAAACCGGGCAAATTTAAATCTAAAAAAATATTATTGATTTAATTCTCTTAAATTGTTGTTTTACGTACCTATATAGGTTTGAAAAATGAAGTTATCAAGCTCTGCTTTCTTTTCTTAACAGCATTATCTAATATTGTACGCTCTATTTTGTCAACATACATGGTAATTTCGATCATTAACAAGTTTTCATTATGCATATAACACACAATTTTCTGTAAATACTCGAGTGCATCATATGGTAAAAGTTTCTCGCCAACTTCTATAAATTCTTCTTCCTCACTGACACTGCCATCGGACGACTCATTTTCGGCACTTATTTTAACGATATTCTCTTCATTGAACTCTTCATTTGCTATTATGTGTTCATCAACGTTAACGTATTGATCAAAGTTAAAGTCGGAAGTCGGTTTGAAGGATGATATCAGTTCATCTGCATCGTCCAATTCAGGTAAAGAAACAGTTTCACTACTATTTGAAGGTGATGGGAATATTCCCAAAACTGAAAAAGCGTCAACAATAGTTTCTTTCGAAACATCGCACCAAGCGTTATTTATCATATAAATTGCATTCAGCACGTCTATTTTTGTTTCTTTCTTGTCATCTGAATTCACGATTATTTTTTTCACAAGCCCCTTCCGGTTTTTAGTTTTAAACGAATGAATAATTCCTTGGTCTAGTGGTTGTATTTTGGATGCAGTGTTAGGTGGCAAAAAAAGTAATTTTATACATTTAAGACAAACAGAACTCACATGCGAGGATGCATTATCTAAAATAAGCAGAACTTTTCTTTTGGCTTTTTGCATCTCTTTGTCAAAATCCATTCTTCAAAAAGACATTTTGTCATCCAAGCTTTGCAGTTATGCCTGTACATTACAGGCAAAGCTTTCATTATGTCTTTTGGGATACATCGTGGATTATTTGCTTTTCCAATTACAAGATGTTTTCGCTTTTCAGAGCCGTCGGCATTGCAGCATAATGCTAATGAAAGTCGATCTTTGCTCCTTTTCCCACCGTGGCAAGTCTCTTTTTTTAAAGTTAGAGTTTTATCAGGCATCAAACGGAAAAACAATCCAGTTTCATCCATGTTAAATATATCTTTTCGATCGTAATCCTCAAATAAGAGTTTTCGTTCTTCCATTCTTCAATTGTTTCTTCTGAAACAGAAGCTGCTTCTCCACGTAATTTTTTACACACAATTTCATATCTTTTTTTGAATTTACTCAGCCAACCATCACTTACATGAAAGTCTTTATATCCAAGTTTTTAGGCAAATGCGTATGCTTTTTCTTGCAAAATACTTCCACTAATAGGGATGTTTTTGGATCTTGCATCTTTAAACCATGAAAATAATACTTCCTCCACATCTGCATATGTCGCTGTGCGTATACGTTTAAACGATGAGAAAATTGCACCCTTTTCAAAAATTTTAAGAATTTTTTCTTGATCTTTCAATATTGTGCTAAGAGTGCTACTTGGAATAGCAAATTTTTTTGCTACATCACTTTTTTTAACATTATTGTTGACGCATTTTATAATTTCCTCTTTCTCTTCTAAACTCAAACATTTTCTTTTGCCAGACATAGCCAGCGTACAAAGAGTTTTAAAAATAAACACGCAATAAATTCACAGGAAAAGCAAATGTCAATGAAATCGGTCATCGAATAAAAAATAACAATACAGTTCAGATAAACTGTCGCCTCTCGGTCTGTCTTAAAACACTGCTCCTCCCTCAAACCTCTCTTGGAAGTATTGAAAATATGTGATTGGCCATAGAGAAAAATGTTGAATGTTATGTCATGGAAAAAAAGGTGGTATTTAAGAAATAATTTTTTTGGATCCTATTTCCCGCGTTAAGTAAAAAAAAAAAAAAAAATTCGCTATATCGTTTTTATTTCACTTTTCATCCTCGAATTGCTTTCGTTATATCGTGCTTTTCGCTATAAATATTTCGTAATATCGTTTCGAATTCAGTATTCTTTAACACACAGACTAACTAAATGGTTATGAGCATTTCGTTATATCGTGCTTTTCGTTATAAAGTGCTTCAACATGGACATCAAGTGTGACATGCAGTGGTACAATTGACAAAAAGTACAAAGTCACATTTATGCATTATTGTCATTAAATCACATTGTCTGATGATAAATTTTGTTTATCCTAAATCGCTGACAGAAAAGTAAACTAATACCAATAAAATAATTAAAATTAAGTACAAATTTGATTGAAATCTTCAAACAGATAACTAATAATAAAAAATAAAAAAATCACATATATAAGACGAATATTTTTAATGCCTCTTAAAGAATATTCTATGCATTACAAATCCAAATTATGCCTTAAAAATTTATTTGAGCACATTTTCGCGCTTTGTATTTTAAAATAAAATTTGGTTTTTTTTTTTTTTTTTTTGCTTGCTTAAACCATACATTAAAGCACATCACTGAAAAGCAATACATTTTTTTAAATCAACAAAAGCCTCAATTTATCAAAAATGAACAGTTATTCTTCATAAAAAATTTTAAAACAAAAGAAATGTTCAGATTTTAAGAACTGTGTACATTTTCATCATCAATAAAAGTCTCTAATGCCAGGTCAAGAATGAACATTTCTTACTTGTACATTTTTAATTTTTATTAGAAACTTGTTGTATATTTTACATAAAGTAAACCATTCAGGGAGATTCTTCCATTTTATAAAAGACTGTAAGGTGAGTGACATTTTTGTGCATATTATGAATACTGATATAATAACTGATGGGTTGGAATGGATGACAGCTTTGAATGAGCCCATGGTTGCACAAAATGAAAATCCAGCCCTGCTTATTCATACTTATTTATTGTCACAGCCCTTAAGTTTTCAAATTCCCTGCTCAACAACGCAAAACTTTCTGACACATTTACAAACTTATTTTTAAAAGCAAAAGCATGGCATTTTCTGACCAGACTATTGAAGTGAATTGGAATCGAATGGTGTTTTCTATTTCTTTATAAATAAATTATTATTGAGTTATAAGGAATTGCTGTCACATGACGACAGGATTCCTCCTTTCCCATACTGTCACTTCTGGAAATTTAGTTAAAAATGACAACTTTGTCAGTACTTTCTGAAAGATCTTTTTGGCTTTACCAAAAAATAAATAACACTATTTGATTACATAGTTTCGGAGTAATAACTCCTCCCGATTTCATGTGTTTTCGAACAAAAATGAATTCAGAAATATGTCAGAAAGTAGCTCCTTGGGATTTGAGAACAAGCCTTAAGCTAAATTTCTAACGTATAATCCAACCACAGCAAAATGGCTTTAAGTCCTAATCAAAGCATAGGCAAGGCATATGCAAAAAAAAAAACACCCTAATTAATGTAGGAAATGCATATCCACATGTAATCAAATTACAAATACATCAAACTTATTGAAATATATCATTCTCTCACTGTGCCCCGATTCACACATGTACGAAAGAAAGTGGTTTCTCTGCCACTATAGCATGTATGTTTATATTTTTTTTATAAAACCCATTAAAGATACTTAAATATATATTTAGCCACTTAATAATATTCCTATTTTATGCAATGAAGGAAATTAGGACACTTTTTATTGTTGTCTCGTACTTGACAACATTCTTTCATGTTACTATAATTCTGCTTCTATTTACTCAGTAAATGACAGCAATCTTTAACAATGACCTAAATCTTTACAATTTTTTTCAAAATGTAAAAATAAAACATAAAAAGAACAGTTAACTTATATCCTTCATTACAAAAACTAAACTGGCTTATCCACAACATAAATAAAAATGGAAAATGTACAACATAAATGACATGCAGCTCTGCAATTGACAACAATGAACATGTAGTGATGTAGTTATTGGTATTGTATCACATTGTTTGGAGACAGATTTTTTTACAATAAATGGTGCTGCCATCTTTCGCTTGGCCGAAAAGTGTGGGCCTGGGCTTGCAGGTTTTTGTGGATAAACAGCTTTTGCAGGCAAAAGCTCAAGAGAACTTAGATCCAGTGAGACACATGCTAGTTTTACCATAAATGATTGATGGGAAAATAAACAAATACCTAAATTTACAGGGTGTGCATAATTAAATGACCCTACTTTAAAGTTGTCTATAGATGGAACTATTGGTCAGAAAGTTGTGAAATTTTGTGACGGACATAATAAAGGAATGGGAATTAGTTTAAGCGAAAAAAAAAATTAGTTCAAAATTTTGCCACCAGATGGAATTTTTAATGAATTACACATTCAGCATTCATATACGATAGTTTACATATTTTATTGCAACAAAACATGTCCCACAGGACGGCCATCATTTTCAGCTACCATCTGGAATTGTAGAGATAGCTTGTCCCACAGTTGACCGCAGTTTGTTCTGGGAAATGTTAAAAACATGTCGGAAAAAGGTTTTGTTCAACATGTTTTGTTGTAATAAAATTTGTAACCTATCGTAAATGTATGCTAAATGTGTAAGTCATTAAAAAATGCCCTCTGGCGGCAAAAGTTTGAACTAATTTTTTTTTGCTTAAACAAATTCTCATTCTTTCATTATGTCCTTCACAAAATTTCACAACTTGCTGACTAATAGTTCCGTCTGTAGACAACTTTAACAGTAGGGTCGTTTAATTATGGACACCCTTTATATAGGACCATCAAAACAGAAAACCCAGCCCATTTAAGATGTTTCTCGAATGACTTGCTCAACAATGTGAAAACTTTCCAACACATTTTCTGGCTCATTTTTAAACGCAAAGACATAAAATTGGCAGACCTGACTATTCAAGCAATTTGGAAACAAAATGAGTTTTCCAATTTTTTTTATAAATAAATTACTTATTAAGTTATAAGTGATTTGTGTCATATGACAACGCGTTTTTTGCCTTGATCACGGCGCCGCAACAGGAATTCAGTTCAAAACGTCGACTTTCACAGTATTTTGTGAAAGATCTTCTGCCTTTACCAAAAAAATGGAAAACATGTTTCGATTACATTGTTTCTGAATAAAAACACCTGTCAATTTCGCGTATTTCCAAAGAAAAATAAATTTTTAAATTAAATATGTCATAAAGTAGCCAGTTTGGATTTGAGAACGGCCTTAAAAAATGGAATTGTGAAAATCACCACACATATTTTCAGAAATTATACATATACATAATAAAATGAAAAACTAGTTAAATAACACTCTTTCATTAAGTTAATTAAAGTAAACAAAATAACCTGATAATCGCTGACTGAGTCAGATGATCTCCCGACAAGCACTTCCACAAATGCTGAGCCTTCATTTCCAATATCAATAGAATGGATGTTGGTGGCTTTTTCAAACTGCAATACGATAGTTGCATTTTTCTCACCAGCTGTAGCACACTTCCACTTTCTATAAGTCTCTTCTTTTAGTAAATTCTCTGCTTTATGAACCTTTTTTTAAAAAGAAAAAAAAATCACTAAATAACTACACCTGGGAAAATTAAAGTTTAAACTAAATACACACTCATATTCAACAATTCGTTGGTTGTGCTGATTGAGGGTGCTTTTTTTTTTCTTCTAGCACAATTATTTTAGTGCTATAACAGGGTTCACACTCATTTGCACAAAAAAAATTCTCTGGGTATTTTCCGGAATTAATCATTTTTCCATGTCAACAATCAAAAGGTGAAGCTTGGCGAATAGAACTTACTGCTGAATAACATGAACTTTAAAAATAGATTGAACATGTTTTCAAGATTTTGTGGGAAACTACAGACTGTTCCCTGATATTTTAAAGTTGAAAGAAACATATTTTTACCTATGTGTTTCTTTTTTTTTAACCTCTTTTACACATCATAAAATGGAATTTTTAAACTGTATATATATGAGAATAATGTAATTGTTGTATATAAGAATTCAATTCTTTCACTGAATTGAATGAATCTTCAATTGTGCTCTCCATGCTTAGCAACTAAAAATTTACAATAGCTCCTTTAGGTGAGAAAAAATACTTTTTCTTGATTTTAAAAATTATGCTACCAGATTTCTATATTTGTTCTGAATTGAATATTTCAAACTTTACCAGAATAATTGGTTGGTTGGTTGTATAGGGTTTAATGGTGCAAGGTCCCATTAGGGACAAGCTGCGCCAAAGAAAAAATATCATTAAAGAAACCGCAATTAATGTTAACAAAAGCCAAAACAGAAACAAAGTTTAATGAGAAAATTATCTGGGTGGGTACCCATCCAGATATAGTCATACAGTGGATAAAATAAAATTAAGAATTCTTAAACAAATGAGGTATAAAATAATACTCTTAAACTTGACATCTGGATGGGGTACCCCATCCAGATGTCAAGTTAAACAATTTAAGCTAACATTGCTAAGTAAAACCAGAATAATTGGATTTTTCCTTGATTAAGTTTTTTTTTCCATCATAAAACTGTTTAATAATAATATACCAAAAAATGTGTTATAAAAAACTGAAATACAGATGAAAATAGTTCAAAGGATACAGTTCCTGGTGACCCGGGACACAAAATTTTATTTTTCAAAATTAAAAAAAAATTATTTACTCAATTTTTAAAAAATTATATATCTGGTTGAATCCTAGAACAAGCGAGACACTTGCCGACATTGAATTACGCTAGACGATAAATCACTTCTTGCAATACCACTTTGTTCCTTACATTGTGGCTACACCTACTTCTTTTTTTTTTTTTTTTTTTTTTTTTTGTTGGGGGGGGGGGGGGGGGTTATGTTTTGGATCTTTGGGTTTCTTGAAATGGGTGTTTTGTTGTTGAGTTGAGATTTTTTTTTTTATTTTGCTGTCTGTCATGAAGATTAAAATTGAAGGTACAATGTGTATGACGAATTGAATAGTTGTGTTTTTCAGGGTCTTTTTTGCATATTTTGAAATATCCCTTCATAGGCAGTCTATTTTAAATGTGGACAAAATATCAGAAACAAGTAAGTAAATTTTTATTTATTTTATTTGATAAGTATTGTGTTTCGTGAATTCTAGAGATTTCTGTGCCAGAAGAGTTTGGATGAATTTGTGCATTTTAAAAGATTGTGAATAAAAAAATATTAATATACATTGGACTAGAAGATTAAAACCGGAGTTATTTTACTGTGTAAAAATCGGAGTAAAACTGAACAAATTGCTATCATTCTAAAAATCGTAGAGCACAAAATTTACTATAGTGGCTTAAAACATTGTAAGTGGTATTTTTTAGGAATGTTAAAAATTCACAGTGGAACGCGAAAAAATTATGTTAAAAATCTGTAAAAATTCAAAATTACAGGAAAAAATTTAGTGTATTACAGTAAAAGTTTAAAATAAAAAAATTTCTATGAATGTAAAAAAATTGTCAGGGAATAGTAGGTGAAGTAGGCAAAAAAAATGCTAAAAATATTGAAAAACAAAGAAAAGTATTAGTTATATTAGGCTAAATATTTTAAACAGAAATCCTTTTACAAATTTTAAAAATTGATGTGATGATTGATTTTAAAAATTGATGTGATCATAGGCGTAGAGTTGTATGGGCTTGTGGGGCTCGAGCCCCACCAATAATTTCTAAAGGTTTTTTTTTTTATATATATTAGAGGTCTTTTCCTCTAATATAAAAAAAGTTTTTATTTTTTAATTTTCTAATGTTTTATGGATTTTTTAATAGGTATTTTTTCGGCAGATAAATTTTTTCTTGAATTTTGCCTTTTTTTATTTATTTCTTTTATAACAGGGATAAACGATACTATGAATTATTTTTACTTTATGCTCTGTTTTTTAAATTAAAATAAAATGCAAAACACTTGAACTTTTGCAGCCGAAAGGCCATATTAAAATTAAAATAGGGAAACAAAACCCATATTAAAAAAAATACTTTATTCAAAGTCAACTTTCGCTGTGATTTTATTAGAAATGACTTGCGAAGAATAACAAGTATATAATTTCATAGACTGGACTGTACAATGTCTAAACATTTGATTTAATTTGTGATTTGTTTAACAATATATGATTCTATTTAATTTATTTAAAATGAAATTCAAAAGCAACATTAAATTCGCAATCTATCGCCTATTATACACACATACACGTATTTGTGTTGAAAAGAGTTATATTCCAGATGAGCCCCACCAATAATTTTCAAAACTCTACGCCAATGGATGTGATTAAATGATTTTATTAGTAAGTTGCTGAAAAATCAAACTTTTGTGCATTCAATGTTTACTTTGTGAATGAAATTCTCGTTTGAAAAGTCAAATTAATGAACCATCCACCAGAACGCAAACAATGTGAGTGGGAAAAATTTTGCTTTTCAGGTTGCCATATTTTAAGTTATCGCGTGTCATAAAAATCATCAAGTTGGGTGTCCCGCTTGTTCTAGGATTCTGTCAATTATATGATTTTCTAAAAAAGTTTTCTTTTTCCATACTTAAAGGCCTGTACTTAAATCATTATCAGGATCCACAGACACTTGTAGCATACCTGGGTTTAATTAAAATTACTTAAACTTGGCGAAAACAATTTCTTCTAATCAAGTATAAAAATTAGGTACTTTTGTGTTATAGCAGCCACCAAGGATGAATCACCAAGCGACCACAATTTATCGCCAAATTATACAGCATATATAACATTATAATAATGCATGATGTATATAACATATGACAAATCTAAGTCATATATGATGTATATATATATGACATGAGTATAAGATGTATATTTTGTATGACATATAAGATAAATAATATGTATATAATCAATGACATATATGATATCCCTCTAAGCGTTTTGCCCGTATTTTTCCGTTTCCCAAAAACAACCTAAATAAGCTCTACACAAAAATATTTTTAACAAAATTGTATTTTAAGATATATGTAAAATAAAGAGATATGAAGTGTATTTTAGAAACAAACAGGTAAAGAAAATTTAAATTATTTTAAATTTCACAAATATATTTATAAAAATGCGGGAAAGCCTTCAGACACTCAGAGGGATATATAAGCTTTGCAATGATCTTGGCGAAGATCATAGCTGCAACCTTGGCATAGTCGTAATTGTGGGGTCTGCTATAACACAAAAGTACCAAAACTTACGTTATCAAGTATGTACAGTCGAACCTCGTTAACACAAAATCGCTTAGCATGAAATAATACTGACGTCCCATCAGATAAGTCTGAAAAGCAACGTTAATTAATTTGTTTAACACGAAATAGAATTTCGGAAAATCCTGCTTAAGGCGAAAACCTTTTTTTGCTCTAAAGTCAAAACATGATTCCTTATGCAAAGTTTTCGATATTTCAAACTTACATGTCACATCCTCTTATTAAAATATTATTTTTCTCATGGTTTGAGGAAGATCTAAAGTGGAAAAGTGTTTCAGAAAATGGTAAAATTCTGATTTCCTGACTAATCCCTGCATTTCTTTATCCTCTGATATGTGGAAGTTTTTCCATAGTACCCATATGATTTATAGGTCGGTCACAATGAAAGTTGGGGTGAAGGAATTCATTTTTTAAAAGCGATTGTTCGATTACTCGTTTGACTGTAATTCACAGTGGCATAAACAATAAACCGAATTTCCAAAATCCCCTATCTTCAAGTAAAAGAAGTAACAATCCCTACTTCACTACTTGACTAACATAACTGAAACTCTGTTCGCAGTTACTCCATAGAATTCTATGAAAGATATGTCAAAAACTGTAAAGTGTATCTTTAGAAACCAAACAAAAAATTTTTAAACGAAGTCAGCGATTAAGTGCTGAAAAAATCAAAAATTGCAGTAAAGTACAGGATACTCAACAGCACATTCTCTACGATTTTATGGAATCATGAAAAGATTGAAGCATGCTGTGAATCAATTCGAACCAGTAAGAAAACGAATATGTACAGGAAAGAATGAAGAAAATGATATTGCTCACTAGTGGTGAATAAAAGAGACAAGAAGCCAAAACATTGTTTTACCTTGTGCAGTTTTTCAAGAAAAAGCAAAGGTTTTTTTACTGATGCTCTCGGCAGAGCGATTTCACACATATTCTAACGTATGACTAACAAGATTCAAAGAGCGTCATAGAGTCTGCAAAAAGATATGTGGCCGAAAAACGAGGAATTTTTTTAAATACATTTGCATAAATGAAGATGTGCTGACCTTGGATGGGACAACAGATGAAGAGATAACTGCTGCATTAGCTGAAAAAATAGATGACAACATCGAGGTGTCAGACATGGGTGAAGAAATAGACACAGAACGGAAAGGCTTATCATCATTAGATGAATCTACTGCAGCATTGAAAATTGTATGTTTCCATATGGAACAAGAGGATGCTTCCCGAGCTTTGGACAAATTAGATGAAATCGATACGTTCTTAAAAGAAGTACACTACAAATATTATAGCAAAAGTCAATAACATAATTAAAAAAGAAATGATTAGCAAGTAAATAAATTTATTATTGCCTAAAATGATAATCAATTAATTTATTTCTTAATTAAATTTTCTATTTCTTATTAATTTATGGTTTTTAGAGCAGGGTTATACTTGTAGGTTAATTTATTTAGTTTTTATATCTAACATAGATAGCACCACTATTTTGACGGTTAACACGAAATTTCGGATAACAGGAAAAAAATTCGCACTCCCTTCAATTTCATGTTAACGAGGTTCGACTGTATATATATAAATCAAGTAGTATAATGTTTTATATCAAAGCAGTTGTGGTCCAAAAACAAGTTAAAATATCATAAGAATATGGCATTGATCCATTCCTCATATCTGGCAAATAATAAAAAATACATATTTACAAATATTTAAACAAATCTTTAATTCGGGACAAGTCCCATAACCTGTGCTAGATATTTTGTCGCCAAATTTGGCGCGGTTTGCTGTGCGATAGATGTTTTGTTCTTGTTTACGTTTGTTTGTGACTTTCAACGGCGTCTCCGACCCTGGGGTTGCTTTAGTTCGGAAATCATGTTTGAAGAGGGTAAGCTTGAAGCTGATTGGTTACAATTAGTATTACGTGGGCAATTACTAAGCTAAAATTTGAAATCCGTTAGATAACTTGTTTGCCGCCATTCATTTTCATTTGGATGCTCGCCTGTGCTTGTGACGACGTTGAATTATTTAAGGTAAATCTTGTTTGCTCTGCCTTTTTATTTTTTTAATTTCTTTTTGTTTTTTATTAGGATTTTTGTTTGTTTGTTTAATTGTTTAAAATGCACCCTTTATTGGAACATCTTTTCATTTTTACATGGTTGACCATTTTAGAGACTGAAGATTCTGCAGTCAAATTTGCAATTGAAGTTGGACTTATTCCTTCAGCTCTCCCGCCTTGCCCTAAATGTAGCGGTCCTATGAAATCTAATCAAAGCAAGGATGTAAAATTTAAATGGAGATGGGCCTGTAATCGTAGGAATAAAACAAAATCGAACCCAAATCCTTGTACGGGCACCGTTAATCCTGCAATTAATACTGTTTCTGAAAATTCTAAAATTCCGGTTCGCGACCTTTTGGCTATGATTTTTGCATTTGTATTCAAAATTCAAACAAATTTTTTATATGAGCAAATGTGTAACTGGAGAAAACAAAGGAATGAACCGACCCTATCAAAAGAAACGCTTTGTGATTATTTTTCTTATATTCGAGAAGTTTGCGAAATTCACTCTTCTCATATGTATTCTGAATTGGGGGGCCCGGGAAAATCTATTTTAATTGATGAAACTTTTTTAACTATTAGGAAATACGGAAGGGGTCGGTTTACTTCTAATCATACGATTACTGTTTTAGGCATTTTTTGTAGAGAGGACAAAGAGGGGTTGTTTTTTAGGGTAGTGATATTTGGCCTTATGTTTCACGTTTTTGCCATAATGATACGAGTGTTGTCTATACAGATTCGGCCAAACAATACAATGACGTAGAAAAATTATTCTCCAGTCAGACAACACACGAAGTTACGAATCATAGTAAAGGCGAATTCGTGTCAAAAACCAATAAAGCGAACACCATTAATGATCTAGAAAATGAAAATTGTTGGTTTAAAAATTCTCTAAAATGTTGTAGGAACGATAAAATGTTGTCACAATATATGGCTCTTCATTTTTATCGTCGACGCAAGCTAGATCATTTAAAAGAGACGGGCCAGAAAGTAGAAGTCCTCATAAAGGACATTATTCAAGTCTACCCAGGGTACGGGATTGAGGAGCTAAAGCTTTTGGATTTTCAAAGACCAACGGCAAAGTCTGAAAACATCGAGGGTGCATTACCAAAAGTCCCTCAAAATTTAAATTTAAATTATTTTCAGCTAGAAGGCGAAGTGCCTTTCATTGACGATGTTTCAGACCCTGACTGGGACCCCACTTGGTAAACATTATATTATTTATTTTTAATTAATTAATTAATTAATTTTTTTTTTTTTGTAAATATTAAATTTTTTTTAATGTGTAATTATTTATATATTTTTTGTATGCAATTTCCCTTTTTCTGAATCGCCGTCTCACTTGTTGGCATTTATTATATTTATCCTTTTAATTTTTTTTTTTTTTTTGGGGGGGGGGCAGTTGCGAGAGAGATTATAAGTGTTTTGAATTTAGTGTAATCAAGATTGACAAAAGATTTCTGGTAAGTTTTTTTCTCTTTTTTATTGTCCAAAATGTTTTTAAAATGGGGGGTTCAGGGGGGCAGAGCCCCCCTGACAATAACAAATATGCATCTGAAAAATCACATTTCTTTAGCTTTTTAATCATTAGTTTATTTAGAATGCTGCTAAAATTTGCGTAATTCGATCCTATAAAATTTTTCAAGATGGTGGAAAAACTTCGTTTTTAAATCTTTATGTTATTTTTAAATCCATGTTTTTACATCATTTTCTACTTTTAAAAATGTAAAAATGTTGCAAAATCTTTGATTTATAAATAACATACAGATTTAAAAATGATGTTTTTCTGCAATCTTTGAAAAAATTTTCATGTCGCCAAAACGGCATTTTGGCGCAATTTTTTTTCGCCATTCGCCAAGCAGCACAGGATACGGAACTCTTCCCTTTAATTCAACTTTTCTAATTTTGCGTCTGAAGCAGTTTGTTCTAATTTTTCCACGGTAGCAACACCAGAGATAGCATTCTCATAAAGTGAAATCCATGTATAAAAACATAAAGAGGATTTAAAACGAGAACGTTTTACATGAAAAGAGTAAACATTGACGTAAGGGAAACAAACTGGAAAAAACACTTTTTTCTTTTGGACAAAGATCTAAATTCTACTTCTATTATACATCAAATTTACAGGATATAATAAAAATAAATAGTTTCTAAAAAAATGAAAAACAGTAAAATAATTAGAATTTCATTCTTTATAAATTAAATAAGTTAGCAAAAGGGAAAACAACACAAGTGAAAATAAAACACGAAATGCTAAAGTTTAAATATACTTTGTCTTCACTGCTGAAAGAAACCACATGCTTGATCTTTATCTCAGGCATATTAGAACAAAAGGATATGTATTAATTAAAAATTCAGTTTATCGCTCTATGAAACCGTCAATACATAAAATGGTAAAATCAAACGACGCACAAAAGAGCGGTAACAAACTTTTGTTTATATTTTGATTTGATTATAAAATAACCGTGTTTATTGGGCAAAAATACTAGCTCATTGCTCTCTAGCTAATTGACCGAAATGTTTTTAGCGCCATCTATTGAGACTTAAAACGGCCTGATCACAGCCTATACAGAAAAATTGTCCCTTTAACTAATGGTAAAGTGCCATTAAAACCGTTATTTATTATAAATGCGTTTGAAAATGTTAGATATTCAAATTTGGATAATTTTTACCTTGTTATATAAACACAGAACACAAATATCACATGAAATCTGAAATTGTGCAAAAAAATAATCATTATGAACAAGTTAAAAATGCATGTTCCTGAAGCGAGCTTTTATCCACCAATGAAAGATTTGCAAAAGATACGCCGCCATGATTTTCTCTATTGGGATTTAAAACGGCCTATAGAGGCGCTGATTGCAGCCGTCGGTACAGGAAAATTGGCCCTTTAACTAATGCTAAAGTGCCATTGAAACCATTATTTATTGTAAACGCGTTTAAAAGTGTTAGATATTCAAATGCGGATAATTTTTACTTTGACATATAAACACGGAACACAAATAGCACATGAAATCTGAAATTGAGCATAAAAATAATCATTATGAACAAATTAAAAATGCATGTAACGCAATGGGATTGCAAGGGATTTTCCTGAAGGGAGAAGTTATATCTTTTTTCCACCAGATGGCGTATTCGAGCGCTTGAATTCCCAATGAAACCTATCTCCCCTGACATTAATCTGTCTTTAAACTCTGAAGGTACCCTGGGTTACCGAATATAAATATTTAGGAATTTACCTAGATTCCAAATTAAACTGGGCCGGCAGATCACTGACGTCATAGCCAAGACTGCTGGTGCTCGTGCATCCCACAAATCTTCATTAGTTCGACATAGCTGTTTGTCTGTTCCTAATCAGTTACTACTTTATAGGTCCTTCATCAGATCTACTATGACTTACGGGTCAGTAGTTTGGGATCTGTTTGTGAAACTCAGATGCAGAGACTTCAAATAGCCCAAAATGAAATTTTAAGACTGATTGTGAAGCAACCACGTTTGTCCGGAACGATGTCATTCATAAAGATCTAAATATTCGACCCATTTCGTAAGTCATTAAAAAACTTGCCCAAAATTTTCATAGAGATCGTATTCTAATAAGGAAAGGGCATGTTTACAAACAAACACTCCCGTCAATCAATCTCCCCCCCTCCCAGCCAATCAGACAAACTCGTCCCTGTTCGTACACCAATCAGAACCATCTTTTGCCCTGAGTGACGTCAAAGTTTTGCCCTGAGTGACGTCAACTGATCTTTCCTTATACCCAATGATACGTTGCAGTCCATTAGATAACAACAATTTTGGCAAAAAAAAGACCGTTTGCCATACTTAGCAGAGATGACGGTTTTGCTCCTCCCTCCAAAAGAATGAGAAGAGAACCACCTTAAACACATGGTTGAGTCTTTTTCTCTCTCTCTCTCTCTTAATCTTTTTTTTATGATATTGTTCCTGCTTATGCATTTGGCACCGGGATTAATTCATTTTCTTATAATTTAACTTATTTTGAAATATTTTTCTACTTTTTACCCTTAATTCTCTTTTCTATTCTTTGTTTTATAAAGCATTAATTTACTGTAATTAATTTATATAATATATAAGTGAACAAAAACTTTAATTTGGCCTAGGTCCTTGTTCCCTTCCTCACTTACCCTGTGTAAGCCTCGACCAATCTCAATGCACGGAATTTGCCTCAAATTCCCACTCTGCTGAAATTTTCTACGCATCTAGTCACCTTCGATGTGAAATAAACATAAGCATAGCGACTTGTGTAGGAATTCCTCATCACCTGCATTGGTTCAAAAGATACAGGAAGAAATAATTAATTAACACAACGGATTAATTTCGGAAAACCTTCGACTAAATACATCGCGTTTTATTAAGCTAAAATAATTCTCACTTATGTACTAAGTTATCGTTATGATAAGCAGTTCTCAGTAGTTAACCTACCCTAGGGGGCCTGTATGTGAATCTGGTGACAAACGAGAAATAAAAATTGATTGGCCTAGATGATTTTTGACAAAAATATACCGCCGAGCATTTGGTACATGGATGTATTATAAATTTATAATACATATATTATTTATAATACATCCATGATTTTGTACTTCTATATGAGAATGGCAACATATCCAAAGGGCGCTTGCTTCTCAGACGAAAGGTTTGGCACAAATTTCAGAACTTGGCATAACTTGCTTGTACGAGTTCCATTAGACGAATGAGGCAAGTTAATACACATTAGCTGGGCGATAATGGCATACTCACCAGGATGCTTGGTGATTTCTCTTTGCCCAAAACCAGTCGCATTTTATATCTCGTATGTCGTCACTCTCATATAGAGGCACTCTAGACTCATTAGTGTACCTCTATACGAGAGTGGGGACATGCGCACAGTACGCTTGTTCAGACTGTGATCAGACAAAAGTTTATGTTCAAACTGTGGTAAACCTATATTCCAGAATTTGACGATACTCGCCTGGAAAAGTTCAATTAGACGAGTGAGACAAGTTAACACGTATTACCTTGGCGATAACTGCAGGTTTGCCAAGATGCTTGTTTTTTGTCCAAAATCGTCTTAACGAATCAAAATTTATATACCATACATCGCCAATGTCACATAAAGTTATCCTAATCTCCATAGGCGTAGCGTGACCAAAAATTTTGGGGGGGCACAAATGTTTATTAAACACGCGCGCACGCACGCACACATTCCCATATATATACAGTGGTATCTTGGTAAAAACGGCTTCTCAGAAATTTTTCACATTGGGTAAAAGGAATTCAGTTTCGATCTTCTAGCCCCCTAGACCTAAAAGTTTATTTTTCTTAAACATTCGTCGTATAGAAATTTTTGAATTTTTCGCGAAATGTTTATGTGATTTTTAGCGTTTTTTCGCGTTTTGCGACAATTTCTTAACATTTGTGTTAGGCATTAAGTTTCAATCTTTTAACACAATATTGTAAAATGCATCCTCTGTTTTTTTTTAATTTTTCGCGAAATTTTTATGTGATTTTTAGCGTTTTTTATCTTTCCGAGGCAATATTTTAAACATTCGTAACGAGAAATCTGGTTTTATTTTTTCAGCCGATATAGTACATTTTCTACTCTGCGATTTTTTTATTTTTTTAAAAATTATTGTGCGATTTTTCGCGTTTCGCAGCGATTTTTTTGACATCCGTAAACGGAATCTAACTTCAATCTTTTAGTCCAATATAGCAAATTTTGTGATCTGCGATTTTTAGATTTTTCACGAATTTTTTATGCAATTTTAAGCTTTCCGCGGCGATTTTCTTAAACATTCGTAAAATACATCTGGTTTCAATTTTTCAGCCCGATATAGTAATTTTTGTCCTCAGTGATTTCTAAATTTTTCTGTGTTTTTTAGTGTTTTTCCGCGTTTTGTGGCAATTTTTTAACATTTGTGATGCGAATCTGGTTTCAATCTTTTAACCCATTATTGTAAAATTTGTCCTCTGCAATTTTTAAATTTTCCATGAATTTTTTATGAGATATTTTGTTGTTTTTTCGCGTTCTGCTGCGATTTTTAAACATTCGTAAAATTAATCCAGTTTTAATCTTTCAGCCCATTGTACCAAATTTTGAACCCTGTGATTACATTTTGTACTCAATTTTGTACTCACTGATTTTAATCGCGAATTTTTCATACGGCTTTTTGTGGGGTTTTTTTCGCGTTTCGTGGAAGTTCTTCAGGAAACTAATTACAACCTTTTAGCCCAATATAGTAAATGTTGCCTTGTTTTCAATAATGTTTATTCGGAACTCGTTATAGCGAATTTGTTATGCGAGGTTTAACGTTTTTTCGCGCTTTGCGACGATTTTTTTTACATTCGTAAAATGAATCCAGCTACAATCTTTACGCCCAATATAATAAATTTGGTTCTCTGCGATTTTTAAGTTTTTCATGGATTTTTTTCAGTTTTTACGCATTTTGAAGCGATTTTTCTAACATTCTAAAATAAATCCGGTTTCAGTCTTTAAATACAATACCCTTAATTTTGTCCTCTGCGATTTTTTAATTTTTCGTGAATTTTTTTATGTGATTTTTTTCACGTTTCGTGGAGATATTTTCACATTCTTAAAAAGAATCCGGTTTTAAACTTTTAGCCCAATAAAGTAAATTTTTTTTCTCTTTTCAAGAAAGTTTATTCGGAAAACGTACTATGATTTTAAATTTTCATGCGATTTTAACGCTTTTTCGCGTTCTGAGGCGATTTTTTGACATTCGTAAAAGGAATCCAGCTACAATTTTTTAACCTAATGTAATAAATTTTGTTCTCTGATATTTTTAAGTTTTTTGCGATTATTTTTTGCAAATTTTACGTTTTAATGCGTTTTGCGGCGATTTTTCTACATTCGTAAGGGAAATCTGGGTTCAATCTTTGAACACAATATAGTAAATTTTGTCTTCTGTGATTTTTGAATTTTTCGTGGAAATTTTTTTATAGGATTTTTTACGTTTTGTGGAGATATTTTCACATTCATATAAACAATCCACTTTCAATCTTTTAGCCGAATACAGTATTTTTTTTTCTCTTTTCAATAAAGTTTATTCATAATCCGTACAATGATTTAAATTTTTCATGCGATTTAAACTTTTTTTTTTTTTTGCGTTTCGCAGCAATTTTTTAACATTTGTTACAGGAATAGGGTTTAATTCTTTTAGCCCAATATAGTAAATTTTGTCCTCTGCGATTTTAAAAAAATAAATAAATAAATAAATAGAGAGAGAGATTTTTAGCGTTTTTTCGCATTCTGCGGCGAAAGAAATCCGGGAGGGATCGTAAAAGGAATCCGGTTTAAATATATTGTATTAAAATCGCATACATAAAAAATTGTAGGCGATTTTCTGTGGTTTTTCACGGTTAGGGGCAATTTTTTAACACTTGTAAAATGAATTCGTTTTCAAGCTTTTAGACCAATATAGTATCTTTTGTCCTCTGCAAGTTTTGAATTGCTCGCGAATTTTTTAGTGTTTTTTCGCTTTTTCGGCAAATTTTTGACCTAATTTTTTCGAAAAGGAAAGAACTAACTCTGTTAAATTTTGCTTTCCTGCGATTAAATTAAAGTTGGGAAAATACAAAAGCGTCGTAACGTGAACTACGATGCTCAAAATATTAAACTAATTTGGGTCGAAATAAAAAATTACAAAAATTCAAAGTAAGTTTGATTCGAGACCAGATCAGGCGTAGCCTGCACGGGTGTACGCTGTTGACAGCAGTTGGACCCCACTACCAGGTTCATTTAATTCGAGGTTCACTGGGGAAAAAAAAAGACCAAGTAAATGATGTAAGCTCCGCTAGATTATTTTATTGAAATTAATATTTTTTGAAAAAAATATAATAAACAGCACCACAACAACTGTATTTGGCGCCTGGGGAAGGGGGGGGGGCACCGCCTGCACCACCCTTGGTACGGCCCTGATAATAAATAAAAGACATTTGAAATAAGTTTAAACGGCACTTTTAAGAAGTAACTAATCATTTAAGGTAATGTGCGCCAGGAAAATTGTATGGAAAATTGCACCTTCGAAAGCAACGGTTTTGCTTAACAACGGTATTTCTGGAACGGATTACCATCGTTTACCAAGGTACAGCTGTATATTAACTTTAAAACAACTCATTCAAAAAGGCTTACATTTTGAAAAAAAATCATAACATTGCATCTCAAAAATGCGAAGATACTGTAGAAGATTAAGTGCTGTCAATAAAAAAATAATAAGTAAGAGAGAGGAACATATTTAATTACTAAATGAAGAAAATATTAATTATTTTTTATAATCTTAGTGATGTGTAGTTGCATTCCATTGTAAATAACTCCAGCGACAAAGCTTGGAGAAGCAGGATATTTATGACTTGATTAAATTATAATTAAAGTTACAACAAATTAAATGAAATATATATATGCGGGGAAGCAGAACTCCCGCTTTGATACATACAACTATATTTTCTAAAGTCTACAGACGGAATGAGAAGAAAAGAAAAATACATGCAGATACTAACCGCAGACAAACGGAAAATACAGCTGACTCATTAAAATTGTCCGCAGCTGTAAGATAGTGATAGTTCAAACTTTCTTTTAATGAATGTTCGTGTGAGGGTTTGCACTGCACAACACAATTTTTGCTACTAAATTCATTACTTCAAAGAAAAAGAGCTGAGCTATCTATACTGATCTGACATCTGATTAAGTAAAAAAAAAATGAAGAAATATAAAATGAAAATTAAAATAGTTATTTCATTTCCATTTTGGGTCCATCCAAGACAAGTCTTAATTGACTGTATCATATTTTAGAAATTGATGTTCAGAAAGTTGGGGGGGCACGTGCCCCCTCGTGTCCCCCCGAGGCTACGCCTATGCTAATCTCATTCGTGCAATCGAACCACGTCCAACGAAATACACGGCCGGTTCATGACTTTTAAAACATCACACGGAGTGGGTCATCTTTACACCACGATTGGCACAAAACGATGGGCACGTCGCTTTGTAAAAATGATTCATCCGAGGCTAACGAAAAAGAAAGGCTACCGCGGTCCTTTACGCGTATCTTTTTTTACAGAGCGCGGGAGTCACGTGATGCTTGAATGCACCAATGCAGGTGTACGAAAAGAGCATCACGTCACTCTAGCGGTCTGTAAAAAAAGATAAGGGGAATGCACCGCGGTAGCCTGTCTTTTTCATTAGCCTCGTGATTCAGCCGTGTGACGTTTTAAACATGAATCAGCCGTGTATTTCGTTGATCGCAAAATATATTTAAACTTTTTGAGCTAAAATAAATGCTCTACAAAGCGAGGGGGGGGGGGATTACATTTTTATCCGACAAACTATTTTACTTTTAGCGGCAAAATGTTTCAACCGCCATCTTTCAACAATAATTAATTGAAAATAGTATATAGGGCAGTTGCAATCAGCTGATCAACCATTGTATTCACTTGGAGGTAAGGGTAATTCCACCAATCAGAACTGCCTATTTGTACTGTTTACCTCCAAGGTGACGTCAATTGCAACTGCCCTATAGGCTTTTTCTTTAGATTCAATTCTTGTGAACAAGGGTCAATAATTGTCCACCTAAATTCAAGGTGTTTAAATCTTCCTCTTCGGTCGAATGTAAAGCTGAAAGATAATCTACCAGAGATAGGCAAAATACATCGAAAAAACAATTTCGATACAAAATACATTGGTTTTAGAACTTAAAATACAAAATACTGGGGGCCTCCGTGCCCGAGTGGTTAAGGCACCACTCCGCTAATCGCTTCAGAGCGTAGGAAGCAAGGCCGGCGGTGTCCGACTCCCGCCAGCTCCATTGCACGCACTTTGTGGAGCTTCCGGATGTAACTCTTGGTGTTGTAAATTTCCTTGTACTTTCTCGTCAAGATTTATGTAATTGTTGAAGTCATGTATGTATTTCTGTGAATAAAAAAATGTATATGGATCATTCGAGAAGACAGCCTTGTAGCTATAGGTCTCAAAGCACCACCCCCTTCAAAGTTCAAAATACTTTTCAAATTTCAAAATACAAAATACTCTTCAAATTTCAAAATACATTCAAAATGCAAAATACTTTTCAAATTTCAAAATACAAAATACTCTTCAAATTTCAAAATACATTCAAAATGCAAAATACTTTTCAAATTTCAAAATACATTCAAAATACAAAATACATTTTAATTATTTAATTTTAATTTTAATTATTGTGTATTATCTTGCACTACGCAAATATGCTTTAATTGCAATGACATGATATAAATTTTTATCTATTGTATGGACAGGTCCGTAACCAATAAAATACATCTGCACGGGCCGAAATTTTCAGTCCCGGCCCCAGCCGGGGCCTCCGAGATCATGCTGTGTGTTTTCTCAACAGGGCCTCCAACAAGTATTAGTGAAGTCACAATAGTGATCCATACTACTTAAAA
Organism: Maratus michaelseni; assembly: GCA_963931845.1. Classification (NCBI taxonomy): domain Eukaryota; kingdom Metazoa; phylum Arthropoda; class Arachnida; order Araneae; family Salticidae; genus Maratus; species Maratus michaelseni. Next base: position 42,645,768 of record OZ007588.1, on the reverse strand, counting down.
TTTTCCATATACTTTGTTCGTTTATACGGATTGTTTACGGTAGTATTTTGATATTATTTATTGTTTTATTTAGTAATTAATAATATTTTTCAGTGTATTTAGATTATAACGCTATCAATAATTATAGATTATAACTATTAAAGAAAGTGTAGATTATATCTATAAAATAATGAGAAGAAAATGTCGTGCTCCTAGTTTCAAATCTAAATCTTCAAATTCGCTACTGATAATGAAAAGAAGAAATTTTAGCTACGAAAATTACATTGTGATAATTTTACTTACATTTCAACAGCAGTGCTCTGCATTAAATGTTTCGATATACGTTTTATAATTCGTGAAGCTAGAATTATAATATGATGGTACTGAACTTGTTGTGCAGAGAAAAAAATTAACCCTAACAACGAATGTCTATCCTATTGTAATGGAAATATTCCAGCATATTTGAATGAATTTGTACTTCCAAAACGGAAAGAGCGAAAAGAAGCAGACGATAAACAGTTTAAAAAATGGTACAACGATGACAACACATCTTTCAAAGATTTTAAAATAAATACTGTAATAAATTGAATGAAATCTGGATACACTTAGTTAGAAGTGAGTGTGCTTTGTTTATAAAATTAAAAGTAACTGATTTACCCAACTTAGTAGTATCATTTAACATTTTAGCTAACTTAAGTGTACAAATGTATTATGAAAATAAATCTTTTGATAAGTTCATTTGAATGGTTATTAGGTCCTAGACCCAAGTACAATAAATAGACAATTTGTAAACTATTGCAAATAAGTTATAAAGTTAAGATAGAAAATTGGGTACTTTTCGGTTAGCCGGGCGCCAGTGACACACACACACACACACACACACACACACACACATACACACACACACACACATATATATATATATATATATATGCATATATGTTATATAAAAAAATTATTTCCTTCGCATTTATTTCGCATTAGTCCTTTAAATTAATCTAACTTCTGACATAGTCAGTATTTCCTTAATTCTTAATAATATTTATTCTTATTTAATGTCCTTTTAAAAGTATTAACCCGTATATTAATAATTATCTTATTCCAAATCTTAATCTAAAATTTTAAGTTCATTCGTAACTTTTATCAGCTCCCCAATCTATAAAATTCTGAGAGACGCCTTTGTCATTTCGAATGTTTTTAAAAGCCATTTTTTTAATTTTTATTCCATGCTCTGCTTTCGCACGCTGGGTATTTTTCACCTTCTTGAACAAACTGCCATTTTTTCATGGAGTAAAAAACTATCTTCGTAAAAACACCACATATATATACATATATCTACACACACATATATATTACATATGTTATAGATAAATTTTAAATTGAAATTATTAAATTATCAACATATTACGCATGTAGCTTTTAAAAACATAAATAACCCTACATCAGAACTACAAAACAAATTTATTATTACTTATGTTGATAAATCTCCAAATAATTATGATATTATTTGTAAGGAATACTATAAAGTGTTAATTCACAATGCTATTAACACAAGTAATATTTTTAATAAAACTACATTAAATATTGAAATTAATAATAGAAAATTATTAAATTATCGCAAATTACTAAAAATTAAATGTAATAATTTAAATTATCCTTATCTTGTCATAATTCCAAAATTTCATAAAAATCCAATTAAAATTCGCACAGTTACCATCGGTGTAACACATATAATAATACTGCAAGTAATTTACTTCTTAATATACTCAAGCATATATATGATATAACGATAAAACATAATAACCAACATTGCCTAAAAACAGTTTTCAGCTTATTAATAAAATACAAAATATAAATCCTCTAAAATTCATAAAAACATTGGGTTGTAATGATTTATTTAATAATATTGATATAAAAGATTTACATAAAACAATGTGTATTCTATTTAAAGAATATAAATCTCAATTAAAATTAAAAGATCATATTTCTGTAATTTTTTTTAAAACTTTATTAAACTTTACATTGCATAACAATTATATCACATATGACAATATTATTTATAAACAATGCCAAGGGATACCCCAGGGAGGGACCGCTTCAAGTATTCTCCCTGACCTTTACTTATATTATTATGAAAGAAATTTTGGTGCTAATAATGATTTTGTATTTTATCGCTATATTGATGACATTATTATTTTTTATTTCAATGACAATAACTGCACATGACCACTCAATTTTTATCCCAATCAGCTTACATTAAGTGAAAATGATATAGTTAATAATAATATAAATTTTCTTGACTTAAAAATTAATATTAATGATAATTATAAATTAATATTTTATATTTACGATAAAAGATTTGACTTTCCATTTAATATAAATATTTTTACCAATTATGCTTCATGTTTACATAAATCAGTTTATAAAAATATAATTATAATTACCTACATAGAATAAAATATTTATGCTCAGATATAAATAAAAACAAAAATATTAGATTTATACGTAATCAAGCAAAACTATATGGCTATCCTAATTTTTTGGTAAATTCAATTATCAACTCGTTAAAATAACTATTAATACATCATATTATACACATACACACGTTCTGTAATAATTTCCTCTGTTTTAGTGTGCGATGAACATAATACAGCACATAATACATTACAAAACACATATAAAGGACTCTTATTGTGCTGGTTGATCATTTTGTACATTTTATATGGTTCATGATGAGTGTGCATCTGCCGATCACCTTTTTATTAAGTGATACAAATGATCAATTATAATAAAATGTCTTTTAAATTAAGCATTGCATTGAAATATAATTGTAAAACATATGAAATCTAAATATACTATTTACAATTTAAAACATAACAATACACAAAAACACATAAAAATTATACATGGTTAACATTAGTGATTACACATCACAAATAAAAATCCATCCGATCAACTTTTTATTAAGTTACACGAATGATCAATTTCAATAATATGTCTTTTAAATAATGCATTGCATTGTAATATAATTGTAACACACGTGTAATCTAAATGTAATAATGTAATATTTATACTTTAACACATAACAATATACAAAAACACATAAAAATAATAATAATATATATCTAACATTGATGATTGCACATAACATATAAAAATCCAAAAAATAACATCAATTTTTATGTGTATGGGCACTATATTTTAATTTTATATCTACAATAATTTTAAATTTTATGTTTCAATCAATTATACTTTTATACCATGTAAAATATAGCTTTTGAATATTTAAAAACAATATAATAATAATATAATTATAATTACTTTCTGTGCCTTCATTGTTTATTTCTTTAATTTATAATAGAAATTAATTTAATTGTTATATTAGAATATGGAATATTAATTTTTGTTTTATTAAAAGCTTTTGAATATTTATTTTGTTTTATTAAAAGCTTTTAAATATTTAAACTTAATTTTTATGTTAAATTATACTTAAATTTAATAATAATAACATAAAATCTTTCTCTTTTTCCTTCTTTTATTATTTTTTTCTGTTTATTATTAAATCATTAACTAAATGATAGACGTAAATAAACTCAAATTAATTTCAAGTAAATCTTATTTGATAAATTAGGAGATTGCCAATAGATGGCAGCACTATGTCTTATACAAAATATCAATAGTTGTTATTTAGAGATTTAGCTCATAAATTGTACTCAATGTAAGAGTTTTTGAAATACAGTGTTAGACAATGTTTTAATTCTTATAATGGGAATATGTTTGATGTTAGTGTAAAACTACAATGATATTATTATTTATTAATATTTATATATATATTTTTTTTAAGCTAAATTAAAAGTTGTGTAAATCAAACTTAATGTTTTGTATAAATATTTTTCCTACAGAGGGCAGCACATTTTCTTGTCAAAACAATGTTAAAATATTTAATTTTCCTATAGATGGAGCAATTGTCTTTAGAATTTACTTTTAAATATTAAAATTATTTGGGAAATTTGTTTATTCACAAATATAAATATGCTTCTGATTTTATTTATTTATTTTTATTCACACTAATAATTTTAGTGTGTTTTAAATCAATTTGCAGTGAAATGTAATATTTTGGGTGTTATTTCAAAATATGTGTTCTCAACTTGACTATCTTATCAAGGTTTTTGATATGTCATGATTAAAGCTCAATGTGGTCGTAGTATTATTTGCAACATGTTTGATAATTATAGAGTGTATAATATTTCATCTATACTTTACAGGTTTTTTATTTCCACTTGTTTTCTGGTAATAATACAATAAACTGGGAGGAATATACTGATCTTAGCATAATTGCTAGTATATTTTTATGAAATATTGTATTATTTTTAAAACACGTGTGGATTCTTCCAGGCTGATGATTAAAATTTATACGTGTTTTTACTTCATGATATATCAATCTGTTGATACATTGCAATATGTCGCGATCAATAGCAATAGCAGCGACGGTATTGAAACACAGACGATAACAGCATTATTCAGTAACGAATGGACAGTATGATGTGCGATTGGCGGCAGTGGGAATAAAATGTAAAGTTGAGAATATATTGGAATACTGACGAAAGAGAGATAATCACTATCGGTTTGAATGAAGCGGGCAGCGAATAAATAAATACATGGGGAAAAAGAAAATACTGCGATATTCGTACGGGATATTCGGCGCATTTTCTAGGGTTTCGAAGTCGCGTTGCGGGGAAAAAATGTTATTGGGCTATATTGGTAGAGTCAGAGCTTAGATATAGTCATTGGGATATAGCAGGCATGTCAAACTCGTTTACCGCCGCGGGCCAAATTAAGTATTATATACAAAACCGCGGGCCACATAAAAATAGTAGATAATATTAGTATAATTGCACAGAATAAAATGTGTAAAGAAATAAAATGCCAGAATGAAATGCCATGTTAAAGACGTATGCACTCAAAGTTATTATTATACTTACTTTAGTTTATTTTTATTTTTCAAAAAAGTATTCTACTAGTAATATTACTTTTAATCAACCAAATCTATAAAATTTAAATGAATTTTCTGAATTGCATTTATTTTAAAAATTGATTGTACACGCTGTTCTGTTAATCATGATCCAGCAAAAGCATAGTGTCAATCTTCCGTGTTTTCTTGAAGAAAAATGAAAAAAAAAACATTTTGAATCAGAATTGAATCATTTTAATAAAATGTGTCTTGTATCTGTGCGCTACTTATTTGACTATATTTCTTAAATACATTTTATAGTTCAAATTATGTGTATTTTGACTTGAAGAATAACAAAAGTTTGGCAGTTATACAAACATGTCGTATAAAATTGCGCTACCGAACATAGCTAAAATATGCCTAATTGCCCACTATATTTTAAAAAATTGGCCGATTGAGGAAAAAGTATAAAAATTCGGAACACCCATATCCATATATTTTAGCTCGAATATGAAATCGTCCTGAATTTTGTTAACAGCCGTAATCCATTATGAAGATTAATTTCAACACCAATCATTAAATATATAGATTAAACTGATTTTCATATTTTTCAAAATTCAAAAATCTTAATTTGAATTCATTTTTAAATATTTTTAGTACATTCTAAGAATTTCTACCCTGATGATTTTTGTAATTATACATGACAACATTTAAAATGAAATACATTTTCTTTTTAAAAATTGTTTTATCAAAGTAATAAATTCTATTTTCAGGCGCTAATGCTATCAAATAACAATAGAGCAATATAAAATTTATCTTGAAGTTGAAGTTTACTCAGGTCCCTTGTAATTTCAAATGAAAATTCCATGTACTTTGTCTATTAGTGGTCTTTTAATAATACACATTGATAATTTGGCTATTTAAAATGAAAATTGTAACCATTTTTAGCTGTTCGAAATTAACAGCTAAAACTTTATGATGGAAAGGCGTCAAATATCTATATGACATGGTCGATCTGATTACCTTCACTACCCATGTTTCCAAGATATTTTCTAGATTGACGATCATTAGCATATACGTACAAATATAACGTAAGTTTATAAGCACTATAAGTTTTAAGCACATATCCGACTTTTATAAATATATCCGCTATATATAAATCTTTCTAGCATTTGTACTTATACTTAAAAGATTTCCAAAGTTCTTTAACTGCTTTAGACATCTTTTCATCACTTTCGTAGTGAATGATTTCGACTCGCGAGATATTTAATGTAATAAAGACAATAATTAGTTTTTTAAAGCAGGAGTATTTTCTTCAATAGACTTGGTGAAAGCACTTTGATTCTCTTTTAAGAAGTATCAGTTTCAATTCTGACAGTTTATCTTTCCGATGTCTAGCCAGATTTTTGGAAGTTTTCATTATACTACTTTGTGTTTTGGCACCTCTTAATGTTACATGCTTTTCAATCTCCAACAGTGGCTACATATCAAACATAAAATTTCAGTTTTCCTTTGAATAGAATTGTATTGTAAATCACCTTAAAAAAATCGATGTTCATCTTCAGTTTATCACGTTTATAGATAGTGGTAAAAATCTTTAATATATTTTTTGTATAAATCCTGAGATGTATGAGAGTATGTCAGTAAAATTTGTGTATATCAATAAAAAATGAAAGAAAAGAAAGAAAAATCACGCAGGATTCATTAGCGATGACACAATTATTAACCTAAGTAATGAAAATAAAGAGTTTAAATCTAAAATCCATATGTTCGGCTTAAGCCTATAAGTGCAGAACATGGGTGACATATTCGGGGTTTTGTGTCAAGCACAAAAGTGATAAATCGGGTCACTTTCAAAGCGACTTATTTAAAGCTATTTAATTATATATATTTATTTATTTTTTATTTTAACTGCTTTTAATTAGCTTCGAATTTTATAAATTTTACAATCCATGCCTTAGTATTTAATAAGTACACCATATTATTTTTTAAAGTGGTGTAAAATCGAAGATAGTAATGAAATAAAGTATTAGTTTCGAGATAAAACAAATAAAAATTATAAGTAAAACTAGCTGTTACCCGTGACTTCGTTCACGCAACATTAAAAGAAGAATAAATATATTAATTAAGCAAAATATTGCACTCCCGATAATTAAATATGTTAATAATTAACTAACTATTTATCACATTTCATAGGTGACAATACGGTATTTTTTGTTATAGGGACCCTGAAACTCAGTCTTAAAAAAGTGAAATTTTGTGCCAAATAATCGCGAAAATAAAATTGCAACCAATGTAAAAAGGAGGGCCAAATAAAATCGTGGAAATAGACGAATTGGGTAAAAACAAATGTCCATTTTACCTGATAAACAATTTTACTTTTAGCGCCTTTGTGAAACGTTTTAACAGCCATCCTTCAAAAAAAACACTAATTGGAAATAGTATATGCTTTTTCTTTAAATTCAATTCTGCCTCCTTGGTTTAATGTATAGCTGAAACAAATCTTGTTTTCTAAATGACAATATGTTGGCAGACAATTTTTGTTCTCCAGAATATAAATTGATTCATGAATTTTGAATATGGGAAAATATGTTTTTATTTTTCGAATAATTTACTGAAATCAATATTTTGTTTTCACCATCTATTCAAAGCGAAAATAAACTCTGTTTTTCAGTTTTAACGAGAAAATGTCGTAAAAAATATACTGATCTGTTTTATTTCTCCTTTTTTATCCACAAATATGGAGTAATTTACTTTCCATTTTTAAAGAAACTTCGTTAAAATTTACATAAAAAAAATCTCGGCATCCAATTAAATTGTTTAAATTCTGAGAGTTTGTGTGACATCCTCGGATCAATGATGACCGGTATTAAGTAAATCGCTTTGCGTTCGATAGTCTAGGAGTAGTTGCGAAATACAAACACACGGTTAGATTTTAATATAATAGATTCGTGTTCATTTTCCTTTTCGTAAAATCATGATGTTATTTTTAGCAGAAAACTCTCATCTGTATATAACGGATACTCATGCTTAATAATCAGTATAGATAAAAAACATTTAAATTTTTCGTTATAAATAGGGCGTGAAACTCATCTACTTTCTATACTTACTGATCCTAATTTTATTAATGTAAGGAATTGATTCACACTCATTTAAAAACATATTGGAAAATTCCCGTTTTATTTCAAATATGACGTCTTTTTTTCCCCAGAGAAATCCCTTTTTAATGACATAATTCTTGTTAATTTTCTTTTCCAGGCAATTCATTTCAATACTGGCATAGGGAAATTATGTTATTTTAACGAAATAATATTAAATCTTGAGGTTTTATCATCAAAAATGGAACTATTAACATTCGTCATTTTTTTTTTAGGTAATCGTGTTATTTCTTTGAGTTTTAAGATTGAAAATAACCATTTCTCGCTATCCATGACATCATTTTCGACATGGATAATTTTGAGGAGCATGTTATTGACATTTGCTAACCATTTTCTTTTGAAACTTCTGTCAGGTCCCTGGCACCTATAGGCTTAAAAACTATTGTTAGGGAACTATTGTGATTATTATCTTATTATTATCTTATTGTGTGTGTATCTTTTGTATACTGTGAGGCTTTTCAGTACTGAAATCTTAATCCGAAGGGTAGCGAGTTGAATACAATAGAAGAAGTATGTCCTTTGTGATGTGGTCTTTAATAGATAAGAAAGAGATTGCACCCATTATTTAGGAAGACAGACCCTTGGAAACAGACCAGTAGCCCCGTAGACAGAAAGGTGCTCTGAAGAATGACCAGAGAGGAAGTTAGTTGGAACGCAGGACTGGAGAGTGTAGGTTGGTTGCTCAGAGAGCAGCTCTGGACACGTGTGTAGAAGATCTCTCGAAAGAAAGAGAGAGCGGGTGTGAGATGAATAGAAATCTCAGTGCGGAATGAATTGACGTAGTCTAACGGTACACGTAGAGCGCTTTCTGTAATTGTTTTGATTTAGTGTTAAACCGGATAATTTACATCCGAGTTTAAGTGTAAATATTGTTAATAAATTGTTACTTTAACTTTAATTGAAAGAGTTAGGTTTTTCTTGAATATACATCAAGTATCGTGCCCGATATCACGTATTCATATCGGTGGTGGCAGCATATCAAAAGACCGGATTTATTTCGAAGTTGTGTGGACGGAGAAGTGGAATCCGACAATGTTGGCAGCGACGGGATCTGAATCACCGAAGACCAGTGCCAGTTAGCCGTGTTACAGAGAGTTTGTGCCGGATCGCCCAGCGGAAGTGTTCGTGCCCTATCGTTGTAGACTAGTGCCAGATAGCCGTGTTACAGAGAGTTTATGCCGGATCCCCCAGCGGAAGTGTTTGTGCCCTATCGTCGTAGACCGCCAGTGCCAGTTAGCCGTGTTACAGTCAGTTTATGCCGGATCGTCTAGCGGAAGTGTGTGTGCCCTATCATCGTAGACCAGTGCCAGCTAGCCTTGTTACAGAGTGCCTCGTCGGATCGTCCAGCGGAAGTGTTGGTGCTGTGTGTAGTGTTAGTTCCAGTGTTTGTGTGTAGTGTTTGTGTACACAGTGATCCAAGTTACAGTGATTGTTGCCCGAGAGTGCAAGATTTACCCTGTGGAAAAGTGAGCAGAGAATTGCCCCAGCGAATGAAGTACGAGGTAAGGTGTTTTGATCATTTTACTCTACTGACATTCTCGAACCTACTGTTTTTTATTGTGTATAATTGATGGTAATTTAAGTTAATGTTGTGGTTAATTTGTGATAATTTATGTGCAATATAATAATGGAGCTAAATCAAATGAGATATTAACAGCCATTTTACACTATTGTGTTAAGAAAAGGATCTTATATTAATTACTAGAAGTGATTTTCTAATTGTTTTAAACAGATAAGATTAATGATTAAAATTAATGCATTGTGTTAATAGTTGGAAGGAATAATTGAAATTTCTTAAATTTAAATTATTATTAAAGTAATATTTAAATTAAGTGATATTGTTTGTTTTAAGTTTGAAATATTGATAGTAAATGAGGAAAGCAAATTTGCGAAGAATTTAAATTAAATTGAAATAACCTTCAAGGAAGAACTGAAGGCCCAGAGAAAAAAAAAGTGCTGCGATTTACTTTTTAATGTGAGAACTAATTTTGAAATTGAAATATTTTATTGAGATTAAATTTAGGAATTTATGTGTATTTCATGCAAATTTTTGTTAGGTGGATATTTTTATGTAGTGATTGGCATCAGTGTTTTATTCAAATTGCAACGTATGAGTATTATTGTGTAAATTGTATTTTATTATTTAATGGTATAAATTTAAAATCTGTATTGCATAATAGTCAAATTGAGATTATTGTTACTTTGTTATTGGAAGCAAGTAGTGGGGTACCATTGTTAAAGGAAATTTATCATTTTATTATTACTTATTTGAAATATGTTAAATAGTATAATGTGTGGAGGTAATTTATGAGGGTAGGATTTGAAGAAGTATTAATTTGATATTGTGCTTAAGTATTATTGTAGGGTGGTAATAATTATCGGTAGAAGGTATGGCTTTCTTACTAAAATTAAAAAGGGTGGATCTTCAGGCGATATGTGGAGAGTTAGGAATAGAGGTCTCGGAAGATGATACCAGGTTTAAGCTTAAGAAAAAGATAGTGGAAAGCGACGAATATGAAGAGGGGGCCGTTATGGAATTATCTAACACTATTGTTACGGAGCGGTTAGAAAACTTAGAAAGGGAGGAAAATTTACAACGAGAAAAGTTAGAAAGGGAGGAAAAATTACAACGAGAAAAGTTAGAAAGGGAGTTAGACCGTGAGAAGTTAGATAGAGAAGAAAGGGCTGAAAAATTGAGATTGGAACATGAGTTAGAGTTGGAAAGGATAAAGATTCAAAGTTCGGCTAATAACGCTAATGGGACTAGAGAATCTAATCATGAGAGTAGCCTAGAGAAATTGATTAAAAGTGTTAAAACTTTGTCTATCAAGGTTCCAGAAGGGACTGAGGGATGGAATCTGTTTTTTAGCAGTTTAGAACGAGCATTCCAAACAAAAAATGTACCGGAAACCCAGCAGGCCGAAATTTTGCTAAATATGCTAGTGGATAAGGCCGATAATTTGCTAATATACACTACTAGGGAACAAATTGAGAGTTATGAGAAGTTAAAGGAATTAGTTCTAAGGGAACACGAGCCGACACCGAAGGCGTGTTTGGAAAATTTCAAGAAGGCTAGAAGGAATCAAAATGAAACTCATGTATTATTTGTGTCACGTTTAATAGCAACGTGGGAAAATTACTGTAAGATTAGAGGTGCAGATACGTATGAGAAGGTTAATCAGTTAATTGTCACGGATAAGTTGTTAACTACTTTAGATGAGGAAACCGCGACGCATGTTGGATTAACTCAGCACAGTAATTGGTTAGAAGTTTCTAAAATTGCTAAGGAATGTGATAATTTCTTTGATGCTAAACAAAAATCTTATGCGGTAACTTATAAGGGCTATAAAGGTAAAGAGAGGTACGTAAATAATGGAGATTCTAGAAGGGAAAAAGATGAGGGCGTTAGTAGTAATTAGAGACAAAATGGGAATAATGAAGTTAGTCCATTTTTGGGTAGAAAACCGGAATATAGGAAACCTAACGATGCGACGCCTATCTGTTTCAAATGTGGTTTACGAGGACATGTACAGCGATTTTGTACAAAAGGAAATAATGAGGGAAGTAATCAAATTAATAACCGACAAGAACCAAGGGCTAGTATCAATAATGTCTCAGTGCGAGGAATTAAAGAATTACCAAGGGGATCGAGTATGGCAAGAATCGGAGCAAAAGGGAATTGGAGAATTAAAGTTATTGGAGAGAAGTTAAATAAACTGGAGAAAGTGGAGGTTAGTGTAAATGGGAAGATAACAAAAGGATTGGTGGATTCTGGTTGCCAAATTAGCGTCGTTCATAAAGATTTAGTACCAGCAGAAAAATTAAAAGGGGCTGGGAGCATCTATTTACAAGGGATATTTGGTAAGGCAGTGAAATCACCATTAATTCAATTACCTTTAGTTATTCCAAAACGCGGAGAAACTAATGTAATTCATCATGATGTACTTTGCGCGATAATTGATAATAGTAAGGAACAGGTAATTTTACATCCTGACGTGGCTAATGAATTGTCAGGGTTAAACAACGAGAAATCATTAAGATAATCGGTAGAAAGGGAATGTAAGGAAGATAGTAGGGATAAAGTGAAGGAAGGGGAAAGGATTGGAAATGATAAGAGTGACCGTTATGTCGTAGAAACGAGATCGGTAAATTTAAAAAGTCATGAAAAGGAAAAAGCCGAGGTGGAGAAAAGTAAGATTGATCAAGTTACGGAAAGTAGTTCGAATGTATTTCAGGAATCCCAAATGAGTTGTAAAGATTTAGAGAAAGCTTGGGAATTGGCTGAAAATGAGAGAGGGTCTTATTATATTGTGAATGGGATGTTATATCATAAAGAGAAATTAGGAGACGAAACGGTAGCTCAATTAGTAATACCTAAAATTAGAAGGGAGGAAATTCTAAAACTAGCGCATACCTCCTTATATGGAGAACATCACGCGGTTAAGAAAATGTTAGAAAGAATCAAGCATTCATTTTATTGGGAAAATATGGCAGAGGAATCTAAAACGTTTTGCGAGTCATGTGTAGAATGTCGTTTAACGAGGGAAATGAATGGAAGTCATAGGGAGAAAGAGGAAACAGGTCAACCTGCATATATAATTGAGTTAGTGGACGGAAGTAAGAAACGGGTGTATCAAAATGAAATGCGGGAATTTGTGGCTAAAAATAAAGTAGTCGATATTGTTTTTGATAGTGACGGGGTGTGTGAAAACCGTGGGAAAACTCTTTTGTTAGATAGAGAACAACCGGGAGTTAAAGACATAAAGGGATTCGAAATAAAAGGGTTAACCAATATTCAAGTTGGGGACATAAAATCAATCTTAAGGAAAAATAAGGAATTATTTATGGGTCCTATCCAATTGGTAGAAATGGAGAAAAATCGGATTGGTCGTAAACCGGAGAGGGGTAAGATAAGGCAGAAATTGTACAATGTTCTCATCACGTACAAAGAGGACTTGGAAAGGCAAGTGCCTGATTGGTTAGAGGAAGATTTAATTGGGACATCAGAGGCAGAAGTTAGCCATTCAAGCGGGTGCATTGCGGAAAGGGATGTACCTATTAGGTTAACTAGGAAGGAAAAAACAGTACCGCCTCCAGCAATCTCAGCCTAAGGACTGACATTGAAATGACATAATACTAGTGTAACTTTATTTTTTTTTTGGGGTATTTATAATTGTATTTGCATCTTGTGTTTATAAAAGTGTATTAGCATATTGTTATCACATTAGTATATGGTTCATTAGAGATGTCAGTAGTTAAATTTTCAGACACCTTGAAATATTTATGTAATTATAGTAATGAAGAAACCTACCAAGGAACTGTTGAACTCTTCTTTGACATTACATAGTTTTGAGGAAAATTAGCCCCTAAAAGGCATATTTTCCGCTAAGGTGGGGGGAGTTAGGTCCCTGGCACCTATAGGCTTAAAAACTATTGTTAGGGAACTATTGTGATTATTATCTTATTATTATCTTATTGTGTGTGTATCTTTTGTATACTGTGAGGCATTTCAGTACTGAAATCTTAATCCGAAGGGTAGCGAGTTGAATACAATAGAAGAAGTATGTCCTTTGTGATGTGGTCTTTAATAGATAAGAAAGAGATTGCACCCATTATTTAGGAAGACAGACCCTTGGAAACAGACCAGTATCCCCGTAGACAGAAAGGTGCTCTGAAGAATGACCAGAGAGGAAGTTAGTTGGAACGCAGGACTGGAGAGTGTAGGTTGGTTGTTCAGAGAGCAGCTCTGGACACGTGTGTAGAAGATCTCTCGAAAGAAAGAGAGAGCGGGTGTGAGATGAATAGAAATCTCAGTGCGGAATGAATTGACGTAGTCTAACGGTACACGTAGAGCGCTTTCTGTAATTGTTTTGATTTAGTGTTAAACCGGATAATTTACATCCGAGTTTAAGTGTAAATATTGTTAATAAATTGTTACTTTAACTTTAATTGAAAGAGTTAGGTTTTTCTTGAATATACATCAAGTATCGTGCCCGATATCACGTATTCATATCGGTGGTGGCAGCATATCAAAAGACCGGATTTATTTCGAAGTTGTGTGGACGGAGAAGTGGAATCCGACAACTTCTTTTTACTTTTTAAAAATTTAAATAAAAAATACGGTATAGTTACATTAGCCGTGCACTGACGGTAAAACGCCGAGTATTGTTACCATACAAAAGAAAAAAAAAGAAAAAAAATTGAAGAAAAATCCCAAGATCATTTTATTTCACCAATCAAAGCATATCCGCTTTATTTTCGATATATGTCGTCATATTCGCCTGTTTCCTATGGTTACGCTTATTGAAACCTTGTATTATTATCAAAAACTAAAAAAAGTACGTTTTACTTCTAATAATATTACTTCATCTTTTTTTTAATTCTTTAATTTTTTCATTTCATTTTCATTTTTCACGTGAAAATTTTCCAATTGATACTAAATTGTTGAGTATAAATTATTATTCCGGGTTTTGAATTAGTTTTGGCAACGATAAAGTATTAGCAACGGTAAAGTAAATTTAACCATTTTAAAATATTATACGAAAAAATGTCCATTTATTCTCTATGAAAATAACGAAATTTTAAACTATTAAGAAAAATATTTGAACAAAATAAACAAAAACCAGCTTATGTTCATTCGAGGGCTATAATCAACCTATATGCAAAGATACAGGGTCATTAACTTCTCCATTTTGACGCTTGGCTTCAGCCTAACATTTGCACACAATCAGATTTATAATATTATTAGGATTAGGATAATGTACAAATTTTGCGAATCTTTAAATTTTCATACTCAAAATCCCGGGCTTTGGTACGTTCCGATTAATTATCTTTGTATGCATAATTTTATTGTGCTAAATGTAAAATTGAGTTATATCTGTCTATATTCACCACTGTTGCCAGATGAGCGGGATTTTTTAAAATTAAGAATGCTACCAATTTCTGAAGATAAATATTCCCCCTTATTTAATGACAGAATAAATATTACTATTCAAAAATTGTTGTAGCATTCTGAGTTAACTAACAACTAAAATATGTATCAACTAAATTAAACACAGGTAAAATGCCAAAGGCTTCGCGGGCCACAGATAAGTAGTCGGCGGGCCAGTTGTGGCCCGCGGGCCACGTGTTTGACATGCCTGGGATATAGTGTCAGAATCAGAGCTTAGATATCGTTATTGTGATAATTAAAAAATATCAATATTTGACCGATATATTGATAAATAATCCAGCCCTAAAACGATATATATATATATATATATATATATATATATATATATATATATATATATATATATATATATATATATATATATATATTATTCATCGACAATAAGGAAAACTTACCCGAAACGCTACGTTCAGAACCTGATTAATCCATGGGCCTCTGAAGTTTTAACAACAAATGTTTAATCTTATGTAAATAATATGACAGAACAGAGGATAAATTATAGATCTTTTTTAATTAGTAAAAGGAAACATTTATAGATAGAGCTTTGATTTGTTTCTTATTATGAGATCTTAATTTTGTTATGGTATATAAGCCGGAAACAAACGCTGAACTATTTATATTGTTTAAAATGCAAATGTGTTAATGTTCCGTAATCGAGCTACTTGGTTTAAAATCATAAAAACTCAATAAATTAAAATACAGTTATCAAACATATTACATTTGAAAGTACACCCCTCCCCCCCCCCCCAAAAAAAAAAAAAAAAAAAAAAAAAAAAAATTCAACGGTGTAAAATTTAAAGTTATGCGATGCTGAGAAATAATTAAATTTGCATAAAAAAAGGGAAATGGATTGATGATTCATAAAATCAATTAATTTTACCAAAATAAATTATAAATATAAAATTGAAACAAACAAACAAAAGACGACGTTTATTACCTTTTCCATTTCAGAAATTGATACGCAGAAAATCGAGTTAAGTTGTCTAAAAGTTTACTTCTAAAACAAAAACTAATTTCATCTGTTCATAGGCGAATGACTTCAAAGGACTTTTAGGATTTTCGTTTGTTTACATTAGCAAAATTAAACACGAAGATTTGATATAAACTATCAAAATACACAAAATTTAACTATTAATACTACAGGAAGTTAAAATATTTAATACGCCTTTTTCCCCCCCCCTTTAAATTAATGAGTCTCAAAGATAATAAATGAACGACTCACTACACAGTTCGTTGTTTGTTTAAATTTGAGTGGATGAAAACAGCAGTTTAATCCTCGATTATTAGAGCTTCCAAGCATCTATTACACTTTTCTAAATATTGTTCTGACACAATCTATCGACAATTAATATAAATCACAGTACTTTTGTTGAAATTGTAGTTTTTTTATGTATAAAATGCAGGACGTATTGATTTAATTTGAGATGAACTTTTAAAATCTTCAGCTATAAGTGAAAATATTTAGAAACGAAACGTAATCATTGCATGGAAGCTCCATTAATCGATGAGTAAAACCGCTGTCTTCATCCACATATAGTTTCTGAATAAGAATATCTGCCATTTTCATACGCTTCCGAACAAAAATGAATCAGAAATGTGTCAGAAAGTATAGCACCTTTGGATTTGAGAACAGCCTTAAGTATAAAATGACTTTGTTCATAAATGAACCAGTGGAGGCTCGGGACTCACTCTTTTTGGGACACTAAAAATGCATGGCTGAAAATTTAATTCTTTTCTTACCACTATTTTTTTAAAGAAATTTTTCGTTGTTTTAATGGCAGAATTTTCTACCAACAATAAGGCAAGTGTTTCTTTTACAAAATAGTGGTAAGGAAATAATAAATTTTGCAACCATGCATTTAGTGCCCCAAGTAAAGGGCAGTTACAAGCCGACGCGTAGTATTATTTCAGGGAAAAACTGCTTTGAAATTTCTCAGAATCTTACAAATACAAAAAGTCTACCTATCGCGGTTGTAAATTTCAACCAATTTTTAACCACGGAAATAAGATTTTTTGTTTTCTTTTTCTTTCCATAATCGGAGGTAGATCAAAGATAATCAAACAACAATATTTGCACGGTGGCATTGAAATTCTTGTTTTTAGGTCTGTTGTAACAAATACATTTTTTCCCCCTTATTGTAATAATCACTGTTTCCGCCCTGCTCTCTGTCGGCACTTTAGCCATTCAAGTTGAGTGGAGATGTTCCCTTTCATTAATATCGTTTGCGCCGATTTTTTTTATTCTTTTTGCGGATAAACTGAAAACACTTCGCGGTGTTTCAGTCAGAGACCGCTAATTCTGGGCAGTTTAGCTTTTTGGCAACACGCGCGGTTCGTCATTCCTGATTCATAAAAACAGCACCGCAGACATTTTTCGTTATGATAAGTGTGCGACACCCTCTAGAAGTGTTGACGTTTGATATAATATAGGAATAATTGACCTATAATAAGCACAGGAATAGAATTGAAACCCCCTCCCCAACTTAACCCAATAATTTCTATATATTTGTTGTTGTTGTATTGCCCTAATTGATATAAAACTGTTCTTTGATTTTTAAGCGTCTAATAATTTATAAAGAAATTTAATGTGCTTTGTTTTGAGCAAGTAATTGTATTTTCTCAAAATTTCTCGATTGGTTTTTTTTTTTCTTTCGCGAACGAAAAAGAAAAAAACAAAAAACACAATGACATTAAATCGGTTCTCAAAAAATAAATAATAAATAAGTAAATAAAATAAAATAAAATAAATACATAAATGTGTGTGTGTACACAACAAACATAAGATATTTCATTCGTAGATAGCACATACATTTTATAACAAATATAATACATTTCCAATTAAAAAATGTTAATAGTCACAAAACTTATAAATGTCATCTTACTTTAGGATGTAAAATTTTTAACTATAATACTTTTGCAAAACAATTAAGGCTGTTCTCAAATCGAAACAGGCTACTTCATGACACATTTTTAAAATTCATTTTTGTTCGCAAATGTATAAAAATGACAGGTACTCTTATTCAGAAACTTTGTAATCGAAACACGTTTTCCATTTTCTGGAAAAGGCAGAAGATCTTTCAGAAAATACTGACAAAGTCGGCGTTTTGAATCGAATTCTAGACGCGCCAGCACAAAAAAAGAGAAAACGTGTCGTCACATCACACGAATCGATTGTAACTCGATAAGTAATTTATTTATCAAAAAATTGAAAACTCATTTCGTTTCCAAATCGCACTAATAGTCTTGCCAATTTCATGACTTATTTGCGTTTAAAAATGAGTCTGAAATTGTGTCAGAAAGTTTCGCGTTGTTGAGCAGTTCATTTGAGAACCACCTTGATTACTGAAGTGATTTGGAAACTCTCCCATTGCGAAATCCCATGTTAATCTATGGGGAAATTTAAATACGTGATTGTTTATTACCCAATAAAATTATCAAAATGCAAAATTTCACCACGCCAGATTCGGATGAAATGGCGTTTTTAAAAATTGTAGTTAAATATTTTTAAGAAGATGATAAAATTTCATCCAGTAGAAGAAATTTCAGAGTGTATAGGGATTTATTAAATTTCAGGTGACATAAAAAAAAAAAAAAAAAAAAAAAAAAAAAAAAAACTCACTTTGGTGTGATCTGACATCCACTTCCTGGTGGTGAAAACCGTATTTAATTAATTATCACAGAGGAAAAAAAAATAATTAAATATAAATTTGAAAATCCAGGGTGGACCAATGGCTGTTCCCTGCCTTCTCTCTTTCCAATACCCATGTAAAATTATATTATATCCATGATGCAATCCCAATGCCACTTGCCACTTTAAAAATATTTCTTCTTGGTCACATGACTGAAAAGAAATCCATATCGATTTTATGGATAATATCACGAAGAAAGATCGATATTCTATCTTCCTCCGTAGATAATACCCTTCTTCCATGATTTTATCAGTAGCAATCTGCAGGACGCCGGAAAGTGAAATAACAGGAGGAGAAACTCAGCGTGCCGAAATAGCTCAGTTGGGAGAGCGTTAGACTGAAGATCTAAAGGTCCCTGGTTCGATCCCGGGTTTCGGCAAGTGGCCTTTTTCCTCGGTAGTATAGTGGTCAGTATCCCCGCCTGTCACGCGGGAGACCGGGGTTCGATTCCCCGCCGGGGAGGTCCTTTTTTATTCAACACTTCTTTTATTTTTTTAATAGTTTTATTATTTCAAACATAATTTTTGTTTTAACCTTTTATGCCCCGTTATTTTACTATAAAATATTTGTAAAAAACAAACAAACAGCAACAAAAAAAAAATAATGTGAAGTTTATTTTAGGTGGTTCTTAAATAACCTTCTCAACAGCGCGAAACTTTCTAACTCATTTTTAAACCCGGCATAAAAATGGCAGGAAGTGATTTTCAAATGTTTAATTGATCTTATTTAATCAATCACGAAAACAGTCGTTAGCTGTCTCGACAACAGTTGATTCGGTCTTAAAATCACCCAGTCAAAGGGAAATTTCAAAATTTAATTAAGTTAGGAAAAAAAGTTTCTATTTTTCAAAATGTAATTAAATTATAAAAATAATTTGAAACAATATCAAGAATTTATATAATGTAATATATATATTTTTTAATATTCGTTACAGGGATTGCCGTTTTAACGAATTTCCTATGTTTAGAAATTCCAATACAACGATTTAGCGGATTCCAGAGTTTTCGTTTGTTTGTTTTCATGGGCAAGAAGCGCTCATACATGCGTAGAGTCGATATGAAGAATTTTATATTTTTAGATATTCATATTTTTTATATTGATGGGGGGGGGGGGGGAGGATCTTATCATATACAGAAAAGTATATAATTATCCGATCGATTTTTAAGAACGAAACTACTTAATGTTGTTTTTCTATCTTAAGATGACTCTCAAATCACCTGCTCAACTACGCGAAACTTTCTGACACAATTTCAGACTCATTTTTAAACGCAAATGCATACAATTGAAAGTGATTTGGAATCGAAATGAGTTTTCCATTTTTTTAAAATGTAGATTACTTATTGAGTTGTAAGCGATTTTGGTCAGATGACAACAAGTTTTTCGCCCTTTTCCCGCTTCCGCGTCGGGAATTCGGTTCAAAACGCCGACTTTGACACGTCCTTTCTGAAAGATCTTCTGCCTTTACCAAAAAGTAGAAACCGTGTTTCGATTACGTAGTGTCTGAATAAAAACACCTTGCCAATTCCATGCATTTGTGAACAAAAATGAATTAAAAAAATGTGTCAGAAAGTAGTATGTTTGGATTTGAGAAAACACTTAAATATGTCTTACTAAAGAGTAGACCAGTTGCATGACTAATGCTATATATATACCATGGAAATTAATTTTCCACCTTAAAAAAGAACCAAGGCAAGAACTTATAAACTCAATTACTCAAAGCTACCTGCTTGCAGTCAACTTTTTTCTTTTCCCCATTTCACCTGGTAAATAATGCAGCTAAAAACGTGAATTACAACCTGACAAACGTTGCACCGATGCCGTGAAAAAACTTTTATCATATGCCATTTATTTATTTATTTATTTTGTATGTGTGTGTGTGTTTAATTATTTTAAGCCATATGGGGAAAAACAATGTTTATTTTTTATTTATTTTTCAAAATCATTAAAGATAAAGAAAATTTACTCTATTTTTTTTTTTTTTTAATTCCAGGAGGTTTGCCTCTCCCTCTTCTCTCCCGCTCTCAGGGGTGCAAAAAAGCCGGCTAAAACAATAATTAAAAAAAAAAAAAAAAAAAAAAAAAAAAAAAAAACTCACGCCGGTGTCTTTTATTGTATTAACCGGATTTTTGACCAAAATTGGCTTTTCTTTCTTTCTTTCTTTTTTTTAAGCTAAAATTGGCTTTTTATACATTTCAATTATAAACTGCACATTTTTAAGTGTTTTTTTGACTACTTTTGAAGATATTTTATTAAGTTAGAATTTAAGAAATAACATAATTTCTCAATAATGGAATAAAGCTGCTAGTGATTTGTAGTCAGATTTGCAAATATGTCAGCTAAATTTAAAAATAAATAAAAATTCGATTGCTTTTTTGGT
Source organism: Maratus michaelseni (assembly GCA_963931845.1). Classification (NCBI taxonomy): domain Eukaryota; kingdom Metazoa; phylum Arthropoda; class Arachnida; order Araneae; family Salticidae; genus Maratus; species Maratus michaelseni. Next base: position 42,624,662 of record OZ007588.1, on the reverse strand, counting down.
TTACAATGGCCTTTAACACTTACAAAAAAAAAAAAAAAAAAAAAAAAAAAATGTGTGTGTGTGTAAATAGTTTAAGTTACATGGTAAAAAAAGATAATTTTTACTTTTTTTTTTTTTTTTCAAAATTATCAAAGATAAAGAAAATTTACATAAAATTTTTAAATTCAAGATGTAAGCATGTCTCTCCCGCTCTCAAGGGAGTAAAAAAAAAAAAAAAAAAGGTCACGCCGGTGGCCTTTATTGTTTTAACCGGCTTTTTTGGCCAAAATTGGCTTTCATTTTTTTAGCTAAAATTGGCTTTTATATACTGAAGCATTTAAATTATAAGATGCCGATTTTTAAGCGTTTTTTTTTATTTTTTTAAAGATATTTTATTGAGCTTGGAATTTAAAATAAATATTTAGATTATTAGACCTTTTAAATTCCAGCCTTTATAGAAATCTTTGCCAAATGCCTTCATTATTTCTTAATAATGAAGGCATAAATGTTAAAATAACACATACATGGAGCTGCTGTTGATTTGTAGTCAGACTTGTATACGTCAGAAGAAAAAAAAAAAATCAATTGTTTTATTTGGTTTACACTGGCTTTTAACACTTTTTTACGTTATTGTTCTAAATACATTACATATTTTAGCGAAAAGTATTTCCACACTTTATTTTAACAGGTTTTATTTTGAAAAAAAAAAAAAAAAAAAAAAAAAAAGTATCATCTATATATTTAAAACGCTAAGCGATTTCTTTCGACAATCCGTGAGAAAAAACTACTGCATCAAATTACATCATTCCTTTTTTAAATGAAAGATATTTGGACACAGATCTGTTATCGTGGATTCGTTTGTTCGAAAATTTAATTAATTAGCCGTAATTTTCAATTAAACTTTTTCTGCTGCTTATGACGTCATAAAGTCGGCAATCGGATTAACGCCCACTGTTGCAAGGCACATACTTTATTCTCTGAACTCTGTGGTTGCGAGATAATAGAGAAATAATATTAAAAGCACGTGGCTTTTAGACCGAATTTTTTAATTTGCAAGTTAAATTTCGGTAAAAATATTTATCCGCGTATTTTATAAGCGAATAAAAATTCATATTTATTGTGATGTCACGGGAATATTGTTCATTGGGTTTATTTTATTATTATGCATTATAACTTTGTTGATGCCATTTTTCATTACAATTAAATACAAATATATTTTGATTTGTATACATGGTATTTAAGCATAAAAGTAACATATACAAAGTAAGTGTGAAAAGTTTGCGCCGGTGAAAATGACATTATGTTTAGCTTGAAATGCATTTTAACATTGATAAAACTAAAGAGAAAAATTTATATGATTGTGTCAGCATGACGTAATTTTAATTGATTTTTCCATTCTTAATTATAAAGATTAGAATTGGAGCCTTTATTGATTGCTTCATCTTGATTGCATGTTACCAATTACTTTTTTTTAAATTATAGGTTAGAAGATTTCATTTTTTAATATAAAAAATCCCCAAAAGTAAAGGATTTCAGGAAACTTAAATTGATTAAAAATAGTGTTATGGTAGAAAAAAAAAACAACTTGAAATAATGATTGTATTTTTAGGTAGAATAAACAATGTAAGGCTAATATTTTATAGGAATTATTTTGGTCGGTTTATTATGAGTTCATTTAACAGTTCCATATTAGCGGCAAAGTCGTATTTCTTTCACTGTGAATTTCTCTTTCGATGTCAAAAAATGGTAGTCTACTTTTGGACGCCAGCGAAAACACAGTGGCAATTTTTAGAAATGTATAACGGTTATGACAACAAACGACGCTATCGCTTTAGCTTTCATCGCGCACATCACTTCTAAATACTACAAATTTCAATTTTTTACTACATTTTATAATTTTAATTCTTACATCATGAATTAGAAAAAAAATTAGCTTTCAATTGAAATTTATTTGAAAACTGCCGCTTAATTTAACGACTTTTTAAATAATTTTCAAGCATGAAATGTTTTTTATTTCTATCTTAACAATGACCATCAGTTTGCTTCAATAATGTAAAATAGCCCCTGGGAAAGTTGCCACAATTGAAAATAGATTTCCCTAACAATCATAAAAAGTGAAAAAAAAAATAATAATAAACCCTGATAAATCATAAGATCAGATTATCCATAAGATAGAGGAGCATTTTGGCGCTAAACTAAAATCTGTCAAAAAAGAAAAAAAAACTATTTTGAGTTTATGTTTACCATAAAATTGATATGTTGAATCCGCTGATGTATATGTTGCATCAGAATATGCTACGAATTGTATTTTTTTAAAAGATCCATTAGGTATTTAACTGTACAAGAGGTAAAAGATCCCCGACTGTGATGGAAAAGGGATAATCATCCTGATTATGTAAAGGGACGGAAGAAACTATACAAATAAATTACACTTGAAAACATTAAAAATCTCCCTCATCTGAAGATTGATTTATTATTGTAAAAAAAAAAAAAAAAATTCTTCATCTGATTACCTTAAAACAATGAATACGTTTTAGAAGATAAGGATTTGAAATGAACAATGATTGAAGAAGACATTTAAAAATTTTTAATTTAAAGATTTTAAAACTTTTTTTTTTAACGTCGAACCTTGACGGTGCTTTTGGGCAGATGCAATGCACATGCTCATAGAAGCTCATTCGGTTGCATTATCACAGGGGGGAGGGGGGGGGGGAGATGTGTGCTTTATTTACTATGTTCTTTTATTTACTGAATATTAGATGAACGTAGGAATATACTATTTGTATGATACTTCATAGGTCCATGAAATTTTCTTTCTTGCCGTGGGGAATATGGGGGTAATGTCAAATTGATTTGCATTACACAGTTGTTTACGGATTGTTTGTTTGGAGTGTGCATTGGAAATCGTACTGTATTTCACTGAGGAAAAAACTTTTAAAATAAAATATTTGAAAGACTGTTTCATTTGCACTCTTCTTAAATAATAAAGAAGCTTATTTTACTGATATTGTTATAATATTTTTTTCTGTCAAGTTTTGACGGGTTCCATCTAGTATCAGATAATTTCATTTAGTAAGTATATCTCTTAAAAGTAAATAGCATCCTTTTTTATGTGTGGTGATTTGTCATTGTTTAGCTAAATATAATCTTTAAAATCCATAGTACATGTGGAGTTATATAATACAGAGTTCCAAAACACTAACTTGGAGTCTAATTTAATGTATTCCCTTTAATATGCATATTTTTCTCTTAGACATATTGCATTCATAATTGCCTTAAAACTAATAAAGACTTGTTTATTTGATAATTTATAATTGAAGTTTACAATTTTCTTAGGAGAAAACATTTACGAGTACATTAAAGATAAATTAATGGAAATTTAAAGGAAATTAAATAACCCACTTTTTAAAGTGGTTAACACCCACCCCCCACCCCCACTCCTCACACACACACACACACACACACACACACACACACACACACACACACACACACACACAAAGCTGGCCCTGGCTAAAATCTGCCGACTCTGCCCGCTATTTGACAGGATTATTGACAGGATTATTTTTTCTAAAAATACCTCTAAACGAGAATTTACGGTAGTAAATATTACTAATGGACTAGGTACCTGGAAGGCTTATATATACCGTGGGAATCGATTTTCCACCTAAAGTCAACTGAAGAAAGAACCATAAACTCAATTACCCGAAGCTACCTGCTGTCAAGTTTTCTTTTCACCGGGTGAATAATACAGTTAAAAACGTGAATTACAACCTGACAAACGTGTCAGGGAGGCCGTGAAAAAACTTTTCTCACATGCCATTTATTTTTATTAATGTTTAATTATTTTAAGTCATCTGTGGAAAAAAAAAAAAAATCCAAAATAATCAAAGAAAAAGAAAAATTACATTAAATTTTAAATTCGAGATGCAGGACGTAGGCTTTTTTTTTTTCAATTAAAGCTGGTCTTTTTTTAAGTAGTTAAATAATAATAATAATAATAATAAAGCCGGGTCTATGGCTAAAATCTACCACCCACTCTTTCCAGTGTCTATATGTTTGACAGGATTATTTTTTCTAAAAATACCTCTAAATGAGAATTTACGGTAGTAAATATTACTAATGGACTATCCACCTGGAAGGCTTATATATACCGTGGGAATCGATTTTCCATCTAAAGTCAACTATAAAGCAAAAGCAAGAACCATAAACTCAATTACCCGAAGCTACCTGCTGTCAACTTTTCTTTTCACCTGGTAAATAATACAGTTAAAATCGTGAATTACAACCTGACAAATGTTGCACGGAGGCCGTGAAAAACTTTTATCATAGGCCACCCATCGTCTGAAGCAGAATGTGGCGGAGGAGCTAAAGATGATTCTGGTTGACCATTGCCCACACAGAGAGTTGCGGAAGAGGTAAATCATCGGAACGTCCACGGACAAATTCTTATTATAGAAGGAGGAGTTGGAGACCACCCCATATCCCGTGGTTTGAAATAAGTGCTTCACCAAGTGATTACCTGGAATCAAATGGTGGGGTATTCCTTAGATGATTCCGAATCGCCTTTACGTGTGCGTTCCCCGCCTAACCACCCACTGGTGTCGTACAAAGAGGCTGCACCGTGATGAAATAGTCTGACAACTTTGTTGGGGGCAGGTAATTTTTCGTATCTTCTATAAGGTGGCGTCGATAGGAGTCTTTGCCAAAGCCGGTATTTTGGGAGAAAGGCGACTTTTTGAGGCGGTTTTTGTAAGATATTGGGGAGGCAAACAAGATAAACATTCATCCATCTTCTGTTGGACGTGTTTTTATCGGTTTATCCTTTCGTACTTTATTATGACAAAAAAGTCCGTTCCGCTTTTCAAAAAGGGCACAATGCTGTCAAAGCGGATTATGAAGGCATCTACATTAGTACGATTATAATACTCAGATTGATCTCGCACCGCAAAAGCCATAAATAGAATGAATGAATCATAGAGGAAAATTATAACTTTCGACAGGATTTCAACCATTGTTTGTATTTTCCCTTTTTAAATGAATTTTTTATTGCAAAAATTTATTTCATCAGCATTTATTCAGTTGCAATCTCAACCATTGTTTGTCTTTTCCTTTTTTTAATGAAATTTTATTACAAAAATTTATTTTAGCTGCAGGTTTAACCATTGTTTGTCTTTTCCTTTTTTTAATGAAATTTTATTGCAAAAATTTATTTTAGCTGCAGATTCTGGTTCTGAAACCATTGTTTGTCTTTTCCTTTTTTTTAATGAAATTTTATTGCAAAAATTTATTTCAGCTGCAGGTTCAACCATTGTTTGTCTTTTCCTATTTTTAATGAAATTTTGTTGCAAAAATTTATTCCAGCTGCCTTTATTCAGCTGCAGGTTCAACCATTGTTTGTATTTTCCTTTTTTAATGAAATTTTATTGCAAAAATTTATTTCAGCTGCAGGTTTAATCATTGTTTGTCTTTTCCCTTTTTTAATGAAATTTTATGGCAAAAATTTATTTCAGTTGCATTTTGAATAATTGAAAATAGAATGCCAAAAGTGGTTTAGTGTCTACATTACATTTCATTATCGTTGGTGAAAAACAGCGAGATAGTTTAATTTACATGAATGAGAAAAAAATATTTTTTTCTATGAACTATAAATGAAAATTAGCATTAAGTTGTGTCGTCAGAGAGTGGACAAACAAAATGCATTTTGGAGCGCCTTAAAATGTGGATCCAAGGCACATGCCCCGTATGCTCTTGTGATAATCAGGCTCTGAGTATTGCATATTAATACAATCGGTAAATTGTATTTTTAAAAACATATATAGATAGGAATATGTAACTAGTAAATTATTATTATCAAAAACTAATTATTATGGAGTGACCAATTACATAAAATAAAAGTCCACTTGCTTGTCTAATGGACAAATGTTACCGGGTTGGGATTAGAAACCCGAACCAGGCACAGATGTTTGTAGTGGGTCGAATTCTTCTTTAAACGGGGGTGCTAGCCTGTTTAGCCCTTGTGTGCAAAATATGACAGTAGCGTCCCTCAACCAAACAAATAAATAAAACTCAAAAGTGTTAAAAATGCATGTAAGAAAAATTAAAAACAGAATGTACATCAGTATCAAAAACAATATACTAAGAGGTGTGATATCAGTCTAATACATGAATTTTTATCCTAAAAATGATAAAATTTGAAAGGATTTCACTCTTTCTCTGTCTGGTTTTTAAGGCTGTTTAGGCAGTTCTCAAATCCAAAGGAGCTACTTTATGACACATTTTTTAATTCATTTTTGTTCGGAAACGCATGAAATTGGCAGGTGTAATATTTTTCTCTAAACACCTTGTGAGCGATAATTTTTAAAGATATCAACAGAAAAAGCAATGCAAAACTTTAAAAAGTAATAATCATGAAATAGTCAAAAATAAGTTTCTACCGGTTTTTTTGAAAGCGGAAAATTAAAACATTTGTTTTCCTCTTTTTTCGAGGAGAAGGTTTTGTTCCTCTGAACTGACCATTTCAAATATTTTTAAAGAACATGAACATGAAAAGAAAAATAGAACTAAAAATTGACTTCAGCTGAGGGTTCAGGGATGCAGAACGCCACAAAATTCTTAGCTCGTTTTTCACTTAGTTTTAATTTTTTTTTTAAAATTGTTTTCTGTTAGTTTTTAATTTCAAAAAATAGTTTTATGTTATTTTTTTATAAAGGGAAACTTTTTTCTCAACTGACTTAAAATAAAAATAAAATAGTATATATATTTTTTAAAGAACAACAACAACAACAACAACAAAATAAATAAATAGTGAATTAAATATAAATTTGAAAATTCAGGCGGGACAATGACTGCCCTCTGCCATCTCCCACCCATAATTATTTCATGATGCAATCCCAATGGTACTTTAAAAAAATGTTCATGATCACGGGGCTGAAGCTGAAAACATATCCGTATCGATTTTATCAGTAGGACTCTTCAGGATGTCGGAAATAGAAATAACAGGAGGAGAAAGTTGACGTGCCGAAATAGCTCAGTTGGGAGAGCGTTAGACTGAAGATCTAAAGGTCCCTGGTTCGATCCCGGGTTTCGGCAAGCGGCTTCTTTCCTCGGTAGTATAGTGGTCAGTATCCCCGCCTGTCACGAGGGAGACCGGGGTTCGATTCCCCGCCGGGGAGGCCTTCTTTTTTTTTTTTTTTTTCATCATTTATTTTCTTTTTACTTATTATTTAAAACATTATTATTTTTATCTCTTTATGGCCCTTTTTTTAAAGTATCATAAAAAATAAAAAGAAACACTTTATATAAAAATCATTAAAGCAGTTCTCGAAGAAGAAAAAATATCCGCTCAACAACACGATACTTTCTGACACATGTACGAACTCATTTTTAGGGTTCCGTACGTAAAAAGTAAAAACGGAACCATTATAAAATCACTCCTGTGTCTGTGTGTTCGTCTGTCAGAGCCCTTTTTCTCGTAAACTATGGGACGTGTAAAGTTCAAATTTGCGAAAGTTATAAAGCCTTTTTACACACACATTTTCAGTTTATTAGCCATTCACAAGTATGTTTAGGAAAAATTTAGGGCGACGGATTAATTTACTTGAAAAAAAAAAGTTTTCTTTTTGAATATCATGTGGGGTATCGTGTGAAAGATCTCGTAATACCGAACTCAAAAATATATTTGTTTCAATTTTTGGTATTATATTTTCAGAGATATCATCGAAAATGCACTGCAAAAATGTGTTCCCCCCCCCCTCCCTCTATTTCTGAATCTACTGAAACTAAAATTTTGAAAATTTTATGGGTAGTAGAAGTTTATTTAAACCTTGCAGGTAAACTATAGAGATTTTACTAGGTATCATAGTTTTTAAGAAAAATACATTTTTCCGTTGCATACAAACTTTACATTTCGGGCGGTCACCGGGGGAGTAAACGGACCATGAACTAGAGAATCTAGTTCTATGTTCATGAAACGGACGCTCAAGGTATCTATCGACTCAGAATCATCCAAGGATATTTGATAATGAATTTCGAAAAAAATTGTCGATAATTAGCTGAGATATTAATTAAGTTACTTGAAAAAAAAAAAAACTTTATCTATCGTGTAGGGTATCGTCCGAAAGATCTCGTAACATCGAACTCAAAAATATATTTGTTTTAATTTTAGGTATTATATTTTCAGAGATATCGTCAAAAGTACTGGAAAAATATTCCCTCCCTCCCTCCTATTTGCGAATCTACTGAAACTAAAATTATGAAAAAAATTAGGTGTACACTGTAAAAAAAAATCTGTAAGTCTACAAAACTAGTTTTTGTAAAGCTACAGAAATCTGTATGCCTACTAACATTTTGTTTGTAACGCGGGTAAAATGTTATCCATCGCTTTGTGAACGTACATGAAATATTCATGTTTCTCATATCAGCCAATTAGAATGCTTTCTGTGGTGACGTAGTGACTATTGACGCAGTCGCAGAAGCGTAAAAGCCCAGGCAGCAATACCTTTCTTGTTTGCTTGCGGCGTGAAGAAATCAGGTTTCAGCACGTGTTTGTAATGTCCTAAGTTTTTGAAAGGTAAGTTATTTTCTCTTGTTTATTGTATTATTTCTCTTTCAATTTCAATGTTTATAAATTTTTTGTACTAGTATTTGTTATATTTTTTTCAGTTCTGAAAAAATGTTTTCTAAACCAGCCAGAAAGATCTCGATGCCGCTGAAATAAGTAGAAAATTTCAACAGACTCGTCGTTTCGTCTTTACAAAGATGTCTGCAATGGAGAAAGAAAAATCCGCATCTCTTATTTAACCATCGGAGTGTGAAAAGTAGGCTATTTATAGATTTTTTCTTTTATTAAACAATTTTACACGCTAATAATAAAAAAAATGTATACGTGTAGAAATATCATCATCAACATGTTTAAAAAAAAAAACTTAATATGGATTTTTTTTTCTGCATTAAAAGCTTTAAAATAAATAGTAATTGCTTTTGAGGTAAATATTAAGTGTTAGATCTAGCAAATTTGAGTTTTAAAACATTAAAAACTACAAAATTTCTTGTAAAACACAGGCATTGAAAGTTTTTAGCTTTTTCACTGAAATCAGATTTTTCTTAAACTTAATGTCATTTTGTCTCTTTCTGAGACATACAAAATCATGAAAAAACATGATCTAAAATAGGGGGGGAGGGGGAGGTAAATAGATAAAATTATAATGGTGTACAAATTCTATGCTTTTAAGTTTTCCTTGTAACATTTTCAACATTGTAAATATATGACTAACAATATAAGCTTCTTTTTTTTTTTTTTTCTAGTTTTCCCAGTTTCACAAAATATTCTTTGAAATGTAAAATGAAGCGGGGGGGGGGGGGGGGGGAACTAAAGAAAAAAAAAGAACTAGATTTTTAAAAAATATATTTCTTTAAAAAGCACTAAACTAAAATACATAATAAATTACCTCTATTTTGTGCTCCTAATGCCTGCACATGTAAATTTTATGACATTATCTCTGATTTTTGTTTTAATGCATGTTTGCTTCAGTTTGAGTATCTATGCTAATACAGAACAGAAATTTTAACACAAGGATGTGCTTGAACTCATAATATAGTATAAATAAAAGAAATTAGCGTGGACAGATATAATACTGGTTTTAACACCTAAATTAATACTAGAACTATGTTAGTGAAGAACTGCTCAGTAAATCAACAAAGAAATTGCATATGAAAGTATATATATATATATATTTATTTTTGACAGTGTAAAATTTGAAATTGAGTGGTGTTTAAAAGTTAATAAGTTTGATAAAAATGAAATTGTTCGCCCAGGTCATTACCACTGTTGATATGTCAGCGTTACATGTTTTTAGTTTATAATATAGATTTTTAATTTAGAAAATTCGGCAAACTTGTTACTTTTGAATTCCAAATTAAATTTAAAATTAAAATGTTTCTTCTGTTTATTGGGATTTGTTTTCATTCACTTTCTATGTAAAATTAAATTATTTAAATATTTTAATAATTGTTGTTTTGACCGCTTGGTCAAAACATATCTTCATATTTATCAGGATGTTTAAAACTACCTTTTTTACATAGTTGAAACCAATACAACCCTGGTCTGTAAGCTGTTTACATTCTTTTGTGAGTACTTGTTTTTTTAAATTATTCAAAATATTTCCAAACGACAAAAAAGCAGAAAAAGGAAATTTGTTTTTAATGTAACATTCTCATTTCATTTATCATTCAAGATCTCTTAAAATTACTTTTTGTTCAGTATTAATAGCTTTAGTTTAAATAATATAATACCACAATCTTAGGCACTTAATTAATAAAATGTATTATGACAGGGTGCACTTACCTGCTAATTCTGTCTATTTATAAATAGTTAAATTAATTTATATGAGTTGAAGTTTTTATAGCAATAAGGGGTCTGTCCAGACATTTTCCCCTGGGTCCTGTTTTTGTGAAATTGGAAACAACTTTTTATATTCGTGAAAAATCTAATCCTAATTTTGTGAATTTGAAATTATCGTTATATTCAGGTTCTTGTTTATACATTTTTACAGAGATATATGGATGTAAAATACATGTATTTTCTTTATATATGTAAAAGTGACATGTCAGATTTTACTTTTAAATGATTAATTTGGGAAATGTTTGGTTTAAAGATGGAAAAATTTTGTGAAAAGCCTATTTTTAAGACAAAGAATTTTGTGAAGAGTCCTGTTTTGAAATGAAAAATTTTGTGAAGAGTCCTTTAAAGGACCCAATTTTTTCCTAAACAGATCCCTGGCAATAGGTATTCAAATGTCTGTTTTTATCAGTATTGAAAGGTTATATATCATTAAGTATATCACATTTCAAGAGGAGGAGGCGAGGGATGTGAAAGAGAGAGGGTGTTTACACATTTTGTGACATTGAATCAAAAATTGAATTGAAATATATCAACAGAAAGACAGATTTTCATATGTTGAACATACAAATTATATAAAGCTAAATTGGGTAAAAGATGTGTTGCATCAGAATGCTTAATTTCTAATTGTATGATTATCATTTGCGGAATTGTTAGAGAAAGAATTGGACTTAAAAACGTAAACAAATTTTCTTAAGATCTCTGAATTTGGTTTGCGGTAAATTTCAGTGCTTCAAAAGTTTTACAGATATTTTTATGAATTTTTTTTTTACACACATATATATAGATAGATAGATATAGATATGCTGTGAACTGAAAGTTAAAATGTATGTTGTATTTTTTTTTAGACATTTATATATATATTTAAAAGTTACCTGCATTTTGTGCTCCTAATGCCTGCACATGTACATTTTATGACATTATCTCTGATTTTTGCTTTAATGCATTTTGTTGCTGCAATGTTTGCTTCAGTTTGAGTATCTGCTAATATAGTACAGAAAATTTAACACAAGGATGTGCTTGAACTCATAATATAGTATAAATAAAGGAAATTGGTGTGGACAGAAATAATACTGGTTTTGGTTTTAACGCCTAAATTAATAATACTAGAGCTATGTTAGTGAAGAACTATTCAGTAAATCATCGACAAAGAAATTGCATATGAAAGTATATATATATATATATATATATATATATATATATATATATATATATATATATATATGTTTTTTTTATGTTGTAAAATTTAAAATTGGGATGGATATTAGATAAATAAATGGTACTTTAGAACTCATAGACTGTAAATTCTTTATTGAAAGAATAACTAACAGTGTTTTTGCATGATAAAAATTGGTTTTTATGCATATTATTTTTATTTATTTTTATTTTCTATTCATGTTTGCGATTTCAACTAAGGTTTACAATTAGGTCTGAAAGGTATCTCATGAATAAAAATTACCATATTATATGTGAAAAAAATACGCAGGGAGCATTTTTGCTTTTTGATCAACCAAAGCGCAGCGTTACTGCGAAAGTTATCTCGTAAAACGGTGGATATTATTTTAGTAAAAATGTAGGTTTTTTACATATTTATTGTTAAAATTTTATTGTATGCATATATACATATATATTATAAGTAATATTCATTTATTTTATGGTATTTAATGTTCATTAATATTGAAATACTAATGTTTCTGACTTAAAAGTTGATTTTCTCAAAATGAAAATTTTCGAATAACGTCAATTTTCAAAATGTTCCATGTGCCTTCCTAATTTTCCGAGTTCTTCAAAATTTGTTATGTATTTACTTTATGGTACATAAAATGGATATTAGATAAATAAATAGTACTTTAGAACTCATAGGCTGTAAATTCTTTATTGGAAGAATAATTAACAGTATTTTTGCACACTAAAAATTGGTTTTTACACTTATTATTATTTTATTAATTATATTTTCTATTCATTTTTACGATTCCAACTAAGTTTTAATCTTAGATATGAAAGGTATCTCATAAATAAAAATCAGTGTATTATATGTAAAAGAACTGCGCATAGAGCATTTTCAGTTAATTATTTCAATAATTAATAATTACCAAAATAATTAATATTTTTCCTTAATTTTAGTTATTTTTACATAACTACATTTGCAATCACATATTTAATTTTCAAGCAAATCGGTTAATTTTTTTTTTTTTTTTTAAGTCCACCTTCGCCTTAAACTGATTTAGTTAAATCAGAATTTTCGATGATGGCTTGAAATCTATATAGTTAAATCGGAATTTTCGATGATAGCTTGAAATCGATTTAGTTAAATCTGTTTTACGATGTTTGCTTTAAATCGATTTAAGCCAATAGATAAATACGATTTCCGGTGTTAATTTTAAATCTATTTAAAACCTATTTGTTCGACTGCAAGAACACCAATCGTTCTACATTTTCAAGAGATAAGGCATTTCTTTTATTATTGTAAATACCTTAGGAAAAGTGTGTTTACTTCACTGTGTTTTAAAATTTCCATATGTTTAAATAAAATGCATCTTAAATTATGTCAAAATTCATAAAAAAAGATTATGTATTTTCTGAAAAATAGCTGATACTGATAATTTTGCATAGTAGTAAGACTCTAAAGACTTGTTTTTTTTTATCTAGTTAAAGCAAAATTTTGTCTTCCTGATTCTGCATCCTTCAACTTGATATATTAGACCTGGATACCATGGATAAATCCAATGTAAGTAAATATTTATATTATATAAATTAAATTTTGTCATGGTTTTAAAAATTTTGTGGGTTATTCAGAGTTTTCCCAAGGAAGTTTCAGAAGAGTGCTGCACACTGCCTACCCTTTTATTAAAAAAAAAAAAAAAAAAAAAAAAAAAAAAACCTTCTACCCAGGGCTGGATTTTTGTCGGCAGAAAGGGGTTTCTTCTGTGCCATTGGTAGAAAGTCGTTATAACCAGTTTTAACTGGCAAACGCATTTCGTTACATATTCTGAGGTTTTTTAATAGTATTAAATTCCTTAAGTTAATTTTATTCAGGATAAATAACAAATAAAATACAGTAGACTCTCAAATCCGCAACCCTAAAATCAACACATTGTTTCAGATGTAAACAGTGAAACTTACAGTTAAGATATAGGGGGGAAATTCAAGCTTTTTTATTTTTATCATTCTGTACTCATTTTATTATGTAATTCTGGTTAATATTGAACTCTTGCTTTTTCATAAAGGAAGTATAAATTTATCTCTGAAAATTTTCAAGATAATACTTATATTAGTGGTGATTGATCTTTTTATCAAATACATTTATGTATTAATCAAGCTTTTCTGTTTATTAAATCTGGCCAAACATCAAATAAAATTTTGTAATTTTATGGTTTTGTAATTTTTATGGTTTATTAATTATTTATGTCACCTTTACATTATTTCACATAATTATTTTAATATTTTACTTTATTGTAAGCATTCATGATAATTTCCAGTGCATTATTACATTCAAATTACTGTTTAAAAAATGTAAACAAAACAGTGACCAGAAATCCGCACATCCTCTGGTCCCAAGCTGCGTGGATTTGAGAGTCTACTGTATTGTGGATAGTTTGTATTAAAAAAAATGAATAATGTAACAGATGAAATTTTTGTTATATTATGGTTGTGTAATTTTATTTATAAATATTAGATTTAGATTAGATTTTATTTATAAATATAAGACTATTTAAAAATCTCAGTTTTATATTTCCTATAAAAGGTGTATATCGTAACTTATAATTGATTCCTTAATTAAAGCAATATTTCATTTTCCTGAAAATCAGCTTAAATTAAAAATTTGACACCGTTATCTGAAAGATCCTGTGCTTTTATAGGAAAAGTTGAAACACTCTTAGATTGCTTTCTATCGGAATAACAATATATGAAAATTATGTCTACTAACGAATGAAAGTGACATCGTAATTGTGCAGAGCAGAACTTTAGCATCAGCAGAGTTCATAATTAAAAATAGAATCGCTAATGTTGTCTTCATATGAAGGGCGAGTATGACTCGAACACAATAGCAGACTAAAAATTTGGAAACCTAAGCTAATGCTGATTGACTAAAAATGAAAAAAAAGTATTTATGTCGCATTAGATCTCGAAAAAAATAAAATAAACGGTCCAATAAAAAAAAAATCTGTTGTCACAAACGAAAATTTATCAAATAATTTATAAAAAATATTTATTGAAAATAATTTATTAAATTTTTCTTCAGTTTTTATGTTTACATGTTTTGTGAAATTCTAGATCATATTTTAACTGCGTGTAGTAAATCAGGTGAAGTTTAAAGCAAAAAAGTTATATTTTTCTTACATTAATGAGAAATAAACATGAATTTTTTTTAAGGGAAAATTCTGATTTTATGGAGTTTTGACTTGCAACTTCCGAAAAGCTCCTTGATTTTCAGTTTGTTACTCACAGCATGAGTGTAAAATATCATTGTTTATCCACAATTGTATTTGTCATCCAAAACAAATTTAAATATGTTTATAATAATTCAATTTTGTTTTCATATTAAAAAATGTCGAACAGTAAAAATTGAAAATATTGCTCAAAATACCTAAATTTTATATAAAGCAGTGTCTCTTGCATAAATTATATCTTATTTTAAGTGTTGCAAGCAATCTGAACATACTATGTTTCTTAAATTTTTACATTTGAAAAATAATCTTAGAAAAAGTCCTTCATTTTATGCAATTTTCATTTTCAATGGTGTCGATCACTCGCATGCATATATGTACTTAGTTTGTGTTATGTAAATACAGTTTGTTTACATGTTTCGTGAAATTCTAGATCATATTTTAACTGCGTGTAGTAAATCAGGTGAAGTTTAATGCAAAAAAGTTATATTTTTCTTACATTAATGAGAAATAAACATGAAATTTTTTAAGGGAAAATTGAAAAACACATGATTTTTACATGTTTGATTGATGACATTTTTTTTCTGCACCCAACCGATGAAATTAAGGATTCTTATGCAACCGATAGATGAAATTAATGATTTTTACATGTATGATGAACTATTTTCTTGATTTTTATGTGCCCGTTTGACAAATTTTGTTAATTCCCCCCCCCCTTTTCCAAGAGGCACTTTTCTAAATTTATTGACACTCCTCATGTCATATATCGTTGAGAAGGTCTGTGACAGCTTAATCATATTATGTATCTCCGGTGTCCCCCCCCACTTCGCCCCGCCAATAGTTACCCGGTTAGGTCGACGAGTGCGGCAGGGGTTAAGTCCACTTCCAGAAATTTAAACAAAGAGTATTTTAAACGTATGCTGAGTTTTAACTCCCGAATTCTCCAAAACTAAGACCAGTTTTAGAAAATCCTTTCAAAAAAGTAGTTAGGTGTATGACACCTACAACATACTTTAAAATCATCTGTGCAAAATTGCTATGCACCATCCTTGTTAGTACTTTTATTTTTATGTTATAAAACAATGCCTCAGAAAATTTTATGAATTTATTTTGGAAATCTGCTGTTTCATAAAGTTGGCTGGTATTGTCCCCCCCTCCCCCCAAAATAGAAACCTGGTTGTGAAGAAATATATTCGGATTTAAATAGTTCTTGCTCTGTTTTCATTTTATATAGGTAATGATTTAGATAACAAAGTTTTTTTGTGTTTTTTTTTTTCAATTTACTTAGTAATTTTAGTTTTTATATCATAAAATAGTGTCTCATAAAATCTTCTAATTTATTTTGTAAATCTCCTGCTTTTTTTGGTAATAGACGTTGACAGGCATGCAGGAGGAGAGTCAAAATTAATTTTATCAGTTAAAAGGGGTTACTCTGTGAAAATTACAAATAAATCAAAATATTTTTCTTTTTCACTCAGTTTGTGTGTTTATTTTTTTATAATATTTAAAATATTTATGTAATATGTGTTTTATCTTTTAATAGGGAATACTTGGTTATATGTAATACAAAAGATCAAAGCCCCTCCCCACAAGAAGCAGATGTGCAAACTAAAGATTCAGAGCGTGATTGATACTAATTCAAATTTTTATTGTACATGTTTATATATCTTCAATAATTTTACTAAATATGTATATAAAAATAAATATTGTTTGTAAAAATATGTTTAATAAATGTATATTAAGATTCTAATATTCTTTTTCTTTCTTTTTTTTTTAATGATATCGCAGTAATAATAACAAATGCAGGGTGTGTACAGCCCTTTAAAAAAAACTTATTTCTGATGAAGAATTTCTAAAAAAAAAAATTATTTTCTCATTGTTGCTGTACCTAGTTTATTATAGAAATAACATTCAAGAATTTTTTCCTTCAAATTCTATTATCACTGATATTTGACTGTTTATTTTATATTTGAACAGATTTTATGAAATCACACTATCCTAGATTTTTGCAGCATCAGAAACCTATATTTTCTGAGTTTACAAATTTAGGTGAAAACTGAATAAGGACTAGTGAACATTTTGACCAAAATGTTAAATGTTACATAAACATACTTTATTAATGTGAAAAAGGGCAAGTTTTACAGAGCATCATTCATAGTCAAAAGGATTGTTGTTACATTTAGTTGTGAGTATACCTATGTTTTCATATAGCTACAAAACACGTTGAAAAAAAATCACCATATTTATTTTCAGAAATCTGCAACTAAATAAAGTGAAGATTATTTTTAAAATATAATGGTTACATAAAAGCATTATTAAAAAATATATATTTTATTTGAGATTGCTGGTCAATAAAATATTAAATCATTTTGTAAGGATAAGCACATTTAATATTATGATTGCCAGTTAGGCAGTTTTTTTATTTAAAATGCTACTGCGTTTCCAAACAGCAATATTTGCCAGATAAATGATAGTAGAAATAATATATAATAATGACAGATCAAATGCGTCAAATATTGCTATTTGAAAATAGTGGTATCAATCAGAAAAAAAAATTCTTCCCTTCCCATATGATAACACTGCAATTATCCCCTTTTTCTTCCTCCCAGAATGAACCCATAAAAGTAATATTGCCTGCAGACACCAGTTTAAAATTTACGGGCAATCGTACTTTTTTAACATATTAAACAGATTTCTAATTTTACGGGGAATTATACTTTTTAACATATTAAGCTAATTTTATAGGACATATCCATTTTTTCACAGGGCACATATCACCAGTTGTTTTATTTATAAACTCAGTAAGGATATTTTATTTATATTGCTGTATTAAAATCTTTTTTTTAGTTTACCTAAAAATCGTAAAATCAGCTTCTGCTCATTTAGTGCTGTTGTTATAATGCTCATTTAATATCGAATTGAATTTCTACATATTTAAATATCTATAGTAAAACTTAAGTCAATTTTCTTATCCATAACATACAAAGACTTATGGCGATTGCTGTGGTAATATTGAAACACGTTAGGACTTATTGCTTATTTTGAATCTAATTATTTTGATATATGTGAGGAAAACTCCATTCTAGATATTTAAAACTGAAAAATTCGATTTCATATTAAAAGAATACCATTACAAAAATATTTACGTAAAATTTTTTCTGTATAATATTAAAAAGCCATTAGTAAACTACTGCAAAAATTTTGTACAGTTACAAATACTTTTTGGTGAGTGTAAATAAAATATTTTCGATACAATACTAAAAAATTATTAGCAAATTTACAATATTAATTCTTCTAAAGTGGCAATGAACTTTCTGGCGAGAATACAAAAACTGTTTCAGATACAATACTACAAAATCACTGGTAATTTTTCTGACATTACTTTAATAAAATTACCAAAAACTGTTTTGCTAAAGTACATGAAATGTTTTAAGGGGGGCGGGGGGGGGGGAGAGATACACTTACAAAAGATTTTTTTTGTACATTTACTAAGAATTGTTTTGTAAATTTGTGAGGGACTTTATAGTACATTTACTACGATTTATTTAGTATTGTACTTAAGGGGGAAGTTCAGGTTGAGCAGCCGGAAAATGACAATAATTTGACCATTACTAAAAGTTCTGTAGTTTTAAAACCAATTAATGAAATACAACAATTTTTTTCTATACTTTCATAAAATTCTAATGGTTTTTAAAAAAACATTCAAATATATATATTTAGCAACATTAATTAGTTAAATTTTAATGACAAAATTAATGTTTTAAAAATATTTTTTCAGATATGCATTTTGCGCGCAAGATTTTAAAAATTCTACTGCAGATACATATTTAATATTGTATTTATATTTACTTATACTACTATATTTTACACTGAACCTCAATTTAGCCTGAGTTTTGTCATAGAAAATTTTTTATTAAATAAATAAGCACTTTTTTTTTACTAAATTTAATAAATATGATTTTTAAAGTCATTAATTATGCAAATGAATTTGAATCTACTTTTAAATTTAGGTTCAGTGTAAAATATAGTAGTATAAGTAAATATAAATGCTATATTAAGTATATATCTGCAGTAGAATTTTTAAAATCTTGTGCGCAAAATGCATATTTGAAAATTCATATTTTAAAAACGTTAATTTTGTCATTAAAATTTAACTAATTAATATTGCTAAATTTATAGATATTTGAATGTTTTTGAAAACCATTAGTATTTTACGAAAGTATAAAAAAAAAATTCTATTTCATTAATTGTTTTGAAACTACAGAGCTTTTAGTAATGATCAAATTAATGACATTTTCCGGCTGCTCAACCTGAACTCCACCCTTAAGTACAATACTAAATAAATCGTAGTAAATGTACTGTAAAGTTCCTCACAAATTTACAAAACAATTCTTAGTAAATGTACAAAAAAATCTTTTGTAAGTGTACTAAATAATCCTTAGTAAATTTACTAAAAATTTTTTAGGAAACACTTTAAAAAACGTTAGTACGTTTACTAAATAATCCTTAGTAAATTTACTAAAAATTCTTTAGGAAACTTCCTGAAAAAACGTTAGTACGTTTACTAAATAATCCTTAGTAAATTTACTAAAAATTCTTTAGGAAACTTCCTGAAAAAACGTTAGTACGTTTACTAAATAATCCTTAGTAAATTTACTAAAAACTCTTTAGGAAACTCCCTAAAAAATCGTTAGTAAGTTTACTAAATAATCCTTAGTAAATTTACTAAATAATCCTTAGTAAATTTACTAAAAATTCTTTAGGAAACTCCCTAAAAAATCGTTAGTAAGTTTACAAAAAATTCTTTAGTAAACTTCCTAAAAAATCGTTAGTAAGTTTACTGAACATTATTTAGTAACAGTTACTAAAACAACTTTAGTAATTTTACATGAATTTTTTTGTTACAGTTACATGAAAAGTTCTAGGCATCCCAGTTTCCTAGAAAATTCTTAGTAACCTTACAGATTTTTTTTTACAGTGTAGTAGGAGATTATTAATTAATAAATTCAATGTGCGGAATTCTTTGAGAGCGAGTTATACTCGCACTTAATTGATTTATTAAATGTAATGTAGAAGAATGTCACTTGCAGGTATGATTATTGAAATGGTTTGGAATCAAACACATTTCTTTTTTGCATTTTACGATAACTAAATTATATGATTAGTTTTAAGTGCAATTTTCCCATAACTATGATTTTGGCTGCACAGATATATGATTTTAAAAAGTCTCATATTATGGTCAGTTTGAATTAGATATTTAATGTGTATAATTTATTTTAATTTCGAAAAATCTTCCATCCTTACACAATATTTTATAAATATTTATTTTTGTGTTTCAAAATCCTCAAATCTATACATTTCCCGTAAACTATATCAGTATTACATGTAATAAATAGAGTTAATACTACTAACTTTTTACTCACGAAAAACATTTAAAAACAAATCTGGAGTAAAAATATTATTGTTTTATACAGAGGAAACGTTATTTGAAATTGTATTAGAGATTCGGGTTCTTGGCCTGCTTAACGCCAAATTAACGTGTTGTAACAGAAAAATTTTGGGGAAAAGATGATATGCAGTCCTGAAATTAGGCGTGATTTTAATGATGCTCACTGAAACACTGAATGCTTATAAAAGAATGTTTAAAATATATATATATACAGTCCCTGGCCAAATTATTAGACGCAGTTGTTTTTATTAGACTATTTGGTATGTAATGACCCTAAAAACTGATTCAGCGTGGTAATATAGTTTTAATTCATTAAAATAATGTACGCCACATATTTTCCTAATTTGAGAAACTGCTTTTGTTGACATGTCGAATTATAACAATGTCTCAAGATCAAACGAACTAAAATACGTCACGACAGGCTTCAATTACGTGGCTATGTGCGACGATCTTGGAGGTGTTTATGGCATTGTAAAATCAGTTGTTCGATGTTTATTTGTATTTCTATTGTGAATGTATAATTTTTAATTGTGAAT
Source organism: Maratus michaelseni (assembly GCA_963931845.1). Taxonomy (NCBI): domain Eukaryota; kingdom Metazoa; phylum Arthropoda; class Arachnida; order Araneae; family Salticidae; genus Maratus; species Maratus michaelseni. The sequence continues at coordinate 42,603,911 of OZ007588.1, read as the reverse complement.
GTATTATTTTTAATAGTCAATATACTATGTTTAGGTAATTAAAATATGGGTAGAAATACAGATTTGTCAACAGAAAAGAAAGGCGAAATAAAAGCGCTTTTAAATATATTAAAAAATATTGGAATAGAGAAATTTCAAGAAAATTGAATGTTTCTGAATCAAGTGTAAGGCGGGTAAAGACGAAACTTGGGCTTGGACAAACATTGAGCCCCAAAAAAAAGAATAAATGTGGAAGAAAATCTGTATTTACATCAAGGATAGAACGACGGTTAAAGAAGATATGCGTGGAAAATCGACTTTGCTACTACAAAACAGATCAGATCGAAGCTCGAAGAGTCTGATGTTGTTGTGTCAGAACGATCTGTACGCAGAAAACTAACAGCTATGAATTTCAAGGCCTTTAGACCAGCTAAAAAACCAAAATTAACCGAAGCAATGAAAGCTAAGCGACTGAAGTGGGCTAGAGAGCATAAACACAAGATATTGGAGTTCTGGAAATCGGTAATTATAAAGTTATTCTTATTTATTAATACTTAAAACATTTAACAATGTCTGTCTTTAACCATTAGATAAATTCTTCATGTTAAAAATTATTTGTTTCATGTTTGCTTCAGTGACGAAAGCACTTTTGAAATTTTAGCAAACAAATCCCAGTTTGTGCGTCATCGTCCTGGCAAAAAGTTTCATCAAGATTGTGTCGTGCCAACTGTCAAGTACCCAACAAAAGTCATTGTTTGGTCTGTCACAAGTGGCAAAGGTACTAGACGTCTTCACATAGTCAAAGGAACTATGAAAGAAGAGCAATATAAAGAGGTGTTGCAAAGTCGGTTGATTCCACAACTAAAAGAATGGTTTCCAAATGGAGAACCTTTTACATTTATGCAAGATGGAGCTCCTTGTCACACAGCATGATCAGTAAAGCCTTATTTACAAGAAAAAATCCCTGTATTGGACTGGCCGGGTAATTCACCAGATACGAATCCCATTGATAATGTTTGGGATCAGATGAAGAGAGAGTTGGGCCAAAGTGGTTATAACGAACAAAACCCAATAGATAGAAAAACTTATCCATCATGTCTGGAATCATCACCCACACCATGCAAGAAACTATTCAATGTTACATTAACAGTATGCCACGACGAATAGAAGCATTGATTGCCAACAAAGGAGGCTCCACGAAATATTGATAGTTTCGAATTTTAAGTAAAAAGTTTTTCAAGTTCAATAATTTTAATTTCACTTACAAAAATAAATAATTTTAAAGTCATTGGCATGCTTTTTATTCATTCTTACCCTACAATTAATGTTTATTCTGAATTTCAATTGTTCATACAATAATATCATCTCTACACTGTAAAAAATGACCAATGTTTCTTATTTTATGAAAATATACTATAACCACGAACGAAAATATAATATAATCTTCTGAGTTATCCGAAATTCCGAATAGCGTGTTTCATTGTCTTTTGAACCCCCAGAAACCAATACATTTCCAAAATTTAAAGAATTATTTATAAAAACAATGTATTTTTAGCTGCCCGTATTTTTCAGAAACGTTTCCGAAGGGTTTTTATAGTGTATTAATTAGTGTCCTCAGCCTGGAATACCTGTTTTTCGAATGCTATCAATTCTCAAGTAAACATTTTCATGCTAAAAAAATATGTTTAACAGCCAAACATGCAAAATTAACAGCGTTAACAATAACATTAAAATTAAGATTATTTTTTTAGTCTTTCATGTATAAATTATTTTATGCGGCTGAAACGAATACTTGAGAATGGATGACATTCGAAAAACAGGTATTCCAGGCTGAGGACACTAATTAATACACTATAAAAATCCTTCGGAAACGTTTCTGAAAAATACGGGCAGCTAAAAATAATTTGTTTTTATAAATTATTCTTTAAATTTTGGAAATATATTGGTTTCTGGGGATTCAAAAGACAATGTAACATGCTATTTGAAATTTCGGATAACTCAGAAGATTATATTATATTTTCGTTCGTGGTTATAGCATATTTTCATAAAATGAGAAACATTGGTCATTTTTTACAGTGATGAAGCTAGTAAATATGATTTTATACAAAAAAAAAAAAACCTGAGTGCGTCTAATAATTTGGCCAGGCACTGTATATTTTTAAACTTTTATAGTTATTTTCAAGTTATTGCTGAAAGCGACTTGATGCTGTTGTAACTCGCATTAATTTTTAATTTTTTTTTTTTTTTTTTTTTTTTTTTTCTTCCATTTTACAGTTATTAAGAAACATATTTTTCATGCTCAGTAAAAGTTTTTTTTTTTTTTTTTTTTTTTTTTTTTTTCATTTTACAGTTATTAAGAAACATATTTTTCATGCTCAGTAAAAGTTTTTTTTTTTTTTCATTTTACAGTTATTAAGGAACATATTTTTCATGCTCAGTAAATGTTTTTTTCTTTTTTTTTTTTTTTTCATTTTACAGTTATTAAGAAACATATTTTTCATGCTCAGTAAAAGCTTTTTTTTTTTTTTTTTTTTTTTTTTCCTGTACTATTATACCACATTATTATTGTGAGAAAAATTAAGGCTATTCTCAAATCCAAACTGGCTACTTTATGATATATTTTTTAATTCATTTTTGTTCAGAAACGCATGAAATTGGCAGGCGCTGTTGTACAGAAACTATGTAATCGAAACATGTTTTCCATTTTTTGGTAAAGGCGGATGATCTTTCAGAAAATACTGTCAAAGTCGACGTTTTGAAACGAATTCTCGCCACGCCGACGACATAGAAAGGAGAAAAACCCGTCACCACTTGACACGAATCGCTTGTAACTCGATAAGTAATTTATTTATCAAAGAAGGGATAACACATTTCGATTCCAAACCACTTCAACAGTCAGGGCTGTCAATTTTATGCCTTTGCGTTTAAAGCTGTGTCTGAATTTGTGTCAGAAAGTTTCGCGTTGTTGAGCAGGTCATTTGAGAACAACCTTAAATTTATTCCGAATGGATTTTTTTTTTTTTCAGTAGCAATTCCAGGAAATTTTTAAAAAGTGAAAAAAACAACAACAACAACAACAACAAAAAAAAAAAAACATTAAATAAGCTCTCTCTTCCTCCCTCCCTTCAAAATACCAAAAACGAACATTGTTTTGTTTTTTTTCTACCAAAGTCACAGATCTAGTTTATTTTAGTGACTATGTAAATACACATACATATTTTTTCGGACTAGATAATCTCAAAACAAAAAAGCAAAAAAAAAAAAAAAAAAGGAAAGAAACAATAAGAATTATAAAATTAGAATTACTAAGTTAGAATATTTGTTTTAACTTTTTTTTTAATTTACTGTTAAGGATCTCAGAAAAGAAAATCATTTTTGAAAATATCTTCACATTTTCTTTTTTTTTTTAAATATTGAAGTAGAAAGGTCAGGTAAAAGCTACATATAAAATTTTGTGAAAATCATTCATCTTGGTTTCAGTCCCCCCGCCCCCCTCCTTCTTCTTTTGCTTCTTTCTTTTTCTTTCTTTCTTTTTCTTTTTTTTAAATTGCAAATTTGGAGTTTTTGTTTTCTTGTTATTTTACAAAATTTATACACAGATATATTTGTTTTTTTATACCCCGACCCCTATTTAAATATTAAATTATCTGCATATATTATTCTGCACTGTTATAGAAATTTTATTTATACATTTAAAAAAAATGTTTTATAATTTCATTATTGTCTTTTGCTCCCCCTAATTATTTAATTATTTTTACTTTCATTTTCTTAATTCATATTAAATTAAATTGATTTATATTTTCTACCTGTTAGTATTATCAACCTATATTAATAAATATATGGCTTATTTTGAATAAATTTCTGTTATTTCCATTTTATTGTAATTTCTCTTACTAGATGGCAGCACTATAATCAATCTTATACAATTATATGCGGCTTCTTCATCATGATATTTACACTCATTCTTGTGACTCCATGGTTGAATCCAATTTACTCTAGTCGTTATAGTCAAAATGTTTTGGCAACATGTGCAGCTTAGCTGATACCTGCCTGGCTGGCATTATTCATGCGGACATTATTCATTTATTTACTGATTTTATTTGTTATATTTCATTCATACAATTCAGATTTTTTAATGTACGATTGTCCAAATCTTTCACTTTTATTATTGCTTGTGCGAGGATGAAATCGTACATGTTTTGTGGAATCTGTATCTGTAATATGGGCCTTATGATTCTGTCATTGCTCCACAAATATTTCATTTCAATTTCAAATTCTTTTCTGGATATATATGTGTGTTTAACGAACGAAAAAAAAAAAAAAAAAAAAGGAAGAAACAAATAAAAGAAATGAAGTAGATATTCTGAGATTTGTGTTATAAGTGTGATTAGATGTTGTTTTTTCTTCGGGTAGATTAATGTTTAAGCTGAATGCCTTAGTAAAAAAAATTATAAAAGCGTGACTGAAATTATTATTAAATTTAAGAGATTTATATATATATATATATACATACAAAGTTAGAATATTCAATAAGGGAAAAATATAATTATGTTTAGAAAATTTGTCATTTTGTTTTTCAATTTTTAAAAAAATAAAGGGGGTGGTGTAAGATTAAAAATTACAGTTGAACCTCGTTAACGTGAACACTCAAGGGAAAACTTTTTTTGTTCATGTTAAAAGTAGTTCCTGTTATCCGAACTTAAATACATTACATACAACTGGATGGGGCGGTCGGAAACAGTTCGTGCTAAAAGTAATTCGCGTTAAGCGTGTTCTACTTTAAATATTTTATTGAAAACAAAATTCGAAAAAATAAGATTTCGAAAACAATTATTACATTAAAATATTTGTTTTAGTGACTCCTCAACTTATCTCCTTCACCTTCTCACAAATAAAACTGAAACATGAAGATGATTTTTTTTTTTTTTAAATAATAAAATATTTTTCCCTTGCTTGACTACGCGAAATTTTCTGACACATTTACAGGCACATTTTTTAACATAAAAGCATGGCACTTGCATGCAGTTTTTTTCATTTTTTGATAAATGAAATGCACCTTGAGTTAGATACGTTTGTTGCCTCCGGCCACAGTTATTTATTTTTCTTTCCCGCGCAGTTACGTCTAGAAATTAAATTCAAGGCGCCAACTTTGAGAGCTTTTTCTGGAAAACGTTTTGCTTCTACAGAAAAGTGGAAAAAACAGTTCGACTACATTAGCTTCAGAATCACATCACCTGCCATCAGTTTCATGCGTTTCCGATCAAAAATGAATGAAAAAATATGTCATAGCCAGTTGTTTCGTTCATTTATCTTTGTAAAAAAAAAAATCCGCAAAGAAAATCGAAAAAGTAATCAATGGCTGAAATAGAGATCAATCTCTGGTACCCAATGCAAATAAATAAATAAATAAATAAATAAATAAATAAAAAGTTCAAAAAGGTTGAAATGCAAACGAGATATTAGAAAAATAATGCACCATATAGGATTAATATTAGCGAGCGGGTGTTTTCGGGTGAGGGAAGAGGGCCCTTAAACTTTCCATGACCAATCATTTCATCCGCTCAAAGAGAGATAAAATTTAAACTATCAAAATCCATTGATGGACCATGGCACTTCCCTGCGCCCGTTCAACACCCCCTATATACATAGGGGGTGTTGAATATAGGTGCTGAATATGGGTGTTGGCCCGTTGCCAGCGCACATTGGGAGCTGTGAGCGTATACTAGGGTCGGCAAACCTTTCTACTTCTGCGTGTCAAATTTTTTCAGAAAAGGTTTTACGTGACAATGACGTGCCAACAACCAAAAAATGATTTAGTGCGAATTAAAATTATTGAAATCAAAATAAATTGAATTATCTAAATTTCTGTTTATTCGGATAAAAAATATGGGGATAACATATATACATATATTAATTATTGTAACATATTTTAGAAAGTAATAAAATAGTAAATGCGATTTCGGCTATATCATCTTGGATGCTAAATAATTAATATGGGGTTCATAACCTTAGTTACTTTCAACGGGATGCAAGATGAATTGGTGTCATCTGACAAGCCTTTTCTTAGTTAAGATTTTCATATAATTTATTTCCGAAAATAATGTGACTCGCAGAAATAGAAGGGACAATTGTCAAAATTGCAAATTTCCTACCAATTTGCTATAATTTCATCATCGGCATTTTTATGTATAATGCCTGGATGTTCTTTTTTGATATTCTCTAAATCTTATCTTAATTTGATAAATTATTGAGACCATATTGAAATAGTTTGGCATTCAATTAGTTGCTTTCTATTTTTTTCAATTTCAGGAAATTTTAAAAAACAATAGAGAAGCCCAATTTGTATACGTTCGTGTGTTTTGTTTATTCCATTTGATTTTGTTTTATAATCACAATCAGTATGCCGTGACGAAAATATTCTAGCGCGTGCCATAGATTCGCCGTCTCTGGCGTATACCTTTCAAACGCTTTTAGCCAAAACGTTTTTAAGGCTGTTCTTAAATCCAAACAAGTTACTTTATGACACATTTTGTAAGCCATTTCGTTCGCAAATATTGGCAAGTGTTCTTGTTAAGAAACCGTATAATCGAAACACGTTTTCCAGTTTTGATAAAGGCAGAAGATCTTTCAAAAAATACTGTCAAAGTCAGCGTTTTGAACCGAATTCCCGACGAGCCAGCACAAAAAAGGTGAAAAACGTGTTGTCACGTAACACGAATCGTTTAAAACTGGATAAGTAATTTATTTATCAAAAAATGGAAAAGTCATTTCGATTCCAAATCGCTTCAATGGTCAGTCCTGCCAATGTTATGCCTTTGCGTTTAAAAATGAGTCTGAAATTGTGTCAGAAAGTTTTGTGTTGTTGGAGCAGGTCATTTGAGAACCACAGTTTTGTGGTTTTAACTGGTTTTTTTGGGGGCCAAAATTGGTTTTCGGTTTTTTTTTAAAGCTAAAATTGGCTTTTATACATCAGTGAAGCATTTAAATTATAAACTGCCCATTTTTAAGCGTTTTTAACTAATTTTAAAGATATTTTATTAAGCTAGAATTTAATAAATAACATAATTTATTTTATATTCAATTTATTTTCAATTTATATTAAGGTCTAACAGAATTTAAAGTTTGATTAAATTCCTTGCATTAGGTCTTGAGATGCGCCCACAAAATTTGTGTCACATACTGACAGTGTCACAGATTCAGACCAGACATTTTCTAAAAATAGTCAAATCGTGTTCAGAACCTTCTAAAACGTATAAATCCGTCGAAAACCGTAAGTTGAAAATTTTCATGAATCCAATACTTTCTTCTTGTAAAGATAGAAGAAAGTAAAAATAGAAAACTCATTTTGATTCCAAATTGCTTCAATAGTCAGTCCTGACAATTTTATCCCTTTGCGTTTAAAAATGAGTCTGGAAATGCGTCAGAAAGTTTCGCGATGTTCAGCCGCTCATTTGAGAACCACCTTAAAAGAAAATCAAGAAAGAATTGTCAGTGAAACGCTGCATATTATGATGAAAATAATTGATTTTATTTTAATAATCGCAGAGATTTGACTGCAACACATTCAATAACTTATTGGATCAACTTATTGCAACACATTCAAAAACTTATTCTGCACCATACACAGGGACCAATTTACAAATTTGGGGGCCCTGGGCACAGATGCGTATGCGGGGGGCCCACCCTTGCACCGAAGTAGTAGAAGAACGAGAGTTTCAGTCCAGCAGGCGCTATGTGCGCGGAGCCGGAGCCGGAAGTCGCAGGTGTGGACACCGGAAGTTGTGCGAGCTGTGAAGGTCACCGGAAGTCGCAGGTGTGGATAACAAACATGTTGAGACAGGAAGTGTAGACAGGAAATTTAACCGGAAACGCGACAGGAAGTGAATGCGATAAGGGAGAGAGGGGGAGGGCTTATTTTTGTGGGGGGGCTTATGCTAACCTGAAATAAAAATGGAATTATTTCTTACAAGTATCTTTTTTTTTTTTTTTTTTTTTTTTTTTTTAACTTGAAATATTTTTTTTTTTTTTTTTTTTTTTTTTTTTTTTTTGCTAACACATGAAAGAAAATGGAAATCTTTCTGACTTTGTTTTACTTTATAAAAGTTAGCATGAAATTTATTTTAAGACTGGAAACGTGACAGGAAGTAAGACCAGAAACGGGATTAGACATGTTTATTTATTTATTTATTTATTTTTTAAATGGTTATCAAGAAGCAGGATGTTTGGGAGCGTGTTCGAACAGGAAAGGTGATTTGTAAGACCGGAGGTTATTAAGGTGTGAGTGATAAGGAAAGTATAGTTTTATACACATAGATTTTGTTCTTTGTAGAGGGTTAAATTATTTTTAGATGTTATTTATTTTTTAGTGTTTTGAATTTTATTTATTCTTAAACCGTTATAAATTATTTTTTTCTATCATTTTAATTTTTAGTGACACCAATTTTAGAAGTAATTGATCATTAAAAGAATTATTTTTCAACGCTGGCACAGGCATCAATTGAACCCACTATCTTCTATGTGGAAGACCAATGTGTTTATCCACTGTGCTAGCGGGAACTTGTAATGTTATCTCTTTAAATGCAAGAGATGGGGACTTCAGACATGTATTGAGATATCTTTACGGTCATTTATTGTACTTTTACTGAATGAGATAAAGTAATAGGGCGAAATTTTCTTTAGCTATTGAGTAACTCGAGAGTTTTGGTTTAATATGAATGCTATTACATCTATTTGTTTAATTTACAAACACATTTCTTTCACAACACTCTGTCAACAGATCACTTCAATATTCGAAATAATAATTTAGAGGGAAAATTTTTACTTTCTATACGAAATTTTATTTATAGAGATTGACGAAGATAGTATGCCTAATTCTTTCTTGTATTAACATTATATTCGAAATAGAGTTTTGTTACGAAAAATAACGTGTTTATACATTTTAAAAACGAAAGCAAAGTGATTTTAAAAAATGTAAATATAAGCTATACACCCACGCATTTTTGTTATTGAATTAAATTACAAGGCTTAATATTGTATTCAGCGTAATATTTTCTTATAAAAGCCGTTTCACAAACTTGTATACTAAAAGTAATGTGTCATTTTTAGGGGAAAAAATTAATTCAAGTCATTGAGACTAATCCTTTATGGGGGAAAAATTTGTCATACTTCTTTGTGTTACATTATATCTTCCGTTTTTTAAGTTTACAAATTTGTGGACTAACTTAAATAATCGTTTTTAGGATACTTAAACAATATATATATACTTTTTAATTATATAATTTTTTTAATTGACTTGTAATATAGCTTTTTTTTTCTTAAAAGGGTACTGTAGAATAACTTATCTCACAAATACTACATCCTTCTTTAGTTAAATATGTTTCACTTAAGACATGACAAAGTGTCTTAGAAACATTTCATTTTGGAGTTAAGTGATTAAACAAGAAAAATATTATTTATAAAAACACAACACATAAGACCAGTGACTGAGAGGTTCTGGTTTTAAAGCTACTAGACGTTTGGGTTTAAACTTCTCTCGCGCTCGTCGACCTAACCGTTCGGAGTTTTCTTCGAACCTTGTCAATACGAGTTAGGAGCCCTTAGAATGACCCCTAGAGTGACCTATATCCCAAGCGTAGATAATCGGTTTTAACAAATAACCAACCATCCACAACACATAAGACATTTTAGATCATTACATAAGACATTTTAGATTATTACATTTAGTTAAGAAGTGATTTGACGTGCAAAATATTATTTATAAAATCATACAATAAGAGAATTTTAAAGATTTTTTCCTTTTAAATGAACAATTTTTAGTGACTATTTAACTTATTAAAGAGAGCGGGTATTTTGTTTAGAGTTATACGATTAAAATAAATTTTCAATAGATTTGACTTTATACAACCAACATTTTTAAAAAAGGGAATGGAATCTAGTTTTTATAAATTAACGTTTTTCAATTTTACAAATACTTCACACCCCGTCTTTTTTCCCCCTCTTTTAGTAGACTTTACATACATAAGACATAAAAAGCGTTTTAGAATACATCATTTAGAAATTAAGTGGTTTGATAAATAAAATATTATTTATAAAAGCAATAGATACGAGAGTAATAAGGATTTTTACTTACATATGTACGAACTTCTGATAGGTAAGACTTTCTAAATCATTGTGCAAGAATTAAGTGGTTATTGAACTTATAACATTATAGGATGAAATAATCACGTGACGTATTTTTAAACCAATAAAATGTCAGTATTTTCAAACAAATAAAAAGTTAGTATTTTTACACGAGCGCCCTCTATCATTATATAAATTTCAATGAAACGAGTTCATAACATTCTACTGTGACCTGATATCGTTGTAATAGGTTGTATTTTTCATTTAAGTTATTGTGGAACGAGTTATGAATTCTTATGTTGGTGATGTAACCAACTTGGAGTGTCAACACTCATCACCAGAGTTAAATAATCAAGAGATGGATTCTACACTTTTATCCAAAGAAGGACTCGTTTCGAATTATGAAGTGAAACTCACCTCATCAGGACTAAAGAAACAGAAGTTACCCCATGTGCGTAAGATGTGTAACACAGCATTTCCTCGAAAAGTTAACTTAGTGTTTCATATGAAAAGTCATCTAAAGGAAAAATATTTTTGCTGTGAGGTGTGTGCTGAAGTTTTTTCACAAAAGAGTGATTTACGTAATCATCAAAAGATTCACAAATTGCCCAAACAATACAAGTGTAGTGATTGCAACGAGATATTTTCAAGAATGTCTGACTTATTAATACACAAGAAGACCCATAAGATTCGTAAACAATATTCATGTGCAAAGTGTTGTGAAATATTTAAGTGTGAATCGGATTTTTTACAACATTGTGATACTTTTCATAAAGTTTTACCTAACATTGCGAAATCACCCTGTTTAAAAGATTTGTTATTTGAACTTATAGTGAAGCTTATAGATTAGTTCGAACTTATAGTGAATTAAAAGACAAAATGATATGCAAAATATATGAACTAGAATTAACAGACCAAAACATACATGTACATGCTGAGAATGCCTTTTTAAAGTTGTACAACGGCTTTGAAGATTTCACAGAACGAGTGTTTAATTGGACATTACGAAAAATTTTGAAATTAGAATTGATTACAGCTCAATATGACAGGCTTATTTGATTTGTATTATTTTAAATGATTAATAAATAGTTTGATTTCGAAAAAAAGTGTTTTCTTTAGCATACACTGTGTGACTTTTAAACTAATGTTGTGTATTTTGAATGTGTCAGACAAAACAGGAGTGTGTTGACATTTAAAAAAAAAAGATTTTACATAATATAAAAGTTTTACAATAAATTTGACTTACCTAAAGTTTTTTCAAGATAGTCACGATATCCTTTCCATTACAATTATTTTAAGGAAATAGAATTTAATTTTGTTGTGAATAACACTTTGTTGTTAACATCACGTGGTTTGTCTTATCATAACTATGAGATCCTAAGATCACTTCCTATTAACATGATAACGAAGAGTAAAAAAAAAATGACTAATGCAAGCCGATTTTCCTGCCTAAACTTGTTATCAGCTTGCATGAGTGACTCATCTTTACATGTGTGGATTTGTATGTTGAAAAAATGATTGCTATGTTTAACCTGTGTAGACGATTTTTATCCGGAAGCTGTTTGAACTACCAAATTTCAGATATCACACATTTTACTAGAACATTTAAATATTTTAATGTCTTTTCGCCCGCAAATTGGAAACTTAGGATTATCACCTTTACATCGAGACATGGAAGGTAGAAAAATAATAACTTTACACTTAGACAATATTTTAATTTAAGAAGAATTAGACTTAACACATTGTTAGAGTTTCTTTGAAAAATATCTAGTTGGTTGTAAATTTTAGAAAATTCGACCTAACGAAATTAACACACTTAAAAATATCTAGTTGGTTATACATTTTATAAAATAAGCAACAAATAAACATTTCGATACATTGACAAAAGAAAATAATTAAGTTTAAGTAAACTTTACACTTAGACAATATTTCAAACTAAGAAAAATAATAACTTTACACTTATATAATATTTTCAACTAAGGAAAATTAATAACTTTAAAAATCAGACTTAACACATTGTTAAAGTTTTTTTTAAAACAACACAATATTTTCAAAGCAGTGGAAATAGTATACCTGAAAAAAATTCAACTTAGTGGAATTTAATAGTGAAATTTTTTAACCTCACTCATTTAAAAAATAAAACTTTGTAAATTTTTTCCATTTTTAAAATAAAACTTATTTAAAAAATAAATAAGCAACTATTAAACATTTTGAATGTCTTAGACAAAGTGTGAATAAATTTGTTGAAATTATATAAAACATGAAAAATTTCATTACTTTTAAAAGAAATTTTATTTTTGGTGAAATAAACTCGAGGTATTTATTATATGTTACTTAAACTACATGAGAATTGATTGAAAATGTGTTACTTTTAATCACTCACAAGATAAGACATGATGTTACAATATACACATAGGAATGACATAGGAATTTCAGATGGGTTTTTCTCCCACACATGACGTCACTGATAACATATTTACTGATCAAGTCATAAAATCATAGTTTAGGGTAGGTTTTTAAGCACGAAGTTTAGTTGAGATTTAAGATATTTGAGAAATATAAACTACAACTTTGGCTACTTTTTGAAATTTCCCCCTACATAAGAAAAAGAACATAGAAAAATAAAATGAAAAGTCGTATTTGAATGGAATCAAATTATTATCCTTTCACTTAACAGCTGAATGCGTCGGTAATTACATCACAAAGGCACTGATAACAACTGATTGAATATATTGTGTTTCTTTTTTAAGGTTAAATTGATTTAATATTCAAGTTATTTCTTAATGATACACTTAAAAACAATAAACTTAATTAGCATTCAAAAAGCAAACGATCACATTATTGTGTAAAACAATCAAATGTTTTAAAAGTCACGAGTTAAAATTTGAAATGACTTAGAGTTTAAGTAGAATTTAGATGTGAACCTTTTAAAATGAAATAATAGTTTTTTGTATCGCCCTCTATCGGTGGGTAATAGAATTAAGAGATAATTAAAAGTTTTAACTTGAATTCGAGCCCACAACAAAAATTATTTTTCGGTTTTATAATTTAGGGTAGGTTTAACTGAGCAAGCCATGATATTTCAGTATTTATAGACGATTTAAGATATTCGATAAAGCAAATCATTTGAATTTTTAATTTAATTGAAGGGTTTACTGCTTAAAGTACTACAAAATGAGTACAACACGATGCATAGTTTTTTAATTAATTATATTTTTCGAAAGGTGACTTATTGATAAACTTAGGATTTATGTTTAAAGTGAATAAATTTGACATGTTAGGTTCACTTAATAACAGAGGGTTGAATAAGTTATTTTTAATAAAAATAAAGTTTACTAAAAGTTTTTAAAGTTAAAAAAATATAGTTTTAAAAAATTTAAAGTTTACAAAAAGTTTAAAAATCTTTAAGTAAATCAAAATTAACTTTTTAATTTTAACTATTGAGAGACTATAATCTAACTGTTTATCCTTGTAACCAACTGGTGCATATCAACTATATACTCTGTATCTGCATATGCGCAGAAAAACATAGACATTTAATCTAACTTGAGTTCGACTTTAAATTATTTGCCAACTTTTAAGTTTAATTACTATACACAACTCGATTACCTTTCCCACAAAACACCTTTCAGAAACAAAACAGAAATTAACACTTACCGAAAAACACGTCCTCTTTGGGTGTTAGTCTTCACTCAACTAACGTTTCTCCCTTATCTTTGCTAGGGGGCGCTGCAATCGCCGCTAGAGGCGTTAGTAGTCTTCAGGTGTGTGATAAGAATAAACTTTAAATCCAACTTACACTCGCTCAGTCATTCTTGCTTCTCTCTACCTTGCTAACAACCGTTTGCTGCTGGCTCATTGTTTGGTTGTTTAAACTTGTTGAATGACGTCATCATGTGTTTGTCTAAACTTGTCCAGTCTTGTTTTTATGCAGTACGTCTATTTAGATGAGTCATCACTCGTTTATCTTGGTTGACTTGTCCAAACTTGTTTTTGTGTGGCACGTCTATTTGGGTGAGTCATCGTTCGCTTATCTTGCTTTACTTGTTTGAACTTGTCTAGTATCCACCACCTCATGTCTTTTGCCATAGCTTGAATATACTTTACACCAATCACTTAAATATAAAAGTCTTGTCACAACTTACTTAAACTTTGATAAAAATATTAATTATTTATAAATTTCATCAAATTCTTATTTTTCTGATACATTTACTATGTAATTTTCGTTCAAAAATATGGTAAAGCCCGATTTTAAATCGAAGTCTAAGATAAATTCCCCAAATTTGTAACATTTTAACACTAATAATAAATATTGTAAGCACCCAGTACATACAAGTTTTGTAAAAATAATATTACTTATAGCTAACTCGTTATGTCCCATGATACAAAACTTCAATATAACTAAAATCAGTGTTAAACGAAAATCTAATCACGTGTCTTTATATATTATTTTGAAATGCAAAGCATTATATCTAAACGAATGATATAAGGAGTAGTTAGAATAGTTCTTATATTTTTGTTAGTAAAAAAATTATACACATTATCTTACAAGGTTGCAATATTCAACACACGGTTCACCATATTTAAAAACGATTCACCATGATTTAAAAACTTAGTAACATATTTTAAATTTATAAATTTAAATTAAAAATACTTAAGTATTTATAATTGTTTATTTATAAAAATATGTTTTAATTTAAATTTATAAATTTAAAATATGTTACTAAGTTTTTAAATGATGGTGAATCGTTTTTAAATATGGTGAACCGTGTGTTGAATATTGCAACCTTGTAAGATAATGTGTATAATTTTTTTACTAACAAAAATATAAGAACTATTCTAACTACTCCTTATATCATTCGTTTAGATATAATGCTTTGCATTTCAAAATAATATATAAAGACACGTGATTAGATTTTCGTTTAACACTGATTTTAGTTATATTGAAGTTTTGTATCATGGGACATAACGAGTTAGCTATAAGTAATATTATTTTTACAAAACTTGTATGTACTGGGTGCTTACAATATTTATTATTAGTGTTAAAATGTTACAAATTTGGGGAATTTATCTTAGACTTCGATTTAAAATCGGGCTTTACCATATTTTTGAACGAAAATTACATAGTAAATGTATCAGAAAAATAAGAATTTGATGAAATTTATAAATAATTAATATTTTTATCAAAGTTTAAGTAAGTTGTGACAAGACTTTTATATTTAAGTGATTGGTGTAAAGTATATTCAAGCTATGGCAAAAGACATGAGGTGGTGGATACTAGACAAGTTCAAACAAGTAAAGCAAGATAAGCGAACGATGACTCACCCAAATAGACGTGCCACACAAAAACAAGTTTGGACAAGTCAACCAAGATAAACGAGTGATGACTCATCTAAATAGACGTACTGCATAAAAACAAGACTGGACAAGTTTAGACAAACACATGATGACGTCATTCAACAAGTTTAAACAACCAAACAATGAGCCAGCAGCAAACGGTTGTTAGCAAGGTAGAGAGAAGCAAGAATGACTGAGCGAGTGTAAGTTGGATTTAAAGTTTATTCTTATCACACACCTGAAGACTACTAACGCCTCTAGCGGCGATTGCAGCGCCCCCTAGCAAAGATAAGGGAGAAACGTTAGTTGAGTGAAGACTAACACCCAAAGAGGACGTGTTTTTCGGTAAGTGTTAATTTCTGTTTTGTTTCTGAAAGGTGTTTTGTGGGAAAGGTAATCGAGTTGTGTATAGTAATTAAACTTAAAAGTTGGCAAATAATTTAAAGTCGAACTCAAGTTAGATTAAATGTCTATGTTTTTCTGCGCATATGCAGATACAGAGTATATAGTTGATATGCACCAGTTGGTTACAAGGATAAACAGTTAGATTATAGTCTCTCAATAGTTAAAATTAAAAAGTTAATTTTGATTTACTTAAAGATTTTTAAACTTTTTGTAAACTTTAAATTTTTTAAAACTATATTTTTTTAACTTTAAAAACTTTTAGTAAACTTTATTTTTTTAAAAATAACTTATTCAACCCTCTGTTATTAAGTGAACCTAACATGTCAAATTTATTCACTTTAAACATAAATCCTAAGTTTATCAATAAGTCACCTTTCGAAAAATATAATTAATTAAAAAACTATGCATCGTGTTGTACTCATTTTGTAGTACTTTAAGCAGTAAACCCTTCAATTAAATTAAAAATTCAAATGATTTGCTTTATCGAATATCTTAAATCGTCTATAAATACTGAAATATCATGGCTTGCTCAGTTAAACCTACCCTAAATTATAAAACCGAAAAATAATTTTTGTTGTGGGCTCGAATTCAAGTTAAAACTTTTAATTATCTCTTAATTCTATTACCCACCGATAGAGGGCGATACAAAAAACTATTATTTCATTTTAAAAGGTTCACATCTAAATTCTACTTAAACTCTAAGTCATTTCAAATTTTAACTCGTGACTTTTAAAACATTTGATTGTTTTACACAATAATGTGATCGTTTGCTTTTTGAATGCTAATTAAGTTTATTGTTTTTAAGTGTATCATTAAGAAATAACTTGAATATTAAATCAATTTAACCTTAAAAAAGAAACACAATATATTCAATCAGTTGTTATCAGTGCCTTTGTGATGTAATTACCGACGCATTCAGCTGTTAAGTGAAAGGATAATAATTTGATTCCATTCAAATACGACTTTTCATTTTATTTTTCTATGTTCTTTTTCTTATGTAGGGGGAAATTTCAAAAAGTAGCCAAAGTTGTAGTTTATATTTCTCAAATATCTTAAATCTCAACTAAACTTCGTGCTTAAAAACCTACCCTAAACTATGATTTTATGACTTGATCAGTAAATATGTTATCAGTGACGTCATGTGTGGGAGAAAAACCCATCTGAAATTCCTATGTCATTCCTATGTGTATATTGTAACATCATGTCTTATCTTGTGAGTGATTAAAAGTAACACATTTTCAATCAATTCTCATGTAGTTTAAGTAACATATAATAAATACCTCGAGTTTATTTCACCAAAAATAAAATTTCTTTTAAAAGTAATGAAATTTTTCATGTTTTATATAATTTCAACAAATTTATTCACACTTTGTCTAAGACATTCAAAATGTTTAATAGTTGCTTATTTATTTTTTAAATAAGTTTTATTTTAAAAATGGAAAAAATTTACAAAGTTTTATTTTTTAAATGAGTGAGGTTAAAAAATTTCACTATTAAATTCCACTAAGTTGAATTTTTTTCAGGTATACTATTTCCACTGCTTTGAAAATATTGTGTTGTTTTAAAAAAACTTTAACAATGTGTTAAGTCTGATTTTTAAAGTTATTAATTTTCCTTAGTTGAAAATATTATATAAGTGTAAAGTTATTATTTTTCTTAGTTTGAAATATTGTCTAAGTGTAAAGTTTACTTAAACTTAATTATTTTCTTTTGTCAATGTATCGAAATGTTTATTTGTTGCTTATTTTATAAAATGTATAACCAACTAGATATTTTTAAGTGTGTTAATTTCGTTAGGTCGAATTTTCTAAAATTTACAACCAACTAGATATTTTTCAAAGAAACTCTAACAATGTGTTAAGTCTAATTCTTCTTAAATTAAAATATTGTCTAAGTGTAAAGTTATTATTTTTCTACCTTCCATGTCTCGATGTAAAGGTGATAATCCTAAGTTTCCAATTTGCGGGCGAAAAGACATTAAAATATTTAAATGTTCTAGTAAAATGTGTGATATCTGAAATTTGGTAGTTCAAACAGCTTCCGGATAAAAATCGTCTACACAGGTTAAACATAGCAATCATTTTTTCAACATACAAATCCACACATGTAAAGATGAGTCACTCATGCAAGCTGATAACAAGTTTAGGCAGGAAAATCGGCTTGCATTAGTCATTTTTTTTTTACTCTTCGTTATCATGTTAATAGGAAGTGATCTTAGGATCTCATAGTTATGATAAGACAAACCACGTGATGTTAACAACAAAGTGTTATTCACAACAAAATTAAATTCTATTTCCTTAAAATAATTGTAATGGAAAGGATATCGTGACTATCTTGAAAAAACTTTAGGTAAGTCAAATTTATTGTAAAACTTTTATATTATGTAAAATCTTTTTTTTTTAAATGTCAACACACTCCTGTTTTGTCTGACACATTCAAAATACACAACATTAGTTTAAAAGTCACACAGTGTATGCTAAAGAAAACACTTTTTTTCGAAATCAAACTATTTATTAATCATTTAAAATAATACAAATCAAATAAGCCTGTCATATTGAGCTGTAATCAATTCTAATTTCAAAATTTTTCGTAATGTCCAATTAAACACTCGTTCTGTGAAATCTTCAAAGCCGTTGTACAACTTTAAAAAGGCATTCTCAGCATGTACATGTATGTTTTGGTCTGTTAATTCTAGTTCATATATTTTGCATATCATTTTGTCTTTTAATTCACTATAAGTTCGAACTAATCTATAAGCTTCACTATAAGTTCAAATAACAAATCTTTTAAACAGGGTGATTTCGCAATGTTAGGTAAAACTTTATGAAAAGTATCACAATGTTGTAAAAAATCCGATTCACACTTAAATATTTCACAACACTTTGCACATGAATATTGTTTACGAATCTTATGGGTCTTCTTGTGTATTAATAAGTCAGACATTCTTGAAAATATCTCGTTGCAATCACTACACTTGTATTGTTTGGGCAATTTGTGAATCTTTTGATGATTACGTAAATCACTCTTTTGTGAAAAAACTTCAGCACACACCTCACAGCAAAAATATTTTTCCTTTAGATGACTTTTCATATGAAACACTAAGTTAACTTTTCGAGGAAATGCTGTGTTACACATCTTACGCACATGGGGTAACTTCTGTTTCTTTAGTCCTGATGAGGTGAGTTTCACTTCATAATTCGAAACGAGTCCTTCTTTGGATAAAAGTGTAGAATCCATCTCTTGATTATTTAACTCTGGTGATGAGTGTTGACACTCCAAGTTGGTTACATCACCAACATAAGAATTCATAACTCGTTCCACAATAACTTAAATGAAAAATACAACCTATTACAACGATATCAGGTCACAGTAGAATGTTATGAACTCGTTTCATTGAAATTTATATAATGATAGAGGGCGCTCGTGTAAAAATACTAACTTTTTATTTGTTTGAAAATACTGACATTTTATTGGTTTAAAAATACGTCACGTGATTATTTCATCCTATAATGTTATAAGTTCAATAACCACTTAATTCTTGCACAATGATTTAGAAAGTCTTACCTATCAGAAGTTCGTACATATGTAAGTAAAAATCCTTATTACTCTCGTATCTATTGCTTTTATAAATAATATTTTATTTATCAAACCACTTAATTTCTAAATGATGTATTCTAAAACGCTTTTTATGTCTTATGTATGTAAAGTCTACTAAAAGAGGGGGAAAAAAGACGGGGTGTGAAGTATTTGTAAAATTGAAAAACGTTAATTTATAAAAACTAGATTCCATTCCCTTTTTTAAAAATGTTGGTTGTATAAAGTCAAATCTATTGAAAATTTATTTTAATCGTATAACTCTAAACAAAATACCCGCTCTCTTTAATAAGTTAAATAGTCACTAAAAATTGTTCATTTAAAAGGAAAAAATCTTTAAAATTCTCTTATTGTATGATTTTATAAATAATATTTTGCACGTCAAATCACTTCTTAACTAAATGTAATAATCTAAAATGTCTTATGTAATGATCTAAAATGTCTTATGTGTTGTGGATGGTTGGTTATTTGTTAAAACCGATTATCTACGCTTGGGATATAGGTCACTCTAGGGGTCATTCTAAGGGCTCCTAACTCGTATTGACAAGGTTCGAAGAAAACTCCGAACGGTTAGGTCGACGAGCGCGAGAGAAGTTTAAACCCAAACGTCTAGTAGCTTTAAAACCAGAACCTCTCAGTCACTGGTCTTATGTGTTGTGTTTTTATAAATAATATTTTTCTTGTTTAATCACTTAACTCCAAAATGAAATGTTTCTAAGACACTTTGTCATGTCTTAAGTGAAACATATTTAACTAAAGAAGGATGTAGTATTTGTGAGATAAGTTATTCTACAGTACCCTTTTAAGAAAAAAAAAGCTATATTACAAGTCAATTAAAAAAATTATATAATTAAAAAGTATATATATATTGTTTAAGTATCCTAAAAACGATTATTTAAGTTAGTCCACAAATTTGTAAACTTAAAAAACGGAAGATATAATGTAACACAAAGAAGTATGACAAATTTTTCCCCCATAAAGGATTAGTCTCAATGACTTGAATTAATTTTTTCCCCTAAAAATGACACATTACTTTTAGTATACAAGTTTGTGAAACGGCTTTTATAAGAAAATATTACGCTGAATACAATATTAAGCCTTGTAATTTAATTCAATAACAAAAATGCGTGGGTGTATAGCTTATATTTACATTTTTTAAAATCACTTTGCTTTCGTTTTTAAAATGTATAAACACGTTATTTTTCGTAACAAAACTCTATTTCGAATATAATGTTAATACAAGAAAGAATTAGGCATACTATCTTCGTCAATCTCTATAAATAAAATTTCGTATAGAAAGTAAAAATTTTCCCTCTAAATTATTATTTCGAATATTGAAGTGATCTGTTGACAGAGTGTTGTGAAAGAAATGTGTTTGTAAATTAAACAAATAGATGTAATAGCATTCATATTAAACCAAAACTCTCGAGTTACTCAATAGCTAAAGAAAATTTCGCCCTATTACTTTATCTCATTCAGTAAAAGTACAATAAATGACCGTAAAGATATCTCAATACATGTCTGAAGTCCCCATCTCTTGCATTTAAAGAGATAACATTACAAGTTCCCGCTAGCACAGTGGATAAACACATTGGTCTTCCACATAGAAGATAGTGGGTTCAATTGATGCCTGTGCCAGCGTTGAAAAATAATTCTTTTAATGATCAATTACTTCTAAAATTGGTGTCACTAAAAATTAAAATGATAGAAAAAAATAATTTATAACGGTTTAAGAATAAATAAAATTCAAAACACTAAAAAATAAATAACATCTAAAAATAATTTAACCCTCTACAAAGAACAAAATCTATGTGTATAAAACTATACTTTCCTTATCACTCACACCTTAATAACCTCCGGTCTTACAAATCACCTTTCCTGTTCGAACACGCTCCCAAACATCCTGCTTCTTGATAACCATTTAAAAAATAAATAAATAAATAAATAAACATGTCTAATCCCGTTTCTGGTCTTACTTCCTGTCACGTTTCCAGTCTTAAAATAAATTTCATGCTAACTTTTATAAAGTAAAACAAAGTCAGAAAGATTTCCATTTTCTTTCATGTGTTAGCAAAAAAAAAAAAAAAAAAAAAAAAAAAAAAAAAAAAAAAAAAATATTTCAAGTTAAAAAAAAAAAAAAAAAAAAAAAAAAAAAAAGATACTTGTAAGAAATAATTCCATTTTTATTTCAGGTTAGCATAAGCCCCCCCACAAAAATAAGCCCTCCCCCTCTCTCCCTTATCGCATTCACTTCCTGTCGCGTTTCCGGTTAAATTTCCTGTCTACACTTCCTGTCTCAACATGTTTGTTATCCACACCTGCGACTTCCGGTGACCTTCACAGCCCGCACAACTTCCGGTGTCCACACCTGCGACTTCCGGCTCCGGCTCCGCGCACATAGCGCCTGCTGGACTGAAACTCTCGTTCTTCTACTACTCACCGATGCTTACAGAGGCCTTGAATATATATATATATATATATATATATATATATAATATCGAAAGCAGTACTTATTAAGATAACCACTATTGACTTTAATAATTTCTTTAAAATATTAATTAAATAAATTAAATTTGATAATCATTAATTTACTTTTAAATAATTATTTCATAATTATGAATTTTTAATTGAATTTTATAATAAACTTTGTGGTGCTGATTACCTTTCTCTATGCAAGTCCATATATCTGGAATGATAGCAACAACTAATAATAAATTTACCGCACTACCAAGCTATAATTATTTAAAATATTAGCATTATCCTATTAATTAAATAACTTTCTTTCAAATACAAACTTTCACTGGAAAAAAAAAAAAGAAAAAAACTAAATTTATACAAGTAACTAGCAGAACCATAATATGGCTTTGTCCATGTTAACCATGAGAGCCTTACAGGTAAAATAAATAAAAATGAAATAATATTGGCGGTTCCAAAAACGGAGTTCTGTACATTCTTGCACATAAATTGTTAAAAGACAATCAGAAAAAATGAAATTACTTTGACAAATCATAGACAAACTTTGAACAAACAGATTTTTCCATTTTAATTTTGTTTTTTAGCAGTTAAAATTGTTTTGGCCTATAATTGCAAAATCTTCAGTAGCATTTGGGGGCCCCTGAAAATCGAGGGCCGTGGGCCCGTGCCCCGAATGCCCTGCCATAAATCAGGCACTGATCCATACACTCTTCTCCATTTAATTAATTTTTAGTATTTATGATTATTTTTAAAGTTTATTGAAAAATCTGTAGTAGCAACGTAATTCTTTTTTTGAGCTTTTATTTGAAAAACTAGGAGCTCATATACCGTTCATATCCATCATATTTTCTATTTATATTTATTTAATAAAAATAATAAATAAATAAATAAAAAGTGCATTTAAATTTTTGTCATAAACAATTAAAAAAAAGTAAAAAGATTCTAGGAAAAAAGGAATATTGAATAATTATATAAGAATATTGTGTTGACAACCTCACAAACTTTTTCTAATTAGAGAATCTCAGAGTAGAAACAAGAGAAAAGAAAGGGAAATCATTTTTAGAAAATTCTGCACATTTTCTTCTTCTTCTTCTTCTTTTTTTTTTTTTATTTATCAAAGAAAGAATGAGAAAAAGATCAGATAAAAATGACTTAAAATATTTTGTTAAAAATAATGGAAAAGATTTGGAAAATAATTACTAAGTTAGAATATTTCTTTTAACGATTTACCAAACATTAAAAAAAAGAAAAAAAAAACGAAAGAAAGAAAAGAAAAGAAAATAAGTAAAGAAAGAAAAGAAAAGAAAATAAGTAAAGAAAGAAAAGAAAAGAAAATAAGTAAAGAAAGAAAATAAATAATTAAAAAAAAAAAATTCTTCACATTTTCCCCTTTTTATATTGAAGGAAAAATAAATAAATAATAACAACAACAACAACAACAAAAAAAACAGATGAAAATTTATATGAAAATGTTTCATCAAAAGCAATTGAATAATGAAAAAAAGAAGGGGGTAGGGAAGGGAAGGAAAAAGATAATTCCAAACTTATAATATAAAATAAAACAATTAATGCAAATTCATATACGGGAGATCAGATTCAATTCAACAAATTTTCTTTTCCGATTTTCAGGACAAGAGGATAGTAAAATATCAAAGCAAAAACACTGAAACAATCTTTTTAGGAAACTTTTACATTTCTCTTTCTATATTAAAATATAGAAAAAAAAAGTCACCTAAAAACTAGTTTAAATATTTTACTCAAAACAATCGAAATTTTTTAAAAAAGAAATCTATCTTCGATCTTTTCGAACTACAAAATACTGTATATACTTGTGTATAAGTCCCCCTCCCCCCCCCCCCCCCACAATTCTTAAGCAAAATTTTGAAAAAAAAAATTAATTTTCGTCGTATAAGTCGAACCACATTTCTAGTAGTATGTTGAAAAATGATTTGTAATCGAGGATTTAAAAAAATAATAATAATAAATTTTTATTAAATTAGTAAACGTTTCTAATCAGACTTTTTTTTCTTAATTCGACGTTTTAAAACTGTATAATTATGTAAAACTGAAGAAGCTTAAACTATTTTGAAACCTATTAGATACTTCCCGACTCTTTAAAAACAAAACCACTCATTTCACGCCAATGAGGCGATCACTTTTCATTTTCTGGCACACTGAGAGAGAAACTAGGTTAATAAGTGAAAAAGCCAGAAGTATTCAAAAGATTATAGCAGCGAGGGGAAAGTGTTTCGAATGGGGGAACAAAACAAACCTGCAAGGGGGGGGGGGTTAATTTCTCCCACACTCCCCTCGCAGGACGTCATATCAACAAACCAATGAGTTGCTCTCACCTTTCGCCTCGAGGTTTTTGATAATAATGGAGCTCATATTAAGTAAAAAAGCCATAGCAGACGAACCGTGCTTTATTGGGGGACCTCTTCTTTCATTGGATAATGTCGTTTGTTACAGGGGGGTACCCCTGTCCTTGTATTTTAAACTGACCGGTAGTCACGTGGTCCTAAGTACTTATGATTGAGTTTTTTTTTTGGCATGACGTATATAGCATTTTTTCGTATTCGGTTAAACATAGTTGATGTGATGAAAGAAATGCATTTTAGAGAAACTACAGTAACGGGTTGACTTAAATTTATTGAAAAAGATAAATATTCCCTACTATATTCAGTCGTTTTTTTCACTATTCGGCTTGATTATTTCTTCGTATATAATGAGTATCTGATGAATATGTATATATTTTTTTTTCCCGGTGAGATTGTTTTCAGTGACTATTTTTAGAATTTATTTCAAACTTTGATGGAGAAACTTTATTCAGTTTCCAGTATTCGAATTGATAAATTTTAGCTCCTGGAAACTGATTTATTTAAAGTCACAAAATGGCTTACTCCTGTCAAACGACACAGAACTTTATCAATTCAGCTCCTAATTGTTATGACCGTTATTGGAGTACAATCAAAACTGAGGACTTTGGATTTAGTGCAATAACCCCGGACATTCATTCTTTTACATCGGACTGTGTATTCGATAACTCGAATTTAAATCTTCATTCTGACAGCGACTCGTACTACACTGGATCGAGACCCAGCTCGACTCAGTTGAGTGAAAACGAATTTACCAACTACTCTAACATGGACTTGTGTGATGACACTACATACTTGTTGTCTTTACCAGACAGCAACGACTGGACTCTAGCCTCTTCAAGAAACAGGCATGCCGCTTCACCTCCTGCTTCATCGAACTATTATACTGAGAAAAGCAGATTGTCACCGATGATGTCAGAAATATCTTTTTATGAAGATATCCACCTCCCTCCCGATGCATTCAGTGCCTCTGAAGCAGGCAGGAGGACACCGCCTCCCCCTTACAGACCTCCTGTAAACAATACAGATATTTCGTGTGAAAGTGTCACGTTAGAGACAATGTTTTTGAAAATGAAACCACCTCCCTCTTATACAGAAACTGTGAATAATAGTACAACAAAGTACGGAACTATTAGTACCGGTTTTACGGTGAATTCCGGCACCTCTCAGAATTCTCCGCTGACCGCAGACCGAAGTCGATCCGCGGTGTCTACCTCAAGTGATTTGGTGATACTGCCGATGCCAAGTGCATTCCAAGTCGGCGGATTCAGGGAGCAGAGAGCGGTCGGAGAAGAAACAAGCACGGAAGTACTTGTTCCAGCAGGTAGGATTTATTTATTTATTATTTTATTTGTCTCTTTTATCTCGACAACTGTGTAAGAGGTATTGTGGTGCAACCAGATGGGGGGAGGGAGAGTGGTACGCATACCATTATTTTTATATATAATTTTTCCATTTATTTAATCGCAGATTGAATTCTAAATCCTGAGTGAAGATTTCTATACAGATTTAGTGGTATCCGTAGCCTCTTTTCTTTCTGGGTGCGCGAATGCCCTGCGGAGAGGGTAGATGTTGTTTTCACAATTTTTTGTGCATTGGTAGACAAAAGTGTGGATATTTTTTATAATTTATATTTTAGATTAAATGTAACCCTTAACATAGATACTGTGAAATATCTCTGAGACCGCTTGATCAAAAGATGAATAAAAGACACGATTAACTACTAGTGTTTATGTACTTACCTTTATGTACCGGTTTTATTATAATTAAATCCACATGTTCAGAAGACTCTAGTAATAGTTACTAGGGCTATAAACGAAACAAAAATTTCCTAGTATTTATATGTTAAAATTAAAAATTAAACTGTAGAAATTGGAAAAAGCAGCGATCTGCGAGACCACTATTACAGCAGCTATAAGGGTTAAGATATTTTTCGTAATAAAAATATTTGCATTTAATTTCGATTTTTTTTTTTTTTTTTTTTTTTAATGATAAATTTTTGAATTATATGAAGCATTTTATTTATTTTTTTTACAAACAGGCAAATTTTAAAAAAAAAAGGGAAAAAAAATCACATTTTTGACTACCGCTTGTATAATTTTTCAGTGACTATTAAGAACAAAAAAACTATTGTATGATTAAAAGTCAGAAAGTATCTTTAATAATCTAATTGTTTACAAGAACAATTTTTATTTTGACAAGAAATTTTAAAGAATTTTATAGGTTATACAGTCGAACCTCGTTAACGCGAACACTCAAGGGGAAACTTTTTTTGTTCGTGTTAAAAGTAGTTCGTGTTATCCGAACTTAAATACATTACATACAACTGGACGGGGCAATTGGAAATAGTACGTGCTAAAAGTAATTCGCGTTAAGAGTGTTCGTGTTAACGAGGTTTGACTGTAGTTGCAATCAAAGTTGATCGTAAAAACTTGTATCGCATATCGTCAGCTTTATTATTTTACTAAATTTATTCATTTATTTATTTTTGCTTTAATATATAACGATGATCAAAATTATGTATGCTTTTTGAAGTATCTAAGTTTAAATATAAGATAACTTT
This sequence comes from Maratus michaelseni, assembly GCA_963931845.1. Taxonomy (NCBI): domain Eukaryota; kingdom Metazoa; phylum Arthropoda; class Arachnida; order Araneae; family Salticidae; genus Maratus; species Maratus michaelseni. Next base: position 42,577,064 of record OZ007588.1, on the reverse strand, counting down.
TAATGTATTGTTTATTAACATTCGGTTAAAGGCTTTTTAAGATGCAATTTCTACAAAATCATTTTCTGCCGTCAAGAAAATTTAGGATAATCACAATTTCCTATTAACATTGTTTAAATAATACAGTTTGGGGGATTTTAACACCAATTCATTGTAATTTATTTAATTATAAACATACAAAGCTCGCTTCTTCGTTTTATCTCGTCAAAATTTGTTTTATATTTTTAATGGAAGAATCAAGTATATCCGCAGAAGCAGTAGTGCGGAAATACATTATTCTACTCGCCGTGGCAATTAGATATTCTGACAGTGCGAATGAATTTTTAGGCAGTCTTTTAAAAACTACATAAGTGTAGAAAATATATCAATTTGGTTGAATCCTCAAACAAGGGCGGTGTTTGGCGGCGTCGAAGTTGGTGAAGCGATAAACGAGATTTTCTTGCTACCAGTTCGTTTGTTATGTTTCTTCCACGCCTACTGTGGTTGATTGGTTGGTTTATTGTTGTTTGTTCTGGAGATTGGATTGTATTTTGAGCTCAATGCAAAGATGTAGGAAGGTTATGATTGGATTATTGTGTGTCGGATTTGTTGAATTACGTTTGTGGAATGTATTTTGTGAAGTTTAATGATTTGACGTTTTGTCGTATGTCATAGAAGGATAATTCCTGTGAAATAATAAAAAAAAAACCGAAAGATGAGAAATATGAGTGTTATATAGTTATATATATATTATTGTAGTGCCAACACTATTTTTCTATAGACGTTTTGGCAACAAGACCGTTTATTTTTTATTCCACACATGCCGCTGCGTTTGCTTGTATATGTTTATTATTGCTAATTAAAATATGGGTTAAATAGAAACAAAAATAGCAAAAGGTAAGTTAATTTTTGTTGATTTTATTTGATAAAATGTATTTCACGTATTCTAGAGACAAAATGTACGCTAAGCGTACATGTATGTTACTAATTGCTGCTTGTATGAGTTTCGTATATTCTAGAGACTGCTGCGCACTGAGGTTCATGCATCCAGAGGTGTTTTTTTTCGGAAAATGGACGCGAAGCGTTCATATATAAGTTACTAATCGCTGCTTGTACGAGTTTCGTATATTCTAGAGACTGCTGCACATAGAGATTCATGCATCCAGTGGTGTTTTTTTTCGGAAAATGAACGCGAAGCGTTCATATATAAGTTACTAATCGCTGCTTGTACGAGTTTCATATATTCTAGAGGTCGCGGCACGTTGAGTTCCATGCATCAAGGGGTTTTTTTTCGAAAAATGTACGTGAATCGTACGTATATGTAAGTTAATAACTGTATGTTTGTAAAAATTGAAATATTCGAAGGAAATATTGCTAAAAGTTTGTAAAAATAGAAAAATCGTAAAGAAAATATTACTAAAAGTTTGTAAATACTCGAAAAAAGGAATAAAATCTATGTTTACTTTGTAAAGAGGCTTGCCGTAGGAAGCATGCGTTCTGATTGGGTGGAATTTGGAGGTTGCCGAGTTTTGGGTTGGCGCGCGTCAGTGCTTGGCGCGTGTCAAAAAAATCGCCAAATCGGGGGTCGCCCTTGTTTGAGGATTTTGCCATCAATTTTTTTTTATATTTTTATTTGTTAGCTATATCTTGCAAAGCTCCCAATTGCCGCCATGTATAAACATGACACTATAAGTTCTATTCTTTCTTACACCACCAAACTTTTCTCTGTTGTAATATACATATCTTAATTTTATTTTTAAAAAAATTATGGAAATGCATTGTAGTAATCATTTATTTTTGCATTTGCTTAAATTTTGTCATAACAATTTTCAACTTTACGTTGCATATTGTTGGCTGATGAAACAAATGCCTGGGCTAGTAAAATTTTCTGAAAATTACTCGCCCCTGAGCAGAAGTTAACAACTTTTAAAAACTTCAAAGCTGGCTTTGATTTCATTGGCTTATTATGGTCTGGTTTCTATTATACTTTAAAAGCGAAACCAAACTTACATTTTTTAAAGAGCAAAAATTATGCTACAACACAACTCTGAAATCTGCACAGCTGTAGAAATTTTGAGTATTTTAAATAGTTTCCTATTCATTAAAAAACTAGTGCCTTCTATGAAATATAAAGAAATTTAACCTTTTACTTAAGAAAAAAGAAATAGTTAAACATGATGAAATCGGCTTGCGTGTTGAAACAATTCCTTTAATACCTCCTATTTCTATACGTATATCAAAGCTTTGCCTAAGTTAATTAAACGTTAAAAAATTTTCAAAACATACTTAATTTAATTAACACATACTATTTAATTAATTATTTGAAAATTGTGTTTTTATTTATAAATTTGTTTTATGTGACATCAGTCTGGAAACGGCATACACTTTTTAAAAACACTGTAAATCGATTATCCGCGCATATAATCTCAGAAAACATATTTTAGGATTGCAAATTTAAAAGTTATTTATTTATTTGCCTTATTTCTTCAGGTTTTAATGAAATACCTTGTACTACATATTAAGGTTAAGGCAGTATTTTCCTTTTACGATCCTTTTCATTCTTGTTTTACTTTTATGGGGTCATAGGACTTTTAAACTGTTGAAAAGTGGAAAAAAAAGAACTACCATTGTTATTTATGTCTTGAAAAGTATTACAGTCAAACCTCGTTAACATGAACACGCTTAACGTGAATTACTTTTAATATGAATTGTTTTCATAGTCCCCTATAAAAATGAGTACAAAGATTTGATACTGATAACCTGACTTACTGTTAACATGAACAACGTTTTGATTCCCCTTGAGATTCATGTTAACGAGGTTCGACTGTACATTACAAAAAACACAGTTTGTAAAGGTGGTAATAGATACATGTTTCTTCTTTCATTTCATATTTTTTTCAGATCATAATGGGGAAAATTAGTTGTTATACAGGGTGTTTTTAACTTGTCGAGCAAAAAATTAGAATCGCAGGTTGAGTGCATGATTACAAAAGATTTTCTGCGTATAAAAGAAAAGCTTTCGTATCGAATTATTATATTTAAGAGATTTGTGATTACACTGAATCTAAAAAAAAATAATAAAAGTTTACAGGGGTGATTGTGTTCCGGTATTTTGTACACCACTAAATTTATATAGCAATCTTTTTCTTCATTAATAGATAAATTCTGCGATGGCTTACTAAGTATATTGCTATCTAAATTTAGTGGTGTACAAAGTACCGGAACACAATCACCCCTGAGTTTATGTATAGCATTTTTATGTTTAAAAAACAAAACTGTATCTTGTTTATATAATATTTTCAAAAGTTTAGCAACATAACACGAATATATTTTTTTCTTTTTGACAGAAAAAGACGAAAATTTAAAGCCTTACACTAATATATCCTACAAATTTAATGAAAGAAAATACCGTAACATTTTTTTGCGCGCAATGCCCCAAAACTCACATTTTGAAAAAAAATGACTTCTTGACTTCTCTTCTTTCTTTGAAAATATTAACAGTAGTTTAAGAGTTATTTAAGACTGTTCTAAAAAAAAAAAAAAAAATAACCCCCCCGCACAACAACACTGAACTTTCTGTCACATTTTCTGACTTATTTTTAAGCTTAGCACACTTGCAGTCATGGATTATTGAAGTGATTTGTAATCGAAAGTTTTCATTTTTTGATAAATAAATTACAACTTGAGTTATAATAAGGAATTGATGTCTCAGGAAACTAGTTTATTTTTCCTTTCCAGTGCTGTCTCAACCGAAAATTCGGTTCAAAACGTCAACTTTGGCAGCAGTTTTTGAAAGATCTCTTCCTTTTACTGAAAAATATTAGATTATACATAATTGCTAAATAAGATAACCTGCCAATTTGATGCGTTTGAGAACAAAAATGTCTGAAAAAATGCATCAGAAAGTAGACAGTTTAGATTTAAGAGCAGCCTTAATGCCTAATTTTATGTAAAACAGTATAAATCAGGTAATAAGTGGAGAAAAGAACTTAACAAATCTTTAAAAAAATATATAAAAAAAAATACAGCATTTTATATTGTAATATATAAGAAAGAAATAGAAATGTGTATTTTGCACACTCATGATTTAATAATTGTAACTTTAAATAAAATCATTTTAATAAATGTAATAAGTGTAATTTTAAATAAAATCTTAAGGCTGTTTGAAAATAATCCCAGCTCAATAGCGTGAAACTTTTTGACATATTTACAGACTCATTTTAAATGTAAAAAGCACGACACTTGCAGGTATGATTATTGATCTGATTTGGAATCGAACAGTTTTTTTCATTTTTCGATAAATGAATTGAGATCTTGATTAATAGGTGACTGTTGCCTCACGATGACAGATTTTTGTTTTCTTTCCGATGTTGTCGCGTCCAAAAAATTAGATTTAAAACTCCAACTTATACAATATTTTCGTAAAGATGTTCTGTCTTTAACGAAAAATGAAGAAAATAACTGTTCGATCTACATCTTGTTTTTGAATAAGAGCACCTGCCAATTTCATGCGTTTGCGAACAAAAATTAATTCACTAATGTGTCAGAAAGTATCCAGTTTAGATTTGATTGAGAGATCTTAATTGCAGATAGATTCTTCTATAGATTATACCGACTGCATGCTAATATACTTTTTTACATATCTAAACATTTGTATACTTTCGAGTCTCCATGTATGTTTTTTTAATCTCTGTATGATAAAATAATTTTCTCCAAAAATTAATATTACAGATTAATGATTGAAGTAAATATATAAAGATAAAAAAATAACTGTATTATAATACAAATTCAGATTAAAAAAAAATTATGAGAAGTAATTATAACTTCTCTGTAACTAATAAATGTTTTTAAAAAATGGGGAAGGGGGGGGGGTGGTGAATAAAAATTGGTTGTTTTAAAGAAAAATTTTAGACATTTATTGCATTTTTAAATATATAAGCAGTATATATTACAAAGTGTTTCCTTTTTTTCGTTTGCAACTTTAAAGTATTGAAATTTATCATTTTTGTTTCAAAAGTATTTGCAATTTTTCAATAAAAATAAAACAAAACCTTTGTAGTCATATAGTATTAAAAAAACAGTGGGGGCACGGGAAGAAAATTTTATGACGAGTAAAATTGTATTTATTATAATAAATATAAACACTTTTATGTTCAATATTTTTTTTTATCTCCGGATGTTAAATCACTTGAAAAATAAATTTATATATTATTTAAAAAAAAAATACCTATCGATAAAGAAAATGTAGCTAAAATTTCAAAATTCAGGAAAGCGAATGCCTGTACACTTTCCCCTTTCCGATGCATTGCAGTGCAGGCGACGGCACTAATAATTCATAACTCCCCTCGGAGGCAAAACTGCTCTCCGCATTGACGTTTGATTTGTATCAGCTGAAACTATGACGTTCTCAAAGTAAAAGTTGTTGTGTTTTTATTATTTTCTTGTCGTTTATTTAACCTTTGTCTGCTGAGACAGAAATTGTTGCATAACTTCTGTGGGCGGTCTCTGAGACCGCTTGATCGAAAGATGAATAAAAAGCTCGATTAAATCGCAGGATACTGTTTCGGTACTAAACTTAACGTACAGGACTATTAAGTTAAAAATCCCCCATTCAGGAGTCTACAGTGATATAGTACTATATAGGGCTCGGAATGAAACAAAATTTCAGTACTATCTATAAACTGAAAATTACAAGTTAAACTGTTAAAATTGGAAAAGGCAGCGCGGTCTGTGAGGTCGCTTGACTGCGTTATGAATTATCCCATTTAGCTACCGAAGACAAGAAATTGATTGAACAAGTCTGACCCCTCCTCTCAAATGAAAAAAATCGTCTTTTTCTGGATAAGCAGTCATTTTGACGGGTGTTCCGGGCAGAGGAGATGTATGTAATGTTTTTTTTTTTTTTTTTTTTTTTTTTTTTTAATTATGTTCTAACCCTTTGTTGCGTTATCAGTAGTTACTTTTATTCTATAATCCAAAATATTTTATATTTCTTTTTTATTACTTATTTTATTTTATTTTTTTGTTTACTTTCTATAATTTTTGTCTGAGTAGTTCATCATTGAGTCTGAAAATTCCTTCGGTAATGTTAAACATACGGGCGGGTGATGCTATCGTATTTTTAAGCTATCTCCTCAGGAAATTAATATTTTTAACTTATTTTTTCCTGTGTGCTCTTCTTAAAAGGATGTCTCTTCCTCTCTTATAGTTGTCGAAATATTTCTAAAATATATACTTACTTTATAATTTATATTGTTATGTATTAAAATCTTAGTGAAAGTGTATGGGACATGACATTTTAACACGTGAAATAAAATTCAGCATAATTTTAGAAATATTTTTAAATCTAATAAAAAGAAACATCCTTCAAACAGAAAAAGAAATAGTATAGGAAATAGTATAGGGGAGACCGGTACACAGTGGACCACTTTTTCAGTTAACATTTTTTTTCTCTTTAACAGACGGACCGATCTGTATGAAAATATTTTTGAATATTCCTTAAACCTTCTTACATCCATCATAATTTTCTCACAACATAGTTTTCAATACATTTTTCAAAAAAAAAAAAAAAAAAAAAAAAAAAAAAATATATATATATATATATATATATATATATATATACACTTGTAAAGTGGACTAGTGTACCCCGGAAGCGGGGTACACTGGTCCATCCACCGGGGACCACTATTAGGTATTATCTAAAATATACAATATAAATATATTTTTCATTAATCTAATTCTTTTTTGTTGCCCCTTCACCCGCAAAATAACATAAATTTTGAAACAAAAAAAAAATAATCATATTTTGAAAATAATAACAGATTAATACAGGAACAATTGCAATTTAGTTGACGTTATTACTTAAGTACAAAAAAATCAGCGCACATTAAAATTTGCAAATGAAATTCCAAAGTACTTATGAGTAAGATTGAGCCTGGAATTTTCAAGAAATAATTTTGGGTCTGAGAGCAACATTATGAAATCATTGACATTAACAGCAGATTCATCTACAGTTTCGGGAGAAATAAACTGATTTCCATTCAATTTGCGTCTCATGAATCTTACTTGAATAGAATCATCAACAATTAGACTACAGTTATATTTATCAAAGGCAGTAAATACTAAACAAAATATTTATTACTATGTTAAATAAATTGTTATTTTTATTTGTTTACTTTATTTTACAGTTAAATCTACTTTAAAACAATCTTTCTTCATAGAAAATAAGCAATTATTAAATATTTTGAACATTCTGCATTACAGGAGCAGAGTGGATTTTGGACCACTATGCCCCAGGAGTGGGTGGTCCACTGTACCCCATGTTGAAGTTCAATAAATAATCATATTAATATTGTTTATAGCTTTCTTTTAAACATATTAACTTTAAAGTAAAATAAAAACAAGTATCTTAGCTTTGCAAAAAAGCTGTTTTATTTCATTTATCTTACAACGTTTAATTACTAAAAAAATAAAAATATGATGATGAAAAATTTTACTTTTAGAAGCTCAAAACAACCAATCAGGATAAAATAGTTCAATCTGATCTAAACATATTTTCTGAAGGCTATAAATAATCATTGTAGTGCTGTTGTCTATTAGGATAGAAGAGAAGCTTAAATTTTTTTTAAATAAATAAAATATTAGGGGGTGGTCCACTGTGCCCATAGGTCCAGTGTTGTACCGGTCTCCCCTACACAAAAAACAAATCGTATATATTATTTCTGTTATCAACATCCCTTTTTCTAAGCAAATACAAAACACAGAGCTATAAATGAGATACCCTGAAAGGATGTTAAACCGTTTTCTGATATAGTACATTTACATTTCGTTAAAACATGTTTTTTGATGAAAAATTTAAACTTTTCCCCAAATTAGTGTTGCACAAAGTAAAATACTGCATTATATCGTGTTCAACAATATTTATTTAAAAAAAGTGAAATAAAGATTGCTGCACGGGTTTATTTTATATATGTTATGATTAAAAAGCTAAATATTCAAATACTCAATTTATTTTTCTTTATCCTTTTTTTTTTTTTTTTTTTTTTTTTAATAAACAGATGTTGTTATTTTCTAATGCAGCTAAAATACGATTGATATATATTTTTTTGCCTACGCTATCTTCGGTCAGTTTTTCACTGTAACTTTAATGGGATAAATGAGATGATATTCTGGCTTGACTAATGTTGTTTGCAGATATTTTTAGTTTTTTTTTTTTTTTCTTTTTCTTTTTTTTTTTTTTTTTTGTACAAAGTTAAACTTGCGTCAGAAAAATATCCAAATGCAGTGCGAAATCTTCGCATGGGTCCACTGATTAAAAATATTAATTTCCTAAATATATATTTTAGAAATACGAATGCATCACCCGCCCATAAGCCATAAGTTTACATTAGCATGGAAAATTTGATATCTTACTAATGAACAGCCTCAAGGCTGTTCAAAAAATCCAAATGACATATTTTTTCATTCATTTTTGTTAGGAAACGCATGACATTGATAGGTGTTCTTTTTCAGAAACTGTGATCGAAATGAGTTTCTCATTTTTTGGTAAAGGCGGGAAATCTTTCAGAAAAAGCTGTCAAAGTCGACGTCTTGAATCGAATTTCCGACACAGCCAGAGCGGAAAGAGGGAAAAACTTGCCGGCACGCGACAGGGATCGTTTATAACTCGATAAGTAATATATTTATCAAATAAATAAAAAAAAGAAAACTGCCCAGTTAAACTGAGGGCATTGAGCTCACAGGCTATTCACACTAATTGTATATTATACTCTTATTTCAAAGAATCTGAAATAAGAGAAATAAAGAAATCAACAATATATTAAGGGGGTCATCCCCCCGTTACCCCCCCCCCCCTCATAGTTAACTAATGAACCCCTTAAACTAATCAGGGAAGTCTCTAATTACAATGAATATATATACAAAATTTGAAGAAAATCGGATAATTCTGCATGAAAAACCCATTTATCTAAATTAGGAGGGGGAGGGATTAGCCCCCCCGTTTCCCCTCCCCCTTTATACTTAACCAATCAATCCCGAAAACTAATCAGGGAAGCGTCTTAACGCAATGAACCTATAAACAAATTTTGAAGCAAATGGGCTAATTCTGCATGAAAAACCCATTTATATAAATTAAGGTGGGGATTAGCCCCCCGTTCCCCCCCCCTTTATACTTAACCAATCAATCCCGAAAACTAATCAGGGAAGCGCCTTAACACAGTGAACCTATAAACAAAATTTGAAGGAAAACGGAATAATTCTGCATGAAAAACCCATTTATATAAATTAAGGGGGGATTAGCCCCCCCCGGTTCCCCCCTTTATACTTAACCAACCAATCGCGAAAACTAATCAGGGAAGCGCCTTAACACAGTGAACCTATAAACAAAATTGAAGGTAAACGGAATAATTCTGCATGAAAAACCCATTTATATAAATTAAGGGGGGGGGGGAATTAGCCCCCCCTCGTTCCCCCCCCCTTTATACTTAACCAATCAATCCCGAAAACTAATCAGGTAAGCGCCTTAACACAGTGAACCTATAAACAAAATTTGAAGGTAAATGGATATTTCTATGAAGAGTTATCGCGTTACGTACATACATACGTACGTACAGAATCGGCGGGCACATAAGCTCTCAGGCTTTGATAGCCTGTGAGCTAAAAAGGGGGAAAACACACAAGGATTCCAAATTGCTTTAGGAGTCATTGCCATATTAGTCAATTCCTTTTAATAGTCAGGCCTGCCAATTTTATGCCTTTGCGTTTAAGGTGGTTCGCAAATGACCTTTTCAACAACGCAAAACTTTGACACATTTTCTGGTTCATTTTTAAAGGCAAAGGCATAAAATTGGCAGGTCTGACTATTTAAGCGATTTGGAATCGAAATGAATTTTCCATATTTTTTTAATCAATAAATTACTTAATATAAGCGATTCGTGTCACGTGACAACACTGTTTTCGGCTTGCTCGCGGCGGGAAATCGGTTCAAAACGTTCTACTTTGACAGCATTTTGTGAAGGATCTGCTTTTACCAAAAAGTGGAAAACGTGTTTCCATTACAAAGTTTCTGAGTAAGAACACCAGCCAATTTCATGCGTTTCCCAGCAAATATGAATTTAAAAATACGTCATAAAATAGCCAGTTTCGATTTAAGAACAGTTTAAAAATGAGTTCATTTTTGTTCAGAAACGCATGAAATGTACAGGTGTTGCTATTCAGAAACTTTGTAATCGAAACAAGATTTCCATTTTTTGGTAAAGGCAGAAGATCTTTCAGAAAACATTGTCAAAGTCGGCGTTTTGAACTCAATTCCCGATGCTTCAGCACCAGAAAGGAGAACAATGTAATAGTCAAGCGACACGAATCGTTTTAACTCAATAAGTAATTTATTTATTTAAAAAAAAAAAAAAAAATAGAGGACTCATTTCTATTCCAAATGGCTTCAATATTCAGATCTGCCATTTTTTTATGTCTTTGCGTTCAAAAATGAGTCAGAAATGGTGTCAGAAAGTTTTGTGTTTTACAGCAGATCATTTGAGAACCACTTAATGGTTAATAGGGTCCTATCTCACGGTCACCTATAGTTCAAATTTCAAATATCCCACACACGAGGAACATTTCAGCCATTTTCAAACTTTTCTAAAAACAAACACAGCACCAACCTTCTTGATTTATCTTATTTTAAATTATGAGTATCTTGTCGATTGAGAATGATTTCAAAAAACCCGTTATAGATAAAGCTTTTAAAATTGATCTCTTTGAATTAAGTAATTTTATTTTAATGCAGAAAATTTCGCAAGAAACCTTGTATAAGTCATTAAAAAGCTCAATTAAAAATATGTAAATTTTATTGTCGTAAATTAAATATGACATATTCGCAATCCATTATACCTTTAGAATAATTTTGAATTCGTTTTTTTTTTAATAATGTAAAAATTAATCACAAACCTGTGGTGAAGATTTTCGTAATGTATTTTATCCGCATGAATCTTTTTTCCATATTTTCAATCAAATAAAACACACACATATATATATATATATATCATCATCATCATCATCATCATCTATATATATATATAATACTTCCGTTAAGAAGTCCTTGTCCTTTAAAAAAAATTTAAATGCCTCTTTAAATTGCAACAGATTTTAACATGTAACTTTTTAAAAGATGTTACAAAGTTAACAACGTGATAATATTTCACATTGTTTTCCGCATTGATTCCTATGTACATGATATTATTTCGCCTTACTTTGTCAAACATATTTTAAATTTTATTAATTAAAAATATGCCTTTTTAAAGCCAAAAGACTGCTAACCCTTTTTTTATCTGTCAAAACTCTGGTTCATTTAACCCGTCGGTGGTCTATTTTTTGAAAGACTCCTTTGGTCTGAATTTACTAAAACAAAAACTGCTTTTTAAAACCAAGAGCATGCTATTATTAGTTTGTGTTTCTCTTTTGTCACAAATCCTCGTCCATTTAAAAGAATTTAAATGCCTCATAAAATACAATCGATTTTCTAACGAACGTAACGTACGTTACTCTAATTATTTTCAAGCATTGTTATATATGTGATATTATTTATTTCACAATGCCAACCGAAAACATTTTGAATATTACTGAAAAATGCTTTCCAAACCAAAAGAATACTACTGTTTTTCTCTGTCAAAGTTCTCGTCCATTTAAATGTTTTAAATGCCGTATTTCAATACAGCTGATACTCTCAGGTGTTTTTCAAAAAGTGTTGAAAAATTAAGTGTGTGATATTATATCGCATAATTTTTCTTTTTTGATTTTAGAGAAAAATGATTTGCAAAACCGAAAGAATGCTAGTTTGCATTATTTATTTATTTATTTGTACGCTGCTAAAGTCCTTCTCAACTGAAAGAGGGGGGGGGGGGGGCAGTAATATATAACTAATTTTTCCACGTGCTTTCAAAACAGCATTGAAAAATTAAGAACATGATATTATCTCTCATTATTTTCATGTATTTCATTTATTTCTTCTCATTATTTTCAGTCGAAATAATTTTTGATTTCAACAGAAGACGATTTTTCAAAATTTTCATTTAAACCTCCGGGAGTTTAAAATTTTTAAATGCCTGATAAAAATACAGAAGAATTTTCCACGGGAACTTGGTACTATTTCCAGTTAGTTCCAAGGCATTACTAAACTCCCATGAATTAAAAAAAAAAAAAAATTAAATTAAATGCCTCATAACAATACAAAAAAAATTTCCACAAGAACTTGGCATTATTTCCAGTTAGTTGCATTAATATACGTGATATTATTTCACATAGTCTGCCAAAAGCACTTCACTATAGTTTCATGTTGATTTAACTGGAAGATGAGTTTCAAAACCAAAAGAATGCTACAAATTTATATTTTTGTTTGTTTTTTCACCCGTCAAAACTCTGGTCTAAACAATACAGCTGATATTCCCACGGGCTTTTCAAAAAGCGTTAAAAAGCTAAGGACTTACTTTCACGACATTCACTTGAGCATTTACACATCCATTCTTCAAAGTAAAACAGGAGAAACTAACAAAAGGTATCACCAGGAATTCTTCTTTTCAGAAATTTCTGCTTTTTCATCCCCACCCCCCCTTTAAGTTTTTAAAAGGACCATTTCTTTACAATGGTCTCTCAAGGGGTATTTCTGGAAGGGAGGGATAACAAATAATCTTCGTGTTTCGTTTTTTCTGAATGACTGAATAAGCTCAGTAGCCACCTTGTTAGTGGGTACTGATATTATATGATGGATGGTATAATTGGCCAAACAAAAGGTGGAAGATAAACTTCGGGGGATCCTTGTAAACCACTTGATATTGTTGGAAGGTTGGCCATTCCCCATGATTGCAAACCAGGTATGCAACAAATTTTGGGCGAGACAGCCAGATTTAAGTCACAAAAGCTTGTTTCAGGTAAAGGACGCCTTCATGTCCTTATTTTTATTGTCCCCCTCACCTCACACCCCATCCATTTGTGGATTTTCTGTTTATGAGGAATTAAAATTCAACTTTTGTTATATCCAATGGCGGATTCAAAGGGCCGGTTATGATCCTTCCCTACTAAAATAAGATAATTTCAAAAGAACAGCAACATTATTTGTATGTAAATACACAGTAATGTATGTATATTTGGGTTTTGATAAACTGCGCAGTCATTAACTCCGTTCTGTGTCCTTACTTACGCTCAATGGCTCGAATCGAACCCCACCTTTGCGAACTGTGCTCAAGGGGTGAGGGTTGGCAAATTTCTTTTGCTTTAGGGAGTCCTGGAAAATTCAAAAAACAAAACAAGGAAACCGCTGTCCATCCTGAAAGCTTTAAAACAAATTTCTTTTTTGAAAAAGATCGATATTTAATTCTTGCAAGAATACCCTATGCTTGAAAGCTCAGTTTCTCACTAATTTTTGTTGTGTAATTTTAATATATATATATATATATATATATATATATAATTTATAAAAAATGAATATATTGGACTAGTTTGTGTAGTAATGCAAGATTAAATTCTAAAATTAAAATAACCTCAACATTGATTTAATTTTAAAAAATTGCATCAAAGTAAAAAATGTGATGAATTATTACAAAATGAAATTATCCATTTTATTTAACATTTTCTCCCAATTGAGGTTATAGAAATACAGAACCTAGTGGGGAAAAAAAACAATGATAATACAATGAAGCCTTATTAAACCGTCACATCTTGGCACTCTGTGAATGTAAGCTTTCTAAGCAAATTGCTTTGTTCATTGTAGTTAAATTAGTTGTATTCTTCTTATTATTTTTTTAATAACCATGATATTTAAATTTATTTCTGAAGTTTAACTGTATATAATAAAAGTAATTTCTTTTACAATATAAGGATGTTTGTATCTCTAATTGACCATTTAGTGGATTTTTTTCCCCCTAGTTTAAGGGTTTTTTTTTTTTTTTTTTTTTTTTAAATGCAATTTACATATTTTTCTGCAGACTTTCCGAAATACTAATTAAAGTATGAAGATTTATAATCCGGAAGTATTTTCTCATTTTTCTTTCCAGAAAAATCTATCATTTTTCTCTTAATCTCTCATTTTTATTTTTTCTTGTTTTTTTTTTTTTTTATTTTTTATTTATTTTTTTCCTTTCTAGTTGGAAAATGGGATTGCACCAGTAATTGCACACTTTTTTTTTTGTGTGTAAAAATCAAAATATGAATATGTTCGTATTAAAAACTACTGCTAAAATGCATGTATATGTGATCCGAAAATCAAGAACAATTTTAAAACACTATAATTCACAAACTACATAATTAAATACGTCGATTTGCATATTTGCATAAGTCATCCATTTCCAGTGTTTCAATGATTTTAATGCATTTCTTAACATTTTCTTTTTAGGTAAGCATTGCTGCATTTTAGAGTTTAAAATTTTTTGTTGTTTCACGATAAAAATAAATAATAATAATAATAAATAAAACAATCAGTTCTCAACAGTTCGTTTTTATGTAATAGAATTTTGTGCATAGGTCTGTTCTATTCTATGAAATTATTTGGAGAGATCCCAAAACGAATCCAATTTAACTCCAGTCTTCTATTTAAATAAATAAAATATTGCCCCAATTTTCTATTGGCAAAATTTCTGGGACTTTCGCTTAAACTCGTGTTTCCCCCTATCTATGTGAGCTTTAAAAATTTCTCTAAAAAATTTGAACTCTTCATAAAATTTCAAATTGTCAAATGTTTCAGAATTTTTCGAATTGTATTTAAGTGCTATTTCGATATCAATTAACATTAATATATATATATTATATTACAATAAATTTTTTGAAAGCTGTCTATAAAAAATGTCTCCCTCTCTCTTTTTTTCCTTGATCTTAGTGATTCTATTTCTAATCTATTTTCTTATCACAGGTTTTACTGTATTTTTCCTTTCCTTCGACAGATTTGTGATGATTAATTTTATCAACCTTCCTTTTTCTCTCTCTCTCTCTTCTTTCTTTATTATTTCTAATTCTCTCTCTTTTTTTTTTTTTTTTTTACTTTTATAGTTTTTTATTTGACTTACAACCCTTATGCCTCATACAAAAGCTTTGATCAAAAGCCTATACATCAACTGACCTATGACACAATGGGTTCCAGCCAGTCCGTGTGATTTTACTGGACGATTATTAGGCCGGTGGGTGGGACTACAATGTTTTTTTTTTTTTTTTTTTTTTTTTTTTTTTTTTTTTTCCAAGATAGATTAATCTTTACTTTTTTCCGTTGAAACCGCAAAATCTATGGCAGTTTCCAGCTCTCGGACGCCCGCCGATTTTTTTTAAGGCGCCAACAACGGGTGGAGAAATACGCCAACGTAAGATTTGGCGACAAGTCTTTGCTAAAAATAAACAAACAGAAGGTAATTCTTTTTTTTTTTTTTTTAGAGGAACATGTTGCACTCGAAGTAGCAACAATGTAAAGAATCTAATTATGTCTGCATCTTTTCGCAGAATACACTCGTTATCGGATACAAATTCAAGCTTGAAAAAAAGTATGGTGAAGGGTGGTTTAATGCATGTATATAAATGAATTTTGTCCATAATTTATTCGGGTGTCTGTTTTTGTAGTTTTTTTTTTTTAACTTCCTGTTAATAAATTAGCGTTTCTGATTAACGAAGCTTGCAACAGAAAAAGGTGAATCCATTATCAAAATATTACTGTTTCATTCGAAGTTTAGAACGATAATTTTCAACATTTTATTTTTTTATTTTTAAGAGGGTACTTTGTTTATGCGAAAACACCTATGTTAATCATATGGGGGGAAATGATTTACGATATCTCGTTCGCATTTCAATATTTTTAAATGAATTTTGCATTTTATAGCTGAGGTCAATCTCTATGCACGCTCCTTTGTACTTTTTGGATTTTTGTTGCAGTTTTTTTTTAAAATTGAGGATACTTTTATTTTAGAAAGTGAAAGTATCTTAATTAAAAAAAAACTTGTAATCAAAATCGAAAAAGTACAAAGGAGCGCGCGTAGAGATTGACCAGTGAAAAAAAAAAAAAAAAAAAAAAAAAAAAATCGAAATGCGAACGAGATATCGTAAATTATTTCCCCCATAGGATTAACATTAACGAACGGGTGTTTTCTCCTGAGTGAAGTAGCCTCTTAATCGCAAGGCCTCAAAAAAATATTTCCCCTTCTCAAAAACGCGAAACGGACTCATTTTTAAACATAAAAAGCAGGACACTTGCAGGCATGATTATTGAAATGATTTGGAATCTAACAATTTTTTCATTTTTCGATAAGTGAATTACACCTTGAGTATTAGCGATTTTGTCTCCTGGTGGAATTTTTTTTGCTCGCGCTTTCTGGTCTGGGGAATTTTGTTTAAATGCCAAGTTTGACTGTATTTTTCTGAAATATCATCAACGTTTGCCGAAAGTTGGAAAACTGTCCGATTACGTAGTTTCTGAATAGGAAAGAACATACCTGCCAATTTCCTGCATTTTTGAACAAAAATTAAATAAAATTGCGTCAATGTAGCCAGTTTTGATTTGAGAACAGCTTTAAGTTATGCAAACAAAACTGTTTTGTATATCTGAAGCGTTTCCTTCGACCTTTCTTAAAATTAAGTTGCTATAATTTGTAATAAGGGTAATCATTCTGAATTACTTTGCATTTATGCAGGTTTCGTGAAATTTCACGATATTTTCGAAAATATAAAATTAACCGATATATTGATATATATCGGATAATTCATATATATATATACATATATATATATATATATATCCAATATTTTCAAAATAGTCAATTTAATTATGGTTATAAATATTTTCAGACTTAATAAGAATTAGAAACTAAAACATATTGCACTTAGTATAAATTAGAAACTTAACATATTGCCACTTAGTATAAAAATGTAATAAAACAAAAACATTATATACTCTGAATGTTTTTTCACTAACGTAACAGAATTGCAGATCAAATAATTGAAAACAGGCACAATTTGCTTTTTACAAAAAGAAACAAGCTATAGGGATTTAGTATCAAATAAATGTTATGTTTTATACAACAAAATTTTAAATACAACTTTTTGAAAATTTTGATGTAAGGTTTTCTGCTTTTTCATTCCCTAACCTTTTGTGCATTTTAAACTGAACTAAAACAGATTATTTCTAATGAAGCTACAAATAATTTATTATCTAAATTAGACAGTTTACCTTGTAATGGCTGTAAATATTGCCCCACATAATTATTGGTTCAACATTTAAAATTTCAGCTTTAGATGTAAAGCTTGAAAAGGTGCTGTTTGGGCTAAAGTTCTTTTTCCATAGAACGACACAATCAATAACAATTGATAAATGCATTTACACTTGCTTTGACTGAAAATATCATACACAATGGTATTTTAAAAATAAGTATCAAATATATGAAAATATCTGAAATATCAAACATCGTGATATTTTAAAAATAAATATAGGATATATATATATATGTCAAGATATATATCACCGAACGCTGTATTTACGTTAAAAAATTATGCCCATTACCGCCGAAAAATGACAAACTATGACTTATAAAACAGTTTTATCTAGATGGGTTTATTCGGAATGAACAGTAAAATCGTCTGCCGTAAGAACTTTTATGACATCCGATGTTCTTTAGATTTTGCCAATATTGTATTTATCTTAGGAGAAAATAAGATCTTAAATTTTATGCCGAAAAAATACCATAAAATACCCGTGGACACCATTTTTTTAAAGTTTGATCTTTTAAAAAAATAATGTTCTGTTGCGCGTCTCATAGCCGTTGCTAACTTTGCCTGTAAAAGTCTTTTTACTTTCATAATAAAATCAATGCTGAGAAACAAACTTATCAAGCTTCACAATCATTACACAAAATGAAGTAAAACCTCCATAACGGTTACTCCCGAATAACGGACAGTTCCTTTTAGCTGACACTTTTTGATTACCAACATCTATATATATATTTATACGTTTTAACCTCTGAATAGCGGACACCTTCAAATAGCGGACAAATTGCTCGCTTCCGAGCTGCCCACTATTCAGAGGTTTTACTGTAATAATAATAATAATATAATACTAAAACTATAATGTAAGCATTTGTATTGACTATTTTATTTAAAAACAATTCATATACTAATTTATTTGTAACCTAGCATCCTGCCTGTTCTTCGCATGGGGAAAAATTCTAAAAAGTAATTACAAAAATAGAAATAAAAGTGCATTAAAAAACAAGATTCCAAGACGGAAGCACAAGTACTTTCAAAATACTATTACTTTTGTTCTTTTTCAAAAACAAATATTGTGTTCTTCGTCCTTCGGGGGGGGGGGGGGTATAAAAATGCCGAATTTCCATTTAAAAATAATATTTTCAGTATTAAATAATAATAATACCATAATCAGATCTGAAGACAAAGATATGATGTACAAAATAATTGCTAAAAAGGTGTTAAATAAAATACATAAAACCAGTAAAAAGTTGAGTTATTAATCTTTGGACACCGTTATTTTTCAATTCTAATTTCTGTGTAATTTAATTCCTGAAATGTAGTAACTAAATAATTCACCAAATTTCATTTAAAATACTGGCTTTTAAATTCGAGAATTTTGGGGCATCTAATACGGCACATATACGTACCGTATATACTAAGTCACCCCCCCCCCCCAATTCTTACACAAAATTTTGAAAAAAATTGAATTTTCGTGTATAAGTTTAACCCCATTTCTGGTAATATGTTGAAAAATGATTTTTAATCAAGCATAAAGAAAATTAATAAATTTTCATTAAATTAGTAAACATTTTTTTTTTATTAAGTTTCTAATCAGACTTTTTTTAAATTCAATGTTTTAAAACTATATAATTATGTAAAACTGAAGAAGCTTAAATTATTTTGAAACCTATTCACATCAATTTAATGATATACTTAAAAAGAAAAAAAAATCTTTGAAAAATGTATTCAAGCCTTATTTACCAGTGTAAACAAACAACTTCTCAAACTACTAAAATATAGTACTTCTTTGTATTGTAGGACTTTTAGGAGAGAAATCTAGAAACATTCTCAAGTTGAACTCCTTTTGAAAAGGGGATTAAAATGTTAAAATGATTTGACCAATGCAATATCGGATTCCCAATTAACTAAGATGTATGAATATTCAGATTCTGAACAATAACTTACACTTTGATAAGTTTAATTGAAAAACTTTAATGTTTAAATGAAAACAATAAAGGTTTTTAGGTTCATGATTCCTAGAGGTATTATTTTCTGACTTTAAAGATCCTGAATATTGGAAAGTGGATAAACATTTATTTTTATTATTTTTATTTTTTTACTAACTCGTGTATAAGTCGACTCCCCATTTTCAATTCCCAAATCTTGTCTAAAATTCTTCGACTTATACACGAGTATATACGGTATACCGCTCGTCGGGAAGGTTTAATTTCTGTATATCAGAGTTTCAGTCGGACAGTTTCAGGAGGCACCCTAGCATCTTTCTTGACCCTCATTAAAGGGCAAAACTAAGAAATTTCATTAGTGGCCAGTAGTAGCAGTTTTATAAGTGGCCACTTTCTTTAAACTAGTGAACACTTTTTTATTTAAAAGTTCTAAACAGTAAAAAGTTCTTTTGTTAAAATTTCAATTAGTATTAATCTAAAATTAAATAGCCCAAATAAATAAGTTAATATAGCCAATATTTCAACCAGCAAAAATTTTACCTTGTAGGAAAGTGGCCATAAGGTGTCCACAGACAGACAATTTTTTAAAAGCCACATTTTTTTTTTTCATTTAGTGTCCCTGTGGCCGGTGACTAGTGCTAATTTTGTCCTTTACCCCTCATCTAAAAATTTAATACCTTTCCCCCTCTATTGTACTTAAAAAACACTACCTCTGTTGTTAAAAAAAATTGTCCTACTACCTTTTGTATTGAAAAAATTGCTTGCATAGTAAAAAGTGATTCGTTGTTATGTTTTAGGAATAAAGTGTTACGACTTTTAAATATTAAAAGTTACTTTATAATTAAAAAAAAAAAAAAAGCGCCCTTTTCCCACCAAGGACCCTCTTTTCTTTAAAATGGGTTGGGGGGGGGGGGTGGCGGTCTGTATATGCTATCTTGTATGAATTATATTTTTAAATATTTTAAGTTTTAACTAAAAAGTTGAGTATAAAGTCTTCCATAAACAACTTTAAAGCAAGAAAATTTTTTCTCGCCATTGGAAATACTAAAATATAAATATTTTTTAAAAGTAAATTCACGGTTTCCTTTTATTCACATAACTACAAGTTTACATCCGTTATGCGAAAATCCGCGTACCTAACAACAAATCACTGAACTTGAACTAGAAAAATCCGTGGGTGTGGGAAGCTGTCCGACAACAAGAACCTGAAACAAAAACACTCTGCTGTTTTCGTGACGAATGTTTTTGCATCGCAATTACGCAACACTTTCTTTACATCTTTGTTTACAAATGCGAAACGCAGTAATTGCAGCACTGGCCTAGCAGGATGATGCCCCATGATTCATACCACCTGAGTAATAAATAATAAGGGTAGGACGTCGAACTGAAGACACCGCAATTCTGCATCCGTTCAAGTCACGGTTTATTCAAGAACAATATTTCAAAACAAAACAGTTGCCACTAGATGTTTTCTGAAATTAAAATTGTCTCAAAAAAGAAAAATAAATCGAACGGTAAAGGACGAAAATTCGGGAAGTTAAAGTTAGATATAAGGGGGGGGGGGGGGGGGAGGTGCGATTTTCCAAACACTTTATAAATAAATAAAATGTACCTTTAAGGCATATTTTAAAAATCGGTAAATCAATTTTCAAAATGTTTATATTTGAACGTTTATTCACACTGAAATTAAATTTTACTTCTTTGGAAAAAAGTAATTTTGATTCCAAAAATGCGTTTTACTTTTTACAGCAGAAATTATCATATACATTCATATTTTTCAAAACTTGAAATAAAAATTTCAAGTTTTCTTTTAATTTCTTTTTCTATTTTTCTTTACTTTTTCTTTTCTTTTTCTTTCTTTTTTTTCTGACAAGATAGCTAGTTCAAAAATGCTTTAAAAACTTAAATAGCAATTATTAAATTCGTAATTTTGTGAAATACAACTTGCTGCAAAAGTTCAGCAATACTTTTTCATTCACAAAATGCACGCTTCAAATATGCCTTTTGTGCGTCTGACCACATCCGAAAAATTAATTTTAATGATAAACGTGATAAATTATGTATCAATAGGAAGATCATTTTTATAGAAAATTACAAAAGAAAAAGAGAACTATTTGAATAACATTAATGTAAATGTTATGCATGAAAAAACTGAAAAAAAAGCGCAATCTAACAAATATATATATTTTATAATTCTAGCAAAAAGTAAAAATTAAATAAATAAATAAATAATAATAATACGGTAAAAAATTTCTAATCCTGCAACGCTGACCTTCGTGTGCCCGAATTATGTAATATGTCAATAATACCGTTTTAAAATGCCAGCCTATTTCCAAATTTACATAAAAAGCACAATTGATCGATAACAAATTAAAATCAATTATTTAATAACATTCATCGGTTCATGTAAAAAAGCCATTTTTTAAGGCTGTTCTCAGATCCAAAGAAGCTACTTTCCGACACATTTTTAAATTAATTTTTGTTCGGAAACGCATGAAATTGGCAGGTGTTCGTATTCAGAAACTTTGAAATCGAAAGACGTTTTACCGATTTGGTAAAGGCAGAAGATCTTTCAGAAAACATTGCCAAAAGCTAAAGTTGGCGTTTAGAATCGAATTTCCGGAAGCGGCAGGCTAGAATAAAGTGCCGTCACGTAACCAGAATTGCTTATAACTCGATAAGTAATCTATTTATCAAAAACTACAAAATTCATTTCGATTCCAAATCGCTTCAATTGCAAATCCTGCCAATTTTATGCCTTTACGTTTAAAAATGTTAGAAAATGGGTTAGAAAGTTTCGCGTTGTTGAGCACGTCATTTGAGAACCACCTTAACCTAACCTAGAGCTCCTATACTACCGTATTAGGAGTCTTATTGTACAGTAGGGTCAGTATTGTAGGGTACCCTACAATACTGACCTGCATCACAGTGATGCATTGGTCAGGAATTTTTGTGTTTAAAAGGCATTAAGATGGTGACCGTGTGTCTCCACTCCAACTTATTACTTACTGACCATGCAGCGACATAAAGGCTCGATTCGTGGGAGACCCAGACCCGAAGCTCACTGAAGATGTCGTGGATGAGGAGACACACGGTCAGGGGTCGATGCAGGTTTTTTTTCTTGGGTCCCATTTTATGAAAAGTAAAGGTTATTTTTGTGAAATTTATTATATTTTTGTGAAAAGTAAATGTTATTTTTGTGAAAAATAACATTTTGTAACGAAAGTTGAAATCCAGTTAATCAAATTCGAACCAAACATTTATAAACAAAAACTTTTTTAAATCCTTTTGCTGAAGTTTTTCTCTCTGGTGAACTTGTTTGTTTACAAATTACACATTTTAAAACATCACAAAATAATAAATAGTAAGTTTTTATGGAATAGAATTTTGTGAAGGAGCCCATTTTATCAAATTGATTTTTGTGAAGGGGTCCATTTTATTAAATTGATTTTTGTGAAGGGGCCATTTTATTAAATTTATTTTTGTGAAGGGGCCCTAAACAGGCCCCAAATTTTGCCTGGATCTCGACCCCTGACGGTCACCCACCCAACTCAATGCTTTTCAAACACAAAAAATTCCTGACCAATGCATCACTGTGATGCAGGTCGGTCAGTGTTGCAGGTTAAAAAATGGCCTTTTTTTGCATGAATCGATGAATGTTCTTAGAGAATTTGTTTTTATTTGTTACGGGTCAATTGTGCTTTTTATGTAAATGTGAAAATAAGGCTAGTATTTTAAAACGGTAAAAAAAAAAAAAAATTAAACTGTATACAAGATAATCTATAAAGGGATGCATAATCCATTAAATTTTGAATAGATTTTAGTTTTAAAAATAAAATTATATCTTTAAAATATGTGTTTAATGAAATTTTGAAAAGCATTTTTACCAAGATGTAGTTTTGTAGTTAGCTTCTTTTAAAAATTAGATCCAAAATTTAAAAGAGCAAGCAATGAGGATGAAAATTTTGAAAATCAACCAACAAGGAAGAATTTCGTTTTGGCATTCAAAAACGTTACTTACAAAACTCTAATAAAACGTATTTCAAAAAAAAAAAAAAAAAAAAAAAAAAATTAATCCGTAAATCAGTCTTAATTATTATATATGAACCTCCAAATTTAATTTCATTCGAAAATGTCATCTTCACTGCCACACAGGATTCGTAAATATATTTTCGAAAAAATATAAAAAATATCAGATATATTTTTTTTACATGTAGCCGATATTTTTTAAAAAGCCAACTTACTGCTGATAGTAAAATTTTCAGACTTAATATAAATTAAAAATTAAAACATATTGCACTTAACATGAAAACTTAATAAAACTATATTCTGAATGTTTTTTAATTTATTTTATTTTCTTTCTTTCTTTCTTTTATTTAACATAATTGAAGATCAATTGAAAGAAGAAACAATTTTCTTTTTAATAAAATCCTTTTAATGGTAAAAAATAAACACATGTTTAATATACAAAATTAATCCCGGATTACACAACTTTTTACCAGCCATAAACATAAGTTGTTCTACTCTATGTTCATGAACAAGACAAAAATTAAGTTCTCTTTAGAGTTGCGCGTGTGTGTGTAGGGGGGGGGGGGGTTCTTCACAAAATTCCATTTAATGAAAGAGAACCTTTCGCAAAATTCCATTTCACAAAAAAAAAAATTTGAGAAAATTCCATTATATAGAAAATCAAACTCTTTAAATGTGTTTCTTTATTTTGTTAGGATTTGGAATGTGTAATTCGCAAATGAAACAAACTCACCAGAAAATAACACTTAGGACTTAAAAAAAAAAAGTGTTTAATAAATTCTTAGTTTGGATATGATCTTTCGTTACAAAATTTTATTTTATATACAAATATATAATATTTTCACAAAAATAACTTTTTTCTTCACAAAATCCCCCCCCCCCCCTCACTTAAAATGAAGCACCAACCCCTCTATGGCAAAATAAAATATTTTTTTCATAATATGCGAACCACCAAAACGGATCCTGAATTGTTTCGTGAACGCGATTCCATGCCCTTAGGTAAATCTCGAAATATGAGTCAGAACAGTAGAAGAATTAACCTGTCCCCACCTGGATAAATTCAGCCCAAATGATTCAGAAGTCATTCCGGGTCATTAAGTAGATCATAAACGGAGGGTATAACAGATTGAGAAAGAGAAAAAAAAATAAATTGTAATAGGACATCCTCTAAGCGTTATGGGATACCAATTACTTTTTTTACGGGTTAGATGACACATCGGGAATTGCCGGCCGAACCGCACGTGCAGAGATGGCGATGAAGAAATTGGTGTATGGAATGAAATGCATTGTAAAGGGGGTGGAAATTTGCAGAATACGAAACCTAGGGTAAATGAGTGTAGTTATTTAGTTACGTAATTTTTGGAGTTAATTATGGTCTCTTCCATTGATTCATCAACTTTCAATGGATGAGTGTCGGCGGGAGAGTATTTTAGCAGAAATTATGTGGCAGGGTTCAGTGTTATGTGAATGGATCTATACGTATCCGATATTTATTTTCAAAATATCATGATCTTTGACAGGGATCGGAAGTAGCGAAACTACAGCAGCCGCTACTTTTTACAGTAGTTTGTAGTGTAGTGCGCTATTTTTTTTAAATAATGTGTGAGTAGCGCGATACAAAAAGTCAATAGTTTATAGCGAGAAACGACGCTACTTTTAACGCTACTTCAGAGGGGGGGGGGGGGGGGATTAACATTTTTCAAATCACATGGCCGAAACTTGTTTCTTTTAAGCAACATTTTTTTCTGTTCAACAATTTGCGAATCTCAGCTCCAGTGTATAGCAACGTTTCACATGAAGTCATAGATTTTTCCCATTGACACTCACTGCTAAAATCAAGTTCTAACGCAGCAAATGAATTGATTTTCTTGCTGGCAACACTTGTCCATTTACTCATTATTAAGTCTTCATGTTTTAACGCCGGGTTTCTTATTATTTGAAATTGCTTTACTTACTGATTTATTTATTTTTTCCTTTTAAAGGTGTTTCTCTGTAATTTTCTAGATTATAATATCTCTCTTAATTTTGCTACAAAATTTTCCTGTGTGTATAAACTTAACATTTTGGAGACAAACACAAAACATTTTCTTGTATGTTATCTTTTTTACTTAAAAAAAAAAAAAAAAATCGGTCGCATTTATTTAATAATTATGTCTTGGCAGACGCAATATAACGAGAAGTCACTTTATTATTTAATCCGTGTCTTCAATTTAATAGTCTAAATGGAATGTAGTTTGTAGTCGCTACTTTTTAAAACATGTAGTTGTAGTTAACTACATTTTCGATAAAGCAGTTGTAGTTGTAGTTCGCTGCAATAAAAAAATAGTTTTTCCGACCCCTGATCTTTGACATTTTCACATTTTATATTTATTTTCAAAAATATCATTGTACATGATAATTCTAATATTTTCGGTCAAAACAAGTGTAAATAAATATTTCTGTTATCTATATAACTGTGTCGTTCTGTAGATAAACAACGTTTGCCAATAAATTTGCTCTGGCAATAACTATTTTTAGGCAAAAAATAAAAAAATAAATATAAAAAATAATAATAAGAAGAAGAAGTTTTAAGTTTGAATTTGAATTTTTAATTGTAAGAACCAATAATTATGTGGGATAATATTAGCTTAGAACATCCATTGAAAGATATGCTGTCTAATTGACATTATTAGTTATACAGCATCATTAGAAGGAATCGTTTTCGGTTTAGTTCAGTTTGTTTAAACTGCACTACAAATTATGGCTATTTTGGGCTACTTTATGATATATTTCTTAATTCATTTTTGTTCGAAAACGCATGAAATTGGCAGGTGTTATACAGAAACTATGTCATCGAAACATTTTTTTCATTTTTGGTAAAGACAAGAAATCTTTGAGAAAATACCATTAAACTCGACGTTTTGAACCAAATTCTTGACGTACCAACGACAGCAAGGGGAATAACGAGTTATCACATGGCACGAATCGGTTACAACTCGATAAATAATTTATTTATTAAAAAACTGGAAAACTCATTTCGATTCCAAATCGCTCCCATAGTCAGGACTGCCAATTTTATGCATTTGCGTTTAAAATCAGTCTGAAATTATGTCAGAAAGTTTCGTGTTGTTGAGCAGGTCATTTGAGAACCACCTTAAGGAATGAAAAAGCAAACAAGCTTATATTTATGTTAAAATTTTTCAATTAAAAAAAGTTATTTTATATTTAAAATTTTGTTGTATATAAAACAAACCTTTATAACCATCTTCTCCCCCTAAGTCACGGCCTTACAAACGGATTCTACATGGAAATTACAAACGATTTAAAAAATATATTTTTGTAGACCATGATTTTTGCATGCAATTTTTAATTTTCTTGACATTTGTTTTGAAATTTTACTTCAAATATTAACGATAACTAAATTTTTTTTATTTGTTTAACCCTTTCAGGGGCACGCACTTGTGTTCCTGTAACGTTGAATTCTCGCCGGAATATAGGAAAGAATTTAATTCAAAATAAGGAAAAGCAATTTTTCAACCTTTACACGTCAAAGTTAAAAAAGTAAAATTTAATTAAAAGTTTCTGGTTCGAATCGGATTAAAATTAGGTGGGAAATAATATATCCCACCGCCCCTCAAAGGGTTAACGGAAACGTGATTCAGTTTTAAAATAATAAAAATGCGTCTTTCGATGCGATGTTTGTTGATTAAATTTTGCTTCTAGGCATTTTGAAAAGAGAGTTCAATATCCAGTGAAAAAACAGAAAAAGCGTCACTCTTTAACCGCAAGCATGATTCACACACGTTTATCAACAGTTTTTTTTTTCTCTCCTTTCTTAACGCGTGATAAAAATGTCTAAAGTGAATCAATTGACCTCGAAGTGGAATGAATTGTCTCATATATTTGAGGTGGTTAAAGCCAGGGCCTGATTAGGCCCACGGGCCAAGGCCTTGGGCCTAATCCTGTGGACCAAGGCCTTGAACATTTTATTATTTAAAAATGAATTGAAATTGCTTTACTTACTGATTTATTTATTTTTTCCCTTTAAAGGTGTTTCTCTGTAATTTTCTAGATTATAATATCTCTCTTAATTTTGCTACAAAATTTTCATGTGTGTATAAACTTAACATTTTGGAGACAAACACAAAACATTTTCTTGTATGTTATCTTTTTTACTTAAAAAAAAAAAAAAAAAAAAAAAAAAAAAAAAAAAATCGGTCGCATTTATTTAATAATTATGTCTCGGCAGACGCAATATAACGAGGAGTCACTTTATTATTTAATCCGTGTCTTCAATTTAATAGTCTAAATGGAATGTAGTTTGTAGTCGCTACTTTTTAAAACATGTAGTTGTAGTTAACTACATTTTCGATAAAGCAGTTGTAGTTGTAGTTCGCTGCAATAAAAAAATAGTTTTTCCGACCCCTGATCTTTGACATTTTCACATTTTATATTTATTTTCAAAAATATCATTGTACATGATAATTTTAATATTTTCGGTCAAAACAAGTGTAAATAAATATTTCTGTTATCTATATAACTGTGTCGTTCTGTAGATAAACAACGTTTGCCAATAAAATGGTCATTTTACTCATTAAATCCTGTCATTTTACTCATTTTGGGGCCCGTTCTGTCCTTTTTTAAAGCTTAATGTAGTCTACATTCTTAACAAAGATCTTAAATATTAAGTAATTTTATTTGTTTATTTTATTTATTAAAAAAAAAAAGATTAAAAATATTTAATTTCTTTAATTTGTCAAAAATGCTTGAATTGGTATATTTTTTCTTATCAGATTTATTGTCGTTTAGATCTATTCGGCTCTCTGAAATTTCATATACGTACACTAGTGTGCAAAACTTAAACAACAAACAAAAAATGCTAATTTCTGAACATGCGAGTACTCAAAAGGAAATTCTATAAACAGCAAGTGTAGAAAATAAGTACTATACCCAAACAGCAAAGCCAGTCGATGTGAAATCTTCTTGACATCACAAATGGTCACAGTCACTACAATGAACAGAAATGTGATACCTTTCATTCGTCTCATTTTTAGTGTCATTTGGTCACTCCACTGAACAGGCACCATGACTGCTGCTTTTTGACGAGTCACCAAGTGACTTTACAATAAAGTCATCTTGTGACTGTCATTTTAACACTCCATTGTAAAGTCATCATGATAGCTGTTCTATGACGAGTTCCCAAGTGACAGAAAATGAAATCATCTGGTGACTTTTCACAAAGGAGTGCAATGATGATTTTACAATACAGTGTCGGTCACCGGAAAGTCACCATGCGACCTCATCGTGACATTATTTGGCGACTCGTCACAATGTAATGCTCACAATGACTTCAAAGTTCAGTCTTCAACTGACAGTGACTTGCGAATCACATGGTGACTTCATTGTAATGTCACATGGTGACCCATTACAAAGCAACAGTCACAGTGACTTTTCAGTGATAGCAGTCATTTGAGCGTAATAATGAGACGAGTGAAAGATCCCATGTTTTGATTCACCGTAGCGATTGTGACACTTGTAACCATATGTGACGTCAAAAAGACTTCACATCGACTGGCCGTGCTGTTAGGGTAGTACCTCTTTATTATACTTGCTCTTCATAGAATTTCCTTTTGAGTACTCACGTGTTCAGAAATTAGCATTTTGTGTTTGTTGCTTAAGTTTTGCACACTATATGTATATATTTCTTCCGGAAGAAAAATACAGATATTTAAAAATGAACTGTACAATAGAATTTCTTTCTGTTTTCGTTGGCAAATTTCTTTTTCATAATTTGCTCATATTAAATAAATTACAAACAACCTCTTAACCTTTTTTTAAAATTATTTCTGGAGAAAAATATTGTTTATAATATGTATGGCATCTATCTTTAATTCATAAACTTAATGAAAATTCTCATAAAAATCAAACTAAAAAACGAAGGAAAAAAATCGTTGCATTTGTAGCTTTTTAGCACAAACTAAGTTTTTAATTAATAATAATAAAATTAATTCTGATTCTTTATATTGTTCATTTTTCATTAATTATATTTTATTTTTGATATTTAATAAGCTCTTTTTGTTTAATAAGTAAAACAAAAGTACAGCTTTAAACAAAAGCAAAAAAATTATCACGTGGAACCAAATTAGATCTTAAGTAAAAATACGTTAAATCGCAGAAGTAATGCACTTACTTGAACAAAGGGTAAAAATAGATTCAACTAGCCTATGTTTTGTGAAAATATGTAGGCAATATATAAATAGTTGAAATTGATAACCTTCACGTTTTTTTAAAAAGGGGAATAACGATAATATACAGCATTTTTACTTTTATTGATTCTTAGATAAATATTATATATATATATATATATATATATATATATATATATAAAAGAAAGAAAGAAAGAAAAAGAAAAGAATGTTTCAAAACAATTCCAGGAAACTCTTAGCCCTCCCTTCCCCCTCCCCCCTTCCTTCGATGAAATTTCTTACAACTTAACTCTTTCAATGTCACCCTCATAATGCAACAATCTCGATCATCTTTAATGGCAGCATTAACGACCGGTTGGCCGTCATCTCGTTTCGCGCCCAAAAACAAACAAAAAATCGTTTGGCCGAGAGAGAGAAAGAAGATTCCTTTTAATAAGCGAGCGAGCGGCTCCGATGACGTCACTTTCTTCTCCGTTAGCGATCGTCGGTCACGAACAATGCATTCTGCGCGTGCCGAGCATTCCACGCTGCCCTTCATCTCCACTCGAGGTGTTGCTACCTGAGAAAAGATGCCCCTGATGAAATGTGTTTCCGCGTAAGAAGAAAGGTGGGGCCTGTCTCCTCGAAGACGCGATGGATCCATCCCCCCTCCCCCCCTCTCCACTAGATGACTATCGGCTGATCTGGTCGACTATGGGAAGAATTTTTCTAGACTTGCTTTTGCCAAGGTTAATTATTAGCATTTGGGTGATCAAAGGGTTAGAAACTTCGTTTCTATGAAGATGGATCGAGAAAAGTTAGGACATTGGACAAAGAAAATTGTTTGGGACCTAAGGAGGGTTCGTTAATATAAATAAACATATTGATATATATATATCATGATATATATCCGATATTTATTTTCAAACTATCATGATGTTTGATATTTTCGCTATTTTCATATAAGCATCTGATATTATTTTTTGAAAATATCGCTGCGTATGCTTTACATTTGAAGCCAAATTTTAAAATGTAGAACCAATAATTATGTGGGGCATTATGTTCCATAGAACAGCCATTGAAGAATAAACTGTCTAATTTAAATAATGTTATTTACAGCTTCATTAGAAATAATCTTTTCTGGTTTTAACAACAGGTTAGGCAATGAAAGAGCAGACAGACTTATATTTATTTTAATATTTTTCAATAAAAACAAATTATTTTGTATTTAAAATCTTGTACAAAACATATAATCTCGAAACTTGATACTCAATCGTATAGTTTGTCTTTTCTGAGTGTAAAAATAAATTATGTCTGTTTTTAAATTAATTGATCTTCAGTTTTATGTTACATAAAGAAAAAGACTTTCAGAATATTGTTTTATTACGTTTTCATGCTAAGTGCAATATGTTTTAGTTTTAATTTATATTAAGTCTGAAAATATTTATAGTCATAAATAAGTTGACTCTTTTGAAAATATTAGATATGTATAAAAAAATATCGGATACATATCAAAATATCATATGGATATCAAAATATCAGATATATATATAATATATCGGATATATATCAAAATGGATATATATATATAAAATATCGGATACATATCAAAATATCGGATATATTATATATCAAAATATCGTATATTTTAGATATTTCCGAAAATATCATATTCACGAGTACTACTAAGAGTACATTATTAAACTTTCAGAAAGAATGCATTACGAGAACTGCGTGAATGTGTTGCAATTTGATTGCAAAAAATATAAATGAAAAACTTAACAAAGTCCGATCAAGCCAAAGAGAGGCACAGGAACTGGCATTCGTTTGACATCGCTCTTTCTTGTACTATGACAAAATAATTACTCAAAATAATTCTTTAAGGTACATTTTCTATGCCTTAAAGAATACAGATATGAATTTACATATTTAGTCAAATATATTTTTTGCTTTTAATCTTATCCTTCTGTAAAAGAATATAAAATATTGATACGAGGTCAACATGGATTTAAAATATCGGCTTTACAAAAGTTGTATATCAAACTTCTGGTAATTCTTCATTCATGAACAAAACATCACTATTTAAGAGGCTACTTCACTCAGGTGAAAACACCCGCTCGCTAATGTTAATCCTATGGGGGAAATAATTTACGATATCTCGTTCGCATTTCAATATTTTTAAATAATTTTTTTTTCTTTGCATTTGATAGCTGAGGTCATTCTCTATGCACGCTCTTTTGTATTTTTCGATTTTTGTTGCAGTTTTTTTTTAAATTGAGGATACTTTCACTTTCGAAACCGGTTCCGAAAGTGAAAGTATCTTAATAAAAAAAAAACTTGTAATCAAAATAGAAAAAGTACAAAGGCAGAATTGCCAAGTCTCCGGATTTTTGAACACCAGTAATAGTTTAGAGAAAATGATGTTCTTTTAAGTCGCAAAATTCTCCGAATTATTAAAACAACATTTTCTGTACTAAAATTACTTGTATCCAAAAACCCGGAGACTTGGCAGGTATGCAAAGGAGCGTGCATAGAGATTGACATCAGCTACCAATGAAAAAAAAAAAAAAAAAAAAAAAAAATCATTTAAAAATATTGAAACGCGAACGAGATATCGTAAATTATTTCCCCCATAAGATTAACATTAGCGAACGGGTGTTTTCGTCTTAGTGAAGTAGCCTCTTAAGCACAAATTCCGAAAATTCTGATACATCTGGTCTTGATAGATTTTTTTTTTAATTATTAACTTCACATGTTCTGCTTAACATGATATAATTTTCTTCGGTCAGGTTCTAAAAATATTAAAATATTGTATTGTCATCGTAAACACCTTTTTTACAAAACTCTTACAATTTCATCATATGAAGAAATGTGTTTAAAAATCGATTACAAAATTTCATCTTTTACATACAAATACCAAGTTGAGAGTGTAATATGCTGAAGCAAATATGCAGAAGTATCGAATGCGTTTGTGGAAAATTCACTCGCGCATTAGGTCAATTCCCTGCGGAGAGAGTGCTTGTCAAACGGGATTACGAGCAACATCTTCCGATCCGCGGATTTCCTCTCTGGGGTCAACTCAAGTAATGAGTCATTGAAGAGCGGCACTATCTTCAGCATCTCATCTCGTGAAGAATTCAGAGTGCTATCTTCGCCGTACAAAGACGATACAAGAGAGAGAGGCTCTGACAAATTTGAAAAGGAAGAGATTGGTGCGGGAGACTGAAAAGAAAAAGGAGGATTAATAGGAAATATGTGTCAGAAAGACGCTAGGTATCATTGTTTGACATATGTATACACTAACGCGCAGATTTTCCATTTGAGAAATATTATTTCATGTTTACAAACAGCTGAATTTAGATACTATGTCTGTCTGGATGTTTGAGATAGCATTATATACATATCAAATGACTGTGATGATTGCCTTAAGGATAGGTGCCTATTATATTAGAGTGCGGGATATTTCTATCTTTCTGAAAAATGATTCATAGGGCAATGTATCTTTAAAAATATTATAAAGAGAGAAAGAGGAATAACCGCGATCCTTTTTAAAGTTTAAGGGGTTTTTATCTCTAAAGATGTGGTTGTCTTGTTTCAAGGTGTCTAAGCCCCCTGGATAATCTGGAAAAGTTAGGGAAAGTTGTATAGGGTGGAAAAATCAAGGGGAAGTCGGGAAAATTTTATGGTCAGGGAAATTTGAAATTTTTGAGAAAAAAAAATCAGGAAAATTTCAAACTTACGAAAAAAATTAATGAAAATTTTTCTGACTAACTATGGATTTCTAGGTGTCTAGCTACTTAGCTTTTTTAAGATATCTAGCCACCTGGAAAATCTGGAAAAACTAGGAACAGTTTTATGAGCTGGAAATATCAAGAAAAATTTTTATGAGCTGGAAAAATCAAAAGAAATTTTTATGGTCAGGGAAATTTTAAATTTCTGAGAAAAGTCAGAAAAACGTGAAAGTTCCGAAAAAAAAATCATGAAAAATTTTATGATTATAAAACCAAAGAGTTAAAATTGCAGCGGCGGGGAAATCTAATTTTGTTCTTCATATGTATTGGTACTGAAAAGAGTATTTCAATCTCTCATGCAATTCCTTTTGGCTATCCTCTTTCAGTCTTTTGTTGTTCAACCAGTTTCAATACCAGCTTCACTGAATCTTTGTACAATTTTATAGGATTTCGTATGTGATTCACTCTGTTTACTTATCTTCGTTTGGGAACTGAACATTTGTTAGCTTAATTTATTGAATATTTATAATATTTAAATTAGATTAGTTACAAAGCAGATATATCACTTAACATTTTGTATTAAAACATGTTACAGTATTCTGTATTTAACCGTGACCGATTCGATAAAGAATTTCATCCTGATTGGGCAAAATGAATGGAACCTGATGCTAAAAATGGTATCTGCAAGATGTTTAGCATGTAAAGAAAAAAAATTATCATTAAGAAATATAGGGGCGTCAAGCAATCATTAACCAATGAAATAAATATCTTTTGTTCAACAATTTTGTAAATTTTGTAAAAAATTGGGTACTTACGTATTATCCGGGCCAGGTCAGATACAACTGAGTCAAGCATGGCTCATTTATTATTTGCCAATTATTCTAATTACAATAACCCTTATTTTTTGACAAGTATATAATTTATTTATTTATTACAGTGTATAGTTTTTTAGTAAAATTTATAGTTTTTTTTAATTATAGTTTACAGTTTATTGTTATTTATTCATTATTTTTTATTATAGTTTACAGTTTTTTTTGTTATTTATTTTTGTTTATTTATTTATTTTATTTATTTATTTTATATTATTTACCATTTTAAACAATTTTATGTATTTAATAATATTAAATTACTATTTTGCACATTATTGGCATCGATAAACAAGATTGGCAATTGACAACCCTTTTTGGCGATCTATCTCCTGGCCCGGATAATACGTAAGTACCAAAAATTGTTTTGTTGATATTATTTTTTAAATGCCAAATAATCAAGGAACGTTCCCCCCTTTTTTCATAAATATTTATAATTTCACAATTTGAACATTAATCGATTGTTTTCTCGGGATGATTTTTCAAATGTACAATGTTCCGAAAATCAGTTTAAAAAACTAACTTTGACGCCATTTTCTAAGAAGAGCATTTGCCTTTATAGGAAAAACAGAAACGCTATTCTATTCCTTGGTATCTAAGTAAGTTATATGCATTTATATCAAATAAAAATATCAGCGTAAATATTTCAGAAAATAACATGTAGCGTAATAAACTTAGATTTTTTTTAAACTTTCCAAGAGTATGAAATTTCTTTTTTATTAATTTCCAGGAATTTCCGACTATAAAAATTAAGCATTATACTTCATATATATATATATATATATATATATATATATATATACATATATATATATATATATATATATATATATATATATATATATATATACTGATATATATATATATATACTGATTTTTTTTCTTCTTTCTTTTAAGTAATGCCTGTTAACCCTTTCTGGCGCGGAATAAATCTGTTTGTAAAATAATGAAATAATGGACTGACACCAGATTTTACAAACGATTTCCTTAGAAAAGAATAACTTGCTGATTTTTCCTTAATTCATAAAAGGAAAATTTTAATTAAATATTCTTGGTGCCGTTTGTCAGTTTTGGAATTAAAATTAGGTGTCCTTTTTTTGTGACCACCGCCCGCTAAAGGGTTAACTGTAAAATTTATTGCCTTTTATTTGTTAGAAATTCCATTTATCTCCTCAACTCAACTCGAGTGACAAAATTTAACATGAATTGACAAAAAATAATGTACTGAATTAATGAAATGATTTCTATGTTATAGTAAAAATCTATTAATTATACGTATATAATAAATACTTCTGTTATTGTCGATGATAGGAATAGTTTATATTTCGATTTTTTCATTATATATGCCGAAATTAAAATAACTTATTAAATACGCATTTTTTAAAAACTTGTACGGAAAACGGGCACATTACTGGCAACTAAACATTTTTTTTTCTTCTCAACAGTTTTCAAATTCTTCATGAGGAATGCTGTCTCCATTAGCTCTTCTTGTGCCCTTGTTCGTAGAGTATTTCGGCCGACGGAATTCGCCCCGAAACGAAATCTGACCTTCGGCGATCGCGTTCTTCGCATAATATTTATATATTTTGTTTCGTTTATTTAATCTTCGTACAATTCTCGCATATATCAGAAGATGTACACTCCCCTCAATTTTCAATAAATCAACGATGAATTATTTCGACTATGCCTGTTCGTCGGCATGCCATAACTTTCAGGCGACGATCTGGCGACCCTTATGAAACTATGTCGGGTGACAGCCGATTTAAAGAAAAAAAGGCGGGATTTTTTTACTTGTTATGAATTTAATCCTTTCAAAAATGAATGAAAACAAGAACGGAAAATCATGCGTCAAGCATAGATTATGTAACACTTTCCAACGCTTCCAAAATATTTTACAAATCATTAATTACCATTTAATGAGCTGAAAGATAACATCTAAGTAAACAATTTGGAAAATGCATAACATATTTAAAAATGTAATTTCAGGAATTTCCAACATATACAATATTCGGAAAAATATCCGAATACTTTTATTCAGCCCTGTATATGATCTATAGATTTGTATATATACTACATAGGATGCTAAATTTTAGTTCAGTTAGGAAACGCGTAGCACAGTTTAAAATTCTCCCTCTGGAGTTTCTGTCAATAAACGGAAACGTATTCGCGAACTTTTGTGCTGCCCTGTATAAGATCTACAGAATTTATACACACCAAGTAATAGACAAAAAGTGAGTAAAATTTAAAATCTCGTTCAGGAACTTAAAACGCCCTTCCAGGAATTATTGTTAACAGACAGTAGAGAATTGTTTTGTGTGTCCCTGTAAATGAACGATGACTCCTATACACACAATATTCTGTAGTAAGCCTCTTGTAATGCACCTTAGTGATATGTATAAATTTCAATGCGTTTAAAGTAGGGAAATATTATCTAATTAAATCGCAAACTATTTTTCTCCATAGACGTAATGTATAACGGAATTCTTTTGACTGTCCTTGAAAAGTAACTATAAGTGCCTATGCACACCATATTCCATATTAAGCTTCTTGTAATGCACCTTAGGGATATATATCAATTACAATGTGTTTGAAATTGTGCAACATCATTAAAATAAACCGCAAATGATTTTTCCCCATAGACCGTCATGTAACGGAATTCTTTTGAGCGTCCCTGTAAATAAACTATAAGTGCTACACACTTCAGTTGAAATAGAGAACATGCTATAGATAACGACAATAACATATAAAAATTGCAGGGCAATCCGAGCATATTTACGGGAGTTAGAGCACGGACAGACGGCCATACGGCCAGACAAACCGAAGTCATAAACACTTTTCAACTATAGGTTGGAAAGTGTTAAAAGGGAACTATAGAACTTAGATGAATAGTATTCTTTCTTTGGGTTCCAGGCTAGAAAAAAATTGTCTGCTTGTGAATAACATTCAAAACCAAGCCATTATTTAGAAAATTTACACTTCTATTTTATCTTTATATCCAGTTTTAAGTATTTTCGGGAACATGTATAGGTTATACATGAATTATTTTTTCTATTTTAATGCAATTTCATGCATATATATTTCAATTTTATTTCTAAAAAGAAAAATGTTAATTTTAATTAATAAGTAAGAATTTTCTAATACAGTACTTATCGAATGGTAATTCGTACAAACTAAATCTAAAGAATTTTACGCATGCACTTGCCTTTATTTGTGTAGCATCAAGTGATGCAATATGTAAACAAACGGGCTAGCCGCTACTTTTACGTCACGTGATTCCCAGTGTGATGTCACATGAATATTGTCCCTTTTGTAAGTCTACAGTTAGATGACCCGAAGACTTTGAGTGACAGAAATTTTACACAACTATACGCTATCCCCAGGGCAAAATTATATTCTGTATAGCCTGCTCTATTGTTGACTATATACATAAACAAAAGTATGCAGGATATTTTTTGAGAGATTGGGGGGAGGATACCGAGTCTTCTGTCCCGTGGCATTTACCACCTCAGCAACTTATAAGTACGCACCCCCCTCTCTTCCTTTCCGTATGGCACAGAAGATCGCATCATTCAATGAAACATATTTTAATTATTCATGTGCAATTCTATTAAACCTTTGACGATGAGTGTCTTTTATAGAATATTTAATCTTTTATCACTGGTTTTTAAAAATAGAAATGTTTGCTTAAGCTTAATTTAATCTCAGGGATGTTTCGATTAAAAAAAAAAAAAAAAGCAAAATTTTCAATTAAAAATTACTGGTAGGAATAATCAAGCCTTCTGGGGATCTTATATGCGTCACGTGGATGTGATGTTCACCACAAAGGTTCACAAAAAAATAATTTTCCCCGCTCAGCAACGCGGGAAACATTTACGAATTAATTTTTAAACATAAAAGCATGGCACCTGCAGGCATGATTTTTGAAGTGTAATCGAGTAGCTTTTTTTCATTTTTCGATAAAAGAATTACAGCTTGAATTATAAGCGATAATTCATGACAGTAGTTTTTTTTTTTTTCTTTTCCAACTAAGTTGCGTCGGAAAATTTAGTTCAAAACGCTGATTTTGACAGTATTATTGGAAAGATCTTATGCCTTTATCGAAAAATGGAAAAATTTCAATGACATAGTTTTTGAATAAGAACAGCTGTCAATTTCATGCAATTTGCAAGTAAAATTGAATTAAAAAATGTATCAACAGTTTGTATTTACCACCTTAATAAATAAAAAAGAAAACTGCCCAGTTAACTGACGGCATTGAGCTCACAGGCTATTCACACTAACTGTAAATTATTTCTTATTTCAAAGAATTTGAAATAAGCCCTCGAAAAATGAAGAAATCGACAATATATTAAGAGGGGGGAACCATCCCCCGTTTCTCCTTCTTATAATTAACCAATGAACCCATAAAACTAATCAGAGAAGCGCCTTACCACAATGAACCTATATACAAAATTTGAAAAAATCGGATAATTCTGCATGAAAAATCCATTTATCTAAATTAAGGGGGGGGTAGCCCCCCGTCCCCCCTTTATACTTAACTAAAGAACCCCCAAAACTAATCAGAGAAGCGCCTTATCACAATGAACATATATATAAAATTTGAAGAAAATCGGATAATTCTGCTTAAAAAGCCCATTTATCTATATCAAGGGGGGTTAGTCCCCCCGTTCCCCCCCTTTATACTTTACCAGTGAACCCCCAAAACTAATCAGGGAAGTGCCTTACCACAATGAGCCTATATACAAAATTTGGAGTAAATTGGATAATTCTGCATGAAAAACCCATTTATCAAAATTAAGGGGGGGGGTAGCCCCCGATTCCCTCCTTTGCACTTCACCAATGAATCCCCAAAACTAATCAGGGAAGCCCCTTACCACAATGAGCCCATATAGAAAGTTTGAAAAAAATCGGATAACTCTGCATGAAAAAAATAATTTATCTAAAATAAGGGGGGAGGTTTAACCCCCCCCCCCCGTTACCCCCTTTATACTTAACCTATGAACCCCCAAAACTAATCAGGAAAGAACCTTATCACAATGAACCTATATACAAAATTTGAAGAAAATTGGATAATTCTGCATGAAAAAACCATTTATCCAAATTAAGGGGGGTTAGCCCCCCGTTCCCCCCCCCCTTTATAGTTAACCAATCAATCCCCAAAACTAATCAGGGAAGCGCCTTATCACAAGGAACCTATAAACAAAATTGGAAGAAAATCGGATAACTCTGCATGAAAAATTCATTTATCTAAATTAAGGGGGAGGATCCCCCCCCCTGTTACCCCCTTTATACTTAACCTATGAACCCCCAAAACTAATCAGGAAAGAACCTTATCACAATGAACCTATATACAAAATTTGAAGAAAATTGGACAATTCTGCATGAAAAAAAAAACCATTTATCTTAATTAAGGGGGGGTTAGCCCCCCCCGTTCCCCCCTTTATAGTTAAACAATCAATCCCCAAAACTAATCAGGGAAGCGCCTTATCACAAGGAACCTATAAACAAAATTGGAAACAAAACGGTTATTTCTGTCAAGAGTTATCGCGTTACGTACGTACATACATACATACAGAACGGGCGGGCACATAAGCTCTCAGGCTTTGATAGCCTGTGAGCTAAAAAGTGAGATTTTTCGTCAGTAATGTGTTCATGAGTTCCATATGACTTTCGTCTTTGGTTTGTTCTTGACGTTTATACATTTCGGAGTAAAATATTATAATCTTACGGCTGTAAAAGTTTAAGCAAATGTAAATAAGTTTATTATTAATATTCCATCTTATGTAGAAATTGAAATTATTGTGTTTATAGTTTAAGCAAAATTAGGGTTGTACCGCTCTTCCCAATATCCTCTTACTTACATTATTTTTCTCAATACATTATTTTTTTTTAAAAAAAAGAGACAATGCTACAAGCAAATGTCAAATTACAAATTTGAGTTTTCTTTTCCCTTCAAAACATTTAAGCGTATGCTTCGTTTTTTCTGTAACAGCTTTATTTTTTTTTTATTTTTTTTTTTTATTTTTTTTTTAAAGAAGTTATTCTTATGACATTGTACTATTTCGTATTTTTTGTAAAATATAACACTTTAATAAACGTTCACTCTCCTTAATAACTCTTTTGCTAAAGAGAAGTGCTATGCTTTAATATTCTTAATATATTTCATATTTGATTGATTATTTCTTTATTCCTTACAATAAATGCAAAACTACAATGTTAATGTTACTTTTTTTTGGAATGTTTTTGAATTGTCCACATTTGTTTACCCTATGTTTCGACCACCTTATTTTTTTGGAAATGATATCGCTCGTTCAAACATTTGTCGTTCGTTTTGTTCCACGCAGACGAAAAAAAGTTTCAAAAGTAAATCGCATTCGAAAATATTTCAGCAACTAAAACAAAAAGAAAATACTCCAAGAAGAACAGATTCCAAGGAGGGAAGAGAAAACTTTCAATTTTGTTTTTTTCTTCTAGCTTTCTGAAATGGCGCTCTGAATGAATAACAACGTAACCACTTATTCCCAGCAACGCATAAATCATTCCGGGCAAGCTTCATCTCAAATAGACAAAAGGAATTCGGGTTCTTAATCGACATTTCATTCCACATTCCATCACCTGAGAAAGGTGGTAGCCGTTGCGATACGGTTAAGCACCGGGTTGCGCTTCTTGGGCCGGACTAATTGATCCCGCACCTGCTCCCTCATTTCACCTCCGACCTGAGCGTGACCATGGAAACAGATCCTGCCACGTGCTAGGATCGTGAAGCGGAACAAGGATCATATTAAGTTAGTGATGATTAGACGGGATTATATATACGTTGTAAAATGCTATTCTATCTGGTTAATTTGTTCAACAGTTTTGCGTGTCTTAGATTTATCCTGGGCCCTAGGCACAACATTCTTTAGGGCGCGCTTTTGCTATGATAGATCTATTTGAACTTTTAGATGCAAAAGAGGAAAGTATCGGGTTCACCACACAATTATTATTATGGCTATAAGGAGAGGATTACTATATTTGGTCAAAATAAAGCATGTTTTGGGAGAATTTCTTTCAACTAAGATAAAGATATCAACTCAGAGGTTTATACACTACTAGGGGGCTCAGCCCCCTACCCGCTAACGCTCGTCAACCCCCCGTGAATTGCAAAGCAATTCACATTGAGATCGCTTCGCTCGCTCGCTCCTTTTCATTTTTCTAGTAATTCTAGCCGGAATAAGTACTACAATAAATCATTTGTACATATGAAATTGACAATTTTTTTAATGTAAAAAAGTAATGGAAAACTCCGTTGAAAGCACAACTAAAAATGCATTTAGTTGATGCTACTAAAGGACATATAAATCATTTAAATACTATGAAAAAAAGGATCTTGGAAACATAATTAGTTTAAAACTTATTGCACCTATAATATTGTACAGCACGGCTTAAATTCGTTAAAAAAAAAAAAAAAAACCACTACGTGGTAGGA
The DNA here is from genome assembly GCA_963931845.1 of Maratus michaelseni. Classification (NCBI taxonomy): domain Eukaryota; kingdom Metazoa; phylum Arthropoda; class Arachnida; order Araneae; family Salticidae; genus Maratus; species Maratus michaelseni. The sequence goes on along the minus strand of OZ007588.1, from coordinate 42,535,661 downwards.
AGATAACTTATCATGAATGATTGTTTAAATTTCGTTCGGCATTTTATTATTCTAATTGATTATAGATTTCGGAAAAATAAATTATTTTTACTTCAATAAAACAGCAGCAGATGGCAGCAGGGGCATTCTAGAAAGTTTATATTTTATTATCTACGATTTTTTTGTGCGAGTGAAATTCGTAAATAAATTCTAAATAAGAGTTGAGATTTAATTTGAAATTAACAATATTACTCATAATTAAAATGAGGAATCATCTCAGACGCTTTGGATTACGTTCATATTATCTTAAATTTAATAATTGTAAGCTTCAGTTTCACTGCTCTGACACTGACCGCCATATTGGAGGTGGAGCTAACACAATCTTGTCTGTTCATTGGTCTGAGTTCTGGAAACTACGTTTGTTGCCAACGATAAGGTACAAATTCAGCCCTATTTCCGCGCCACGTAAGACAAATATATAGATATTTTGTGAAGTTTATACAAGTTCCGTAAATTTTTACAGTTGGAAATATTTGAAACTTATTGCTTCGCATGTCGGAGAGTATGTGCCACGCACCCAAGGCCTAGTTATCCAAAAGGCACGGGAAGCACCCCCAAAGGCACGTGAAGGGGCCCCAAAATGACTGTAAAGAGGGGCCTTCTAATTCCCATTTTAATTTTTTTTTTACATTGTATTTTTAATTTTTTGAAATTAATCAAAGAGGAAATCCATGCACTACATCAAGAAATTTATTTAACAGGGAAATATGAATGCCACCAATAGGACGTTAATTATTCATATGGCATCCTAGGTAACCGGTAAAAAAAACTAGGGTAAAAAACTAGGTAAAAAAAGTTTTTTTATGTACAAAAGAGCTTAGTTACGACCATGCCAAAAGGAATCTCAAAACAACAACAGTAATTATGATCGTAAACAATTGCCAGATAAGAAAATGTTTTAAACTGTAAATATCGGTAAAGTAAATGCATTTAATATAGGGAAAATGCGAAAACAAAACAAGAAAAAAAAAAAAAAAAGAAAACCACTTTTTGCAATCAGGAGGCTTGTCTTCTGAGAGAATTATCATCATCGCCCGTAACTCTGCGAGATCTTTGACCCCCGCGTGACTTGGAACACGTAGTGCCACGCGTTTCAGCACTAAACCAAGACACGATTTTCACATAATACCTAACAGCATTTCATAAATATTGGTTAGTCGTGGTTTTTTACGGAGGCTTTCAAATGTGGAGATTACAAAGCCCATGCACAAAACAATAAAAAAGTTTTTCCATTAAATTATGTCTCCTGAAAGAGTGTTTCATTTTGAGGTGATAATGCAGGGGTGTTTTTCGGTATGCATATTTTTTTTTTATTTCAAGAGTTTTTAGGTGCTTTCGTAATTATATAAATACGTAGCACCTGCAGTCGTCGTCTGTCCGCATATAAATGCGCAAAAATTTCCCAACTGAATAGTTTTGAAATTTAATATAGTATATAATAGTTGCAGAACTTTATCGATTCATTTCAAATTTTATGAAAATCGAATCAAAACTTAAAAAGATATTAATGAAAGTTTTCTTCATTGTATTAAATCCTGTTCTACCTAATTAATTCGATGATATCCCATGATAGGTAATGATTCTAGGTTACCATGCTGATTATGTCCTGTTTAAGATGGAGTCCTAGTCCTATTATCTCCGTATGACGGAATTTAAAAACCGAATTTGTATACTAAAATTGTTTAATTATAGCAATCCTATAATCTACCGACAGTTTTTTGGTTAGATGTTTCGGGAGAAATAGATATTAAATGGAAAAAGAGTCTCAATATGGATTTCAAGTTCTGAAATTTTCAAAGCGAGGCTTAAGTTTCCCATTGGAATTTTCACTAAATATCAACAAAAGATAAAATGTTGCCAACTTAAAATGTACTTATTTTTGCGTTATTATATGTACTATGAATAATCAGAAAATTTAGCACATCAGAAAAGAAAAGTAAAATTTCTGTTTGAAATTTGCTTGCGCTAAAATCTGTTCTTAATTATTGAAATTAGGGAGAAAAACAAAAGATGACCGTACCAAAAATGTCCTCAAAAATAACTAAATCCCAACTCTGTGAAAAGTTAGAGGAAATGAAAAAAATTTTAAATGCTATGCTGATCTTACAATGGAAATTTAGGAAATAATTATAGAAAAATTAACAAAATTTTATATATTTATTTAAAAGAATTTTGTATTAATTACAGTCAATAATTGAAATTTTAATCGTGCCAGATCTGATTATGTTACGAAGCAGGACGATGCTTTCTTTGTCAGTCCCTAACTGCTATTGTCTTTTCCATCATTCATATTTTAAGCTGGAGCTTACGAAAAATTAAGAAAATAATAATGATGATTTATTAATAAAAATGTGGTGAACTAATCCTATTTAAAATGGTTCTTGTGATACAAGAATAAGTGCAGACTGTCGCAAAGTTGCATTAAATGTTGTTGGCAATTCTGGCTTAAAGAACTAACTAATAATAATATATGGGGTTTTATTCCATTTCCCCCTACGTAGAGAATTAAATAACTGCACTATTTAAGAAAAAAAAAAAAAAAAAAAAAAAAAAAAAAATCTCAAATTGACGGAAAAAAAATTCAATTTTGGCGCCAGTGGAAAATCGTTTAATTTGCAGAAAATATCTGTATATTTCCATTAAAACAGTTCTTTTCTATAAAAAAAATATAGATTTTTTTTCTCTAAAAATTACAAAATCCACATTTTTTTACAGGAAAAAAAAGCTTTTCTTTAAAACAGTTTTTTCTGTAAAAGATGCAATATTCTTCTGTCAAAATTACACTTTTTTTTTTAACAGTGTGGGGTCTACTAGTCTCTCGATTTGCCTTTTTCCTTGGTTACTACTTACAGAATTTGAAAGAAAAATTAAAAGGATAAAGTAAACATTCCAACACATAAACTACACAAATGCCAGTATGGAGATACCGTCATGATCTCTTCTTCTTCTTCTTGACTAGAGCTAAGTATTTCAACCACTAGCTGCTACATGGGGGCTGCTCAAACTCAGGTATCTAGTTTTCTCAGTAAATAAGCTACAGTCGTAACAAAGGTACGATAATGTCCCCTCTATAATTATATTGAAACAGTTTCTTATATATCACTAACTATTTTAATTAATAAATATTAACTACATTCCAAATAAAATATCGTGTAAAATATCTCAGAACAGTGATCACACAATTATGCATTAGATCTGGGGGGAGGGGGGGGGGGGTCTTAGATTAAAATCAAATGTAATGTGACCATACTACAAGTTGATCTACTTAACTAACAGAAAATTAAAATGCAAGTAAACATTCCAACACAGAAACTACACAAATTCCAGAGATACAGTCGTGATTGCTTCTTCTTGAATAGAGCTAAGTATTTCAACCACTAGCTACTACATGGGGGCTGCTCAAACTAAGGTATTCAGTTTTCTCAGTAAATAAGCTACAGTCGTATACAAAGGTACACTAATGTCCCTTCTATAATTACATTGAAACAGTTTCTTATATATTACTATTTTAATTAATAAATATTAACAACATTCCAAGTAAAATATCGTGTAAAATTATCTCAGAACAGCGATCACACAACTATGCATTAGATCTGGGAAGATCCAGTTGCGAAAACCTTGTATAAAATAAAAAGCATATCTTGCATGTTATAATCTTGTATGTTGAATTCAACTTATCTGAGGAATGAATCACTCTTGCCTAATACGGACAACTATAATTCATCGAGCAAGACCACGCCTCTAAAAAACTGTGCTTCTCGTTCCCTCAAAATAGCCCTAATACTCTGGCCAAGTTACGCACAGCTTCTACCATGCAATTATGACTCCCGATACACAAAACAAAATAAAAAAAAACATTCTGTGCGCCCCATCTATAACTTATACCTACCTCCGGTTACTTTCCATTGCTGGCTAATTACAGGTGGTTGAAACAGAGAGACGGACGACATTACCAGAAATGTTGGGTAGCTCGGGTAGCCCCGGGGCGTCGAGAATTCTCAGTCGTCACAGGCACACCAAAAAATCAATCAGGCGGGATGTTCCAGTCACGATTCGAGATTAGGAACAATCCAGGGAGAAGACGACTTCCTTTCCTTGAGTTTGAAGTCCACAAGGGTCATAGGTGGTTGCGCGTCCTGCTCCTAACACGTGGTTAATAAATGTGTACCGATCGCTGCCACCGGAACTTGATTTCCTGATTGTCAGAATAGTGAAGAGTAATCGCACCGGTGTGTATGGGCGGATGTACGATGTAATTTGTGTCTTACAATCCTTCTTTTTCTTCCTCCTTCTTCTCCCCCTTTTGTATGAGTATATGATCTATACATGAGCTGTTGTACAATATTATATAGATAGGTTTATGTATACAAGGCCTAATTGGTACATATTCATATGCTAGATAAGCTATGTTTTAGGGCCTCGTGTGCGGGGGAGATCTCTTAAAAATCACATGTATAGAAACTGCTAATATATATCTTAACTTTATTTAGCTGCGTTTATAGAAGTATTTATAATAAACTAAAATATATTCTTAACACGTGGTTAATAAATGTGTACCGATCGTTGCCACTTCAACTTAATTTCCTGATTGTCAGAATAGTGAAGAGTAATCGCACCGGTGTGTATGGGCGGATGTACGATGTAATTTGTGTTTTACAATCCTTCTTTTTCTTCCTCCTTCTTATCCCCTCTTTGTATGAGTATATGATCTGTAGATGAGCTGCTGTACAATATTATATAGATTTATATATACAAAGCCTAATTGGTATATGTTAATATGCTAGACAAGCTATGGTTTAGGGCCTCATGTGCGGGGGAGATCTCCTTAAAAATCACATGCATAGAAACTGATAATGTATATACCTTACCTTTATTTAACTGCGTTGATAGAAGTATTTATAATAAACTAAATATAATATGATAATACTTTACTAAAAGTTGGTCTACAATATTATAGCAAATTAAAATTCTTTGTCATTTATTAATTATGATTTCAGGATCATAAAACGGTTGCGCGTTCTGCTTCTTAACACGTGGTTAATAAATGTGTACCGATCGCTGCCACCGGAACGTTATTTCCTGATTGTCAGAATAGTGAAGAATAATCGCACTATGGTGTATAATGGGCGGATGGATGATGTAATTTGTGTTTTACAATCCTCCTTTTTCTTCCCCCTTTAGTATATGATCTTTAGATGAGCTGTTGTACAATATTATATAGATTTATATATACAAGGCCTAATTGGTACATATTCATATGCTAGACAAGTTATGGTTTAGGGCCTCGTGTGCGGGGGAGATCTCCTCTTAAAAATGACATGTATAGAAACTGCTAATGTATACCTTACCTTTATTTAACTGCGTTCACAGAAGTTTGTATAATAAACTAAAATGTAATATGAGAATACTAAAAGTTGGTCTACAATATTATAGCAAATTAAAATTCTTTGTCATTTATTAATTATGACTTCAGGATCATAAAACGGTTGCGCGTTCTGCTTCTTAACACGTGGTTAACAAATGTGTACCGATCTCTGTCACTTTAACCTAATTTCCTGATTGTCGGAATAGTGAAGTTTAATCACACCGGTGTGTTATGGTTGGATTACAATGTAATTTGTGTCTTACAATCCTTCTCCCCCCCCCTCCCCCTTTATATGAGTATATGATCTTTAGATGAACTGTTGTACAATATTATATAGATTTTATGTATACAAGGCCTAATTGGTGCATATTCATATGCTAGACAAGCTATGGTTTAGGGCGTCTTGTGCGGGGGAGATCTACTCTTAAAAATCACATATATAGAAACTGCTAATGTATACCTTACCTTTATTTAACTGCGTTCATAGAAGTATTTATAATAAACTAAAATATAATGTGAGAATACTAAAAGTTGGTCCACAATATTATAGCAAATTAAAATTCTTTGTCATTTATTAATTATGACTTCAGGATCATAAAACGGTTGCGCGTTCTGCATCGACTCTCTCACCATCTTTCATCGATCGTTTCTCATCGACTTTCATTTAAAACTAGGCCGGTGAAAACTGTCTGCAACTTATCTCGTAATATAAAAATTCATTGAAAAAACAATTTTTCTTTTACATTGCAATAATTATTTTAAATTTAGAAATTTGTGTTGCTGGTTTTCTTTATTTTTTTAGCCTTTGTTTTTTTAAGCCTCGAAGGAAAATTGAAATTAAAATTATTATTGCAATATATTTTTTTTTTCAAATAATTTACTGTTACGAAATAAGTTGCATAGACAGTTTTTACGGGCCTCTATAGTTTTAACCCTTTGAGGGGCGGTGGTACATATTATATACCACCTAATTTTAATCCGATTTGAACCAGAAACTTTTAGTTAAATTTTTCCTTTTTAACTTTGACGGGAAAAGTTGAAAAATTGCTTTTCCTTATTTTGAACTAAATTCTTTTGTAAATACCGGTGTGAGTTCGACGTTACAGGAACAAAATTGCTTGCTCCGGAAAGGGTTAAACGAAAGTTGATGAATTAGGTGTTATACTTAAGCAGCCTGCTTAATGCATCTGTTTTCTGTTAGAACAAAAACGTTTGGAACCTTTTGTTTTCAGATAGTGATTACAGCATCCCATTTAATTAAAACATTTGATCAATCAACTACAAACAGTTTTCAATCTAGGGTAAACAAATTCAAGAATTTTGCTTATAACATGAAGGACACAATATGTAAAGAATTCCATATCGGTTATAGTCTCAATACTTTCCACATAAAACTATATGTACAGAATACGTAAAAATTAATTTATTTTCCGAAATATAATTATTTTTAACATCAAAACCCCATAACATATAAATCCTTAAAATTGTTGCAATTTACTCTAGGAAAGTTTATGCAACTCTTCTTAAATTTTCCTCTAATCATGCGCAGTTTACAATTAAAGATAAAATTATAACGTATAATTTAGCGATTTTACGTATAATTCAGTTGTATTTATTATGATTTAAATGTCTCGAATAATTTTTTATATCAAAATAGTGCTAATGTGAGTGGTTTGAGGTAAAAATTATATAGATATACTCGCTTAATTCCCACGACTTAAGCAGAAATGAGTTCACCTGTATAGTACAATTTACCGCAATTCACCAGACATTATTCAGAGCGTTTTTATTTCTTTATTCCTGTGAAAGTTTTACGACTAACCGCGATAATGGAGTAATTGTTGCTACTACATCCATTGCAGAGGTCATCTAGGGAAAAGGGGGGGGGGGTGTGTGGAGATATGGGAGTGGTCTCTACACCTGAGGCATCGTGTTTACCTGAAGATGGTTCCCACGCCTCGAACTTTATGGAACTATCACTTACCATGGGTCTAGTTGAAGCGGGAGTATTCATGCACCTGAGGCCAAGGTAGATAAGGTAAAAAAAAAAAAAAAAAAAAAAAAAAGGAAGTCAAATGTCCTGGGAGACTATCTCTCACTGTTTTCATGAACATTTTTCTCTTTGCTTTCTTTTCTTCGTTTTGATTTTTTTCCCCCGATAAGATATATTATAACACGTGATTGTGTTAATTTTTGAGTAATTATTCTCTTTTTTTTTTTGTATTTATTGCGTTTTTTGCCTATATTGATTAGAACTACGATATTTCAAAACAAAAAAAATGTGAGAAATACCTTTTTTCTATTCTTTGTGTGTCTTTTTAAATACTGATTGATATTTATTTTGCTTAGTAACAAAAAGTGACAATTTTCCTTAGATTTAGACTATTTTAATAAATTTAAGTATTAATTTATATATTGTATATAATATAAATTAATATAATAAATTATTTTAATAAATTATATAATATATATAATAAATTATTTTAAATAAATAAAATAACATTAGATAAAATACCTTGTAATAAAAAAAAAATAGTAATAACATTTTAAAATTGGATGAAAATTATTTTGTTTTAGCTATATACAAAAAGCAGCGTTATAAATCTTTAAATAGCAAGAAAATAAAATTTTAAACTAATTAGTCAGAAAATGCGAAAAATACCGCTTTTTTCTTCTCTTTGTGTTGTTTTGTTTTAATACTGATTGATGTTTATTTTGCTTAGTAACAAAAAGTGCCAATTTTCCGTAGATTTAGACTATTTTAATAAATTTAAGTATTAATTTATATAATGTACTATATAATATAAATTATTTTAATAAATTATATAATTTAAATAATTTATATTATAATAAATTATTTTAAATAAATAAAATAACATTAGATAAAATACCTTGTTATTAAAAAAAAATTAAATAAAACACAAATCAAGAAATACAGATGATTTTTTAACAGTTTAAGCAATGTCACCCACCTAGAATCCTTATCACAAGAGGCTAGGCGAAAACACCCGCTCGCTAATGTTAATCCTGTGGGGGAAATAATTTACGATATCTCGTTCGCATTTCAATATTTTTAAATGATTTATTTATTTTTGCATTGGATAGCTGAGGTCAGTCTCTATGCATGCTCTTTTGTATTTTTTCGATTTTGATTACAAGTTTTTTAAGATACTTTTACTTTCGGAATCGGTTTCGAGTGAAAGTATCCTCAACAAAGAAAACTGCAACAAAAATCGAAAAAGTACAAAAGAGCGTGCATAGAGACTGACCTCAGCTATCCAATGCAAAAAAAAAAAAAAAAAAAAAAAAAAAATCATTTAAAAATATTAAAGTGCGAACGAGATATCGTAAATTATTTCCCCCATAGGATTATAACATTAGCGAGCGGGTGTTTTCGTCTCAGTGAAGTAGCCTCTTAAAGCAGTTAACCCTCTAATGCCCATGGTAGCATATATGCTATAATAAGTCAAGTAATGCAAATGTAGTGGATTTTTTTATTCAGATATTCTGAATTCATACCAGAAAATCGGAATGGAAATCTTTGCTTTATTTAATGACAGACATTCAATGATTTAAAAAGAAACGAAAATTAATAATTGATATTTCTGGTGTGAATTACGATTTTCCCAATTTTGGAATTTCTAGAATACATTCTACCATGGAAATTAGAGGGTTAAAAAGAACGAAAAAGTGAATAAATTCTTCCTCCATAAGGTGAACATTTCTAAGAGATTTTCATTGATTAATTTTTCTACGTAACAGCATGAAATTGGCAGAAATGACTTCTGAAGTGATTTGGAATCAAATAGCATTTTTTATTTTTCGATAAAAGGGTTACATCTTGAGTTATAAGCGATTGCTGTTTCATGATGACATTTCTTGGGCTGTCGTGTCTGGAAATTAGAGTCAAAATGACAGCATTTTCTAAAAGATCCTTTGCATTTGTCGAAGAATGGAAAACTCTATTCTATTTCAGTTTCTAAATAAGAACATCTGTAAATTTTGTGTGTTTACGAATAGAAAGGATTCCTGGAATATGCCAGAAAGTAGTAACCAGATAGAATGTGAGAAGAACCTTAAAATTGAGAAATATTCGTGTGTTGTGCGCAAGTCGATATTACATATTAAAGGGGGGGGGGATTAAAAAATGAACAACGTATTTTAAAGCACATGTGAGTGAATTTAACTTTTTTTATTAAAATTATTATTAGGTAAAAAGAGTGTATTTATTTGGTATATTCAAGTTTTTCCTCACGCTCTAACTCGAACCTTGATTTTCGTACGTAACAGACTTACTGTTTTCGTATTAAATGGAATGGCATCACAAGAAATGACGGACGAATGCAGAAAGTAATCCGATCAGTGGCACCGTTTGTACCGTCACCGACATTCCGAAAAATGGAGAGTAAAGCTTTGGCCGATATGGTGTACACCTGCATTGTTAGTTGTGTACGAAAAACCAGCTTTGCAATGTAATGAGAGGTATTTTATACTGAATAAGAAAATTGCAATTTAAATTCAGGCAAATATATTTTTTTTATTTTTCTATACATTATCATCTCTTTTTAATTTATGTTTTTACTATTTAACCCCCTCCCCTCCCCTCCCCGCTTCGTATTTTGCAAGGTACGCCCAATCGGAAAATGCTTAAATTTTTCCTTTGACCTCTAGGAGAGGGAAAACTCCTCTAGAACCATTGATTCATTCATTGAGCAGAAAAAAACGACCGGCAATATTTACTAACTCCGTATTCTTACAACTATATTTCCTACCATATCCTCGAAGAGTAATCTCATTAAATACCTACTATACTGCCTGAGAGAGAGAGAGAAATTCAATTAAAAATCTTGACACAAGTTGATAAAATGATCGTCTATATCCAAAATCGCGCGTGAAAAAATCTGTGGAAGAATCGTATCCTACTCCCCAACATCCTCCTTTCTCACGACGGCACTCCCAAAAACATTCCATACTCTAGTTGCCATGGTAACCCCTCCCGAGATTCTCTAATACCATTGGTCAATCTGTACTGAAGGATCCTTCGCTGATTGCTCAGTCATCCATTTCTCTCCGCCTCCTGAATGATGACTGACGTCGTTGTTCTAAACACGCAATTTACTTGTTGCCGCATTCCAAACTTTGACCCTAAATTGAGCTGAATCAGTTAGTATTTAGCGAGTGTAAATGTGACAGGGCTTTTTTTCCTCATTATTTATTTTAATGTGTCCTCCATCCAACAGGATCTTTCTCTCTTTTTTCTCTTTCTTGTTACTGATATTACCTTTTATGAGAAACTAATCAGTGTTGATTGCAATTGGGACCTTGAGGGTTTTTCTCCTAAATTGTCGAATTGTTACGCTACATATCATAGATGGAACATGGGTGTTTTCTTTTCTTTTTCCAATTCCTAAAATGGCGGATGTATTTTCTGTAATTTATATGAAATGAAGATCAAGAAAATCTTAGTAAGAGTAAAGGGGTTACATGTAATTTACGTTCTGTGCTGCATCAGTAGAAGTAGATTGTGTTTTCCCCATAAATTTATACAAGACAGATTTTGAGAAATTTTAATGTGTCAGGGATATTTTTTTTTTCTCCATTATTTATTTTAATGTATCATCCATTCAACAGGATCTTTTTTCTTTTTAGTCTTTCTTTGTCACTGATACTACCTTTTATGAGAAACTAAAAATCATAACCTTGAGGGTTTTTCTCCTAAATTGTCTGATTTTACTTATTATACATGGAACATGGCTGTATTCTTCTAATTCCTAAAATGGCGGATCTATTTTCAGGAATTTAAAGAAAGGAAAATGAAGAATGTAATAGTATAAGAGTAAAGGGATATGTGTAACGTACGTTCTGAGATGCATCAGTAGTAATAGATTGGGATTTTCCGATAAATTTATACAAGACCGATTTTGAGGGTTTTAAATGTGACAAGGATTTTTTTCTCATTATTTATTTTAATGTATCCTTCATCCAACAAGATCCTTCTCTCTTTTATTTACTGATATATTACCTTTTTATGAGGAAGTAATCCGTGTGGAACCTTGAGGGTTTTTCTCCCAAATTGTTGGATTGTTTGTACCTAACATATTATACATGGAACATGGGTATGCATTCTGTTTCCAATTCCTAAAATGGCGGATGTATTTTCTGGTATTTAAAGCAAATGAAAATCAAGAAAATAATAGTAGGAGTAAGGGATACATGTAATTTATACCTCTGAGCTGCGACATTATAGAGGTAGATTGGGATTTTCCGATAACCTTATGAAAGACAAATTTTGAGAATTTTATTTAGATATTTTTAAATTTGACGGATTTTTTTTTTTTTCATTATTTTATTGCTCCACCCAAAAATATATTTTTGTTTCTCTTTCTTGTTACTGATATCATCTTATATGAGAAACTAAATTGTATTAATTGCAATCGGATCCTTGAGGATAAAGGGCAAAACTGGGAAATTTCATTAGTGGACAGTATGTAGCAGTTTTATAAGTGGCAACTTTTTTTATTTAAAAGTTCTAAACAGTAAAAAGTTATTTTCTAAGCAGTAAAAGTTATTTTGTTAAAATTTCAATTAGTATTAATCTAAAATTAAATAGCCAAAATAAATAAGTTAATATAGACATATTTCAACCAGCAAAAATAGAATCCTTTTGATGAAATGCAAAAAATTTTTACTCTTTCCTTGTAGGAAAGTGGCCATAAGTTGGCCACAGACAGACAATTTTTTTATAGCCACTTTGTTTTCATTTAGTGGCCCTGTTGCCGGTGGCTAGTGCTAATTTTGCCCTTTACTTGAGAAGATTTTTCACCTAAACTATATTAGTTATGTATGATTACATAGGTCCATAGGTGTATTATTTTTGAATACTTACTTAAATGACGGATGTATTCGTTAGAAATAAAAACAAAATTAGATAAAGAAGATGATATGCAAGAACTTAATAAATCTTCTAAGTTTCGTTGTAAATTAATAGAATCAGAATGAAATTTTCGATAAATGTATAAATACAAGACAGATTTTGATAAAAAAAAATCATTTTTGTATTTTTAAATGTGAGAAGGATATTTTTTTTTTCATTATCATATTGCTCCACCCAACAAGATCGATCTTTTTCTTTTCTCTCTTTCTTGATATATTGATATCGCCTTATGCGACACTAAACTGTGTTGATTATAATCGGAACCCTGAGGGTGTTTTCATACTAAATTGTTTGGTTATGTATGATTACACAAGTGTATTCTCTTTCAATACTCAAATGAGGGATGTTAGAAATAAAACGTTAGAAATAAAAGCAGACGAAGAAGTTAATATAATCTTCTATGTTTCGTTGTATACTTTGGTAGAAGTAGAGTGGGATTTCTGATACATTTTATACAAGACAGATTTGAGCGAAATTTTATTTTGAGATTTGTGACAGACAGACAGAGCCCACTTTAGGGACCAGCTTATATGGCTAATGGCCAGGACGAACCCCTAAGCCTATAGGGAGGGAAAAATATTACTATCCGGCGCTAGCTACATTAATTACAAGTTAAACTACAATTTTACAAAGTATAAACATTACCCAATTTTGCCACAAGGCTGGGCGAACATTAAAATTATTACAATAATTGATATTTTACATAAACTTTAGTTATAGTTATATTTATATAGCATTTTGAGATTAACATTATAATGACAATTATTTACATTTTGAATGCATTAATACGTATACAATAACATTTAGAGGTATAATATATTTTTGAAAATGATTAAATATATAATTACAATATAAAATTCAATCAATTTTATTTACACACAATAACATTTTGAAATGCACTATATACAGTAACCTCTCACCCACACGCGACACACGGCAATCATTCCTCGTCACCAGTTTCTTTTATAAAAGTAACTCCCTTACTCAAATGCAGAATTAAAAGAAAATATATATATATATATATATATATATATATTTACTGTTTAAAATAGTGGTACGAAAAAGCAACTACCGAACATCGCGCATAAGTTTTAAATGTGACAAGGTTTTTTTACTCATCATTTTATTGCTCCATTCAATAATCACTTTTGATATTTTTCTTTTCTTTTTTTCTTATTGATGATATCGCCATTTATGAGAAATTAAACTGTGTTGATTGCGATTGGAATCGTAAGGATTTTTTCGTCCTAAATTATTTGGTTATGAATGGTTACATGGGTGTATTTTTTTTTTCAATACTTGACGGATATAAGAAAAAGAAGATGATACGCAAGAAATTAATGCAATTTTCTAAGTTCTGTTATATGCATCGGTAAAAGTTGGATTTCCCATAAATTTATACAAGATGCAGACATTGGGAAATTTTCATTTTAGAATTTTTAAGTATGCCAATATAATATACGAGGGCTATCCAGAAAGTAGATTACGTTTTGGAATAAAAAATAAACAAAGTATAGGAAACAAATTTTATTATATACAGATGAAAGCCACACTCAAATACTACTTTTCTACATAGTCAACATACAAATTAAGGCATTTTTCGTAGCGATGTACGAGCTTGGAAATGCCTTCGTCGAAAAATTCGGCCGCCTGCGCCTTCAACCAACAGTTCACGTGTTTCACCCATGTTTCGTCACCAGTAACGATGCGATCGAGTAAAGAGTCACCATCCTTATGGTAAGCGTCCAAAAAGTTCAACGCTGCAGCCATTCGCTGATTTTTGTGGTCCTCTGTCAAGATTTTTGGAATCCATCTTGCACAAAACTTGTGGTAACCAAGCTTTTTGCTGATGATTTCGTGCAACAAACTTCGCGAAATTTGTGGAAAACTCAAAGAAAGTTCCGTTATTGTGAACTTATTACTGTACGCACCTCGCAGGATTTTCAATTAACGCAGACATTTCAAACCGTCACAGTATCTGAACGGAGCACAGCAAGAACCTCTCACTAGCACGGCTAGATGCCGACTGAGCTGCGCAACGCTCTGACCCCAAGATGGCCGCGCTAGCCCTGCCCCTAGCGGACACAGACGAAAACGTAATCTACTTTCTGGATAGCCCTCGTATATTTCTCATTATTCATTTTAATGTGCCTTCTATCCAACAGATTTTTTTCCCCATTAACTTGTTACTGATGCTCCTTTATAAGATTAAAACATGTTGATTGCAATCGAAACCTTGAGGGTTTTCCTTTTAATTTATTATTATTATTATTGTTGTTGTTCTTTTATATTATACATGGGTGATTTTTTTTTCTGTATTTAAATGACGGATGTAATCTCTAGAATTGAAAAGAAATAAAGATAAACAGAGGAGGGATAACTAAGCTAAATTCTTAAAAATGATCATGGATTGACTCTTAATTATAAACTTTTCATGAATTTTAGTCATTTTTCAAACGCAAAGTTAAAATGACTTTGTAATTTAATCTCATTCCCATCAGGATCCTGAATTTCGACATTTTGTTTTTCTTAATCAGATCCTGAACTGTGGGAGAAAGACCACATCGATCACTGGTTAACAAAAGTAGAAAATTACTACGGGCTCTGTCATATTGAGAGGACGCACATGCCTGGGGACGGGGAGTCTCTTTGTCGTCTTTCTGCGGACGACTTTCATAGGATCACCGGAGATCGCAGAACTGCAGAAATACTCAGCAGCTATCTGGATTGTATAAGGCAAAGCAAGCACTTCAATTGAAAATTAAACTGGCTGCTTTCTGATATATTTTTTAAGGCTGTTCTCAAATACAAACTGGCTACTTAATGACATATTTTTAAATTCATTTTTGTTTTAAAACACATGAAACTGGCAGCTGTTGTTATACAGAAACTATGTAATCGAAACATGTTTTCCATTTTGTGGTAAAGGCAGAAAATATTTCAGAAAATACTGTCAAGGTCGACATTTTGAACCAAATTCTCGACGCGCCGACGACAGCAAGAGGAAAAACGCGTTATCACGTGACACGAATTTGCTTATGACTCGATAAGTAATTTATTTATCAAAAAAGGGAATCATTTCGATTCCAAATCGCTTCAATAGTCCGTCTCGCCAACTTTATCCCTTTGCGTTTAAAAATGAGTCTGAAATTGTGTCAAAGTTTCGTGTTGTTGAGCAGGTCATTTGAGAATCGCCTAAAATTAATTTTTGTTCGCAAACGTATCAAGTTGGCATGTGCTCTTATTAAGATACTGCGTAATCTGTTTTTTTTTTGGTTAAGGCAGAAGATTTTTCAGAAAATGATATAAAAAATGGGCGTTTTGAACAGAATTTTCGGTTTGTGACAGTGCAGAAAAGGGGGGGGGGGTGCCATCTTGAGACAGCAATCGCTTATAATTTTAACGTATAACCCATTTATCGGAAAAAGAGAAAAGAGCTGTTCGATTTCAAATCACTTCAAATATCATGCTTTTATGTTTCAAAATGCGTCAGAAAGTTCCGCGTTGTTGAGCGGAAATTTTTTTAGAATCGCCTAAAATCTATACTCAAATCCAAACTCTCTATTTTCCGATATAGTTACGGATTCATTTTTATATATAAATATATTCTTCTTCAGTGCGACAAAGAGCAAAGCACAGCGTGCTAGAAAAAGTCTTGCTTTTTTTAGTACGCTGTGCTTTGTTCTTTATCACACTGAAGAAGAATCTCGCTTGTGGATTCGAAACAGCTGTTTGCTGCTTTTTCGTGTATTATTTGTGCCTTTTTAACGTTGATTTTTTGCCCTTTTTTTAATGGGACACGTGTTTGGAATAACTCTCAATAACGGTTTATAAAGCTTCTGAACTTTTTTTAAAATGTATTGCTAAATGTTGAAACATAAATGATGCGATATTACTGAGTGTAAACATATATATAATCTGTATTATCATTACAACATGCAAAGCTATATTATAAAACAAAAACATGTCCAAGCGTAACGCTGACATTATATTGACGGTCGGTGGCAACGGCCTGAACACTATATTTCGTTTCATCAAAAATTTTTTTTACTTCAAAGAATTGCAGGATTTAAATTTTTGCACCGTCGAACAGAAAAAGAAACATACTTTCAGATGAAATTTGTTTGGAAATTATATGTCAATTTACAGAGTTTTATGATTATTAAAATAATTTTCAAGCACTATTTTTTCTAATCAACTCGCTTAAATTAAACCAATTGCAGAAGATTAACACAGCTATTTGCACTTTTTACAAAGTAAACATTTCAAAATTTGTTTCCAGTATTCAATAACAAAGTTGAATCTTCACTAATAAATAAATAAAACATAAATTTAACAGACGTGTAATCGAACTAATCGCTGAAACACTGAAAGAATCAGAATAAAAAAAGTTGCTATAAATAGTGAAATCTTCGGTGATTTCTTTGTCATCCATTAACTGCTGGCATGTGGAAGTTATATAGTACGAAAATAGTATTACTTTCGTCATTCACGAAAGTAATACTATTTTTAGTAAATTAAGAAACTTTATCATTTGAATGTCTAATTGATATTTTTCATCTAATTTATTTTTCTTGTTTAATTAATCGGCAAACTAAAAATATATATATTAAATCTAAAAAAATCTATTGTTCAATTAAAGAAGAAAAAACAATTACTTATGTTCTGCACACGGGTGAACCCGTCGCTTTCTGGGTTACATGATGTAACCCGGGAATCCTGGGTTGGGTCCCCTGGTAATCATAATAGTAACTGTATAAAGAGAGAATAATTGTAAATTATTATTAGGATAACACGATAGGGTTAAATTTTGATATTGAAAATTTCATCATATTTTACTTTTCTTTCCTCCTCCATTTAACTGGGCGAGCTGATATTTTTTTTCTAGTGAATCTTTTTTTTTTTTCTTTTTTTCATATTTTTTTTTTATTTTTTTTTTTTTTAAATCACGGAAGTATTGTTATTAAATAAAGCAAAGACTGCCATTCAATTTTCTATAGTATGGATTCCGAATATCTAAATAAAAAAAATCCGCTAATTGGCAACACTGATGGTGTTTATATTCTCATGGGCAAAAAAAAGCTAAATTAGTTTGGAAACTTCCAAATGCATAACTAAACACCATCAATAACATAACTTTCCTGATGCTGTTTCATCATTGCTGCATATGGGGATAAAAAACTGCTGGCTTGTTTCCGTGCCGCAAGACAACATCGACCAAAAAACCAGTTTTACTGGCGTAGTTTGCAAAATGCATTGACAACCAATGTGTCTCAAAAGCTATACGCGATTTCTGAATGATAGGTTGCAACAATCATGTAGATATAGGTGTGTGCGTGTGTATGTATGTATTTGCGGTTATATGTTTGTATATATATATATATACATTAAAACGACCTCCAGATTTTTTTTTTTTAATATAATACAGGGATGAGATTTATCCGACTTTTGCATACCAGTATAATCTTAGAGAAAATGTTTTCTTTTTAATTCGGAACATTCTTCTATTTAGCAGAACAACATTTCCTCTAAAATTATACTGGTATGCAAATATTCGAAAAAAATCTCATCCCTGTAAATAATAAATATCTTTTAGTGAGGAGATACCACCAGTACCACGAAATACCAGCAAGACCTTTTTTTTTTTAATAACTCCATTCGAGCCTTGGCGATACATATTTTAAAATGCACAAAATAAAAGAAAATGTCGTTCAGATATATATATATATATATATATATATATATGTATATATATATGTATATTTACACACACACACACACACATATATATATATTGTTGAAATAGTAAATATTATTTTTTTTTTAATGAAAAGTACCATTGGCACCCAAAAGGATACCGGCTTTTTACAGTTGTCCTTTTTTATTTCCTTCGCGTAGGGGCGATAGCAATTTTTAACTCTTAGGAAAAAGGAATGTTTTCCTCTTATCTGCTAGCTATGTACTTTAAAACAATGTTTTCTTCTGACATGCGCGGATATATTGGCTAATAATGAAAAAAAGGAGTCTCTAGTATGCGTTAGAACATGTCTTTGTCTAGCCTTATCCAAATTTGCAAACCTCTACATGCAATAGATCTCCTCAGCCAATAACACACACACATACACACAAATATATTTTATTCATATAGATCTATTCTCTCCTTGTTATTTATATTTTTATTTTAAATAATAAAAAATGCAACATTAAAATTTCATTACTGTATTTACAGATATTTTCTAAAGAAAATTTCACCTAATTAAATTTCTTGTTTTTGTATTTACAGATATCAAATTTTCACCCCAATCTTCATTGGAAAATTCTGGAGGAAACGAAAACAAAAAAACATTTTTTGGTAAGTTTAATTTTTATTTTCTTACTGAAAAAGAAACTTACGAATAACAGTTTGAACGACATTTTTTAATACACAATACATTTGAACTTCTTTTTTTAAAGATCTGAAATTTTATTAACACATTTTAATATTTTCTTTCCTGTATTTCAAGAGACATTTTTAAGTAATCCTATAAATCAAAGTTTGTCTGAAGGAACAGGATTTCAATTAACAATATGAGTTGATTTAACAAAAATAATTAAAAATAATTTAATCAAATTAAAAATAACTAATTAAAAACCCCTCAGAAAACAAATATATATTTTAATTTAACTATGATTGTTTTATTTGTTTGAGAAAGAATCGGAATGGCGCATATTGATTTGGCATATGATGTTTATTTAATATTTATTTATTTATTTATTTTCTTTACAGAAGCCATAAAACAAATAGTTGGGAAAAATCCTCAAAAAAAGTCAGCCTCTCCAACAGGTAATATGAGTTTTATTGCAATAAGACTATCCTTTTATATTAAATTGACAACTACTAATTTTCGAGGTATTTCTCAATATTTTATGGCATTGTTTTTCATTCATCTATTCTAAACATAAATTTTCATATAATCATATGTTTTCTAAAGATATTTCTAATAGATACTTTACATGTTATATATTCTACAATATGACATTCAAGTTAAAACAGTTAAATTAAAAAATAATAATTCCCGTTCAACAACGCAAAATTTTCTGACAAAAATTACGATATTTACGGATTCATTTTTAAACGTAAAAGGACTAAACTTGCAGGCTATTGAACTGATTTGAAATCAGACTTTTTTTACTTACCCATCATACAGTATAGGGTAAGTCTTGTGATCGTTTTTGAAAATCGAAAAAATTATTTGACGGATTTACTCGTTCCAGACACTGGAGATTCCGAAAAACATATTTTTAGAAAAAAAAATTTTGAAGTCCGTCTATGTCTGTGTGTGTGTCTGTAAACGCTCTAAGCTTATTGAATTTCAGTAACCTCGACTATCCGGAACTATTTTTTCGGACTCTCGAAATATTCGTTCTGATAAAAGGTATATAAAATTTTCCGAAATTGTTTTTTTTTAAGGAGTGAATGTAAAAGACAATTAAAAAACATAAATTTTGCATAAAGAATGAAGTCGGGCAGATAATGAGTTGCCGAGATATTTGTAATCCTATTTTCCATACTCTTCGATTTTTCATGACCCTGTATTTCATTCAAATTTCAATTCAAAGATATATTTTAATTGAAAATGAGACGCTTAATACGACGCAGTAAACCGTTAGTTAATAGGACTATCAATTTTGGAGTTATAAGGATGTTTCTTTTACGCAATTCAGTAATACAGCATTTAAAGTTTATGACGTCATCAAGCCACGATTTTATTCGAATTACATTGCATTTTATAAATAGTTTACACATGTTTTATTTTCATATTTTATATTATGCTTATCCATGATGGATAAGTATTACAGTAACTCCCAAAAAGTTTTTTTTTTTTTTTTTTTTTTTAAATTCAGTTCAAAACGCCAAATTTGGCAGCATTTTCTGAAAGATCTTTTGCTTTTACCGAAAAATGGAAAAACTATTTAATTACATAGTTTCTAAATAAGAGCATCTGCCAATTTCATGCACTTTCGAATAAATAAATAAATAAATAAAAATCAAAAATATTTTAGAAAGTAGCCGGGTTAGATTTGAGAATAGTCTTAGAAAAAAAGAAACATTACAACTGTTTTTAGTCTTAACAGTAAGAATCATGTATATATGCAGTAAAAATACAAATATTTGGTTTTTACTCTTTGAAATAATAATAAAAAAAAAATCATAGTAATTATATATGAATAATTATATTTAGTTTAAGGCTGTTCTCAAATCCAAACTGGCTACTTTGTGACATATTTTTTTAGCTCATTTTTTCGAAAACGCATGAAATTGGCAGGTGTTGTTATACAGAAACTATGTAATCGAAACATATTTTCCATTTTTTGGTAAAGACTGTAGATATTTCATATAATGCTGTCAAAGTCGACGTTTTGAGCCAAATTCTCGCCACGCCGACGACAGCAAGCGGAAAAACATGCTATCACATGACACGAACCGCTTATAACTCGATAAGTAATTTATTAATTTATTTATCAAACAAGAGAAAACTCGTTTCGATTCCAAATCGCTTCAATAGTCAGTCCTGTCAATTTTATGCCTTTGCGTTTAAAAATGAGTCTGAAATTGTGTCAAAGTTTGGCGTTGTTGAGCAGGTCGTTTGAGAACCACCTTAATTACATATGTGTTATGAGAATCCGTTAGTGTTTCCTTTTAAGTGTCCATTTTAATTTAAAAATTCACTATGATTTTTAAACTATCATGTTTCTTCTGAATAACCTTAAAAAGTCTGTTACACTGTTAAAAATTTGCAGCAAACTGTCCAGTCATTTGACCGTTTTTATAGAAAATGGTTGCATAACCGTAATTTAACTCTATTCTGACCATAATATGGGCAATAATATAATCAGGATAGAGTTAAATTACGGTTATGTAACCATTTTCTATAAAAACGGTCAAATGACTGGACAGTTTGTTGCAAATTTTTAACAGTGTAGTTTATTTTGCTGCGCTTGAAACTGTTGTAAAAAGGTTGGGAACTCTGCAGTACCCTCAGGCAAATTAAATTCAGCCGAAGCTATTTTTTGATTTTACTTTTATTCCTCACATATAAATAAATAGAAGAAAGAATTAACATTAGACATACATAAGGTCCTTAGTGAAATTTTCTGGCCACGGTACTTGGGAAGCGGGGTACAAAAGAAAAGAAAAATAAACCAGTTTTAATCTTTTTTTTTTTCCCCTATAATATTAAATGAATTTTAAAGCTGTTCTCAAACATAAACTAGCTACTTTCTGACGTATCCCTGAATTCAGTTTTTTTCCCCGTAAACATATGAACCTTGCTCACGCCTTTCAAATTGGCTAATTATGCTAGTTAGTTAGAAACTCTGTAACTGAACAGTTTTCCTCCTTTTTTGGTAAAGGCAAAAGATCTTTCAGAAAATGCCATCAATATTGGCGTTTTGAACAAAACTTCCGGACGCAATAGCGCGGGAACACACACACACAAAAAAAAAAAAAAAAAAAAAAAAAAAAAAAAAAAAAAAAAAACCGTCGTCACACTTGAAACAACCATCGCTTATAACTTATTTTTAATTCATTTTTAGGGTTCCGTACTTAAAAAAAGTAAAAACGTAACCATTATAAGATCATTCCTGTGTCCGTCTGTCAGAGCCCTTTTTCTTGTAAACTACATGGGACGGGGAAAGTTATAAAGCCTTTTTACCCACGTATTTTCAGGTTATTAGCCATTCAGAAATATATTTAGAAAAAATTTAGGGGGGCTAATTAAGTTACTTGAAAAAGAAAAGTTTTCTTTTTGAATATCATGTGAGGTATCATCTGAAAGATCTTGTAAAATCGTATCGAACTCGAAAATATATCTTGTTTTCATTTTAGGTATTATATTTTCAGAGCGATCGTCGAAAATGCACTGCAAAATGTATGTCCCCCCTCCCCCCTCTATTTCCTAATCTACTGAAACTAAAATTATGAAAAAAATAGGGGTTGTAGGAGTTTATTTAAACCTTGCAAGAAACCTATACAGATTTTACTAGGTAAAATAGTTTTTGAGAAAAACGCATTTTTCTGTTACACACAAACTTTATTTATTGGGCGGTATCTATCAACGGACGCAGAATCATCCAAGGCTATTTGATAATGATTTTCGAAAAAATTGTCGGTAATTAGCCGAGATATTAATTAAGCTACTTGAAAAAAAAAACTTTTATGTATCGTGTAGGGTATCGTTCGAAAGATCTCGAAACACTGAACTCAAAAATATATTTGTTTTAATTTTATGTATTATATTTTCAGAGATATCGTCGAAAGTATACAGGAAAAATATATCCCCCCACCCCCTCCTATTTCCGAATCTGCTGAAACTAAAATTATGAAAAAAAAAAATAGGTGTAATAGGAGTTTATTAATTAATAAATAGTAATTAATAACTTTAGCGTAAAATTATGAAGGTTAAAACAAAAATGTTTTTAAATTAAAAAAAATAATAATAAAATAACTGTTGAATTGTTTCTCCCCGGCGGGGAATCGAACCCCGGTCTCCCGCGTGACAGGCGGGGATACTGACCACTATACTACCGAGGATAGAGGCCGCTTGCCGAAACCCGGGATCGAACCAGGGGCCTTTAGATCTTCAGTCTAACGCTCTCCGTCTTGTTTCACTTTCCGGGGCATCCTGCAGATTGCTACTGATAAAATCGATACGGATATATTTTCAGCTCCGTGACCATGAAGAAAATTTCAAAGTGCCACTGGAATTGCATCATGGAATATTTACAGTACATGGGTGCCGTAAAAGGAGGTAGCAAGGGGTAGGCCACTGTCCCACCCTGGATTTTCAGTTCTATTTAATTAAATATTTTTTTGGGCCCTCTGAAAAAAAAAAGTAAATTTAATTTTAATTTTAAGGTGTTTCTAAAATGATCTGCTCAACAACGCGAAACTTTGTCAGCTAGACTTTTCAGCTCCGTGACAATGAAGAAATTTTTAAAGTGCCATTGGGATTACATCATGTTTTTAATACATATTACATATACTATATGGGCGCAAAAATGGTCTTTTTTTCTGCAATTTTATATGTTAACAGCAGTAGTAGATTTTAATGGAAATTGTTTCTGAAAACAAAATTAAAAACCATCTGCATAAAAAGTAGAAAAAATTATGAGTAAAAATATGATTTAATTTTATAGAAAAAAATAAGAAAAAATATTTAGTAATAAGTAATACCTATAATTATAAATTATGATAAAACAATGTTGCCAATTCATCACAATTGCAGTAGCATCGCTAAATTTGGATTGTGCTTGTTGATATTATGCAACATCTATATGCACATTACGCTATCGTACGTGGCACAGAAATCGCGATTATTTGTTAATTGTTTAATGGCAACGACCGAATGAAACGCATCTCATTGGTTTTTGTATAAAAGTCCATTTGCAGGATTTTTTACATTTAACTGTTTGGTGCTGCCATCTACAGGAATAAAAGCGAAACAAACAATGATTTCTTGATTACAGTGCAATTAAATTAATTGTAGTTATAATTTGTCAACATTAACAATTAAATAGATATATTTTTATATACTTTCATTTGAAATATTGATTCTTGTAAGCATTTAATATTTATAATTTAAAAAGTGCAATTAGCAATATAAAATTTAAAATGTAAACAAAGCAATGATTTTTAAAAAGGAATTTTTAGTAAAAAGGGAAAAGTAAATGTAATTATTTTCCCTGACCGTTTCATTTTTTAAACGTAACTGTTATACTTTTGAAATTTAGCTCTTATTTAATTTTTTTACAAGTTTTTAGTATAAATAAATATTATTCAGTCTTTTTTTTATGAAGTCCACTCTACTGTTATGTTTTTCAATAACAGTCTACCCGGGCAATGCCGGACGGGTCAGCTAGTAAAAAATAATCCTGTTCAAAGTGGATTTGACAAAATTTCAAAATCAACGCATTTGAAATAGCGTTGACCCAATAAATGACTAAGTAACAAATTTATACAACTGATATTAAAAATTATTTATTGCGAATTGATTAAAAACTATACTTTATGTTAATTTCTAATAACATTTAACTTTAACTTTTTTTCTTTTCTTTTCAAAAATCGGCTTTTTCCACTTTTAAAATCAACGAGTCATATCATGATACATCTCTGAAATATTTACAAGCTTTTACTTAATGCTGTTCTCAAATCCAAAGGGGATACTTTCAGATACATTTTATAATTCATTTTTGTTCAGAAACGCAAGGAATGGACAGGTGTTCTTATTCAGAAACTATGTAATCGAAACATGTATTCACTTTTTTGATAAAGGCAGAAGATCTTTCACAAAATACTGTCAAAGTCGACGTTTTGAAACGAATTCCTGCCCACGGCACCGTGAGCAAGGTGAAAAAAGTGTTGTCACATGACACGAATCGTTTATAACTCGATAAGTAACCTATTTATCAAAAAATGTTAAATTCATTTCGATTCCAAATCGCTTCAATAATCAGGCCTGCCAATTTTTTGTGATTGCGTTTACAAATGAGCCGGAAAATGTGTCAAAGTTTCGCGTTGTTGAGCAGGTCATTTGAGAACCACCTTAGGGGCTGTACATAAATGATGTCACACTTTTCTTCAATATTTTTTATCCCCCTCCCCCCCCTTAGTCACAAAGTGTCACACTTCACCATACCCCCCCCCCCCCTCCTTGTCACATGTCACGCTATATTACATAGACATATACTTGAAGTTCAGAAACAAAGCACTACGTTATAGATCATCATGTTTCAAATTTTATTTTTCAACTTTAACTATAAGTTTTAATGACATTTGTGAGCATAACAAACAAACAAAAAAATATTCGTTTATTTTGTATAAAATAAGATTAAGGTTTACGACAAAAACATAATTAATATACAATAAAGTCGTACAATTAGTAATAAAATATTTATATATTTTTTGAAAAGAAAGGAATATAAGTGAAAACAAATCACGTGAAAGTTGTTTTAGTCCGATTAAAAAATACACTCAAATTCTGGTAATTTCAAAATAACTTCAAAATTTAATCTGCTGATTTTAATGATTTTATTTTAACGAAAATGTGTGATGTCACACTTCTTCTTACCCCCTCCAACCCCCTTGTCACAAACTGTCACAATTTCATGAAACCCCCTCGAAGCGTGACATCATTTATGGACGGCCCCTTAACTTGCTTTGTATATCCATTCGGATCAAATCTTGAATCCAATTTTAACACACTTCCTGTGCTACAAATTGACCGAATTTTTGGTAGTTTGACGTATTTCCGGTGACAATACAATATTCTATAAAAAAAAAATCTGTCCTTAAGGGGCAAAAACATTTGTCCAATAACAGTACGTAAATGTCATCGCATATGTGATGACGTAAATGTCATTGGATTGTTTCAGAAATAAGCTGATATTCTTCCATTGAATCATAACATGGTTGGTAAACGTTCCGCTCACTGTGCGAATGTATGTGGGTTCGATTCCAAGCAGGACGTTGATCGATTTTTTTTCTGGCCAGGAAGCTGGCTTTAAAATTGTATACCCATTTTATTTTTTTAAACAAACTCAAGAAAAAAATCACTTGCAATTTGGAAAATGTATTTATTTGAATCAACTTTCCTTCAACATTTTTTTTCCCCTTTTTAGTACATTATAATAAATGTTATCATTGATTCATTTTTCTACATAATTTATTTGAAGTTTAATTACAAGCTTATATGTAATTTTCATTGCAGGTGGAGGTCAGATACAGCTGTGGCAATTTTTACTGGAGCTTCTCTTAGACTCAAAATATTCCTCCTACATCGGGTGGCAAGACGATAATGGAACTTTTCGTTTCTTCGACCCTGATGGGACAGCCAAACTGTGGGGCGAAAGGAAATTAAACGAGTCAAAAACCAAAAAACCCATGACTTACGAGAAACTCAGTCGCTCTCTCAGGCACTATTATGACAAAGGTATCGTTATTAAAGCAAACAATCAAAAATATACATATAAGTTTATTATTGACGGTGTACTGAGAGCGTGTTCACCCAGTGGAGTCAGCGATAGTACATTTATCTATCCAAACTTTGATCCAAATACATGTGACAACAGTTCTCCGAGAAATTTTAATTTGAATTTGCAATAGTATTTTACAAAAAGAGAGAGAGAGAGAAAACATATGTGAAACCAATTTTATGCCAGTTTTTCAACCTATTTTCGGTCATTACTTTAAAGATGCATATTTTACTAAGTAACAAAAATATTATTTTAATATGCAAATTATTTCAGGACAACTTTAAAAAGTGGTGGAGCTCAAGGCAGTACAACAAACAATTTTCGTATAATATCCAAACTTTGATCCAATTGCATGTGACAACAGTTCCCCGAGAAATTTTAACTTGAATTTGCAATAATTTTTTACAAAAAGAAAAAAAAAACTATGTGTGGAACCAATTTTACGAGAGTTTTTCAACTTATTTTCGGTAATTTCTTTAAAGATTCATATTTTACTAAATAACAACAATATTACTTTAATATACAAGTTATTTCAGCACAACTTTAAAAACTTTAAAAGGTGGTGGAGCTCCACGGCACTACAACAAACAATTTTCGTATATATATCCAAACTTTGATCCAATTGCATGTGACAACAGTTCCCCGAGAAATTTTAACTTGAATTTGCAATAATTTTTTTCAAAGAGAAAAAAAAAATCATATGTGGAACCAATTTTACGCAAGTTTTTCAACCTATTTTTGGTCATTTCTTTAAAGATGGTTATTTTACTAAATAACAATATTATTTTAATATACAAGTTATTTCAGGACAACTTTAAAAACTTTAAAGGGTGGTGGAGCTCACGGCACTACAACAAACAATTTTCGTATATATATCCAAACTTTGATCCAATTGCATGTGACAACAGTTCCCCGAGAAATTTTAACTTGAATTTGCAATAATTTTTTTCAAAGAGAAAAAAAAAAATCATATGTGGAACCAATTTTACGCAAGTTTTTCAACCTATTTTTGGTCATTTCTTTAAAGATGCATATTTTACTAAGTAACAATATTATTTTAATATACAAGTTATTTCAGGACAACTTTAAAAGGTGGTGGAGCTCACGGCTCTACAACAAACAATTTTCGTATGATATCCAAACTTTGATCCAAATGCATGTGACAACAGTTCCCCGAGAAATTTTAACTTTAATTTGCAATAATTTTTTTCAAAGAGAAAAAAAAAATCATATGTGGAACCAATTTTACGCACGTTTTTCAACCTATTTTCGGTCATTTCTTTAAAGATGCATATTTTACTAAATAACAACAATATTACATTAATATACAAATTATTTCAGGACAACTTTAAAACCTTTAAAAGGTGGGAGCTGAGCTCACGGCACTACAGCAAACAATTTTCGTATATATATCCAAACTTTGATCCAATTGCATGTGACAACAGTTCCCCGAGAAATTTTAACTTGAATTTGCAATAATTTTTTACAAAAAGAAAAAAAACTTCTATGTGTGGAACCAATTATACGCTCCTGATTTTTGGTCAGAAATTTAACTGTAATGAAGATGGTTTAACGATATTTAAAACAAAATTATTTGCTGTGTGGAAAATGCAATAAAATATCAAAAAGTACATACTGCAATTTGGTCTGTGCACCTCATGGGCCACTGGCTTTTAAAGGAAATTATTGAAAATTCAAGTAAAAAGTAGATAATTTCTTTTATGATATTAGTTGCATTCCGAAAAGTGGATAGTCTAATTTATGGATAGTTGCCATTTCCAACAACATAAAGGGACAATATCACGATATGTGGAGAAAGTAGTCGCCATCCGTATCCAATAAGCACTAAATTGGACGATCCACTTTTCGAAGTGTTGTAGTTGACATTTACATTACGATACACAAACCGAATTACTGTTGCGCTTCTACACTTTTCCTGATTTCATCGCATTTTGAACACAATGAATTAAATCTGTTGTCAGTGTCGTTATAAAATATCTGGAATCAGATTGGAGAGAAGCACTTTGTATTTTTGACTGAATAATAACTAGAATGAGACTCTGGTTTTCCATACAAAAATTGTTTATTGTAGTGTGCTCTGTCATTTCTTAAAGTTTTTTTAACATTGTACAGAAATACCCTATATGTGTAATTTCTATAAAATTAGCCTCAGCATGAAAATCTCTTCCATTTTAAAATAAAAATACAGCCTTTCAAAGTTGCGTTTAGAGGGGAAAAAATTTAATGTTTTTAAAATGTTAGATGTAACAGAGGTTATATTTAATATATATAATATATATATATTAAATATAACCTGTTACATCTAACATTTTAAAAACATTAAATTTTTTCCCCTCTAAACACAACTTTGAAAGGCTGTATTTTTATTTTAAAATGGAAGAGATAATATATATATATGGATAGAGATAATATATAATGGAAGATTAAATATATATATATATATATATATATATATAATCTTCATTGTATACTATACAAATAAATTTCTTGCTTACATAAATTTTACCTATTTTTATAAAATTTTAAAGAAAATGTTACCTTTAAAACAATATTCAAAGCTAAATTTGGAATAACAGAAGCTACAAAGATAATTTACATTTAGCTCAAAACTTAGAGTTATTGCTTTAGATTTTAAACATGGGAGAAACAAACTCAAAATTGCACACGATTTCTTTTCTAGAAAATATTTTCTGCTATATAAGATTACTAGTGCTTATTTATGGACACACGATTCTTATTATTTATTCTAGTACATAAAAAGGTAGTAATAGCGGTTACATGTTTCTAAGAAAAATGTAAATTTAATTATATTGAGTTAAAAAATAATATATTTTAATTCATGAGAAAAAGATTAATTAAACTATTAATTAGATTATAGCAGATAAAGATCGTGTCATTTATTCATTTAAAGTTACATATAAATCATCTGGAGAGCTTAGTCTGAGAGTTAGAAAAGGGGGAAATAATTGGAATAGATATAACTGAGAATGAGGGAACAACTGCGCTTGCGCACCCAGCGGTCCAGTTGTCGCATTAATTTTTAATAGTATTTTTCGCCTTACTTAGTCATAGACATTCTATCATTAAATTAAGGCGAAGAATTACTATTAAAAATTTTGTGGTGTCCCATCACTGTATTGAGAAAAATAAACAAAATTGGAGAGAAAAATAGTTTAAATTATTAACTAAAATAAATTTTCTAAAATAGCTAGTAAAATCTAACTAGATTTTAAATGCTGTTTCTGATTATATATAATACCAATAAATAAAGTTATGGACATGAAAAATTGGTAATATTCAAATTATTGATAATTTAAAATTGGTTTCACCCATTTTTGTCATGAGTTTTTGTTGAAGTGTAGGTTCGTTGGAAAAGGCTGGACACATTTTGTAAAAAGATCACAACTTCAAGAGAAATTGAGGAAACTCAATAATTTGCTTTGCAAAGTATTCAATAATCTTCTGAGACTTGTTAGATTCCACTGTTTTCTAGCCATGACCTTCAGACGATGCGCGGTGAAGTAGCCATGTAATGTGTCCAAACTTCTTGGATGATCCTGTATAACAAAAAGGATTTTATATTTCATGTTTTTTTTTTTAACAATATTGTTTTTTAAAATTTAATTCTATAGAAAGAAATAGAAACAATGTGATTTTGTATTTTTATCTGTCTGCGTGAAGTAACTGAACGCAGACATTCTGTTTTTATATCAGCAAGAAATTATTGAAACTCAATCGCGCTCTGTGATCCTGTTTCAGTTAATTGTGGAAGTGTTTTTGAATTATTGTTTTTAAATAGTCATTTTATTGTATTGAACAAAATTCACTATTATTGTATAAAGTTGATTTATTTAATTGAATAAAATTCATTTGTCTTATAAATGGGAATGGTTAGTTTGATTTGCCTTTTCTTTTCACATTTCACAGTATTTTAGAAAAAGACACGGTTTAAGAAAATACACAGTTTATAAAAGACAGACGTTTTATAAAAGACACAGTTTCAGTAACTTGTGGAAGTTTTCAATGTGTCTTTATTTTATCGAATAAGATTCACTATTATTGTTTAAAATTGATTTATTTGATTAAATAAAATTCACTGCTATTGCCTAAAGTTGATTTAATTGAATAAAATTATTTTGTCTTATAAACGTGGATGATTCGTTTGATTTGCCTTTATTTTTACATTTGACAGTATATTAGAACAATACACGTAAGATTTTGATCCAGAAAATTGTCCAAAAAAGAAAGAAAGAAAGAAAAAACCTTTTTAAAAAGAACAAAAACCACTTATACTTTTCAGTTCTGACGTTTACATATGCGAAAGTATCCCATTCTTTATAGAAACTATATCGATTTCATTTTCTGAAATTTTGATCCCTTCTTATAAATGTTTTTGCTTAAAAATTAAACCAATCAATCACTGCACAAATTCCAATTTCCTTATTGTTGTTCTGTTATTAATTTAATTGCAGTGCGCAGGTATGATGCGCAATAAAAAACATTCGCTCGCCTTCTCACTCCAACACTTATAATATAAATATTGTTTTTAAGGCTGTTCTGAAATCCAAACAGGCTACTTATGACACGTTTCTTAATTCATTTTTGTTCGAACACGCATGAAATTGACAGGTGCTCTTATTCAATAACTTTGTAATCAAAAGATGTTTTCCACCTTTTGGTAAAGGCAGAAGATCTTTCAGAAAATACTGTCAAAAGTCTGTGTTTTGAACCGAATTCCCGAGGCAGCGAAGCAAGAAGCCGGAAAAACGTGTCGTCACGTGACCAGAATCTCTTATACATCGCTAAGTAATCTATTTATCAAAAAATGAAAAACGTCATTTCGATTCGAAATCGCTTCCACAGTCAAGCCTGCCAATGTTATGTCTTTGCGTTTAGAAGTGAATAAGAAAAATAACGTCATTTCGATTCCAAATAGCTTCCATAGGCAGGCCTGCCAATGTTTTGCCATTGCGTTTAAAAATATGTCAGAAAGTTTCGCGTTGTTGAACAAGTCATTTGAGAACCACCTTAAACATTTCACAGCTCTTGAATGTGTCAGTTTTATAAGGTTGTTCTCAAATTCAAAATGGCTACTTTCTGATACATTTACAAAACCATTTTTAATTTTAGTTGCATGACGTCTGCAGGTGTGCTCTAATTCAGAAACTATGAAATCGAAGTAGTATTTTCCATTTTTTGATGAAGGTAAAGGATCTTTCAGAAAATGCTGTCAAAGTTGGAATTATGAGCTGAATCTCCATAGATGCGATCATCACCATTACAGCAATCACTTATAACTAAGATTCATTTATCGAAAAATGAAAACAAATGTTTGATTACAAATCACTTCAATAATCATGCTGCAAGTGCCGTGATTTAACGTTTAAAAATGAGTACTTAAATGTGTCAGAAAGTTTCGCGTTGTTGGGCGGGGAAAAGTTTTTTTTAGATCCCCGGTTCTCAAAAAACTATTTGCTCCCCGCTCAACAATACGAAGCTCTCTGACAAAATATCAGATATTATTTTTCAGTATAAAAGCATGAAATCTGAAGGTACGACAATTAATGTGTGGGATTAAGAGGTGCATAATACATAACTTCATCATAATTGAGATTCTTCAAGTACAAATACAAACATGCATGTTTAATAAAAAATAAAATATACAACTGGCTATCGAGCATACAATTAGATTATTATTACTAAACAATAACGACTTCCACTTTTTCACTAAACAGGGTGGTGCGACCATTACACTGCAAATCTTTATACACTTTTCAGAACACTTATTTTGTCACCTTTTTTAGAACACTTTGAAGCGCACTTTTTTGAATACTTCTGAGAACACTTCTTTTGTTCAGCACACTTTCTAGCGCACTTTTTGAAAGCGATGATTTCACAAGTGTGCCCAAATGTGCTCCCAATTCGTTCTCAAATGCGTTCCCAAGTTTAGATTTAACAGATATCCTGAGTTGAACACTTTCGGTACACTTTCAGAACACATTCAATAACTGCGGAACACTTTTTTGAATCAAAGTGTTCCAAATGCGTGTTCCCAATATGTGCTGGGAATTTGCAATATAAGTAACATTCCGCAGTGAATGAACAATTAGTAAATATTTTAATAGAATACTGTTTGAAAACGTTTTAGTTAATTATTCTTGCTAGATTATCATGCAGGATTTAAAAAACCCGTAATTCAGTAAAAAACAAGGAACTAGTAAGGTTATTTGTACATTATGAAACCTAAGTGTTTTTCATTTGCTGTACCTGTCCATTCATTGGAAAATTTTGCGTTTATTCACTTAGTAAGAACTGATTATTTACTTGTTATATGTATAGCTATTTATTATAACATCCCAATCAAATTAAATATAAACTTCCTTTTATTATTTTTTATTCATTTGTATATCAACACATGCATTTACACTGTCAGACACCAAAAGGTATACTGTTTATTAAAATATTATTAAAGGGGCTACATTCAGACACTTTTTTAAATTCATTTTTGTTGGGAAACGCGCTTGAAATGGACAGATGTTGTTGTTACTTAGAAATTTTGTAATCGAAACACGTTTTCCATTTTTTTAG
The DNA here is from genome assembly GCA_963931845.1 of Maratus michaelseni. NCBI lineage: Eukaryota > Metazoa > Arthropoda > Arachnida > Araneae > Salticidae > Maratus > Maratus michaelseni. The sequence goes on along the minus strand of OZ007588.1, from coordinate 42,502,701 downwards.
GAAGGGGGGGGGGTAAAGGCAGAAGATTTTTCAGAAAACACTGTCAAAGTCCGCGTTTTGAACCCAATTTCCGATGCTTCAGCGTCAGAAAGGAGAAGGACGTATTGTCACGTGACACGAATCGTTTATAATTTAATAAGTAATTTATTTATCCAAAACTGGAAAACTTATTTTGATTCCATATCGCTTCAATAGAGAAATCTACCATTTTTATGCCTTTGCGTTCAAAAATGGGTCGGAAAGCTTTGCGTTGTTCAGCAGATCATTTGAAAACCACCTTAAGTGTTCATTTGCTGTTCGAACTACCCTATACATACTTTTGCAAGCTTCTCTGAGCCTTGCCTCGAATAACAACCAAACACTTTGTGTAAAATCTATGGAACTCCCGTTTACACGGTCATCGGTCATCCTTGTGCACACTGCATATTCCTAGCACACATTGGGAACACATTTGGAATACTTTGATTCAAAAAAGTGTTCCAGTTACCTTAAGGTGTACTGAATGTGTTCCCGTATAATGTATTCCGAATATGCTCCGCTATAAAGAAAGTGTTCTGAAAGTGTACCGAAAGGCGTTCTTGCTCAGGATATCTGTTAAATCTAAACTTGGGGGCACATTTGAGAACACTTGTAAAAACATCACTTTCAAAAAGTGCGTTAGAAAGTGAGCTGAACAAAAGAAGTGTTCTCAGAAGTATTCTAAAAACTGTTCCAAAAAGTACGCTTCAAAGTGTACTAAAAAAAGGTGACAAAATAAGTGTTCTGTGAAAAGTGTATAAAGATTTGTAGTGCATTGTCACTCTTCTATATTGTGAACTCTTATAATCGTGCCTGCAGCTCATGGATATTAATATTTCATGGAGTTCATATCATTGTTGCTGTTACTTCATCTCATTATTCCCACATTAATACGATATGGAACAGAATACCGTTTTTTAATTTTTCGATAAATTCTTAAACAAAATTTTTCTCGAGTTAAAGCGATTGCTGTATGGTGGCGATCTTCTTCGAGCTAATATCCTGTATGGAAATTCAATTCATAATGGCAACTTTGGCCACATTTTCTGAAAGATCCTTTATCAAAAAATGCAAAATGCTATTCGATTTCATAGTTTTTGAATAAGAGCACCTGCCGATGTCATGTGTTTAAAATTTAAAATGATTTTGAAAATGTATTGGAAAATAAGCCACTTTGGAACTAAATACAGCTTTAATGTAAAAATCGGTATTCTAACTCGAATAGAAATCTTATAAACTTCGAAATTTAAAAATATTTTATATTAGGAATATTATATTAGCATTAAATTTCACACGGTAATGTTTATTACTCTTTGAAAATACGTTTTAAAATGAAAGAAAACTTTATTAGAAAAACAAGCATTATAGTATGTGTAATATATGGAATCTCATTCAAAGAAGATGGTTTTACTGATATTCAGTCTACATTAAATTGCATAAAGAAATTCCTACGGTATTTGCCTAATAATGTTCTTCTTTTTTAAAAACATTTATAAAAATATATGAATATGCTAAAATTTGTAATACTTTTATTATAAAAACTTATTGTAGAACGAAGCAATATATGGCCTTGTAAAATTGAAAATGTATTAAAGTTTTCGTATAATATTCAATTAGGGCTAGATTTCTCAAAAAAATCCATAAAAAATATTGCTTATTCATATGTAAAATTTCCCCTATGATATATTCTATTTTCAATTAGACATTTTTTTCGAAGTATATATAGTCTTACAAAATCTGAATTTATGAAAGTTTTCGTATGATATTCACTTACGGCTAGATTTCCCAAAGAAATCCCTAAAAATCAATGTTTATGCATATACACTGCTCAAAACAATTAAAGGATATTGCAGTTTTAGGCGGATTTTGTATCTGGGAAACTTTTTAGCTGATTGATACATGGTCGACAGACATAGTAGGTTATATGAGAATAAATTACACATGTTTGGCAGAAAAAAATGCATTTTATTGCGCATTTGTGTACAAAAGGAAAAAAACACAATTTGTGCATATGAGAAAAAAAGAATAAAAAAAGGTGTTTTCTTCAAAGAAAATCATTTTCAGTAGGGGGTATGGTTTCCACGGGCGGCCAGCAACATTGAACACCTTTGAGGCATGGACTCAATGAGGCTATTAATGACGAGTTGGAGTATTCTGCCCCACTCTTCCAGAAGAGCTCTTTCCAGTTCTTGGAGAGTTTGTGGGGGTTGTTGGCGGCCAGAAACTCGTCTTCCTAGAACGTCCCAAACGTGCTCGATTGGATTCATGTCTGGAGAACACGCTGGCCATTCCATTCGAACGATTCCTTCCTCGAAAAGGAAATCCTCCACCAGGTTTGCCCGATGTGGCCTGCAGTTATCGTCCATTAAAATGAAGTTATCTCCGATTGCTGCAGCGTAAGGGACTACAATAGGTCTGAGGATCGCATCCCTATATCGGCGACCAGTCAGAGCTCCATCTCGAATGATGTAGAGGTCAGTGCGCCCGTCAATGGAGATGCCACCATACACCAACACTCCTCCACCGCCAAATCTGACACTTTCGTGCACGAACGCAGGATTATTCCTACTGCCACGGTCCCTCCAGATGAAAATACGCCTATTATCCGGATGCACAGAAAAACGGGACTCGTCAGAAAACAGAATATTGCTCCATTCATTTCTCCTCCAGTTGACATGCTCGGTTGCCCACTCCCTGCGGTCGCGACGATGCCTTGATGTTAATCTAACACATACCATCGGTCGGCGAGCATACAGACCTACAGCATGGAGCCGGTTTCGGACAGTCTGAGTTGAAATCGTGGTGCCTGTAGCCGAGCGAAGGTGTTGTTGGAGAAGAGTAGCGTTCATGTTTCGGTGTCTCCGAGCTGTTAACGCTAAATACCGATCTTCATTGGGCGTTGTTGCCCGTCTACGACCTTGCCCTGGTCTTCGGCCTGCACATCCACTCTCCAAAAAACGGTTCCAGATCCTGGAAATGACACTTTGTGACACTCCAATGGCTTGCGCTACTTCGGCTTGAGTTTGGCCCCCTTCTAACCTACCAACAATTCTCCAAGCTTCTGAATCTGTCAAATGACTTCGCTGAGACATCGTACTCATCGAAACAAAGCAATCACTGAATGCCGATCATCCTTGTCTTCATTCTCTTTTATCCAGTTGAAAGTCAAATTTCATTCGCTGCCGCTGAAGCGACGTTTTTGACGTCGAACTCAAAATTTGCATACTCCACAGTTTGAAAACCAGAAAAATTTGCATTTGTGATTCTCTTCTTCTATTTTCGGCAAAAAAAATTTCGTTTATATCTTTATTTTATATAAAACTTCAAATATCCTTTAATTGTTTTGAGCAGTGTATATAATTTCCACTCATGTATTTTTTTAATTAGAGAAAAAAAAAGAAAGTTTTTTCGAAGCAATGTATGGTCTTATTAAAAAAAATAATAATAATGAAATTTTGAGAACGAAACTTAATACGCTGGCTAGATTTCCCGTGGAGATCCCTTAAAATCGTTTTTATTATATATCCTACTTTTCACTGATACATTCTATTTTTAGTTATAGAGAAAAGCTTTTTCGTAGCAATGTATTTTCTTACAAATGGAAATTAATGGAATTTTTTGAATGAAACTCGATTTAGGTTATAGATTTCCCATGGAAATCCCTAAAAAATGTTTATTCATATTTACAATTTCCCCTGATATATACTATTTTAAATTAGAAAGTATTTTCGAAGCAATTTATAGTCTTACAAAATCTGAATTTCTGAAAGTTTTCATATAATAATTCGCACTTAGGGCTATATTTCCCAAGGAAATTTCCAAAAATCATTGTGTATGCATATGTATAATTTCCACTGATTCTATTTCTAAATAGAAACATATAGAAAGTTTTTTAGAAGCAATGAATGGTCTTACAAAACAAAAATTAGTGAAATTTTGAGAATGAAACTCAATTTGGACTGGATTTCCTTATGATATCCCTTAAAATTGTTGTTTATTCATATATATTATTTCCACTAATCTATTCTATTTTTAATTAGAGAGAAAAGTTTTTTCGAAGCAATATATAGTCTTACAAAATCTGAATTTATGAAAGTTTTCGTATAATATTCATTTAGGGCTAGATTTCTCAAAGAAATCCCTAAAAAATCATTGTTTATGCATATGTATAATTTCCACTGATACATTCTATTTTCAATTAGAGAGAAAAAGAAAGTTTTCTCAAACAATGTATGGTCTTACAAAATGAAAATTGATGAAATTTTGAGAATCAAATTCAATTCAGCCTAGATTTTTCATGGAGATCCCTTAAAATAGTTGTTTATTATATATTTTTTCCATTGACATATTCTAATTTTTAGCTATAGAGAAAAGTTTTTTCGAAGCAATGTAATGGTCTTACAAATGAAATTTTGAGAATGAAACTCGATTCGGGCTAGATTTCCCATGGAAATCCCTAAAAATCTTTGTTTTTTCATATGTATAATTTCTACTGATATATTCTTTTTAATTAGAGAAACAAGAAAGTTTTTTCGAAGCAATGTATGGTCTTACAAAATGAAAATACAGTCGAACCTCGTTAACGCGAACACTCAAGGGGAAACTTTTTTTGTTCGTGTTAAAAGTAGTTCGTGTTATCCGAACTTAAATACATTACATACAACTGGATGGGGCAGTTGGGAACAGTTCGTGCTAAAAGTAATTCGCGTTAAGCGTGTTCGTGTTAACGAGGTTTGACTGTAATGAAATTTTAAGAATGAAACTTAATTTAAGCTAGATTTCAAACGGAAATAATATTTAAAAATCATTTTTTTTTATTCATATGAATCGGTGATTGTCGAAAGGAACTATGCCCTAATAGTAAAATTTCTTAAGTCACTTTTCAACAGTCAATTTTTAAATTTCTTCCTCCTAAATATGCATAGTACTGGGACTGAGTTCCTTTTTTCACGAAGCGGTGAATAAATATGAAAAAAAAACATTAAAATCATCTTAAAATGAGCTTTGTCAAAATAATGATTTAGTGTCTTTCAACAAACACTAATTCATCTGTATAATTTCCACTGATATGTTCTATTTTTAATTAGCGAAAAAAGAAAGTTTTATCAAAGTGGTCATGCAAAATAAAAATTAATGAAATTATTAGAATAATACTTAATTTGGGCTAGATTTTCCAAGGAAATCCCTAAAAATTTTTCGAAGCAATGTAGGTTTTGTAGAATAGAAGTTAATGAAATTTTTAGACTTTTATTCGGGCTAAATTTTACAAGGAAACCCTTAAAAATCATTGTTTATTCATATGTATAATTTCCATTAGTATATTCTATTTTAAATTAGAGGAAAAAATAATGTTTTTTTCGATGCAATGTATGGTCTTACAAATTGAAATTAATGAAATATTTAGAATAAAACTCAATTCGGGTTAGATTTCCCATGGGAATCCCTAAAAATCATTGTTTATTCACAAGTACAGTTTCCACTGACATATTCTATTTTTAATTAGAGAAAAAAAAATTCTTTCACACCCCACGCAGCCTTCGATAACAGTGAGGCAGAGTTAATTATCAGTTAGAAGATGTCGGTGTCATCATCCTTTGTGGTTTTTGGAGTCTGCATTATTGAGGGAGGTTTACTTCTTTCGTCGAAAAACGACTGCGGGTGGCATCGGCCGATTTTGAAACATGCATCAGGCGAGGTTTTTCCCGCCAATGCACAGCCCAACAAGATGTCGGGTTTTCCCATAGTTTACAGCTTAAAAAATAAATAAACCCTCATTTATTCATTCCGTATGTTGTAGTGGATATAATTAATATTCCATTTACTACAGCGGTATAAGCGAAAGACATTTGTAAACCATGTTTCACACACGTGCCTTTATGTAATACGAGAAATATCAATGTAAATGGGACATCTTAATTTAATTTAATTACCTGAATAGGCTTTTAAAAAAGGAGGATCTCAATTTTTGAATTGATTTTTTTTTTTAATGCATTTTCGCACACAAATTTCTATGTCGTTTTGTTTTTGTTTTTTTAATGCATTTTATGAACATACATTAATGATTTTCTTTCTTTCTTTTTCCGCAAATTCATACGTCTATATAAATGTTACAACTGCCGTGAAGTTTGAATGTTTTTCAAGTCAGGTTATAAATTTTCTTATTTTAAAAAAAAAAATGTCGTAGCATCAAGGCTGTTCCCAAATCCAAAGGAGCTACTTTCTAATACATTCTAAATTCATTTTTTTCTTCAGAAACAGATGGAAATTGCAGGTTTTCTTATTCAGAAACTTTTCAATCGAAACGCGTTTTACCATTTTTTTAAAGACAGAAAATCTTTCAGACCGTTGGCGTTTTGAACCGAATTTCCAGACGTGACAACTTGGGAAAGGAAAAAAAAAAACCTCTAATCGTGTGACAACAATAGTTTATAACTCGATAAATAATTTATCAAAAAGTGGAAAACACCATTCAATTCCAAATCACTTATATAGTCAGGCCTACCAATGGGCCCTTTATAGGCCGTTTAGTTCAAACATGAGTCAGAAAGTTTTGCTTTGTTGAGGAGGGAATTGGAGAACTGCCATAATACATTATCTATCTATCTATCTATATATTACGCTATCGTACGTGGCACAGAAATCGCGATTATTTATTAATTGTTTAATGGTAACGCCCGAATGAAACGCATCTCATTGGTTGGTGCTGCCATCTACAGGAATAAAAGCGAAGCAAACAACAATTTATTGATTATAGTGCAAATAAATTGTAATTATAATTTGTCAACAGTAACAATTAAATAGGTAAATTTTTATACATTTTCATTTGAAATATTGATTTTTGTAAGCATTTAATATTTATAATTGAAAAAAAAAATACAATTAGCAGTATAAAATTAAAAAGGGATTTTTAGTAAAATGGGAAAAGTAAGTGTAATAATTTTCCTTGACTGCTTCATTTTTTAAACGTAACTGTACGTTGGTTCTGAATAAGAGCACTTGTGTCAGAAAATAGCCAGTTTCATTTAACTAATGTTACAATCTTTCACACAGAAATCCGTTACTTCACCTGTAAAACCAGTTTTTCCACGATGTCACAGCTGCAGATGAGAAAAGAATATCCTCATCGAAAAGATGAACGCATTACTCCAGCATATGAAGCGGAAATTACATGCAACAATTATAGCAGCAAACAAAAAGTTGGCACAATATTTCAATTATTGGAAATATTTCCAATTAAATTCCATGATTGGTTAAATACAGCTTTTTATGTTGGAAATATACTGGATAATATTTCAATATCTTTGATATATTACCTTAACATTTATTTTTTTACGTTAGCGATTTATCTTTTTTTTTAAAACTAATATTAACTCAATATTGGAGAAATATTTTATGCTGATATGTAGCAAAAGCCCAACAATTTAGCCAAGATATAGACAAGAACTTCATTTCAGACACTTGTTGGAGCGGGTAAAGATCTTGTTGAACACAATAAATCCAGATTTTCTGTTATTTTTTCTTGCATTCATTTTTCAATTATATTTTCAAAGAAATATTTTTATCGTTATAACATAACTAAATGAAATTATTAATATATTGGTAAAACAAACGAAAACCTTCATTTAATATAAAAAATAAAAAAAAATAGAGAGAAGAAGGCAAGCATTTTTTTTATTTTTATTTTAGAAACTCGGAACAGCAATTGACCTACCCTGCCGTCCCTGACTGACGCCTTTGGATATAGATTTTCGCAATCTGCTCCCAGGGAAGAGCTTAATTTCTTTAGTAAAATTGAAATATTGTTCTACAAATGCCTCATAGTTTCTAACTCAAATATAAACTCGCCACGTTTGACCTATACATAAAAATCCTTTTTACTCATAAATGCATAAAAATTCCAAATATTATTATTCAGATTCTCAGGAAATTGGCAATGTTTATTTATTTTATTTTATTTTTTATTTTTTTTATTTATTTTTTCCTATGGAAGCATTTGTTACAAAATGCTGTTTGATGTTGATATCTTAAATTTATTTTTTCTTTATGACAAAGACGTAACGGTGATTATTAAGTAGAAATCTACTATATTTATGAAATTTCTGAACTACATTTCGATTCCGACTACATTTCTGAAACATCTTCTGCCTTTACTGAAAAATGAAAAAAAAAATATTCAGTTGCCTTGTTTCTGAATAAGAGCACTTGTGCAGAAAACAGCCAGCTTGATTTAACTAATGTTACAATCCTTCAAACAGAAACCCGTTACTTCACCTGTAAAACCAGTTTTTTCACAATGTCACAGCTGCAGATGAGAAAAAAAGAAGTTCCTCATCAAAACGATGAACGCATTACTCCAGCATAAGAAGTTGAAATTAAATGCAACAATTATAGTAGCAAACAAATGTTGGCACAATATTTCAATTATTGTAAATATTTCCAATTAAATGCTATGATTGGTTAAAAGTCTTATTAAGTTGGAAATATATAGGATAACATTTCAATATCTTAAATATATTGCCTGTACATTGGAATTGTTTTTACTGTTTTATGTTCACGAAATGATACTTTTTTAAAACCAATATTGGTTCAATATTGAAGAAATATTTTATGCTGAGATGTACCAAAAGTCCAACAATTTAGCCAATATATAGACAGGATCTTCTTTTCAGACATTTCTTGGAGAGGGTAAAGATCTTGTTGTTGAACACATTAAATCCAGAATGTCTGTTATTTTTTCTTTCATTCATATTTTAAAAGAAATATTTTTGTTGCTATAATATAACTAAATGAAATTGTTAATATATTGGTAAATCCAACGAAAACGTTCATTTATTTTTTTATTTTTTTTTAAATAGAAAAAAAGGCAATTTTTTTAATGTTTGAAACTCAGAGGACCAATTGACCTACCCTGCCGTCCCTGACTATAACGCCTTTGGATATAGATAACATTGTTGCAATTTCATCCCAGGAACCAAGTTAATTTCTTTCGTAGAATAGAAATTTTATACTATAACTGCCTCATAGTTGTTAATTCAAATATAAACCCGCTAACTTTGACCTATACATAAAAATCATTCTTACACGTAAAGGGGAAAAAATTACAAACATAATTATTCAGATTCTGAGGAAATTGGCAATGTTAACTTTCTTTCATTTCTTTCTTTTTTTCTATGGTAGCATCTGTTAGAAAATGCTGTTTGATGTCGGTATCTTGAATTTATTTTTGCTATATGACAAAGACGTAACGGTGATTATTAGGTAGAAATAGACTCTATTTAAAGGTGCATCACTTTACTGGAAAAATAAAAGAAAGAAAAAATTTGTATTTTCCTTCAACTTAATGAGACTATCTGCAATTTTCAAGCAAATATAAATAAAAATAAATTTGTACATATGCTAGAAAAATTTTCGTTATCAAGTGGGGTAAATGAGAAAAAATAAAACATACATATGGTAACTTCTCTTAATAATGTTAAATAATATTTCAAAAAATGATCAAGCATTTTTATTTTCTTCTAATAGACTGAAATTATTCATGCATCTTCAATTTGTAGCGAAACTTTTATTGTATTATTTTAGGAGTTCTCAAAGTAATATTTTTCATCGTTCAACAACGCGAAATTTTCTAGCACAATTCGGGACCCATTTTCATACGTAACATGACATTTATAGGTATGATTATAGAAGCAATTTGAAATCGAAAAATTTAATTTACAATAAATAAATTAAATCTTGAGTTATGAACGATCGTTGTTCCATTATGGCAGTATTTTTCTATTCCACCGTTGTCACATCTGGAAATTGGGCTCAAAACGCCAATTTTGACAAGGGTTTTCTGAAACATCTTCTGCCTTTATTTAAAAATGGAAAAAAACTGTTAAGTTCCATTGTTTCTGAATAAGAGCACTTGTGTCAGAAAATAGCGAACTTGATTTAACTATTGTTACAATCTTTCAAACGGAAATCCGTTACTTCATCTGTAAAACCAGTTTTTCCACAATGTCCCAGCTACAGTTGAGAAAAAAAAAAAATCCTCATCAAAACGATGAACTCCAGCATATGAAGCGGAAATTACATGCAACAAATTATAGTAGCAAACAAATAGTTGACAGGTTGACACAATATTTCAATTATTGTAAATATTTCCAATTAAATACCATGATTGGTTAAATATAGCATTTTATGTTGGAAATATATAGGATAACATTTCAATATCTTAGAAATATTGCCTTTACATAGGAAATATTTTCAATGAAATGCTAATACTACAGAAATATTCTTTTTATTGTTTTACGTTAGTGAATTTCAGCCAAGATATAGATAGGAGCGTCATTTCAGACATTTCTTGGAGCGGGTAAAAATCTTGTTGTTGAACACAATAAATCCAGATTTTCTGTTATTTTTTCTTGCATCTGTTCTTCATTCATATTTTGAAAGAAATATTTTTTTTTTGTTATAATATACCTAAATAAATTATTAATTTATTGGTAAAACAAACGAAAACGTTCATCTAATATTTAAAAAGAATAGAGAAGCAGGCAATTTTTTCTTTTCCTTTTTTTTCTTTTTCTTTCTTTTCTTTTTTTTTTATGTTTGAAACTCAGGGGTCAATTGACCTACTCTTCCGGACCTGACTGACACCTTTGAATATAGATAAAATTGTCACAATTAGTCCCCAGGGAAAAGGTTAATTTCTTTAGTAAAGTGGAAATTTTGAACTACAACCGCCTCATAGTTTTTAAGGCTGTTCTCAAATGCCAACTGTCTACTTTATGACATTTTTAAATTTATTTTTACATTTTTGTTCGAAAACGCACAAAATTAGCAGGTGTTCTTATTCTGAAACTATGTAATCGAAATACGTTTTCCATATTTTGGTGAAGGCAGAAGAGCTGTCAGAATATACTGTCAAAGTCGACGTTTTGAACTGAATTCTCGTCACGCCGCCATCAGCAAGGGGAAAAAAGCGTTATCACTTGACACGAATAGGTAATAACTCAATAAGTAATTTATTTATCAAAAAAGGGAAAACTCATTTCGATTCCAAACCGCTTCAATAGTCTGTCCTGCCAACTTTATGCCTTTGAGTTTAAAAATGTGTCTGAAATTGTGTCAGAAAATTTCGAGTTGTTGAGCAGGTCATTTGAGAACCACCTTAACTCAAATACCCGCTACATTTGACCTATACATAAAAATCCTTTTAACTCATCAAGGCATAAAAATTCCAAATATTATTATTCAGATTCTCAGAAAACTGACAATGTTTTTTTTTTTTTTCCCATGGTAGCATCTGTTAAAAAATGCTGTTTGATGGCGGTATCTTGAATTTATTTTTGCTATATGACAAAGACGTAATGGTGATTATTAGGTAGAAATCGACTCTATTTAAAGGTGCTTCACTTTACTGGTAAAATAAAAGAAAGAAAAAATTTGTATTTTCCTTCAACTTAATGAGACTATCTGCAATTTTCAAGCAAATATAAATAAAAATAAATTTGTACATATGCTAGAAAAATTTTAGTTATCAAGTAGGGTAAATGAGAAAAAATAAAACATACATATGGTAACTTCTCTTAATAATGTTAAATAATATTTCAAAAAATGATCAAGCATTTTTATTTTCTCCTAATAGACTGAAATTATTCATGCATCTTCAATTTGTAGCGAAACTTTTATTGTATTATTTTAGGAGTTCTCAAAGTAATATTTTTCATCGTTCAACAACGCGAAATTTTCTGGCACAATTCGAGACCCATTTTCATACGAACATGACATTTATAGGTATGATTATAGAAGCAATTGGAATCGAACGTTTTTATTTTATTTATGTATTTATTTATTTACGATAAATGAATTAAATCTTGAGTTATGACCGATTGTTGGTCCCTTATTGCAGATTTTGTTTTCTTTTCCAGCATCTAGATATTCGGCTCAAAACGCCAATTTTGACAAGGGTTTTCTGAAACATTTTCTGCCGTTACTGAAAAATGGGAAAAAATATTCAGCTACGTTGTTTCTGGATGAGAGCACTTGTGTCAGAAAATAGCCAGTTTGATTTAACTAATGTTACAATCTTTCAAACGGAAATCCGTTACTTCACCTGTAAAACCAGTTTTTCCACAATGTCACAGCTACAGCTGAGAAAATGAATATTCTCAACGAAAAGATGAACGTATATTACTCCAGCAAATGAAGCGGACATCACATGCAACAAATTATAGTAGTAAACAAATAGTTGACACAATATTTCAATTATTGTAAATATTTCCAATTAAATGTCATGATTGGTTAAATATAGCTTTTTATATTGGAAATATATGGGATAAAATTCCATTCTTTTAGAAATATTGCCTTTACATTGGAAATATTTTCAATGAAAGGCTAGTATTGCAGAAATATTGTTTTTATTGTTTTACGATAGCGAAATGTTTTTTTTTTTTTTTTACTAATATTGGCTCAATGTAGGGAAAATATTTTATGCTAAGATGTAGCGAAAGCCCAAAAGTTTAGCCAAAGTATGGACAGGAGCGCATAATAATATAGTTTGGATATAAATAACATTGTCGCAATTAGCTTCCAGGGAAAAGGTTAATTTCTTTAGTTGAATGAAAATTTTGTACTATAACTGCCTTATAGTTTTTAATTCAAATACAGTCGAACCTCGTTAACACGAAATTGAAGGGACTGTGAATTTTTTTCGTGTTATCCGAAATTTCGTGTTAACCGTCCTAATAGTGGGTCCATCTATGTTACATATAAAAACTAACTAAACTAATCTACAAATATATCCCTGCTCATAAAATCATAAAATAATAGTAAATAGAAAATTTCATTAACAAATTAATTATAATTTTTTAGGCAATAATAAATTTATTTTCTTGCTAATCTTTTTTTTTTTTTTTTTTTTTTTTGCCGTTATTGACGTTTGTTTAAATTTTTGTAGAGTAGTTCTTTTAGGAACGTATGGACGTCATCTAATTTGTCCAAGCATCCTGTTGCTCCATAAGAAAACGTTGTAGTGTTTTCAATGCTGTGGTAGATTCATTTAATGACACTAAACTTTTCCATTCTGTGTCAATTTCTTCATCCTCGTCCGACACTTCAATGTTATCATTTTTTTTTCAGCAATTATTTCTTCGTCTGTCATTACATTCGAAGTCAGCACTCGTCTATGCAAATGTATTCAGAAAAAACAATGTCTGAGAAAGAATTTCCCGTTTTTTGGCTACATATCTTTTTGTAGACAATTCTATGAGGCTCTTTAAATCTTGTCAGTCATCCGTTAGAACATATGAAATCGCTCGCACCGAGAGCATCAGCAAAAGCCTTTTCTTTCTCTTGCAAAACTGCAAAAGTTAAAACAATATTCTGGTTTCTTGCCTCTTTCATCCACCGCAAGAGAGCAATTTCAATTTATTCATTCTTTCTTTTACACATTCGTTTTCTTACTGGTTTGAATTGACTCACAGCATAAGCCGCTTCTATCTTTTCACGATTCTTTAAAATTGTAGAGGAGACCAATTGTAGAAGAATTGTAGGTATCCCATACTTCGCTGCATTTTCTAATATTTTCAGCACTTTATGATTAACTTCATTTTTTTTGCTTTGTGAATAAAGATATAGCTTGCTGTTTTTGGCTCATCTTTCACAGAATTCTACAGAGCAACTGCGAACAGAGTTTCAATTGTGTTAGTCAAGTAGTGAAGTAAGGATTGTCACTCTGACAGATAGGTGAATTCGGAAACTGGGTTTGAGTCACTCTCAATATAGTCAACCGGGTAATGGAACAATTACTTTTAAAAAAGAAATTCCTTCACCCAAACTTTCATTGTGGTTGATCAGTAGCTCATATGGTTAATGTGGGAACATTTGCGCACATCAGAGATCAAAGAAAAGCAGGGATTAGTCAGGAATTCAGTATTTCACGATTTTCTGAAAACCTTTTCAACTTTATCTTTTTCAAACCATGAGAAATTATCATTTTAATAAGAGGATGTGGCATATAAGTTTGAAATATAGGAAACATTGCGTAGGGATTTTTTTTTTTTTTTTTTTTTTTTTTTTTTTTTTTTACATTGGAGAGAAAAAAAAAATTCGCCTTAAGCGGGATTTTCCGAAATTTTATTTCGTGTTAAACGAAATAATTAACATTGATTTTCAGACTCATCTGACGGGACCTCAGTATTATTTCGTGTTAAGCGGTATTTCGCGTTAAGCGATTTCGTGTTAACGAGGTTCGACTGTATAAACCCGCTACTTTTGACCTATACATAAACATCCTTTTTACGCGTAAATTGGAATAAAAATTCGAAATATTATTATTCCGATTCTGAGAAAATTGGCAATGTTAACTTTCTTTCTTTTTTTCTATGGTAGCATCAGTTAGAAAATGCTGTTTGATGTCGGTATCTTGAATTTATTAAATTCCTACTATAAGCTCACACTCTCTCTATATATATCTTGTTCAAATTTTCAATCGTTAATAAAATATTTTCTATTCATCCACTCAAGTTCAAATAAATTTTTTTAAACTTGTAGTGGATGACACTTTATGTTAATACAGTTTTTTCAAATATTAATTCATTAATTAAATTTAATTAATTAATTATAGTTTTAAATGGGAGAAAAAAATTCCTCCCATTGTTTTCATAAATGAAATGAAAGATTTATCTTAAATTAGTGATGCCACAGAAATGAAATACCGCAATGATGATTATAAAATAATGTTCAATAAACATAACGTGGGACATTAATGCTGCACGGGTTTATTTTATATATTTATGATTAAAAAGTAGGAATTGATTTAATTTTTTTATTATTATTATTACTTGTTCTTGCTATATGACAAAGACGTAACGGTGATATAGGTAGAAATCGACTCTATTTAAAGGTGCATCATTTTACTGGAAAAATGAAAGAAAGAAAAAATTTGTATTTTCCTTCATCTTAATGAGACTATCTGAAATTTTTAAGCAAATAGAAATAAAAATTCA
This sequence comes from Maratus michaelseni, assembly GCA_963931845.1. Classification (NCBI taxonomy): domain Eukaryota; kingdom Metazoa; phylum Arthropoda; class Arachnida; order Araneae; family Salticidae; genus Maratus; species Maratus michaelseni. Next base: position 42,487,690 of record OZ007588.1, on the reverse strand, counting down.
TTTGTACATATGCTAGAAAAATTTTCGTTATCAAGCCAGGTAAAAGAGAAAAAGATAAAAACATACTTATGGAAACTTATCTTAATAATAATAAATAATAATTCTAGAAATGATCAAGTATTTTTATTTTCTTCTAAATTGAAATTATACATGCATCTTCAATTTGTAGCGAAACTTTCATTGTAATATTTTAGAAGTTCTCAAAGAAATATTTTTCATCGTTCAACAATGCGAAGTTTTCTGGCACATTTCGGGACCCATTTTCATACGTAACATGACATTTATAGGTATGATTATAGAAGCAATTTGAAATCGAAAAATTTAATTTACAATAAATAAATTAAATCTTGAGTTATGAACGATCGTTGTTCCATTATGGCAGTATTTTTCTATTCCACCGTTGTCACGTCTGGAAATTGGGCTCAAAACGCCAATTTTGACAAGGGTTTTCTGAAACATCTTCTGCCTTTACTTAAAAATGAAAAAAAAAAAAAAACTGTTAAGTTACATTGTTTCTGAATAAGAGCACTTGTGTCAGAAAATAGCGAACTTGATTTAACTATTGTTACAATCTTTCAAACGGAAATCCGTTACTTCATCTGTAAAACCAGTTTTTCCACAATGTCACAGCTACAGTTGAGAAAAAAAAAATCCTCATCAAAACGATGAACTCCAGCATATGAAGTGGAAATTACATGCATCAAATTATAGTAGCAAACAAATAGTTGACACAATGTTTCAATTATTGTAAATATTTCCAATTAAATACCATGATTGGTTGATTGATGATACCATTTTATGTTGGAAATATATAGGATAACATTTCAATATCTTAGAAATATTGCCTTTACATTGGAAATATTTTCAATGAAATGCTAATACTACAGAAATATTCTTTTTTATTGTTTTACGTTAGTGAATTTTAGCCAAGATATAGCTAGGAGCGTCATTTGAGACATTTCTTGGAGCGAGTAAAAATCTTGTTGTTGAACACAATAAATCCAGATATTCTGTTATTTTTTCTTGCATCTATTCTTCATTCATATTTTGAAAGAAATATTTTTATTGTTATAATATACCTAAATAAATTATTAATTTATTGGTAAAACAAACGAAAACGTTCATCTAATATTTAAAAAGAATAGAGAAGCAGGCGTTTTTTTCTTTTTTCTTTATTTTTTTTTAAATGTTTGAAACTCAGAGGGGCAATTGACCTACCGTTCCGTCCCTGACTGATGCCTTTGAATATAGATAAAATTGTCACAATTAGTCCCCAGAGAAAAGGTTAATTTCTTTTGTATAATGGAAATTTCGAACTACAACCGCCTCATAGTTTTTAACCCCTTGAAGGGCACCGGTATATTATATATACCCCTTAATTTTAATCCTAAAATGCCACAATGACACCAGAATTTTATAATCAAATTTTGAATTTATAAGGTACACGAGGAAAAGCTTTTACTTATTTAAAAATAAATTCGTTCGTGAATCCTGGTGTCAATCAATCTTTTCAATATTTTAGCTACAAGAGTACTTCCCCTGAAGGGGTTAAGGCTGTTCTCAAATGCAAACTGTCTACTTTATGACATTTTTTTATTCATTTTTGCATTTTTGTTTGATAACGCATAAAATTAACAGGTGTTCTTATTCTGAAACTATGTAACCGAAATACGTTTCCCATATTTTGGGGAAGGCAGAAGAGCTGTCAGAATATACTGTCAAAGTCGACGTTTTGAACTGAATTCTCGTCACGCCGACGCCAGCAAGGGGAAAAAAGCGTTATCACTTGACTCGAATAGCTAATAACTCAATAAGTAATTTATTTATGAAAAAAGGAAAAACTCATTTCGATTCCAAACCGCTTCAATAGTCTGTCCTGCAAATTTTATGCCTTTGCGTTTAAAAATGTGTCTGAAATTGTCAGAAAATTTCGCCTTGTTGAGCAGGTCATTTGAGAACTACCTTAACTCAAATATAAACCCGCTACATTTGACCTATATACATAAAAATCCTTTTTACTCATAAAGGCATAAAAATTCCAAATATATTGAAGGTCTATGGATCTAACACAATCTATATAGTCTGTTCATTGGTCTGAGCTCTGGAAACTACAGTTGTTTCCAAATCATAAGTTACAAATTCAGCCCTTTTTTCGCGCCACGCAAGACAAATATATATATAGATTCCAGAAATGATCGAGTATTTTTTATATTCTACTTTACTGAAATTAATCATGTATTTTCTATTTGTACAAGAGATGGGCGTTATTTAACGTAACAGAAGAAATATTAGTTACATTGACTTAAAGCTTATTATTCACTAATATATTAACAAATATCCCTGTTGATTTTCAAAAGCTCCATATGCAAAGGATTAAAAAATGAAAAAAAGAAGAAGGAACTCTGAAAATGTTTTAGGAATGCGGCACATAGTAATTAAAATAAAATTACCTCAAATTATTTTTCAACTTATAAATTTCGTCGCATTCTAAGACAAAGAAATTATGCTACCATTACTGCAGAAAAAAATCCCTGACGGTTGGTCCTATAAAAAACTTGTCAATATAAAAGTTTTAGATACTATTAAGAGGATTTATAATAAATTTAAGCGGATTTGAAACCTTGGGAATTGACGAAGTTATGAATTTTTTTCTTCTAAAACCCCCCCTTCCCCCCCCCCTTGCGGGCACTTTTTATGAAATCAAAAATCTGTCATACATAAATTTTTGGCCCTTTTCCTAGTAGTAAGAATAACTTTAAACGGATTCGCTATGTATCATAATTAAGAAGTTAGGATTTTTTTTCTGTTTTCACAAAAAGCCCCCCCCCCACCCCCCTCACCTTGGTTCGATTTTGTCCATTAACGAACTTGACCGAGATTTTATGCCCCTTGATTTTATGTATCAGTTTCGAAAAGATGCAGGAGTTGGAACCACCTACTTCGAAAAATAACTTGTTTGCAGGCGGAGCTGGCAGGGATTTTTTTTGTTTTTAATTTTTTTTTGCTATAAGGGTTGGTCCTATAAAAAACTTGTCAATATAAAAGTTTTAGATAATATTAAGAGGATTTATAATTAATTGAAGCGGATTTGATATCTTCTGAATTGACGACGGTATGAATTTTTTTCTTCTAAAACACCCCCTTCCCCCCCCCCCCCTTGGGGCCATTTTTAATGATATCAAAAATCTGTCATACATACATTTTCGGCCCTTCTTCTAGAAGTAATAATAACTTTAAACGGATTCGATACGTATCATAATTAAGAAATTATGGGGTTTTTTCTGTTTTCACAAAAAGCCCCCCCCCATCCCCCCCCTTGGTTCGATTTTGCCCATCAACGAACTGTACCGAGATTTTATGCCCCTTGATTTTATGTATCAGTTTCCAAGAGATCTGTGCAGAATTATTGCAGTTATCGTGTCCATAAAAAAGTGACATATAGATAGATAGATAGATAAAGTTTTGAACTGGGGGTGGTTTTGGGTTCTGGTAGTCATGATCGGCGTAGATCTGCAAAAATGTTTCAAAAATTCCAACTTAGGTGAGAATGTAATAGGTAGTATTTCTTACGAAATCTACCTAAAATCCCTCAAAAATGTTTAAAATGTCCTTGAAAGATTTTTTTTTTTTAAAGCGAACTCACTCTACTAACTCTTATTAAAGAACAAACCCATTTCTTTTCTATCTAACCCCACCAATAAAGTGAATAGATTTTCCTCTTTCTTTTTCTCTGTCACCATTTCCATACCCAAAACGCTGATATTTCATGTGGGGACCCGGATAAAGCCATTAGTATTTCATTCACCTGCTTGTTGATCCTGCATTCAGTCAGATAGATTCATATTATTAAAACTAGCAGGCTATGCCCGTTGCGTTGGTCGGTTTCTCTGAAGGAACCTTGAATCAAACGAAATATATCGATGAATTTCACCTTGTATTTTAAAGTATTTAAGTTCCTTTACCTGGAATGTACTTCCGCATTACTAAAAATGATTCGAACGCCATTGCGCTGTTATTTGCCACCATCACTTTTGAAATCTTCTCTTTCCAGTGATTACCCCCTACAAACAAACAAAGAAACCCACATTACTTCTTTATAATATTAGTATAGATTAAAGTTGTGTTTTATAATAAAAAATGTATGTTTTATAATCAAATAAATGTGTGTGTTTTATAATAAAATTGTGTGTGTATCATAATTAAAAACTGTATGTTATTAGTAAAATGTTAGATACTGGCAAATTAGGCCTTGGTGGATCCAGGATTAATGCTCGGTACAGGAAGATTATTAGGGATCTTCCTGGATCGTTATCAGATAACCTATTCTATTGTCCCAAGCCTGTACTATGTTTTCGAGAGTGTGAATCTAAGCGTTGTCTTACATGTCCATTAGCTGATAAGTCACAGATTTCAAATAATAACAATCTTAATTTGGTAAAATTTTGCAAAGCATACAATGTAATCTATTCATTGAAATGCAATTCGTGTAACATGGAATATATTGGACAGTCTTGTCAAAAATTACATAAGCGGCTAAATTTACATCGTTCTCATATTGATAAATATAAAAATTCTAAATATCAAACAACTCATAATATTGAATATACTCATTTCAAAAATCATGATTTTAAAAATATTACTATTAAAATACTTAAAATACAAAAAAATTTTACTGAACGACTTTTTCTAGAATCTAAATATATAAGACATTTTAATACTACATATCCTTATGGATTAAATCAATTAGTATACAAAAAATCACATCCTGTATTTTCAGATTTAACTAAATATGAAAATTATAAAAATCTTTATTCCGGATTAAATTTTTCAAACTTAAAAAAAACTTCTAGATCTGGTAGAGGTAAACATAATAACAAAAAATTCACTGATGATATTGTGATTCAACAGGAGCTTGATAATCTTGAGGCACAATTTTGTAATGATTATTGTTGGCTTGCTATAAGAAAACATGTTTTTAGTATAAAAAAGAAATATATAAACCAATATTTCAAGGTATTTAAAAAGAATCAATATTCTCCACATTTTTGTGATATCTTTTATGATATTCTACATTATAGAGCAAACCTATTAAATACAAGTCTTTCTAATAAACCTAAATATAAAACTAATAATACACAATTAATTATAAATTTTTCCAATCATGTATTTAATAATATAAATTTACATATATATAGTATAATAAACAACATTAATAATAATTTTCCAATAAAAAATTTTACCATTCACAAGACATATAAATATAATCGCACACTTGGACGTAAAATTTTTAATTACAATTCTTTTGTAAAAAATTTGGTCTCTTCAAAGAATTACCCATGTTATTGTAATGACCCAAAATATCAAAAGTATATAAATACAACACATGGTCATATCATTACTGGTGATCTTAATATTGTAGAACAACCTATTTTACAAAACTTAATGCATAATGGCACAAAATTTCGTCTTCCATATAAGTGTAATATCAAATCCATAATATTGCAGTTTATTCAAGATATTGATTTGTTTATATATAAAATTGCTGTTGATTACAATAAACCAATCGAATATTTCAGTGAATGGAGATTTTCTGTAATTGATAAATTAAAAAATGAAATTATAAAAAATTATCATCATATTACACATGCAGCTTTTAAAAACATAAATAAACATATATCAGAATTACAAAACAAATTTATAATTACTTATGTAGATAAATCTCCAAATAATTATGCTATCATTTGTAAAGAATACTATAAAGTGTTAATTCACAATGCAATCAACACAAGTAATATTTTTAATAAAACTAAATTAAATATTGAAATAAATAACAGAAAATTATTAAATTATCACAAATTACTAAAAATCAAATGTAATAATTTTAATTATCCATATCTTGTTATAATTCCAAAATTTCATAAAAATCCTATTAAATTTCGCACTGTTACCATCGGTTGTAACACATATAATAAAAATGCAAGCAATTTACTACTTAATATTTTAAAGCAGATATATGATATAACGTTAAAACATAATAACCAACATTGCCTAAAAAATAGTTTTCAACTCATTAATAAAATACATAATATCAATCCGGTAAAATTCATAAAAACATTGGATTTTAATGATTTATTTAATAACATTGATATAAAAGACTTACATAAAACAATGTGTATATTATTTAAAGAATTTAAATCTCAATTAAAATTAAAAGAACATATTTCAGTAAATTTTTTTAAAACTTTACTAAATTTTACATTGCATAATAATTACATTATATATGACAATATTATCTATAAACAATGCCAGGGAATTCCGCAGGGCGGAACCGCATCTAGTATTCTCTCTGACCTTTACTTATATTATTATGAAAGAAATATAAGTCCGAACAATGATTATGTATTTTATCGCTATATTGATGACATTATCATATTTTATTTCAATGAAAAAAATTGCACATCACCACTCAATTTTTATCCTACTCAGCTTAAATTAAGCGAAAATGATTTAATTAATAATAATATAAACTTTCTTGACTTAAAAATTAATATTACTAATAATTATAAATTAATTTTTGATATTTATGATAAGAGATTTGATTTCCCATTTAAAGTAAATATTTTTACCAATTATGCTTCATGTTTACATAAATCTGTTTATAAAAATATAATTATCAATTATCTACATCGTATAAAATACTTATGCTCAGATATAAATAAAAACAAAAATATTAGATATATTCGAGATCAAGCAAAAATATATGGATATCCAATTTTTATGATAAATTCAATCATCAACTCTTTTAAATAACATTTATTATATAATTTAAATATAAACATGGTATGTAATAAATTATTGTTTTAGTGTGCGATAACATATAACAAAAGATATAGAAAATAATAATTATAACATACATTATTACAATTATAACATATTAGGAAATTTAATATTTAATATTTGTTTGAACATTATATACACTTTATGTAGAAAATTACAAATATAACATACATAATTACAATTATAACATATTAGGAAATTTAATATTTGATTGAACATTATTTATACTTTGTATAGTTGTGATTGTGCGTTGCCGATCACCTCTGTTTAAGGTATTATTGATGTGCAGTTTTCATACATTTATAAATTAACTTATACAATAACAAATTAAATTATACAATGATAACATTGGTGATTATAACTCATATATATATATCTATTTGCAATATATATAAAAATAAATATATATAGTTTTTATTTTTGTCTATGAATAATTAAAATTAACAAGTATTTTAATTACTGCATTGCATTAATTTGATTGAAAAACAGTAGTAATACTATTAATTATCAACATAATAAATTTTGAGATATTTTGAATTGTTTATGAATTATTTAATTAGATATTTAAATTAATCTATAAATATAAAATATATTTACAATGTAGTATAAATTAAACATTAATTATTTAAAAACAAGTCTAATATATATTTAAGTAGTAGTAAAAATAAAACATTAATTATTTAATAAATGTCTATAATATCAGTGGATTAACACAGCTGGCAGCAAAAATAATTTGAATTAAAATAATATCTCTTTTACATAATATATTCTTGTTAAGAATATCTGAAATGCTGTGCAAGTTGAATTAATTCTGTGTAGATTTATTCATATAGTAGTATTATATTTTATTTGAATTTTAAGTAAAACTACAAGTTAGTATTGTTTTTTAAAGTTTATTTATATAAATAAATCTAATGAAGTGAGTATGTAACTAATAAAGTGGATATTTAACTAAATATTAATTATGAACTATTATAATACCAATAGATGGCGACACTTTACCTTTCAGGTAGTTGTAGATAATATTGTTAATATTATATTTAATTTAACTATAGAGGGAGCTATTGATTGTATATTAATTTTACTTTCAGGAATTAAAATTGGATGGAGTAATATATATTCACGGATATAAATTTGTTATAAGTGTATTAAAACCAGAATTATTTTGAGTGTTTTTGAATCATTTTGTGATTGGGTGTCATTTATGGGGTTGTTTTTTAAAAAAAGTGTGCTCTCAACTTGTCTTACAAATCATTTCTCTCAACTCGACTTAGTTAACATGTATGATGCATTGCCATGTGGATGTGAATATTATGTAGACGTTGTGACATTTTAAGGATTCTGTATAATTATTGTGAGTAAAATATTTTATCTACACTTTACGCGTTCATATTTCCAATTTTATTATTTCAAAACTGTTATCTCGTGGTAATTTAGTGAGGTGTTAATTACAGTTTTTTGGATAATCGATGTGAGTGAAATATATTGTATTTTCTTAATGGTTTTTTATTTCCTATTTAAATATTTCCAAATTTTAATATTTCCAATTGTTGTCTGGTAATAATTCAGTGTACCTGGATGATTCTACTGATCTTAGCATTATGCCAGTAGAATTATGAAACACTGAATTATTATTTAAAACACATGTGGGTGCATCCAGGCTGATGAGTACATGTGCATGTGTTTTTCCATGTCCAATTCATATTTAATTCTCATGTGGTCCAATTTTCCATTGTGTATGGTTCATATTTAATTTGTTAATCCATTTGTGTTTACTTAATTGCAACTCCAATTTATAATTTTTTTTTTTTCCCCTTTCTCTCTATTTCTTTTTTCAATATTCTTTTGGTATGAGTAAAATTTGGCCAATTACCATTGAAGCATCAGCTATGGTAATATTATGTTTGCACATGTTAATTATTAGCTATGTGGTATTCTGTATACACAGTATCATTGATTATCTCTTTGGAGATTTAAGTAGAATAGAACTTGATATGTTTTTTGAAATTCATAGATATTATAATTATTTAACATTCTATAAAATTATGCTGCATTGCGCAAATTGGTATGGAATGGTTTTTACATATTCTTTTCAATATTCTTTTCAACAATTAGCTAGTTAAAATATTGATTTTTATATGATACCATAATTTAGCCTAATTGGCTCACAAATCACTTTGATTAACTTCTGTTTGAAATACATAGTTATTATAGCTGCATTGCGCTTTTAATGGTGTATTTAATAATAATTTAATAATAATAATATTTTAGTATTACTATTATTTCCTGGTATCATTTGTTTATCTATTGAATTTTCAAGGGCATCTTTATAAAATCTTATTCAGGTTCTAATGATTTTTTTTTTTTTTTTTTTTTTTTTTTTACCAACATTAATTTTGTACTGACTTATGACTGCTAGGGGTTTTTATATTGTTGTCTTTTGATGTTAGTTTGCTTAATGGGACTTTATGTATATATGTAAATAATTTTATTATATAGCTTTATTATATTTAATCAAGTATTAAACAGTCAATCTTAATTTTTTTTTTTTTTTTTTTTTTTTTTTTTTTTTTTTTTTTTTATGGATATTCAAGTAATATTAAGATTGATTCATAACAATTTTTTTTTTTTTTAAATATGTTATAGATATATTTAATATGTATTTCTTGCAATTTTTATTGCTATCAAACAAATATGGCAGTTATTAGTAAAATGTTAGATACTGGCAAATTAGGCCTTGGTGGATCCAGGACTAATGCTCGGTACAGGAAGATTATTAGGGATCTTCCTGGATCGTTATCAGATAACCTATTCTATTGTCCCAAGCCTGTACTATGTTTTCGAGAGTGTGAATCTAAGCGTTGTCTTACATGTCCATTAGCTGATAAGTCACAGATTTCAAATAATAACAATCTTAATTTGGTAAAATTTTGCAAAGCATACAATGTAATCTATTCATTGAAATGCAATTCGTGTAACATGGAATATATTGGACAGTCTTGTCAAAAATTACATAAGCGGCTAAATTTACATCGTTCTCATATTGATAAATATAAAAATTCTAAATATCAAACAACTCATAATATTGAATATACTCATTTCAAAAATCATGATTTTAAAAATATTACTATTAAAATACTTAAAATACAAAAAAATTTTACTGAACGACTTTTTCTAGAATCTAAATATATAAGACATTTTAATACTACATATCCTTATGGATTAAATCAATTAGTATACAAAAAATCACATCCTGTATTTTCAGATTTAACTAAATATGAAAATTATAAAAATCTTTATTCCGGATTAAATTTTTCAAACTTAAAAAAAACTTCTAGATCTGGTAGAGGTAAACATAATAACAAAAAATTCACTGATGATATTGTGATTCAACAGGAGCTTGATAATCTTGAGGCACAATTTTGTAATGATTATTGTTGGCTTGCTATAAGAAAACATGTTTTTAGTATAAAAAAGAAATATATAAACCAATATTTCAAGGTATTTAAAAAGAATCAATATTCTCCACATTTTTGTGATATCTTTTATGATATTCTACATTATAGAGCAAACCTATTAAATACAAGTCTTTCTAATAAACCTAAATATAAAACTAATAATACACAATTAATTATAAATTTTTCCAATCATGTATTTAATAATATAAATTTACATATATATAGTATAATAAACAACATTAATAATAATTTTCCAATAAAAAATTTTACCATTCACAAGACATATAAATATAATCGCACACTTGGACGTAAAATTTTTAATTACAATTCTTTTGTAAAAAATTTGGTCTCTTCAAAGAATTACCCATGTTATTGTAATGACCCAAAATATCAAAAGTATATAAATACAACACATGGTCATATCATTACTGGTGATCTTAATATTGTAGAACAACCTATTTTACAAAACTTAATGCATAATGGCACAAAATTTCGTCTTCCATATAAGTGTAATATCAAATCCATAATATTGCAGTTTATTCAAGATATTGATTTGTTTATATATAAAATTGCTGTTGATTACAATAAACCAATCGAATATTTCAGTGAATGGAGATTTTCTGTAATTGATAAATTAAAAAATGAAATTATAAAAAATTATCATCATATTACACATGCAGCTTTTAAAAACATAAATAAACATATATCAGAATTACAAAACAAATTTATAATTACTTATGTAGATAAATCTCCAAATAATTATGCTATCATTTGTAAAGAATACTATAAAGTGTTAATTCACAATGCAATCAACACAAGTAATATTTTTAATAAAACTAAATTAAATATTGAAATAAATAACAGAAAATTATTAAATTATCACAAATTACTAAAAATCAAATGTAATAATTTTAATTATCCATATCTTGTTATAATTCCAAAATTTCATAAAAATCCTATTAAATTTCGCACTGTTACCATCGGTTGTAACACATATAATAAAAATGCAAGCAATTTACTACTTAATATTTTAAAGCAGATATATGATATAACGTTAAAACATAATAACCAACATTGCCTAAAAAATAGTTTTCAACTCATTAATAAAATACATAATATCAATCCGGTAAAATTCATAAAAACATTGGATTTTAATGATTTATTTAATAACATTGATATAAAAGACTTACATAAAACAATGTGTATATTATTTAAAGAATTTAAATCTCAATTAAAATTAAAAGAACATATTTCAGTAAATTTTTTTAAAACTTTACTAAATTTTACATTGCATAATAATTACATTATATATGACAATATTATCTATAAACAATGCCAGGGAATTCCGCAGGGCGGAACCGCATCTAGTATTCTCTCTGACCTTTACTTATATTATTATGAAAGAAATATAAGTCCGAACAATGATTATGTATTTTATCGCTATATTGATGACATTATCATATTTTATTTCAATGAAAAAAATTGCACATCACCACTCAATTTTTATCCTACTCAGCTTAAATTAAGCGAAAATGATTTAATTAATAATAATATAAACTTTCTTGACTTAAAAATTAATATTACTAATAATTATAAATTAATTTTTGATATTTATGATAAGAGATTTGATTTCCCATTTAAAGTAAATATTTTTACCAATTATGCTTCATGTTTACATAAATCTGTTTATAAAAATATAATTATCAATTATCTACATCGTATAAAATACTTATGCTCAGATATAAATAAAAACAAAAATATTAGATATATTCGAGATCAAGCAAAAATATATGGATATCCAATTTTTATGATAAATTCAATCATCAACTCTTTTAAATAACATTTATTATATAATTTAAATATAAACATGGTATGTAATAAATTATTGTTTTAGTGTGCGATAACATATAACAAAAGATATAGAAAATAATAATTATAACATACATTATTACAATTATAACATATTAGGAAATTTAATATTTAATATTTGTTTGAACATTATATACACTTTATGTAGAAAATTACAAATATAACATACATAATTACAATTATAACATATTAGGAAATTTAATATTTGATTGAACATTATTTATACTTTGTATAGTTGTGATTGTGCGTTGCCGATCACCTCTGTTTAAGGTATTATTGATGTGCAGTTTTCATACATTTATAAATTAACTTATACAATAACAAATTAAATTATACAATGATAACATTGGTGATTATAACTCATATATATATATCTATTTGCAATATATATAAAAATAAATATATATAGTTTTTATTTTTGTCTATGAATAATTAAAATTAACAAGTATTTTAATTACTGCATTGCATTAATTTGATTGAAAAACAGTAGTAATACTATTAATTATCAACATAATAAATTTTGAGATATTTTGAATTGTTTATGAATTATTTAATTAGATATTTAAATTAATCTATAAATATAAAATATATTTACAATGTAGTATAAATTAAACATTAATTATTTAAAAACAAGTCTAATATATATTTAAGTAGTAGTAAAAATAAAACATTAATTATTTAATAAATGTCTATAATATCAGTGGATTAACACAGCTGGCAGCAAAAATAATTTGAATTAAAATAATATCTCTTTTACATAATATATTCTTGTTAAGAATATCTGAAATGCTGTGCAAGTTGAATTAATTCTGTGTAGATTTATTCATATAGTAGTATTATATTTTATTTGAATTTTAAGTAAAACTACAAGTTAGTATTGTTTTTTAAAGTTTATTTATATAAATAAATCTAATGAAGTGAGTATGTAACTAATAAAGTGGATATTTAACTAAATATTAATTATGAACTATTATAATACCAATAGATGGCGACACTTTACCTTTCAGGTAGTTGTAGATAATATTGTTAATATTATATTTAATTTAACTATAGAGGGAGCTATTGATTGTATATTAATTTTACTTTCAGGAATTAAAATTGGATGGAGTAATATATATTCACGGATATAAATTTGTTATAAGTGTATTAAAACCAGAATTATTTTGAGTGTTTTTGAATCATTTTGTGATTGGGTGTCATTTATGGGGTTGTTTTTTAAAAAAAGTGTGCTCTCAACTTGTCTTACAAATCATTTCTCTCAACTCGACTTAGTTAACATGTATGATGCATTGCCATGTGGATGTGAATATTATGTAGACGTTGTGACATTTTAAGGATTCTGTATAATTATTGTGAGTAAAATATTTTATCTACACTTTACGCGTTCATATTTCCAATTTTATTATTTCAAAACTGTTATCTCGTGGTAATTTAGTGAGGTGTTAATTACAGTTTTTTGGATAATCGATGTGAGTGAAATATATTGTATTTTCTTAATGGTTTTTTATTTCCTATTCAAATATTTCCAAATTTTAATATTTCCAATTGTTGTCTGGTAATAATTCAGTGTACCTGGATGATTCTACTGATCTTAGCATTATGCCAGTAGAATTATGAAACACTGAATTATTATTTAAAACACATGTGGGTGTATCCAGGCTGATGAGTACATGTGCATGTGTTTTTCCATGTCCAATTCATATTTAATTCTCATGTGGTCCAATTTTCCATTGTGTATGGTTCATATTTAATTTGTTAATCCATTTGTGTTTACTTAATTGCAACTCCAATTTATAATTTTTTTTTTCCCCTTTCTCTCTATTTCTTTTTTCAATATTCTTTTGGTATGAGTAAAATTTGGCCAATTACCATTGAAGCATCAGCTATGGTAATATTATGTTTGCACATGTTAATTATTAGCTATGTGGTATTCTGTATACACAGTATCATTGATTATCTCTTTGGAGATTTAAGTAGAATAGAACTTGATATGTTTTTTGAAATACATAGATATTATAATTATATATATATATATATATATATATATATATATATAATTAAATAAACTGTTTCGACCTGTATTCGTAAATGGAGTTTTCTCACAAAATTGACGCAAAAAAAAAAAAATAAATAAATAAATAAATAAATAAAAATAAAAAATAACCCGCACCAACCCCGGTGCGTCTGCGACATCTGGTCCAGGCATAATATGGTGTTGTATTAGTATCGAGAAGCTAGATATATTTAATTCAGTCTTCTTTATATAATGCATATCTCAAATTAAACATTAAATATTAATATATGTTTGACTTTTCTTCTTTTTCCTCTGGGACAGCATATGTAATCAAATTTTGAAAGTGGCCCAATTTTCGAAAAAAAAGGTAAAAAATATTTTACATGTTTGACTACCACTATTTCCGCATGGAATTTTTATCTTATTTAATTGCAGAAATTATGTAGTTAAATAAGACAAAAATAATTGGTTGAAAATAGTGGTGTTCAAATTCAAGAATTTTGTACATCCTTCAAGGCATGTCTGCATGCTACTCGTCACAAAGTATTTGAAAATAAAGCGATCATTGGCGACTCGTGACTGGCTTTATTTGGGGCACTAAATGCATGGCTGCTAAATTTATTCTTTTCTTACCACTATTATTAAAAAGGTAATATTTAATATCATTTATTGTCAGAAAGTTCTGTCATTAAACAAAGTCAAAGTCAAACCGGGCGGGGGAAACTAAGAACCTACAACTGCCATTAAATAAGGAAAAGATATCTTGTAAAAAATGGTATGAAAATAATGTGTTTCAGGCAGGCATTTAGAGCTCCAAAAAACGAGCCGCCACTGAAAGGAATACAATTTACAGCAAAATTCCACAGCTTTACTCTAAAATGTACAAATGTGCTGTAAATAATAATAATAATAATAATAATAATAATAATAATAATAATAATAATAATAATAATAATAATAATAATAATAATAAGCAAAAGATAATGGAAATCTACAAAGCTTCTGTAAAACCTAAAAAACAAAATTGTTAAATCAACAGCAAAAAATTCTGAAAATTACAAAAGTTCTGTAAAACTTAAAAAAAAAAAAAAAAAAAAAAAAATTGCTGTTAAATTAACAGCAAAAAATGGTGAAAATCTACAAAAATTTTGTAAAATCTAAAGAACCAAACTGCTGTTAAATTAACAGCAGAAAATGCTGAAAATCTACAAAAGTTTTGTAAAATCTAAACACAAAATTACTGTTAAATTAACAGCAAAAAATGCTGAAATTCTACAAAAGTGCTGTGAAATCGAAAAAACAAAAGTGCTGTAAAATTAACAGCAAAAAACGCTGAAAATCTACAAAAGTGCTGTTAAATCTAAAAAAACAAAATTGCTGTAAATTTACAGCAAAATCTGCTGGCAGCCATATTGCCAGCATTTTTTCCTGTAAAATTACTGTGGTTTTTTTTACAGTGCATTCAAAAATATAGGCAAACAGTGACATTTTTATTTCTCTTTGAACTCCATTATGCGATTTTTTTTGCAACAATAGGATAAACAAGAGCAACAATGAGTGTATGTTAATTGATTAAATTTTAATTGATTAAATTATTTAAACAATTGTACAAAAATTTAAACAATGGGTAACAATAAGTGTCAACAATGAGTTTCAACAAAGTATCAAGAATGAGTTTCAACACTATAAAACAATTGAAGTGTTCACAAAAGTAGAAAAATTCTCATCTTTCTCAAAAGATTTTGCTACTTGTAGCGTATAAAAAGTTCTCTTGCGATTTAAAAACAATTTAATTGTGTTTATTTATTATAAAAGTGAGTTTCGATTAATTTATTATCTGTATAAAGATCTTTTAAAACCTATTAAGGTATTTTGATTCGAATATATATATTGATATTAATGATGGAATTTAAAGTGTCATCATCATTGAACATCGTAAATAAGAATTGGAATACAAACAAATTTACATCAGGGTATGCCGCTTCTCGCAGCGCAGTAAAGAAATATTTGGAAGAAAATAATTTTACATCTGTTATGCCACTAGAACGGGGTGGTTTTGGGGATGTCCTGTCAGCTATAACACCAAAAAAAGAAGCAGTTGCTATTAAAATTGTTAAAAATACTCTCTCCTGGAAAATGGAAGAGCTAATATGGCCAGTATTGGATCATGCGAATATACTTCCACTGCATGGTGTTATTGATTTAAAAGATTTGAATTTAAAACTGTATATAATGCCGAAGCACTCCACTACTTTGGATAAAATGATTAACAGCTCAGAGTTTCTAGCTGATCCTGATGGTTTGAATAGAATATGTAGATGGCTACAAAATACTGCCGAAGGGCTAGAATACTTACACCACAAAGGCTTCGTGCATTTGTATGTAAAATCCGACAATGTGCTCATATCTGCCGAAGATACAGCTATTTTATGTGATTTTTCAGGAATTAATTTGAAGAAATGCCATGTACAAGGCTCATTGCTCCTTGCATATACAGACCGCCTGAATGTTTTAGAGCTTCAGAAAAAATAGACGGTGCACAGCATTTGACATCTGGACTTATGCATTGATGTCGCTTTACGCATTGGCCCAAAACTGGTCAACCTATTACTTTGGAGATGTGTATGATTACGATACGCGGCAAACTCACATGGAACCTATGTCTTGAAAGAATATTTAAAGGTCTGAAAATTTTTAAGAGAAATATGAGGTTATCTCTTCCTTCAGTCGCACTGACAGACGAAGATCTCTGTGTAACCCATGACTTCGTTTTGACCCTGTTGCGCAATGGAATCCAAATCTCCGACCAACTGCAAGCCAAATCCTGAAACATTCTTTCTTTTCAATCGAGCATTGTCAGAATAAAATGTCTCTTAATGAAGAGTGTACTGATAAGAATGAAATAAAAATCGCAAATCCATTACTGGGAGAATGGTTGAATAAAACCAAAGAGATTCCTGTAAATTTAGGTTCCTGTGAAAAATGTGTTAAAACAGATTCAACCCATCCAGTTTTTGATGAAAATCATGTCTTAGACACGAAAAGATGTGATGTCGATGATTTGTTGACTGTAAATAGCTGTGACGATCTTCGTGCTTTGAATAAGTGTTCGGCAGAAAAGAATGAGGCAGATAATGCTCTTGTCAAAACAGCATCTCCTAAAAATAAGAAAAATATCGGCAGGATGGGTAACAAAAAAAATGGAATCGGGCTCTGAAAGGTGCAAGAAAGAATTGTGCAATTTTCATCGATTATATGGCTGAGGGGCATTGGACAGGACATTGGACAGTTTTAGGTGTTTAATGCTGAGCAACCTGGTCCGCGAAGCCTCATGTGAGGGGGAGACTAGGTCAGCATGAAGGGTTTTCTCCGTATCACAGGTCTATCTGGCCTAAGCCTGTGAGAGCCTCTTTCGCCCCCCAAAAAAGAGTGCCCTACGAGATGGTGGGAGAGGTTGACGTTCCTTCGTAGTCTTTTCTACTAACATCCCACCGGCCATAAAAAGAATCAAAATATTGGAAAATGAGTGTAATATTATGAGTGTAATATATATATATAATTTTTTTTACCCACTCGGTTTAGAAGTTAGCGCATTTGTGTAATAAGGCTTAACTTAGCATAGAATAATAATAAAAAAAATCGGAATATATCTTCGCCTTGGAAATTCCAGTTCGAAAATTTAAAAAAAAAATTCCAAAAGTTTTTTTTATTACGTTTTCAACCTGAGTTTAAAATCTTTTTCAAATATTAATATTTCAAAAAACAGATAAAGTCTGCAAAATGTTAAGCAAAAAGAAAAAAAAAAAAAAGAAAAAAAAAAGTCCGTCAAGCAAAAATTACTTAAAATTTGTAAAAATATTATTATTTTTTATTATATTAATATTTAAGACTGAATGTCTTTAAAAAAAAAAAAAAAAAAAAAAAAAAAATTCAACAATTTTCTAGGTTTTGTTAATGAGCTACAAAATGAATAGGTTATTGAAATCTACCACCAAGCTGATGGTGTAACGATGGAATCTGCTTTTACCATGTCTATAATTTGTAGATAAACTTTCATAGTAGCATTTTAGGAGCTATTAAAGCTGATCCCAATATATATATATATATATATTCTCGCTCAACAAAGCGAAACTTTCTAAAACATTTAGGATTTTTAAACGTAAAAGCATGAAATTTACAGCTTGTAGTCACGATTATTAAAACAATTTGGAATCAAGCAGGCTTTTTTTTTTTTTTTTTTTTTTTTTTTTTTTTTTTTTTTGTCTATAAATGAATTGCTGTTCCGCATTTCGACTCTGAAAATTCGATTCAAAACGACAAATTTGAGATTTTTTTTTCTAAAAGATCCTAAAAGAGAGTAATAACAATTGAAAATTTGATAGTAGCTCCGGATGGTCCTAAGCGGAAATTGAAGGGTTAATAGACACCCTTATTATTAGAAGAGTCATAATACAATAGTAGCCAGCCTAAACACAAACGAAATAATAACGTCAGAAAATAACATGTCTAAGCTAAGCAAACAATCGAAATACCACCCATTCCAACAAAATGATGAAAGAAAGAAATTCTAAAGCCCAAACAGTTGCCTTCTACGATGTTGTCGAAGATAAAGCTGAGGATTTCGGCGAAGTTCACTGTTTTCGCGCCATTCCAGTTTCCGCGTAATCACTGGTGATGTCAAGGGCTGCTAGGAAGCAGTAATTATGTGCTAAGTGACCGGATGACTCAGATTTGGCGGTTATAAAATCGAGTTATGTGTTTTTATTTCTTCAACGTCAATTATATTTGATCTGAACTGCATCGGGTCGGGTTAGAGTCCTGCGCGGTATAGGTGAAAACTGGGAAATTTAGTTAGTAGCCAGTGGCCGGTAGACGCAGTTTCATTAGTAGCCACTTTTTAAAGTTAGTGGCCACTATTATGTTTAAAATTTTCTTGACATCTAGATAAATTATAATCGTTGTACATAAACATATTTTTCTATAGGAGTTTTATAAGGAGTTTTATATTTTTCTATAGGAGTTAGTATGTGAGTATGAGTGTATTTCGCATGATTAAACAGTATCTCTTGAAGAAAAATAATCCAACCGGTGAGCATGTGGCATGAGTCGAAATATTGAAGCTACTGAAATGTCCTTAAAATCTGCTTGTATCCGGTGGGAAAAAGGGAATGAATTACTTGAAGTGCACATGGAATCAAAGCTGATGAATATATTTTGCAGAATAAAACTGTTTCTTGAAAAAATAATCCAACTAAAGAGTAAGCACGTGAGAAAAAGCCGAAATGGATCATTCCGTGTCAAATCAACCAGTGACTCAACCTGACCATTTTAGATTTTGATGAAACTTACAGGAATCCTTCTCCTTGATGATATAAATGAGAATATACTTTTATTATTTTTTTTATCTCAGTAAATTTTCATACATTTAATTTCGAAAAATCATCATTTTTGGCTTGTTTAAATGTTTTTAATTTCTCAAGTTCTATCATGCTTAGAGAGTTGTTTGAGCCCTCATTTTAAAGAGAATTTCATAATGTTTAATGTGATATGCAAATTGACTATGCTTGGTTAAAAAAAAAGTAAATTTAATTTTTAAAAATTTAAAATAGTGTTTTTTAAAAATTTTGAAAAAAAAAATGTTTTTTGTAATATTATAAACTTAAAATTCTGAAAGTTTTAGAGTGGGATCTCAATGGGATCAGCAGTTATGTTAAAAAAACTAATGTTAAACACAAATTAGGGCTGGTATTTAAAGATGGCACCTCGCCAACTTTATGATTGTACAAAGATAATATTTTTTTATTCATTTTAAATATAATATTTTTATAACTACTGATCCCATTGAGATCCCACTCTAAAACTTTCAGAATTTAAAGATTATAATATTACAAAAAAACCCCGTGGCAGAATGTACGCGATGCTGCGACGGGTGTCGCAGACTTTTTAGGGCACCTGCAGACTAAAAACATACAGCGATGCCACGGACGCGCTATGGCGCATAAATTACGCAAAAAAACTGAAAAATTCGTCAAAGAATCGCAGAAAAAACGCGAAATTCATTTAAAGTTTGCGAAAAATGGCTAATTTCGTTGACAGATCGCGGAAAAAACGCAAATTTAGTCAAAAGGCCGTGAAAAAACATGAATTTCGTCAAAAGGCCGTAAAAAAACATGAGTTTCTTTGAAGGATCGCGGAAAAATGCGAATTTTGCCGAAGGGCTACGGAGAAAACGTCAACGTCGTCAAAAGAACTTAATTTCGTCGAAGGATCACGAAAAAACGGTCAATTTCGTCGAAGAAACGGCAAATTTCGTCATCGGATCGCGAAAAAACGGAGAATTCTGCCGACAGATCGCAAAAAAACGGCAAATTTCGTCGGAGGATCGCCAAAAAACGGTAAATTTCATTGAAGGATCTCGAAAAAACAAAACATTTCGTCAAAGGAACTCGAAAAAACGGTAAATTTCGTCGAAATATCTCGAAAAAACGGCAAATTTCGTTGAAGTATCTCGAAAAAACGGCAAATTTCGTCGAAGGATCACGGAAAAAACGCGAATTTTGTCCAAAGGCCAAAGAGAAATCATGAAATTCATCAAAGGATCTGGGAAAATGGCTAATTTTGTCGACAGATTGCGATAAAAATGCAAAAGGGTCAAAAATCGTCAAAGGGCCGCGAAAAAACTTGATTTTCGTCAAAAGACTAAAAAAAACCATGAGTTCCGTTGAAGGATCGTGGAATAAATGCGAATTTCATCAAAGGGCCACAGAGAAAACGTAAATTTCGTCAAATGGCCGCAGAAAAAAATGCTAATTTTGTCAAAGGATCACAGAAAAAATGCGAATTTCGTCGAAGGGCCACAAAAAAAAAAAAAAAAAAAAAAAAAAAAAAACGTGAATTTCGGCAACGGATCACAGGGGAAAAAAGAAACGCTAATTTCGTCACAGGTTCACCAAAAAATCGTGAATTTTGTGAAATAGTCCCGGAGAAGATGCAGCATTCCTTTAGAAAACAGCAGACACACAAAGTTCTATGCTTATTAATATAGGCATAGTTTTTAATCTGAAATAATATACTGAACTAACTTTTGAAAAATCGGGTTAACCCGAACCCAATTTGCAAGAATCTACACTCAGCCTGAAATCGACTCGAATCAAAAGCAGAGTTAATCAGATCTGCAACAAGAAAAATTATTGCCGAGAGGGGCATTTTCTCCCCTCCCCGCTCTGCTGTAACCTTTCAGAATATTTACTGTGAATTTCAGAATTTTTTTTTACTCAGAAAGGCAAATAAATGCTGATGCCTTAATTAGCACTACAACAGCAGCAAGAATAGATTTATAAGATATATTGCATATTGTAGACTATTTTTGAAAATATTATTGGCGTTGCAGACACTTGAAGATAGTTCTGCCACTGGGCAAAAAAACATGCATTTTTTTTCAAAATTTTTAAAAAACACTTTTAAAATTTTTTAAATTAAATTAACTTTTTTTAAAACCAAGCATAGTAAACTTGCATATCAAATTAAACCTTATGAAATTCTCTTTAAAATGAGGGGTCAAACAACTCTCTATGCCTGATAGAACTTGAAAAATTCAAAATTGAAAACATTTATACAAGCCAAAAAATGATGATTTTTTGAAATTTAAAAAATTAACTGTATGAAAATTTACCGAGATAAAAAAATTATAAAAGTATATTCTCATTTGTATCATCAAGGAGAATGATTCCTGAAGGTTTCATTAAAATCTGAAATGGTCAGGTTGAATATTGAAAATTTTTGGTTGATTTGACGTGGAATGACCCAAATATTGAAAATACAGATAAGTCGTTGAAATCTGTTTGCATCTGGTAGGAAAAAGAATTAACCAGTTATCTAATTAGATGTAATCAATGTAGAGATGCATATTTCCATTAAAAATGGTGTATTTCACTTGGCGATCGATAATAGATTTTTTTAATCGCCACTTGGCGAGTGGCGATCGATGGCTGATTTTTTAATCGCCACTTTTTAAACTTTAATCGCCACGTGGCGAGTGGCGACTGCTAATTTTCACCTATACTGCGCGGGAACCAGAAATTTCTGCGTAAAGTCAATCCGGGACCAGACTCAAACTCGACCAAGAAAAAAAAAAAATTCGTCAACCCGAACCCGATCCGAACCTGAAGCAAAACAAAATTAATCAACATTTTAATACACTTATGGAAAAAATAGTCTACAGTTATATAACTCTAATATCGATTTTATATAACACATAAACACTTCTTAGTATTTGAATATATAGATTTTTAATTGGAAATGTTTAAGGCTGTTCTCAAATCCAAACTGACTACTTTATGACATAAATTTTTAATTTATATTTGTTCGAAAACGCATGAAATTGGCAGGTGTTGTTATACAGAAACTATGTAATCGAAACACGTTTTCCATTTTTCGGTAAAAGCAGATCTTTCAGAAAATACTGTCAAACTCAACGTTTTGAACCGAATTCTCGCCGCGCCGACGCAAGCAAAGCGAAACACGTGTTGTCACGTGAAACGAATTCCTTATAACTGGCTAAGTAATTTCTTCATCAAAATATGAAAACCTCATTTCGATTACAAATCGCTTCAATAGCCATGCTGTGCGAATTTTATGGTTTTGCGTTTAAAAATGAGCCAGAAAATGTGTCAGAAAGTTTCGCGTGGTTGAACAGGTTATTTGAGAGCCAACCACCTTAAAATATTCAGGACTTAAAAAAAAAAAAAAGGGTTAACTCAAACCCCACCTGACAGAGTCAAATTCTAACCCAAAACATTCTACCTGCCCAGCAACAAAAAAAAAAATTAACACCAAGCCGACCGGGCACGAACCGCGGTCGCTTAAAATCGGGTTACACGTCTGGATGCAGTACTTTAGTTCGGAGAACCTGATTTTACATACACCAGCTAATTTTTCGGGGTAGGGAGGGGGGGGGGGGGAGTAATCCGATATTTCAAAACCAAAATCCAAAATATTGTTTCAGATAAAAAAAATATATAGTATATATTTGAATATGAATGAGCCTATATGTACTAGTATGTTAGTTTTTCTTTATAAGCGATGAAATTTATATTAGAGATGTGATTACAGAATATATATATTTTTTTATAATTGTATTATATTATAATACAATTATAATATAATCTTTGATGTCGGGTTTTGGGCCAAAAACTTTTTTTTTTATCAGCTTCGGTACGGGTTTTGGGCTGACGTTAAGTAGAATTTTCCGGTTAAAATTCTTTTGCTATTTGCTAATTTCCCTCATAAAATCAAAAATACATTTCACTGCTAATAAATTATTCAAGCATATTTTTTTCTTTCCTTTTTTTTTTTTTTTTTTTTTTTTTTTTTCTTTTTTTAAGAATAAAAAGTGATAAATAAAGTTTCACAAAATAAAGTTCAACTCACTTTACGAACTTTTGGAATTTCTTTTCACGTAATTAAAATTTATTTTAAATTTAATAAATTATTATAAAAAAACATAAAATTCAATTTTCATTAAAAAAAAAAATAACAATAATGCTTCAGGAGTAGAGGGTTAAGACTCTAAAATATGTATAATATGCTAAAAACAGTGTATTGTAGAAATGATAATATATAAAAACATTTAAAAAGATGTTAAAATTGTTGAACTATAAAAGGGAAATCATTATCAGTTCATAATTCAGTGTATAAAGGGAAGGTTATCATTTCCCATTATACACTGTTTTTTGCATATTTTACTTATATTTTAGAATCTTAACCCTCTACTTGTAAATAACGTACCAGTGTAAAGTCGACTCTCAAGATTTTGGTAAAAATGTTTCAATTTAACAAAAAAAAAAAAAAAAAAAAAAAAACCTCACACATGTGTGTGTGCGCGCACAAAAATTCTAATCACTTTTAACATGTAAATGCATATTTTATTTTAGTGATAGTAATTAATTTTTTTCTTGTATAATTTTATAGGTTGATTTTTAAAAAAATTAAAAGTGGAAAAAAATTGTGTTTTTGAAAAAATATCTTTTAGAACATTAGATACGATTAATTTTACAGATTAAGGCTCAAATCCAAACTGGCTACTTTAAGACACATTCTTTTTTCTTTTTTTTTTTTTAAATGCATGAAATTGGTCGGTGTTCTTATTCAGAAGCTATGTCATCGAAACACGTTTTCCATTTTTTTTTTTATAAAGGTAGAAGATTTTTCACAAAATACTGTCAAAGTAGACGTTTAGAACCGAATTCTCGCCGTGCCGATGACAGCAAAGGGAAAAACGCGTTATCAATTAACACGAATCGCTTGTGAATCAACATGTAATTTATTTATCAAAAACTGAAAACACGTTTCGATTCCAAATCGTTTCCATAGTGAGTCTTGCCAATTTTAAGCCTTTGCGTTTAAAAATGAGTCTGAAATTGTGTCAGAATATTTCGCATTGTTGAGCAGGTCATTTAAGTACTTCTCTCAGGCTACTAAGCTACTTCACTCAGGTGAAAAGACCCGCTCGCTAATGTTAATTCTAAGGTGGAAATAATTTAAGATATCTCGTTCG
This sequence comes from Maratus michaelseni, assembly GCA_963931845.1. Taxonomy (NCBI): domain Eukaryota; kingdom Metazoa; phylum Arthropoda; class Arachnida; order Araneae; family Salticidae; genus Maratus; species Maratus michaelseni. The sequence goes on along the minus strand of OZ007588.1, from coordinate 42,462,957 downwards.
CATTTCAATATTTTAAATGTTTTTTTTTTAATTGGATAGCTGAGGTCAATCTCTATGCCCGCTCCTTTGTAATTTTTCGATTTTGGTTGCAGTTATTTTTATTAAAGATACTTTTACTTTCGAAACCGGTTCCGAAAATGAAAGTATCTTAGAAAAAAAAAAAAAAAAAAACTTGTGATAAAAATCGAAAAAGTATAAAGGAGCGTGCATAGAAATTGACCTCAGCTATCCAATGCAAAAAATAAAAAATAAAAAAATAAAAAAATAAAATAAAATGCGAATGAGATATTGTAAATTATCCCCCCCCCCCCCCCCCCCCCCAGGATTAACATTAGCGAGCGTGTGTTTTCGCCTGAGTGAAGTAGGCTCTTAAAGTACATTTTCCTTGTCTTTTTCTAACTTTCTATTTCTTTTCTTCTTTTCTAAATTTTTCTTCACAAAATAAAAGAGATATTTGTCTGTTAATAGATTATTTTAAAAACCATAAAATTCAATTTTCAGAAAAATAAGTGTTTCCACATCAAATTAAGCCAAAAAAAAAAAAAATTATAAAAAATAAACACTAATCACGTTTCGAAGAAGCCGACTTTTTTTTTTCTTTTTTTTTTTTTTTTCTCCGACAAGATCTCTAAACCGGATGGTGCATTAGGAAGTAGTATTATAATTCAGGGTCAAGCTTCCACACGTTATGGATTACCCCGATTATGACCCAGGGCTGGTAACGGTGACTCACAAAATAAAAACACCTGAAAGTCTGATTTATTTGCTAATGAATGCATCCGCTACAAATTTAATCATTACATATACCAGCTCCGCGTATACTCAAAGAAAGGATTATTCGAGGCAGGTCAGGTGATGGGGAGTAATGATTGGATTTTCCATTACATTTTTTATTTATTTCCGTCGTTTGACAGCAAGTTTTTTTTCTGCTTTTTAAAAAAAGTCGCGTCTTTTTTTTTTTCTTTTTTAGAGGCAGAGTAGCTACGATTTTCATTGTTGGAAAAACATTTTTCTATTCTACAAAAAACATTGTAATGTTGCTGCCATTATTGAATCTAATCGTGTCCTTTTCACTTTCTCGGTTTATCTTTCAAAAACTATTGCATATAAAAACTGGTAAATGAAATCTGGTAGTTTTATTGAGTAACGTATGATAAACCTGCTGTAGCATCAGGCAGAGATCTTTCCGAAAATACTGTCAAAGTTCGACGACAGCAAGGCGAAAAACACGTTATCACGTGATACGAATCGCTTATAACTCGATAAATAATTTATTTATCAAAAAAGGAAAAACTCATTTCGATTCCAAATCACTTCAATAATCAGTCTTGCCAATTTTATGCCTTTGTATTTCAAAATAAGTCCCAAATTGTGTCAGAAAGTTTCGCGTTGTTGAATAGGTCATTTGAAAACCACCTTAGGTAGGTGGTTCTCAAATGACCTGTTCAACAACGATCTTCTGCCTTTCTAAAAGATCTGAAAAGATCTTCCTTTACCATAACGTGTTTCGATTACAGTAGAGTCGCGGTTATCCGAGTTAATGTGGACCAAGCTCACCTCGGATAAGCGAAAAACTCGGTTAAACGGGATTTATATAAATTGTCACTAATTTAAGAGATAAAATATAAATTTACACACAATTTATTAATTTGTATAGTATACTTATAGTCATTGTGATGTACACTGCAAATGCATGTAGAATAAAAACAGGTAATGAATTGTTTATTTGAAAAAGGTAATGAATTGTTTATTTGAAAAGTCCTTAATATATATATTTTTGTTGTTGTTGTTGTTTGTGGGATGATAAACGTTTTTTTTGCTGCAATGTTACGCTATTTTTTTAGTGTCATCAATATTGTAGGTGTAGGCTCTTCTTGCTGCTCATTGTAATAAATGTTTTTTTCAATAGAACTTAGACCTTCAGAATGCGTAATTTTCTTCTGTGATTACCATCATCACTGCTCTCTTGTTCGCGATTTTCAACCATATCTGTAATCATGTCATCTGTAATTTCTTGCTGTTCATCTGCATTCATCCACTCAGCAATGTCTTTTTCAGTAAAGGTTTCAGAAACAGGAAGTGTTTGTGCTAAGATTTGATAAAGATTTGTCATCAGATGCTTCATTTTCATAATTTGATTGTCAATGAAGTGTAAGGTAGAGATGAAAGAAAATTAATAAAATTCTGATTTTTTAGTCAAAATAAAAGAAAGGTTTTTTTTTTTTTTTTTTTTTTTTTTTTTTTTTTGTGATTCGGTTAAACCGAAATTCGGTTAAGCGGGACTCGGATAATCGCGACTCTACTGTACCAAGTTTCTGAATAAGATCACCTGCCAATTTGATACATTTGCGAACAAAAATGAATTAAAAAATGTGTCATAAAGTAGTCTATTTAGATTTGAGAACAGCCTTAAGCATTGATTTTGAAATAGGCCAAGATAGTTCAGTTACATAAGTTTTATGCAATTAAAAAATATGCATAGCAATTTAAGCATCGTTTGCATGAATATACTTGATTAAATTGTGGTGTGCAGTGTCCAATATTTTTTTTTTAATTTGACTATCTTATTTTCGAGTTTTCTTGCATCCAGAAATTCGATTCCAAACACCAACTTTGACGGTATTTGCAGAAAAATCCTCTGCCTTCGCTGAAAAAGGGGGAAAAAATATTCGATTATAGTTTCTGAATAAAATCACCTGCCAATTTCATGCGTTTGCGAAGAAAAATGAAGTCAGGAAGTAGCCAGTTTGGAATTGACCTTAAATAAAATGCGTTTTCAGTGCTTTTTTCTTTCTTTCTTTCTTGTGATTGCGTTATAATGATTAAAAAAAAAAAAAAAAAGCTTAAAGATATATTTTTCTTGCCACTCTATGGGAGGGAAAAATCGAACCTGGAAATGGGTATCACGATTATGGAAAGAGGTTAAAAAACTCTGGGAAAATACCTAAAAGATTCGTCAGTTTAAAATATTAAAAATGCGGCCCACCTGGAGATTTTATTGAATGCGAAATGTATCTTAAAAGAATATGTATTTTATTAATGTTAGCCTACTCTGGCGCATAAATAAAAATTTACCAATGGGGTAGTTTTATTTTCTATTTTTTCCCCTGGAGATAGAATTATAGCGATCTGCTTGAAACAATTCTTCGAAATTCGTGATACTACCATCACGATGCAGGTGTTACTTCCTTTCTCTTACTATAATTGAGGTTTATACACCAAATAGATGTATAGATGTATTTTCATCCCACCATCTTACCTAATGATGCTCTTTTCCTGTGGTTTATGGTTTCGTTATGATGCTTATAATTTGAAAAAATGGTAGGTTACTCGCTCTATCATATAGCTGTTTAGTTGGAGAACATGAGTAGCAGAACAAGGTTAAATGACTGTATATTGAAATAAAAAATTATAATTAACTTTAAACTGCTTTCAAGAAATACTTTTAAAGCTTTTGAATGTTTTGTGATCTTACAACTTCACTGCAAAATCGCAGCACACATTGGAAACACGTTTGGAACACTTTGATTTTTTAAAAAAAAGTGTTCCAGTTACCTTAATGTGTACTGAATGTTTTCCCTTAATGTATTCTGAATATGCTCCGCTTTAAAGAAAGTGTACTGAAAGTGTACCGAAAAGTGTTCTTGCTCAGGATGTCTATATTAAATCTAAACTTGGGAACACATTTGGGCACACTTGTGAAATCATCGCTTTCAAAAAGTGCGTTAAAAAGTGTGCTGAATAAAAGAAGTGTTCTCAAAAGTATTCTAAAAACTGTTCCAAAAAGTGCGCTTAATGTTCTAAAAAAGGTGACAAAATAACTGTTCTGAAAAGTGTATAAAGATTTGCAGTGTTTGACCATTTCAAAATTTATTTACATCGCTGAAATTGCTCTTTATACAGACAAAAAGCATTATTACTTGGTTTATCGCAACCAAATAATACTAAAAAAAGATGAAAATACTTAATTCATCCTTTAAAAATGTAAAAATTAATTAGTATTTTATGGTGTTGATTAGTTTTCAACAATATCTATATCCCTATACTATTTACAAAAAATTTATAAACTGTTAGTTGAGAAAATAACAATATTTCTTGAAAAGTAAAGTTTTGTTTTTAAATATCTCCAGTTGTAATCCTCATTATAATACGACTATTATGGATAACATGTCGAAAAACACGCCATTAAGTTAAATACTGAGTCACTGCTCGAACCACATTCTATAAAGCAATCCAAAAAATAAAGGACATCAACTGTGAAACAATTTTATTCTCTTATCTTCAAAAACCCAGGAAAGATCTCACAGTTCCATAAACTCAGGTTTATCGCATCTAAATAATACTAAATAAAAATGAAAAATATTTAATTCTCCTTTTTTTAAAGTAAAAATTAATTAGTATTTTATGGTGTTAAAAAGTTTTCAGCAATATCCATATTTTTCTATACTATTTACAAGAAATGTATAAACTATTGTTTGAGAAAATAACAGTATTTCTTAAAAAGTAATATTAATCTGTTATTTTTATCGCTCTAATTGTAATAATTACTATAATACGAATATTATAGATAGCGTTTCTAAAAACATGCCACTAAGTTAAATACTGAATCACTGCTCGAACCACATTCTATAAAGCAATAGATCCACAAACGAAAGGACATCCACTGTAAAAAAAACGGGAAAGACGTGAGAGTTCCATAACTCAGGTTTATCGCAACCAAATAATACTAAAGAAAAAATGAAAATATTTAATTCTTCCTATAAAAAAGTAAAAATTAATTAGTATTTTATGGTGTTAATTAGTTTTCAACAATATCTATTTCCCTGTACTATTTACAAGAAATGTATAAACTATTACTTGAGAAAATAACGATATTTCTTAAAAAGTAATATTAAAACGTCTATTTTTATCGATCTAATTGTAATAACCACTATAATACGTCTATTATAGATGACGTGTCTAAAAACACGTCAATAAGTAAAATACTGTGTCATTGCTCGAACCACATTCTATAAAGCAATATATCCACAAAAGAAAGGACATCAACTGTGAAACAATTTTATTCTCTTATCTTCAAAACACCAGGAAAGACCACGGAGTTCCATAAACTGAGGCTTATAGTAACCAAATAATACTAAAGAAAAATGAAAATAGTTAATTCTTCCTTTTAAAAAGTAAAAATTAATTAGTATTTTATGGTGTTAAATAATTTGCACCAATATCTATTCCCTATGCAACATACAAAATATGTATAAACTGCAACTTGAGAAAATAACGATATTTTTTAAAATGTAATATTAAACTGCTATTTTTATCGCTCTAATTGTAATAACCACTATAATACGACTATTATAGATGGCGTGTCTAAAAACGTGCCAATAAGTAAAATGCTGTGGCATTGCTTGCACCACATTCTAATAAAGCAATATATCCACAAACAAAAGGACATCAACCGTAAAAAAAAAAAAAAAAAAAAAACGGGAAAGACTTGAGAATTTTATAAACTTAGTTTTAACGTATCTGAATAATTCTAAATAAAAATAAAAATATTTAGTTAATCTTCTTTAAAAGTAAAAATTAATTAGTATTTTATGGTGTTAAAAAGTTTTTAGCAATATCTATTTTCCTATAATCATTTACAAGAAATGTATAAACTGTAACTTGAGAAAATAACAGTATTTAATAAAAAGTAATATTAAAACTTCTATTTTTATCGCTCTAACTGTAATAACCACTATAATACGACTATTATACATGGCTAAACACGCCAATAAGTAAAATACTGTGCCATGGCTCGCACCATATTCTATAAAGCAATATATCCCACAAAAGAAAGGACATCAACTGTGAAACAATTTTATTCTCTTATCTACAAAAAACCAGGAAAGACCACGGAGTTCCATAAACTCAGGTTTATCTCAACCAAATAATACTAAAAAAAAAAAAAAAAAAAAAAAAAAAAAAACGGGAAAGACTTGAGAATTTTATAAACTTAGTTTTAACGCATCTGAATAATACTAAATAAAAATAAAAATATTTAGTTAACCTTCTTTAAAAGTAAAAATTAATTAGTATTTTATGGTGTTAAAAAGTTTTTAGCAATATCTATTTTCCTATAATCATTTACAAGAAATGTATAAACTGTAACTTGAGAAAATAACAGTATTTAATAAAAAGTAATATTAAAACTTCTATTTTTATCGCTCTAACTGTAATAACCACTATAATACGACTATTATAGATGGCTAAACACGCCAATAAGTAAAATACTGTGTCATTGCTCGCACCACATTCTATAAAGCAATATATCCACAAAAGAAAGGACCATCAACTGTGAAACAATTTTATTCTCTTATCTTCAAAAAACCAGGAAAGACCACGGAGTTCCATAAACTCAGGTTTATCTCAACCAAATAATACTAAAAAAAAATAATATGAAATACAATCAGGAAGATAGGCCGAGTCGATTCTACCGTTTCTTTTGTTCGACCCCCGATAACAGCAAGGACACTAATTGTTCGGATCTCGAAACTTGCGCAATGCAGTTGGGTGGGAGGTCTTGCCACACAGGGGTCAAGAGAAGTTTAAGTGAGATATTAAATCTTCGATAAAAGCCCAGCTTAGCTCGCCTCTCTTTTCGTTAATCTGCTTACGGTTAGGAATGCCACCGAACGAAAAAGATCTTGCGAAAGAGAAAGTTCGTCCACCTTATGAAAACCACCACTGAAATTTTCACAGAAAATTCCAAAAATTTATCTTGATTCTAAAATTTAGTATATTTTAACCTGAATAAAACTACCTGTGTATAAAAAGAAAATTTCATAATAAACACTGTGGAATTCATTGTGATTCTAAAAGTTCTTGTTGGAACCTGTGTATCTATGTCTGAATAACACGTTATAATGAAACTTTAAGGTGGTTCTCAAATGACTTGCTCAACTATGCGAAACTTTTTGACAAATTTTCTGATTCATTTTTAAACGTAAAGGCATGAAATTGGTAGTCCTGACTGATGAATAGATTTGTAATCGAAATCAGTTTTCCATTTTTGATAAATAAATTACTTATCGAGTTATAAACAATTCCTGTCATTTGACAACACGTTTTTCCCCTTTCTCGCGATGTCGCGTCGGGAATACCGTTCAAAACGCCGACTTTGCCGGTATTTTAAGAAAGATCTTCTGCTTTACCAAAAAAAATTGTAAATGTCTTTGGATTACATAAGTTTCTGAATATAAGAATATCTGCCAATTTCACGCATTTCCGAACAAAAATGTATTTAGGAATATGTCAGAAAGTAGTTCCTTTGGAATCGAGAACAGCCTTAAAATGAAAATTTCACAGTGAATTGACCGAAATTCATCCTGATTCTAAAATTTGGTATATTTTAACCTGAATAACTCTACTTTGTGCAACGTCTTATATTGAAAATTTCATAATAAATACCGCGGAATTCATCGTGATTCTAAAATTTGCTGTAGTAACTTGATTATCTATATCCGAATATCGCGTTATAATGAAAATTTAATTGTAAATTCCCCACACGTCATTGTGATTCCGAAAGTTTGAAAAGTAATATAAATATTACCTTATAATGAAAATTTTACAGTAAGTCCCCCAAAATTCGTCCTGATTCTAAAATTTGGTATATTTTAACCTGAATAATACTACTGCTTGTATAACATCTTATAATGAAAATTGCATAATAAATATCATGGAATTCATTGTGATTCTAAAGTTTGCTGTTGTAACCTGAGTATCTATATATCCAAATAACACTTTACAATAAAAATGTGATTAGTAAATTACCCAGATGTCAGTTTGATTAAAAAAAAATTTTAAATAATTTGAGTATTACCTTATAATGAAATTTTTTCAGTGAATCCCTAAAATTCATCTTGATTCTGAAATTTGATATATTTTAACCTGAATAACATTACTTGTGTAACATCTTATAATGAACATTTCTTAATAAATACGAAGGAATTTATTGTGGTTCTAAACTTTACTGTTGTAAACTGAGTATCTATATCTGAATATTAGGTTATAATGAAAATTTAATGGTAGATTACGAAGTCATTGTGATTCCGAAGTTTTGCAAACTAATATGAGTATAATGAAAATTAATAACGAATTTCCCGAACTCCGTTGCGATTCTGAAATTTGCAATCGATATCTAAATTAGTATCGATGCCTGGATATCACCTTATAATCAAAATTTTTCAGTGAATGTCCAAAATTCATTTTGATTCTGAAATCTGTTATATTTTAACCTGAATAATATTACTTGTGTAATGTCTTATAATAAACATTTCTTAATAAATACGATAGAATTTATTGTGATTCTAAAGTCTGCTGTTCTAACATGAGTATCTATATCTGAATACCACGATATAAGGAAAATTTAATAGTAAATTCCGAAGTCATTGTGATTCCAAAGTTTTGCATAATAATATAAGTATATAATGAAAATTAATAATGAATTTTCCGAAATCCATTGCGATTCTGAAATTTGCTATCGATATCTAAATTAGTATCGATGCCTGGATATCACCAATGAAAATTCCACAGTAAATTCCCCAAAATTCATCTTCATTCTAAAATTTGGTATATTTAACCTGAATTACTACTTGTGTATGCAAATTGTATCATAAATACTATCAGAAATCATTCTGATTCTAATAATTGATGTTGCAATCTGAACATCTATATCTGAATATCACGTCATAATGAACATTTAACAGTAAATTCCCCAAAAGTCACTGTGACTCTAAAATTCTGTAAAGTAATATAAGTATTACCTTAAAATGAAAATTTCGCGAATTCCGCAAAATTCATCCTTATTCTAAAATTTGGTATATTTTAACCTGAATAACTCTACTTTGTGTAACGTCTTATAATGAAAACTTCATAATAAATACCGCGGAATTCATTGTGATTCTAAAATTTGCTGCTGTAAGTTGAGTATCTATATCTGAATATCACATTATAATGAAAATTTAATAGTAAATTTCCCAGATTCCATTTTGATTCCAAAATTTGGCAAAATAATATGAATATTACCTTATAATGAAAATTTCACAGTGAATTATGCAAAATTCACCCTGATTCTAAAATTAGTAATTAGTAATTATTTTTATTATTATTATATATTTATTATCTAAATTTATTATCTAAATTTATTGTCATCTAAATTATTATATTATTATTATTATCTTTATTATCTAAATTTATTATCTAAATTTATTGTCATCTAAATTATTATATTATTATTATTATCTTTATTATCTAAATTTATTATCTAAATTTATTGTCATCTAAATTATTATATTTTTACTATTTTATATATTATCTAAAATTAACATTCATGTAACATTTAAGGCATATACCTTATAACGAAATTTTCATAGTAAATTCTCCTGAATCGCTGTGATTCCATAATTTGATATTGCAACTTGATTACCGATAGCATTACTTGATATTGCCTCATATAACGAAAACTTCATAGGGAATCCTCCGAAATTCGTTACGATTCCAAAATTATGTAATTGTAACTTCAGTATCAATACCTAAGAATAAATTTCATTGTGAATTACATAAAATTCTTCCTGATTCCGAAATTTAATATAAAAACACAAGTATTAATGCAATCAAATAATATTGCCTTAGAATGAAAGTTTCATAATGAATCCTAGGAATTCATGGGGATACTCCCAGGCATTCATTGCTAACTAAGAATACTGTATAAATTTTTGTAATCATAAAGAAGGAATTTATAAAATTTCCATTATGAATTCCTTGGAATTCATAGTAAAAAGTTTTTTATCAAGGGTTGATCCAGACAAAATTTGGGGCCTATTTAAGGTCCCTTCACAAAATTCAATTTAATGAAATGGGTCCCTTCATAAAATTCCTTTTAATAAAATAGGACCAATTCACAAAATTCCATTCCATAAAATTTACTATTTATTAATTTTTACTATTTTGTGACGTTTTAAAATGTGTAATTTGTAAACAAACAAATTCACCAGAAAGGAAAACTTCAGCAAAAGGAGATACAAAAGTTTTTGTTAATAAATGCTTCGTTTGTATTTCAGTAACTGGGTTTCAACTTTCGTTACAAAATGTTATTTTTCACAAAAATGTAATCAATTTCACAAAAGTAACCTTTATGTTTCACAAAATTGGCCCCAAGAAAAAAAAAAAAAAAAAAAAAAAAAAAACCTGCATCGACTTCTGTTTATTCATAATTCCGAATAATTCGTAATTCGAAATCATAATGATCGTAACGATAATTTTAAAGATGTTCTCAAAAATATATATTCTTCCTCGCTCAATAACGCGAAACTTTCTGACACTTTCACAGAGTCTTTATATGTATAATCATGAAATTTTCAGGTAAAACAATTGGAGTAATTTGGAATAAAATAGCGTTTTTCATTTTTCAGTAAATGTCATCATGTTTAATTTTAACCAATTGCTATCTCATGACGAATTTTTCCCGAGTAACTTAAAAATCTCTTCAAAACGCCTAATTTTCGCGTTATATTTTTTGCCTTTATAGAAAAAAGAAAAAAAATAGAAATTCATTTGATTTCGTAGTTTCTGAATAAGAACATCTGCAAACTAAATCGAATAAAAATTACTTCAGAAAGTTGTCTCAAAGTTACCAAGTTTGGATTTGAAAACGACACAATCTATTAAGATGGTTCTCAAATGACATGTTCAACAACACAAAACTTTCTGACACAATTTCTGACTCATTTTTGAACACAAAGGCATAAAATTGGCAGATCTGACTATTAAAGCGATTTGGAATCGAAATGAGTTTTCCGTTTTTTGATAAATAGATTACTTATCGAGTTATACGCGATTCTGGTTACGTAACAACCCTTTTTCGCGCTTCTTGGGCTGCCGCGTCGGGAAATAGGTTCAAAGCGCCGACTTTAACAGTATTTTCTGAAAGATCTTCTGCTTTTACCAAAAATTGGAAAACGTGTCTCGATTACATAGTTTCTGAATAAGAACACCTGCCAATTAGATGCGTTCGCGAACAAAAATGAATTAAAAAATATGTCACAAAGTAGCCGGTTTGGATTGCCTAGAATTTTATGACATCACTAAAACCTGTAAAAGTACTTAATTTCGTCAAAATTTTACTGCATGTTGTACGTAATAAATTCATCATCATAAAGATTGGACGGTAAATTTATTTTATTTTCTACTAGTCTACCAGATAACATAATAAAACAACTTCTCCTTTAAAAAATAAAATAATAATAAAATAAAATAAACATGGTTCCTAAGCACATCGGTAATAAGATTGCCTTGGTAGAAAAGAGCATGGATTCCCCATTCTAAAAATCATAAACTTGAAGGATAGATTAGGATACAGAAATAGTCATTGCCGTGTGATTTTATGACAGTAATAAAACATCTATTACCCACAGGATAAAAAAATTGTTTTAGTAAAAGAAGATTTATTACGTTTTCTTGTTTGAGGTGCTTAATTTAAACATAAAACTAACAGCATCTTTAATGTGCATTGTTTTCGGACGCGTGTCTAACGTAAGTAACAGTTTGAGATAGTGCTGGGCATAATGTTATGTTTTTATGAAAGTTATGATTATTCCAATTAGTATTAATATTTTTATTATTATACTTTCTTTTTTTTTTTTTTTTTTTTTTTTTTTATGAGAATTTGTTGAGGTTGTTCTCCAATCCAAACTGACTATTTTATGACAATTTTGAAAAAATTAGTTTTTGTTCGGAAACGCATGAAGTTGGCACGTCTTCTTATTCATAAACATTGTAATCGAAAGGAGTTTTCCATTTTGGTAAAGCCAGAAAATCTTTCAGAAAATAATGTCAAAGTAGGCGTTTAGAACCGAATTTCCGAAGCAACAGCACAAAAAAGAGAAGAAAAAAAAAAGGTATCGTCACGTGACACAAATCACTTATAACTCAATAAGTAATTTATTGATTAAAAAATAAGAAAATTCATTTCGATTCTAAATCGCTTCCATAGTCAGACCTGCCATTTTTATGCGATTGCGGTAAAAAATGATTCCGAAAATGTGTCAGAAAGTTTGGTGTTGTTGAGCAGGTCATTTGAGATTTTTTTTTTTTTCTCGATAAATGAATTAGATCTTGAGTTGTAAACAAGTTTGACTCATAATGACATGTTTTTTTTTTTTTTTTTTTTTTTTTTTTTTTTTTTTTTTTTTGGGGGGGGGGGGGGACTGTAATAGATTTTTTGCATTTAATAATTTTCTTTTAGGTTGTCTCCTAACAACACCGAAGATTTTTATATGAAATATATCAATAATATATTCCAATAAAATTTTTAAATTTATTAAAGCGGTAATTTCGAATTGGCCTCGTGCCAGAAGTTAATAGAAGAAGAAATCGCTAAAAAATTATGATAATTTCAGCGGTTTTAAGCGCTTATTTCAATTACATGTCAATTAAATTTGTGTTTTATTTATACTATTTTATTGATTGCTTAATGAAATTTTAATTACGTTACCGAATATTAGCTGGAAACAAATGACGAACTTTTTATAGTGCTTAAAGTGAAAACGAATTAATATTTTGTAATCGTCTGCAAGCAATAGAGATAGATTTTTAAAAAAATCATGCTGGAAATTTAATTTAAATTCTATAATAAATCTGTCAGTTAAGTTACGGTTTTCAAACAAATTGCTTTTGAAAGTAGATTTTTTTTTTCCTATATAACGGTGTAAAAATTAAAAATGTGCAATGCTTAGAAATTAAAAAAATTGTAGTAGCAAAAATCGCAAAACCGAAGTATCATCGTTAAGTGTTGCCATTCGCAAAATGACGTCAGCGTTTCTCACGGACACGTTTGTCCTTTATAATATAGATTGTAAAAAAATAATTTCATTACATAGTTCATGAATAAGAGCATTTGCAAATTTCATGCGTGTACGAACAAAAATGAATTCAGAAATGTGTCAAAAACCAGCCGGTGCTGTGTTGATTTCAGAACAGTATTAAGGCTGTTCTCAAATCCAAAGGAGGTACTTTCTGACACATTTTTGAATTCCTTTTGGTTCGTACACGCTTGAAATTGGCAAATTTTCTTATTCAGAGACTATGAATCAAATAGCGTTTACCATTTTTTTTTTTATAGATTTTCCATACAATACTGTCAAGGTGATACTTCTGAACTGGATTTCCAACGCGGCAGCTCGAGAAAGGGGTAAAACTTGTCATCAAGTAATAAAACACGCTTATAACTCAATATATATATTTTTTTTCAATTAAAACACGCAAAACGCCATTCGATTTCAAATCGCTTCAAAAGTCAGACCTGCAAAATTTTATGCATTTACGTTTAAAAATGAGTCATAAGTTTAGCGTTATTGAACAGTGAATTTGAGAAACGCCTTAAACAATACCGATGTATTAAAATAAGACGCACAAATGAATGGTCTGTATTTTGAAGTAAAAATATTTTAATTGGTGTTTGGAAGATGCATGCCCCCGTGTGCGCTAGCAAGGGGGGCAAGGGAGTGCCATGGCCCCTCGATGATAGATATTGATATTTTAACTAATTTTTTCTTCTGTTTACTGATTTCGGAAAATAGGATGATGATATCTATTTTCCCAAATGGCAGTATAAACAATAAGATAATATTATAATTATGAGTAAACGTATGTTAACGATTTATAATAAGGAATGGACATAGCATAGAACAACCTATAAGTACCTTGTCTCTCCCATCATTTTGTTCCGTCAGCATCCAATGTAATTGATGCTGACATATTATTTATAACACTGATGTAAAAATTTGAAAGTCTTAAACAAAAGGAGTGTATGGATAGATTATCAGTAAAATAAAAAATAAAGTCAATATTACATAAATAAATAGATAGATAGATAAAATCAGTATTTATTAATATGTTAAAAAGCGCTACAGTGACACTGTCAGCCCTAGGGTCAGCCCAGGGTCAGGCTACAGTGACACTGTCAGACTATCTTAGTAATGATACAAATCAATCAGTATCAGTAGTAGAAGAACAAGAGTTTCAGTCCAGCAGGAGCCGTGAGCGTGGTGGAGGTGGGTACCGGAAGTGAGCCTGGCAGTGGAAGCGGAAGTGATGAAAGATAAGACAGGAAGGGATGAAAGATAAGACAGGAAGTGAACCGGAAGTGTTGGAAGATAAGAGAGGAAGTGAAGTAGGGGAGGGCTTAATTTTTTTGAACCGATAAGGGAGAGAGGGGAGGGCTTATTTTTAGGGGGCTTAATTTTTTTTGTGAAAAATAAAGGGTTTTAATCAGATTCTTTCTTGTTAGGGAATTTTTTTTTTTTTTAAATTGGGGGCCCACCATAACCACCCGCTATGAAAACAATTCATAACGCCACATTTTTTTTTACCCATTCTTTTACACCAGTCATCTGTGAGAGACCTGTAACGAAATAAAAGGGTTTAATTATTATTATGCTTCAGCAAAGTCGAGTGGAGTTGAGGGGTAGGAAGCCTGCTTTAAAAATAACAGAATGCGAACAGTGCGAGTAGAGTTGAGGGGTAGGAAGCCTGTTATAAAAAATAATAATGTTAACAGAATGTACAATATATATTTTTTTTTTTATTGTGGACCCGCCATAACCACCCGCTATGAAAACAATTCATAACGCCACATTTTTTTTTACCTATTCTTTTACACCAGTCATCTGCGTGAGACCTGTAACGAAATAAAAGGGTTTAATTATTATTATGCTTCAGCAAAGTCGAGTGGAGTTGAGGGGTAGGAACCCTGCTATAAAAATAATACCTGTAAAAGAAATATATATGTGCTACCTTTCGCGCTCTTCGACCTAACTGTTCAGAGTTTAACATGAAATTTACTTATAATTCACCTGTAAAATAATTTTTTTGCCTTATTTAAACATTAACTTAAATGTGAATGAGATTAAAATAGATGTGAAGGCTAAATTTTTAGAGAGTTAAAATGAAAATCCACTGAGGGTTGTGTTAAATAAAAGGCGATGATCGACTTTGACAGCATTTTTCTAAAAGTTTATTTATTGAAAAAGGAATGATACGTTTCGATTACTTTGCTTTATAAAAATCTAACACGAAGAAAAGCTGGTAGACGTTTACCTTTCACACTCGTCAACCTAACCGTTCGGAATTTTGTTTAAACTTCTCTCGAGTTCGTCGACCTAACCATTCAGAGTTTTCGTCGAAATCCGGTTATATATTAACTTACAATAGTTAACTTTTTTAAGGGAAGTTTAAATAACATACTTCCCAAAGTGTCTTAGAAAAATTTCAGAATTTATACACACATAAGAACCTCACCTTTAGGTGCAAGGTTCTGATTTTAAAGCTACTAGACGTTGAAATTTAAACTTCTTGCGCTCGTCGACCTAACTGTTCGAATTTTTTTTTTTTAACTTTGTGTCAATACGAGTTAGGATCCCTTAGAAAGACCTACATAGAGACACTTATCCCTAACGTAGATAATCATCTCTATATTTAACTAACCAGTTACAACACACAAGAGATAATCGTTACATTCAGTTAATAAGTGATTTGACATGTAAAATATTAGATATAAAAACATATATGATATATACAACACACAAAAAAATTTTAAAGATTTTTTTTTCCCTACAATTTTTAACAAGAATTTACCAATAATTTAACTTGAGAGCAGGTATTTGTTTTAGAGTTACACGATTATAATAAATTTTAACCCTATTTTACTTAATACAACTAACATTTTAAAAAAAGAGAAAGACATCTAGTTTTTATAACGTCACATGTTTGAATTATTAACCTATTTTAGTTAAAAGTATGATACTTAAGTGATTTTATTTGAAAAATCAATTCAACATTTTAAAAGCAGTCGAAAGATTTTTACTTTTAAAAAATAACTAACAGAATTTTTTAAAGCAGTAAGGTAGATGACACTAACTTTAAATTAACTTTTTATAGGTCACTTTAAATAAAATACATATTTTTTATTATTATTAAAGAAAAATATAAACTACTCACACATTATTATGCTGCATTTTAACATAACTGAAATACTACAACCTTTCTGCTGACATGTGGTCACGGAGGAAATCTTTTCATATAGAAGGCAAAATAAGATAATGAATTGATAATCATGATTCGTTATGCATATGTTTAAACAGGAAATTATTTAAGACGTGTGATTAAGACCATTTTACATGGTATTACAGAATAAATCTTTTCACAGGATGCAAGATAAGATAATATCACGTAATGATTTAATAAACACGATTCGTTATGCATATTTTAAAACAGGAAATACATCCGTCAGATAACATTACTTTGTTTATATGAAGTGACCAAATACAAATTTTGCTGATAAGATTAATTTAATTTCGAAAATATTATTGACAGAACATTCAAATTTTACACAATATTTTTAAAAATTTAAATAAGGGAAATCAGAAAATTGTACACGATATTTTAAAAAATAAATAAATAAGGGAAGTTACAAAATGTTGTACACTCTTTTATTTAGAAAAAGAGAGCGGGTATTTTGTTTTGAGTTATACGATTAAAATAAATTTTCATTATATTTGATTTTACACAACCAACATTTTCAAAAAAGAGAATGGAATCTAGTTTTTATAAATTAACGTACTTCAATTTTTCAAATACTTAACACCCCCTCTTTTGCTAGACTTTATACACATAAGACATAAAAGGTGTTTTCGAATACATCATTTAGAAATTAAGCGACTTGATAAGTAAAACATTATTTATAAAAGCAATAGATACGAAAGTAATAAAGATTTTTACTTACAAATGTACGAACTTCTGATAGGTAAGACTTTCTTAATCACTGTGCAAGAATTAAGTGGTGATTAAACTTATAACATTATATGATGAAATAATCACGTGACGTATTTTTAAACCAATAAAATGTCAGTATTTTTAAACTAATACAAAGTTAGTATTTTTACACGAGCGCCCTCTATCATTATATAAATTTCAATGAAACGAGTTCATAACATTCTACTGCGACCTGATATCGTTGTAATAGGTTGTATTTTTCGTTAAGTTAGTTTTCATTTAAATTATTATGGAACGAGTTATGAATTCTTATGTTGGTGATGTAACCAACTTGGAGTGTCAGCACTCATCACCAGAGTTAAATAATCAAGAGATGGATTCTACACTTTTATCTAAACAAGGACCCGTTTCGAATTGTGAAGTGAAACCCACCTCATCAGGACTAAAGAAACAGAAGTTACCTCATGTGTGTAAGATGTGTAACAAGGCATTTCCTCGAAAAGTTAACTTAGTGTTTCATATGAAATGTCATTTAAAGGAAAAGTCTTTTCGTTGTGAGGTGTGTGCTGAAGTTTTTTCGCGAAAGAGTGATTTACGTATGCATCAAAAGATTCACAAATTACCCAAACAATACAAGTGTAGGGATTGCAACGAACTGTTTTCAAGAATGTATGATTTATTAATTCACAAGAAGACCCATAAGACTCATAAACAACATTCATGTATAAAGTGTAGCGAAATGTTTGATTGTGAATCAGATTTAGTACAACATTGTGATACTTTTCATAAAGTTGTGAAATCACCCTATTCAAAAGATTTGAAAAAGTGAAGCATTTTAAAAGACAAAATGATGTGCGAAATATTTTTACTAAAACTATCATTGTATCCAATGAGATGAATCAAAAAGACTTTCATTCATTTTTTAACAGTATTCGAACGGATGTTTTAAACGAATTAAATTATCAATTGCAAATGAAAAAGTCAATAAAATGGTATGCAGCCGTTAAAGTGGATGTCTGTCGTGAATCACAGGATGGTAACTTAGAGAGAGCAACCCCCTTTTTCCTTTCCAAAAGTGAACTGGAATTAACAGACCAAAACATACAAGTGCATGTTGAGAATGCCTTTCTAAAGTTGTACAACGGCTTTGAAGATTTTACAGAACGTGTGTTTAATTGGACATTACAAAAAATTTTAAAATTAGAATTGATTACAGCTCAATATGACAGTCTTATTTGATTTGTATTATTTTAGATGAATAATAAATAGTTTGGTTGTGAAAAAAGTGTTATGTGTGTTCTCAAGCTTACACTGTGTGATGTTTGAACTAATGATGTATATTTCGATTGACTTAGACAAAATAGGAGTGTGTGTTGACATTTTAAAAGATTTTAACATGAGATAAGAGAGTTATAATAAAAATTGACTCACCTAAAATTTTTTCAAGATAGTCTATCTACGTTTCCAATCTAAACTTGTTATCAGCTTGCTATATGCATGTTTGAGTGACTCATTTTTACCTGTGTCGAACTGTCTGTTAGGAAAATGATTGCCATTTTTAACACGTGTAGACGATTTTTACCCGGAAGCTGTTTGAACTATTAAATTTCAGATATCACCCATTTTTCTACAACATCTAAATATTTTAATGTATTTTCACTTGTATATTGGAAACTTGGGATTATCGCCTTTATATCGGAACATGGAAGATAGAAAAAATAATAACTGTACACTGAGACAATATTTTAATCTAACAAAAATAGACTTAACACATTGTTAGAGGTTTTGGAAAAATATATAGTTGGTTAAAAATTTTAGAAAATTTAACATAAAGTAACAAATTTTAAAAAATAAACATTTCGATAAATGAAAAAAATTAAATTTTGGTAAACTTTACACTTAGACAATACTTCAAACTAAGAAAAATAATAACTTTACACTTATACAATATTTTCAACTAAGGAAAATTAATAACTTATCACATTGTTAAAGTTTTTTTGAAAACAACACAACATTTTCAAAGCAGTGGAAATTGCATACCTGTAAAAAATTCAACTTAGTGGAATTTAATAGTGAAATTTTTAATCTCACTCAATTAAAAAATAAAACTTTATAAAATTTTCACCTTTTTTAAAATAATCAACTGTTAAACATTTTGAATGTCTTAGACAAAGTAGGAATAAATATGTTAAAATTCTATAAAACATGAAAAATTTCATAACTTTTAAAAGAAATTTTATTTATGGTGAAATAAACTCGAGGTATTTATTATATGTTACTTAAACTACAAGAGAATTGATTGAAAATGTGTTACTTTTAATCACTCACAAGATAAGACATGATGTTAGGAATTATATATGGGGTTTTCCCCCACACATGACGTCACTGGTAACATATTTACTGATCAAGTCATAAAATTATAGTTTAAAGTAGGTTTTTGAACACGAAGTTTAGATTTAAGATATTTGAGAAATATAAACTACAACTTTGACTACTTTTTGAAATTTCCCCCTACATAAGAAAAAGGACATAGGAAAATAAATTGAAAAGTCGTATTTGAATGGAATCGAATTATTATCCTTTCACTTAACAGCTGAATGCGTTGGCAATTACACCACAAAGGTACTGATTGAATATATTGTGTTTCTTTTTTAAGGCTAAATTGATTTAATATTCAAGTTATTTCTTAATGTTACACTTAAAAACAATAAATTTAATTAGCATTCAAAAAGCAAACGATCACATTATTGTATAAATCAAATGTTTTAAAAGTCACGAGTTAAAATTTGAAATGACTTAGAGTTTAATTAGAATTTAGATGTGAACCTTTTAAAATGAAATAATAGTTTTTTTGTATCGCCCTCTATCGGTGGGTAATAGAATTAAGAGATAATTAAAAGTTTTAACTTGAATTCGAACCCACAACCAAAATTATTTTTCGGTTTTATAATTTAGGGTAGGTTTAACTGAGCAAGCCATGATATAACAGTATTTATAGACGATTTAAGATATTCGATAAAGGAAATCATCTAAATTTCTAATTTAATTGAAGGGTTTACTGCTTAAAGTACTACAAAATGAGTACAACACGATGCATAGTTTTTTAATTAATTATATTTTTCGAAAGGTTAAATTGAATTATTGATAAACTTAGGATTTATGTTTAAAGTGAATAAATTTGATATGTTAGGTTCACTTAATAACAGAGGGTTGAATAAGTTATTTTTAATAAAAATAAAGTTTACTAAAAGTTTTTAAAGTTAAAAAAAATGTAAGTTACGTTAAAAAAGTTAACAAAAATATAGTTTTAAAAAATTTAAAGTTTACAAAAAGTTTAAAAATCTTTAAGTAAATCAAAATTAACTTTTTAATTTTAACTAATGAGAGACTATAATCTAACTGTTTATCCTTGTAACCAACTGGTGCATATCAACTATCTGCACATGTGCAGTAAAAACATACACTAACTTGAGTCCGATTTTAAATTATTTGCTAATTTTTATACAGCTCGGTTACCTTTCAGAAACAAAACAGAATGAAATACTTACCAAAAAACACGTCAACGTCTTATACTTGCTTTCACTTAACTAATTCTTTCTACATTAGCTTTGCTAGGGGGCGCTGCAATCGCCGCTACTAGTTTCCGGTTTGTGACGTAGTTTCCGGTTTGCGATAAGAACAAGGTTAAAATAAAACCCACGTGCATTCAGTTGGTGTTGTTTACCTGTACCTTGTTATAAGCCGTTTGCCTTCTCTTGGTCACTCGCTTGTCCAGACTTGTTTATGTGCTGCACGCCTGTTTTGCTGACTCATCTCTTGCTTTAACTGTTTGGACTTGTCTGATGTCAACTATCTCAGGTCTTTTGTCATAGCTTGAATGTACTTTATGTCGATCACTTTAATATAAAAGTTATGTCCCAACTTACTTAAACTTTGATAAAAATATTATTTATTTATAAATTATATCAAATTCTTATTTTTCTAACACATTTACTAAGTCACTTTCGTTCAAAAATATGGTAAAGCCCGATTTTAAATTGAAGTTTAGGATAAATTCCCCAAATTTTGTAATATTTTAGCACTAATAAGAAATATTGTAAACACCCTGTACATAAAAAATAATATTAAATTCCCAAATTTTGTAACATTTTAGCACTAATAATAAATATTGTAAACACCCTGTACATACAAGTTTTGTAAAAATAATATTACTTATAGCTAACTCGTTTAGTCGCATGATAAGAACCTTCAATATCGCTAAAATCAGTGTTAAACGAAAATGCAACCATATGTTTTACCGTCTAATTACATGTCTTTACATATTATTTTAAAATGTAAAGCATTATATCTGAACGAATGATATAAGAAAAAGTTAGAATAGATCACATATTTTTGTCATTAAAAAAACTTATATGCAAACACACACTTACAAGGTTACAAGACTCGACAAACGATTCACCATGTTTTTTAAACTTAGTAAAATATTTTAAATTTATAAATTTAAATTAAAAATAAAATATTTTTAAATAAGAATATTTAAGAATTTTTAAAGTATTTTAATTTAAATTTATAAATTAAAAATATTTTACTAAGTTTAAAAAACATGGTGAATCGTTTGTCGAGTCTTGTAACCTTGTAAGTGTGTGTTTGCATATAAGTTTTTTTAATGACAAAAATATGTGATCTATTCTAACTTTTTCTTATATCATTCGTTCAGATATAATGCTTTACATTTTAAAATAATATGTAAAGACATGTAATTAGACGGTAAAACATATGGTTGCATTTTCGTTTAACACTGATTTTAGCGATATTGAAGGTTCTTATCATGCGACTAAACGAGTTAGCTATAAGTAATATTATTTTTACAAAACTTGTATGTACAGGGTGTTTACAATATTTATTATTAGTGCTAAAATGTTACAAAATTTGGGAATTTAATATTATTTTTTATGTACAGGGTGTTTACAATATTTCTTATTAGTGCTAAAATATTACAAAATTTGGGGAATTTATCCTAAACTTCAATTTAAAATCGGGCTTTACCATATTTTTGAACGAAAGTGACTTAGTAAATGTGTTAGAAAAATAAGAATTTGATATAATTTATAAATAAATAATATTTTTATCAAAGTTTAAGTAAGTTGGGACATAACTTTTATATTAAAGTGATCGACATAAAGTACATTCAAGCTATGACAAAAGACCTGAGATAGTTGACATCAGACAAGTCCAAACAGTTAAAGCAAGAGATGAGTCAGCAAAACAGGCGTGCAGCACATAAACAAGTCTGGACAAGCGAGTGACCAAGAGAAGGCAAACGGCTTATAACAAGGTACAGGTAAACAACACCAACTGAATGCACGTGGGTTTTATTTTAACCTTGTTCTTATCGCAAACCGGAAACTACGTCACAAACCGGAAACTAGTAGCGGCGATTGCAGCGCCCCCTAGCAAAGCTAATGTAGAAAGAATTAGTTAAGTGAAAGCAAGTATAAGACGTTGACGTGTTTTTTGGTAAGTATTTCATTCTGTTTTGTTTCTGAAAGGTAACCGAGCTGTATAAAAATTAGCAAATAATTTAAAATCGGACTCAAGTTAGTGTATGTTTTTACTGCACATGTGCAGATAGTTGATATGCACCAGTTGGTTACAAGGATAAACAGTTAGATTATAGTCTCTCATTAGTTAAAATTAAAAAGTTAATTTTGATTTACTTAAAGATTTTTAAACTTTTTGTAAACTTTAAATTTTTTAAAACTATATTTTTGTTAACTTTTTTAACGTAACTTACATTTTTTTTAACTTTAAAAACTTTTAGTAAACTTTATTTTTATTAAAAATAACTTATTCAACCCTCTGTTATTAAGTGAACCTAACATATCAAATTTATTCACTTTAAACATAAATCCTAAGTTTATCAATAATTCAATTTAACCTTTCGAAAAATATAATTAATTAAAAAACTATGCATCGTGTTGTACTCATTTTGTAGTACTTTAAGCAGTAAACCCTTCAATTAAATTAGAAATTTAGATGATTTCCTTTATCGAATATCTTAAATCGTCTATAAATACTGTTATATCATGGCTTGCTCAGTTAAACCTACCCTAAATTATAAAACCGAAAAATAATTTTGGTTGTGGGTTCGAATTCAAGTTAAAACTTTTAATTATCTCTTAATTCTATTACCCACCGATAGAGGGCGATACAAAAAAACTATTATTTCATTTTAAAAGGTTCACATCTAAATTCTAATTAAACTCTAAGTCATTTCAAATTTTAACTCGTGACTTTTAAAACATTTGATTTATACAATAATGTGATCGTTTGCTTTTTGAATGCTAATTAAATTTATTGTTTTTAAGTGTAACATTAAGAAATAACTTGAATATTAAATCAATTTAGCCTTAAAAAAGAAACACAATATATTCAATCAGTACCTTTGTGGTGTAATTGCCAACGCATTCAGCTGTTAAGTGAAAGGATAATAATTCGATTCCATTCAAATACGACTTTTCAATTTATTTTCCTATGTCCTTTTTCTTATGTAGGGGGAAATTTCAAAAAGTAGTCAAAGTTGTAGTTTATATTTCTCAAATATCTTAAATCTAAACTTCGTGTTCAAAAACCTACTTTAAACTATAATTTTATGACTTGATCAGTAAATATGTTACCAGTGACGTCATGTGTGGGGGAAAACCCCATATATAATTCCTAACATCATGTCTTATCTTGTGAGTGATTAAAAGTAACACATTTTCAATCAATTCTCTTGTAGTTTAAGTAACATATAATAAATACCTCGAGTTTATTTCACCATAAATAAAATTTCTTTTAAAAGTTATGAAATTTTTCATGTTTTATAGAATTTTAACATATTTATTCCTACTTTGTCTAAGACATTCAAAATGTTTAACAGTTGATTATTTTAAAAAAGGTGAAAATTTTATAAAGTTTTATTTTTTAATTGAGTGAGATTAAAAATTTCACTATTAAATTCCACTAAGTTGAATTTTTTACAGGTATGCAATTTCCACTGCTTTGAAAATGTTGTGTTGTTTTCAAAAAAACTTTAACAATGTGATAAGTTATTAATTTTCCTTAGTTGAAAATATTGTATAAGTGTAAAGTTATTATTTTTCTTAGTTTGAAGTATTGTCTAAGTGTAAAGTTTACCAAAATTTAATTTTTTTCATTTATCGAAATGTTTATTTTTTAAAATTTGTTACTTTATGTTAAATTTTCTAAAATTTTTAACCAACTATATATTTTTCCAAAACCTCTAACAATGTGTTAAGTCTATTTTTGTTAGATTAAAATATTGTCTCAGTGTACAGTTATTATTTTTTCTATCTTCCATGTTCCGATATAAAGGCGATAATCCCAAGTTTCCAATATACAAGTGAAAATACATTAAAATATTTAGATGTTGTAGAAAAATGGGTGATATCTAAAATTTAATAGTTCAAACAGCTTCCGGGTAAAAATCGTCTACACGTGTTAAAAATGGCAATCATTTTCCTAACAGACAGTTCGACACAGGTAAAAATGAGTCACTCAAACATGCATATAGCAAGCTGATAACAAGTTTAGATTGGAAACGTAGATAGACTATCTTGAAAAAATTTTAGGTGAGTCAATTTTTATTATAACTCTCTTATCTCATGTTAAAATCTTTTAAAATGTCAACACACACTCCTATTTTGTCTAAGTCAATCGAAATATACATCATTAGTTCAAACATCACACAGTGTAAGCTTGAGAACACACATAACACTTTTTTCACAACCAAACTATTTATTATTCATCTAAAATAATACAAATCAAATAAGACTGTCATATTGAGCTGTAATCAATTCTTATTTTAAAATTTTTTGTAATGTCCAATTAAACACACGTTCTGTAAAATCTTCAAAGCCGTTGTACAACTTTAGAAAGGCATTCTCAACATGCACTTGTATGTTTTGGTCTGTTAATTCCAGTTCACTTTTGGAAAGGAAAAAGGGGGTTGCTCTCTCTAAGTTACCATCCTGTGATTCACGACAGACATCCACTTTAACGGCTGCATACCATTTTATTGACTTTTTCATTTGCAATTGATAATTTAATTCGTTTAAAACATCCGTTCGAATACTGTTAAAAAATGAATGAAAGTCTTTTTGATTCATCTCATTGGATACAATGATAGTTTTAGTAAAAATATTTCGCACATCATTTTGTCTTTTAAAATGCTTCACTTTTTCAAATCTTTTGAATAGGGTGATTTCACAACTTTATGAAAAGTATCACAATGTTGTACTAAATCTGATTCACAATCAAACATTTCGCTACACTTTATACATGAATGTTGTTTATGAGTCTTATGGGTCTTCTTGTGAATTAATAAATCATACATTCTTGAAAACAGTTCGTTGCAATCCCTACACTTGTATTGTTTGGGTAATTTGTGAATCTTTTGATGCATACGTAAATCACTCTTTCGCGAAAAAACTTCAGCACACACCTCACAACGAAAAGACTTTTCCTTTAAATGACATTTCATATGAAACACTAAGTTAACTTTTCGAGGAAATGCCTTGTTACACATCTTACACACATGAGGTAACTTCTGTTTCTTTAGTCCTGATGAGGTGGGTTTCACTTCACAATTCGAAACGGGTCCTTGTTTAGATAAAAGTGTAGAATCCATCTCTTGATTATTTAACTCTGGTGATGAGTGCTGACACTCCAAGTTGGTTACATCACCAACATAAGAATTCATAACTCGTTCCATAATAATTTAAATGAAAACTAACTTAACGAAAAATACAACCTATTACAACGATATCAGGTCGCAGTAGAATGTTATGAACTCGTTTCATTGAAATTTATATAATGATAGAGGGCGCTCGTGTAAAAATACTAACTTTGTATTAGTTTAAAAATACTGACATTTTATTGGTTTAAAAATACGTCACGTGATTATTTCATCATATAATGTTATAAGTTTAATCACCACTTAATTCTTGCACAGTGATTAAGAAAGTCTTACCTATCAGAAGTTCGTACATTTGTAAGTAAAAATCTTTATTACTTTCGTATCTATTGCTTTTATAAATAATGTTTTACTTATCAAGTCGCTTAATTTCTAAATGATGTATTCGAAAACACCTTTTATGTCTTATGTGTATAAAGTCTAGCAAAAGAGGGGGTGTTAAGTATTTGAAAAATTGAAGTACGTTAATTTATAAAAACTAGATTCCATTCTCTTTTTTGAAAATGTTGGTTGTGTAAAATCAAATATAATGAAAATTTATTTTAATCGTATAACTCAAAACAAAATACCCGCTCTCTTTTTCTAAATAAAAGAGTGTACAACATTTTGTAACTTCCCTTATTTATTTATTTTTTAAAATATCGTGTACAATTTTCTGATTTCCCTTATTTAAATTTTTAAAAATATTGTGTAAAATTTGAATGTTCTGTCAATAATATTTTCGAAATTAAATTAATCTTATCAGCAAAATTTGTATTTGGTCACTTCATATAAACAAAGTAATGTTATCTGACGGATGTATTTCCTGTTTTAAAATATGCATAACGAATCGTGTTTATTAAATCATTACGTGATATTATCTTATCTTGCATCCTGTGAAAAGATTTATTCTGTAATACCATGTAAAATGGTCTTAATCACACGTCTTAAATAATTTCCTGTTTAAACATATGCATAACGAATCATGATTATCAATTCATTATCTTATTTTGCCTTCTATATGAAAAGATTTCCTCCGTGACCACATGTCAGCAGAAAGGTTGTAGTATTTCAGTTATGTTAAAATGCAGCATAATAATGTGTGAGTAGTTTATATTTTTCTTTAATAATAATAAAAAATATGTATTTTATTTAAAGTGACCTATAAAAAGTTAATTTAAAGTTAGTGTCATCTACCTTACTGCTTTAAAAAATTCTGTTAGTTATTTTTTAAAAGTAAAAATCTTTCGACTGCTTTTAAAATGTTGAATTGATTTTTCAAATAAAATCACTTAAGTATCATACTTTTAACTAAAATAGGTTAATAATTCAAACATGTGACGTTATAAAAACTAGATGTCTTTCTCTTTTTTTAAAATGTTAGTTGTATTAAGTAAAATAGGGTTAAAATTTATTATAATCGTGTAACTCTAAAACAAATACCTGCTCTCAAGTTAAATTATTGGTAAATTCTTGTTAAAAATTGTAGGGAAAAAAAAATCTTTAAAATTTTTTTGTGTGTTGTATATATCATATATGTTTTTATATCTAATATTTTACATGTCAAATCACTTATTAACTGAATGTAACGATTATCTCTTGTGTGTTGTAACTGGTTAGTTAAATATAGAGATGATTATCTACGTTAGGGATAAGTGTCTCTATGTAGGTCTTTCTAAGGGATCCTAACTCGTATTGACACAAAGTTAAAAAAAAAAAATTCGAACAGTTAGGTCGACGAGCGCAAGAAGTTTAAATTTCAACGTCTAGTAGCTTTAAAATCAGAACCTTGCACCTAAAGGTGAGGTTCTTATGTGTGTATAAATTCTGAAATTTTTCTAAGACACTTTGGGAAGTATGTTATTTAAACTTCCCTTAAAAAAGTTAACTATTGTAAGTTAATATATAACCGGATTTCGACGAAAACTCTGAATGGTTAGGTCGACGAACTCGAGAGAAGTTTAAACAAAATTCCGAACGGTTAGGTTGACGAGTGTGAAAGGTAAACGTCTACCAGCTTTTCTTCGTGTTAGATTTTTATAAAGCAAAGTAATCGAAACGTATCATTCCTTTTTCAATAAATAAACTTTTAGAAAAATGCTGTCAAAGTCGATCATCGCCTTTTATTTAACACAACCCTCAGTGGATTTTCATTTTAACTCTCTAAAAATTTAGCCTTCACATCTATTTTAATCTCATTCACATTTAAGTTAATGTTTAAATAAGGCAAAAAAATTATTTTACAGGTGAATTATAAGTAAATTTCATGTTAAACTCTGAACAGTTAGGTCGAAGAGCGCGAAAGGTAGCACATATATATTTCTTTTACAGGTATTATTTTTATAGCAGGGTTCCTACCCCTCAACTCCACTCGACTTTGCTGAAGCATAATAATAATTAAACCCTTTTATTTCGTTACAGGTCTCACGCAGATGACTGGTGTAAAAGAATAGGTAAAAAAAAATGTGGCGTTATGAATTGTTTTCATAGCGGGTGGTTATGGCGGGTCCACAATAAAAAAAAAAATATATATTGTACATTCTGTTAACATTATTATTTTTTATAACAGGCTTCCTACCCCTCAACTCTACTCGCACTGTTCGCATTCTGTTATTTTTAAAGCAGGCTTCCTACCCCTCAACTCCACTCGACTTTGCTGAAGCATAATAATAATTAAACCCTTTTATTTCGTTACAGGTCTCTCACAGATGACTGGTGTAAAAGAATGGGTAAAAAAAAATGTGGCGTTATGAATTGTTTTCATAGCGGGTGGTTATGGTGGGCCCCCAATTTAAAAAAAAAAAAAATTCCCTAACAAGAAAGAATCTGATTAAAACCCTTTATTTTTCACAAAAAAAATTAAGTCCCCTAAAAATAAGCCCTCCCCTCTCTCCCTTATCGGTTCAAAAAAATTAAGCCCTCCCCTACTTCACTTCCTCTCTTATCTTCCAACACTTCCGGTTCACTTCCTGTCTTATCTTTCATCCCTTCCTGTCTTATCTTTCATCACTTCCGCTTCCACTGCCAGGCTCACTTCCGGTACCCACCTCCACCACGCTCACGGCTCCTGCTGGACTGAAACTCTTGTTCTTCTACTACTAGTATCTAGTTCAGTAAAATTATAATAGATGGCAGCACCAAACATTTCCTCAATTGTTTTCGGGTCTTGGTCTACAATTATTACCTATAGCAATACAAATTATGCAAGCAGACATTAGAGAGGCGTTAATAGTAGGCCAAAGACTTATGCATCATTTGGTTCCGTGAGCATCCAATGTAATTATTTCCTCCATATTATTAACTCCATATTATTTATTGCCCTGATGTAAAATTTGGGTTGGGTTGGGTTGATTATTGACGGCCAATTATCTACACATGGGATATAGGCCCGGGGGGAGTGCCCTTCGTGGGGGTCTTACTAAGGAAACCTAACCCGTATTTACGCATGGATAAATCCACGGCTCGAAGAAAACCACGAAAACTCCGAACGATTAGGCCGACGGGCGCGATTGGGATCGAACCCAGCACCTCCCGTCTACCAGCTTCGAGAGCAGAACCTCTCAGCCACTGGTGGGGCGATGTAAAATTTGGAAAGTTTTAAACAAATGGGGTACATGGATAGATTATAAGTAAAAGTAAAAATCAAGTCAAGATTACATAAATAAATAGATAGATAAAATCAGTATTTATTAATATGTCAAAAAGTGCATCAGTGAAACTCAGATTATCTGAGCAATGATACGAATCAATCAATATCTAGTTCAATAAAATTATAATAGATGGCAGCACCAAACATTTTCTCATTTGTCTTTGTCTGTACATATTATCTACAGCCTACATACAGTAATACAAATTATGCATGCAGAGACTTTAGAGAGGCGTAAATAGTAGACCAGAGACTTCGGTACTAAATATACAATTATTTGGAACTTCAATAGAAATCTTGTTTGTATGTAAAAAGGGAAGCCTAGATGTTTGTTATGATTATGAGTTGGAATTGCCCTGAGTTTGTGCAGAAAGATTACTATTATTGTGCGGTGCTGCCATCTATAGCAAGATTGTTCCACAAAATCAATTATTTGATTTTAACACTTGTTTATTGTTGGGAAGCATTTACATTCAATTGTTAAAGCGTGGTGTAGTTAATTAAAATAAGACTATAAATTTAGATCAAGACAATCTATTATTCCTATGTTCACAATGAGATTGATCAATCAGGAGCTCGTATTTTGCGAGATTTTCCAAAATAGTGAAAATTTGGACAGAGGAAAATTTTTAAAAAAATGCATTTTATTTTAACCCTTTCACGGGCAAGCACTTGTGCTCCTGTAACGTTGAATTCCCACCGGAATTTAGGAAAAAATTTAGTTTAAAATAAAAATAAGCAATTTTTCAACTTTTTCTCGTCAAAGTTAAAAAAGTAAATTTTAATTAAAAGTTTCTGGTTTGAATCGGATTAAAATTAGGTGGTATATAATATATACCACCGCCCCTCAAAGGGTTAAGGCTGTTCTCAAATCAGAACTGGCAATTTTATAACATATATTTTAATTCATTTTTGTTAGAAAACGCATGAAATTGGTAGGTATTGTTATACAGAAACTATGCAATCGAAACGCGTTTTCCAATCTTTACCAAGTAAAGGCAGTTTTTGCTAAAAATCTTTCAGAAAAGACTGTCAAAGTCGGCGTTTTGAATCGAATTCTTTCCGCGCCTAATTGATTAAAATTAAACGATTTTGATTAAAATTTGTATCTTACCGTTTTCGGGCACAAGAAGAGCATTGGGCTAGGTCACATATTCGAGAAAATTTTATTAGTGGGTCATTTTTGGGTCACTACGAGCCAACCTAATTTTATCTAAAAAACCGCTCTAAAGATTTTGACTAAAGTTTGCATGTTACGGTTTTCGGACTTGAAGAGACCATTCAGCTAAGGTAATATGATCCAGAAAATTAATTAGTGGTTCATTTTGGATCACTACTGGCCAGGGTCAAACTAATTTTATCTAAAAAAGGTCGAAATGATTTTGACTAAACTTTTTATCCTTCCGTTTTCGGGCACGCCAAGACCATTGGCCTATAAGTCACATGTTCAAGAAAATTCGATTAGTGGGTTATTTTGGGCCATACGGGTCAGGGTCAAGCTAATTTTATGTAAAAAACGGCTCTAACGATTTTGACTAAATTTGGTATCCTACCATTTTTGGGTACGAGAAGAACATTGGGCTGTGTCACATGTTCGAGAAAATTGGATTAGTGGGTCATTTTGGAGTCATTACGGCTCAATGCATTTCAATGTGAAAGAAGGTTGCAAAAGTTATTAAGTTGTTGAACAGTTGGCAGTAAACAAAGTCGCAAAGTTGGCAGCATGTCGCCAAATTTAGCGAAATGTTGGCGATCTTGGGCGAGAAACTTGACTCAAGATTACCAATACCCAAACACATACTTGGCGCAAAATAAAAGAATGTCGCCAAGTTTGTGACTTTTCGCCAAATTTTGGTGACATCTGAAAGAAAAATTGACTTTCAAAATCTGAAGGAATTTTCTAGGAATTCCCAATAAGAGCTGTGATACATGATTCAACCAATCAGCGTCCATAGAAGTTTCTCAAAAATATAATTCAATCAATCAGGGTACATAAAACTGATTGTTTTATCTTGTACAGAGAATTTATTGTTATACTGAGTTGAACACAAAGCTAATTCTAACTGAGCATAGCTCGGTCTTCCCCGCTGGTATATTTTAACTTCCAATAATGCACTTTTTTTTTTACAATTCGCAGGACTGTCATTCTCATTGTTGGACACAATAACTTATTTATATATCATTGTTATTAAATTAATTTAACAATCATTTTTTGTAAATACGAGCAACAATGAATCCAACAATATTAACGGAATGAACATTAAGATATTTTTTTCAATCAATTCTAGATTCAATTTCAAAATTTGTGATCCGTTATCTGCTCTTTGAAAATATAGTGATTTAAAAATATTTCCAAGTTACTGACATTTTTATTGTTGTTGTTGATGATGATTTGTGATTGATCATCTAAGTAAGTATATTTTGTATGTATCTTTATTGTTTTCATTTTGTATAAAATTAACCATTAATATTGTTGTTTCTATGTTATCCAATGCACTTCACATATTTAACAAGAACGGAAAATCATGCGTCAAACATAGATTATGTAACACTTACCAACATTTCCAAAATAATTTTACAAATATTTACCGTTTAATAAAGTCTAATGTCTAATGTCTAAAAAAATTACGAAAAGTTTTTTTTTTTAATTCCAATATTCTAAATTAAAAGAATTACTTATGATGAGATTTAGTGGGTAAAGTTTTGTTTATTGGAGTCAAGATTTATTAAAGTGTATTGAGTCGAAGACGAGCGAAGATTCCTAATGTACCCAATCCATTAAAAAATGAAATGAACAGGGTTTCTCGATAAAGGCTCGATCAACTATACTGTAATTTGTTACAAATATAGATGATGGTAAATATTGCATAATGTATAGGCCCAGAGGCCTCGCTAAGGGGGGGGGGGGACGGGGGGGGAGCCTCCCCCCCCAAACGTTTGTGAATGCTATTACACTTGGCAAATTTACAAACTCTTATTTGGCAAATTTGCATAAAACTTTAATAAAAACTATAATATACTCTCTATTTTTAATGGACTTGTCAAAAGTTACAAATCTAATTGGGAATATTATTAAACTTGTTGAATTGGCGAGAACTATTTATTTTTCCTTTTCAATGAGTTGGCAAATACTGAAATTTGACTTGGCAATTTAAGGTCCTGTCCCCCCCCCCCCCCCCCAATAAAAAGTCTTAGCGATGACACTGTATAGGCCAATGGGGTAATAATGGGTAATAATGTATATGTAATATGGGGTAATAATGGGTAATAATATATATGTAATATGGGGTAATAATGGGTAATAATGTATATGTAATATGGGGTAATAATGTATAGGCCAATTTGATAAATTCAATCCGTGGCCTTTTAAAATGTTTGGAATTTTGATTTGTGGCTTTGCCTTTGAAATAAAAAAATCTTTCGCGAAAATTTTTACGTAGATAGTAATCCAAAATGCTGACGTAAGGAATTAAACATTATTAGTTTCAACAATGTAAAACAACAAATGGGATTAAAGCAGATAGCAGTATTTGTTGCGCAATAATAAACAATATAACAATAAACATCATTATTAACTGAATGAACATTAAAGATATTGTTTCAGTCTATTCTAGATTCAGTTTCAAAGTTTGTGATCTTTTATACTTTCTTTGAAAATATAGCTTTCAGTGATTTGTTTTAAATTTACTGAGATTTTATTTTATTCATTTGATTTGTGATCAATTATCATAAGTAAGTCATCAGTTCTATTGTTTTCATTTTATATAAAAAAAAATATATATATATACAGGGTGTCCACGTATAACCTGACCGACCTTTATTTTCGCAACCGTTGGTCCTAGATGCATACTTCCAATTACAAAAATGGTTTAAATAAGATAAAGAATTATTTTTAAAGCAATTTGGGTCAAGAAAAACATTTATTTAAAAATTACGAAATTTAAATTTTTATTCGGTTCCCCGGTCTTATACGTGATATTTAGTAAAAATTTACTGTGACACTAACAAGTAAGACAAAAAAAAAAAAAAAAAATCCCATTCATCTAACATTAAAATTGACCGAGTAATAGCTGTTTAAAGTTGGAGTATATTTTTTGCTGCGAAATAGGGGTCATTCACAAATGTAGTAGAAATATAAATAATCGTCAGATATATCAAAAAAGTAGTTGAGAACAAATTTAACATTGCAATCTAATATAAATGTGAAATCTATAATCATTCTGACATATTAATGCAAAATATACAATTTGTACTGAAAATATAAGAGGATAAAAATAACAGAATTTTTGTTAAATAAAAGGATGAAAAACAACAGCCTCAATTCTTCACAAAATGATACAGATTTTAAAATGCTGTTAGATTACACTGTCTTTCAAATTTTGGGTTGTGCCATGTTTTCTAACTTTAGAAAATTGATTCTTATGTATCTTTTAGCACTGAATCCGAAAATGACATTCATTTTAAACCATCACGTCAGGATTTTTCTCAAATGGCAAATTTTAAAGTTAAAAAGCTCAAAGT
This sequence comes from Maratus michaelseni, assembly GCA_963931845.1. Classification (NCBI taxonomy): domain Eukaryota; kingdom Metazoa; phylum Arthropoda; class Arachnida; order Araneae; family Salticidae; genus Maratus; species Maratus michaelseni. The sequence goes on along the minus strand of OZ007588.1, from coordinate 42,429,247 downwards.
TAAAATTGATCCCCCTCCCTTCCCAACCTCATTGGACCCCTGAGCTATTTAGCTGTAAGAAACCCAGTATAAGCCAAATATTTGAATAAATTATTGAATTAAATAAAACTAAACAGAATAAAAAAGTCTTACATCTATTTTATAGTATCAGATTTTTCGCTATTTTTTAACCTTGAAATTTACGATTTGCGAAAAATCCTGACATGATGGTTAAAAGTGAAGGTAATTTTTTTATTCAGCGTTAAAAAATACACAAAACGTAATTATAAAAGTTAAAAAACACAACCATCGCAGGTTTATGTTATCTAACCTAAATATCTTTCTTAAACTTGTTGACGGTAATCTATCCGATTTTTTTCTGTGTTATCCTCTAATATAAGTATGTATAAGATGGTAAGCGTCGAAAATCATAATAATATTACATTGTCATTGGATTTAAGTCAGTATGTAAAATTTAACTTCTATCAGACATTTGAAAGTAAGTTAAAGTTCGAGTACAGATTTTACACTGGAAAGACGATCGTTGCAAGTTAAATAAAATCTTATGAAAATAACAATTTTTGTTAAAAGAAATCATAGTCTCAAATCCTTACAAAATAAAACATATGTTAAAATACAATTATTTTAACTAATCTGAAACTTAACTGATAAAATTTAAGTCAATCGTAATAGTTGTACGATTGCTTTCAAAGTGCAGATACCTTGAAATAAGTTTAAGTACATTATATACGACCCCTGAAAGCACGACCGAAATCATCTGTTTTGATATGCAAAAAAGTGGTATATAAGTCATGCATTTCAAAGTTTCATAACTCTGTCAATTTTAATGTTAGATGAATGGGACTTTTTTTGTCTTACTTTTTAGTGTCACAGTAAATTTTTACTAAATATCACTTATAGGACCGGGGGACCGTATAAAAATTTAAATTTCATAATTTTTTAATAAATGTTTTTCTTGACCCAAATCGCTTTAAAATTAATTCTTTACCTTATTTAAACCATTTTTGTAATTGGAAGTATACATCTAGGACCAACGGTTGCGAAAATAAAGGTTGGTCAGGTTATACGTGGACACCCTGTATATAGTGCTTTTTATGTTATCTGATGTCTTTTACGTATTTTAAGTTCATTTTAAAAGAGAAAATTTCTGATAAATGTACAGTAAATGGAATAGTTGAAGATAGTTTATGAGAATATAGATTTTTTTTAATTATTATTTGTTTTGGTAGGTTTTAGGAAAAGATTCACTGTCAAAAATTATTACAGTAGTTCAGGTTACTGCTATTTGTACTGCTGCAACATTTGATGTGGTTTAAGCCGAAAAACGAACAAAGCTTCGTATGGCAATTCAACCTCACAATGAAATGATCATTATTACTCGAAAATGGATCGATCATTTACACTATAATTTATTATAAACATAGACCTTAATAATTCAGAGGTATTAACATAGTCCGTTTTTTAAAATTCGATCTGTGTTTTTTTTTTTAAATGTGCGGCCTTTCGACTTACGGAGTTTCGCCATTAGTATTATACATTAAAAAAAAATCGCGCACGAAGTTTTTAAGTAAATAAATAACCCACTATATGCTGATGTATAACAATGCAACATTATTAATTCCAACAATGTAAAACAACATGTGGAATTAAATTAACTAGCGGTAAACATTATTTGTTGCGCAACAATAAACAATAAAACAATGGGCAGTATCATTAACTGAATCAATATTAAGAGATATTGTCATTCTATTTTACATTCAGATTAAAGTGAGTGATTTTTTATGAGCTGTTTGATAATATAGCTTTCAGTGATTTATTTTAAATTTACTATGATTCTTTTATTCTGTGCTTTGTAATCGATTATCGTAAGTAATAAGTCATTAACCCAACCTTCTATTGTTTTCATTTTCTATAGAAAATATATTTATTTTTATGTCTTCCGATGATTTTCATGTGAAACTTCATTTGAAAACAGAATATTTCTGATAAATGTACAGTGACTGGAAAGTCAGAGGTGGTTTATGAGAATAATAGCTATTTTCAATTACTTTTAGTAGATTTTAACGAAATATTCCCTGTCAAAAATTATTACACTGTTCGGAGTTATTGTTATCTGTATTGCTGTCCGAAAAAAATAATTCCGGATAATCGAGGTTACTGAAATTCAATAAGCTTCTTCCCATTATTACATACTAAGTACATATCAAATTTAGATCGTTTACAGACACACACGAGACAGATGGACGGCAATTTTTTTTTTTTTTCTAAAAATATGTTTTGCGGAATCTCCAGTGTCTGAAACGTGTAAATCCGTCATTTTTTTTTTCGATTTTCAAAACGATTACAAGACTTACCCTATACTACGTATGATGGGTAAGTAAAATCAGTATTTTCGCCATTCTTATCGCCCATCTAATCAATATTTTTCGCCATGTTTTTACGTCAACTGCTTGCGAATCATCGGGTTAACTGGATGTGAAGCACACCCTTTGTTGCACAAGCAGCCGATCTACAACACGACTACGAAATGTCCTTTTGGTCTGTATCGATGGGAAAAGATAGCCTCCCTATCCCTTGGTTTTCAGATTTTAACTAATTTTACTGGAAAACAATAAACTAAGAGGCGTGGAACCCAATTACAGAAGATTCAGTCCCAGTTCTCATCAATATTGAATTTGAATCAGAATTTCGCCAAATTAGTCAGCTATAGCCGAGTTGGCTCCATTTATGGCAACCTATTTCTGTCGCCAAGCTTGGCGAAAATTTGAAGCTGGCTAATATGAATAGATAGTGTTGCGCATATAAAAGTTGGAACAATGATTACAACAACGAAAGAAAATTTGCCAGAAAGCATGCTCACTAAAACTCATAAATTAAACCCTTTATGTGTTGTCTGGTTTCAAAAAGTCAGCCACCCTAAAATTCCAAACTGCTGTTTCTCAGCCATTTTTTAAGATGAGGCAAAACAAAAATTGCTCCGGAATCCTTGGATCAAAGCCGAACATTTAATGAAAAAAACCTTTAGGATTTCTATTTTTTTTTCTACATATTTTTGAATTTGAAATCTTTAAATGGCTATCGCAGCTCCCTCTTCCGGCGGCATATCCCCAAATGCAACCGGGACCTGCAGGACTTATTCAAAAACCTATACATAAAATTTGGTTCAATTCTATGCATAACTTCATCACTCTTTTCGATAATACAATGAGGGCACACACACATGGACAGACAGACATTTTGTAAAAACGTGTTTTTTGGAATTTCTCACCCCTAAAACGTGTAAATCCGCCGAAAACCGGAAGGCGAAAAATTTTTTTATTACAATGCTTTCTTCTTATAGATAGAAGAAAGTAAAAAAAAGAAAAAAAAAGAAAGAAATCGCGCGAGAAGTTTTTAAGTAAATAAATAATTCACTATGCTGATGTAACAATGCAACATTATTAATTTCAACAATGTAAAACAACAAATGGTATTAAATTAACTAGCAATTAACATTATTTGTTGCGTAACAAAAAAAAGAATACAACAATTATCAGTAAAAGACTGTTTCAGTCTATTCTAGATTCAGTTTCAAAGTGTGTGATCTTTTATGAGTTCTTTAAAAATATAACTTTCAGTGATTTATTTTAAATTTTCCGAGGTTTACTTTATTATGTTCATTTGTGATCAATCATCGTAAGTATTAAGTCATCATTTCTATTGTTTTAATTTTATATAGAAAATTTACCTTCACATATGTAAAAGTTCATTTTAAAGGAGAACATTTACGGTTAAATCCTAGTATCGGGTCACATCACATTTGGCGCAATCGGATAGTGATAAATGTCTCTTTCGTGCATCAGATTTTTATTATGAATTCAACGACTACGCCTATGGCAAAGATTACGGTAGCTTGATTTATTGTTTTATCTAATAAGGACTTCATATAATTTCAATTAAATGTTCAGGTAAAATTTATCCAAAAGTGGATATCTACTATTTCTAAAAGAAATGGGCGAAATACTATCACATGATTATCACAAGTTATGTTAAAGCAGGTACACTGTAAAAAATGAAGTACTCAAAAATGAGTAAATCGGTGTACTCATATCGAATTGAGTATGTTTGGATCAAAAGTGAACCTATGCTTTCTCAATTTTGAAACATGACATGTCATCAAACCCAAAATAAATGATAATTTTATACTTTGTAATGGTTTATTTCATTCATGGCGACACAAAAGATGTTCAGTAATTGGAAAATAATGCAATATATTTAGGCTGTATCAAAAGTATTTTCGTTTTTTGAATGTTTTTATACCAAAGCTTGTAGCTCGAACTTTATCACCCCTACTGTTGAACTTAAAATATTATTTAGAGAATATATGTCCCTCTATATTCTATTATCATACAGGCTTCTTTCTTGGTCATTCAAAATTAAGATATAAGTTTAACCTTCATCTTATAGCTGGATTGCTCTCTTACAGCAGAAAAATCATTAAGAATCACATTTTTTTCTTGAAAATTGATATTTTCCTTTTTTTTGTTTAATTATGTAGGTGTTGGTTGTTCAAAAATTAATATATAAGTGTAATCTTTATTTTATAGTTTGATAACCTCATCTATAGTACAAAATTCATTAAGGTGCATGGGAGGGTGCCGTGCTGGTGCTACGGCAGGGCACCACAGCACTACCACTTCCTGATCCCGTACTTTCGTTTTCCTACTACTCCTGGCCTGCAGTGCCTTGTTCTGTTTTCTTAACCATGCTGTCTGATGTGTTATACAGCATATGTCTCGGTCAGATAGTCAGCCTAACGTGGGACCATCAGTGTGTAACTCCCAAACATGTTTGGTACTCATTTTATCGAACACGAAGGGATAAAAGTTTCAGTGAACCTTTTCCAGTCCTAAATTGAACGTTGGACTTGTAGCTTGGTAGCGCGACGGCCTGACCACTAAACTAATGAGCTAGGTTGATTTTAAATAAGTAATTTTCTTTTAAATTACCTTCAAGATTTAGATGAGAAAGCGAAACATTACAAATAAATTATTGGATAAAAATATTATTGATAAGATTTAATTTACAGACCTTTATTCAACCTTTTGCAGGATAACAAGCCTAAAAATATTCGGCCAGTACGAAGGACTCTCGAGAACGTTCGTAAGCTATTTTAGCTACGGACTATGACTATAATTACTTTATTAATTTACATGGACAGTGACTCCAATCATAAACTCCAGAGACTTTATTGGTAGTTCATTTTTTATGTTTCTTGACGACTGTGACGATGATCATTCACTTCCGCGGACTGTGTCTCAAGTTAAAAACACCAGAGACATTACTGGTTGTTTATTTTATATATTTTTCCCGAAGGCTATGACTTTATCGTTCATTCATGTTGACTGTGATTCTAATCATAAACAGCAGAGACTTTACTGGTAGTTTATTTTTTCTCGAAGACAGTGACTTTAATCATTTAATCATGTGGACTATGTCTTTACTAGCAGATTACTTCCCTTTTTCTCGAAGATTGTTATTTTAATCATTTAATCATGTGGATTGTGTCTAAAGCTTAAAACCCCAGAGACATTACTGGTTGTTTCTTTTATATTTTTTCCCCTGAAGACTATGAGTTTATAATTTACTACGGACTATTACTATATAATTATTCTATTAATTCACGTGGACAGTGACTGCAAACATAAACACCAGAGACTTTATTGGTCGTTTATTTATTTTTTCTCGAAGACTGTGACGATAATCATTTATTTCCGGGGACTGTGACTCAAGTTAAAAACATCAGAGACATTACTGGTAGTTTTCTTTATATATTTTTCCCTCAAGACTATGGTATTATAGTTCATTCGTATTGACTGTTATTCCAATCATAAGAAGCAGAGGCTTTACTGGTAGTTTATTTTTTCTCGAAGAGTGTGACTTTAATCATTTATTCATCTGGACTGTGTCTCAAGTTAAAAAAACCAGAGACATTACTGGTTGTTTCTTTTATATTATTTTCCTGAAGACAATAATTTTATCATTTACTACGGACTATCATAGTTACGACTATGACTATATAATTACCCTATAAATTCACATGGACAGTGACTGCAAAAATAAACACAAGAGATTTTTTTTTCAGGAAGACTAGGACTTTATTAATTTATTCATGTTGATTGTGTCTCAAGTTAAAAACACCAGAAACAATATTGGTAGTTTATTTTATATTTTTTCCCGAAGACTTTCATGTTGACTGTGACTCCAATCATAAACACTAGAGACTTTACTGATAGTTTATTAATTTTCTTCTCGAAAACTGTAACATAAATCATTTATTCATGAGGACTGTTTCTCACGTAAAAACACCAGAGTCAATATTGGTAGTTTATTTTATATTTTTCCGAAGACTGACTTTATCGTTCATTCATGTTGGCTGTGACTCCAATCTTAAACACCAGAGACTTTGCTGGTAGTTTATTTATTTTTTCTCGAAGACTGGGACTTTAACCATTCATTCCTATGGGTTGTGTCTGACTTAAAAACATCAGAGACAATACTGTTAGTTTTTTTTTATATATTTTTCCCGAAGACTATCATTAATTTGTGTTGACTGTTACTCCACTCATGAAAACCAGAGACTTTACTGATAGTTTATTGTTTTTTCTCGAAGACTGTGAATTTTATCATTCATGTCATGTTTCATGTGAACTGTTTCTCACGTAAAAACACCAGATACAATGCTGGTAGTTTATTTTATATATTTTTCCCCGAAGAGTATGATTTTATCGTTCATTTATGTTGACTGTGATTCCAACCACAAACACTCCAGACTTTACTGGTAGTTTATTTATTTTTTCTCAAAGACTGTGACTTTATTCATTTATTCACGTGGATTCTCCAGAGACAATACAGGAAATTAATTTTTTCCCCGAAGACTAACTTTATCGTTCATTCATGTTGACTGCGGCCCCAATCATAAACATCAGACACTTTACTGGTAGTTCATTTATGTTTTCTCGAATAATGTGACTTGATTCATTTATTCATATGCACTGTGTCTCAAATTAAAAACACCGGAGACAATATTAGTATTTTATTTTATATTTTTTCCCGAAGACTTTTCATTCATGTTGACTGTGACTCCAATCATAAACACCTAGAGGCTTTACTCATAGATTATTTATTTATTTTCTTGAAGACTGCGAAGTTAATAATTTATTCATGTGGACTGTTTCTCACGTAAAACACCAGAGACGATATTGGTAGTTTATTTTATATTTTTTCCGATGACTGACTTTATCGTTCATTCATGTTGGCTGTGAGTGCAGTCACAAACAGCGCAGAGGTTGCTGGTAGTTCATTTGTTTTTTCTCGAAGACTGTGACTTTAACTATTCATTCTTATGGACTGTGTCTGACGTAAAAACATAAGAGACAATAGTGTTAGTTTATTTTATATAATTTTCCCGAAGATTATGACTTTGTCATTCATTCATGTAGACTGTGATTCCACTCATGAAAACCAGAAACTTTACTGATAGTTTTTTTTCTCGAAGACTGTGACTTTGATGATTCATGTCATGTTTCATGTGGACTGTTTCTCACGTAAAAACACCAGAGACAATACTGGTAGTTTGTTTTATATATTTTCCCCCGAAGAGTATGACTTTATCGTTCATGTATGTTGACAGTCAATCCAACCACAAACACCCGAGACTTTCCTGGTAGTTTATTTATTTTTTCTCCAAGACTGTGACTTTATTCATTTATTCACGTTGATTCTCCAGAGACAATACTGGAAGTTAATTTTTTCCCCGAAGACTAACTTTATCGTTCATTCATGTTGACTGCGGCTCCAATCAAAAACATCAGAGACTTTACTGGTAGTTCATTTATTTTTTCTCGAAGAATGTGACTTTAATCATTTAATCATGGGGACTGTTTCTCACGAAAAAACAACAGAGACAATACTGGCAGTTTATTTTATATACTTTCCCCCGAAGAGTATGACTTTATTGTTCATTTATGTTGACAGTCACTCCAACCACAAACACCCGAGACTTACCTGGTAGTTTATTTATTTTTTCTCCAAGACTGTGACTTTTTTCATTTATTCACGTGGATTCTCCAGAGACAATACCGGAAGTTAATTTTTTCCCCGAAGACTAACTTTATCGTTCATTCATGTTGACTGCGGCTCCAATCAAAAACATCAGAGACTTTACTGGTAGTTCATTTTTTCTCTTTCTCGAATAATGTGACTTTATTTATATATTCATATGCACTGTGTCTCAAATTAAAAACACCGGAGACAATACTGGTAGTTTATTTTATATAATTTTCCCGAAGATTATGACTTTGTCATTCATTCATGTAGACTGTGACTCCACTCATGAAAACCAGAAACTTTACTGATAGTTTTTTTTCTCGAAGACTGTGACTTTGATGATTCATGTCATGTTTCATGTGGACTGTTTCTCACGTAAAAACACCAGAGACAATACTAGTAGTTTATTTTATATAATTTTCCCGAAGACTATGACTTTGTCATTCATTCATGTAGACTGTGACTCAACTCATGAAAACCAGAAACTTTACTGATAGATTTTTTTCTCGAAGACTGTGACTTTGAACATTCATGTCATGTTTCAAGTGGACTGTTTCTCACGTAAAAACACCAGAGACAATACTGGTAGTTTATTTTATATATTTTCCCCCGAAGAGTTTGACTTTATCATTCATTTATGTTGACTGCGACTCCATAAACACCCGAGACTTTCCTGATAGTTTATTTATTTTTTTCTCGAAGACTGACTTTATTAAATTATAAACGTGCATTCCCAGAGACAATACTGGAAATTTACTTTTTCTCCGAAGACTAACTTTATCGATCATTCATGTTGACTGTGGATCCAATCATGAACATCAGAGACTTTACTGGTAGTTCATTTATTTTTTCTCGAAGAATGTGACCTTAATCATTTAATCATGGGGACTGTTTCTCACGAAAAACAACAGAGACAATACTGGCAGTTTATTTTATATACTTTCCCCCGAAGAGTATGACTTTATTGTTCATTTATGTTGACAGTCACTCCAACCACAAACACCCGAGACTTTCCTGGTAGTTTATTTATTTTTTCTCCAAGACTGTGACTTTATTCATTTATTCACGTGGATTCTCCAGAGACAATACCGGAAGTTAATTTTTTCCCCGAAGACTAACTTTATCGTTCATTCATGTTGACTGCGGCTCCAATCAAAAACATCAGAGACTTTACTGGTAGTTCATTTTTTCTCTTTCTCGAATAATGTGACTTTATTTATATATTCATATGCACTGTGTCTCAAATTAAAAACACCGGAGACAATACTGGTAGTTTATTTTATATAATTTTCCCGAAGATTATGACTTTGTCATTCATTCATGTAGACTGTGACTCCACTCATGAAAACCAGAAACTTTACTGATAGTTTTTTTTCTCGAAGACTGTGACTTTGATGATTCATGTCATGTTTCATGTGGACTGTTTCTCACGTAAAAACACTAGAGACAATACTGGTAGTTTGTTTTATATATTTTCCCCCGAAGAGTATGACTTTATCGTTCATGTATGTTGACAGTCAATCCAACCACAAACACCCGAGACTTTCCTGGTAGTTTATTTTTTCTCCAAGACTGTGACTTTATTCATTTATTCACGTTGATTCTCCAGAGACAATACTGGAAGTTAATGTTTTCCCCGAAGACTAACTTTATCGTTCATTCATGTTGACTGCGGCTCCAATCAAAAACATCAGAGACTTTACTGGTAGTTCATTTTTTCTCTTTCTCGAATAATGTGATTTTATTCATTTATTCATATGCACTGTGTCTCAAATTAAAAACACCGGAGACAATATTGGTATTTTATTTTATATTTTTTCCCGAAGACTATCATATTGACTGTTACTCGAATCATAAACACCTAGAGGCTTTACTGATAGTTTATTTATTTATTTTCTCGAAGACTGCGAAGTTAATAATTTATTCATGTGGACTGTTTCTCACGTAAAAACACCAGAGACGATATTGGTAGTTTGTTTCATATTTTCTCCGATGACTGACTTTATCATTCATTCATGTTAACTCTGACTCCAGTCATGGAAACCAGAGACTTTACTGATAGATTTTTTTTTCGAAGACTGTGACTTTGATCACTCATGTCATGTTTCATGTGGACTGTTTCTCACGTAAAAACACCAGAGACAATACTGGTAGTTTATTTTATATATTTTTCCCCGAAGACTGACTTTATCGTTTATTCATGGTGGCTGTGACTCCAATTATAAACACCGGAGACTTTGCTGATAGTTTATTTGTTTTTTCTCGAAGACTGTGACTTTAACCAATCATTCCTATGGAATGTGTCTGACGTAAAATCATAAGAGACAATACTGGTAGTTTATTTTATATAATTTTCCCGAAGACTATGACTTTGTCATTCATTCATGTAGACTGTGACTCAACTCATGAAAACCAGAAACTTTACTGATAGATTTTTTTCTCGAAGACTGTGACTTTGAACATTCATGTCATGTTTCAAGTGGACTGTTTCTCACGTAAAAACACCAGAGACAATACTGGTAGTTTATTTTATATATTTTCCCCCGAAGATTATGACTTTATCATTCATTTATGTTGACTGCGACTCCATAAACACCCGAGACTTTCCTGATAGTTTAATTATTTTTTTCTCGAAGACTGACTTTATTAAATTATAAACGTGCATTCCCGGAGACAATACTGGAAATTTACTTTTTCTCCGAAGACTAACTTTATCGATCATTCATGTTGACTGTGGATCCAATCATGAACATCAGAGACTTTACTGGTAGTTCATTTATTTTTTCTCGAAGAATGTGACTTTAATCATTTAATCATGGGGACTGTTTCTCACGAAAAAACAACAGAGACAGTACTGGCAGTTTATTTTATATACTTTCCCCCGAAGAGTATGATTTTATTGTTCATTTATGTTGACAGTCACTCCAACCACAAACACCCGAGACTTTCCTGGTAGTTTATTTATTTTTTCTCCAAGACTGTGACTTTATTCATTTATTCACGTGGATTTTCCAGAGACAATACTGGAAGTTAATTTTTTTCCCGAAGACTAACTTTATGGTTCATTCATGTTGACTGCGGCTCCAATCAAAAACATCAGAGACTTTACTGGTAGTTCATTTTTTCTCTTTCTCGAATAATGTGACTTTATTCATTTATTCATATGCACTGTGTCTCAAATTAAAAACACCGGAGACAATATTGGTAGTTTGTTTTATATATTTTTCCGAAGACTGACTTTATCGTTTATTCATGTTGGCTGTGACTCCAATTATAAACACCGGAGACTTTGCTGATAGTTTATTTGTTTTTTCTCGAAGACTGTGACTTTAACCAATCATTCCTATGGAATGTGTCTGACGTAAAATCATAAGAGACAATACAAGTAGTTTATTTTATATAATTTTCCCGAAGACTATGACTTTGTCATTCATTCATGTAGACTGTGACTCAACTCATGAAAACCAGAAACTTTACTGATAGATTTTTTTCTCGAAGACTGTGACTTTGATCATTCATGTCATGTTTCAAGTGGACTGTTTCTCACGTAAAAACACCAGAGACAATACTGGTAGTTTATTTTATATATTTTCCCCCGAAGAGTATGACTTTATCATTCATTTATGTTAACTGCGACTCCATAAACACCCGAGACTTTCCTGATAGTTTATTTATTTTTTTTCTCGAAGACTGACTTTATTAATTATAAACGTGCATTCCCATAGACAATACTGGAAATTTACTTTTTCTCCGAAGACTAACTTTATCGATCATTCATGTTGACTGTGGATCCAATCATGAACTTCTGAGACTTTACTGGTAGTTCATTTATTTTTTCTCCAAGACTGTGACTTTATTCATTTATTCACGTGGATTCTCCAGAGACAATACCGGAAGTTAATTTTTTCCCCGAAGACTAACTTTATCGTTCATTCATGTTTCATAAACATCAGAGACTTTACTGGTAGTTCATTTATTTTTTCTCGAATAATGTGACTTTATTTATTTATTCATATGCACTGCGTCTCAAATTAAAAACACCGGAGACAATATAGATATTTTATTTTATATTTTTTCACGAAGACTTTCATGTTGACTGTGACTCCAATCATAAACACCTAGAGACTTTACTGATAGATTATATATTATTTTCTCGAAGACTGTGACTTTATTAAATTATAAACGTGCATTCCCAGAGACAATACTGGGAATTTATTTTTTCTCCGAAGACTAACTTTATGGATCATTCATGTTGACTGTGGATCCAATGATGAACATCAGAGACTTTACTGGTAGTTCATTTATTTTTTCCCGAAGAATGTGACTCTAATCATTTAATCATAGGGACAGTTTCTCACGAAAAAACACCAGAGACAATACTGGCAGTTTATTTTATATATTTTCCCCCGAAGAGTAGGATTAATTGTTCATTTATGTTGACAGTCACTCCAACCACAAACACCTGAGACTTTCCTGGTAGTTTATTTATTTTTTTCTCGAAGGCTGTGAATTTATTCACTTATTCATGTGGATTCTCCAGAGACAATTCTGGAAATTAATTTTTTTCCCCGAAGACTATATTTTTCATTCATTCATGTTGGCTGTGACTCCAATCATCAACATCGTAGACATTGCTGATAGTTTATTTGTGTTTTCTCGAAGACTGTGACTTTGATTATTCATTCCTACGGACTGTGTCTAACGTAAAAACATCAGAGAAAATACTGGTAGTTTATTTTATATATTTTCCACCGAAGAGACTTTATCGTTCATTTATGTTGACAGTCAATCCAACCACAAATACCCGAGACTTTCCTGGTAGTTTATATATTTTTTCTCCAAGACTGTGACTTTATTCATTTATTCACGTTGATTCTCCAGAGACAATAGTGGAAGTTAATTTTTTCCCCGAAGACTAACTTTATCGTTCATTCATGTTGACTGCGGCTCCAATCAAAAACATCAGAGACTTTACTGGTAGTTCATTTTTTCTCTTTCTCGAATAATGTGACTTTATTCCTTTATTCATATGCACTGTGTCTCAAATTTAAAACACCGGAGACAATATTGGTATTTTATTTTATATTTTTTCCCGAAGACTTTCATGTTGACTGTTACTCGAATCATAAACACCTAGAGGCTTTACTGATAGTTTATTTATTTATTTTCTCGAAGAATGCGAAGTTAATAATTTATTCATGTGGACTGTTTCTCACGTAAAAACACCAGAGACGATATTGGTAGTTTATTTCATATTTTCTCCGATGACTGACTTTATCATTCATTCATGTTAACTCTGACTCCAGTCATGGAAACCAGAGACTTTACTGATAGTTTTTTTTTTCGAAGACTGTGACTTTGATCACTCATGTCATGTTTCATGTGGACTGTTTCTCACGTAAAAACACCAGAGACAATACTGGTAGTTTATTTTATATATTTTTCCACGAAGACTATAACTTTTACATTTATGTTGACTGCGACTCCATAAACACCCGAGATTTTCCTGGTAGTTTATTTTTTTTTTCTCGAAGACTGAGTTCATTAAAATATAAACGTGCATTCCCAGAGACAATACTGGGAATTTATTTTTTCTCCGAAGACTAACTTTATGGATCATTCATGTTGACTGTGGATCCAATGATGAACATCAGAGACTTTACTGGTAGTTCATTTATTTTTTCCCGAAGAATGTGACTCTAATCATTTAATCATAGGGACAGTTTCTCACGAAAAAACACCAGAGACAATACTGGCAGTTTATTTTATATATTTTCCCCCGAAGAGTAGGATTAATTGTTCATTTATGTTGACAGTCACTCCAACCACAAACACCTGAGACTTTCCTGGTAGTTTATTTATTTTTTTCTCGAAGGCTGTGAATTTATTCACTTATTCATGTGGATTCTCCAGAGACAATTCTGGAAATTAATTTTTTTCCCCGAAGACTATATTTTTCATTCATTCATGTTGGCTGTGACTCCATTCATCAACATCGTAGACATTGCTGATAGTTTATTTGTGTTTTCTCGAAGACTGTGACTTTGATTATTCATTCCTACGGACTGTGTCTAACGTAAAAACATCAGAGAAAATACTGGTAGTTTATTTTATATATTTTCCACCGAAGAGACTTTATCGTTCATTTATGTTGACAGTCAATCCAACCACAAATACCCGAGACTTTCCTGGTAGTTTATATATTTTTTCTCCAAGACTGTGACTTTATTCATTTATTCACGTTGATTCTCCAGAGACAATATTGGAAGTTAATTTTTTCCTCGAAGACTAACTTTATCGTTCATTCATGTTGACTGCGGCTCCAATCAAAAACATCAGAGACTTTACTGGTAGTTCATTTTTTCTCTTTCTCGAATAATGTGACTTTATTCCTTTATTCATATGCACTGTGTCTCAAATTTAAAACACCGGAGACAATATTGGTATTTTATTTTATATTTTTTCCCGAAGACTTTCATGTTGACTGTTACTCGAATCATAAACACCTAGAGGCTTTACTGATAGTTTATTTATTTATTTTCTCGAAGAATGCGAAGTTAATAATTTATTCATGTGGACTGTTTCTCACGTAAAAACACCAGAGACGATATTGGTAGTTTATTTCATATTTTCTCCGATGACTGACTTTATCATTCATTCATGTTAACTCTGACTCCAGTCATGGAAACCAGAGACTTTACTGATAGTTTTTTTTTTCGAAGACTGTGACTTTGATCACTCATGTCATGTTTCATGTGGACTGTTTCTCACGTAAAAACACCAGAGACAATACTGGTAGTTTATTTTATATATTTTTCCACGAAGACTATAACTTTTACATTTATGTTGACTGCGACTCCATAAACACCCGAGATTTTCCTGGTAGTTTATTTTTTTTTTCTCGAAGACTGAGTTCATTAAAATATAAACGTGCATTCCCAGAGACAATACTGGGAATTTATTTTTTCTCCGAAGACTAACTTTATGGATCATTCATGTTGACTGTGGATCCAATGATGAACATCAGAGACTTTACTGGTAGTTCATTTATTTTTTCCCGAAGAATGTGACTCTAATCATTTAATCATAGGGACAGTTTCTCACGAAAAAACACCAGAGACAATACTGGCAGTTTATTTTATATATTTTCCCCCGAAGAGTAGGATTAATTGTTCATTTATGTTGACAGTCACTCCAACCACAAACACCTGAGACTTTCCTGGTAGTTTATTTATTTTTTTCTCGAAGGCTGTGAATTTATTCACTTATTCATGTGGATTCTCCAGAGACAATTCTGGAAATTAATTTTTTTCCCCGAAGACTATATTTTTCATTCATTCATGTTGGCTGTGACTCCAATCATCAACATCGTAGACATTGCTGATAGTTTATTTGTGTTTTCTCGAAGACTGTGACTTTGATTATTCATTCCTACGGACTGTGTCTAACATAAAAACATCAGAGAAAATACTGGTAGTTTATTTTATATATTTTCCACCGAAGAGACTTTATCGTTCATTTATGTTGACAGTCAATCCAACCACAAATACCCGAGACTTTCCTGGTAGTTTATATATTTTTTCTCCAAGACTGTGACTTTATTCATTTATTCACGTTGATTCTCCAGAGACAATAGTGGAAGTTAATTTTTTCCTCGAAGACTAACTTTATCGTTCATTCATGTTGACTGCGGCTCCAATCAAAAACATCAGATACTTTACTGGTAGTTCATTTTTTCTCTTTCTCGAATAATGTGACTTTATTCCTTTATTCATATGCACTGTGTCTCAAATTTAAAACACCGGAGACAATATTGGTATTTTATTTTATATTTTTTCCCGAAGACTTTCATGTTGACTGTTACTCGAATCATAAACACCTAGAGGCTTTACTGATAGTTTATTTATTTATTTTCTCGAAGAATGCGAAGTTAATAATTTATTCATGTGGACTGTTTCTCACGTAAAAACACCAGAGACGATATTGGTAGTTTATTTCATATTTTCTCCGATGACTGACTTTATCATTCATTCATGTTAACTCTGACTCCAGTCATGGAAACCAGAGACTTTACTGATAGTTTTTTTTTTCGAAGACTGTGACTTTGATCACTCATGTCATGTTTCATGTGGACTGTTTCTCACGTAAAAACACCAGAGACAATACTGGTAGTTTATTTTATATATTTTTCCACGAAGACTATAACTTTTACATTTATGTTGACTGCGACTCCATAAACACCCGAGATTTTCCTGGTAGTTTATTTTTTTTTTCTCGAAGACTGAGTTCATTAAAATATAAACGTGCATTCCCAGAGACAATACTGGAAATTTATTTTTTCCCCGAAGACTAACTTTATCGTTCATTCATGTTGACTGCGGCAACAATCAAAAACATCAGAGACTTTACTGGTAGTTCATATTTTCTCTTTCTCGAATAATGTGACTTTATTTATATATTCATATGCACTGTGTCTCAAATTAAAAACACCGGAGACAATACTGGTAGTTTATTTTATATAATTTTCCCGAAGATTATGACTTTGTCATTCATTCATGTAGACTGTGACTCCACTCATGAAAACCAGAAACTTTACTGATAGTTTTTTTTCTCGAAGACTGACTTTATTAAATTATAACGTGCATTCCCAGAGACTACTGGAAATTTACTTTTTCTCCGAAGACTAACTTTATCGATCATTCATGTTGACTGTGGATCCAATCATGAACATCAGAGACTTTACTGGTAGTTCATTTATTTTTTCCCGAAGAATGTGACTCTAATCATTTAATCATGGGGACAGTTTCTCACGAAAAAACACCAGAGACAATACTGGCAGTTTATTTTATATATTTTCCCCCGAAGAGTAGGATTTTATTGTTCATTTATGTTGACAGTCAATCCAACCACAAACACCCGAGACTTTCCTGGTAGTTTATTTATTTTTTCTCCAAGACTGTGACTTTATTCATTTATTCACGTTGATTCTCCAGAGACAATACTGGAAGTTAATTTTTTCACCGAAGACTAACTTTATCGTTCATTCATGTTGACTGCGGCTCCAATCAAAAACATCAGAGATTTTACTGGTAGTTCATTTATGTTTTCTCGAATAATGTGACTTTATTCATTTATTCATATGCACTGTGTCTCAAATTAAAAACACCGGAGACAATATTGGTAGTTTGTTTTATATATTTTTCCGAAGACTGACTTTATCGTTTATTCATGTTGGCTGTGACTCCAATTATAAACACCGGAGACTTTGCTGATAGTTTATTTGTTTTTTCTCGAAGACTGTGACTTTAACCAATCATTCCTATGAAATGTGTCTGACGTAAAATCATAAGAGACAATACTGGTAGTTTATTTTATATAATTTTCCCGAAGACTATGACTTTGTCATTCATTCATGTAGACTGTGACTCAACTCATGAAAACCAGAAACTTTACTGATAGATTTGTTTCTCGAAGACTGTGACTTTGAACATTAATGTCATGTTTCAAGTGGACTGTTTCTCACGTAAAAACACCAGAGACAATACTGGTAGTTTATTTTATATATTTTCCCCCGAAGAGTATGACTTTATCATTCATTTATGTTGACTGCGACTCCATAAACACCCGAGACTTTCCTGATAGTTTATTTATTTTTTTCTCGAAGACTGACTTTATTAAATTATAAACGTGCATTCCCAGAGACAATACTGGAAATTTACTTTTTCTCCGAAGACTAAATTTATCGATCATTCATGTTGACTGTGGATCCAATCATGAACATCAGAGACTTTACTGGTAGTTCATTTATTTTTTCTCGAAGAATGTGACTCTAATCATTTAATCATGGGGACTGTTTCTCACGAAAAAACACCAGAGACAATACTGGCAGTTTATTTTATATATTTTCCACCGAAGAGTATGACTTTATCGTTCATTTATGTGTACAGTCAATCCAACCACAAACACCCGAGACTTTCCTGGTAGTTTATTTATTTATTCTCCAAGACTGTGACTTTATTCATTTATTCACGTTGATTCTCCAGAGACAATACTGGAAGTTAATTTTTTTCCCGAAGACTAACTTTATGGTTCATTCATGTTGACTGCGGCTCCAATCAAAAACATCAGAGACTTTACTGGTAGTTCATTTTTTCTCTTTCTCGAATAATGTGACTTTATTCATTTATTCATATGCACTGTGTCTCAAATTAAAAACACCGGAGACAATATTGGTAGTTTGTTTTATATATTTTTCCGAAGACTGACTTTATCGTTTATTCATGTTGGCTGTGACTCCAATTATAAACACCGGAGACTTTGCTGATAGTTTATTTGTTTTTTCTCGAAGACTGTGACTTTAACCAATCATTCCTATGGAATGTGTCTGACGTAAAATCATAAGAGACAATACAAGTAGTTTATTTTATATAATTTTCCCGAAGACTATGACTTTGTCATTCATTCATGTAGACTGTGACTCAACTCATGAAAACCAGAAACTTTACTGATAGATTTTTTTCTCGAAGACTGTGACTTTGATCATTCATGTCATGTTTCAAGTGGACTGTTTCTCACGTAAAAACACCAGAGACAATACTGGTAGTTTATTTTATATATTTTCCCCCGAAGAGTATGACTTTATCATTCATTTATGTTGACTGCGACTCCATAAACACCCGAGACTTTCCTGATAGTTTATTTATTTTTTTTCTCGAAGACTGACTTTATTAATTATAAACGTGCATTCCCATAGACAATACTGGAAATTTACTTTTTCTCCGAAGACTAACTTTATCGATCATTCATGTTGACTGTGGATCCAATCATGAACTTCTGAGACTTTACTGGTAGTTCATTTATTTTTTCTCCAAGACTATGACTTTATTCATTTATTCACGTGGATTCTCCAGAGACAATACCGGAAGTTAATTTTTTCCCCGAAGACTAACTTTATCGTTCATTCATGTTTCATAAACATCAGAGACTTTACTGGTAGTTCATTTATTTTTTCTCGAATAATGTGACTTTATTTATTTATTCATATGCACTGTGTCTCAAATTAAAAACACCGGAGACAATATAGATATTTTATTTTATATTTTTTCACGAAGACTTTCATGTTGACTGTGACTCCAATCATAAACACCTAGAGACTTTACTGATAGATTATATATTATTTTCTCGAAGACTGTGACTTTATTAAATTATAAACGTGCATTCCCATAGACAATACTGGAAATTTACTTTTTCTCCGAAAACTAACTTTATCGATCATTCATGTTGACTGTGGATCCAATCATGAACTTCTGAGACTTTACTGGTAGTTCATTTATTTTTTCTCCAAGACTGTGACTTTATTCATTTATTCACGTGGATTCTCCAGAGACAATACCGGAAGTTAATTTTTTCCCCGAAGACTAACTTTATCGTTCATTCATGTTTCATAAACATCAGAAACTTTACTGGTAGTTCATTTATTTTTTTCTCGAATAATGTGACTTTATTTATTTATTCATATGCACTGTGTCTCAAATTAAAAACACCGGAGACAATATAGATATTTTATTTTATATTTTTTCACGAAGACTTTCATGTTGACTGTGACTCCAATCATAAACACCTAGAGACTTTACTGATAGATTATATATTATTTTCTCGAAGACTGTGACTTTATTAAATTATAAACGTGCATTCCCAGAGACAATACTGGGAATTTATTTTTTCTCCGAAGACTAACTTTATGGATCATTCATGTTGACTGTGGATCCAATTATGAACATCAGAGACTTTACTGGTAGTTCATTTATTTTTTCCCGAAGAATGTGACTCTAATCATTTAATCATAGGGACAGTTTCTCACGAAAAAACACCAGAGACAATACTGGCAGTTTATTTTATATATTTTCCCCCGAAGAGTAGGATTAATTGTTCATTTATGTTGACAGTCACTCCAACCACAAACACCTGAGACTTTCCTGGTAGTTTATTTATTTTTTTCTCGAAGGCTGTGAATTTATTCACTTATTCATGTGGATTCTCCAGAGACAATTCTGGAAATTAATTTTTTTCCCCGAAGACTATATTTTTCATTCATTCATGTTGGCTGTGACTCCAATCATCAACATCGTAGACATTGCTGATAGTTTATTTGTGTTTTCTCGAAGACTGTGACTTTGATTATTCATTCCTACGGACTGTGTCTAACGTAAAAACATCAGAGAAAATACTGGTAGTTTATTTTATATATTTTCCACCGAAGAGACTTTATCGTTCATTTATGTTGACAGTCAATCCAACCACAAATACCCGAGACTTTCCTGGTAGTTTATATATTTTTTCTCCAAGACTGTGACTTTATTCATTTATTCACGTTGATTCTCCAGAGACAATATTGGAAGTTAATTTTTTCCTCGAAGACTAACTTTATCGTTCATTCATGTTGACTGCGGCTCCAATCAAAAACATCAGAGACTTTACTGGTAGTTCATTTTTTCTCTTTCTCGAATAATGTGACTTTATTCCTTTATTCATATGCACTGTGTCTCAAATTTAAAACACCGGAGACAATATTGGTATTTTATTTTATATTTTTTCCCGAAGACTTTCATGTTGACTGTTACTCGAATCATAAACACCTAGAGGCTTTACTGATAGTTTATTTATTTATTTTCTCGAAGAATGCGAAGTTAATAATTTATTCATGTGGACTGTTTCTCACGTAAAAACACCAGAGACGATATTGGTAGTTTATTTCATATTTTCTCCGATGACTGACTTTATCATTCATTCATGTTAACTCTGACTCCAGTCATGGAAACCAGAGACTTTACTGATAGTTTTTTTTTTCGAAGACTGTGACTTTGATCACTCATGTCATGTTTCATGTGGACTGTTTCTCACGTAAAAACACCAGAGACAATACTGGTAGTTTATTTTATATATTTTTCCACGAAGACTATAACTTTATCATACATTTATGTTGACTGCGACTCCATAAACACCCGAGATTTTCCTGGTAGTTTATTTTTTTTTTCTCGAAGACTGAGTTCATTAAAATATAAACGTGCATTCCCAGAGACAATACTGGAAATTTACTTTTTCTCCGAAGACTAACTTTATCGATCATTCATGTTGACTGTGGATCCAATCATGAACATCAGAGACTTTACTGGTAGTTCATTTATTTTTTCTCGAAGAATGTGACTTTAATCATTTAATCATGGGGACTGTTTCTCACGAAAAAACACCAGAGACAATACTGGTAGTTTATTTTATATATTTTTCCACGAAGACTATAACTTTATCATACATTTATGTTGACTGCGACTCCATAAACACCCGAGATTTTCCTGGTAGTTTATTTTTTTTTTCTCGAAGACTGAGTTCATTAAAATATAAACGTGCATTCCCAGAGACAATACTGGAAATTTACTTTTTCTCCGAAGACTAACTTTATCGATCATTCATGTTGACTGTGGATCCAATCATGAACATCAGAGACTTTACTGGTAGTTCATTTATTTTTTCTCGAAGAATGTGACTTTAATCATTTAATCATGGGGACTGTTTCTCACGAAAAAACACCAGAGACAATACTGGTAGTTTATTTTATATATTTTTCCACGAAGACTATAACTTTATCATACATTTATGTTGACTGCGACTCCATAAACACCCGAGATTTTCCTTGTAGTTTATTTTTTTTTTCTCGAAGACTGAGTTCATTAAAATATAAACGTGCATTCCCAGAGACAATACTGGAAATTTACTTTTTCTCCGAAGACTAACTTTATCGATCATTCATGTTGATTGTGGATCCAATCATGAACATCAGAGACTTTACTGGTAGTTCATTTATTTTTTCTCGAAGAATGTGACTTTAATCATTTAATCATGGGGACTGTTTCTCACGAAAAAACAACAGAGACAATACTGGCAGTTTATTTTATATACTTTCCCCCGAAGAGTATGACTTTATTGTTCATTTATGTTGACAGTCACTCCAACCACAAACACCCGAGACTTTCCTGGTAGTTTATTTATTTTTTCTCCAAGACTGTGACTTTATTCATTTATTCACGTGGATTCTCCAGAGACAATACCGGAAGTTAATTTTTTCCCCGAAGACTAATTTTATCGTTCATTCATGTTTCATAAACATCAGAGACTTTACTGGTAGTTCATTTATTTTTTCTCGAATAATGTGACATTATTCATTTATTCATATGCACTGTGTCTCAAATTAAAAACACCGGAGGCAATATAGGTATTTTATTTTATATTTTTTCCCGAAGACTTTCATGTTGACTGTGACTCCAATCATAAACACCTAGAGACTTTACTGATAGATTATTTATTATTTTCTCGAAGACTGTGACTTTATTAAATTATAAACATGCATTCCCACAGACAATACTGGAAATTTATTTTTTCCCCGAAGACTAACTTTATCGTTCATTCATGTTGACTGCGGCAACAATCAAAAACATCAGAGACTTTACTGGTAGTTCATATTTTCTCTTTCTCGAATAATGTGACTTTATTTATATATTCATATGCACTGTGTCTCAAATTAAAAACACCGGAGACAATACTGGTAGTTTATTTTATATAATTTTCCCGAAGATTATGACTTTGTCATTCATTCATGTAGACTGTGACTCCACTCATGAAAACCAGAAACTTTACTGATAGTTTTTTTTCTCGAAGACTGACTTTATTAAATTATAACGTGCATTCCCAGAGACAATACTGGAAATTTACTTTTTCTCCGAAGACTAACTTTATCGATCATTCATGTTAGTTCATTCATTTTTTCCCGAAGAATGTGACTCTAATCATTTAATCATGGGGACAGTTTCTCACGAAAAAACACCAGAGACAATACTGGCAGTTTATTTTATATATTTTCCCCCGAAGAGTAGGATTTTATTGTTCATTTATGTTGACAGTCAATCCAACCACAAACACCCGAGACTTTCCTGGTAGTTTATTTATTTTTTCTCCAAGACTGTGACTTTATTCATTTATTCACGTTGATTCTCCAGAGACAATACTGGAAGTTAATTTTTTCCCCGAAGACTAACTTTATCGTTCATTCATGTTGACTGCGGCTCCAATCAAAAACATCAGAGATTTTACTGGTAGTTCATTTATGTTTTCTCGAATAATGTGACTTTATTCATTTATTCATATGCACTGTGTCTCAAATTAAAAACACCGGAGACAATATTGGTAGTTTGTTTTATATATTTTTCCGAAGACTGACTTTATCGTTTATTCATGTTGGCTGTGACTCCAATTATAAACACCGGAGACTTTGCTGATAGTTTATTTGTTTTTTCTCGAAGACTGTGACTTTAACCAATCATTCCTATGAAATGTGTCTGACGTAAAATCATAAGAGACAATACTGGTAGTTTATTTTATATAATTTTCCCGAAGACTATGACTTTGTCATTCATTCATGTAGACTGTGACTCAACTCATGAAAACCAGAAACTTTACTGATAGATTTGTTTCTCGAAGACTGTGACTTTGAACATTAATGTCATGTTTCAAGTGGACTGTTTCTCACGTAAAAACACCAGAGACAATACTGGTAGTTTATTTTATATATTTTCCCCCGAAGAGTATGACTTTATCATTCATTTATGTTGACTGCGACTCCATAAACACCCGAGACTTTCCTGATAGTTTATTTATTTTTTTCTCGAAGACTGACTTTATTAAATTATAAACGTGCATTCCCAGAGACAATACTGGAAATTTACTTTTTCTCCGAAGACTAAATTTATCGATCATTCATGTTGACTGTGGATCCAATCATGAACATCAGAGACTTTACTGGTAGTTCATTTATTTTTTCTCGAAGAATGTGACTCTAATCATTTAATCATGGGGACTGTTTCTCACGAAAATCACCAGAGACAATACTGGCAGTTTATTTAATATATTTTCCACCGAAGAGTATGACTTTATCGTTCATTTATGTGTACAGTCAATCCAACCACAAACACCCGAGACTTTCCTGGTAGTTTATTTATTTATTCTCCAAGACTGTGACTTTATTCATTTATTCACGTTGATTCTCCAGAGACAATACTGGAAGTTAATTTTTTTCCCGAAGACTAACTTTATGGTTCATTCATGTTGACTGCGGCTCCAATCAAAAACATCAGAGACTTTACTGGTAGTTCATTTTTTCTCTTTCTCGAATAATGTGACTTTATTCATTTATTCATATGCACTGTGTCTCAAATTAAAAACACCGGAGACAATATTGGTAGTTTGTTTTATATATTTTTCCGAAGACTGACTTTATCGTTTATTCATGTTGGCTGTGACTCCAATTATAAACACCGGAGACTTTGCTGATAGTTTATTTGTTTTTTCTCGAAGACTGTGACTTTAACCAATCATTCCTATGAAATGTGTCTGACGTAAAATCATAAGAGACAATACTGGTAGTTTATTTTATATAATTTTCCCGAAGACTATGACTTTGTCATTCATTCATGTAGACTGTGACTCAACTCATGAAAACCAGAAACTTTACTGATAGATTTGTTTCTCGAAGACTGTGACTTTGAACATTAATGTCATGTTTCAAGTGGACTGTTTCTCACGTAAAAACACCAGAGACAATACTGGTAGTTTATTTTATATATTTTCCCCCGAAGAGTATGACTTTATCATTCATTTATGTTGACTGCGACTCCATAAACACCCGAGACTTTCCTGATAGTTTATTTATTTTTTTCTCGAAGACTGACTTTATTAAATTATAAACGTGCATTCCCAGAGACAATACTGAAAATTTACTTTTTCTCCGAAGACTAAATTTATCGATCATTCATGTTGACTGTGGATCCAATCATGAACATCAGAGACTTTACTGGTAGTTCATTTATTTTTTCTCGAAGAATGTGACTCTAATCATTTAATCATGGGGACTGTTTCTCACGAAAAAACACCAGAGACAATACTGGCAGTTTATTTTATATATTTTCCACCGAAGAGTATGACTTTATCGTTCATTTATGTGTACAGTCAATCCAACCACAAACACCCGAGACTTTCCTGTTAGTTTATTTATTTATTCTCCAAGACTGTGACTTTATTCATTTATTCACGTTGATTCTCCAGAGACAATACTGGAAGTTAATTTTTTTCCCGAAGACTAACTTTATGGTTCATTCATATTGACTGCGGCTCCAATCAAAAACATCAGAGACTTTACTGGTAGTTCAATTTTTCTCTTTCTCGAATAATGTGACTTTATTCATTTATTCATATGCACTGTGTCTCAAATTAAAAACACCGGAGACAATATTGGTAGTTTGTTTTATATATTTTTCCGAAGACTGACTTTATCGTTTATTCATGTTGGCTGTGACTCCAATTATAAACACCGGAGACTTTGCTGATAGTTTATTTGTTTTTTCTCGAAGACTGTGACTTTAACCAATCATTCCTATGGAATGTGTCTGACGTAAAATCATAAGAGACAATACAAGTAGTTTATTTTATATAATTTTCCCGAAGACTATGACTTTGTCATTCATTCATGTAGACTGTGACTCAACTCATGAAAACCAGAAACTTTACTGATAGATTTTTTTCTCGAAGACTGTGACTTTGATCATTCATGTCGTGTTTCAAGTGGACTGTTTCTCACGTAAAAACACCAGAGACAATACTGGTAGTTTATTTTATATATTTTCCCCCGAAGAGTATGACTTTATCATTCATTTATGTTGACTGCGACTCCATAAACACCCGAGACTTTCCTGATAGTTTATTTATTTTTTTTCTCGAAGACTGACTTTATTAATTATAAACGTGCATTCTCATAGACAATACTGGAAATTTACTTTTTCTCCGAAGACTAACTTTATCGATCATTCATGTTGACTGTGGATCCAATCATGAACTTCTGAGACTTTACTGGTAGTTCATTTATTTTTTCTCCAAGACTGTGACTTTATTCATTTATTCACGTGGATTCTCCAGAGACAATACCGGAAGTTAATTTTTTCCCCGAAGACTAACTTTATCGTTCATTCATGTTTCATAAACATCAGAGACTTTACTGGTAGTTCATTTATTTTTTCTCGAATAATGTGACTTTATTTATTTATTCATATGCACTGTGTCTCAAATTAAAAACACCGGAGACAATATAGATATTTTATTTTATATTTTTTCACGAAGACTTTCATGTTGACTGTGACTCCAATCATAAACATCTAGAGACTTTACTGATAGATTATATATTATTTTCTCGAAGACTGTGACTTTATTAAATTATAAACGTGCATTCCCAGAGACAATACTGGGAATTTATTTTTTCTCCGAAGACTAACTTTATGGATCATTCATGTTGACTGTGGATCCAATTATGAACATCAGAGACTTTACTGGTAGTTCATTTATTTTTTCCCGAAGAATGTGACTCTAATCATTTAATCATAGGGACAGTTTCTCACGAAAAAACACCAGAGACAATACTGGCAGTTTATTTTATATATTTTCCCCCGAAGAGTAGGATTAATTGTTCATTTATGTTGACAGTCACTCCAACCACAAACACCTGAGACTTTCCTGGTAGTTTATTTATTTTTTTCTCGAAGGCTGTGAATTTATTCACTTATTCATGTGGATTCTCCAGAGACAATTCTGGAAATTAATTTTTTTCCCCGAAGACTATATTTTTCATTCATTCATGTTGGCTGTGACTCCAATCATCAACATCGTAGACATTGCTGATAGTTTATTTGTGTTTTCTCGAAGACTGTGACTTTGATTATTCATTCCTACGGACTGTGTCTAACGTAAAAACATCAGAGAAAATACTGGTAGTTTATTTTATATATTTTCCACCGAAGAGACTTTATCGTTCATTTATGTTGACAGTCAATCCAACCACAAATACCCGAGACTTTCCTGGTAGTTTATTTATTTTTTCTCCAAGACTGTGACTTTATTCATTTATTCACGTTGATTCTCCAGAGACAATACTGGAAGTTAATTTTTTCCCCGAAGACTAACTTTATCGTTCATTCATGTTGACTGCGGCTCCAATCAAAAACATCAGAGACTTTACTGGTAGTTCATTTTTTCTCTTTCTCGAATAATGTGACTTTATTCCTTTATTCATATGCACTGTGTCTCAAATTTAAAACACCGGAGACAATATTGGTATTTTATTTTATATTTTTTCCCGAAGACTTTCATGTTGACTGTTACTCGAATCATAAACACCTAGAGGCTTTACTGATAGTTTATTTATTTATTTTCTCGAAGAATGCGAAGTTAATAATTTATTCATGTGGACTGTTTCTCACGTAAAAACACCAGAGACGATATTGGTAGTTTATTTCATATTTTCTCCGATGACTGACTTTATCATTCATTCATGTTAACTCTGACTCCAGTCATGGAAACCAGAGACTTTACTGATAGTTTTTTTTTTCGAAGACTGTGACTTTGATCACTCATGTCATGTTTCATGTGGACTGTTTCTCACGTAAAAACACCAGAGACAATACTGGTAGTTTATTTTATATATTTTTCCACGAAGACTATAACTTTATCATACATTTATGTTGACTGCGACTCCATAAACACCCGAGATTTTCCTGGTAGTTTATTTTTTTTTTCTCGAAGACTGAGTTCATTAAAATATAAACGTGCATTCCCAGAGACAATACTGGAAATTTACTTTTTCTCCGAAGACTAACTTTATCGATCATTCATGTTGACTGTGGATCCAATCATGAACATCAGAGACTTTACTGGTAGTTCATTTATTTTTTCTCGAAGAATGTGACTTTAATCATTTAATCATGGGGACTGTTTCTCACGAAAAAACAACAGAGACAATACTGGCAGTTTATTTTATATACTTTCCCCCGAAGAGTATGACTTTATTGTTCATTTATGTTGACAGTCACTCCAACCACAAACACCCGAGACTTTCCTGGTAGTTTATTTATTTTTTCTCCAAGACTGTGACTTTATTCATTTATTCATGTGGATTCTCCAGAGACAATACCGGAAGTTAATTTTTTCCCCGAAGACTAACTTTATCGTTCATTCATGTTTCATAAACATCAGAGACTTTACTGGTAGTTCATTTATTTTTTCTCGAATAATGTGACATTATTCATTTATTCATATGCACTGTGTCTCCAATTAAAAACACCGGAGGCAATATAGGTATTTTATTTTATATTTTTTCCCGAAGACTTTCATGTTGACTGTGACTCCAATCATAAACACCTAGAGACTTTACTGATAGATTATTTATTATTTTCTCGAAGACTGTGACTTTATTAAATTATAAACGTGCATTCCCACAGACAATACTGGAAATTTATTTTTTCCCCGAAGACTAACTTTATCGTTCATTCATGTTGACTGCGGCAACAATCAAAAACATCAGAGACTTTACTGGTAGTTCATATTTTCTCTTTCTCGAATAATGTGACTTTATTTATATATTCATATGCACTGTGTCTCAAATTAAAAACACCGGAGACAATACTGGTAGTTTATTTTATATAATTTTCCCGAAGATTATGACTTTGTCATTCATTCATGTAGACTGTGACTCCACTCATGAAAACCAGAAACTTTACTGATAGTTTTTTTTCTCGAAGACTGACTTTATTAAATTATAACGTGCATTCCCAGAGACAATACTGGAAATTTACTTTTTCTCCGAAGACTAACTTTATCGATCATTCATGTTGACTGTGGATCCAATCATGAACATCAGAGACTTTACTGGTAGTTCATTTATTTTTCCCGAAGAATGTGACTCTAATCATTTAATCATGGGGACAGTTTCTCACGAAAAAACACCAGAGACAATACTGGCAGTTTATTTTATATATTTTCCCCCGAAGAGTAGGATTTTATTGTTCATTTATGTTGACAGTCAATCCATCCACAAACACCCGAGACTTTCCTGGTAGTTTATTTATTTTTTCTCCAAGACTGTGACTTTATTCATTTATTCACGTTGATTCTCCAGAGACAATACTGGAAGTTAATTTTTTCCCCGAAGACTAACTTTATCGTTCATTCATGTTGACTGCGGCTCCAATCAAAAACATCAGAGATTTTACTGGTAGTTCATTTATGTTTTCTCGAATAATGTGACTTTATTCATTTATTCATATGCACTGTGTCTCAAATTAAAAACACCGGAGACAATATTGGTAGTTTGTTTTATATATTTTTCCGAAGACTGACTTTATCGTTTATTCATGTTGGCTGTGACTCCAATTATCAACACCGGAGACTTTGATGATAGTTTATTTGTTTTTTCTCGAAGACTGTGACTTTAACCAATCATTCCTATGAAATGTGTCTGACGTAAAATCATAAGAGACAATACTGGTAGTTTATTTTATATAATTTTCCTGAAGACTATGACTTTGTCATTCATTCATGTAGACTGTGACTCAACTCATGAAAACCAGAAACTTTACTGATAGATTTGTTTCTCGAAGACTGTGACTTTGAACATTAATGTCATGTTTCAAGTGGACTGTTTCTCACGTAAAAACACCAGAGATAATACTGGTAGTTTATTTTATATATTTTCCCCCGAAGAGTATGACTTTATCATTCATTTATGTTGACTGCGAATCCATAAACACCCGAGACTTTCCTGATAGTTTATTTATTTTTTTCTCGAAGACTGACTTTATTAAATTATAAACGTGCATTCCCAGAGACAATACTGGAAATTTACTTTTTCTCCGAAGACTAAATTTATCGATCATTCATGTTGACTGTGGATCCAATCATTAACATCAGAGACTTTACTGGTAGTTCATTTATTTTTTCTCGAAGAATGTGACTCTAATCATTTAATCATGGGGACTGTTTCTCACGAAAAAACACCAGAGACAATACTGGCAGTTTATTTTATATATTTTCCACCGAAGAGTATGACTTTATCGTTCATTTATGTGTACAGTCAATCCAAGCACAAACACCCGAGACTTTCCTGGTAGTTTATTTATTTATTCTCCAAGACTGTGACTTTATTCATTTATTCACGTTGATTCTCCAGAGACAATACTGGAAGTTAATTTTTTTCCCGAAGACTAACTTTATCGTTCATTCATGTTGACTGCGGCTCCAATCAAAAACATCAGAGACTTTACTGGTAGTTCATTTTTTCTCTTTCTCGAATAATGTGACTTTATTCATTTATTCATATGCACTGTGTCTCAAATTAAAAACACCGGAGACAATATTGGTAGTTTGTTTTATATATTTTTCCGAAGACTGACTTTATCGTTTATTCATGTTGGCTGTGTCTCCAATTATAAACACCGGAGACTTTGCTGATAGTTTATTTGTTTTTTCTCGAAGACTGTGACTTTAACCAATCATTCCTATGGAATGTGTCTGACGTAAAATCATAAGAGACAATACAAGTAGTTTATTTTATATAATTTTCCCGAAGACTATGACTTTGTCATTCATTCATGTAGACTGTGACTCAACTCATGAAAACCAGAAACTTTACTGATAGATTTTTTTCTCGAAGACTGTGACTTTGATCATTCATGTCATGTTTCAAGTGGACTGTTTCTCACGTAAAAACACCAGAGACAATACTGGTAGTTTATTTTATATATTTTCCCCCGAAGAGTATGACTTTATCATTCATTTATGTTGACTGCGACTCCATAAACACCCGAGACTTTCCTGATAGTTTATTTTTTTTTTCTCGAAGACTGACTTTATTAATTATAAACGTGCATTCCCATAGACAATACTGGAAATTTACTTTTTCTCCGAAGACTAACTTTATCGATCATTCATGTTGACTGTGGATCCAATCATGAACTTCTGAGACTTTACTGGTAGTTCATTTATTTTTTCTCCAAGACTGTGACTTTATTCATTTATTCACGTGGATTCTCCAGAGACAATACCGGAAGTTAATTTTTTCCCCGAAGACTAACTTTATCGTTCATTCATGTTTCATAAACATCAGAGACTTTACTGGTAGTTCATTTATTTTTTCTCGAATAATGTGACTTTATTTATTTATTCATATGCACTGTGTCTCAAATTAAAAACACCGGAGACAATATAGATATTTTATTTTATATTTTTTCACGAAGACTTTCATGTTGACTGTGACTCCAATCATAAACACCTAGAGACTTTACTGATAGATTATGTATTATTTTCTCGAAGACTGTGACTTTATTAAATTATAAACGTGCATTCCCAGAGACAATACTGGGAATTTATTTTTTCTCCGAAAACTAACTTTATGGATCATTCATGTTGACTGTGGATCCAATTATGAACATCAGAGACTTTACTGGTAGTTCATTTATTTTTTCCCGAAGAATGTGACTCTAATCATTTAATCATAGGGACAGTTTCTCACGAAAAAACACCAGAGACAATACTGGCAGTTTATTTTATATATTTTCCCCCGAAGAGTAGGATTAATTGTTCATTTATGTTGACAGTCACTCCAACCACAAACACCTGAGACTTTCCTGGTAGTTTATTTATTTTTTTCTCGAAGGCTGTGAATTTATTCACTTATTCATGTGGATTCTCCAGAGACAATTCTGGAAATTAATTTTTTTCCCATAAGACTATATTTTTCATTCATTCATGTTGGCTGTGACTCCAATCATCAACATCGTAGACATTGCTGATAGTTTATTTGTGTTTTCTCGAAGACTGTGACTTTGATTATTCATTCCTACGGACTGTGTCTAACGTAAAAACATCAGAGAAAATACTGGTAGTTTATTTTATATATTTTCCACCGAAGAGACTTTATCGTTCATTTATGTTGACAGTCAATCCAACCACAAATACCCGAGACTTTCCTGGTAGTTTATTTATTTTTTCTCCAAGACTGTGACTTTATTCATTTATTCACGTTGATTCTCCAGAGACAATACTGGAAGTTAATTTTTTCCCCGAAGACTAACTTTATCGTTCATTCATGTTGACTGCGGCTCCAATCAAAAACATCAGAGACTTTACTGGTAGTTCATTTTTTCTCTTTCTCGAATAATGTGACTTTATTCCTTTATTCATATGCACTGTGTCTCAAATTTAAAACACCGGAGACAATATTGGTATTTTATTTTATATTTTTTCCCGAAGACTTTCATGTTGACTGTTACTCGAATCATAAACACCTAGAGGCTTTACTGATAGTTTATTTATTTATTTTCTCGAAGAATGCGAAGTTAATAATTTATTCATGTGGACTGTTTCTCACGTAAAAACACCAGAGACGATATTGGTAGTTTATTTCATATTTTCTCCGATGACTGACTTTATCATTCATTCATGTTAACTCTGACTCCAGTCATGGAAACCAGAGACTTTACTGATAGTTTTTTTTTTCAAAGACTGTGATTTTGATCACTCATGTCATGTTTCATGTGGACTGTTTCTCACGTAAAAACACCAGAGACAATACTGGTAGTTTATTTTATATATTTTTCCACGAAGACTATAACTTTATCATACATTTATGTTGACTGCGACTCCATAAACACCCGAGATTTTCCTGGTAGTTTATTTATTTTTTTCTCGAAGACTGAGTTCATTAAAATATAAACGTGCATTCCCAGAGACAATACTGGAAATTTACTTTTTCTCCGAAGACTAACTTTATCGATCATTCATGTTGACTGTGGATCCAATCATGAACATCAGAGACTTTACTGGTAGTTCATTTATTTTTTCTCGAAGAATGTGACTTTAATCATTTAATCATGGGGACTGTTTCTCACGAAAAAACAACAGAGACAATACTGGCAGTTTATTTTATATACTTTCCCCCGAAGAGTATGACTTTATTGTTCATTTATGTTGACAGTCACTCCAATCACAAACACCCGAGACTTTCCTGGTAGTTTATTTATTTTTTCTCCAAGACTGTGACTTTATTCATTTATTCACGTGGATTCTCCAGAGACAATACCGGAAGTTAATTTTTTCCCCGAAGACTAACTTTATCGTTCATTCATGTTTCATAAACATCAGAGACTTTACTGGTAGTTCATTTATTTTTTCTCGAATAATGTGACATTATTCATTTATTCATATGCACTGTGTCTCAAATTAAAAACACCGGAGGCAATATAGGTATTTTATTTTATATTTTTTCCCGAAGACTTTCATGTTGACTGTGACTCCAATCATAAACACCTAGAGACTTTACTGATAGATTATTTATTATTTTCTCGAAGACTGTGACTTTATTAAATTATAAACGTGCATTCCCACAGACAATACTGGAAATTTATTTTTTCCCCGAAGACTAACTTTATCGTTCATTCATGTTGACTGCGGCAACAATCAAAAACATCAGAGACTTTACTGGTAGTTCATTTTTTCTCTTTCTCGAATAATGTGACTTTATTTATATATTCATATGCACTGTGTCTCAAATTAAAAACACCGGAGACAATACTGGTAGTTTATTTTATATAATTTTCCCGAAGATTATGACTTTGTCATTCATTCATGTAGACTGTGACTTCACTCATGAAAACCAGAAACTTTACTGATAGTTTTTTTTCTCGAAGACTGACTTTATTAAATTATAACGTGCATTCCCAGAGACAATACTGGAAATTTACTTTTTCTCCGAAGACTAACTTTATCGATCATTCATGTTGACTGTGGATCCAATCATGAACATCAGAGACTTTACTAGTAGTTCATTTATTTTTTCTCGAAGAATGTGACTCTAATCATTTAATCATGGGGACTGTTTCTCACGAAAAAACACCAGAGACAATACTGGCAGTTTTTTTTATATATTTTCCACCGAAGAGTATGACTTTATCGTTCATTTATGTGTACAGTCAATCCAACCACAAACACCCGAGACTTTCCTGGTAGTTTATTTATTTATTCTCCAAGACTGTGACTTTATTCATTTATTCACGTTGATTCTCCAGAGACAATACTGGAAGTTAATTTTTTTCCCGAAGACTAACTTTATCGTTCATTCATGTTGACTGCGGCACCAATCAAAAACATCAGAGACTTTACTGGTAGTTCATTTTTTCTCTTTCTGGAATAATGTGACTTTATTCATTTATTCATATGCACTGTGTCTCAAATTAAAAACACCGGAGATAATATTGGTAGTTTGTTTTATATATTTTTCCGAAGACTGACTTTATCGTTTATTCATGTTGGCTGTGACTCCAATTATAAACACCGGAGATTTTGCTGATAGTTTATTTGTTTTTTCTCGAAGACTGTGACTTTAACCAATCATTCCTATGGAATGTGTCTGACGTAAAATCATAAGAGACAATACTGGTAGTTTATTTTATATAATTTTCCCGAAAACCAGAAACTTTACTGATAGATTTTTTTCTCGAAGACTGTGACTTTGATCATTCATGTCATGTTTCAAGTGGACTGTTTCTCACGTAAAAACACCAGAGACAATACTGGTAGTTTATTTTATATATTTTCCCCCGAAGAGTTTGACTTTATCATTCATTTATGTTGACTGCGACTCCATAAACACCCGAGACTTTCCTGATAGTTTATTTATTTTTTTCTCGAAGACTGACTTTATTAAATTATAAACGTGCATTCCCAGAGACAATACTGGAAATTTACTTTTTCTCCAAAGACTAACTTTATCGATCATTCATGTTGACTGTGGATCCAATCATGAACATCAGAGACTTTACTGGTAGTTCATTTATTTTTTCTCGAAGTATGTGACTCTAATCATTTAATCATGGGGACTGTTTCTCACGAAAAAACACCAGAGACAATACTGGCAGTTTTTTTTATATATTTTCCACCGAAGAGTATGACTTTATCGTTCATTTATGCGTACAGTCAATCCAACCACAAACACCCGAGACTTTCCTGGTAGTTTATTTATTTATTCTCCAAGACTGTCACTTTATTCATTTATTCACGTTGATTCTCCAGAGACAATACTGGAAGTTAATTTTTTTCCCGAAGACTAACTTTATCGTTCATTCATGTTGACTGCGGCTCCAATCAAAAACATCAGAGACTTTACTGGTAGTTCATTTTTTCTCTTTCTCGAATAATGTGACTTTATTCATTTATTCATATGCACTGTGTCTCAAATTAAAAACACCGGAGACAATATTGGTAGTTTGTTTTATATATTTTTCCGAAGACTGACTTTATCGTTTATTCATGTTGGCTGTGACTCCAATTATAAACACCGGAGACTTTCCTGATAGTTTATTTGTTTTTTCTCGAAGACTGTGACTTTAACCAATCATTCCTATGGAATGTGTCTGACGTAAAATCATAAGAGACAATACTTGTAGTTTATTTTATATAATTTTCCCGAAGACTATGACTTTGTCATTCATTCATGTAGACTGTGACTCAACTCATGAAAACCAGAAACTTTACTCATAGATTTTTTTCTCGAAGACTGTGACTTTGATCATTCATGTCATGTTTCAAGTGGACTGTTTCTCACGTAAAAACACCAGAGACAATACTGGTAGTTTATTTTATATATTTTCCCCCGAAGAGTATGACTTTATCATTCATTTATGTTGACTGCGACTCCATAAACACCCGAGACTTTCCTGATAGTTTATTTTTTTTTTTCTCGAAGACTGACTTTATTAATTATAAACGTGCATTCCCATAGACAATACTGGAAAATTACTTTTTCTCCGAAGACTAACTTTATCGATCATTCATGTTGACTGTGGATCCAATCATGAACTTCTGAGACTTTACTGGTAGTTCATTTATTTTTTCTCGAAGAATGTGACTCTAATCATTTAATCATGGGGACTGTTTCTCACGAAAAAACACCAGAGAAAATACTGGCAGTTTATTTTATATATTTTCCCCCGAAGAGTATGATTTGATTGTTCATTTATGTTGACAGTCACTCCAACCACAAACACCCGAGACTTTCCTGGTAGTTTATTTATTTTTTTCTCGAAGGCTGTGACTTTATTCACTTATTCATGTGGATTCTCCAGAGACAATTCTGGAAATTAATTTTTTTCCACGAAAAATATATTTTTCATTCATTCATGTTGGCTGTGACTCCAATCATAAACATCGTAGACTTTGCTGATAGTTTATTTGTGTTTTCTCGAAGACTGTGACTTTAATTATTCATTCCTACGGACTGTGTCTAACGTAAAAACATCAGAGAAAATACTGGTAGTTTATTTTATATATTTTTCATGATGACTATGACGTTATTATTCATTCATGTTGACTGTGACTCCACTCATGAAAACAAGAGGCTTTACTGATAGTTTATTTTTTCTTGAAGACTGTGATCATTCATGTCATGTTTCATGTGGACTGTTTCTCAAGTAAAAACACCAGAGAAAATACTGGTAGATTAATTTATATATTTTTCCCGATAAGTATGAATTTATCGTTCATTTATGTTGACTTTCTCTCCAACAACAAACACCCGAGACTTTCCTGGTATTTTATTTATTTTTTTCTCGAAGGCTGTGACTTTATTCACTTATTCATGTGGATTCTCCAGAGACAATTCTGGAAATTAATTTTTTTCCACGAAAAATATATTTTTCATTCATTCATGTTGGCTGTGACTCCAATCATAAACATCGTAGACTTTGCTGATAGTTTATTTGTGTTTTCTCGAAGACTGTGACTTTAATTATTCATTCCTACGGACTGTGTCTAACGTAAAAACATCAGAGAAAATACTGGTAGTTTATTTTATATATTTTTCATGATGACTATGACGTTATTATTCATTCATGTTGACTGTGACTCCACTCATGAAAACAAGAGGCTTTACTGATAGTTTATTTTTTCTTGAAGACTGTGATCATTCATGTCATGTTTCATGTGGACTGTTTCTCAAGTAAAAACACCAGAGAAAATACTGGTAGATTAATTTATATATTTTTCCCGATAAGTATGAATTTATCGTTCATTTATTTTGGCTTTCTCTCCAACAACAAACACCCGAGACTTTCCTGGTATTTTATTTATTTTTTTCTCGAAGAATGTGACTTTATTCATTTATTCATGTGCAATGTGTCTCAAATAAAAGACACCGGATACAATATTAGTATTATATTTTATATTTCTTCCCGAAGACTTTCATGTTAGCTGGGACTCCAATCATAAACACTGGATACTTTGCTGATAGTTTATCTGATTTTTCTCGAAGACTGTGACTTTATTCATTTATTCATATGCACTGTGTCTCAAATTAAAAACACCGGAGACAGTTATTGGTAGTTTATTTTATATATTTTTCCGAAGACTGACTTTATCGTTCATTCATGTTGGCTGTGACTCCAATCATAAACACTGGATACTTTGCTGATAGTTTATTTGATTTTTCTCGAAGACTGTGGCTTTAACTATTCATTCCTATGGGCTGTGTCTGACGTAAAAATATCAGAGAAAATACTGGTAGTTTATTTTATATATATATTTCCTGATGACTATGACTTTGTCATTCATTCATGTAGACTGTGACTCCACTCATGAGAATCAGAAACTTTAGTGATAGTTTTTTTTCTCGAAGACTGTGACTTTAATCATTTAATCATGTGCACTGTTTCTCACGTAAAAACACCAGAGAAAATACTAGCAGTTTATTTTATATTTTTTTCCCCGAAGAGTATGACTTTATCGTTCATTTATATTGACAGTCTCTCCAACAACACCCGAGACTTTCCTGGTAGTTTATTTATTTTTTTCTCGAAGGCTGTGACTTTATTCATTTATTCATGTGGATTCTCCAGAGACAATACCGGAATTTAATTTTTTCCCCGAAGACTAACTTTATCATACATTCATGTTGACTATGACTCCACCCATGAACACCAGAGATTTTACTGATAATTTTTTTTTCTCGAAGACAGTGACTTTGAGCATTCATGTCATGTTTCATGTGCACTGTTTCTCACGTAAAAACATTGTTTCTCACGTAAAAACACCAGAGACAATACTGGTGGTTTATTTTATATTTTCTTTCCCCGAAGAGTATGACTTTATCGTTCATTTATGTTAACTGTGATTCCAACCACAAACACCCGAGACTTTACAGGTAGATTATTTATTTTTCTCTCGAAGGCTGTGACTTTATTCATTTATTCAAGTGGATTCTGCAGAGACAATACCGGAATTTAATTTTTTCCCCGATGATTAACTTTATGATACATTCATGTTTACTGTGACTCCACTCATGAACACCAGAGATTTTACTGATAGTTTTTTTTTTCTCGAAGACAGTGACTTTGATCATTCATGTCATGTTTCATGTGCACTGTTTCTCACGTAAAAACACCAGAGACAATACTGGTGGTTTATTTTATATTTTCTTTCCCCGAAGAGTATGACTTTATCGTTCATTTATGTTGACAGTCTCTCCAACCACAAACACCCGAGACTTTCCTGGTAGTTTATTTATTTTTTTCTCGAAGGCTGTGACTTTATTCATTTATTAATGTGGATTCTCCAGAGACAATACCGGAATTTAATTTTTTCCCCGAAGACTAACTTTATCATACATTCATGTTGACTGTGACTCCACTCATGAACACCAGAGATTTTACTGATAGTTTTTTTTTTCTCGAAGACAGTGACTTTGATCATTCATGTCATGTTTCATGTGCACTGTTTCTCACGTAAAAACACCAGAGACAATACTGGTGGTTTATTTTATATTTTCTTTCCCCGAAGAGTATGAATTTATCGTTCATTTATGTTGACTGTGATTCCAACCACAAACACCCGAGACTTTACTGGTAGTTTATTTATTTTTTCTCCAAGACTGTGACTTTATTCATTTATGCACGTGGATTCTCTAGAGATAATACAGGAAATTAATTTATTACCCGAAGACTAACTTTATCGTTCATTCATGTTGTCTGCGGCTCCAATCATGAACATCAGACAGTTTACTGGTAGTTCATTTATTTTTTCACGAATAATGTGACTTTATTTATATATTCATATGCACTGTGTCTCAAATTAAAAACACGTAGTGACTTTACTGATAGAATATTTATTTATTTTCTCGAAGACTGCGAAGTTAATAATTTATTCATGTGGACTGTTTCTCACGTAAAAACACCAGAGACGATATTGGTAGTTTATTTCATATTTTCTCCGATGACTGCCTTTATTATTCATTCATGTTAACTCTGACTCCAATCATGAAAACCAGAGACTTTACTGATAGTTTATTTTTTCGAAGACTGTGACCTTGATCACTCATGTCATGTTTCATGTGGACTGTTTCTCACGTAAAAACACCAGAGACAATACTGGTAGTTTATTTTATATATTTTTCCCCTAAGAGTATGACTTTATCATTCATTCATGTTGACTGCGACTCCATGAACACCCGAGACTTTCCTGGTAGTTTATTTATTTTTTTCTCGAAGACTGACTTTATTAAATTATAAACGTGCATTCCCAGAGACAATACTGGAAATTTATTTTTTCTCCGAAGACTAACTTTATCGATCATTCTTGTTCACTATGGATCCAATCATGAACATTATAGAATTTACTGGTAGTTCATTTATTTTTTCTCGAAGAATGTGACTTTAATCATTTAATCATGGAGACTGTTTCTCACGAAAAAACAGCAGAGACAATACTGGTAGTTTATTTTATATATTTTCCCCCGAAGGGTATGACTTTATCGTTCATTTATGTTGACAGTCACTCCAACCACAAACACCCTAGGCTTTCCTGGTAGTTTATTTATTTTTTCTCGAAGGCTGTCACTTTATTCATTTATTCATGTGGATTCTCCAGAGACAATTGTAAAAAATAATTTTTTTCCCCGATGACTATCTATATCATTCATTCATGTTGGCTGTGACTCCAATCATAAATACCGTAGACTTTGCTAATAGTTTATTTGTTTATTCTCGAAGACTGTGACTTTAACCATTCATTCCAATGGATTGTGTCTGACGTAAAAACATGAGAGACAATACTGGTAGTTTATTTTATATATTTTTCCTGAAGACTATGACTTTATTATTCATTCATGTTGACTGTGACTCCACTCATGAAATCAAGCGGCTTTACTAATAGTTTATTTTTTTTCTCGAAGACTGTGACTTTATTCATTCATGTCATGTTTAATGTGGACTGTTTCTCACGTAAAAACACCAGAGAGAATACTGCTAATTTATTTTATATATTTTTTACCGAAGAGTATGACTTTATCGTTCATTTATGTTGACTGTGACTCCAACCACAAACACCCGAGACTTTCCTGCTAGTTTATTTATTTTTTTCCCGAAGACTGTGACTTTATTCTTTTATTCACGTTTATTCCCAGAGACAATGCTAGGAATTTATTTTTTCTCCGAAGACTAACTTTATAGTTCATTCATGCTGACTGTGGCTCCTATAATAAACATCAGAGACTTTACTGGTAGTTCATTTATTTTTTCTCGAAGAATGCGACTTTAAGCATTTATTTATGTGCACTGTGTCTCAAATTAAAGACACCGGAGGCAATATTGGTATTTTATTTTATATTTTTTCCCGAAGACTTTCATGTTGACTGTGACTCCAATCATAAACACTTAGTGACTTTACTGATAGATTATTTATTTATTTACTCGAAGACTGCGAAATTAATAATTTAATCATGTGGAATGTTTCTCACGTAAAAACTCATGAGACGATATTGGTAGTTTATTTCATATTTTCTCGGATGACTGACTTTATCATTCATTCATGTTAACTCTGACTCCACTCATGAAAACCAGAGACTTTACTGATAGTTTTTTTTTTTTGAAGACTGTGACTTTGATCACTCATGTCATGTTTCATGTGGACTGTTTCTCACGGAAAAAGACCAGAGACAATACTGGTAGTTTATTTTATATATTTTTCCCCTATTAGTATGACTTTCTCATTCATTTATGTTGACTGAGACTCCATAAATACCCGAGACTTTCCTGGTAGTTTATTTATTTTTTTCTCGAAGACTGACATTATTAAATTATAAACGTGCATTCACAGAGACAATACTGGACATTTATTTTTTCTCCGAAGACTAACTTTATCGTTCATTCATGTTGACTGTGGCTCCAATCATAAACATCAGAGACTTTACTGGTAGTTCATGTATTTTTTCTCGAAGAATGTGACTTTATTCATTTATTCATAGGCACTGTTTCTCCAATTAAAAACACCGGAGACAATATAGGTAGTTTATTTTATATATTTTTCCGAAGACTGACTTTATCGTTCATTCATGTTGGCTGTGACTCCAATTACAAACACCGGAGACTTTGCTGATAGTTTATTTGTTTTTTCTCGAAGACTGTGACTTAACTGTTCATTCCTATGGAATGTGTCTGACGTAAAATCATCAGAGATAATACTGGTTTCTTATTTTATATAATTTTCCCGAAGACTAAGACTTTTTCATTCGTTCATGTAGACTGTGACTCCACTCGTGAAAACCAGAAACTTTACTAATAGTTTTTTTTCTTGAAGACTGCGACTTTGATCATTCATGTCATGTTTCCTGTGGACTGTTTCTCACGTAAAAACACCAGAGATAATACTGGTAGTTTAATTTATATATTTTTCCCCTAAGAGTATGACTTTATCATTCATTTATGTTGACTGCGACTCCATAAACACCCGAGACTTTCCTGGTAGTTTATTTACTTTTTTTCTCGAAGAATGACTTTATTAAATTATAAACGTGCATACCCAGAGACAATACTGGAAATTTATTTTTTCTCCGAAGACTAACTTTATCGTTCATTCATGTTGACTGTGGCTCCAATCATAAACATCAGAGACTTTACTGGTAGTTCATTTATTTTTTCTCAAAGAATGTGACTTTATTCATTTTTTCATATGCACTGTGTCTCAAATTAAAAACACCGGAGACAATATTGGTAGTTTATTTTATATATTTTTCCGAAGACTGACTTTATCGTTTATTCATGTTGGCTGTGACTCCAATTATAAACACCGGAGACTTTGCTGATAGTTTATTTGTTTTTTCTCGAAGACTGTGACTTAAACTATTCATTCCTATGGACTTTTGTCTGACGTAAAAGCAAAAGGAGCGACAATATTGTTAGTTCATTTTATATATTATTCCCGAAGACTGTGACTTTATCATTCATTCATGTCTACTGTGACTCCACTCATGAAAACCAGACATTCCTGGTAGTTTTTTTTCTCGAAGACTGTGACTTTGATCATTCCTCTCATGTTTCATGTGGACTGTTTCTCACGTAAAAACACCAGAGATAATACTGGTAGTTTTTTTTATATTTTCCAAAGAAGAGTATCACTTTATTGTTCATTTATATTGACAGTCTCTCCAACTACAAACGCCCGAGACTCTCTTGGTAGTTTATTTTTTTTTTTCACGAAGGCTGTGACTTTATTCATTTGTTCATGTGGATTCTCCGGAGACAATTCTGGAAATTAATTTTTTCCCAAAGACTAACTTTATCGTTCATTCATGTTTACTCTGGCTCCACTCATAAACACCAGATACATTACTGGTAGTTTATATGTTTTTTCTTCAAGACTGTGATTTTTAAAAAATTATTTTTGAGGACTGTGTCTCACATAAAAACACCAGAGACAATAATGGTAATTTAATATTTTTCCCCCGAAGACTGTGAATTTATCATTCATTCATGTTGACTGTGACTCCAATCCTAAACACCAGAGACTTTACTAGTAGTTTATTTATTTTTCTCGAAGACTATGACTTTAATCATTTATTCATTTGGACTCTGTCTCAAATTAAAAACACCAGAGACATTGCTGGTAGATTTATTCATTTTTTTTCCAAAGTCTGTGATAATAATGAAATATGTAGAGCATTTTGTGGGAATGATTAAGAAATGAATTTTGATTAGAACAATGAATGAGAAATCTGACTTCTGAAAAAATGACTTCTTGTTGAGTATATA
Source organism: Maratus michaelseni (assembly GCA_963931845.1). Lineage (NCBI taxonomy): Eukaryota > Metazoa > Arthropoda > Arachnida > Araneae > Salticidae > Maratus > Maratus michaelseni. The sequence goes on along the minus strand of OZ007588.1, from coordinate 42,386,165 downwards.
TAAACCCAAGAGATATTGAGTGATAATTTATGAAGATACCTCAATTATTTGTGTATTCGTGGCGTGCTGGTTTCGAAAATGTGAAGAAAAGAAAAGAAAAAGTTCTAGAAGAAGAATGGTGTGTGGCTGCTGTGTGTGTATGGCTACTGGCAAGTCTACGTAGAAAAAAAAACGCGTCATGTGCTCGAACCTTTTTTTTTTTTTTTTTTTATACCGCTAACCAGGCCCCTACCTGCCCGGCATGAATGCCTAGCTTAACGGGTTAGTACCTGGGTGCTGGGAGGAAATCGCCTGATCACAGCATGGCTGTGATCCACCTGACTATTGATTTGTTCACATCGCTGCTGTGCTTGCTCTCTTGTGATTTGCTACCGTTATTTTTGTTTGCCGGTTCAAGGTTTCTGTTTAACTTTGTTGAATTGACAGATTTAATAGGTCTCGTAATTTAGAACCTTGATCAGATGACGAGACCCTCACCTGACTAGGCACCCCCAGAGGTATTATTCACAGGTAACTTGGAGGGCTTTGCACCCACGACGGATTTTACATGCACCAGGTGCCATTAGCGTACATAGATTTACATATTTACCATGTCTGTTGGCTTGTCACGTTCATGGTGGGTTGTCGCTGTAGTGTTTATCGCCTCTTTTATGGGCTGATTTCCCTTCTTGTTGTATTTGTCTCTGTCAAGGCTTTTTGGCGTTTTTATAGGCTCGCCCCTGTTGTGGGTTGTTTTTTGTCTATCATTCATTGGTTTTTTGTCTCTTTCTTGATATATTTTTACCTCTAGCTTGTGACGTGGTCGTGGTTCCACGTGGTGGACCCACGTGGTCGTGGTGACGTGGTAGCTACGGGTGGACGTGGAATCGAGAACTGTTGATTTGCTTCATTCTGTAATTGCTACTGCATTCCTGATGTAAATCTGGTATTTTTCTTTATGTAATATAAAATAAAGCTTAGTTTTAATTACAGAAATATGTTTTATTAAAATAATAATAATAATAATAAAATAAAACCAACTTCAAGTTATTCTTGCGTATGATCGTACTCAAATCAAAAGTGGGTATAGTTCGCTTCTGATATCTTGAAAGAGTTCGCGATGTTACAAGAAAGGAAAGTTTCTAACACATACAAACGGTGCACACGAAATGCATCATTTAATTAAAAAAAAAAAAAAGATTCTGCTAGTTGCTAGTAGTGATGGCCATCTTAATTAATGAATACATTTATTTAAATTTGCCTTACTCAATGTCAAAGTTATTGTGTGCGGACTATCTGACACATTCACATAGAGTTTTTTTTTTTTTTTTTTTTTTTTTTTTTTTTTTTTTTTTTGGGGGGGGGGGGGGGGTTATGTTTGACGCAAGAAATTCATACACCCCAGTTGTGACCAAAAAAGTGAAGGACACAACTTTAAACCCAAAGAAAACAAATGTTACACGTTTCACTGATATGAAAAGTATATTATTATGTTACATGAGATTAATATTTATAATAAATGCATAGGTTTTTTTTAATGTTTTAATAATTATTGTTTGTTGATGGTTTTAATGATCAAATTATGGGTTAAGGATAGTGGACGCTTAGTGACTTTTGATATATTTAAATTCCATTTTCAAGATTAAACAAGAAAGAAAAATCATGCGTCAAGCATAGATCATGAAACACTTTCCAACACAGCCAGAAAACTGTATCGAAACTTCACCGATAAATAAGGTGAAAGAAGACAGGGGTCTGTCCAGACTTCTTTCCCAGAGTCCTGTTTTTGTGAAATTGTGAACAGCTTTTCATATTTATGAAAAATATAGTCGTAATTTTGTGAATTTGAAATGATCATTATATTCAGGTTCTTGTTTATACATTTTAAAGAAAATATATGGATGTAAAATACACATATTTTCTTTATATATGTAAAAGTGACAGGTCAGATTTTACTTTTAAATGATTAAATTTGTAAAATATTCAGTTTTAAGATGGAAAATTTTGTAAAAAGCCTATTTTTGAGACAAAGAATTTTGTGAAGGTCAAAGTTAAAGAAAGTTAAAAGTAAGTTCTTAAGTAAGTTAAGTAAAGAAAGTGAAAGTTTTAAGATGAAAAATTTTGTGAAGGGTCCTGTTTTAAGATGAAAAAATTTGTGAAGGGTCCTGTTTTGAAATGAAAAATTTTGTGAAGGGTCCTTTAAAAGACCCAATTTCTTTCTAATCAGATCCCTGGAAGATATGTAAATAAATATTTTAGAAAACATATAATACATTGAAAAATACAGTTTTTGAAATTACCTTCCATTGTAAAAAATAGTAATCGAATTATTTTGTGTAGCCCTGTATAGGATCTATAGATTTGAATATATACTACATAGCGTGATAAAATTTAATTCAGTTAGAAAATTCACATTTAGAAATATTTGCCAATTGATGGAAATGCACTCGAAATCTTTTGTGCAGCCCTGTATATTATCTAAAAGGTAAAAAACTCAATCAGGTAAAAAACGAATAAGGCAAATTAAAACTCACTTCCAGCAATTACCAACCGTAAACGACAATGTATCTTTTTCTTTGCGTATCACTGTAATATGAATTCAATTATATTCCACAAACGTCTATTAGTCTACTAAATATAATTCAGCAGGAAAATGCGTAACACAATAAAAAAAATACCCTTAAGCAATTCACTCCCATTGTCTGTAATGCTTAAGAATTCCTTTGTGTAGACCTGTATATTATCAACCGAATTTATACACACTACGTACTATGAAAAAATTTAGTTAAACTTAAAAACGCAAACCAAAGTTGAAAACGCACTTATCACACATAGACTGTAATTATCGCACCTATACTGTAACAGATATCTTTTGTGTGTCCTTGTAAATGAACGATAAATGCAATGCACACCATACTTTTAAGTAGAAATTTATAGTGCACCTCAGTAATGTATATAATTTTCATTGTTTGAAACACTGAAACATCATTAAATTACACTGTAAACGATTTTTCCCCGTAGAATAATGTGTAACAGAATCCTTTTGTTTGACCTTGAAAATGAATAAAGATACTTTGCACACCATATTCTACAAAAAGCATGTTTTAATGCGCTTCATAGTTATATATCAATTTCATCATGTTTCAAGTGGCGTAGTATCATCAAAATGCACTTGAAAAGATTATTTCCAATTGACTGTAATGTAACGGAATACTTTTGACTGTCCCTGTAAAAAAACTATAAGTGCTACACACTTCATTTTGAATAGGGATCATGCTATAGTAAACGACAATAACTTACAAAAATTTCGGGGCAATCAAAGTATATTTACGGGAGTTAGAGACAGACAGACGGTAGACAAACCGAAGTCATAAACACTTTTCAACTAGGTTGGAAAGTTTTAATAAAAGAAAACTGCCCAGTTAAACTGACGGCATTGAGCTCACAGGCTATTCACACTAACTGTAAATTATATTCTTATTTTAAAGAATTTGAAATAAGCCCTCGAAAAATGAAGAAATCGACAATATATTAAGAGGGGGGAACCATCCCCCGTTTCTCCTTCTTATAATTAACCAATGAACCCATAAAACTAATCAGAGAAGCGCCTTACCACAATGAACCTATATACAAAATTTGAAAAAATCGGATAATTCTGCATGAAAAATCCATTTATGTAAATTAAGGGGGGGGGGGTTAGCCCCCGTCCCCCCTTTATACTTAACCAAAGAACCCCCAAAACTAATCAGAGAAGCGCCTTATCACAATGAACATATATATAAAATTTGAAGAAAATCGGATAATTCTGCTTAAAAAACCCATTTATCTATATTATGGGGGGTTAGTCCCCCCCGTTCCCCCCTTTATACTTTACCAGTGAACCCCCAAAACTAATCAGGGAAGTGCCTTACCACAATGAGCCTATATACAAAATTTGGAGTAAATTGGATAATTCTGCATGAAAACCCATTTATCAAAATTAAGGGGGGGTAGCCCCCGTTTCCCTCCTTTACACTTCACCAATGAACCCCCAAAACTAATCAGGGAAGCCCCTTACCACAATGAGCCCATATAGAAAGTTTGAAGAAAATCGGATAACTCTGCATGAAAAAAATCATTTATCTAAAATAAGGGGGGAGAATTAACCCTCCCGTTACCCCCTTTATACTTAACCTATGAACCCCCAAAACTAATCAGGAAAGAACCTTATCACAATGTACCTATATACAAAATTTGAAGAAAATCGGATAATTCTGCATGAAAAAACCATTTGTCCAAATTAAGGGGGGTTAGCCCCCCGATCCCCCCCCCTTTATAGTTAATCAATCAATCCCCAAAACTAATCAGGGAAGCGCCTTATCACAAGGAACCTATAAACAAAATTGGAAGAAAATCGGATAACTCTGCATGAAAAATTCATTTATCTAAATTAAGGGGGAGGATCCCCCCACGTTAGTCCCTTTATACTTAACCTATGAACCCCCAAAACTAATCAGGAAAGAACCTTATCACAATGAACCTATATACAAAATTTGAAGAAAATTGGACAATTCTGCATGAAAAAACCATTTATCTTAATTAAGGGGGTTAGCCCCCCGTTCCCCCCTTTATAGTTAAACAATCAATCCCCAAAACTAATCAGGGAAGCGCCTTATCACAAGGAACCTATAAACAAAATTGGAAGCAAAACGGTTATTTCTGTCAAGAGTTATCGCGTTACGTACGTACATACGTACATACATACATACATACAGAACGGGCGGGCACATAAGCTCTCAGGCTTTGATAGCCTGTGAGCTAAAAAGCATATTTTCACAGAAGATATGCCATAATATTGTAGAACAATCACAGAGAAACATTTTAATATTAAATGAGAATTTATATTGCAAACAAATACCGAGAAGTATACTAAGGACTGAAAAATCCCACATGAGATTTTGGCCTGTATGAATTTACAGCTGTACTCAAATCCAAACTGATTAACTTGTGACAATTTCACGAAGTTGTATTAAGAGCCTACGCTAGTCACGCGAAGAAACGCTCAAGCTAATGTTAAGTCTATGGGAAGGTTCTTGCGAGATTTCTCGCTCGCATTTTAATATTTTTAAATGATTTTTGTTGCATAGGAAAGCTGAGGTCGATCTCTAACGTTGTTAGTTTTTACTTTTTTGATTTTGGTTACAGTTTTTTTTATAAGCGGACATTTTCAATTATGGAACCGGTTTGAACCGGTTCTGTAAGTGAAAGTAACCTTATATAAAAAAAAACTGGAACCGAAATCGAAAAAGTAAAAACTAACAACGTTAGAGATCGACCTCAGCTATCCTATGCAAAAAAAAAAAAAAAAAAAAAAAAAAAAATCATTTAAAAATATTAAAATGCGAGTGAGAAATCGCGCATGAACCTTCCCATAGACTTAACATTAGCTTGAGCGTTTCTGCGTATGACTATACTTGAGGAACGTGGAAGTTGACAGTACACAATATACTGTGAACATTATGCCTCCGCGAGAAGAAGTAGTGCGCTGCCCATTTTAATGAAATATTTCTCTGTATCTGCTTTTTTTTTAATCTTTAAATAAAGAAACGATGGACCACTTAAATGAAACTGATTTAAGTTAAAATGTGCAACTGTTATGATATATATATTAATATTTTATAAAGAATGTATCTATTCGCTTGGAGGAATTTTGGCGGAAGACGGGGACAGGTTGAAGAGAAGCTGCAAATGTAGGCTCTTAAGACGAATGAAACTAGCACGTACTCTTATTCAGAAACTATGAAATCGAAAAGTGTTTTTTCTATTTTCGGTAAAAGCAAAAAATCTTTCAGGAACTTCTGTCAGAAAGATTCGCACTGTTCAGCAGAGAATTTCCTTTTTCTTTTCGTTTTAGAACAATTTTAGGTTGGTTCTCCAAAAAAAAAAAAAAAAAAAAAAAAAAAAACGTGAAGACAACAGAAAAAGTAATTAACGGCGGAAATAGATATTGATCTCTGCTATCCAATGAAAAAAAAAAAACGTTCAAAAATATTGAAATGCAAACGAGATATTAGAAAAATAATACCGCATAGGATTAATATTAGCGAGCGTGTGTTTTCGCGTGTACAAGTAAGTTAAAGGTGTTTCTCAAATGACCTTCTCAACAACGCCAAACTTTCTGACACAATTTCAGACTCAATTTTAAACGCAAAGACATAAAATTGGCAGGCCTGACTATTGAAGCGATTTGGAATCGAAATGAGTTTTCCCTTTTTTGATAAATACATTACTTATCGAGTTATGAACGATTCCTGTAACGCGTTTTTTCCCTTCCTGTCGTCGGCGCGGCGATAATTCGGTTAAAAAAATCGACTATGACAATATTTTCTAAAAGATCTTCTGCCTTTACCAAAATATGGAAAACATCTTTCGATTACACAGTTTCTGTATAACAACACCTGCCAATTTCATGCGTTTTCGAACATAAATGAATTAAAAAATATGTCATAAAGCAGCCAGTTTGGATTTGAGAACAGCCTTAAAAAAAGCGTCTGAAAATAACCAGTTTAGATTTCATATCAACCTTAATTGTTCTAAATTGTTAAATTGTTCTAAATTTCCCACGTTAAGTGAGATTTGATGAAGAACGAGGGTAAAATCTTTTTTTCTAGAGCCATGCCCTGATAATTAGTTAAAAACAGAATAAGAAATAACAATTTACACGCTATAGGTTTCTAGATTGATAAGAAATCCTAATTCAGCAGCAAGCATCCCAGATTTTCTCTAGACGAATATTACGGGAAATCTTTGTATGCAACACCACCGCAGCCCCGTTTAAAACTAAATTTTACACACTGGGATTTAACTTATACGAGAGTATTTTGCATTTTGAACGAGCCAATTTTGAACGCATGAAAGAGCGCATTTTGAACCAATTGGTATATTTAGAGTTTTTGAGTTACAGTTCTACAAATAACATACAGATGGCAGCACCATAATTCTTCATAGAATCCAAGAGCATCATTTTGAGGTGAAATCAAGAACACGAAATTAGAAATGCAAAAACTTCCTGTCATTTTCGTGTAAGTCATACCGTAAATATAATCGTGTAAGTAATCTGGGCTAATAAAATACCATTTTGTATTAATCTAGCGGTGTATAGCGCGTTTTTATTTCTAATTCTGTTTTAAGGCTGGTATTCTCAAATCCAAACTGGTTACTTTATGACGCATTTTTTAAATCAATTTTGTTCGAAAACGCATGAAATTGTCAGGTGTTGTTATACAGAGACTACGTATTCGAATCACGTTTTCTAATTTTTTTTAGTAAAGACTAACGATTTTTTAGAAAATATTGTCAAAGTCGACGTTTTGAATAGAATTCTCGTCGCGCCGACAATAGCAAGGGGAGAAACGTATTATCACGTGACACGAATAGCTTCTAACTCGATAAGTAAATTATTTATCAAAAAAGTTGGAAAACTCATTTCGATTCCAAATCGTTTCAATAGTCAGGCCTGCCAATTTTATGCCTTTGCGTTTAAAAATGAGTCTGAAATTGTGTCAGAAAGTTCTGCGTTGTTAAGCTGTTGAGCAGGTCATTTGAGAACCACCTTAAGCTCATTTTGAGGGGACACTCCGGCAAAACACATTTACCCCTCAATCATCATGAAATCTTATATTAACGTAGTACGAAATTTAAACAGACGATTACTCATTACCTAATACAATTATCGAAATTTCTTTTTTCCTACGGGAAACTTGACATCTGATGCATTTAAAAAAAAATATTTTTTCTTAAATCTTATTGAATTTTTAAAAAGCAATATAAAAGAAAAAGAAAGAAAAACAACAACAACAGTGGAACTGGATTGAAAATATATTACTTTCAGATAGCGTGTAATAGTTCTAACAGCAATGTAAAGATGGCAGCACCAAATTCCATCCTGAAATGAAGAGCATCATTGCAAAGGTATAGTCATGGTAATAGAATACCTCTATTTATATCTCCCTGGGGTACTAGTACAGAAAAAAGTGTTTTTCTGTTTTTAGTAACAGAAAACGAGAAAAATTCATAAAATGTAAAATATTGAAATTCGGTAAGTTTTGGTTTTAAAATAAAATTAATTTGTACTGTTTTAGTTGTTAGAGCGTCACGAGAAAATTTTCTAAATATAATTCACCAGTCAAAAATGAAATTTTTACTCTTTTTGCTAAATATAAGAACCCCTACCTTGAAGATATCCTGCCGACAGATAGTAATTCCACGTAGAGCCCCTCATAAAAATCGAGATAATAATTTTTTTTCTTTTCATCGTTAGAAAGTGCTGTTGTATCTTAATTATAAATCAAACTCTACTATTTCTGCTTTCTATTTTAATCTATTTATCTCATTCTAAAAGTAGATCACATTTTTATCTTTATATATAAATCATAAAGTGTTTTTTAATTCCTCTTTCGGTAATTGATTTATTTAATTGTTAAAATACTATTAATGATAATTGTATAAATGATTAACCACAAAGCACTTTTGTTTTATTTTACCAAATAATTATTCACTAGATTATTTATCATTTCTATTAGCAGATGGCAGCAGTAATGCTACATATATATATTTTTTCTTCTAATATATTTAGATAAATATAAATAACATACAAAAGAACATTTGTCAAATGTTCTTTTGTATGTTATTGTATTGTTAAATTAGACATTTTTCCCAATAGTTTATTAATCATTCATATTTATCAATATTTTATCTCTGGTTTAATTATTTATCTTTTTGATTATTTCATAATTTTGTCAAAATAACTGCAACAACTGATGTGGTTGTAACAATATTCGACCATGTTCATAAGCTTAAAAGAGAATTTTTGTTTTATTTCTTAATTTGGATTAGTTTTTAATGAATCTTCCATTATGATGATGGAAAATCATATTATGATCCATTATGTATTTATCTTATATGGTTTTAGGGCTAATCCACTCTTAAGTTTTCTTTTTTTTTTCTATGTGATGTCATAGTTGATCCGGGAATTTGAATATAGTAAGTGCAGCTTGATCACTTGCTATGTTCAAACAGAAATCATTTACGACTTATTTATATTGTGGAATATTCTTTTTTATAGTGCTTCACAACACAAGTTTTCATTTTACTTATATTTTCAAAATTATTTTCTCAAATTCACCAAATTGTTCCTCTACTAATCTCTTCAATTAACCTCCATTGATTTTAACACAATTATTATAATTGGTAAATACAACATATCAGTTGTAATTTTCCAACTGAGTGAGAAAGTGTCCAGGTCGGGATTGGTCAATATTTTTTTTTTTTTTTTAAAGGGTTGTCTGAGTGAACTGTGTCCACTAGATTTGTCCAGTATAGCTCAGTTGGTAGAGTATTGGCAGTTTAAGCTAAAAGTCACTGGTTCAAATCCTGGTCTAAACACTTTTTTACTCAGTTCGAAAATTACAACCCATCTGGCAGAGATCATGGAAAATTACAATTCACTACAGTCCCTTTTCCTCAAAACACCTTACATTGATTGTGGATTAAACTATTTTTTTTTAATGACATTTTAAGAAATATCTAAGATAAAAGATACAGTAGTAGAAAAACAATACAGAGCCAATGTTGTTCATATTGGCTATATCTGCACACTATTAGAAAGTAATATTGCCTTGACATTGGAGCGGCCCATTAAGGGTACTCCATTTTGCGCTAATATTAACGCATTTTACCATTTCAATGCCAATATCTTCAATGTAAATCGAACATATTTCTGTAATATTGGCATTTCATTGTAAATGCTTCTAATGCAAAGCCAGCATTCCTGTAATAAGTGGAATTTAATTGCAAATTTTCCCAATGGGAGGCCAATGTTTAAAATCGATATCTGTGTTCCATTATTGGGACAATGAATATTGGTTCGATATTAGAGAATTCCAGCATTAAATGAAGGGTTAGAATGACAGTGGAGTAAGTCAAAATTTAATGATTTGAAAAATGATGGGTTTTGTGAGACTTGTCGTATTGCCGTTGCATTGACTGGTCCAACTTGTTTTGTCCTCTAGTGACTCCCTGAGTGAACTATGACTTATTTGACTAGCACATTGAACAGAAATTAATATACGTTCAGTAAAAATATGATTATCTCAATTTTCAAAATTTTTGACTTACTCCACTGTCATTCTAACCCCTTCAAATTCCAAAAGAAAATTTAACTTTATCTTCATAAACATTTTTTATTGACTAATAATATTCGATCATCGATCAAAGATGGCTTATCATTAAGGTTAAAATTACCTGTTTCAAATTTTTCGAACCATCCCCTGCACATTCTATCCAAAACTGCACCTCCACCAAAAACTTTCACTAAATTTTGCCATGCTTATTAGCGCTTTTAGCTTGTTGGAATTTGTACAAAATGTAGTGTCATAAATGAGTTTTCTCAGTAACCCTGTTTACACGATCACATCTCATTTAATAGTGTCATGAGACACTTTTGTTTCTGTTAAGTTAGATGAGCATATGTGTATAAATGCAATAATAAAACTCCCTGACAGCTCGGTCTACACGCACAGGTAGATCTCGAAGATGCAGACCGTGAGGCACCTGTTCATTGGGAATTTTAGAAGAAATGACCTTTTTGCCATGATGGGGTAGCTGGGACCGCACACTTTGAAATATACCTCTGCCTGTAAGCAGAGTCAGCAGGGATGTTTTTTTTCTTTTTTTTTGCTGTAAGAGTTGGTCCTATAAAAAACTTGTCAATATAAAAGTTGTAGATAATATTAAGAGGATTTATAATAAATTTAAGCAAATTTGATATCTTGTGAATTGACGAAATTATGAATTTTTTTTTTCTTAAACCCAATTATTTACCCCCCCCCCCTTCCTTCGGGGCATTTTTAATGAAATAAAAAATCTCTCATATATAATTTTTTGGTCCTGTTTTGAACTGGGGGTGCTTTTGGGTTCTAGCAGTCATGATCAGTATAGATCTGTAAAAATTTTTCAGGAATTCTAACTTAGGGGAGAATGTAATAGGTAGCATTTCTTACGAAATCTACCTAAAAGAGACAGCCATATATATCTCAACACGTACATGCATATGTTGTGTTGAAACTGGAAATAACATTATTGGGCATAACTGTCCAATAGACCTGATATAAGATTTTTTAAAACTCAATGTTTTTTTCTTCTGACTAATAAATTTTAAATGTATTTTAAGTGCAAAATGTTTTCTATCCATTTAAAAATAATTTGTTCATGAGAGAATTAAATTATAAACAATTTTAAAGTGACTACAACAGTCATAAAATAAAAGAGACACAATTTACAATAATGCATTTTTTATAAATGTTATTTTGGAGAACTGTCTCAATAGCAAATTGTAAATGTGTTTTTAAATTATCACAATAAATTAATAATAATAATTTTTTTCATTGCTCACGAACTTCATATGAGATATATTTCGTAAATTTGCAAAAAAAAAAAAAAAAAATTAAGATTTTTAAAACTTTAATTTTTTTTTCTGACTAATAAATTTTAAATATATTTTAAGTATATTTGCATTCAGGAAGGGTTTTTTTTCGCTATTTCTCTTAGTTGTATTGTGACAATTATGAGCTCTGAAACCAAATTAATGTAAACAAAACCACATTCTTTCATAATTATTTAAATAATGAAAAATTTTATAAAAGCATTGATTTGCCATATTTAAATGAAAAATTTTCTAAATACTAAAAATTAACACTGAAATCGTGAAATAAAAGCAAATTTAAGTAAAGTATGTTTAATTTACATAATCTATAAAAAAAAAAACTCAGTTTAAAATTTCACTCATTTTTATAGACACCTGCTATAACCTAATTTTTTTTTTAAAGTTATATTTCTAACAAATTCTATAATTAAAACAAAATTAATTCTGAAATTAAATGGATATTCCTTATCTTATTCAGATATTTCTAACATTTTGGTAGCAAAAAAAAAAAAAAAAGTGAATTCTTCAAAAGCAAAATGCTTTCAAATGGAGCGATTTTTCAATGTTTTTCCAAACAACTGTTAGGTAGCTTTCAATACAAAAAAATATAAAGCTACCTATTGCAGCCATTTGGAGGAAAGCAATTCCAGAAAATTTTGGTATATTTTCACCAATCATGACTCCCAGACCCCAAAACCACCCTCCATTCAAATGTTGATTTACGGATATATATATATATATATCCGTATATATATATATATATATATATATATATATATATATATATATATATATATCCGTATTACAAAAATTAATTTATGAGTTTTAGTGAATACAATTTCTCGTAAATTATTATCTTTCATTGTTGTAATCATTTTCCCAATCATATGCATAAAACTATATATTCCTTTCCATTAGTGCCAAATTCTCGCCAAACTTGGCAAAATGTTGCCAAATTTGGTGACCAAACATAAGTCTTCATAAATGAAGCCAACTTGGCTATAGTTGACTAATTTGGCAAATTTCCTATTCAAATTCAGTATTAGCGAATATTCTGTAATCAGGTTTTTTGCCTTTGAGCTTGCTGTTTCGAGTAACATTAGCTAAAATTTTAAAAAGAAGCTATAGGAAATGAAGATATAAGCCTTTTCCTCCCAGTACAGGCCAGAAGGGCTTTTCTTTAATAGTCTCAAACACAAAGGAAGAATATTGTCCAGTTTAAAGCAACTACAACAGAGACATAAAATAAAAGAGACAAGATTTACAATAATGCAATTTTTTATTGTAGTAAGTAGATGGCTCAACTTTTTTTCCCCAGAGCAGACATGTGCGTTCGAAGGATGACAAGAAAGCTCTGGAAGACAATTTTTTTTTTCAAAAGAAAATCTGAACTCTGGATTTAAAAACAGGAAAGCACATCATATACAAAACAGATAACATCATTCCAATATTTGATTATGGCTTTTTTAGAAACATGTATATTTTTTTTAACAAAGAAAATCGTGTATAAGGCACTTTCATTGCTTTGTTTTTTTAAACACAGCAGTGATTTAGACAATCAAATATCATATACAATTTTTTAAAAGTTTTTTTTTCCTTCAAAGTCACACTTTTTTAATACTTTTAACAATGAAGAGGATGAAAGTTATCAATGTAAATAATAAAAGTTATGAAGCTTACATGGTCTAATTTTCTTCACTTTGAAAAAGAAAGCTTCAAGAAATGTAAAATAATAAGAAAATTGAGTAAATTAACGAATTGTAAATTTCAGATTGAAAGACAGAAAAGGAAATTTGGGAATTAACTCAAAATTTCTATTAACTAAGCCATTTGTATTTATTTATTCACATTCATATAATACTTATTTGAAATGAAAAAAAAAAAAAAAAAAACTTTTGTTAATCCCAGGGCCATAACCAAATGAGGGCAGGATGGGTTGAGTTGCCCTGCGCCCCCCCCCCCCCCTACCCATGCAAATTGAGCTTTTTCTATCCCTTTCAGGGTCAAACTGCTTCTGTTCCGAAAATCTTGAAATGATTGAATGGTACCAGAATTTATGAACAAATTTATTAGAAAATACTGGTGCCATTGTGGATTAAAATTAAGTGGTACAAAAATATACCATCGCTCTTCAAGGGGCTATATTACCATAATTTCTGGTGTATAAGCAATGGCTAAAATAATTCTGTTTCAAACCAGAAATTTTATTTAATAAATAAAGTCAAATAACTACCAAGTAGAAATAAGTTATATTTTATTAAATAAAACTTCTGTTTAAAAAGATTTATTTCAGCCGCCCGTGCCTTGCATGCCCAGAAATTACAGTACATTTAAATTGTTTAAAATTTTATAATCAAAAGTTTTATGATAGGGGAGCATTTGCCCTCTACTTCTGTATATATATATATATATATATATATATATATATATATATACTTAAAATATAGGGGAAATGACAAGCTGTGAATTAACCACACCAAAAAATTTCAAATGAAAAGAAAAATCCCCATCTGACTTTTCTGACTGGTTATAGCCCTGGTTAAACCTTCCATACATATATTCTTGTTTAATTATCTATGTTTAATTATAATCTTGACTGTATATTGCTTTAAATAAATAAATAAAATCCATGAAAAAGATTTAATTAAATTACTCAAAACTTGACTGATCTTGAACAATAATAATAAAAAAAAATTCTTAAAAATTTACAGTTGGAAAAAAAAAATATATTTAAAACAGCTTTGATGTCAAAATAACAGTAACAAACATAATCGAAAGTATTTCTTAAGAAATAACTTTCACTGTAGCTTAGATACAAGAATGTACAAGAAAAAAATAATACTTTTTTCCATTTATTATATTTCTGAATTTATTTAATCAAAAAATTACAATTCCCTTCCCACTGCATCCAAAATATAATTATTAAATTAAATTTAAAGTAAGCATTATTATTATTATTACTATAAATTAAAAACTGTTTTGCATAAAAAAAAGGGCAAAACAACTTACAAAATAAAATAAAATAATGTGCAGCTCTACTACGTACTTAAAACTGTGCAACCTTCGACCATAGAAAATTTGTTTCAACAATTAAAACAAAACTTGTGTTTTTAAAAATATCAGGTTTTTTTTTTTTTTTTTTACCAATTCAGTTGCAGATCACAGAAATAGTGCACACTGAGCCTAGTCATTTCATATGTACAACACTATTGCGATAATAAACATACAATAGTAATTTATGTCAAACAAAATCAATATAATAATTACACAATTCGGAAAAAAAAAATGGATATCGTTACTTTTTTTTAAATAAAAATATAAAAATTTGCATAATTTCAATAAAATATTTAATTTGTATAAGATTTTTATAACACTACATATATAACTTTTAGACACTACGAATATATATAAAAAGAAAAACAAATTACAGCAGGTTTCTTTGATAGACAGTATCTACACACACTGCAGCAACATTGTCAGAACCAACATCAACATACATACATACATACACACACATACATACATAAATACAAAAATACACTTAAATTCTAATAAGCCTACAGAGCCACTTATGTAAGCTTTGTAAATAAAAAGGAGAAAAAAAAATTGAGACACAAGCGCTACATTTTGTCGCAGTTACAGTTAAAAAATGGGAAAACAAGATCACTGGGAGAGCACATTTAACAATATGAAAGGCCAACATATTGGAAAAAATGAGGGTTCCTGCATCAATTATTGGAAGAAATCAGTATACATTGGAAAATGAAAATATGATTTAAAATGTTTAAATGATCAACAGTTGTTAGTCTTCAATGAATTATTTCAAGATATCAAAACACTGGAGCATGATAATATTATTTATGTCGGTCAAAAAATATTTTAAGTTTTGTCACTTATTTAAAAAACTATTTAATAAAAGCATTAAATTTTTAATTATATATTTATATAATTTTCTTATTTTAAAACTACAGAAATACTTTAAATAATGAAAAGAAAAAAAAAAAAACACTATGACTGTTGAATTAATTGTATATATAACTGAAATAAATATTTTCAAGTTTTTTAAATACTTTTCAGTTAATTATTTATCCTATCAAAGTTTTAGTTGTTTTTTAATATTATTATAAAATAAAATATAATAATAATAATGAAAGTAAGGAATTAACAATATAGAGTAATTAAACTAAGCTTTAGCTAGCACTTTTTTTTTTAATTATCTTAAATGAACAAGTTGATTTATATTTGAGTAAATATAACTCATATAAAAAAAAAATACTATTTTTCAAATCTTCTTGGATAATTTTGCATATTAACAAAATGAATCTTTTGCAAATCTTGTAAAATATATATAAGCAAATATTTATCAAATTTTAAGAGTTTGAATATTATATAATTGGACAAATGAAAAAAAAATGAAAAAAATATTTAACTTATTTACAGTCCTTAATATAAGAAAAGAAGAAAGAAAAAAAGATTTTAAAAAAAAAGAGGAAATATTTTCTATATAAAAATTTTGAATACATTTTAAAAGTATACAAATATTTTTGCATTCAAATTTACAAAATATTCACTTTGCTTAACTTAATTAACTAATTAGTATAATATTTTTGCCTTTCATCGAGAAAGCTACAATACAATTGTATACATTTAATTATATGTACACTCGAATTTTTTACATTTACTAAATAACATACAAAATTCACAGAATTTAATTTCAAAAATACTAAATTCTAGCTTAAATAACACATAAATATATATATATGAATCAAGAATTTTTTTTTTTAAACTATACATAAGACATTATAAATTGGTTTTTTATTTTGTTAATTGTATGACATCATAAAAATTTCACAAAAAAATATACATAACCGCATGTAAATTATTGCAACACGATTTTAAATTGCATCATCTACTATCTATGAGACGAACTTTAGCAGATAGGTTACCTTGTAGAATGAAAAAAAAAAAGGCTTTTGTTAGTCCAAAACATGAAAAACACATGCCCCCAGATTTCTTCCATGAGATCAAATGATTTAGCTGAATCACATGTTGAGTTTTAATACATGAGAACAAAATTGTAACACCTTACACGAAGGTAAATTTACTTATATCACCCCCCCCCCCCCCCCCAAAAAAAAAAAGAAGATTGTGAATATAATACAAATTACTTTTTCTGATTTCAAACAAGATATCAGTAGAATGAAAAAAGTAATACACTGACATGGATTCTACTGATTGTAGCAGGATTCTAATGCATACATTGCGAGACTAGAAAGGTGAATGATTAAAATATGCATTTTTTTTTTTCTAGCATACGTAATCAAAGCCTTTGCAAATATCACTACATAGTTGGCCTATAATAACAGAGCATTCTAGGCTTCGGTGGTGGAAAAATACATTTAAACAATTAAAAAAAAAAAAAAACACAAAGCCAGTTTTCAGCCCATATCCACAAAATATTAAACGGTGGGTTTTTCGTGAACACTCTGTCTATTCATCGTCTTTTTTTTCCGGTTTCAAATCCACCATAGCATGGAGCTCTTCTGGGGTATATCCTAACAGGCTTTGCAAATCACATACAAAACGATAGACGTATCGTTTGCCAGCAGTTTTATGAATGATATTTTTGTCATAGTAATATCTCAAGCCGCGGCTCAGTTTTTCATAGTTCATTTTGGGCTTGTTCTTGCGGATACCCCAGCGCCGGGCCACTTCATCTGGGTCGGTGAGTTTGAATTCCCATCCATCTCCCGTCCAACTGATGAAGCTCTGGCAAGATTTGTCAGTCAAGAGTTCCAATAAAAACTGCCACAATTGGATGGGACCACTTCCTGTAAAAATGAAAAAAAGACACAGTTAAATAGTGTGTCGGTAATCACATAATAAGATCACTAATTATAATTAAAATATAGATAAAATGCTTAAGTGATACAAAAAGGAACACAAAAGACTTATAAAAACCTTTTAATGATCGACATATGTTTCAGCGCTCATATACGGTGCCATTTTCAAGATATATAATGATAAACAATATTTGCGAGAATACTTTTGTTTATCGTTATATATCTTGAAAATGGCGCCATATATGAGTGCTGAAACATATGTCGGTTTGAACATATGCCGGAATTTTTTGTACTGATGATGCCTCGCGTGTCGCTTGGTGAAACGTTTATAAATTGTATTTTTAATTGTTTTTAAGTATATTTTTTGTAAATTTTATTTTTTAACTGTACTCAAGTCTGTCTTAATTTATTTTATTTGGTGTTTTAAAGGGTTTTTAATTCAGACGTTAAATGTATATATACTGCAAATTCCTTAGATTTGTTGGAGACAGTGCTGCATTCATAATTTTAATTCAGGAGGAAGGTAGGAAGGAGGTGCTGAGCAGGGATAGCCAAATGTGGCATTATGCAAATGAGTTGAATTGTGCTCAAAATTAGCTAAAAGACAACAGTTGATATTTGGGTGGAATGAACTGTACCCCCTCAGCTCCCCCCCCCCTCTCTTTGGGTATGCCCTTGGCTGGAAAGAGATTCACACCCTAATGAAAGACTAATTGCTTATCTTAAAAATTTTAAAGTGTAAGTGACATTGTAAGCTTACTTTTTAAAAATTGGTTAATCAAAATTTTCCTTGCTATCCAAGAAATAATACATAGATAAAACATTTCTGGGTGGTTACTCTTAAATCATTAATTAATGCACCAATTTGAATAAGCACAAACAAATACAGTTCACTTATTATAAAATGGGTAAATTACCTGCAAGAACAGCAGCTTGTATCACAGGCTTGACATCACAGCCTTGTTGTCCTTGCACATGACCTGGAGATGAATTCTGTACATGACCTAAGTGGGGGAGGGGTGACTCCCTGGTCTGCAGGGATGCGAAAACTGGATGATTCTGATGATGATGAGATGTAGGATGACCGTTGGAGAGACCACCGTTGGTGCCGTGACTGAGGTCTGCTGCCCACTGGTCTGGGGAAGGAGGGACAGAGGATGGAACTGTTTGGAAAGGTGGATCGTAGTGGTGATGTGGACTGTATCCCTCTGGTAAACCCAATTCATGAGGGGTGAATCGACCTAGAAGAAAAAAATTCCTTTATAATTCACATTGAAAATCAAAGCAACAGATATAATTACAAAATAAATAGTCTAAAGCAACGACTTCCAATGTTTTGAAATCAAATTATTTAATCCTAAATCTCGTGATAGCTATGAACCACATGTAAAATCATGCTGGGTGAGAAAATAAAGAAAAACTGCTCAAATGTCACAGATAAGGTCTGAAAATAGGGCACAAGTCTAATTGTAATCTACAGAGCTGTATATTGACAGATATTAATTTCCAAAACACAAAATCTAAATCGTATTTCGAAGAAATATAGATAGAAATGGCCATTAAAATTATGATATTTCAGTCACATTTAAAGCTGAATACCAAATGCTATTGATGTAGCATTAGTATATAAAACAAGCAAGAGTGCCAATGACAGCAATACTCAGTCCGGCATTGAAGAACGGGTCATACAGCAGATGCTGTATACACAAGCCCCCTTACTTATAATAGCCCCAAGCAAGAATAAAGCTCCCCCACCCCAGAAAAAAAAAGTTTTGAACTTAGATTTTGATAATAGTTTTCCTGTTGTTAACTTCAATATTTCATTCGTCAACTATTATAATCTTGATCACACAGCAATAGAAGTATGTGCCGAAGTATGTGCCCAAAGTCATTTCCCAAAATGCTACTTCAAACATCAATAGCCACAGCAAAAATACCCAGCATTTATTTTCTGCTATTTATTAAATTGTATTGAATCGTCAACACCTTATAGAGTTTTAAAACAGGCGGCAAAAGATGTAAAGAAATAAAGCATTTAAATTTATAACAAATTTCAGCAAAACTTACCTCTATTGTAGTTTTTCCCATGGTAAGTTGGCTGAAACTTAGTCTCTTGACCAAGGTTCAAAGACTGCTGATTAGGATAAAACTCTGGACTGCTGTCAATGTAATGACTGTGGGCATTGGAAGCTTCCAATCCATAATCGTGGTTATCATCATAGTGGATGATGTCATCATGGGTGACGTCATGGAGACCGTGAATCGAATGGGTGACATGGTTGTAACCATCTGCAAAAATTATATATACATTGAAGTAATTTAATTTAACTATACACATTCTGGATTACAGTAAGGTTTGAAAAAAAAAATGTTTAACCCTTTCAGAGGCAAAGTAATTCTGTTGCTAAAATGTTGAAATTATTAGTTGTCGCCAGAATTTATGAATTGAATGTTTGTAAATAAATGAATTGCTTTCTTCACGTACATTATAAAAACAAAATTTTATTTAAAAATTCTGGGTGCTATTTGGTAGTTGGGAATTAAAATTAAGTGATATATATATATATATATATATATATATATAATATACCACCACCTTCAAAAGGGTTAATACCAGTAAAAAAAAAAAAAAAAAAAAAAAAAAAAAGGGAAATGCATTGTATTACATCATTTGTATAATCATTCAATTCATAATCATACCCTTTACAGTTGAATAAATAACGTGAGTGGAGCATATTTGTTTGAATCTCTAATTCGTCAACAGAAATATTGTTAATATAAATATTGTTAAGTAATTATACATTAAAAGAAAAATATATATATAATTGAAGGGTTTTTTAGTAATTATTATTATTTATTAGAATAAAGTATTGGCTTATTAGTAAATTCCTTTAAAAAAAACTTGCCTCCTCCAAGTTCCGACCATAAATAAAACAAAATCTTCAAATTCCCCAGATTAAAAAAATATTTTTGTTTTCTTCTTAAATCTTTGTGTAGAACGTTCTATATCCTTACAGAACAGTACTGTGCAGTAAGAATTATGTTCTATAAATAATTGTTAATTACGATAGGTTTTAAATATCTAACATCGCCCCACTTCAAACTATTTATTGATAAATTATTCAGCTTAATTTATTAATAATGACAGGAAATTCCCGAAATTTATTTCCGAGAAAAATAAACACAAGCAATCAAAGCTTACAACATAGCGGAAAAGAGCTGAAGAAAAGCCTATACAAAATGAAAGGGATAATTTCGAAGAACTCTCACTTTAGTGTTTCTTGTACAAGAAAGTTGTAGTATTAAAAGTCTATCAGTGAATGAAGAAAAAATAATGGCACAGAGTGTTAAGGTCATTACTGTATTGCAACCCGCAGTCCATTGTTTTCGGTACATAAACAGTACAACATGAATGGCACTGACGTAACCTTGGAGGGTGGAGCTCTAATATGTTCTACAGCAAATAGGACTGGAAACAATGGAAAATGGACAGCGATTTGCCACGCCCACACGAAATTGCACGCTTTAATCGTGCGCGATTTGTTTTTATGGTTTGTAATAACATTAATGCATTTTTCAGCAGACGACAATTTAAGTTTCTCTTTTAGTAGAAAGCAAATCAAATTGAATGATGATAATAAATCTTCCATGGAAATATCAATCAAAATATTACAATACGGCCTAAAATCAATCATGTTACAACTATAAATATTTGTGTGCCAATCGCTTTAACTTGGGAGAAGTCGCGCATACCCAGATAATGAATGGTTTTTACATTGTCACCAATGAATACAATTAATAATCGTCACCTTATTCAGTCTAAGATAATTGTTACAAATTCTATGATAATGTAAATTGTAGATTACTTTTCGAAAATTAATGGTGACAATTGTAAAAACCGTACGCACCCTGGGGTATGTCATACCCCATGCGACTGCTCCCGGGTTAAATCGTGCGCGATTTTTTTTTATGGTTTGTAATGACATTGATGCATTTTTCAGCAGACGTTAATTTAAGTTTCTCTTTAGTAGAAGAAAGCAAATCGAATTGAATCATGGTGATAAATCTTCCATGGGAATATCAATCAAAATATTTCAATACGGCCTAAAATCAATAATGTTATAACTATAAATATTTGTGTGCTAGTCACTTTAAATCGTGCGCGATTTATTTTTATGATTTGGAATGGCATTGATGCATTTTTCAGCAGACGATAATTTAAGTTTCTCTTTAGTAGAAAGCAAATAGAATTGAAACATGATGATAAATCTTCCATGGGAATATCAATCAAAATATTTCTTTACGGCCTAAAATCAATCATGTCACAACTATAAATATTTGTGTGCCAGTCCCCTACATATTGGAAATATAGCAGATATATCAATCGACGAATCCAAAGTATCACAACGAATGTTTTCATCAGAAATTATGGAACTACAACTTAACACATAAGTACAATATAACATTAGTTGTTTTTCCCCTTTTTTTTCCCATGGAAAATTAGATTGATTACAGATACGATGTCATTATAGCAACTGAAAGTTTATAAAATGTGAAATTTTCTCCAGACGATGGAAGAGAGAGGGGGAGGGAGGTGACGATTAAGTGATTTCTTATAGTTATTTTTACTCAGAAAAACGTGTGGCTCGTTAAAATAAATAAATAAATAAATAAAAATTAAAAAAAAAAAAACTAATGGTGGCAAATAAAAAAAAAAAATATTGTGTCACAACAAAATTTTTCCTGCGATGGTCAGACACTGATCCTGATTATAATGATAAAATCTTAATTATATGAAAATTAACTACTTGATTAATTGAAAACGCATTTTAGCCACGTAGATAAAATCTAATTTTTTAGGGGGGGCGGGGGAGGGGGTGTAACGTAAAAACGCATGACTTAAAAAACTAAACAAACTGTGAATTCAGCATTATAAAAAATAGTCACTAAGAAATAGACTACCCCCCCCCCCCCCCCACACACACACACACACACTCGTTTCAACTATATCGAAAGTATTTCAAAAACATAATGTTACTTTTCTTATAAATCTAAAATAAATACGACAAAATTGTTTAATACTTAGAACAAATTACAAAGTTTCCTTATTAAAAAAAAAAAAAAACTTATAAACTTTCACCCATAACACAAGCACAGATCACATGTGAAAGAGGGTTCAGATAGCAGGAAATGGGAGTTCATTAGGGGAGATAAGGGCTCCGCTCCCATGGTAGCATGAATAATTTTTCGACCACTGATAGCATCAAAATAACCTGATCGTTTCCCGAAATTAGAGTCGACAAGGGGGAAAAAATCTAATACATGGATCGACAATATAAGAATTCGGGGTATATATATTAGAATAGGAGGTCTAATAATCAATGTGCAATGAATTATAATTGAAAATGTACCACTTAAACAAACAAATATAAAAAAATGAAACGCGTGGGTCTATTGTTCGGCAATATAATTTCAAATTAATTAATTAATAATTTGTTCACCGGATTAATTTGTTCACCTTCTCATAAAACATTATGCATTGTTGATTTGTTTACTTAATGTGGATGCATGTGAATATATATTTTTTAGAATATCAATTCTACTTTTAGTTATAATTTTACAGTCAACTAAATTTAGTTGAGGATATTCTATAATTTCTGTACGAATTTCCAGCTTATTCAAAAGCATGGTACTTGCAGGCCTGAATATTGAAGAGATCTGGAATCGAATGGTGTTTTCCATTTTTTCATAAATGAATTACTCATCGAATTATAAGCGATTGATATCCCATGACGACAGGTTTTTTTTCACTTTCCCACGCTGTCGCGTCCGAAAACTTACTGACACATTTTTAAACGTAAAGGCATAAAATTGACAGGCCTAACTGACTATTGAAGCGGTTTGGAATCTAGTTGCGTTTTCCATTTTTTTTTTTTTTTTTTTTTTTAAATAAATAAATCACTTATCGAGTTATAAGCTATTCTTGTCACGTGACGACAAGTTTTTCCTGTTTCTCGCCCTGCCAAGTCGGGAATTCGGTTCAAAACGCCGACTTTCACAGAACTTTCTGAAAGATCTTCTGCCTTTCCAGAAAAATGGAAAACTTCTAATGAAAAAAAATATATAGAGAAAACGTCTTTCAATTATATTTTTTCTGAATAAGAACACCTGCCAAATTCATGCGTTCCCGAACAAAAATGAATTTAGAAATATGTCAGTACGTACCTCCTTTGGATTTGAAAACAGTCTTAATCACAGTCTTAATCTACAATAAACCACAGTGGTAATCGCATTGCAAATGTAATAATCTATAGAACACAAATACTTCCTCGCGTACCTGATAACTGATATGCAGTTTTCGCATTATTTCAAGGAAAGCGTGGCAGGGAAATCACCGTCAAGGGGGGTGGAAACTTAGGAGCCCGTGTTCTTCCGGTTATTACAAAGCACAATTATTCGGAAAAGTGCGGGATAACCGAACACGCACCCCCGCAAAACACGCTGCTACGCAACGGAAATCGTTTGTTACGGTACGGAATCAAGGAGAAGGTATACTTTTCACAATCGAAGAGAAAGCGTATACACAAAACCTTGCCTTATCGGGTTCTTACAGGGAAACAAAAAATCCCTTTCTTTTCTCTATGAGGTAAACACAATTATACAATGCACAGCACAGTTGATACGTATTTGAGCTTACATCTCCCATTTAATACCTATGTTTCCTAATAATAAAATATTTCGTTTATGTATTTATCATTCATGTATTTTTCACATTATAGATTTATGAGCAGGCTGTTCTCAAATCCAAACTGGCTACTCTGTGACATATTTTTTTTTAAATTCATTTTTGTTCGAAAACGCATGAAATTTTCATGCGTTTTCGAACAAAAATGAATTAAAGAAAGATGTTATAAAGTAGCCAGTTTGGATTTGAGAACAGCCTTAAATGTATTATGGCCGTCTCAAATACTATTGTTTCTTTAAACTTTCATTAAAGAAAAATAAGATACCAATGAATACTCTTTAATAATAATAATAATAATAAAAGCATGGAAAAAGAGAGACTCTTTTGCACTGCACTTTTGAAATGGCCATAAAAATAAATAAATAAAAGGTGAAAAATAACTAGTTGTTTTTCACCTTTTATTTATTTATTTTTATGGTCATTTCTTTATCAAAAGTGCAGTGCAAAAGAGTCTCTCTTTTTCCATGCTTTTATTATTATTATTATTAAAGAGTATTCATTTGTATCTATTTTTCTTTAATGAAAGTTTAAAGAAACAATAGCATTTGAGACCGCCATAATACATTTAAGGCTGTTCTCAAATCCAAACTGGCTACTTTATGACATCTTTCTTTAATTCATTTTTGTTCGAAAACGCATGAAATTGGCAAAATGGATTATTCCGTTTTAATAAGCATTTACCATCCCCAGAGTTCTATTTCCTTTCATTTCTTAACAATATTAAATAGATGTGTGTGTGTGATTTATAAAAGAAAAAAAAACTAAAACATAACTAGTATTTTAAAAGAGTTACAACCAAGTTAATAAACGGTTTCTCTATAACAACAAAAGAGGAGTGTAGTGAACTGCAAACAAGATCACCGGAAGTTTATCAGGAACCAAAACCGAGTGCATGAGTGATAGAACGCCCGGAGCAGAAATTCGGGAAGGTGGGGGTGAAAAAGCACAGGAAGTGGGGGAGAAGGAGAGCATATGGTGGGTGAAATGGTAGACATTTTTTTTTTATTTGAAAGTAAACGGTTGTTTTGACAATCCACTCATAATACACAAAAATAAAAGAAAAAATTGTAAATTTTTATTATGCTTAAAGGAAAAAAAAAAAAAAAAAAAAAAAAAACATTACAGCGATATTCTTGTAAAATTAAAATTCTTCTCAAATCCAAACTAGTTGTTTTTTGACATATTTCTGAACACATTTGTATTCGCAAATGCATGAAACTGACAGGTGTTCTTTTCAAAAACTATGTTATCGAAAAGTTTTTCTATGTTTCGGTAAAGGCAGAACATATTTCATAAAATGCTGTCAAAGTTCTGTTTTGAACCGCATTTCGAACACGACAAGGAAAAAAAAACTACCGTCGTGAGGCAACAATCGCCTGTAATTAGAGACGTAATTTCTTTCTGTAAAAATGAAACATTTGGTAACACAATAAACATTTGAGTAAAACAAGTGTGTAATAAAGGTGTCTTATAACTTAGGCTCAAAGAGAAACGTTTATCTGTACTGTCTGAAATGATACGCGTCTAGGGAGGGCTTTCTTAAGCTCTTCTTATAAAAAAAAAAAAAAAAAAAAAATTAAATTAAAATTAAAATAAAATCATCGATATTGTATACATTAGGGAATCCATAGTGATTTCCTGAATATTGTAGTTTAATAATTTTGCTGGTTCATTCATTAGATAAACGTACAAATTTCTCAAAAGTCGAAAACCGATCTGGAAGGAGACGTTACAATTTTTATTTCTTATTTTTTAAAATTTTGAAAAAAATATAAAAAAAAGTCTGTCATCCAATCACTTATAACTCAAGGTGATTTATCGAAAAAAAATAATAATAATAACTGTTTGATTATAATAAATCACTTCAATAATAATGCATGCAAGTGTGATGTTTTTACGTTTTAAAATGCCCATAAATACGTCAATCTAACAAATATGTTTCGCATTGATGAGGGCGGAGGGGGGGGGGGGGATATTTTTTTACGAACCACCTTATAAAAGCGGAACCGAACTTGGTTGGTTTGGGGCATTGCTGTCATATTTTGCATGTGGGAGCTAAACAGGCCGAAATCTCCGTTTAAAAACTGATATCCGAACCGTTAAAAAATTTATGCCTGAATCGAAATTCGAATCCAGCACTTCTTGTCTGGTAGCCAGCACCCTAACCACTAGACAAGCAGGTGAGCCATTACCCAGATAAATGGATCATAATAGCATTTTATTGTGGAAAAATTTCATTTTGCCAATGCTGTTTTTTTTTTTTTTTTTTTTTTTTTTTTTTTATGTTGAATTATGTGGTAACGCATTGGTTTAAAATCATCTCACTCAAGTACTGTCTTTAATACTAGCCAGGTCCCGACTTAAGTATGGGCATGCGGGGCAGCTGCCCCGGGCCCCCCATTTGAGAGTCACCCCCCCCCCTCTGGGCTTAATCAAGATTTTTGTTAAGGGGGTGCATTTTGGTTCAAATTGGCCAAAAGTGACCAAAATTCTTACATTTTCAAAGATTTAAGAAGGGGGTGTAGCTCTCCACTTCCACAATCTGCTTCCTGTGCCCCTGTATCCCATCCTCCCCCAAATAAAATTTTATACAAAAGTACTTTAAAGAGCATGAGGAATGAAGAAACAACATAACAAGTGTTGAAATTTGTTGCTATTAGTATAAGTGCATGCCTTAACTTGTTTTTCCATATTATGGAATCACCCAAATGATGCAATACAAAGATAAATTTTATAATGTGGTAGACAATTTTATATTATAACAAATAACCAAGAGTGACTGAAAGACCTGTATTTACACTTCAAAAGCTCATATATGAGTCGTTACATTCATATACAAAAAAGTAGTGTGTGTCTGTCATCTGTTAAAGTTGCGACCATCTTTCTTGTGATACCCTGTATACAGATGTAAATAGTACTTGGTTCGAAATTTATGTATACATACAATATGTATGAAGTTTAATACTAGTCACTTCAACATAATTCCTAAACAATTTCTATGGACAGATAGAAGAGGGCCCCCAGAATGATACTTGCCCCAGGGCCCCAGATAGTCTAAGTCGGGCCCTGATAACAGCAAATGATTTAAACTCGAAAATTAAAAACTGAGATATAATGTAGCACTTACTTTCCATGTACTGCTGCTGCTGCTGCTGTTGTTGTTGACCAGTGGTGTTGTTGTTGTTCATGGTGGTGTTTTTGTTATGATCTGGTACAGGGAATGTGTCCCCTTGTTGCTGGAAAAACTCGTTGAAGTCAGGCATGCATACGGATTCGTACAGGTTCGACGGAACGTTCTCCAGATTCGGATGCTCGTCTTCCTTCTCGACGTCTGAAAAGAGGAAAGAAAAGGAAATTTTTAATTTTCGCCGAGCTGATAATAATGCGAACCGCAAAATGGATTTGTGAGACTGTGTGAATTGAAACTTACAAGGTTACAACAAAATTGTAGCTGGAAATATAGGGTAAAATTAACTCGGGAGCACACGCGTTATGACGTACCAAGAGTGCTTAAAAATTCAGTAAAACTATACCACCAAAAATACCCCCTAGCAGAAATCATAAGATTACCGTTATTTAACTGTCTTTTAACTTTAATTTATTTATTGAAAGATTCCATGATATGTTTAAGAGAACTCACACTGAAGAAAAAAATAATAATAATAATAGATGTAGTGAAAAAATATAACAGCCACTATTAGAAATATTTAAAAATTGTTAAGAATATACATTGAAATGGTTAAAAAAAAAAAAAAAAAAAAAAAAAAAAAAGCATAATTTTAAAGCTCTACTAAGAAAAAAAAATTATTTTCTAATTTTTACTTTTCTGATTTATTAAACTAAATTTCTAAAGATTTTGGTAAACAAATCAGCATGGATGGTCACAAATATCTTATGTTAAAATTCCCTGATATCTCCAGGTCAGCATTAAAATAATTAAATTCTCATAGATAATTATTTTCGGAAAACTATTCTTATTCATTATTTAGTAAAAGTGGATATTAATAAACAGTAGATGTAGAATTCTTAACAGTAGATGTAATATAATCCCATAAAATATGTGCTTCAATTACGTTCAAGCAGAAAAATACAACACCATAATAAAATATATTGATTGTCGTAACGAGGTATATTGTATCCTGGAAATATGTATAACGACGTGCTAATATTTGATATGACGTTATACTGATACAGAGTATATCTTTTTCAATACAGGTAAATAAATTATTTAAAAATAATAATCAGCATGTGGTACCGTAATTTACGGGAGGAACGTCGCACCCACAATATCCAGCCTAACAAAATATATAAATATCGTAAGCGCCGTACTAGTGAGAATATGCTTAATAAAGCAGTAAAAATTGTAAACATCGCATCGAAAGATGTAAACAAATGACCTTTATTAAAATGTAATTCAATTTTAAAGTTTTTATAAAATTTTATTTCTAATTTACTTATTAAAGATATGTCAGCTAGTATTTAAAACCCTCCAGAGTGCGGTAAAAAAAAAAAAGTAAACGCCGCATCTTTTGTAAAAGACGTACTTCAGAACTTTTGACATTTAAACTGGTAAACGTTTCTTCCGTAAAATTATGGTACAAGTTATGGTGAAAAAATAAATAAATAATAAAGTCAAATATAATAAATTACGTAATATCAAACTCCATCACTAAGATTGTTTTTATTTCAAAGTTGTTTCAGTGGTAAATCACAAGGACGGGATTTGATATCAGCGGAGAACAGGGGGGAGGGATGAGAGGAGGGGGTGACCAATTCAATCTAATATCCTCTAAAAACATGACGTCCAATTGTCTTTTACATCCTTCCCCCGGTCCTAAAAATGAAATGGAATGGGAAGGAAGCCATTTTTGCCGGATGCCCAAGATAGCCACAATCGGGATTCAAATACAAAAATGCCTTTATCCTCCGACATCCGACATCCTGAGGAAGGAAGACCTGCTTAGTCAATACCGACAATGCTAAAAATCCCTCTACATCCAATTCCAGACCCTTTTAACTTAAATTCAACAACATCCCGGTCACTATTTCCAGTAACTATACCAGGCGGCTATTAAGACAGATTTGCTAAAATATATGCTGATGACCAAGGTGGAATTCGAAAAAACTTCGTGCACCACGATGGCAGTTTTACAAATGAAGGCTGACTGTAGTGAAAGAGCTCTATTTTACTCCAAAACTTTCAAGCTAAAGATAAATTTGCTGAAAGTCTATGTAAGTACTTACTAGTCGATGGAAAATTAAAGCCAGCTAGTTGTGATGAAGAGTTTTACAAATGAAGACTGGCTATAGCGGAGGAGCCTTATTTAATTCCAAACTTGCGAGCTGAAACGAAGATTTATGTAAAGCCAACAATTCGAAAGTAATCGGTAAATTTCTATGCACGTATTTACTTAGTCGATGTCTAACATGTACAGAAAAATTAAAGCCAGCAAGTTGTGATGAAAAGTTTTACAAATGAAGACAGAGGAAATCGGATTTACTCCAAACATCAGGCAGAAAGGCGGAAATTAGAGCCAGCATTTAGATTAGTGGTGCATTTGGACGTATTGCGCGATATACAAGATTTAAAGCAACAAGTTGTATAGTAAAAGTTTTACGTATGAAGACTAACCCAGGCAGAGGAAGTTCCGTTTTCCTCCAAATTTTAATTGAAACGACGATTTAGATACAGCTAATATTAAGGTGTAATGGTAAATTCGTATGTATTCACTTAGTGGTGACCAAGATGTGCCCAAAAACTTAGCAGCAAGTTGTGATGGAAATGTCGGACATGGAGAAGATCGACCATAAACAGGAAACTCAATTTTCTTCCAAATTTGAAGCCAGACGGGTTGAAGGAAAGGATTTAAGATAGAGCCAAAATCTAGACACAACAATGAATTCGCATGCTGATAACAAATATGTATACACAAGAATTTAATGTAAGAAGTCGTGATGAAAGTTTTATGAATGGAGAAAGCTTTCACTATCAGATTTGCAACAAATAGATTGAAGTGGAAGATTTTTAAACACGACCAAGGTTTAGACACAACGATGAATTCATATTTGTGCAATTATTGATAATCATGATGAAACATGAGAAACAGGTGAAGCAAATCGTGCAGATACCATTCATAGAAAATTGATTATAGCTTAAAATATTGACATGGCACCAGGTGCTTGAATGTGTTTAAAAATATAATGGTGGGAACAAACCATTGAAAGAGATTTTGAATTCAAAATCGCAATTTTTGGGGTGATTTCACTCATTAGAGAGGAATTTATTTTGATTATCTTTCGACACATAAATTTATACGTTGATATGTTGCAGCAAAATTTAGAAGACGGCTGAAACTGATTCAGCTGATTAACAAAATTAAATGATACAACAAGATAGAAAAATAAATAAATAAATAAATAACTATACGTGGATTATACATGGATTAACGTTTGCAGGTAAGAATTCATTATTTTATTGTGATTTTTTTAGGCAAAGTAAAATCTGTATAAATTACAATCTAAAATGATTTCTAAACGGTTAAAGATTCACATTTGATATTGTTAAAATATAATTAGTGTTTAAAAAATTTACATATGAAAATAACGTTGCTCTAGTTTGTTAGACAGTCAAAAAATTTCAAAATTATAATATAAATTTCATTTTTATATTTGAATGTGTATAGAAAATATCGAAATTTCAATAATCTTTTGATAGAATTTATATTTACAAAATTCTCTTATAGTTAGGAAAAAGGTATAACATATCGAGAATCAAACTAAGAATTGTGAGAAACTTAGCGTTTAACAAATGAAAATTGACTTCAAATTTTGATAAATTAACTTTTGTAAGCATCCTTTAAACACTTTTTATGACTTTAAATTTATCTAATTTCAACTTCACAGGAATGCAATTATTAAAATTCTGGATTTAGTGACAAAAATTTATAATAATTTCTTAATACATTTTTCTTTTTTCTATACGTAAAACTAGAAGCATATTTCATCTAATTTTAACTCACTCTAGGAGTGTAAAAATTATTGAAATTCTGGATTTAGTGACGGAATTATATTTAAATTATAATCATTTCTAAATATATTTTTCGATGGATAAATTTAAAATAATATTTCATATCTAATTTCATATCACTGTAGAAGTGCAAAGATCATTCAAATTCAGGATTTACTGACAGCATTTTGTCTAAATTATAACCATTTCTAAATTATTTTTCCTATGCATAAACTTAAAAGAATATTTTATAAAATTTCAACTGACCTAAGAAGTGCAAAGATGGTTGAAATTTAGTGTGTAGTTTACAGAATCTTGTTTAAATTACAATATTTTCCAAATACGTTTTCCTGTACGTATAATAAAAGTATATTTCCTCTAATTTGAATTTACTATATAGGAGTGCAAATATTGTTAAAATAATGATTAATTGAAAGAAAATTTCATGCCACCGGATAACGATCTGATTTTTACAGGAAGAATTCTTGAAGATGTGCAGGTTTTGGGAGACAGCAATTGTTTTATTTTTTATGGAAATGGTTCTCTCTTGTTCTTTAGCAATGGCACAATTGCTTAAGTACATTTTTCGAATTATGTTTTTTTTTTTTTTTTTTTTCTGTATGTAAAACGGAAAACATTTTATCTAATTTCAACTTACCAAAAAAGCGCAAAAAGTGTTTTTAAAAAATCAAGATTTAATTCCTAAATTTCGCTTAAATTCCAATTTTTTCGAAACATGTTTTTTCTGTAAATAAAAAATCTTATTTAACATCTTATTTAATTTCAACTTACCACAGAAGCGCAAAAAACTAAGATTTAATTACAGGATTTTGCTTATAAATTATAATCTTTCCGAACTACCTTTTTTTTATTTATATGAAAATTAAAACACTGCACCTAATTTCAACTTACCAAAGAAGCGAGGAAAAAAAAGAAAGAAAAGAAAAGAAACAGGTTTAATTTGCCGGATTTCGCTCAAATAATAATTTTTCGAAATATGTTTATATATATATATATATATCTGAAAACATTTCATCTAATTCAACTTACTAAAGAAGCGCAAAGAGGGTGTAAAAAATCAAGAATGAATTTCAGGATTTCACTTAAATTATAATCTTTTCGAAACTATGTTTTTACTACATTAAACTAAAAGCATATTTATCTAATTTCAACTTACCAGAGGAATGCAAATATTGTTAAAATTCAGAATTAAAGGAAATATATATTTTTTCACCCCGGATAACGGTCTGATATACTTACGCAGGAAGACTTCTTGAAGACGTGCAGCTTTTTGGGGGCGACAGTAATTGTGTTATTTTATTTTTTATGGAAACGGTTGTCTCTTGTTCTCCGTCAAATGAAGAGGGGGGATGTTGTGGTCAGAATGAAGGCCGAGATCATGTCCCATCGTCGGGTATCCCTTTCGGCAGCCGATGTACGGAGGAATTACGGATGGTTGGCTTGCAATTGCGTATTAAAGGCAGTGTATGTGTGTATTTCAGCAAAAGGGATGCTTGTCACGGGCCGACAGGTTAAAAGAGGCGGGAGATGAATCAAATGTAGAACAGAAAGAGGCGAAATTCCGATGCAGGGTGTGAGGCAGACGAAAATATCGGGTGATGTAGAAGTTTTGTTGCATATTAGTAAAATGCAACCGCGGTAACTCGAAAAATTTATTAGTCTTATAGTTATCTGGTTATTATTTTCAATTAAAGAAAAAATACTCAACATTCGCCATCAATGTGCTAATTTAACAAAAATCTGCTTAAGGAAGCTACTTCACTCAGGTGAAAACACCCGCTCGCTAATGTTAATCCTATGGGGGAAATGATTTCTCGTTCGCATTTCAATATTATTATTATTATT
This sequence comes from Maratus michaelseni, assembly GCA_963931845.1. Taxonomy (NCBI): domain Eukaryota; kingdom Metazoa; phylum Arthropoda; class Arachnida; order Araneae; family Salticidae; genus Maratus; species Maratus michaelseni. The sequence goes on along the minus strand of OZ007588.1, from coordinate 42,353,265 downwards.
ATTATTATTATTATTATTATTATTATTATTATTATTTTGCATTGAATAGCTGACGTCAATTTCTATGCATGCTCCTTTATACTTTTTCTATTTTTTTTTTTTTTTTTTAATTGAGGATATTTTTATTTTCGAAACCGGTTCCAAAAATGAAAATATCTTATTTAAAAAAAAAAAAAAACTTGTAATTAAAATTGAAAAAGTACAAAGAAGCGTGCATAGAGATAACCTCAGCTATCCAATGCAAAAAAAAAAAAAAATATAATAATAATAATAATAATAATAATAATAATAATAATAATAATTTTAAAATATTGAAATGCGAACGAGATATCGTAAATTATTTCCCCCATAGGATTAACATTAGTGAGCAGGTGTTTTCACCTGAGTGAAGTAGCCTCTTAAATGACCTGTTCAACAACGCGAAACTTTCTGACTCATTCTCTGACTCATTTTAAAAATGCAAAGGCATAATGGCAAGACTGACTATTGAAGAGATTTGAAATCGAACTGAGTTTTCCCTTTTTTGATAAATAGATTATATCTCGAGTTATAAGCAATTATGGTCACGTCATAATGCGTTTTTTCCCTTGCTGGCGTAGGCACGGCGAGAATTAGGTTCGACTTTGACTGTATTTTCTGAAAGATCCTCCTGCCCTTAGCAAAATATGGAAAACGTGTTTCGATTACATAGTTTCTGTATAACAACACCTGCCAATTTCATGCGTTTTCGAACAAAAATGAATTAAAAAATATGTCATAAAGCAGCCAATTTGGATTTGAGAACAACCTTAGGATGGGTCTCAAAAAATATTTTTCCCCACTCAACAAGGCGAAACTTTCTGACACATTAACGAACTCATTTTAAATATAAAAGCATGACACTTGCATGCATGATTATTGAAACGATCTATAAACCAACAGTTTTTTTTTTTTCCATTTTTTGATACATGAATTACATTTTGAGTTATAAGTGATTATTGTCTCGTGATGGTAGTTTTTTTTTCCTTTTCCACTCTATCGCGTCCGGAAATTAGGTTCAAAACGTCAACTTTGACAGCATTTTCTGAACAATGTTATGTCTTTATCGAAAAATTGAAAAACTGTTTGATTACATAGTTTATGAATAAAATTTCATGGGTTTGTGAATAAAAATAAAATCAGAAAGTAGCCAGTTTGGATTTGAGAACAATCCTAATTATTTTCATCAATACTCTAATTTTTTTTTTAAAGGTTAAAATTTCTTTTTACTTAAATATATCCTGAAAATTGATTATTATATATTAAAATTGATTGTTTCTAAATGTTTGGCGTTATAATTATTATTTATATAAATGAAAAAATGGTTCAAAATGTATAAGTTTCTTCACTGTTTTATAAGAAATATGCTCTTTTAAAAGTAAAGTGGGAAAGAACACTTTTACGTGGATGAATATAAATTATGTTGTAACTGCTTTCGAAAACATTATATTTAAATTTAAGAATTGTCAATGCAATAAGGGAAAAAAAAAAAAAACTTTAATTATCATAGTTACCACTAAACATGTTTCAAATAAACGAAAATCCTTTATCTAAATTTCTTTTAACGCATTACAAAAATACCATTATAAAGCAAACATAACATTTCACTAAGTCAAACAAAACACCAGTAATCTCTGCAACTCTTTTCCAAGAAAAAGATAACATACAGAAAGCAACATTGTCTCGCATTTATCGTTATTTATTTTCCAAAAACTATTAAAAACGTCAAAATTTGGAAACATGAATCAGAATAAACATTGTAAGGAGTCCAGCTAAAATAAGAACGGTCTTATCTATATAAGCAGGTATTTCAGAATTTTAAAAGATTTGTTGTCCAAGCGACTTTTTGTTTGTTCAGGTAGCGATAAACGATTTCTCCCACGTCCAAAATGAATTTCTTTTTTTCCCACAGAGCTTGGAAACGTAACGCAGGTGGAATCTAAGCCACGGATAATTTTTGATTTATGATATAGTTGTAAAGATATAAGGTATATGATATTATTAAATAGGATTTTCGTATTTACTATAGTCAAAGAATTGGACATTTCTTTTAAACTCTGCTTTAAGGCTGCTTGTCAGTCAACTTCCCGATTCCCCGCGCTAATGTTATTCCTATGGGCGTAGGATGCATTCGTATTTTTAAAATATCTCCTCGGAAAATTAATATTTTTAACTTCTGTTTCCTGTGTACTGTTCTTAAAGAATGTCTCTTTTTTTTTATTAGTTGTCAATTTTTTTCTAAAATATATACTGAATTTTATATGAAGTGTTAAAATCGTATTCAGTTTCGCTAAGATTTTAACACATAAAAATATAAATTAAGCACATAGTTTAGAAATATTTTGATAACTAAGAAAACAAGAACGAAAAATCATGCGTCAAGCATAGATTATGTAACACTTTCCAACGCTTCCAAAATAATTTTACGAATCATACTCTTTTATAAGCTAAAAGATAACATCTAAGTAATCCGAATACTTTATTCAGCCCTGTATAGGATCTATAGATTTGTATATATACTACATAGGATGCTAAATTTTAGTTCAGTTAGGAAACACGTAGCACAGTTTAAAATTCTCCGTCTGGAGTTAAATAATACGGAAATGTGTTCCCGAACTTTTGTACTTCCCTGTATAGGATCTACAGAATTTATACACACCACGTAATATACAAAAAGCGATTTAAAATTAAAATCGCATTCAGTAACTTAAAACGCACTTCCAGGAATTATTGTTAACATACAGTAGAGAATTCTTTTGTGTGTCCCTGTAAATGAACGATGACTGCTATACACACAATATTCTGTAGTAAGTCTCTTGTAATGAACCTTATATAAATTTCAATGCGTTTAAAATAGTGAAACATTATTTAAATAAACCGCAGACGATTTTTCTCCATAGACGTAATGTATCGGAATTCTTTTGACTGTCCCTGTAAAGTAAGTATAAGTGCTATGCACACCCTATTCCATATTAAGCTTCTTCTAATGCACCTTAGTGATATATATAAATTTCAATGCGTTTAAAGTAGTGAAACATTATTTAAATAAACCGCAAACGATTTTTCCCCATAGACCGCAATGTAACGGAATTCTTTTGAGTGTCCCTGTAAAAAAACTATAAGTGCTACACACTTCCGTTGAAATAGGGAACATGCTATAGATAACGATTATAACATATAAAATTTGCAGGGCAATCCGAGCATATTTACGGGAGTTAGAGCACGGACAGACGGCAGACGGCAGACGGCAGACGGCCAGACGGCCAGACGGCCAGACGGCAGACGGCCAGACGGCCAGACAAACCGAAGTCATAAACACTTTTCAACTAGGTTGGAAAGTGTTAAAAAAGAGACATTCTTTAAGATCAGTACACAGGAAACAGAAGTTAAAAATATTAATTTTCCGAGGAGATATTTTAAAAATACGAATGCATCCTACGCCCATAGGAATAACATTAGCGAGGGGAATCGGGAAGTTTACTGACGAGCAGCCTTAATCAAGTTAAATTATTTTTTACATTATTGACATTTTGTCTGTTCAAGTAACAACAAACGATTGTTTTGTTTAAATAAAAAATAAAAAGAAAACTTAATGTAGTTGAGATTTAAATCAAGGATAATTTATGATCATGGTGAGGTATTTGCAAAGACAATAGCTGCAAAGATACATATGAGACTATAACATACGATTTTTAAAAATAATTTGAGTATGTATATGTGTTCAGTTTTATACAAAAAAAATATAAAATTGATATTAGAGCTATAATTATGGACTATTTTTCCATATTTGCATTACAATGAAATTATTCCATATTTGTTTTTCAATGATATTAGTTAACTATAATACTAAATATTAATATTAAGTTATTTACTTAACTTAATTATTTTTTTCCTTTCACTTCAGGTTCGGGTTCAAGTATATCGGGTTCGGGCCATGTTTTGGACCGATTTTAAGCAGAAATTTCGGGTTCGGGATCATAGGCGTAGAGTTTGTACTATTGTTGGAGCTTCACACGAATATAACTCTTTTCCCTACATATACTTTGTGGAATAGAGGTTGATTACCAATTTAATGTTGCTTTTTTAATCCACTTTTAAATAAAATCAGAATCGTACATTATTAAATAAATCACAAATTAAATAAAACGTTAACCCTTTAACGGACATTGGTTTCCCCACGAAACCACAAAATTTTAATTACGAAACTCAACAATGACAGCAGAATTTTAATAGAAATGTTTTCCATTTAGTATATATGTGAAATATCGCTTTTTTTATTATATACAAATAAATTTGTTCATAATTTCCGGTGTCAATCATTTATTTCAACATTTTAGCAATTGAAGTGCTTTATCCGTTAAAGGGTTAAGACAATATAAAAATTCTAATCTAGAGTCCCGTTTATAAAATGATATACACGCTGTTATTTGCGAGTCGTTTATAATAAAATCACAAGGAAAGTCGACATCAAATAACGTCTTTTTTCGGAAAATGAATTTTTTTTTTCTATTTATTATTATTTTTTTTAATATAGTCTTTCAGCTACAAAAGTTCAAGCGTTTAGCATTTTAATAAAAATAAAAAAAATAAATAAAACGGACAAAAAAAATTCCTAATGTCGTTTATCTCTGTAACAAAGAAAAATATTTAAAAATAGCAAAATTCAAGAAGAAAATTTATCTGTCGAAAAAAAAAGCCCATTAAAAATTTCATAAAATATTAAAAAGTCGAAAACTAAATCTTTTTTATAATAAAGGGAGTAGGGGGGGGGGGGAGTCTTATCTAAGAAATTATTGACGAGACCTACAAGCCCATGCAACTCTACGCCTATGGTTCGGGTCGGATACAGCCCAACTCATGCAGGTCTCTATTCTCGGGAAAACATGAGTTGCATAATTTTTTAGGAATTAAAAAAAAAAAAAAATGCCCCTTAACTTGCGTTGCCCAGGGCAGAGCCCTTTATGCCCATCGCAATAATCAAGTCCTGGCCATTCCTAGAAACTAACAAAATGTGATAAATGTCTATCATCTATGCGCATGCACTTGCAGTGGCATTGCATAGCAGAGAATTTCACCATTTCCTGGCTTTTGTGTTACTCCACATCCTCTCACACAGAATCAAAAAGGCTGGACAACAACAACAAACAACATCAAATCAAAAAAGAGTGTGTGTCCGAGGGCAATTCATTCCGGGCACCGGAAGCGACGGCCACGAATCCCCGATGAAATCAGATCAGCCGGAAACGGGCAGGTGTATGCCGTGAAATAAAAATAAAAATAATAAAAGATCAACTTTTGTGCGGGCGAAAAATTGCGCATAAAACACAACAATGATGTTAAAAAACGATGAAGCCCCTAATAAAGCAGGAAATCATTAAACGCCGGATAAAGTTGACAATTACTTGGAGCTGTATTTTGGTCAAGAAAATGTTCATTTATAGGTAGGGAGATGAGAGAGATACAGTTTAAACATTGGGAAGGATGTTCCCACCACACCCTTGTAACACACTAGTTAGTATAATTAATGAGTCACCCCATAAGATATATTTATTTAAATTTATGCATTCGTATTAAAATTAGATCTTTCATAGAATTGTTATATAACAAAATCCAGTTGATGCAGAATGGCGACCTTGACTTTTATACACTCTTAACTAACTTCTATATATAATAAAAAAAAGTATATAGAAACTGCCACTTAAATAAATCACCAATTAACAACAGAATTAGGCACAACTATGAATTAAATCATCGAAAACAAGTTTATTGCTATATTATTCGAATGGTTGTAACCGAATTTATTTTTATTTATTTATTTAATTAATTGTTATTAATAATTTAATAATTTATTATTATTATTAATTAATTAATTTTTTTTTGTCAAGTTACTTGGGTGAAAGCTATTTATAAATTACAGTAATAAAGTTGCTACTGTTGTAGGAAATCAATGGTTAAATGGTTAATTGCATCAGTCAGCTGCTTCTCTAAATCAAATCAGTAAAAATTTTTAAAAAAGAGGGATATTTTTTTAAAGCACTGCATTCGAATAGATCATTTAACTGGTTCAAAATCTGGTGCAGATGGACAATTTAGTTAAGCAATTTGTTACTATATAATAATAATAAATAAATAAATAAATAAATAATGAAGATCTTAAAGAATGCTCAGATACTCCAGCTGAAAATGTTTCGTGAATAATAATAATAACAGATATGTTTAATAATAAGAAGGGGCCGTTCAAGTATTACGTAAGCATATTTTTAGTCATTTTGTACCCCCTCCCCCCCCCCTTGTAAGAAAATATAAGCAAATGCTAGACCCCCCCCCCCTTGCTTACGTAAGATTTTATGACAGTTTCTACATCAAGACTTCTTGACAGATAAAAAGTTACCAATAAATTACATTATTAATCATACAAATTTATATAAATAGGCATATAGGGATTGTGATATCAAAAAATACAAAATGGTTTTAATATATTGTTGTTTATTGCATTAAACAAACCATTGTTTAAACCACCAAATTCATTGTTTAATGCTTATGTAAGAACTGTCGTGACCCCCCCCCCTCCCCCTTGTCAGAGAAAATAAGCAGACTCTGGACCCCCCCCCCTCCCCCCACACACGATATTAAAATCAAACGTAAATTTTGATGTAGATATACGATTTATTTAAACTATTTTTATTCTATTATAAAAATAGTAAATAAATAAGGACTTTTATGAAAAAAAAAATCTAAGGGTCCCAGCAGAATATCTTTCATAAATTTAAGGAAGGAGCGGGGAGAATTTTTGCACTACATTAAAATATAACTTAAGCAAATTCTGATGCAGAAATGTGATTTACTTAAACAATTGTTACTCTATTATAAAAGCAATAAATAAATAATATGATTATATTAAGATATATTATGATTATTAAAATGTCCAAGTGTTCTAAGAATATATATCAAATATTACATTCTGATGCAGATATGTGATTCATTTAAACCAGTACGTGGCCCCTCAATTCGGACTTATTATTAAATTTATATATATATATAATTATAATATCTTTATATATATATATATATATAAGGGTTCCCAGCAAAATATGTCTGGCAATTTCCCTGACTTTCCCTGACCAAATCCAAAAAAATTCCATGACCAAACGGACATACACAAAATCTGCTTTAAAAAACACAAAATAACAAGCAGCATTAAAAAAAAAAATAAATAAATAAAAAAAATGTATAGTAATAACAGGGTCATACTCTTTTCCCCAAGAGAAAATCCAAGCCCCTTTCAAGAAAATCGCCAAATGAAATTCTATAAAATACTATAATGCAAAAAAACTTCATCTTTGCCAGTTTTCAAATGAATGTCATACAACAAGGTCTAGAACGTGAAATGTCATGAAAAATCTAAAAAATGTAGAAAACTTTTGTCCACATTATGATTTTTCTGCATTGCATTCGAAGGAATTTCTTGATCTTGAACCCGACAAGAGTCTAGAGATTTTTCAGAGGCGCCATGTAGCGAGAAATATAGTAACACTTTTCTGAAAAAGAAATGATTTCAAATTCAAATTCCGCACCCCCCCCCCTCCCTCCCAGACCTTTCCATGACTTTTTAGGAAATATTTGTAAATTCCCTGACTTTCTAGATTTTCCATGTCGATGGGAACCCTGTACTATACAGATATATGTATTTTGTAAAAAATGTATTTCTTAAAGACCCTGATTGTTTTTAAAATAACGAAAATAAACATATGTCTCTTCTTACCTTTCTGTAGGATGTCTAGGTGTTCGAGCAAGATGTCTCCCATGAAGGGGGGCGACCTGGCGAGGAAGGCTTCCTTCGTGAGGGCGCACATCTCTTTGCCGGACATGTTGAAGTTGGGCAGGGAGGATCCCTCCAGGCTGAACTCCCGGGTCGCCCAGTTCAGCCAGTGGGCGACGTCCATCTCTTTCCACAGTCTGGGATCTAAGACGAGAAAAAGAAAAATCATTACACACAAACTTCATCCAAACTTTATCAGAGTGAAACTCTGACTATCCGAATTCCTGTCATTCGGATCGCCAAACATCCGGAAATCTAGTGGCGTAGGATGGGTTTTGTGAACCCAATTTCGGGGGTTGCAGTGTTGAATTCAGACACTTTTCTCCGTTAGGGATTTCTGTAGCTCCGGGAGGGGGGGGGATTGCACATTTTAACCATTAAAAGTATAAAATCTCGAATCTTCTGGGGGTGGGACATTTCAATGCTGCGGTGGGGAATGTCCCCTCCTGAATTCAACACTGTTTGAGGCAATTCAAACTATTACGCCCTCTTCTTGGTGGTTACTATAGCTTTTTATGACATAGTTTTATATGAACAATTTTTTTGGTGTCCCTAAACATTTTGTGTCCGTGTCCGCTCCCCCATCCCCTCGCTCTTTCATGGATCCTTTTACTATATGCCACAAATTAAAAATTACGTTTTAAAAAACAAAGGTAAAAACTTACTAAAATGCGAAGTGTATGCATTCATTTGCAAAAATATAATTTCTTTCAAATTCTTATTTATACTAATGTTAAAATTTAGGTTAATTGGAATTTTCAAAGTATATACAAGTATAACCCCGCTTTTACGTCCTCGGAATTCACACTTTTTCTTTATCTCCCTTGAAACATATTAACAAGGTTAGGACAGGACCAAACTTCTAGTATTTCAGCATAGAAATGTTCGGCTTATTTAAACGCAGAACTTTTTATCTTAAATAAGACGAAAATTTCTCTTATAAAATACTGGTGGAAGTTTGCCCCTGCTATGTGAAAACAGGGTTCTGTTATAATTTCTCGCAATGTACACTTTTTCTGTTATACCTTCCTTGAAAAATGTAAAAACGGGGTTCTTCTAATTTATTCTAAGTGAGTATCTCATCAATTTCAGAGGTAGTGTATTTCTTAATTCTCATATTTTAAGAAAATTCTTCAACATAGACTGCCATACAATACCATTAAACAAAACCGATTTTAAAGAAATTTCAAATTCACAATACAGCATTTTATATGATCACTTCAATTAACCAGAATACTTTGGCCCGGTAAATTGGAGTTCAGCGTTCGACATAACCCGATTTTCATATTTTAATACAATTATGGAAAAACAGTCTACAATTATACCTATAATATAAATTTTATCTTTCATGTGGAAAAAAGAACAACAGCGCGGGAAAGGAAAAAACTGCCGTCATGAAAGAATAATCGCTTATAACTCAAGATGTATTTGATTTATGAAAAACTGTTCGATTACACATCTCTTCAATAGTCATGCCTGCAAGTGTCAAGCTTTTGCGTTTAAAAATGAGTCCTTACAAGTCAGCAAGTTTCGCGTTGTTGCGTGAAGAAAAATATTTTTTGGAGAACATCCTCAAATAAATTTACATCAAGTGTATTTTTTTTTTTTTTTTTTTTTTTTTTTTTTAAGTAATATTTTATTTAAAAAAAAAAAAAAAAAAAAAAAAAAAAAAAAAAAGAGAGAGAGAGAGAGAGAGAGAGAAAACGGAGAAAAAAAAGGTTAAAACAAAAATAATGTTTTTAAATGATACTGCTTTGAAAATTTAAAAAACTGGTGAACAAAAAAGCCCTCCCCAGCGGGGAATCGAACCCCGGTCTCCCGCGTGACAGGCGGGGATACTGACCACTATACTACCGATGATAGAGGCCGCATGCCGAAACCCGGGATCGAACCAGGGACCTTTAGATCTTCAGTCTAACGCTCTCCCAACTGAGCTATTTCGGCACGTCGTTTCTCCTCCTGTTATTTCAATTTCCGGTATCCTGCAGATTGCTACTGGTAAAATCGATACGGATTTCTTTTCAGCTCCCGTGAGTGACCACGAAGAAAATTTTTAAAGTGCCATTGGGATTGATTGCATGATGGATTTAATATTAAAAATGAGTGTGTCAGAAAGTTTCGCGCTTTTGAGCGTGGAAAAATATTTCTTTGAGAACTGAATTAACATATTATTTGTTTTGTAGCACAAAACAAGTTGGTGTAACAGGTTGATAACAAGTTATTGTGCACGAGTTAGTGTAAAACAAAGAGATTTGGTCAGAGTTTCAGAGTTTGTCCCAGCAGCTTTTCCAGCTTGCTGTCCCAGCAAGGCCCAGCAGCTTTTTAGGGCCCCTTTCAAACCAAAATTGCGGCTACATTTTTTTTTTCCCTGGAGTACTCGAAAAATGTCCAGCATTTTATAAAAATGTTCATGAAATTTAATCTAACTGCTCATAGTTTCGGATTAACTCCCCCCCCCCCCCTCTTTGATGCTATAATTCCACAAATATCTCTTCATCTAAAATATGTTTTAAATGATAATTCCAATAAAAATATTTTGTCTTCAGCATACCTAATTTAAGCCGTTTTCAGAGAACGGAAAAATACAGCCAAGGTGTTTATGCAGCTATCTGAAATTAAATTTTTCTAGCTAATTTAGGTTTTTTTTTTTTTTTTTTTTTTTTTGACTTATTTTGCCCATTTTTGGGGCCGCCGTTTGTGATGTGCCCAAGTCGGCCTGTGGCGGTAATCAGGCCCTGGATTTGATTTAAAAAGGATATTTTTAAATATGCTGGTATTTACTACATTTTTTATTACACAAATACACAATTTTAAGTATTAACAGAATATTAAAATAAGTTGATCTAACATAATATCTTACCTTTCGGAATATTCCTTTGAACTCTTTCCTTTTCCCAACTGCTGAAACTCGCCCTTAGTGCCTGATTCATTTTCTGATTTGTGCCTGGTGTGAGCGGAGGCACCTGAGTTGGCAGGTCTGAAAAACAAAAAGAAAATAATTGTTTTAAACTACTGAGAAACATAAAACGCTTTAAGAGCAGAATTTAAAAAAAAAAAAAAAAAAAAAAAAAAAAATGTAAACTAATCGCAAACTTTATTTTTCATTCAATAAGAATATCATTCTAAATTTCTCTCAACTCTGCAACCATTTCTTTATATATACATAAATAACATAAGTGTCGTCTGCCGGAGAAAAACAAAAGCAATCAAAACAGTGTAAACGAATTATCCAAGCAAAGCACGTGTTGCCAGCAGAAAACAAAAAGTATGCAATTGAACATTTAAATTAAATCTGAAGATTTAGGTCTATGTGAGTGGCATCGCATCAGAAATAAATTGGATTTGAACAAAATGTAGAATAAAAACAAAAGATTTTTTTTTACCCATCTTTAATTCGTAAAATGAAATAACGCGAGTAAAATTTCATAAGTATTGAAATACCAAAGATTGCAATAAGTGTTTAAGAGAAAGTCTTTTGAGATAGATTACAAAACTCGTTGAAAAACAATCAAAATAAAGTTTTAGGGATTTTTTTTTTCTTTTTCATTTATATAAAAAAAGATATGAGTAGTTACTGCATTTCAAACAGTATAAGTAAAGCATATTCCATCTGAACCAAAAGAGAAAAACCAATAGAGTTGTTTCAGCTAAAAATTTAATTTTAGAACTTTACAAATTTTTCCAAAATACTTAAACAAATTTCTGAAATAAAATTGCCCCCCCCCCCCCACCTCTACTAGGAGAGTAGCAAGAGTGCTGCATCTAATCAATATATATATATATATATAGATGCAAAACTTATAAAAGACAGAACATTTAGACACGTTAAATTAGAAATTACATTAATGAACAGAAAAAAAATCGAAGTTTCTAGAATTATAAGCAAAGGCAATGACATTTATAGCTAATTTTACCGTATTAAAAAGTAAAATTATGTTAAAAAAAAAAAAATCTACATTAAAAAGCAAAAACAGTTCCGTGAGTAATGGCAACGTCATAATGACGATGGCAACACCTGACTAATAAATTTCGCTTTTATTACATTTTTACCTTCTAAACATCGTATAGTTTCAATTTTTAGACCGCCGAATAGAAAAAAAAATAAACTTTTAAATGCAGGATTTGTTTGAAAACTGTATCTCGATTTACAGATTTTTTTTTTTTTTTTTTTTTTTTTTAAATGGTTATAAAAATAATTTTCAAGCACGAATTTTTTGAAATTCTATCTCTATTCGCGTTTAGTCCCATTATAAAAGATTAACCCATTTTCACGTAAAACAATATAAATTGTTCAGCATTTGTTTCCAGCGTTATATTCCATACAGAAATTAAAACTTTGTCAATAAATAAATAAAAATATATAAATAAAACACAAATTTAACAGCCATATAATCGCACTACGCGCTGAAACCACTGAAATTATCAGAATAAAAAAGCCGATGTAAGCAGCTATAAACATTTGCTTTATTTAGCCTTTTTAAGCTCTTAAAAATTACGTACAATTACGAGCAAAAGCGATGGAAGAGAGAACAACGTAGATAAAGGGCAAAAAGATATACAGCGGGAAAATGCAAATTATTAATTTTATGGTTGAAATAAAAATGTATCCTAAATAAGGAGGTTGAAATTCAAATAGTTGTAATCAAAATCGAATGAAGCAATACATCAAATTTCAAATAAACAACATTAAATTAAATTACTAAAAAATAAGCAAAAGATAAAAGAAATAAATCATTACTGCTTGGCAAATCAATTATTCATAAATGTATAAATAATTTCAAACGTTCATGAATGGCAATTTTTATTCGAAGTTGTGAAAGAGAATGCGTTAATAAACAATGATGTAAACATCGTTTATTTATTTATTTTTAACTTTTTAAAGTTCACATAAAAGGTTTAAATTTTATTCTCTCTCTTCTGGGATAGATTTAATAAACAACTTCTCTAATGTAATGTAAACATAATTTTCTTGAATTACAATATTCAGTACTTTTGGGATTCATTGAGGCCCATAGAATTTCTTTTCTCATTCATCACAAAAATCAGGTGTGGAATCCCTATATAGCGGTCCGAACATTATTCTTAATTACTGATTAATACAGTGTTAACTGCTAATTTATTTTATTGGTTTTTAAAATAAAAATGGAAATTCCTTTATTTTCCCAACCAAAAGATATTTGAACATTAATTATTCTTAATAGCAATGGAAAGAGCTAAAGTTAAATATTCTAACAGATAGACGATATCTCATTCTTATTGTACTAATGGCAAAAGTTACAGGTAAAGTCAAATTCTTAACATTTAAATTTATCTGTACCTGTATTTTTCTCTTTCATCACAAAAATGACAGGGGGGGGGGGGGGATGTTCGTCCCACAACATTTCAAATCTATTTATGTATCCTTAGATATTGATTGTCATGATATCAATTATTAATATTTTTTTATTCAAAGGAAAGTTAGTTGTTTTAATTTATTCGTCCAACAGATGATATTCTAACACTTATTAAATTGATAGCAACAAGTACAGATAATGTTACATGCTCTAATCGGCAGACGAATTTTCTCATTCATCAGGAAAATGACAAGGGGGGAAAATCCCCATAAAGTTCCAAATCTATTTTATGTATCCTTAATTACTGATACCACGATACTAATTATTGATTAATTTTTGTAATTTAAATGAAAGTTGGTTATTTTAATTTATTTGTCCAACAGATGATAGTCTAACATTTATGAAATTGATAGCAATTACATGTAATGAATGTTACATGTCTTAATCGACAGACGATTTTTCTCATTCATCACTAAAATGACAGGGAGAAAACTCCCAGATCGTTCCAGATCTATTTATGTATCCGTAATTACTGATTATCATGATATTAATTAATGATTAATTTTTTTTAATTCAAATGAAAGTTTGTTATTTTAATTTATTCGTCCAACAGATGATATTCTAACATTTATTAAATTAATAGCAACAAGATAATATTACATGCTCTAATCGACAGACGATTTTTCTCATTCATCACTAAAATGACAGGGAGAAAACTCCCCATATCGTTCCAGATCTATTTATGTATCCGTAATTACTCATTATCATGATATTAATTAATGATTAATTTTTAACATTCAATGAAAGTTGATTATTTTAATTTATTCGTCCAACAGATGATATTCTAACATTTATTAAATTAATAGCAACAAGGTAATATTACATGCTCTAATCGGCAGACGATTTTTCTCATTCATCACGAAAATGACAGGGGAACAAAAAAAATCCCTATAAAGACTCCAAATCTATTTAAGTATCGAATTACACAAGAGACTAATATATTTTCAACAGGAAAAAAAGTATGAAAAAGGGATGTGGAGAGGGGTGTTGATGTGTCGCACATCCGTGGGAAATGGCCTACCTTTCTGTTTTACAACAGGTAATTAAAAGCAGAGATCTGGTTTTCTTTCTGATTATTGCCGCCCCTCAGGGCTTCCATGCCTGTGGGAAAAAAGTTTAACATGAGGCAAAGGGCAGCACACGAAGGATGGGATAGAATTTCAACGAAGAGGAAATGAAGCAATACGTTCTTCGTCAAGATAAAGGAATCGGAAAAAGATGAATTGGAGAAATTTATTGGTTCAGGATGACAGCATAAATTTATTTGGTCAAGTGCCAGACTGATTAATGTGAGAGAAATGAACTGATATTTAGATTTTTTTCTCTTCCCCCCCCCCCCCCCCCAAAACGTTTAGGAAACGAAAACTTGTGATGAGAATATAGTTAATTAAAAATTAAGAGATAATTTAAATAAACATAAGGGTTGCCAATTTAGACACGGAGTTTCAGTTTTGTGCTTTTTTTTAGCTTATTTGGCGATTTTATAAAAATTAATTAATAAGTATTTGTTTCTAAAAAAATATTTAGAACATTTTTTTGATAAATATTAAATGTTTAAAATTTAAAGAAGGAAAATAATAATTACGTTTAATTTATACATTAACTGCACTAATTAAACATTCATTTCAACAAATTGTATTATTTTTTGTGTAAAGCAACGACCAATGCTTGGCTGGCATTGATTATAGCCAAATCATTATAAAATATGTCAATTTGCATGTGCTTTTATTTACTGTTTTTTCTCTTAATTTTTGTAACTAGAGGCTTTTGTAATAGACTAGATGAATAAATGAAAGTTAACTTCACTTGATAACTCTCCAAATGACAATAACAGTGACGATGATAAGGATGATAATTGAGCTATGCAGTGAAACGTGTTTTACAAGGAAAATGTTTCCATGCAGGCCAAATGTTTGACTGCATCTTCGAGAAAGCGATGCAGCAGATCTATTCTGTAGTTCTGTCAACGCATCCATTATGTTACCAGAAAAACGAAGATGAAGTTCATCAGCGTTTCAAGATGAAGGAAAAAATATATACAATGTTAGAGATTAGCCCAAAAGAAGAAGACGAAAAAAAAAAAAAAAAACAGCAGTTCAATGCCAGATGATTTAAACAATTTACTATATTTAGCAAGACTCTCTCTTAACAAACAATAGCGTAATTTTCCAGATATAGCAACATCTCGAAAGACAAAAGATCGCTTCGCTACAAACTTATCAAAGAGCTGTCATCACATCTTCCATTTTAAAAAAAGCACCAGAATTTACAGAAAGAATAAATCTGTTTCTTTTCGCTTTTTCACAAAAGTGTGTACTGTTGTAGGGGTTCATAACACTCATTTTAGCATGGAAAAAAAAAAAAATTCTTTAGTTTTCCCTGAGTAGTTTTCCAGAATATTTTTCCATATCAACAATAAACGACGAAGCTTGCCGAATAAGAGTGATTGTTGGCTAACGTGAAATTTAAATGTAGATTGGACATTTTTCCAGGGTAGCTGAAAAGTTTTTCATGTTTTGGGAGAAATGACTGAGTTTTCCCTGAGATTTTGAAGTCAAAATAATTTCCCTGAGTTTTCCTTGATTTCCCCATTTCCCTGAAGAGTATGAACCTTGATAGTTTATTTTCAGAATTTTTTTGTTGGATACGATGTTTAATGAGAAAGACATTTAACTCTGTGTTACACATGGTGCGTCATCAAGTAATAAACAAGTAAAGTGAGCTTAAATAGTGGTAAAAGTTTACTTAGGCGGTAATAAGACCTTGAAAATACATTATTAGTTGTTCCACATTCGAGACTATAGCTCATAATTAGCTCAACTTCGCTGCCTATCGAAGATATCTTTCATAATCGAGGTAATCGAACTTTTTGTTATCTTTGATTAAAACTATATATAGTGGAATCATGTTCGTTAGCCACACGATTTTTATCGTCTAATTCAAATGCAACTAGGTTGCGTTATGTTAGTGCAACAAAACATCCATAAGCCGAATCCAAATTCGTTAGCCTTGGTATCAGTGTAATTATATACAGTGTCATCGAAAAGAGTTGGATAGCACGAAGATCTCATATACGGCGCACCATCTGAAGGTCACAACTACAAAACAGTTACATCTAACAAATCTCGGATAATTGCGAGTGCTTTGTAAAAGAAATTAGCACGTTTCCTATCAAATCCATTCGCAAATGAAATATGCAGGTGCTCTAATTCAGAAACACGTTTTCCATTTTTTGGTAAAGGGCAGAAGATCTTTCAGAAAATACTGTCAAAGCTGGCGTTTTGAACCGAATTTCCTGACCCAAATTCCTGCAATAGAGCGAGAGCCCCACCAGTGGCTGAGAGGTGCTGCTCTCAAAGCTGGTAGACGGGAGGTGCTGGGTTCAAACCCCTGTCACGCTCGTCGACCTAACCGTTCGGAGTTTTCCGTAGTTTTCTTCGAACCTTGTCGTAAATACGGGTTAGGATCCCTTAGAAAGACCCCCCACGGAGGGCACTCCGCCCCTAAGGCCTATATCCCTCGAGTAGATAATCGGCCGACATAAATCAACCAATCAACCAACCGCAATAGAGCGAGAAGCAGGAAAAACGCGTTGTCACGTGACACGAATTGCTTATAACTCGAAAAGTAATTTATTTTATCAGAAAATGGAAAGCTCGTTTCGATTCCAAATAGCTTCAATAGTCAGGCCTGCCAATTTTATGCCTTTGCGTTTAAAATTGAGTCTGAAATTGTGTCAGAAAAGTTTCGCTTTGTCGATCAAGTCATTTGAGAACTCCACCGCCTTAATTACTTTTGGTGTTGTGATTATTATTATTATTATTATTATCCAACATTTTTCGATGATCCTGTGTATTTTAATTTATCTATTTACAAAAATAGCAACATCTCGAAAGAGAAAATATAGCTTTGCTACAAACTTATCAACGCCTTGCCACCACTCTTTCCATTTTCAACCATAGAAATACGAAAACAGATCTATTCCTAGTTCCATGTTTTCAACCACACCAGAATTTAAAGTAGGATTCCTTTTCAAAAAAAAAAAAAAAAAAAAAAAAGTGTACTAATCAGTTTATACTTTATTTTCAGATTTTCCGAGCACCGCCCGATGGGATGGCGCGTGTAATGAAAAAAAACCAGTTCCCTCACCAGTTCGCCTGACACTGGCTGACCCGAAGAGGGGTTCCAGTAAAAAAAAAAAAAGAAAAGAAAAGAAATAAAAGGGTGAATGGAAAATAAGGATTTCACCTAGCGAAAGCAGTGAAGAGGTTTTTCTCAAGGAGTATTCTTTCCTCTTTTTTTCTTCATTTCCCACTGTGAATTTGGAGGATGGATTGCATAAGAAAGGAAAATGCTGATTTTGAAAATGAAATTGAACTTGATACTCTGTGTTCTTTTTTTTTTTTTTTTTTTTTTTTTTAGATTTTTTCTTTTTTTTCTAAATTCATTTGTGATTTGAAGAAGCATTTGTTTCCGTCATCATACGACACGGGTGCATGAGAGAAAAAAAAAATACTTCTATTTTAATACTTGGAAATTTTCCCATAGAAAATTTCTCACGCCTTGTATTCATAATATTTCAAATTGTAATTGCTGAAAAGGCGTATAGCCAACATAGTGAAAAATTATCAAAGACGGGACACGAACCCGGGTCATGAGTCTAGCGCACTGACGCTTATACTGATAGGTATACGCGTCAGAGCGAATACGCAATACTAATGCGAATACGCGTATACTGAGGCGTATTGGCTATACGCCTTTTTCGCAATTAAAATTTGAAATATTATGAATGCAAGGCGTGATAAATTTTATTGGAAAAATTTCCAAGTAATAAAATAGATTTATTCAATTATCGATGCTGGCTTCTCTTTAGTTTCGTGTTTGTCCCAGGGTTTGTTCTTTGTTGGCTCATGGGGGGGGAAAAAAATCCCTTTTGTGCTGCGATTGTAGCCTTGCCAACATGTGATAGTGAAGAAGTGCCAGGCTAGGTATCGTTCCAAGTGGTTCAGTTGGTAGAACTGATGACCCGAGTTCGTGTCCCGGCTTGGATACTTTTTCACCATGTTGCCTTTTAAGCAATTAGAATTTGAAATATTAAAAAAATACTTATTAAAATTGTAGGTTTTTTTTTTTATTTATACGACTTTTAAATTTCATGGTGCTTGGAAAGTACCTTAAAACTAAGCCTAAACTAAAACTAATATACACTATATTTCCAATGATGACCGGTCACTTGCGATTTTAGACGTTTTGTTAAATATCCGGAAAGATACATGAGGAATTATCCTGAAACTTCAGGAGTGAAAACAACATGATAGACGTCATCTATTTCCGCGAAGATTTTTTCCCGAAACTCCATAAGGGGCCGTCAACAAATTGAAGAAAATCGAATATCTTTTGGATAACCCTGTAAAAACTAATATTGCAAAAGCATTCAAACTGTAGATTATGATTAAGTGGCTCATTGTAATAATTTGGGTTCATTTTTATGAAGATAGCATGTATACTCGAAGAGAAATTCAGGTTTTTATAAAAACGATCCCAAATTTTACCAAGTTTTTTGCTTATAATTTGAAGAGTTTTTAATATAAAAACACGTCATTTTCAGAAAATATGACAAACAAATTTGTACACAATACCCTGTAATCACAATGAAAAAATAATAAAAATTGTATGAAAAATGAGCAGGTTCACTAAATATTGTTTCACTGCGCATGCGCGAATTCAATCAAAATATACTGTGCATAATATATTAGCTAAATGTATAGACGAACTTTTGTGAAAGTCTAAAAAACATAGCTTAAAAATTCTGATAGTAATCGTCGATGGAATAAGCTCGAACTTCGCTGTTCCCAAAAGGAAGCAAAAAGATGAGGGGTTGTATGTTGTATCCAAATATACAAGCTTATGAAAGTTGACATAATAAGAATGAAGTGTCTCTCATTCCATATTTGATACAACCCCTCATCTGTTTGCTTCCTTTTGGGAACAGCGAATTTCGAGCGTATTCCATCGACGATTACTATCAGAATTTTTAAGCTATGTTTTTGAGACTTTCACAAAAGTTGGTCTATACATTTAGCTAATATATTATGCACAGTATATTTTGATTGAATTCGCGCATGCGCAGTGAAACAGTATTTAGTAAACCTACTCATTTTTCATACAATTTTTATTATTTTTTAATTCTGATTGCAGGGTATTGTGTACAATTTTGTTTGTCATATGTTTTGAAAATAACTTGTTTTTATATTAAAAACTCTGCAATTTATAAGCAAAAAACTTGGTAAAATTTGGGACTGTTTTTATAAAAACCTGAATTTCTCTTCGAGTATACATGCTATCTTCATAAAAATGAACCCAAATTATAACAATGAGCCACTTAATCATAATCTACAGTTTGAATGCTTTTGCAATATTAGTTTTTACAGGGTTATCCAAAAGATATTCGTTTTTCTTTAATTTGTTGACGGCCCCTTATGGAGTTTCGGGAAAAAATCTTCGCGGAAATGTATGACGTCTATCATGTTGTTTACACTCCTGAAGTTTCAGGATAATTCCTCATGAATCTTTCCAGATATTTAACAAAACGTCTAAAATCGTAAGTGACCGGTCATCATTGGAAATATAGTGTATAAACCTTAAAACTAAGATTTCGAATATATGTGGTTTTTTTTTTTAATTATACGTTATTTTCAATATAGTCTAACGATGGCAGGGTTGCACTTTTGTTTTATTTTACCTAATAATTATCCATAGAATTAACAAGTAGTTCTTATTTTTATGTAATTATCCATTAGAATATCTCTCATTTCTGCTAACAGATGGCAGCACTAGTGTTATATATATTATATTAACTTAAAAATCATCAATAGAACATGTATATATATATATATATGCTTACAATATTCAACGTATCTTTACTATCAATTATTCTTTTGAAGTTCCTCTGACGAATCTATAAGATATTCATCAGTCTTTCATCTTTGCATTTTATTGTATTTAATTCTTGCAATATATTTTCCTTTGATTTTCACACATGTTATTTCATTTTAAATATATATATACATATATATATATATATATATATAATTATCGGTTATTATATTGTCATTTTTTTCTTTAAAAAAAGAAACAAAAAAAAAAACGTTTTATTTTATTTGCAAATAAAAGATAGTGATTTGGCAACTATACAAAAGAGAACATTTATGAGTATCAATAAAATGAAAACGGAGAAGAACCAAAAAGAAGGGGGGGGAGACATCACACATGCTATTTCATTTTAAATATATACATAATGATTATCGGTTATTATTATTGTCAATTTTTTCATTTATTTCTAGGGGGGGGGGACACGTTTTATTTTATTTGCAAATAAAAGGTGGTGATTTGGCAACTATACAAAAGAGAACATTTATGAGTATCAATAAAATGAAAACGGAGAAGAGCAAAAAAGAGGGGGGTGGGGATGGGGCAATAACTCAAGAAGGAGATAACTGGCAACGTCAGGAATATAATGTTATGGTAAAAAGAAAAGTCATTGAAAGGCGACAGAATCCCAGAATAATTAAGCTAATGAGAGAGGCATAGCTCTTAAAATAATAAGCTGCTATCAAACTGGCCTTGAATTGCATCTGTGATCACCATGACAAAGCACGACTAATATGCAAGCTTCTGACATAAACTCCATTTGTCATCATTATGGTATAATTTATTTCAGTTAAAAGTGAACGCAAGATTTACATATGCGCCCTAAAGAACCTTTGTGGGTAAACTTGATTTCCAGAATAATGTATTAAGGCGGTTCTCAAAAAGAATATTTTTTTTTTCTTTCAGCAACGTGAAACTTTCTGACTCATTTTTTAACACAAAAATATCATACTTGCAGGGAAGTGATTTGTAATCGAATCGATATTTTTTAAGGTTTCGTTCATCTCACGAAACCCTATTCGTCCGCTTTTCTGCCTGTCCGTCACAAGTTGGTTCTCAGAAACGGTATAAGTTAGAGACTTGAAATTTTGTGTATTTATAGCTGAATACCTACTGTCACGCTGAAATTCATAAAATTTTGAAAATGTCTTCATTAACGCAATATATTAATTAAAAACTTAAAAACCCACTCATTAACGAATAAAAATATTCAACTAAATTTTTCCCCCCGTTTTCCTATAAAGGAATTACATATTGAGTTAAAAGCGATTGTTGTCTCCGGACGGCAGTATTTTTCTTTTTCTGCGCGGTCGGCTCTGACAATTGGGTTCAAAAGCA
The DNA here is from genome assembly GCA_963931845.1 of Maratus michaelseni. Taxonomy (NCBI): domain Eukaryota; kingdom Metazoa; phylum Arthropoda; class Arachnida; order Araneae; family Salticidae; genus Maratus; species Maratus michaelseni. The sequence goes on along the minus strand of OZ007588.1, from coordinate 42,331,767 downwards.
CTATGTTTAACATCATTTTCCTAAAAAATCTGCTTTTATAGAAATGCAGAAAAAACATTTCGACTATATACTTATAAGAGCAACTGCCAGTTTGATACGTTTGTGGACAAAAAATAAATTACAAAATGTGTCAGAAAATAGTCAGTTTGGGTTTGAGAACCGCCTTAATTAAACTCTGAATTAATTTTAATTCTGTTCTCAAACCCAAAAGAACTACTTTCTGACACATTTTTGAGTTCATTTTTGTTCGGAAACGCATGCAGTTGGCAGGTGTTCTTACTCAAAAACTATGTAATCGAATGATGTTTTCCTTTTTTTTTTTTTTGGGGTAAAAGCAGAATATCTTTCAGAAAATACTGTCAAATTTGGCGTTTTCAACCACAGAGTGATAAAGTCAACTAAGGTTAGCCTTAGAACTCTGTGGTTTTTAACAGAATTTTTGGACTCGACAACGTGAAAAACGGGGGAAAAAAAAACATGCCTACACGTAAAAACAATCGCTTATAACTCGGTAAGTAATTCATTATCAAATAATGGAAAATACCATTCAATTCCAAATCGTTCCAATAGTTAGGCCTGAAAGTGCTATGCTTTTGCGTTTAAAAATGAGTCTGTAAATGTGTCAGAAATTTTCACGTCGTTGAATAGGGAAAAATTATTTTTGAGAACTGTGTTTTAAATCCTTATATTTTAATGTCATCATTGCAATGAACATTTTAATATATTAGTTTTCTATTTTAAACTATTAAAAGATAATAAAAAGAATCTTATGACTTCTGTTCACAAGTCCATCTGCGTGTATAGACTTTAACCTTTTGATTGCGGGATTGGGACATATGTCGTCCCAGCTAATATATATATTTTTAATTCTAAAAGATAATAAAAATAATCTTATGACTTCTGTTTACCAGTCCATCTGCGTGTATGGACTTTAAAGACTACTGTTGTACTGTTATACACTACTGTTGCTATTACTGCAGAATATTAGCGCTCCGGCACATTTTTTGATTAGAAATTAAGCCCTGGGAATGAATGGATATAAAAATAGTCGCCAGTCCTGGCCCGTAATCAAAAGGTTAAAGACTACTGTTGTACACTATTGTTGTTATTACTGCAGAATATTAGAGCTCTGTTTTTTTTTTTTTTTTTTTTTTTTTTTTTTTTTCCTTAGAGAAATTAAGACCTGGGTTACGAATGAATATAAAAATAGTCGCCAGTCCTGCTGGCCGGAAGGTTAAAGAACAGTGCGAGAAAAATCTACACGTAAGAAAGTAAATTAAAATAAAAACTAAAACAGAAACTTCTGCCCCCTCAAGGTAAGAAGAACTGACAAGAGAATTATAAATAAAGAAATAAAAAAATAAAATACTAATAATAACAATAATATCCCACAGACAGAATGTGTGAGAAGCGCCAACAACTTCCAGAGAAACAAGTCAAAGAAATAAAAATTTAAAAAATAAAAGAAGCGGCCAACACCTGTTTTCCCAGGCTCCGTCACGCGATGTACTCAACAGCCAATCAGAGATCTCGAAAAGTAACACAGGCCTATAAAAAAAAAATTTGAAACCAAAAGGAGAAAAAAAAAATCAACCCGTACTACGACTTTGTGAATGAAAGTGCGTGAACGCATGTGTGAGCGCGTGTGTGGAAAAAGTAATGAATGAATAGAGTATACGTTCTTTACCTGCCCAAGGCTTTCTCGCTAGTATGGAAGATTTTATGAATGAACCGGCTTGGAAAAAGTGTACGGGTATTCCGGGTCGGATGTGAGGGGAAGAAGTAAAGATAGGGGGGAGGGGATTTATTAAAGGAGGAAAAATTGGGAAGTAGAAAATCGTGAGAAAGAACGGGATCACAAGGCCACGGCCTGTACGGTCATGTGTCTGTTTGTCCAAGGGTGTTAAATTTCTGAGATATTTGTTACAAACGCGAAAAAGGATTATGACTGGAAGTGAAGAATACACTTAGCTAGTGATTCATCCGCGGGTTTCGGGGATTGAAATACATGTAATTATACAAAAACTAAAGAAATGTTTTAGGCGAAGTCGGTCAATGAATTCATTCAAGTATGCTTGTTGAGTTAGAAGTATTTTTCTTTATACTTCCCCACCCAACCAGGGCCCGACTAGCAAGTTTTTGTGTCCAGGGCACTTTCAAATTTTCGTGCCCCCTTATATTAGTTGATTTACTAATACTAGGTTTTTTTTTTTCTTTTTACAATATTGCTTATTCGAAAAGTGTCAATTCAAAATATTACGTTTTCCGAAAAATTGAAAAATGGTTCCAGGAATAAAAATGAAATAGTTTTTCTATTATTTATTGAAATGTGCTTTTAACCATAGATTAAGATATATTTTTGTCATTTTATGGTATTAATATCTCAAATATCTCATTTTTTCAGTTGTGTCACTTTTCGAAAAAATGTGCAATATGATAAAATTGAATGACTTGGATAAATACATTACATCAGTTACTAGAAAATAATGACAAGAAGTCTACCTATTAATGATGTTATTGATATTAAATGATAAAACTAAACTGATACCTAGTGCAAACAAAAGTCCTAAAAGAAATAAAAACGTTGGCACAATTGTGATTTTTTTTAAATGGAAATTTGGATGAAATTATGAAAAATTTTCGCGCCCCTCAGAAATTTCGTGCCCAGAGGGCATGGGCACCCGAGTGCCTGCACCCAACAAAAGTCTTATAATGACTTTTTGTTCCAAATCATGGATAGAGCTTATTTTCTGTGGGCTGTCCTATTTCTTCATCTGCAACAATTATTCGGATATATTTATTCAAATACAGTTACGTCATCTCAAACTATAAAAATAAACTGTACTTTTCCATTCCAGTATAGGGGACTTGGGGAGAGAATGAAATTTGGCAACATATTTTCTGGCAACCCGTTCACTGTTTCATATACCCAAACAACTTTTTCATTAGTTATGCAATTTATTTAATATAAAGAAGTCATTTATCTATTTTTATATGCAAACAGAAGTAAATTATATATATAAAAAAACAATGTATATGTGGGATCGGCCGCTGAAACTATTTTAGATATCGTAATGTGACATGCTACAGATTGTAGCCAAAAATATTCTCCATCTGTTCCTGATAAATTTAGTGTTTTGTTAATGCAACCGTTTCTGAGATTATTTTTCTGGTCAGACAGTCAACAAATTTTGTAAATGTTTTTTTTTTTTTTTTTTTTTTTTTAAACCATGCGTCATCTTAATAGTCAAATAAAAATTAGAAATATTTTTTTTTTTCTAAAAATCTCAGATAGACAGTTAAACATTAGTATAGATTGTATTAAATTATCTATCATATTCTATTTAACTATGGACTTCTATCTATATAGCCAGACATATCAAATTTAGATAGATTAAAAGTAAAATGTACTTATTACTTTGAACTTATAAATCGAACATTGTTAGACGATCAAAATTATACTTTTGTTCCAAAAAGTTTTGATTATCTAAATCTAAATGAATGACTTGAATTTTAAATCTAAAAAGTGCACCACCAGAATTTTATTATTATTATTGTTTAATTATCTAATGTAAGTTATAATTAATAAGTACAGTATTTCAGTGTTACCAGTCCGCTACCCTTTTTTATTATTATTATTTAGATTGCTAATGTTTTTTTTTTTTTTTTTTGAATTGGTAATATTCACCTTATTTAAAGTCAGATTAAATAATTCGAAAAAAAAAAAAAAAAAAAGCAAGTTACATTATTTTTTAAAAAAGGGTAGTAATCAAGCATTCTGAGTAATTAAATAAAAAGTAGCGGACTGACAACACTGCAGTATTAAAAAAAAAAAAAAAAAAAAAAACATTTGGTAGTTATTAAAAACGTACAGAAAAGTTATAAGCCAACCAAAATAAAAAAAAATATTTATTTTTCACTTAACTTCATTTTCATGACGATTTTACGACTTAATTTATATGGTACGACTGACTTTTTACTGTTCTCGCTTCTCTTCAAATATATCTACTTACATATTGAAAAAAAAAAAAAAAAAAAAATTAAACAATTTCATGCTTTTTATAGAATTTGTTTTTTAGAGCACAACTCTAGATTTTTTTTAAACTCATTATTTCTTATTGCATATTTTTATTTTTTAAGGAACATAATTTCCGTAAGCATATTTTTAAATCTATTTATGAGCATAAAAAGCTCAACATTTTGAAATAATGGTTAGATAATTGAGAGAAAGTAATTCAGGCATTGCATAATCTTATAATAGGTTAACTGTTAAAACATCATTTAAAGTATCATTTTTTGAAGCTTTGGGGTAATAGCCACGAAAGTTAGTTTAGTATAAATAGATTTTTTTTTCTTTTAAGACATGAGTTTAAAAACAGCCATTTTTTCCCCTTTTCCTTTTAAATTCTTACTTTTTAAAGTACAGCAGTATGTAAATAATTATAAATATGTAAAAATATTATAAAATTAATAATGAATGTAATATTTAAAAGCTTTTTTTTTTTTTTTTTTTCACAATACATTCTACAAACCCCACAAGAGATTATAAAATTAATAATTAAAATTACTTCAATTATTATTATTATTTTAATTCAAAACACCCGTTTTTTCCTTTTTCCTTTTAAATTCTTACTTTTTTAAAGTACAGCAGTCTGTAAGTAATTATAAATATGTTAAAATATTATAAAAATTAATAATGAATGTAATACTTAAAAGTTTTTTTTTTATATATTTCACAATATAGTCTAAAAACCCCACAAGAGACCACAAAATTAATAATTAAAATCACTTCAGGTATATATATTTTTTTTTAACAGCCATTTTTTCCTTTTTTTTTTTTTTTTTTTTTTTTTTTAATTATAAATATATGTTAAAATATTATAAAAATTACTAATTAATGTAATATAATATTTAAAAGCTTTATATCTAAAAACCCCCACAAGAGACCATAAAATTAATAATTAAAATTACTTCAATTATTTTTTTTATTTCATTAATTATTCTTATAGCATCATCCTAAGGAAATTCTAATTACTTCTTGAAATTAGTTTTTTTTTTTTTTTTTTTTCCGATGCTTTCTGCTATTAGGCGTTAAAAATAGTACTTTACTAAATAATTAAAAGAAAGAAAGAAAGAGAGAGGGGTTGTTTCACATATATATCAACTTTCTATTTTTTTACTATTAATTACTAATTAATTTTTACTACTGATTACTAATTAATTTTTACTATTTTTACTTTTAATTACTAATTAATTTTTACTACTAATTTTTCATTACTAATTACTTCTTGAAATCAGTTTTTTTTTTCGATGTTTTCTGCTGTTAGGCGTTACAAATAGTACTTTACTAAATAATTAAAAGAAAGTACGAGAGAAAGAGGGGAGGAGGGGGGGGGCGAGGGAGGTTGTTTCACATATATATTAACTTTCTAATTTTTTACTACTAATTACTAATTATTTTTTTACTACTAATTACTAATTAATTTTTACTTTTAATTACTAATTAATTTTTACTACTAATTTTTCACTACTAATTACTTCTTGAAATCAGTTTTTTTTTTCGAAGTTTTCTGCTGTTAGGCGTTACAAATAGTACTTTACTAACTAATTAAAACAAAGTACGAGAGAGAGAGGGGGGGAGGGGGGAGGGAGGTTGTTTCATATTATATATTAACTTTCTAATTCTTTTCCAGATTTATATAAAAATTAAAATGATTTCTTATTTTCTGATCTATTAATTTAGCATAATCGCTTTAGCTCATTTTGTTAAAATAATAATAGTAACAATAACAACAATAATAAAAGACTATAATTACTCGAAAACGTACTGATACTCTTTTTTTCATTTTTCCAATTCAATAATATTATTTATCATTAGATCTTGTATTTTAAACTTAACGAATTCACATTTATTACAGTGAAACCTTTTTAAGTTGGATACCTTACAGTTAAAGAAAGGAGAAAAAAAAATGCGTTTTACTTAGGGTGGTGTCAAATTTATAGAAGTACTTATAATTATTATTATTTTTTTAAATACAACTCCATATGCTGGTTTATGAAGCTATATTAATTTTTTTCTAAATTAAAATAATAATTAAACATGGACTGTTTCAATGCATAATTAAATTTTTTAATTGAAAATATTTAAAAAAGAATAAATAAATAAAGGTTTAAATACAAAATGGGCAAACTCATTTATTAATTACTACTACGCATCAAAAGTAAGCATAGTTATTTAGATGTGAAATATTTGATAATTTCAACTTACAGTCGTTGTTCGCTTTCAACTACTAATTTTAAAATGTCTCATAATTGTATTGGAACAAGATAAGATGTTTAAAACATGAAATTCGAGTAATTCGAACGGTAAATTTGCAATTAGGATTTTTTTTTTTTTTACACGATATAATGGGGGGGGGGGGGTTAATTCATTGATAACAGTAAACCAGGGGTGTTCAAACTGCGGTCCACTATTGCCTTATAGATTAATTATAAAAGATGCCTTATAGACAAATGATTTTCAGGAAAAAAAGTTTGGACACCCCTGCGCTTTAAACAAAGAATCTTAATCTAGCAGGATTCTGTTGGGGGGGGGGGGGGTTGCTTTATTCTTAAAATTATTTTATTTATTTTTAATTTTCATCTATATTGCCCCACCCCCCCCCCCCTTTTTTTTTCTTCTTCTTTTCTCATTAAATTAAGCAATAAGTGAATCATCAAGAAAAACTAATTCGAATAAAAGAAGAAAAACATTCAGTTTCAGAAGGCAGAAAAAAATGGGACAGGCGTCAAACTAAAGAGTCAAACTAAGAATCTGGATAGGCGAAAAAGAATTTCATTTTTCAAAACACAGAAAAACTGAACGACTGTTTTAATGACAAATACGGAATTTACTAAAATATTTATTTTCTACTTTAAAAAAAAAAAAAAAAAATCAAAGTTTACTTTGCCACTTTTTTTTTTTTTTTAAATCAAAATAAACTAAAAAAAAAAAAAAAAATGAAATGAAAGAAAAGAAAAGAAACGAATCCTGCTGACGAAAAATCACTTGCCAAGTGTTTAAAAATAGCAGCAAAAGAAAATGTTAATAGACCAATTTCTGAAACTGTTTTAGAGAACTCCAATTCATTCATGCTCGAAGAGACCATTCATGATGACGTCACATGACTACTTTCCCCCAATGGCGCCAATAAGGCGGAGAAACAAAGAAGCGAAGATGGACACTCAAGAGTTCTCTAATGAAAGGGGAGTTGGACTCCAAAGTAGCCATTATAGACGAAGAGGCAATTTTTGTTTTTCTTGGTTTGGCATCAAAAAAGGGGGGAAAGAGATGAGTCGAAATGTTTTTCTTTCTGCGTTGTTCCCAAACGATATTTCAAGGACGTAGTAAAAAAGATTACTGGCTGTAATTTTGTTTTAGTAACTCGGTATTGTTCCCAGGCTCGGAAAATCTTCATCTTTGAATGAAGGGGGTACTTAACTTATCGTGGGCGCCCCAGAAGGAAAGGGAGGGTTGTACGTACTCAAGTAAGTACAATAAAAATTTTACTATAAAATCTTTAAGGTGGCTCTCAAAGTCTCAAATGAACTGATCAAGAACGCGAAACTTTTTGACACTATTTCAGACTTATTTTTAAACGCAAAGGCATAAAATCGGCGGGCCTGATTATTGAAACGATTTGGAATCGAAATGAGTTTTCCCTTTTTTCGTAAATAAATTACTTATCGAGTTATAAGCGATTCGTGTCATGTGATAACCTGTTTTTCCACTTGCTGAAGTCGGCGCGGCGAGAATTCGGTTCAAGACGCCGACTTTGACAGTATTTTGTGAAAGATCTTCTGTCTTTACCGAAACCTGGAAAACGTGTTTCGATTACACAGTTTCTGTATAGCACCACCTGCCAATTTCATGCCTTTCCGAACAAAAATGAATTTTATAAAATGTCATAAGTAACCAGTTTAGATTTGAGAACAGCCTTAACTAGATAGTTTGAATACAAATTTTCTTACAGAGTATTTAAAAAAATGCTTTGCAATTACAAGCTATAAATAGCAGATGAAAAAAAAAAAAAATCTCAAATTGCCGGTTGACCTCCAACGGCACACGCTGCTGGTAGCTTTGATGGAGCAACCGTATCTCGTCATCATCATCAACTTCTCCTCTGTCATCTCCAGAGGGCCTGCTGCCCAGCTGTTCTCCATTCATCACCTAAGGTTGTGAGAGCATGTGGCCAACATTTACTATACCCCAGACAATGTGAAGGTCCTTTTTTTTTTACATGGTGCAAAAGGGCAGACCTTATGTCTTCACGTGTTACGTTATACTCCTTAATGAAGTGAATATAGACACAGGGGGATACGGTCGCAGTTAGCTTAATTCTGAGTCATTTTGTCTAGAAATTACATCCTCAGTGGTGTTCTTCTTGATGAAAATTTTAATATGACGATTCTCGTTGATTGTAAAATCACCATGTTAACGTGCGGGGGGAAATTTAAAATCAGCATGATTCATTCATTTGCCAATACATTTTTCCAAAATTAGGTTCTTATATTTAAAAAAAAAAACATTATTAGTATCGCTTTTTATATATTTTTTAATAATTATTTATGAATAATTAATATCTATTTCAATACATTATTCAAATAATTATTTATTAATAATTAACGTCTATTTAATAATCATGAGTTTTTAATGCAAAATAGTTTCTCATATTTGCATTTTTAATTTATTGGGTACAATTTTATATGTGGATTGAAAACGGTTGATGATGATGATAATGATATATAACTAAACTTTTAAGGGGAAAAACACTCGCTGAAGAAAGGTGAAAAAAAAAGTACTAAAACATGATATTCATTACTTTATTTAAATAATTCTGTATTAATAATTAAACGTATATTTAATAATCATTATGAGTTTTTAATACAAAATAGATTCTCATATTTGCATTTTTAATTTATTGGGTACAATTTTATATATGGATTGAAAACGGTTGATGATGATGATAATGATATATAACTAAAATTTTAAGGGAAAAAATTTTTTCGTTGAAGAAAGGTGAAAAAAAGTACTGAAACCTGATATTCAATACTTTATTTAAATAATTATGTATTAATAATTAACGTCTATTTAATAATCATTATGAGTTTTTAATACAAAATACTTTCATATTTGCATTTTAAATTTATTGGGTTTAATTTTAGTATATATATATGGATTGAAAACGGTTGTTGTTGATGATGATGATGATGATGATTATGATGGTAATAATGATATATAACTAAAAATTTAAGGGGAAAAAAATTCGTTGAAGAAAGGTGAAGAAAAGTACTGAAACTTTTCATTGTCTTCATTCTTCATCAAATATATTTATCATACAATTACAAAACAACTTTATTCAGATATCGAAGAATCAAACAGCGTTTTTGAATTTTTCTTTTATTTTCTGCCATGGCACCACAGTTTTTTTTATAAAAATATATTTCTTCTTTCTTTTCTTTTCCTTTCTTCCTTCCCCCACCCGTTTCCCCACACAGAAAATAAGCACCTACTTTTCTTATCATACATGCCTTTGTGATCAATTGTAATGAAAAATAAACCAAAAATTGTAAATAATTTCGATTTATTTAATCGATAATTACATTGCCCAAGATTATAATTTAAAATTTTAAATACAAATTCATTAATTAAAACAAATTTTGGGGATGGTAAATTTTCCTTAATAATAATGAAGAAAAGAAACAAATTCTGTAACTTTTCCTCTTGAAATAAAATATAATTTACATTATTGAACTGATTTATCAGGGCACAAATACTATCTGAGAAACATTTTATCCTAGGTTGAACCTACGATCCTTTTAGAGAACCAGGATTCCTCTTTCTGGTGCTTAGAGCACTCTGAATTCGCTCAATATCCTCCTGAAATAAAACCAGTTCAAAACTGGTTTCCCACTCCATTTGGCGAAAGAAAAGCATCCTAAAGTGTTCATTGCGCATGCTCAGATCAGCCGAAATCAGACAATTATATAATCTTATATGTGGTTCGGCTGGTTTGGGGACAATATTGTAATATTTTGCACTTGAGTTAAACAGATCGGGACTTCGTTTTAACCCTTTCTATCACCGCGTTGCATATTTACAACATACCCAAAAATTGAAAAAATTAGAGGTAGTAGGAGTTTTTTTTAAACTTGCAGGAAAACTATAGCATTTTTCCTAGGTAACATAGTTTGTGAGGAAAACGTATTTTTCTGTTACACACAAACTTTACTTTTCAGGCGGTAAGAGGGGAGAGATGACGGGCTCTTGAGGTATCTGTCAACGCAGAATCATCCCAGGATATTTGATAATGATTTTTTAAAAAAAATGTTAATTAGCCGAGATATCAATTAAAAGTTACTTGAAAAAAAACTTTCTTTTTACACGTCATGTAGGATATCGTTCGAAAGATCTCGTAACATCGAACTCAAAAATATATTTGTTTTAATTTTAGGTTTTATATTTTCAGAGATATCGTCGAAAGAATACTTGAAAAATATGCCGCGTCGCCCCTCCCCCTCGCCCTATTTCTGAATCTACTGAAACTAAAATTACGAAAAAATTAGAAGTAGTAGGAGTTTATTAATTACGTAGGTACCTTTTGAGCGCGAGTTATTATACTCGTACTTGACCAGTTTATTTTTTTATCTTGTGATTATTAGGGAATTCGATTGAAAGAGATTTGAGATATTTTGTAATAATGCAATATAAGAATTCATATCAATCCATTTAATTTCGATGAAAAAAGAAAAAAAAAATTGTAAGTTATCTTTCCCCAGGGGTTCTTTCTGTAACTTCTTAAGGCTATATTACATTGTTGATCACAGCTTTTTTGTGTGTGTGTGGAAGATAAATATACATACGTAAAACAGGATCGCTTTCGTTTTAAATTCTCGTACCCCGTGTTCTAAGAAAATATAAAAACTAAACACATCTACATAAAATTATAGATTCACCGCAGAGTCTAACGTCAGACGATATTAGTTCCTTGTAATACTATAATACTACTATACACATTTTTCAGAATTAGATCGGTATTCTCCGATTAAGTTGATGTATTTTCTTTTTCCTTTTAAAATATTTGAAAATAATCACATGGGATTATCTGTTCCCGCTTTTATAAAACTATTTAAAATAAGAACCACTTGATTTTCATTTTTTTTTCAGCATAATATTAAAGTTTATTGAATTTTATATTTATGTTAAAGGTAAGTCACATAGATAAAAGTGATAATTTTTTGGAGTGTGAAAGGATGTGTGTGGGGTGGCTGGTGTGTGTGTGTGGGGGGGGGGGGGTGAAGTGTTCTACTTAGCAACAATATTTTGTCATCCGAAAAATTACCACTTGATCAACTGAAGATTTCGTCGGGAAAGAGATTATCAATAAATATATCCTTTAAAATATTGTGCATTTTCCCCTGCATATTAAATTTTATGTAACACAAATACTTTTTACTAAAACATTATATTAATATTAAACACCATCATGCTTTTTTTGACTTAGCCAAATTTCTCGTTATCTTATAAACACAAACAAAGAGGCGAAAGGGTTTTTTTTTTTTCGTAACACAGTAAACTCTCCCGGTATCCGATAATGTGTGAGAAATTTCGTGCAGCTAGCTCTGTATATGATCTATAGAATTTACTCATACTATGTTGTAATACATAAAAAATTATATTAATTTAAAAAATGCTTATCACAGTGAAAAATGGCACTTCTAGCAATTATTGATCAAGGTCAGCCCTATAACCAAATTCGTTTGTGCGTAACGATAAATGATGATTAAAATGCATTGGAATAGGTTTTTCTCTATAGACCAGCCGTACTCAACCTTTTTTTCTTGCGGACCGCAAACATATGTTTGCATGTTTGCGACGTTAGGTGGGCCGCAAATAAGGTAAAAAAGGGTAATTAAAACACTCAGATAACAGAAGTAGTATAACAAAGTTAATATTATCAGTAGGGTTAAATGTTTGATAAAGAGGAAATTTTAACATCACTTTTTTTCAAACAATATACTTTATGGCCTGATTTGATTGCCTAAGAGGGACTGTTCAGACAAGGAAACCAAGTCTATAGAGCATAGTATCCCTCCCAGTTCCTTTATTAAGGTCTTTAAAAAAATGTTACAGTGTTCAGCCGCAGCTGAAACATGATTTTTATAGGAAATGTTGTAGAAGTATACCGCTAAGACTTCTGTTTGGGAACAGTGGTGTAATTTTTTGTGCCAAATTTTATCCGCGACAAACGTTCAGCCCTAATAAGTAGCATGAGCTATATCTTTAATAAATCAGTCTTTTGCCCAATATAATTTTTGTATATATATTTTTAAATATCGAAATATATAGTGTAAATTTAGTTAATTTTGAATAATGTTGAGTAAGTGTTGAACATTAAGAAATGTATACACCACTGTAGCACCAATAAAACTACTTGTAAAAATAAATTTTGAGTAAACAAACGGCATTAAGATGTTTTAACATAATTTTAAATTAATTATATATATAACAGGACAGATTTTGTCTGTCCATGAAAGTATATAAAAAAACAGTGACGGTCTAATACCGTTTATGCACATCAATTATTTTTGTAAATACGGATTAATGATTATGTGTCTCGGGCCGCACATAAAAGGCCGCCGGGACACATGCGGCTGAGTATGGCTGCTATAGACCTTAATGTAATGGGTTTTTTTATGTGTGTGCCTCTGTTATCAAACTACAAATGCTACACACTTCATTTTCCTTATGTTACATAAGTAAACACATTAACATAAAATTATATGGCAACCCGAGTACGGACAGACAGACAAACCGAATTCATAAACATTTTTCAACTTTGTTGGAAAGGGTTAAACTGGTCTATTTCATTTAAATAAAAACAAGTAATATAATTTTTTTTAAGTCAATTCCTACTTTTTAATCATAAATATATAAAATAAACCCGTGCAGCATTAATGTCCCACGTTATCTTTATTAACATTATTTTATAATCATCGTTGCGGTATTTTATTTTTTGTTGGCATCACTAATTTGAGATAAATCTTTCATTTCATTTATGAAAACAATGGGAGAAATTTTTTTCTCCCATATAAAAATTAAAATTAATTAATTTAATTTAATTAATGAATTAATATTTGAAAAAACTGTATTAACATCAATTGTCATCCAGTACAAGTTTAAAAAAAATTATTTGAACTTGAATGGATGAATAGAAAATATTTTATTAACGATTGAAAATTCCAACAAGATATATATAGAGAGAGTGTGAGCTAATAGTAGGAATTTAAAAAAAATCCATTAGTTTAAGAAAATATAACTAAAATCACAGTTCGTACGTACGCCTCAGGGGATTTGAATACCATTTTTTTTTTTTTTTTTGTAATGTAATGGTCGTCATATTTGAACATTTTTTTTTCCTATTATATAAGACAAATAACCAAAAATCTAATATATATATATATATATATATATATATATATAAACTTATTGCAAAAATTAACCATTGAAACAGAAATAACTGACCAAATGCAATGAAATTATTATCCCATATATATATATATATATAATTTTTTTTTTTTTTTTTTTTTTTTTTTTTTTTTGAGTCGTTCAAACCCTGAAAATGTTTTCGCAATAGTAATAATAAAATGTTTAAACATTGGAAAAAAAGAAAAGAGAAAATTGTCTGTTTTTTCTAATATAATTTAACTATTGAAGACGTTTTTTATATTAGAATAACATTCCATTATGTAAGCATAAAAAAATAGGACAACAGCTTGTTTTAATCTAAACAAAAGAAAGTTAATAATTATGAAAAGTAGTTTTTAAATTCCAAGACTTTAAAAATAAGATTTTTGTTAACATTCTTATGTTTTCACAATAATAATAATAATAATTGTAATGTGTATTGTAATCAATTGTAATGTGATGACATTCTTTAAAACAGAGAGAAAAAAATCGTCTGCCAATTATAATATAACCTTGAAGATGGTTGTAAAGATGATAAAGTTCTATTGTGTAAACATATAAAAAAAATCAACTATTTGATTGAAAATAAACAGAAGTTATATGCGGAATCACCTTGAAACTTTTTTAAATTCCGAAAGATTGGAAAAGTTATGAAAATATGAAAAAGGAAATTGTTTGTGAATTGTAATTTAACTATCGAAGATGGCTGTAGATTATAAGTAAGGATGTATTATGTAAACAATGCATTAAAACATATTTGAATTCTTAAGTGGGAGGGATTATCTGTTCTCTGTCAGTTTTATTTAACCATTAAAGATAGTTATAAATTAAGGTTTATAATTGGTTTTCTAATTCTCAATATTGTGAGAAAAATCACAAATAGATTTGAAAAAGCAAACGATTTTTTCCCATATACCATAAACATGCCATAGTAAATCCCAATAACATATATCAATTGCATGGCAATCCGAGTATATTTACGCAAGTTAGAGCACGGACAGACAAATGGCCAGACAAACCGAATTCATAAACACTTTTCAACTATGTTGGAAAGTGTTAAAAAAGGAAAACAACAAAAACAACAACTCACCTTTCACCGGTTTTGGAGCAATAGGTTTTGGTTTTGGTGCTAGCATCATCTTTTGGATTATCACAGACAAATCAATATAAACAAGAGTTCGAATAAATAAACATATAGTTCAAGTTCCAGATAATGTCTCTACGTATATAAGTATTGATGATAAGATAACCTGAGGGTTGATTTAAATTTGATTCAATGTAATTTATGAAAGTTCTGGAATGTTTGACTTTTCTTCTTTTTTTCTGTAAGACTAGAAAATTTTTCCTTCTTTAATAGGATTTTACATAATATATTTAATAAATTATCTATAATAAATAAATTATATCAATAAATTAATGACTCAGTTCTTCAAGACAAAAACCAGTTACGAAGGTAATGCACGAAAATGACTAGTGGGATAAACCTGGATAATTTACGAATGTCCTCACATAGGTTTTCATCCTTTTTAAAATTAATTACGAAGTGTAAGATCCTCTGAAGATTCATAAATGCCATCGAAGAATGTAAAAACAAACTGTTGCCATAACTGTTCTGGAAATTTTAGAATTCAAATATAATTATAAACAATCGGCAGATTGGATGATATGTTCAATGCATTCTTGATATCTCGATCCATCAGTAGATATTTATGCAACGATGTAACCAGATAAGTTTCTTTCCAAAACAAACGAAGACTGTAATATTCCAAACAATATTTGATAAACGAGAATGGCATCAGTTAAAGGAGCATCCATTCACTATGATTTTAAACAAACTTCTTATCGGGAATTATTTGAAGAGTCAATATTACCAGGGTAAACTGAAGATATCACATATCGAGTAGGAAAAGTGTAGCCAAGTTTATTTCAGAAGCACTTGCATCTGTCTTGTGACTAGATAGAAGAATAAAAACCAAGAAGTAATGCAAGGGTTTATGCAGCCAATCCAGCGGTAATATTCCCAATGTCTTCAGAGGGTTCTACGCATATTCTGCGCAAGCTCCGAATTATGAATGAACAAGCGATAGTGACTGCAAACTTCTGCCGCTTTTTTTTTATTCTTTATGCAGTTCTTTCTTCAGTGTGATGTTACGCTGTAAGGATACGGGAGGGGGGAGGAAATTTATTCTCATCCCCCCGTTTAGCGTACTACAGTATACAACTACAGCAGTAGAGGGGAGGGGGGAGGCCTAAATTTGGGGATCTCTCGGCAAGGTTCGGTGGTTAGCGTGAGAAGACGGTTGCAGGTACCATGCGGCGGAAATGGGGACTGTTACGAGAGATGAGTACCCCCCTTTCCCCCCACCATCTTTATTCAAAGCACAGGTACTGAAAAGTTCGATAAATGTTCCAGTTTTACGGTATTTAGAAAGTGAAGCGAATGATCCACCCCCATAAAATAAAGGAAAATGGCAATTTCAATCACAATTGAAAAGTAAAAATTTCTAGACTCATGTTAAAATTTATTGTTACACCTTGTTAAATCAAAGGAAAGCAATGTTCTACTGACCTAGATACTGATTTTTATTATCTTTTAGTAATTACATCATTTTGTGATATACTAATGATACATGCATATTCAAATTTCTGAATAAACTAAAAATGTAGACGAACCTCAACAAATACATTTTTTTTTGTATTTTAGAAGTACAGTGAAACCTGTCTATAACGGACAATTTTCTCAAACAGAAAAATTTCTCGGTCTTGTCTGAAAGAATACCACGCAGTAAGACGGAAAAATGTCTAAAATGGAATTTTTTACGGTCCCTAGCGATTCAGTTTACAAAAATACTGGTTTTCACTGTCTTTCAGTAATACTTTACATTTTTTGTGATGCTAATGATACATGCACATTAAAATTAATGAATAAATAAATTAAAATGTGGACGAACCTCAACAAAATACATTTTTTGAAACTTGTCTATAACGGAGTCTTGTCTTAGACGGAAAATTTTCATGGTCCATTCTGAAAGAATACCACGCAATTATACCTGCTAAGACGGAAAAATGTCTAAAAAGGAATTTTTTACTGTCCCTAGCGATTCAGTTTATCTAAATACTGGTTTTCACTGTCTTTCAGTAAAACTTTACATTTTTTTGTGATACTAATGATACATACACATTAAAATTACTGAATAAATAAAATAAAATGTTGACAACCTGAATAAAATACATTTATTTTGTATTGTAGAAGTACAGTGAAACCTGTCTATAACGGACAATTTTTTTAAACGGAAAAAAATCATGGTCCTGTCTTAAAGAATACCACGCAATTATACCTGCTAAGACGGGAAAATGTCTAAAACAGGATTTTTTACGTCCTTTAGCGATTCAGTTTACCTAGATACAGGTTTTCACTGTCTTTCACTAATACTTTAAATTTTTTTGTGATACTAACGATACATGCACATCAAAATTACTGAATAAATAAACTAAAATGTGGACGAACCTCAAAAAATACATTTTTTCTATTGTAGAAGTACACTGAAACCTGTCTATAGCGGAGTCTTGTCTTAAACAGAAAATTTTCATAATCCCGACGGAAAGAATACCACACAATTACACCTGCTAAGACGAAAACATGTGCTAAAACGGAATTCTTTTACGGTCCCTAGACTAGTGATTCAGTTTTCAAAAGTTTTTACTGTATATTAATCTGATTATTTATATTTTGATGAGGAATACTTTCTATTAACACAACTAACATAAATCTTCTCCTTTTAATACCGTATTAGAGATGAGTTTTTGGGCTCTTTTTCGGGGTTTGTGCTCGTCCAAGCCTGAAGATTTGTAATTCGAGCCCGAAAAATTTTGTTGAGCCCGGTGCCGAAAGTACGCAATAGAAAATTGTTAATAACATTTTAAAATTGTTTCAAAATTCATAATCTTATTTAAAAATCTTTTCTTACATAGAAATAAGTATTAATCCTAAATACTTCCCCATGACGATGTTTTGTGATTTTCATGTTCCCGAAAATCTGTTTAAGGTTGTTCTCAAATGACCTGCTCAGCAACGCGAAACTTTCTGACACAATTTTTGACTCATTTTTAAACGCAGAGGCATAAAATTGGCAGGCCTGACTATTGAAGCGATTTGGAATCGAAATGAGTTTTCCCTTTTTTGATAAACAAATTACTTATCGTGTTATAAGCGATTCGTGTCACGTGACAATGTGTTTTGCTGGCGTCGGCGTGGCGAGAATTCGGTTCAAAACGTCGACTTTGACAGAAATTTCTGAAAGATATTCTGTTTTTACCAAAAAATGAAAAACATGTTTCGATTAAATTGTTTCTGTATAACAACACTGTCGATTTCATGCGTTTTCGAAAACAAATTTTCGAACAAAAATGAATTTAAAAAAATATGTATTAAAGTGGTCAGTTTGGATTTGAGAAGTCTTAAATGACACAATTTACTGCTTTTAGCTAATTATGAATTTAACTCTTCTAGTTTAGCCAAATACATTTAAGGTGTCTTCTATTATGTTTTAACCTCTTTTTTTTTAGTTACACATACAAGCATTTTCCAGAGTTATCATGAAGTTCATTTTGATCATGTGGCCTATTTTGTTATAGTTTTTACTTATGAATGATCATGTTTCGAAGGTTTTTTTTTTACATGACATTACTTTCGCAATTTAAGCTAGTTTAACTACTTTTAAGTACAGTACAGCCAATTAAGAAATAAGTTGGGTAATTATAACAAAAAAGCAGTGTTTGAAAGAGAACCATAATCAAAACACATTAAAAAGACTGATGTTTCACATTCTCTCTTATTTTCATCTTGCAATAAACAAGAGGCTCTTAACCCTTTCACGGACAAAGTACTTCTGTTGCTAAAATTTTGGAATGATTGAATGACATCAGAATTTGCGAACAAATTTAGTTGGAGATAAGTGAAAGAATTTCTTCACGTACATTATAAAAGGCAAATTTGATTCCAATATTTTGGTGTGAATGTCGCATTTGGAGGTTAAAATTAAGTGGCATAAATAATACACCACCGCCCTTCAAAGGGTTAACTCCTTCGTCACGAGCTTCCATCGCACAATTTTTAATCTTTCAGCACCAGTAATTTTAAGTAGATTTTTTTTTCTAATTTAAGGCTGGTTCTCAAATCCAAACTAGCTATTTTATGACATATTTTTTAATTAATTTTTGTTCGGAAACGCATGAAATTGACAGGTGTTATTATACATAAACAATTTAATCGAAACACGTTTTCCATTTTTTGGTAAAGGCAAAAGAAGATCTTTCAGAAAATACTGTGGAAGTCGAGGCTTTGAACCGAATTCTCGCCGCGCCGACGACAACAAGGGGAAAAACGCGTTATCACGTGATGCGAATCGTTTATAACTGGATAAGTAATTTATTTATCAAAACATGGAAAACTCTTTTCGATTCCAAATCGCTTCCATAGTCAGGCCTGTCAATTTTATGCATTTGCGTTTAAAGATGAGTCAGATAATTAAAACAATTGTACAATAAATTTCTTATGTTTTTTTTTTTTTTTTTTTTTTTTTTTTTTTTACATTGGTTTCTACCCGGTTACGTGATCACCATAAAACTATTTCTCTGTACACGTAAAATATTGCATTATGTAATTATTTGCACTTCTAACAAGAAGGTACAAAACTGTTTTCAGACCCTTTTACCTACCCTACTACTATCGTGTAGAGGTAGACAGATACATAAACATACAGATGATATAATTCATTATCTCTTACTATCGCACGTATGCAAACATGTTGAAAAAAAATTCCGACACATGTTCCAACACCTTATGGTAACTACCGAACAGTTGTTATACATCCCTATACTGTATCCGGCAGCTGTATTAAAACAGTACGGCAATATCGAAACCAAAACCGGAAATCGATCCAGGGATGACTCGATTCTCATAAGATTCAGTTCTCTGGTATCGATTCTCCCTTGCTAAAAAAAATTTTCCACCAAAAATTCCGCGGGTTTATGACGTCACATGAGAAAGTCTTTGCGATTGGCGTTGGAGGTCATTTTTAGTAGGTACCGCTACTGGTGCCACTTGGTAGTTTTTAATAGTGGCGGAAACAGCTGTTTTAAAATGGATATAAAAAAAGGGGGGGGGGTTATTGTGGTAAAAGATGATTGTTGAGTGTACGCAAGTACTGCCGACGTAAGGAGGGGGAGTGCGAATGTGTGAAGTTTTGGAAAGTGCCTCTGCCTTTCACGATCAGGTGGTTAACACCGGGATCCCACATTTCCGTTTCTTTAAGCGCTTTTTAAAAGATTTTTTTATAATTATAATTAATACAGGAAATTACATATGATATTTTTTTCAATCGATTTTTTTTTTTTTTTTTTTTTGCTTTTTTCGATAAGGCAATAGATTAAGTGAACGCTTCAGCAATACGCGAAACCCCATGTTAACCTATGAGGAATTTTAATTAGGTGATCGCTTCAGCAATACGCGAAACCCCATGTTAACCTATGAGGAATTTTAATTAGGTAATTACTTAAACGTCGACTTTGACAGTATTTTCTGAAAGATCTTCTGCCTTTGCCAAAAAATGGAAACCGTGTTTCGATTACATCGTTTCTGTACTGCACCTGCCAATTTCATGCGTTTCCGAACAAAAATGAATTAAAAAATGTCATAAAATAGCCAGTTTGAATTTGGGAACAGCTTTAATCAGAAGATTATGTATTTAAACAACAATTGTGACAACATATGCAAAAATACACAATAAAAACTGACTGCCTGAAATCGGAGCTACTGTGTATGATGTACACTGTTATGTTTCAGTATTTTAAAATGGATAAATGAAAAAAAAAAATAGTTGCCAGATTTCTGAGACAAAAAATTTAATTTTATAAATAAAACCCGACTTTGAAATTAATTATTTTAATAAACTTTTTTTTCCAGAATATTTTTTAACCTGACTAAACTAAAAAATTGCATTTGTTTTCTTTTATTTAACAAGAATTTTTATAACGTTTTTTACCTGCATTATTATCATCAATATTATTATTATTACTATTACTATTATTATTATTATTATTTTCAAATAATGCAAAATAACCGTTTACATCAAAAACAGTATGCTGCGATGATAATTTCTAGATCTTTAAATGTTATATATTTTTAATAACTAAATTTAGCTTTAGCGCGTTATAAAAATTGGCTGATGAAATTAGCTGCATTCTGTAAATAAATGCAATAATTCGGTATCTAATCTTCCGCAGAAATTTCTAGCTCACATTGCAAAAAAAAAAAAAAAAAAAAAAAAAAAGTGTTGCTTTGCGTGGCAGCGTATTACTGCTTATTTTACTGTTTATTACTGTAAATTAAACACTTTTTTTTGCAGGGCATGGGCGAAATGTATCAAAACTTTTCCCACATGCTATAACGAATTATTCATATGTGCCAAGCTTCAGGGTTTTTTTCTTCAAATCAACTGAAACCAGAAATTTTATAAAAAGAAAAAAGTTAATAAATAACGACGTAGAAACAAGAAACATTTCATTAAGTATTTTTTCTAGTCGAAATTATGTTTATTTGGCTAAAAAAAAAAAAAAAACCCGAAAGGTCAGCAGCTATGATTATTGAAAGTTGTTTTCACACATTGCTACATTTGTTGTTGAGAAACTTGTTTTACAGGGAAGATGACAGTAGCTAACGTGCCAACATGGACATCGCCAAAACACAACCTTAGGTGGCGACAAACATGGCGGGTTTGCCCGTGATTTGGCAATATTTGTGAGTAAAATCTTTATCTGTAAAATTGGATAGATGATCCCAGCCGTATCTCAGTTCAGTATCAAACTCTTCCGATCCCACGTAATGTATGCTATTGTCTGTGGTTTGAGCCTTTCTTTCGTGTTGCAAGTAGTATGATTATTTTGAAGACAAAACGCAATGGGGAGGCGTGAGTTTTCATGATGGTCATCGGTAGTTCATAATATTCCAGTGCCCCCATCTCAAGGCCGTTCAGGGGATACTTGTCTCCCCCCACTCCGAAAAAAAAGTTGAAAAGGGTACATTTACATACTTTCATTAAACAAAGGGGGTTGTACTATCTATAAGGTTGTGTCCTACCATCGAAAAAAAAAAAAAAAAAAAAAAAAAAACTAGCTACTGCCTTGCCTTACCCCATAATCATTTCCGCGTGTATTCTTGATTGAAAGGTTTTTCTTTTTATTTCATTTATTACTATTTCTTTTTTAGATATTTTTATAAAATAGAAAACATAAAATAAAAATGCACACAGAAACATGTGATTCCATTACCTAAAAGATGATTAAAACTTTATTTAGATTTTAAAACATTAAATTATAAATAAGCATGGAAAAGTGTGCAATGATGTACTGTCTTACAATATTCCGAGTATATGGCTTAATTTAATCAAGGAACAGTAAAATGTGATTTTTCTCTCCCTTTTTCCTTCTTTCCTCAAAATTTTTTTTGTCTATGAAATTGTAGCGACCGACCGTTAGAAGAATGTGAATGATTTAAACTCTCCCGTAGGCTCGCAGTACAGAGACATACTGTTTGCAAGAATGTGATATGGACGTTTTAACACCTGTTTTAATTATAAATCCCAATGAAGGTTGGGTTCACAGCCGAAAGTGCTCGATTTATTTTAATGTTTTAAAATCTAAATAAAGTTTTAATCATCTTTTAGTTAATGGAATCACGTTTTTGTGTGTACTTTTTATTTTAATTTGACAAAGGTTAATTTAAGCATTCCGAACTTGTTTTATATAGAAAACATAAGTTTAAGAAATTTTCTTTTATTTTATTAAAGTTAACATGAATATTGAAATCTATAAACATTATTTTTGACAATGCAAAGTATGGTATTTCATTTCTAAGTGTATTCCACTCTTTGTGCTTTTGTGACAAATTTCACTATCACACTAGCATTAATTTTATTTTAATACCTTTATTTAAGAATTAAATATAATACTTTGTATTTAATAAAATAGTTTTTCATTAGAATAACATCAAAATAAAAATAGGCGCGATGTAAGCACAGGTGATTCTTCAAATGTTTTTTCTCCGAATAATGGATTCAATCAAATTCGTGATGAGTAGCCCAGTATATTAGCGTGGCTTGATTTTTTGGGGACCTGCGTACGCAGGTAGAAACAGATTCGGAAAATGTGAGTGAATCCCTTTTAACCACCTCATTTAAAATGTGATAGATGGCAGCACTAGATATTTTTATTGTTAAAAAAAGGGGGGGAATTGGGGGAAAGAATCACACTATTATCTCATCATATTAAGGGATAAATATTATAAAAGACTTTAAAATGTGGTCACACAGATTTAAAACGTTCCATGTTCTCTTTACTTTTCTATGGCCATCACCGAATCTACAGACGACCGGACGCATAATTGAAACTTATTTTTGAATATACATTGTATTTTAAATGTTAAAAGTTCTGAATTGGTTTTTGTGTCGATAGGTTTCAAAAATATTTCTTCCCGGGGGAGCTTTTTGAGAAAAAATTCTTAGTTTAGATTACTTTATATTTATAATCTCTATTTAAAAGAAGAAGAAAAAAAGAAGCAAAAGCTGGCGACCACAGACACATCCGTTCCAGGGTTACCAGTTTGGCCTTTTTTTTAAATTCAAAATTTCCAAATTCATACCAGTAATTTTGAAAAAAGAATTACTACCTTAAGAAGTCAGAAAATGTCTCTCATTAAATAAAACAAAATTTACATCTATTAATTTCTGGTGTGAATTCAAAGTTCCGAATTTTTAAGAAAAGGCCAATCTGGCAACCCTAATCCGTTCTGAAATCTTGCCCTCGCCACAAAGTTTTATTCTGTTCTCCATGTTTGTTCGATATAAATATATGAATATGATTTAGAAGCTGTTATTTGTAAAGAAAGATACAGGCCTCAGGGATATTTTTGCTCTTTCATGATATTAATGCATTTTTACTGTAGCTAATTCTAGAAATGCGTCGAATAAAAGTGAATTCCTTTTAAGAGACCCTGCATTTTTTAGCTTGATAAAAAAATTCCGCAATACTTCTTGAAGCATGTTGGATGCTTGTAAATTATGTGAAAGAGATTCCACAATAAAGATGTAAAACTCAATCCTTTATTTTGAATACCTCTCAGGTTTACGAAACCGTAAGTATAAATTATTGCCTCCTTCAGAATCACCAAATTCCCAGGGGTTGATGCAGGGTTTTTTTTTTCTTGGGGCCCATTTTGTGAAAAGTAAAGGTTAATTTTGTGAAATTTATTATATTTTTGTGAAAAATACCATTTTGTAACAAAAGTTGAAATCTAGTTACTCAAATTTGAACCAAGCATTTATTAACAAAATTTTTTTTAATGTTTTTCATGAAGTTTACCTTTCTGGTGAACTTGTTTGTTTACAAATTACACATTTTACAAACGTCACAAAATAAATTAATTAATAAATAGTAAGTTTTTATGGAATAGAATTTTGTGAAGGGTCCCATTTTATCAAATTGATTTTTGGGAAGGGGCCCGTTTTATCAATTGATTTTTGTGATGGGGTCCATTTTATTAAAATGATTTTTGTGAATGGGGCCCTAAATAGGCCCCAAATTTTGCCTGGATTGACCCTTACATAACTAGGGACATTTAGGTAGATCGATATTGTGTTGAACTTCTATATCATGTCCAAACAATAGAGTCCTGCATCTGGTGGACTAACCAGTGAAACTTAACCCCTTGGGGACGAGCGACACGTATACGTCACGCATAAGATGCTCAGAATCCTTCATTATTCCCACCAGTTAATTTTTATTGTAAGCTTTGCCTTATTTAATGATATCATTTCTTTGATTCAATAAGGCGCAAATTTCTGTTTTGAAAAACCGGTGGTAAAAGATTAAAAATTCTGTAAAGGACGCTCGTCGCGAAGGGGTTAAGAATAAATTACGCATCCTCCCATCCACCAAATCCCATACTTTTTTTTTTTAACTGTAGGTTAACTTGTTTTCATGCATTACATCTAAAAAAAAAACACCAAAAAAAAATCATCTAATTAAAAATGATAAATAAAAGTAAAATACTATAAGATGTCTGTTATTAAATTAGTTCTTTAGATTTTAGCTATCAAATCATCGTAAATTTTATCCCTCACGTAAATTCTTAAAAAATCCTTCGTTTCGTAAGAGTTGCGTCCCCCCTTCTCCTCCACCTTATAAGATGCATATAAGATCTATGCTTCCACCAAATTTCCGTCCCTAAAACTATTTAGTTAGATCGACCTTTTGTCAAAGTCCTACATCATGTCCTAAACCACCTCCAAAAAGTTCATTTAATTAAAAAAAATAATAATAAAATATTTTTAACAATACCAATAAGCTACAACGAAAACGAGACTTCTACTATTATATTTAAGACAGAAAGGGGAAAGAGAGCAAGAGAAATTTTACGTTTTTCGTCATAACCGTGGGAACTTTTTATTCTCCAGGGAGATGGATGCATCTGTACGCAGACGACTTCTGCACGCAACGTCATACAATACAACGATATGAATTCCCTTCCCCCCTTACTTTTTTAAAAACGACAGGTGCTGGGGGGGGGGGGGGTTAGGGGATTTTCACGCCCACTCTCGGTTTTCGGGATCTCTGAACTCCCCTCAGTGATCTCCCCTGCCGTTTCTATTTGGGTCACAGTTCGTGAACTTGCATGCGCAGGAATGGAAATTGGGGTATGGTGGGATGCAGGGGGTAGGACATAAAAGAGAGATTAATGTGATTTATACAGCGGCTGCGAAATTATGCACGCCACGTTCATTAGAATTAATTGGAGAGTTGTTTTCTCTATTTTAACGAGTGGGCTACACATAGTTAATATACCATTGGTGGTATATGCTGGGCCCGACAAAACTTACGAAATTTTTGTAAAAAGCCAGTATCTTAAAGAAGACATATTTACATCACTGAGCTTTTTATAAGGTGGTTCTGAAATGACCTGCTCAACAATGCGAAACTTTTTGACACAATTTTAAACGCAAAGACATAAAATTCATAAGATTGGTAAGCCTGATTATTGAAGCGATTTGGAATCGAAATGTGTTTTTCATTTTTTTGATAAATGAAATACTTATCGCGTTATAAATGATTATTGTCACGTGATGACACGTTTTTCCTATTGCTGGCGTCGGCGCGGTGAAAATTCGGTTCAAAACGTCGACTTTGACAGTATTTTCTGAAAGATCTTCTGCCTTTATAAAAAAAAATGGAAAACGTGTTTCGATTACATTGTTTCTGTATAACAACACCTGCCAATTTCATGCGTTTCCAAACAAAAATGAATAATCCCGAGGCCTGCTCTTAGCAAATCTTATGATTTAATTAAATTTTTAAGCGTAATTATTTAAAGAAATTCAATTTAGATTAAATTTCCTCCTCCAGCCAATATAGCTCTTTTCAAAATGTCTCAAATCACTTTCACTTAATAAAAATAACTTCGCCGATCAGATAAACTCCGAGCACGAGAGTTTATAATCAACATGATGTAAAACTACACCGTCTTATCTGGGATCATTTGTTACTCACTAAAAAGATAAGACAATCATTCAGTAGCGTGGGTTTTTTTAATGGTACATATCCACATAAGTTTTTAAATAATTACACAGTAATCATACAAACTGATAGAAAGAAAAACCATAACACATTCCTACAGGATTCATCAACGAACACCCACCCACACGGGAGCTCAACATCTGCAAAATTTCAAGAGTATAAACAATTATTCTTTACGTAAATATTTTACAATACCCCAGTGGCAACGGTTAGCATACGTGAATGGCAGCAGAGAAATGAATGATAAGGTTTTTCCACTACCTGCCTGGAAGTCATGAACCAGAGAAAAGTTCGAAAAGTGATTCATAAGAATTTATGGGCTTAAAAATCTCATCTATTTTAAGACTAGTGTAAACATGTTACTCGAACATAAACTGTGTTGATTTAAAACCAGTGTAAAACATATTGCTCTAATGTAAAATTACATGCCTTTAAAATGACTAACGATAAAACCATCGTTACTCATATCGTCTGCTCTAATTTTCATGAAAGAATAAAAATAAAGATAAAGAACATTTAAAAAAGAAAATATTTTTTTGTTAAAGTATAAATCTGAATACTTTACACTTAATATAATTAAACAATTTTGGAACTTTTAGATTAACGCACTAAGTCAAACTTCAACATCTGCAAAATTTCAGCAATATAAACAATTATTCTTTACGTAAATATTTTACAATGCGTCAAACGCCAATGGCAGCAGCGGAATGAATGATAAGTTTTTTCCACTACCTGGAAGTCATGAACTTCAAGACTTTGAAAAGTGATTCATAAAAATTTATGGGTTTGGATTTAACAACCACATTTGTTTTAGGATAATTGTAAACATATGACTTTACTGATTTAAAACCATGATTTATATTGGCTTCAAAATAATTCATTGTTATTCTTATCGTCTGTTCTCATTTTCATGTGGATAAAAAAGAATGAACATTTTAAAGTTGAAAAAATTAAATATAAATATATATATATATATTTTATTTTTTTTTTAATTAAGGAATAACACTTATAGAATTGTACTATGAATTTCAATCTTATTAAAAACAATTTTGGTACTTTTCGATTTGCGCACATCACTTGAAGAGTAAAAGGAGGGGAGGGGGGGATCAGTCTCTCCTAGCAACTTCTTGAGCCCCTTCTAATCTTTCAATAATAATACCATCTATATTACATTTAACTTTTTAAACTTTGTGATAAAAAGTTTTATTACAAGGGGACTTGCCCTCTATTTCTGTTTATATTTATTTATATCAAAGCATAGATAAAAAGATGGAATATGTATTAGCCCCACCAAAATATTCCAAAGCCCCCTCCTCTGACTATGCCAACTGGTTGGTCTCTGATTCCGATGGGGAAATTTTACATTCACAGAGGAGCGTTGCGAAATTTCCTAGGGGTTGGTGGAGGGAAGGATTCACCCATCTAAAATATTGAATAGAAAATTCGAAATACTTCACCCCCTAAATCCATCCACAGCTATCAACTAAGATAAAATAAATATATATCATAGGAGAAAACAGTTCAGTTGTTTGGAATCTAAACAAAAATCTCTGAAGCTTTTATACATGAATGGGTGAAAATTACTTTGAAATTGTGGTGTTATTTTGTCTTTAGATAAAAGATTGAAAAATTCTTTCTTCGTCTTTTATCACAATTTGGTTCTTGTTACAGTATTCCCGCGATAATTGCGTGAAGAAACTAATCTCGTCCGAGCCAGCTGCCGTGTTTGCAAGTAAAGCAAGACGAGATAGCCAAACACGATGGTGATAACCAAACACGAGGCACCGAGCAACAACATTATAACCGTTTAAGCTCCTTTTAAAAAATCAGTTTCCATAACAATTCTCCACAGACAGACAAGTCAAGGGCATCACGTTACAACCCGCAAAACTTAGGCTCTGGAGTAACAAATGTAGAAAAAAAAAAGAAAAAGACTAAGAAAGAAGAAATAAAAAAAAATCTATAATAGCATCGTCTTTCACCTCCAACAGAAGCTGCAAGTTCTTCCAATCAACGTTTAGATCATAACCGTCATTTGGCAGGCAGAAGTCAGTGTTTTTAATATCACAGCTGTTGTTGCTGTGTAAAAGAAGACGGTGGAAGGGTGGGGGGGAAAGCAAAGACAATCCCCCTCAGAATGAGAGCTGCCACGTCTCACGTTACGTCCGGCGCATGCGCAAGTCGAGCAGGCTCTTTGTTCAAATTTAGATTTCGGTGCGTCATGCTGCTTTCAAAGTAAGCAACTGGGCCAAGTGATAAGAAGAAAATACACCACAGAAAATCTTTCGAGTTTAGCATAGAATCCCCTCCTATCAGAATTTCGTGTGCTCACTTGCTGAGATTCCATCAGGAGTGAGTAAGTTTATTTACTACAATAATCTAATTTGCAACAGTGATACGAAAACCCAACGTGATCTATGACAAAACAGTAGTAAATCTCCCCCAGTTGGATCTATTGTGTTCGTCTTAAAGAGCAAATTGTTTCTTTAATTCGTAGAGGCATCTCCTTAAATTCATCACTGCTAAAAACAAGATGCATCCATCAAACAAACACATCGAAAAAAAGATTGTCGTTCTCAAATTTTTTCTCTCACCCGTTCAGCAATACGAATGTTTCTGACACATTCACAAAAGCGGGAAATTAGCAGCCATTACTATTCAAGTGCTTTAAGATAGAATAGCATTTTTTATTTTTCTATAAATACATTATATCTTGAGTTACAATCGATTGCTCTCCCTGTTGACGAAATTTCCTGATAACTGTGCTTCTAAATCAGTTTAACTTGCTAATTTTGACACCAGTTACTGAAAGATCCTCAGTTTTTTTTTTAAATAGGAAAACTAGAAATTCTATTCGTTTTCATATCATTTGAATAAGAATACTAGCAAATTACATGCATTTAAGAATAAAAATGACTTCGTGAATATGCCACAAAATTGTCATTAGGGATTTGAGAACAACCTTAAGATTCCTTACCAGGATAAATCTAATTTACAACAGTGATATCAAAAACACAACCTGATCTATCACAAAAAAAAAAAAAAAAAACAGTTAAAATCTCTCTCAAGTCCCGAGTTGAATCTATTTTGTTTGTTCTCGTAAATGAATTGTTTCTATAATTAACAGTGGCATCTCTGAATTTAACGTTGTTAAAAACAAGATGTATCCGTCAGAGAAAAACATGGCAGATGTGTATCCATTGGAACCTAGCTCACAAGAGTAAAAGAAATATCGTGTTTGGAGGAACAATGAGATACACATACAAAAGACAAAGAAATGTGTAGTTTGAGTAAATTATTTCTCCCCAAAAACGAATCGCTCAAGTTGTACGGGATGTCTGTCAAGTTGTATGGGATGTCTACTTGCAAACAAAATCTGTTTTTTGACCTATATGTCATACATCAGAGTTAAAAACAGACAAAACGACATCGCATCCACGTCACTGATAAGTGGCATTCACGTCACTACAACGTTGCTGCAGATTACAAAGCCATGTCGATATTCAACCGATCACAATGTTAATGTTTTATGAGAAATTATAGGAGTCTAGATAAACTTCGAATATATAATTGGTGCAAAGTGTCAACTTACCTAGGGAACTTTCTTCGGACAGGTCACTCATCGAAGGTACTTTTCTCATGGACCTGTAGGGCCTTTCGGGGACGCAGGAATCGTCAACTTCTTTTTTGATGTTGTCGATGGGGATCAAACAGATCTGGTCGCTCTCTGGCGTATGATAGTCCATTTCGAACTTTATCTGAAATAAGAATTAAACGTTCTAATTGTATTATAGACGAAAAAAAACTTGGAACAGAAAAAAATACAATGATAACAATTATTGGTAGTTTTTCAATTAGATTTAATTGTTGAAAATCTATTGGTGGCAAACTTTTTAACACTTTGCAGGGGCGAGACTGTGAGCAAAGTCCTGAATTCTGGCGGAGTTTTTATTCAGAAATCCCGAATTCATACCAGAAATTTTTTTGAATTGTAATTTTCCTTTATTTTATTCGCGGGAAGTCGATCATTATATAAAGTAAAAATATAACTATTCAAACTTTGTGATGTTAATTCAGAAATCGAAACGCTACATGTTCAAAAACATCCACCGACAAAGTGTTAATGTTCCCGGAACAAAATTTTCCAAATAATGTTTGCACTAAGGGATAATAACAAGAGAAATTCCTCATTCCAGAATTTTAATAAAACGAATTTTAAAATCGTCAATAATTTCCTAAAGCCAAGAGGGGCGGGGGGCGGCGAAAGCAATGTTTTTATGTAATCATGGGTACATTTTGCATATACTCATATAGAAAAATGTAACTGCTGACCCCCCCCCCTCCCCCGTACCTAAATAAAATCTTAGTTATGCTAGAGTAAAGTCATAAAATGACATACATTTTCGCACAATTTGGTAGATTATTATACTACTCAGCCAGTAGTTAGCTATTTTTAACACCAGGTGTATTTTTTTCGGTTGACGATTTTTATTACTAGAATGGTATATGATTTTTAATTACCTTCGTTTGTGAAAACAACTTCAGAATCTTATAAAGGAGAAAAAAGGGCAATCTTACTGATTGAGCATTACCTTTATCTTCACTGAATTATCTTGTAGGGCATACATCATACAAAATTTGAAATACCTTAACGAGCAATTGTTAAAAATCAATTATCTCTTCGACATCTCATTGCATGTGTATCATTGCATTAAATTCTAAATTACTGCAGTAGTAGCTATATATATATATATATATATAGCTACATAAGATACATTTATATATAGCTATATAAACACTAAACATACCGGGAATTTTACTCACGTTTTATAAAAATATTTCCTACCGGAATTCTTATTTAAAACTACATAACTTATTTCTATGTGTTTTATATTTTATGTTACAAAAATATTTCTGGTTCGAATCGAAATATTTTTATTCGGTTCCGGTCAAATGAAAAGCTCAAGGTATATTTGGTTTTAACACTAGAACTAAAATGAGCCGTCATTTTGACGGTTACCAAATGAATGTATTCCGATTCGAACAAGAAATTTCTTTTTAAAAATAAATTAAATATAAAACTCGCAGAAATACGTTAAATTTATAAGTTAAGTAGTTTTAAATAAAATTTCTGGTGGGAAATAGTTTTAAAAAACTTGAGTAAAATTTCCGGTAGTTCTAGTGTTAATCTTTATATTTAGTCTAGAAAAACAGAAAGAGAGGGAGAGCGCGAACAAAACAGCGCATTTGAAAAATCATGTCGCATTTCGGAAACAACAAGGCGCACGTAAAAAAATAACACGGCGCTGTGCCAAGCCAAATATGTTTACAATGATCACTAACTTACACGAATAACTGTTTATTTAATTAGTCGCTTTCATAAATAAAATTTGAAAAAATGAAATGGTAATAATAATGTTATTTGTCGTTTATTAGAAACAATAGTCTTAATCGAGATCTGTTTAGGAAGAATTTGGATCCTTTAGGTTGTTTTCAAATCCAAATTGGTTACTTTATGACACATTTTTTAATTCATTTTTGTTAGAAAACGCATGAAATTGGCAGGTATTGTTATACAGAGACTATGTAATCGAAACGCGTTTTCCATTTTTGGGTAAAGGCAGAAGATCTTTCAGGAAATACTGTTAAAGTCAACGTTTTGAACCTAATTCAGGAAAACGCGTTATCAGGTGACACGAATCGCTTATAACTCGATAAGTAATTTATGTATCAAAAAAGGGAAAACTCATTTCGATTACAAATCATTTCAACAGTCAGGCCTGCCAATTTTATGCCTTTGCGTTTAAAAATTAGTCTGAAATTGTGTCAGAACGTTTCGTGTAAGTTGAGCAGGTCATTTGAGAACCACCTTAAAAGACCCTTCAATTTTATTTTATTTATTTATTTTTATTTATTTATTTATTTTGTCTTAAAGCCAGGGGTCGCAGCGTCCTATATATTTTTTAATAATCCCCACCATTATTTTCGAAATATAATATTCACAGTATCCTTCTATTGCAAATTTTAAAGAAATCTACCATGATATTTATAGTTTGAAAATAGTGGTATCAAATATATAAAAAATATAGGACGCTGCGACCCCTGCTTAAAGCAAGACCTTACACAACTTTTGTCTCTTAAAATAGGACTCCTCATAAAAGTTTTTCATACCAAAAATGGACTCTTCATAATATTAATCATCTTAAAATAAAATTGGACCTGTCCCAAAACAGCTGTAATCGCTAAAATACCTATTATCTAGCTATATGTATAATGTTATATGTTTACATATAAATATATGTCAGTTTAATGCATTTATATATA
The DNA here is from genome assembly GCA_963931845.1 of Maratus michaelseni. Taxonomy (NCBI): domain Eukaryota; kingdom Metazoa; phylum Arthropoda; class Arachnida; order Araneae; family Salticidae; genus Maratus; species Maratus michaelseni. The sequence continues at coordinate 42,299,309 of OZ007588.1, read as the reverse complement.
TATATTTCTTTTCTTTTTAGTTTCTTTCTTTTTTTTTTTCATTAAAACAGGAACCTGAATACAACGCTAATTACAGCTGCACAAAATTAAGAATAGATTTTTCACAAATATAAAAAGACGCTCGCAATTTTTACAAAAACAGGACCCTGTGAAAAAAGTCTGTACAAACCCCTGTTTTATTGGAATAGAATCAACTGATAATGAAAATTAGATAATTCTTTAAAAGTGCCTACTTTGTAAATGGGTATATTAAGAAAAGAAAGTAAGGAAGAAGCATGATAAAAATAGAAGCATTAATTTCGCTAATTAGGAAATTAACTTAAAACTTTTAAATTCTCTAAAAGTGCCTACTTTGTAAATGGGCATATTAAGAGAAGAAAGAAAGTAAGAAGCATGATAAAAATGGAAGCATTAATTTCGCTAATTAGGAAATTAACTTAAAACTTTTAAATTCTCTAAAAGTGCCTACTTTGTAAATGGGCATATTAAAAGAAGAAAGAAAGGAAGAAGCATGATAAAAATAGAAGCATTAATTTCGCTAATTAGGAAATTAACTTAAAACTTTTAAATTCTCTAAAAGTGCCTACTTTGTAAATGGGCATATTAAGAGAAGAAGGAAAGGAAGAAGCATGATAAAAATGGAAGCATTAATTTCGCTAATTAGGAAATTAACTTAAAACTTTTAAATTCTCTAAAAGTGCCTACTTTGTAAATGGGCATATTAAGAGAAGAAGGAAAGGAAGAAGCATGATAAAAATGAAAGCATTAATTTCGCTAATTAGGAAATTAACTTAAAACTTTTAAATTCTCTAAAAGTGCCTACTTTGTAAATGGGCATATTAAGAGAAGAAGGAAAGGAAGAAGCATGATAAAAATGAAAGCATTAATTTCGCTAATTAGGAAATTAACTTAAAACTTTTAAATTCTCTAAAAGTGCCTACTTTGTAAATGGGCATATTTATAAGAAAAGAAAGAAGCATGATAAAAATGAAAGCATTAATTTCGCTAATTAGGAAATTAACTTAAAACTTTTAAATTCTCTAAAAGTGCCTACTTTGTAAATGGGCATATTAAAAGAAGAAAGAAAGGAAGAAGCATGATAAAAATAGAAGCATTAATTTCGCTAATTAGGAAATTAACTTGCTGATGGAGTGAAATGAGTCCATTGAAAAACCACTCGTGTCGGCTATTTTTTTACCGACCACAAAATGAACTTCCCCGATGAGATGAACCAACAGCTGGGGATGCCCTCCCCCGATGAAACGCGTGACAGACGACCCTACGAAGGGGGGGGGGGGTCGACCCCCTTTTTATACCCGCAGGCGTGGGAATCTCGGATCCTAGCCTCCCTATTGTCGCTCTGAGATGCATCGCTATTTTGAGAGAACAGTTTGAAAGTCAGGTAGACAGACGGTGCTGTAGACACAATAAATAAATACAGCCAGAACAGATGCCGTCTGTTGCTTAGCAACGGAATTAGAAAGCGGCAGCAGGTATCCCAGGAAAGTTGTAAGAAGAAGAAATTGAAACACGTTGTATATGAAGCATAGCTTCTGCACTGTACAGTATATGGACGAATCTCCGATTTGTTTAATATCCAACAGGGATATAAACGTAATACAGGGGTGTTTTCATTATCTTTGCTGTTAAAAATGAATCAATATTAGCAAATGTAGTAAAGGGGTTCGTGGGACTCTCCCCATTCATATAAACTTTTTTTTAAAGACACATTAATACCAAGCTACCCTAATTTAAAATAAAACAAATTGTCTTATTTAATAACAGAAACTTTGTGATTAAGTAAAGCAATTTGTTTCTTGAAAATATTTTTTATAAGTGTATGATAAATTAGTTTTCACAAAGAATAAAATAAAAAATAGTCGCTGGGACGTACGGTGTTCCAACCCGAACCCAATAATCAAAAGGTTAATAACTTCTAAAGGATAGCAGATATAATTTTGAAATTTCAGATAAACATGGAAGATGTTTATAGCTACTATTTGGAACATACATACAGAAATTTCAGTACTTTGAACATTTTTAGGAAAAAGAGTTTCCAATAATAAAACTCTGAAATAATACAAAACCGGTATTTTCTCTATTGAGATGGCCTGTTTGGTACCATTCTTTTGAAATAGTAATATTAGCCTAGCCTTAATCTGTCATGAAATAAGGTGGTAGTTATCAAGCAATCTGAAAAATAATAATTTAAAAAAAAAAAAAAAACTGTCCAACAGACAGAACTGTACAGAAAAAGAAGAAAGGGGTAATTTTTAAATCTCAGTTAACTTTAAGCAGTTTTCCTTAATAAATTTAATAATCACTAAAAATAACGCCAACAGCAATAGTTTACATTATTTTTTAATGTATTTGTTATACGCCCCCTTTTTTATTAAAAAAAAGGGCGTGGTCCCAATAACTGAAACTGTCTCTCCATTTAAATCTACTCCCACCGTTTCGAGAGAGAAAAGCATCCATCCAGGCAAATTTACTGATGCAGAAAGATCACGCTTGACAAAGAAAGAAAATAAAAATCACTTGCATGTGTAGAACGCAGGTGAAGGAGGGGTTTGATAAGATTAGATGCTCCAAGTTCATGTTCGGAATTGCCCAAGTCCAGTTGCGACAAGGTTTCAAGCGAAGTCACACTTCATTTGAAAACGGATGGATTCGAAAACCGAACGCAGTATATATAAAAAGTTGCGTGCGATAGAACGGAATTAGGAATTGCAGATGACACATGGTGACCGGTTAAATGCCAAGTTCAACGAATCGCGTGAAAGTGAGGTGAGAATTTTAATTGAAGGGATAAAACAGTATAATTAATCACCATTAACCCCTTGGGTTCATTTGACGACTGAGACTCGTCATCAATATTGTCCACGGATTTTATTTTTTTAATTCAGAAATTTCGAATTTACACCAGAAAATTCACACAGTACTTCTCGCATCTTTTTAATCAGGGAATATCTGTCAACAAATACAGAAAAAACACTATTCCAAATTTCTGGTAACACTGTTCTATGTTTTTTTTTTTTTTTCAACATAAATCCATAACCAAAGGGTTAATCTTTCGTAACTTAGAACTAATATTAAACTCCCTCCCTCTCTACTCAGGTTTAGAACTTATAACACATGCATACGGATTAAGAAAAGAGTAAAATAAAAATCACTTGCATGTGTAATCAGAGCCGTCCTTAGCGAGGACGACTTAAAGCGAGGCCCGGTGCAGGGATTTTGCGAGGCCCTTTCCTTCCAGATTCTTAACATAATCTTATCTATACCATCAATAAAAAAGAATGGTTTTCACCTATATACTGTAACCCGGGGAGCCCGGGTTCGATCCTCTAGCTACTATAAAGAAGTAGCATTTGTTTGTGTGTTTTGTAGAGATAATTTCTGGAACTACTAAACCAATTTCAAAAGTAATGGTGGCAAATTGATGGTGAACGTTCCTCTTCCAACATAGGCTATATTTTATGTCAAGACCACTATCTTTTCTTAACTAAAATCATAAATTTATATTAGAGATTTTCTATTATACCTTCTTCTTTTTATTAAAGAAAACATATTTTGCGTCCGGGTGCGAGGCCTCTTTAGGCGCGAGGCCCTGTGCGGTCGCACCTGTCGCACACCCCTAAGGACGGCTCTGTGTGTAATAGAACACAGGTGAAGGAGAGGTTTGATAAAATTAGATGCTCATTCATGTACGGAATTGCCGAAGTCCAGCTGCGACAGGCTTTCAAGCGAAATTACACTTCATTTGAAAAGGATGGATTCGAAAACCGAACGTAGTATAAAAAAATCCCTGACGGCTCGGCCTACAGGCACAGGTAGATTTCGAAGACGCAGAACGTGGGGCGCCTGTTTGTCGGGAATTGCGGAAGAAATGACCTTTTTCCGATGATGCTGCAGTTAGAACCGCCTACTTCGAAACCAAACTTGTTTGCAGGCAAAGCCAGCAAGGATTTTTTTTTTTTGCTATAAGAGAATGGTCCTATAAAAAACATGTCAATATAAAAATTTTAGACAATATTAAGTGGATTTATAACAAATTTAAGCGGATTTGAAATCTTGGGTATTGACGAAGTTATGAATTTTTTTCTTCTAAAACCCCCCTTCCCCCCCCCCCCTTAAGGTAATTTTTAATTATATCAAAAATCTGTCATACATAAATTTTCGGCCCTTCTCCTAGAAGTAATAATAACTTCAAACGGATTCGATACGTATCATAATTAAGAAATTATGGGTTTTTTTCTGTTTTCACAAAAAGTCCCCCCCATTCCCCCCCCCCCCCTGGTTCGATTTTGCCCATTAACGAACTTGACCGAGATTTTAGATTTTATGCCCCTTGATTTTATGTATAAGTTTCGAAAAGATGCGGGAGTTGGAACCGCCTACTTCGAAAAATAACTTGTTTGCAGGTGGAGCCGGCAGGGATTTTTTTGTTTTTAATTTTTTTTTTGCTATAACGGTTAGTCCTATAAAAAACTTGTCAATATAAAAGTTTTATAATAAATTTAAGCGGATTTCCAATCTTGGGAATTGACGAAGTTATGAATTTTTTTCTTCTAAAACCCCCTTTCCCTCCCCCCCTTAAGGCAATTTTTAATTATATCAAAAATCTGACATACATAAGTTTTTGGCCCTGTTCCTAGAAGTAATAATAACTCCAAACGGATTCGATACGTATCATAATTAAGAAATTATGGGTTTCTTTCTGTTTTCACAAAAAGTCCCCCCATTCCCCCCCCCCCTGGTTCGATTTTGCCCATTAACGAACTTGACCGAGATTTTATGCCCCTTGATTTTATGTATCAGTTTCGAAAAGATGCGGGAGTTGGAACCGCCTACTTCGAAAAATAACTTGTTTGCAGGCGGAGCCGGCAGGGATTTTTTTTGTTTTTAATTTTTTTTTGCTATAACGGTTGGTCCTATAAAAAACTTGTCAATATAAAAGTTTTAGATAATACTAAGAGGATTAATAATAAATTTACGCGGATTTGATATCTTTTGAATTGACGAAGCTATGATTTTTTTTCTTCTAAAACCCCCCTTTCCTCCCCCCCTTGAGGCCATTTTTAATTATATCAAAAATCTGTCATACATAAATTTTCGGCCCTTCTGCTAGAAGTAATAATAACTTTAAACGGATTCGATACGTATCATAATAAAGAAATTATGAGGATTTTTCTGTTTTCACAAAAAGCCCCCCCATTTCCACCCCCTTGGTTCGATTTTGCCCATTAACGAACTTGACCGAGATTTTATGACCCTTGATTTTATGTATCAGTTTGGAAGAGATTTATGCAGAATTTTTCCAGTTATCGTGGTCAGAAAAAAGTGACATGGATAGATAGATAGATAGATAGATAGATAGATATATAAACTTTTGAACTGGGGGTGGTTTTGGGTTCTGGGAGTCATGATCGGCGTAGATCTGCAAAAATTTTTCAAAATTTCCAACTTAGGTGAGAATGTAATAGGTAGTATTTCTTACGAAATCTACCTAAAAGCCGAATTCAAAAAAATCCCTGACGGCTCGGCCTACAGGCAAAGGTAGATTTCGAAGACGCAGAACGTGGGGAGCCTGTTTGTCGGGAATTGCGGAAGAAATGACCTTTTTGCGATGATGCTGCAGTTGGAACCGCCTACTTCGAAACGAAACTTGTTTGCAGGCGGAGCCAGTAAGGATTTTTTTTTTTTTTTTTTTTTTTTTTTTTTGGCTATTAGAGTTGATCCTATAAAAAACATGTCAATATAAAAGTTTTAGATAATATTAAGAGGATTTATAATATATTTAAGCGGATTTGAAATATTGAGAATTGACGAAGTTATGAATTTTTTTCTTCTAAAACCCCCCTTCCCTCCCCCCCTTAAGGCAATTTTTAATTATATCAAAAATCTGTCATACATAAGTTTTTGGCACTGTTCCTAGAAGTAATAATAACTTCAAACGGATTCGATACGTATAATAATAAAGAAATTATGAGGATTTTTCTGTTTTCACAAAAAGCCCCCCCCCCCCCCCCTGGTTCGATTTTGCCCATTAACGAACTTGACCGAGATTTTATGACCCTTGATTTTATGTATCAGTTTCGAAAAGATGCGGGAGTTGGAACCGCCTACTTCGAAAAATAACTTGTTTGCAGGCGGAGCCGGCAGGGATTTGTTTTGTTTTTATTTTTTTTTTTTTTTTTTTGCTATAACGGTTGGTCCTATAAAAAACATGTCAATATAAAAGTTTTAGATAATACTAAGAGGATTAATAATAAATTTACGCGGATTTGATATCTTGTGAATTGACGAAGCTATGATTTTTTTTCTTCTAAAACCCCCCTTTTTCCCCCCCTTGGGGCCATTTTTAATTATATCAAAAATCTGTCATACATACATTTTCGGCCCTTTTCCTAGAAGTAATAATAACTTTAAACGGATTCGATACGTATAATAATAAAGAAATTATGAGGATTTATCTGTTTTCACAAAAAGCCCCCTCATTTCCCCCCCCTTGGTTCGATTTTGCCCATTAACGAACTTGACCGAGATTTTATGACCCTTGATTTTATGTATCAGTTTGGAAGAGATTTATGCATAATTTTTCCAGTTATCGTGGTCAGAAAAAAGTGACATAGATAGATATAGATAGATAGATAGATAGATAGATAGATAGATAGATAGATAGATAAACTTTTGAACTCGGGGGTGGTTTTGGGTTCTGGGAGTCATGATCGGCGTAGATCTGCAAAAATTTTTCAAAATTTCCAACTTAGGTGAGAATGTAATAGGTAGTATTTCTTACGAAATCTACCTAAAAGCTGAGTGAAGAAAATTGAATTAGGAATAGTTCATTGCAGATGAAACATGGTACTTGTTAAATACCAAGTTCAACGAATCGCATTGGGGGAGAATCCGTTAGGAGAATTTGCTCAAAACGCGAAACTTTCTGACACAATTTCAAACTTATTTTTAAACGTAAAGGCATAAAATTGGCAGGCCTGACTATGGAAGCGATTTGGAATCGAAATGAGTTTCCCCTTTTGAAATAAATTACTTATCGAGCTATAAGCGATTCCTGTCACGTGATAACGCGTTTTTCCCCTTGCTGGCGTCGGCGCGGCGAGAATTTGGTTGAAAACGTCGACTTTCACAGTACTTTCTGGAAGATCTTCTGCTTTAACCAAAAAATAGAAAACGTGTTTCGATTACATAGTTTCTGTATAACAACATCTGCCAATTTCATCCGTTTTCGAATAAAAATGAATTAAAAATATGTTATAAAGTAGCCGGTTTGGATTTGAGAACAGCTTTAATTTTTGGTAACTTAGAACTAATATTAAACTCCCCCACTCCCCTCGCTCAGGTTTAAAATTTATAACACAGGCATATACGGACTAAGCAAAGATTAAAATAAAAATCAGTTTGCATGTGTCAGAATGCAGGTGAAGGAGGTGTTTTGATAAGATTAGATGTTCCAGATTCATGTTCGGAATTTCCGAAATCCAAGATACGACATAGGGTTTCAAGCGAAGTCACACTTCAGTGGAAAAATGTGGATTAGTTTAAGGCAAAGGCAAAAAAATAGTTTAATTTAAAACATGACCACAACTTAAAACGCTCTTCCAGCAATTATTGTTCTTAAACAATACCAGTGGCGCAGCCAGGGTAAGGGTTTAGAGGCACTGGATACAACTTTTTTCTAAGAGTTTTTCTTCAGTTTATTTAATAGAAAAAATTCAGGAACTGAATAAGGCGAAAAGTTTACGATACTAAAATACTGGTACATTGAACCTGGCTGCGCTACTGGACAATACGGAATTCTTTTGAATGTCCCTGGTAAAGGAGCGACGAATGCTATGAACACCATGTTCTATAGTAAGTCTCTTATAGTGCAACTCAGTGGTATATATCAATTTAAGTATGTTTGAAATAGTGTAACTTCATTAAAATTCACTTCAAACGATTTTTCCCCATCAACTGTAATGTAATGGGAATTCTTTTGAGTGTCTCTAATAAATGAACTATAAATACTACACACTTGATTTTAAATACCAAACATGCCATAATAAACCTCATTCACATATATCAATTGAATAAAGGTGAATATTACGTCTGATAAAAAATTATATAAAGAATTAAACCCTAAAGTCAGGCAATTTAATATGCATTAAAAACAATTAATACAGTGTAGACGTTTCGTACCAATATTAATCCTTTCTCAGTACGATAAAAAAGTTAAAGTCATGTAAGAAATCCCATCTGACATGATTATAACGTTTTTTATTCTACCAAGGAGGGACTAATATTGCTCCGAAATGTCGACAATATATTGTTTTTAATGTACATTAGTTAAATTCCCTGACTATGGGTTTAATTCTTTATATATAAATTGCATGACAATCTGAATATATTTACGCGAGTTAGAGCACGTAGAGACAGATGGCAGACAGACAGACCGAATTCACAAACACTTTTCAACTATGTTGGAAAGTGTTAAAAAGCTGCTTGGGCAAATTGGATTAGAAATACAATGGCCTCTCAGTCATACGGCAGTAATTTTTTAGTACCACTATTGTACCACTACATATTCCCGATATATTTTCTGCGATTAAATATGTAGAAAATTAGTAGTCAGAGGAATAGCGGTACTAAAAAAAAAAAATTACCATACAAAGCGTATATGTGAGAGGTCACTGTATCTTACTGTAGGTGAAACAATGTAACCAATGATGCTAGTTAGATACCGTGAAGTTCAACGGATCGCGTGAAAGTGAGGAGAGAATTTTAATTAAGCTAATAAAACGGTATAATTTGTCGTCATCAATCGTCCGTAACTTACATCTAATATTAAACTCCCTCTTGAAGAAGCTGTACGGTTTAGAATGTACATATACTGGCTAAGCAAGCAGTAAAATATATATACATGTATATATTGCGTGTATAGAACGCAGCTGAAGGAGGGGTTTGAAGATTAGATGTTCCAGGTTCATGCTCGGAAGCAATAAAGTCCATGTGTGACAAAGTTTCAACGAAGTCACACTTCATTTGGAAAAGGATGAATTCACTGTGAAAAAAGCTGCGTGGGAAAATTAATTGGACTAGAAATAGTTTATTGAAAATAAAACATGGTAACTTACCGGTGCTACTTAGATACCGTGAAGTTCAACGAATCGGGTGAAAGTGAGGAGAGAATTTTAATTATAAAACGGAATAATTTATTATCACCAATCGGCTGTATAACTTACGGAGCAGCTAATGTTATAAACTCAGATTGCGGAACGCACACAGAATGGATAAGTAAAGAGCAAAATAAGAATGAGTTGCGTGTAGAGTCCTCCGTTGGGGCGGGTAACCCGATTCTACAAACTATTCGGGTCGGGTTGACGCTAATTTTTTTTTCGTCGTGGGTCGGGTCGACTTTAAATGTTTCGGTTTCGGGTTAGGTTTTGACTCTTCCGGATCGGATTAACCCGATTTTTCAAAAGAATGTCCTAAATATTTTTGAAAAAAAAAAAAAACTATATATTTCAATATGAGTGTATATGTGTGTTATTTTATTTATTTTTGTATTTTTTTTTTTTTTTTTTTTTTTACCAAAAAAAAAAAAAAAAAAAAAATTGACATTAGATATATAATTGTACATTATTTTTCCAAATTTGTATTACAATGTGGATTAATTTTCCTTGACTTTGGGTTCGGGTTTGAATATTTCGGGTTCGGGTTGCTTTTGGGATTGACGAAATTTTTTTGTCGGGTTCGGTGATTCGGGTCGAGTTCAAGCCGATCCGTGCAAGATTCTAGTTGCGTGAGGGTTCCGATTACCACAAAGGCAAACTTACACCAGTATTTTAGCACACAAAATTTCGGCTTAATTAAATGCAAAATTTCTGCGTTAAATCGAAAATTTCTCTTATAAAATACTGGTGGGAGTTTGACCCTGCGGTAATCAGGCTCTGATTGCCTATGTGTAATGCAGGTGAAGGAAGGATTTCATAAGATCAGAATGCGGTTTTCTACGTTTATGTATAAAATTTCCGATGACCAGTTGCGATAGAGTTTCAGTCACACTTATGTATTGAAGTCACATTTGAAAAAGGATGGATTCTAAAATCAAACTCAGTATAAACAGAACAAAAAATCATGCGTCAACAGGGCCCGCTTAAGACTCAGAAGTAGTGGAAGCCCGAATTCACACAGGAGCCCCCCCCCCCCCCCCTATTACTCTGCGAATTGCTTTGTCATTTACTAAATTCATTTTTTGTATGTTTTAACAATTTCATATTTTACCATCAAAATTTTAAGTAAACAACACTTTTAATATTAAACTAAAACTAATTACCTATATACATATGAAAATTTATTTTATTATATACATAATTATACATAACTAATTAATTTTGTAAATGTATTAACAAACGTGGAACTACAGTTGCGAATATTTGAACTTCAAAATATCTTTTATGCTTTACAAATTGCAGCTTTTTTAAGAACAGTTCAGGGACAACAAATATTGGACATAAATTTACGCTTAATTGCAACACAATTTTTCTTCTCCTTTTACTTTTATTTTATGAACAGAAATTTGATATCAGTGAATGCTAATTACTTTCCCCAAAATTTAAATAACTTATTTTCCATATTTTCAATATTTTATATTATTTCTTCACTCTTTATGAATATAAACTATAATGATTAAATTTTCTGATATTTTAGCACATTTTACAGTATCAAACACTTGGAATTAAAATATAAGACATATGAAAAAAGAAAATAAGTTACATGTAATCACTGTTTTTATACTTTTCATTACATTAATAGGGGAAAAAATATAGAGAGTAAATATGCCAGAGATCGGAGGAAGAATGGGTTTCATAGTTTAGATGAAAGTTTAAGGGGGAAAAAATGCATTTTCTACCCTGATTGAAATTTTTTTTCTAAAAATTAGTTTTGAAAAGTAAATTTTGGGCTCCTTTGTCTTTTAGTGGGTAAGTACGGGCTTCACGGGCCTATTCGGTAAACAGGCCCTGTGCGTCAAGCATGAAACACTTTCTAATACATGCAGAAAATTATCGTTTTCAAGTAAAAATGATTTTTACCTAATGATTTATGTTCTGTACATTAGACGACATGTTTTGTAACCCTGGAAGCCCGGGATGGATCCCCTGGCTTTAATAATGAAACAACTATAATTTGTCATCACCAATCGTCCGTAACATAGAATTAATATTACACTACGCTCTCAGGTTTAGAACACATTAGTTGAGTTGCATGTAACGCAGGTGAAAGTGTGGTTTCCCTGATTAGATAGATGCATTAGGTTCCCAGGTTCAGGTTCAGAATAGCCGAAGTCCAGCTGTGACAGTATTTCAATGAAGTCACACTTGATTTGAAAATGGATGTATTCTATAATTAACAGTGTGTGGGAAAATTGGACTAAAAGAGTTTTTTGTAGATAAAATATGGTGACCAGTTCTGGTTAGTTACACAGCGTGAAGTTCAACGAATCGTGTGAAAGTGGGGAGAATTTGTAATTAAACGAAGATATCGGTATAATTTGTCATCATCAATCCAGAAGTAATATTAACGACCTCCCCACACCCTTCTCTCATATTTAGAACACATTAGTTGTGTGTGTGTGTAACGCAGATGAAAGAGCGGTTTCGATGATTAAATGTTTTAGGTTTCAGGTTCATCTTCAGAATTTTATAGTTGTGACAGGATTTCTAATGTTGATTTGAAAGAGGATAAATTCTAAAATTAAACCCGGTGTAAAAGCAGCGTGAGAAAATAGGACTAAAACTAGTTGTAGATAAAATATAGTGACCGATTCTGGTAAGTTAGACAGCGTAAAGTTCAAGGAATCCGTATCAATCGTCCGTAAATTACACCTGGTATTTAATCCCATCTTAAGGCTGTTCTCAAATCCAAACTGAATACTTTCTAATACATTTTTTTTTTCTAAATCGCATGAAATTGGCAGGAATTACTCTTATTCAGAAACTATGCAATAGAACAGTTTTTTCTTCCATTTTTCGGAAAAGGCAGATAATTTTTCAGGGAAGGTGGGCTTCTTGAACCCAATTTCAAAGCGCGATAGCGCAAAGAAAATACATATAAATTGCTGCTCATGAGACAATTAGTAGCTTAGAACCCAAGATGTGATTTATTTATCGGAAAATTAATATTTTGATTACAGGGTTCGGACACCGTACGTCCCAGCGACATTTTTTCAATTTTATTCGTACCATTTTTTTTTTTTTTTTTTTTTTTTTTTTTTTAAACACAGGAATAAATTTGCCAAGGAATATCTAATACGAAGAAGAAAAATTTTTGTAAATTGTGATATGATTGAATATAAAATTAGTCGCCAGTCTTGGCTTGAATCAAAAGACTAAATAATTGTTCGATCCCAAACCACTTCAATATCTATATGCCTGCAAGTATCATGCTTTTGCGATTTAAGATAAATCCGTAAATGTGCCAATAAGTTTCGAGTTGCTAATCGTTGTCGGTAAAGCATTCTTTTATTTAAGATAATTTATCTTGAAACAATTTAAAAATATTATTCATAACTTTCTACTGTGTACTTTCGGCATCGGCTCGGCATCTGATGATACAAAATGTTTCGGTCTTCGAAAAAAGAGCCTGCACACATCTCTAATACTGGCTAAGCAATGAGTAAAATATCAGTTGCGTGTTTACCACTCTTATCTCAAAGCTTAAAATAAAATACACGCATACTGGCTTAATAAGGGAATTTTCACAATCATCCGAGATCTGCTTCTGTATGAACACGAAATTTAAAGTTTGATCAGGTTCCATATAATCCACAAAAGTTAGTCACTGATTCATCTTTCAACAGACATACAATGCATCAAGCTTTTATTTCAGAACTACCCAGTAAATTCTGAGGGAAATATAAAAATGGCGATTTTTAAGATAAATCCATAAATGTGCCAAAAAGTTTCGAGTTGTTAATCGTTGATGGGAAAACATTCTTTTATTTAAGATAATTAATCTTGAAACGATTTTAAAATATTATTAACAACTTTCTATAGCGTGCTTTCGGCATCGGGCTCGACATCGGGTGATACAAAATGTTTCGAGCTCGGATTTCGAATCGTCGAACTCGGACTCCAAAAAAGAGCCTGAATCTCTAATACTGGCTAAGCAATGAGTAAAATTATCAGTTGCGTGTTTACCACTCTTATCTCAAAGCTTAAAATAAAATACACGCATACTGGCTTAATAAGGGAATTTTCACAATCATCCGAGATCTGCTTCTGTATGAACACGAAATTTAATGTTTGATCAGGTTCCATATAATCCACAAAAGTTAGTCACTGATTCATCTTTCAACAGACATACAATGCATCAAGCTTTTATTTCAGAACTACCCAGTAAATTCTGAGGGAAATATAAAAATGGCGATTTTTAAGATAAATCCATAAATGTGCCAAAAAGTTTCGAGTTGTTAATCGTTGATGGGAAAACATTCTTTTATTTAAGATAATTAATCTTGAAACGATTTTAAAATATTATTAACAACTTTCTATAGCGTGCTTTCGGCATCGGGCTCGACATCGGGTGATACAAAATGTTTCGAGCTCGGATTTCGAATCGTCGAACTCGGACTCCAAAAAAGAGCCTGAATCTCTAATACTGGCTAAGCAATGAGTAAAATATTAGTTGCGTGTTTACCACTCTTATCTCAAAGCTTAAAATAAAATACACGCATACTGGCTTAATAAGGGAATTTTCACAATCATCCGAGATCTGCTTCTGTATGAACACGAAATTTAATGTTTGATCAGGTTCCATATAATCCACAAAAGTTAGTCACTGATTCATCTTTCAACAGACATACAATGCATCAAGCTTTTATTTCAGAACTACCCAGTAAATTCTGAGGGAAATATAAAAATGGCGATTTTTAAGATAAATCCATAAATGTGCCAAAAAGTTTCGAGTTGTTAATCGTTGATGGGAAAACATTCTTTTATTTAAGATAATTAATCTTGAAACGATTTTAAAATATTATTAACAACTTTCTATAGCGTGCTTTCGGCATCGGGCTCGACATCGGGTGATACAAAATGTTTCGAGCTCGGATTTCGAATCGTCGAACTCGGACTCCAAAAAAGAGCCTGAATCTCTAATACTGGCTAAGCAATGAGTAAAATATTAGTTGCGTGTTTACCACTCTTATCTCAAAGCTTAAAATAAAATACATGACTGGCTTAATAAGGGAATTTTCACAATCATCCGAGATCTGCTTCTGTATGAACACGAAATTTAAAGTTTGATCAGGTTCCATATAATCCACAAAAATTAGTCACTGATTCATCTTTCAACAGACATACAATGCATCAAGCTTTTATTTCAGAACTAGCCAGTAAATTCTGAGGGAAAGATAAAAATGGTTTCTCGAAATTCAGTAAGTTAAGGATATATGTTAAGGACAGGAATAATTTTCACGCGCTACTGAGCACTAGATAACATTTCCATCTTCTTTATTATCGTCAAAATAAATAAATAATGATGGCGATAGATACAGAACATCGGACAATGGGGCACGGTCACTCAGAAAAAGTAATATATATATATAACGAGATTAGGCAAGTTAAGAACTGCATAGTGAGACAGATACACAGGGGTATGCTATTAATATTGGTAATTTTGTCATCAGTTAATGAATAAAAGCAATTGAACAATGGAATTAAGTAAATAAAGTGCTGGGATACAAGAAAACCCACGGGCATTAATATCCCCTTATTAATTCATTATTGACACAAATGTCTACATGTAATTTTTGTACTAGCCACAAAATATTTGTACATGATATTGCCATATTTATCAAGAATCAATACAACAAATTACCATGACAATACTATTCCCTTAACAATAAATTATTTTATAAGTGAATAAATGCATTGGGTTGTCCGAAAAGTTCGTGCCTGTTGGGAAAATCAATTCGTACAGGAAAATTCTGTCCGTTAATTATTAGACAAACAGTGAAACAGTTTATCGTTTCAAGGGGATGCCCAGTTGAAAACAACTCCACTCCCTGTATATGAGTAATAGTTATACATCATGAGAGAGTTATTTAAAAAAAATAGCAAAAAGTGCAAATTTAAGGAGGCTAGCATATACTAGGAAAAGCAAAAAATGCTTTGGGACAGCAAAATATTGGACGATCACTTTCAACAGCCAATCCTAAATTAGAGTCTAAGCAGTAATTATTAGACATTAGATATCGGAATCAATGTATAATAATTAAATGATAGAATTTTCCGGTACGAATTGATTTTCCCAACCGGCACGAACTTTCCAGACAACCCAATACTTTTCGCTCTATATTCACAAACTGTTTATGCAAAAACTTTTAATTTGTCATTTTTGAATAGAAGATCGTATTAAAGTTTTCTTAACTTAATATTTCCATGAATGCTTTCATGAGTGTTCATATTTTATTCCACAATATTTTTGTAATGTATTTTATAATTTGTCAGGTTTGAATAGAAGAAAATAATACAACAAAATGTAACTAATGGTTAACCCTCCTAGTACCAGGTTTTAAATTTCGACGAGCGTTCTAAGTTTTGCATGATTTAAACCAGAAATTTAATTCTATTAAATTTGGCTTTTTTCCTATGAAGTGTCTATTTAATTTTATTTATTAAGTTTAAATTGTGATTTTTTTTTCAGGCTCAAAATATAAAAATCTTCAAAATAAAAATAATGGAGTCAATAAAGACTCCAATGGTAGTAGGAGGGTTAAGGAAAGACACACTTGTAAGAAAAAAAAAAACAGCAAAAATTGCTGTTTATGCACCAAAATTGCCCTTTTTTTTCAGTAAAATTTAGCGTCGTTGCAGTAAAATTAGCATGGTTGTATTATTTTTTTCTGTAAAATTTCAAAAATAAATATATTTAAGGTATATTTTGCTGTCAATTTACAGCAAAAAATGTTGTCAATTTGAGTGCATAAATTTACAGCAAATGTTGCTGTAATTTGCTTCCCTTTTTTCTTACATTGTACCCTTAACAATTAGTTATTTACTTAATATGTTCTGTATGTTTTTTTGGGGGGAAAAAAAGAAAAAAAAAGTTATTTTCGAGAATTAATGAGAGACTATATAATTACTAACAGTCAATTGAAATTACTTTGTTATAGTGCAGTATTTATTTTAATACTGAAAGTAGAATGCTATACTATAAATTCTTCATAATAGCAGACTTAATGAGAAAGCGTGGCAGATGGCTTGTAACCCAAAACGTTTCGGCTATAGGGAGAGGGTACCATTTAAAGTTAATCAATTACATCTCAAGTTGATTCAAATAAATAAAAGGTGATATATTTTGATAATATTTTACTTTCTGTAGTTGAGAATTTATTCGTGAAAAACAGAAAAGAAATCGTGGTGTTAATACCAGATTCATATTTGTGTTTTGTAAAGCAAAATGTTCAATATTTAGCATAATAGTGCCTACAAGTCGCCTATATTGCTGTCATTTAATCCATCTAATTGTTTCAGGTATAAAACAAGGCTCAACAGGTGTCGAGTCAGGCAAAATTTAAGGCTCTATTTAGGGCCTCTTCACTAATCCATTTAATAAAAAATACCCCTTTACAAAATTCCTCCTAAATAAATTTCGCAAAAATATTTTTTTTTTTTTTTTCACAAAATGGGCACACGCACACACACACAAAAAAAAAAAAAAAAAAAAAAAAACCGCATCGATTTCTGCTTAAATTGCACAGGTGAATTTATTGTTTAATTAATGCACATTTTAATAATCACATTTATTGTCGTGTTATCCATCCTATACGATACAAAATGCAGTGTAGAGTTAAACATGCTTACTGAAATATTAATTACAACTTACAGAATATTGTATAAGTTGGATACGAGCACAAAAGTCTGCACAAAAAAAATCAACGCAAAACAAAAGTAGGGGGCGGAGCTTAAACATTTAAGGACGCTCTCAGTTAATAATACGGCTCACAAAAATGTATCGAGTCGCCTCCAATCTTAGACAATATGTTTTAAGTGTTGACATCATTATACAAACATGAAGCATCAAATTGGCTGCCAACGACAGAATTCTCGCCGCATCAGTGCCAGAACATTCGACAATCTTTTTTAATTTCTTCGAGGCGCGAAACATTTTTTTTTTTTTTTTGTTCCTTTTTATTTATTTATTTTTTTCTGGATGAGTTCCAAAAGCTCGTGCTCGGAATAACAATTGGTGTAAAGCGAGACATCTAAACTCCAGCACAGCATGCAGAGATCTATCCAGGCACTCGTTCCCACACGTCCAATTTTTTTGGTGAACGCATTTGCATACTCCTACAGTCTAAATGAGTTCCAGTTCCATTCACAGAGAGAGGGAGAAATGACTGAATCGAGAGAGAGTTGCCTCTACAGTGTTTGGCGGGAAAAGCAGACTGCGTGGGGGAATGATGCTCTAATCTAATAATGAAGGTCGGGTGGTGTTGTGTATCAATTTAGCTGTGTCTCTTTGTAACCTTTGCGTATATCTATTGCAAGCATTGAAAATTGTTGTATGTAAACGTATTGGATGGTATATGATGCATGTAAGTACATAATATGCATGTAAGTATGTAAGATGGATGGAGGATGGATGCAAGTGCAAGCCAGTGACGTAGTCTCGGGGATGCTGCATCATGTTACTACCAATATTATTATATACTACATTTGACCCCATTTAATCGTTGAACGTTATACGATTACAGAAGGCCAAATTTAGTATATAATAATATTGATAATTCAGTTACGCCACTGATGCAAGCAATAATGTAGCCAGGTCCTTTCTTGCAAATAGTGTGACGGTGAGATACAAAATAAGCAGAATGTAAATCATTTTCTCTGGTACATAATATATAAAAAGTAAGTAATTCTTAAGGGACATACATATTTAATTCAACTATATTAACTTTGGATTAATTAATGTTTGTAGAACAATGCTACATTTAGAAACATATCTGTTTAATATAATTTATCAACAAAATAAATTCTGTTTTTATTTTAAAGTTAAATTTAGGCCACTCTATCAAAAGAAAATTAGGCAGATTTGGGCAAATTTATAATTGCAATTATCTGCAATGTAATTACAATGTAATTGTATGTAATTAATTATAGTTACAATTACATGCCGTAAAAAATTCTTGCAGCACTGTAGCCGAAACCGCCCCACATCCCATTATCTGACGAAATTTCTATGCTTGAATGTGTGTAACTATAATCAATTACATACAATTAAATTGCAATTACATTGCAGATAATTGCAATTACACATTTGCCCAACTCTGTAATAAGGTATATTTCGTTCCTAGGTAAAATTTTATTGACTTCAGGTTGTTCTCAAATAAAAATAACACCCTTTTTTTACCACAATCGCGAAATAATTGAATTGTTCTCCATTCACAGAGCGAAAGAAATAAATGGCTGAATTGAGCAAGAGTTGCCTCTACTGTGTTTGGCGGGAAAACTAGACTGCGTTGTGGATGGGGAATGATGCTATGATAATGATGATCAGATGGCGTTGTGGATTTCTAAGTAACCTTTGTGTATATCTATTGCAGGTGTTGAAAATTGTTGTATGTAAGTGTGTATGATATAACGTGTTTAAATTACAAATTTTCTGAATAAGAGCCATTGCCAATTTCATGCGTTTCTGAACAAAAATGAATTAAAAAATGTGTCATAAATAACCTGCTTGGATTTGAGAACAGCCTTAAGCGACATACGGTACAGATTTAATTCAACTATATTAACTTTGGATTAATTAATAATGTTTGTAAAACAATGCTACATTTAGAAACGTACTTCTCTAGTTTATTAGCAAAAAAAATTCTATTCTTGTTTATTATTATTATTATTATTATTATTATTATTATTATGTTTAGGCCGCTCTTTCAAAAAGAAACAAATTATTTTTCGTTTATTAGAAGAAAAAAAATTGAATTTTCAAATAAAAAAGTACTTTTTTTTTACCACAATCGTGAAATAATTTTTATCCGTAGATACATTAAAAAAATAATAATAAATAAATAAATAAAAAATATCCGACAATTTTACCCAAATTACGAATAATTGAATAATTTTAGCTATCCCTTGAAGAACTGTATAAATGTGTTAAACACTACTAAAATTTAACTTTATTGCATTTGTTTTCAAATTTCAGCCAAGAGAACAATGGGTTCAATTCATTCTTTTCTTTTCGTTTATAGTTATCTCTTAAAATCGTCTATAATCAAAAGTATTCTTATCGGTGAATAAATAAATTGCGCGCACTCCTACATCGTCTAAATGAGTTCCATTCACAAAGCTAAAAAGACAAATGACTGAATTCAGCTACAGTTACTTCTAATGTGTTTGGCGGGAAAAGCAGACTGCGTGGGGAATGATGATCTAATAATAATGAAGGTCGGATGGTGTTGTGTATCAGATTAGCTGCATCTTTTTGTAACCTTTGTGTATATATCTATATCTACTGCATGTACTAAAAATTGTTGTATGCTTGTATGTAAGTGTATTGCATGGTATATGATGTACGTAAGTACACGATGTGGACGTAAGTATGTAAGATGGATGGATGATGGATGCAAGCAATAATGTTGCCAGATCCATTTTCGCAAATAGTGCGACGGGGAGATAAAATATCGGAACAAAACGGAATATTTAATTCACCAATATTAACTTTGGATTAACCCTTAATTGCATAGTGATGTAAATTTCCATCACTTTTTATTTAACTTTTAATAAATAAATCAACTTCTTCGCCACCACTATATTTATATAGAAATATTAATCCAGTAAATTCCATTGCTGAACAAAGTTAAAAATCTATTTTAAAATTTCTGGTGTCTAATATTTAATATATGTATAAAAAACACAATTGTGAAAGAAAAACTCATGCAAAGAAGGGTTAATTCATAATGTTTTCAGAACAATGCTACATTTAGAAATATACCTCTCTAGTAATTTAGCAAAAAAATTTCTATTCAAGTTTATTTATTTATTTATTTTCATCTTTCTTAACTTTTTGCGTTTTGTTTGAAATTTCAGCCACGAAAAAATTAGTTTAATTCATTCTTTCCTTTTATTTTATATGGGTTGCTCCCATATAAAATAGTTGGGAAAGTTCCTTCCGTTTGGGAACATAAATTCGTACCGGAAAATTCTGCCCGCCAATTATTACACATTATCTATCGGAATTAATGTCTAATAATTATTAAATGAAAGAATTTTCCTGTACGAACCAACTTTCACAAACGGAAAGAACTTCCCGAACAACCCAATAATTAAAAATCATCTCTAATAAAAATATATATACATATCGGTGGAAAAATAAATTGCGCACTTCTACAGTCTAAATAAGTTCCATTCACAGAGAGGAAGATATAAATGACAGAATTGAGCGAGAATTGCCTTTAATGTGTTTGGCGGGAAAAGTAGACAGCGTGGGGGAATGATGCTATATAATAATGAAGGTCGGTGTGTGTATCAGATTAGTTATGTTTCTTTGTAACAATAGCGTTATGTTTTCAAATCTTTTATTTTACTCGAAAACACGGTTTTGAATTAACTTTCTAACTTCGAAATGATATCCACTCGTATTATGTCCACAATATGTGAGGTGTTCAGATTTCAAATAAATAAATAGTTACTAATTTTCGTTAATTTTTCATTATAGCTCAGTTCTAAATTATTACTATCACTTCTATGAATTCGCCCTTCAAAGATTTTAAATGACAACACATAGTTTATCTGAAATTGCAATAAAATTTTTCTTGCATAGTTATCCTGGAGATTCTTCCGCATGTAAAAGACAACTGTACAGACAGTTAGTTCTCACATCCAAACGGGCTACTTTGTGACACAATTCTAGATTCATATTTGTTCGCAAACGCAACAAAATGGCAGATTATCTTATAAAGAAACTATGCAATCGAACAGTTTTTTTCTATTTTTCAATAAATACAGAAAATCTTTCAGAAGATGTTGTCAAAAGTTGCATTTTGAACCGAATTTCCAGATGCGTCAGCGCGGGAGAGCAATAATCGCTTATAACTCAAAATGTAATGCATTTATGAAAATCTGTTATATTAAAAATCACTTCCATAATCATGTCAGAATTTTACGTTTAAAACTGAAACCGTAAATGTGTCAGAAAGTTTCGAGTTCTTGGACGGAGAAAAATATGTTTTTTTTTAGAACTGCCTTAAAAGAATTTGCTGTTGCCAAAATCTTTCTTTTATTTCTATTTTATATTTAAAATTTAACACATTAAACCCTCATGTGTTCATGCTTCAACGATGCTAAATTTATATTCTTTATCTCTAATCTTACAATAACATTTTACTTTTTCATATGGTTACTGACAAGATTTTTTATACGCTTTTATAAAAAAAAGGCTGTTGCCAAAAATATATATCACATATAATAAAATAGTGTTTCTTCTTCCGAATGTAACAGTAACTAAAACTGTTTAAGACATTAAAAACTGTACACATTCATTTAAAAAAAATATATGTTATTACCTCCAAAATTATCCAAATACTTTTCCTCTTTAAACTGTAGTAAATATATTTCAAACGATTAAAATTCCTCAAAGATGTTCATTAAACAAATCCATTCTTTAAAGATGTTAAATTATCCCACATTGTTTATCTAAAAATGTTTTCTTTGCGATAGTTGCGTCGAAAATATTTAGATATAAGAGCAAGGACAGAGACAATAATATTCTTGAAAAGAAAATTATTGTTCCTGAAAAATGTATAAAAATTGTTTTAGTATTTTCTCTAGAATTTAACAAAAATTACTTTTTAAAACAGTCAAGTTCAATTATTTCATTTTTCGAAAATGATAAATTATCTTACATTCTTTATACAAAATTGAAAAACAAGCACAATAAATAAACAAATAAATAAATTAAAATAAATAAATAAATAAATCATTGTCTTGTAACCTCGGAAATGCTTCGATGTAAATGACCGCACAGACAGTTTTAATCAAAAGCATTTGTGGATGACAAAAGTCGTAAAATAGTTTATTTTTCTCCTTCGAATGCAGCAGTAACTAGTTTATTTTTATTTATTTATTTTTCAAAACAATAAGGTTCAATGCATTCATTCTTCAAAGATGATAAATTAGAATTACCTTGCATTTTTTACCCAAAATTGCAATAAAATTTTTTCCTCTTGTACGATTACCTCGATTACGTTTCAATGTAAAAGACAACGACACATAGTTTTCATCAAAAGCACATGCTATTACCAAAAAAAAAAAATTAAAATTCTTGATTTTCCTCTTCAAAATATAAAAGTAATTATTTCTCAAAAGATTAAAAAAATTTCTTCAAAGATGTTTAAATTAGCTCACATTGTTTATTTAAAATGCAATAATTTTTTTATTCTTTGTAACCTTGGTGGTATTTTGATATAACAGACGGCTTTCTTAAAAAGCATTTGCCAAAATAATTATTATAATTCTTTGTTTATTTATTTATTTATTATTATTATTTTGCAACAGTAGCTTTTTCCAAATAATAAAGTTCAATGCATTTAATCTTCAAAGATTATAAATTGCCTTACATTGTTTATATCTAAAATTGCAATACAATTTTCCTCCCGTATAGGGTTAATTCAAAGTCGCTTCCGTGTAAAATAAATATAATGTCTGTATATATGTGTGTATGTGTGTGTGTGTATTATTTATATATATATATAATCAATATTCAATTTTATCCAAAGCATTTGCAGTGGCCGAAAAGTTATTTCAATTGTTTCTTTTTTCTACATAGTATTTTTCGAATCCATTAAAATTATCCTCATTCATTCTTTAGTGATGTCAGGGTCAAACGACGGTGAAAATGTAAAATTGTGATAAATGAAAAAGGAAATGAATTCTTCTTTTTAAATTTTATAAATTATTTTATGTAAAAATGTGAAAATACAATTTAAAAGGAGGTGGGTAAATAAGCATTAATTTTTTACCCTTCGATGAGGTTTTCTTTTCTTCTTCACTTTTCTAAGATGTTTTGATAGACTTAATATGATGCATGGTGATTCAACTATAGTATACTATAGTATGCTTATACTATACTATAGTGCCTATAGTATACTGTAGCTGACTCTATAGTTGATTTTTTGTTAACCCTCTAATGCCCATGGTAGCATGTATGCTACCAACATTGTTTCCAACTAAGCAGATTTTTTAATTCAAATATTCCATACTCTTTCCAGAAATTTAAAATAGCAATATTTGCTTCATTTAATAACAAAAATTCCGCCATTAAATGAAGCTAAATTTATTATTAAAATTTTCTGGTACGAATTCAGATTTTCTGTATTACAGAATTTCTGGAACGTATTCTACCATGGGAATTAGAGAGTTAAGATGCAGGTTTTTAAATAGCACTTTTTTCAGAAAACAAAATTGATTTTTTTTCCCTACAAATTTCGTATAAACTTACCTGGAAGGTAATTTTTGTTACAAATTTTGTAAATTCCTAGCACGGTTATTTTTTTCTGTTTTGCAGAAATTGTAAAAATAGATACTTTAATATTTTTTTTTCTGTTTTGTTTCCAAGGCGCAGATTCACTTACTTTTAATTTTTAAAAAATTGTATAATTTGTCTGTATCTACACTAGCAGAGTTGCCAAGTCTCCGGATTTTTGCACACCAGTAATTTTTTACAAAAAATGTTGTTCCCTTAAATCGCAGAATGCTCTGATTAAATGAAACAACATTTTCTGTACTAAATTACTGGTATCCAAAAAGCCGGAGACTTGGCAGGTCTGCACTAGTAACATCAAATAACAGAAACGTAATATAACATAAAATAAATATTAAATAACTGACATTGCATCAACTCGTTTTTAACAAACTATATTACAATTAGTTTATACTACTACTTGATCGGGAGGGAAAAAGAGATTTTGTTAAATACCGAAAGAACAACACAAAAGCCAAAATTTAATTCACCTGTTTAAAAGCCTGCTAATCTATTCAATTTAAAAAAAACAACGATGCGTTTATTTCTATTTGAAAAGAAAAAAGACACACAGAGAGAGAGGGGGGGGGGGGGGAGAGAAAACACAGAAAAGAAGAAGAAAAGAAAGTTTAAAAGATTTTTTTCAAATGAGTCTCTAACAGGCAAAAGTATCTTTAAGGTGGTTTTTAAATGACATGCTCAACAACGCGAAACTTTCTGGCACAATTTCAGACTCATTTTTAAACACAAAGGCATAAAATTGGCAAGACTGACTATGAAAGCGATTTGGAATCGAAATGAGTTTTCCCTTTTTTGATCAATAAATTACTCATCGACTTATAAGCGATTCGTATCACGTGATAACGCGTTTTTCCCCTTCCTGTCATCGGCGCAGTTAGAATTCGGTTCAAAACGTCGATTTTGACAATATTTTCTGAAAGATCTTCTGCCTTTACCAAAAAAATGGAAAACGTGTTTCGATTAAATGGTTTCGGTATATAACAACATCTGCCAATTTCATACGTTTTCGAATGAAAATGAATTAAAAAATGTCATAAAGTAGCCAGTTTGGATTTTGAGAACAGTCTTTATGAAATAACTGAGTCAGTATCTAACAAAACTACGCAGGTTTACATCATGCAGTCAGAAAATTTTCATCTCAAAGTACCCTTTTCGTATGTTTATGATTATTCCAAACAACAAAAGAAAGAATATAGCATTCGAAAATCAAAACATTCCCACGGCACTAATAACCTTGAACTGGTCATAAAAAATATCCAAATTACCATCCATCTTTCATTTTCCCCTTTTTTTCATCTAACTAAACGGTTCACTCAAGCGAAACTCTGAATAAAATGATTTCTACGAAGTAAAAACCCATTGACTGATTCATTAGATTTCGTTGAAGTCATTTATAATAAATATTAAGTAAAATCTTCTTTCAAAAGTGCGGGGGTGTAAATTATTGAAATAAATGCGGTTTCTTAAATTTATTTCACAATAAATAAAATTTGTATTGCACATGTTCCCATAGAAATTGCATTTGAGTATGATATTAATATTCCTTCATTTCGAGTTTGAGCATTTTGGATTTGAATCGTTTTTTCAATTTAAACTCTCCCTCAGGTTCGGTGCTGGTGTTTTTGTTATGGCCGGGTTTGTTATTTATTATCATCTACGCTAGGGATGAGGGGGATTGCCCTCCGTGGAGGTCTTTCTAAGGGATCCTAATCCGCATTTACTGCAAGGTTCACAGAAAACCACGGAAAACTCTGAACAATTAGGTCGACGAGCGCGACAAGGGTTTGAACCCAGCACCTTCCGTTTCCATCTACCAGCCTTGACAGCAGAACCTCTCAGCCACTGATGGGGTCTGTTTTGTTAGGTTCGGATTAGTCCAGCACACAGGTCGAGTTGTACCAGGAATTTCTGGTTAAAATCAACCCGAAACTCCACAAAAAATTTAAAAAAATTCGTGAACCCGAAAACCGAACCAAACCCGATACACGTCAAACCGAACCCGAAATAGAAGTAAAAGAAAATTAATCCACATTTTAGTACAATTATGGAAAAGTAGTCTAGAATTACATTTCTAATATCAGTTTTATATTTTTTGTATAAAAATGAACAAATATATACTCATTATACCGCACATTATATATTCAAATATATAGGTTTGCTTTGTTTTTTTTTGTTTTGTTTTTTTCAATTAAAAAAAATATTCAGAAAAAAAAAAAAAAGTTAATACGACCCCGACCCGTAAAAGTGAAAACTCTACACGAAACATTTAAATTCAATCCGACCCGCAACGAACGTCTAGAATTACATCTCTAATATCAGTTTTATATTTTTTGTATAAAAATGAATAACTATATACTCAATATACTACACATTATATACTCAAATATATAGGTTTGCTTTTTTTTTTTTTTTTTTTTTTTAAATTAAAAAAATATTCAGAAATAAAAAAAAACAGGTTAACACGACCCCAACCCGAAAAAGTGAAAACGCTACACGAAACATTTAAAGTTAATCCGACCCGCAACGAAAAAATAAGAATAATAGCGTCAACCCGACTCGACCCTACCCGTACCGCGTGTCAGATCGGGTTTAGTTAACATCGGATTACCCGACCCAGTGCAATGCTTTAGTTCGGATGAGATATAGAACTCTGACAGATATGTATTATTTTCTATCTCGAAACACCTTTCTCTTACGCTTAAGATATTGAAAAAAAAAAAAAAAAAAAATTCTAAACCACTTTGAAGACCCAAATTTTCCCACGACTACCAACCTTGAACTATCCGCCAAACACTCCAAATTACAGCCGATATATTTCTTTTTCTTTCTTTTTTTTTTTTCTTTTGAGCTAAACGATTCATTCAAGCATAACTCACTATAAAACGAATTAAAAATGCCATTTACCGATGCTTTCACTTTCTATAAAACAAATGCCGCTGTTACAGAAGTGACAGTATCTGCAACTTTATCCGCACCTCAGGTATACATATGTGTATATACGCGGTTCCCACGGTTAAAATAATTTCAATTTTTTTTTCTCTTGTCACACACATGATTTGTGGAGGTTTTCTTCGATATATACGTACGTACACAGAGAAAAGAAGCTTTACTAGTTGACCTTCGGATAAAACAACTGCGTGATAAAGCAAAGCCGTATTCTTCGACCAAATAATAGGTTTCGTCATACCTAAATATACACTCGACGTAGATTTCGGTGATTGATTAGTCGAGTGAAAGGAAAGTGATAATGTAGGTAGAGCTAGGATGTAGATTCTTTGATGTACACTAGCGCATGTGTGATGTGTTTAAAAGTAGAAATTAATTTTAGTTGAAATTAGTTACATATGTAGATAACAATTTAAACACGGATTATGTAATTATAATTATATATATATATGCGATTATAATTATATCCACTAGACTGATAATATGTTTAAAAGTAGAAATTAATTTTAGTTGAAATTAGTTACATACGCAGGTAATAATTTAAACATGCATTATATGTTAATTATAATTATATGTATATGCGATTATAATTATACAATGGACTGCTAATGTGTTTAAAGGCAGCATTTAATTTTAGTTGAAATTAGTTACATACGTAGATATAATAAGTTAAATATGGATAATGTAATTATACTTACATGTATATGCGATTATAACTATAAACCGGACTGGTAACGTCTTTAAAGGCAGAAATTAATTTTAGTTGAAATTAGTTACATAGGTAGATAATAATTTATTTAAACATGGATAATGTAATTATAATTACACATATAATAGAATGGCATGCATAGATAATACGCTATTTGTAACTAAGATAGAAAATAATAATTTAATGTGACGAAGTCATACGCTTTATTCCAAAATACAATTAGTCAACTTTCGTTTCTGAAGTACAAACAATCTTAACTATCTTCACATGCCTGTTTTCGATATATTCATAGAATGTCCTTTAAACGTGTGATAATTCTAAGCTATTATTTAGAGATAATATCCATTTATAAAGTTCATCTACATGTTAAGAATAAACAGACTAAGAATAAACAGACTAAGAATAAACAGACTAAGAATAAACAGACAAACCCTTTATCACTCGATATTATTAAGGCTTAATTTCTAACAAAAGAAGTACTGGAGCCCTAATATTCTGCAGGTAGTACTAACAACGGTAATTATATCCCTTTTGTTCCCTCCACCAGTATAGTTGTATTTTATACATTATTCCCAAAATTTAAATCAATTTTTTCTTCAGCAAAGGGAAATTTTAATACATTTTAAATATATCTATATGGATATATATAATAAAATTTAATGAATGAAAATATGGCAAAAACATTTATAATCAGAGGTGAAAAAATTTTCAGAAAATCCTACTCGCTAAGAATTACCATTATTATTATCAACCAGCAGAATATAACATAAAGCGCTGTTCCGATGGGCTTCGATGCACAGTATTTATGAGTTCCAACTAACATTTAACTCACTAAAGATAAAGAAATATTGAAGCTGAACTCCGGTAAACTCTGGCGCAATTTAAACACTGGATATTACAGTGTGTGCAAATTAGAACTCGCTAAATCATGACAGTATAACCAGCAAACAAATAATCAAAAGTCAAAATTCAATCCTTCGAGATAAATTGATATATATATAAACATGTCCAGGGAAACAAAAGTACATATTCCTCTATTGAGAATGTGATACCTCTATGGTAAGTTAGTTCTTCAATTCTCTATCTCTCTTCATTTTTAAGAAGTCATCCTTATATATTATTAATGATCAATAACTTCAAATAAACTTCAATTGGAAAATATGTGGGTGTTGAATTAATTAATGGAAGCACTGTGACATTAAAAACGCATTATTTTATTACGACGTAATTTAAAATATATACAGATATCAATAACTTTAGGATATTTAAAAGTTATTCGCAGATTTTTAATGTTTTCAATTGAAAAATAAAATTTGATTTAAAATCTTCATTATTTTTTGTTATTTTATTTCTCTTTCTATTTTTCTTAACTAATCTTTGACCGTTGTCGGTAAGAAATAGAGACCACTCACAAATAATAATAATAATAATAATAATATATTTTTTAATGATTTAGTAATGTGGAAACAACCCTAAATCATTTTAAAAAATCGCATAACTATAACTAAACTAGGTCTAATGTAATCGTTAAAAAAACATAAATTATTAAATGTAGCCTGCAGTAATTCTAATTATATTATATTCATTCATTCATGGGTTAAAAAAAAAGAAAAAGAAACAGAAAAAGAAAATAAGAAAAAAGAAAAGAAAGAAAGAAAACGAAAGTAAGGGAAAAGAAAACTATATTTCCCACAAGATAACAATAACTCCATTTTCTAAATATTTAGTTTGAGGAAAATTTTCCGCCAATTTCATTTAGTTAAAATGTAAGTAAAACACACGGGAATAACTGACCTTTTTTTTTTTTTTTTTTTGCTCCCAAAAATGATTTGTTTTTCCTCGTATTGCATAAATAAATACTTCCGCTTTTAAAATACGTTAAGAAGAAGAAAAAAATAAAATAAAAGCAAAGCAATGGTTAAAAGAAGTTAAAATAAGAAATAAACAATCAGATAAGAATTTTCAAACTAAGTATAGCATTATTTTAAGGAAAGTATAATTTTCCCCCTTAATTTTTTAATGCTTAATCAATTAAAGAGTTAGAACATATATTTAAGGCTGTTCTAAAATCCAAACTTGCTACTTTATGACATATTTTTTAAAGGGCTGTGCATATATGAGGGGGTTAGAAAGACACTGTCAAAAATTTTGAAAAGCGAGATAACCATATTTTCACTCAACGTATATTTATTTCTGCTCAATGTGCCAGTCAAATAAGTCATAGTTCACTTAGGGAGTTGCTAGTGGGCAAAACAAGTTAGACCACTCAATGCAACGGTGATACGATAAATTTCACAAAATAAAAGTACAATAAAAAACAAACAATTAAAATAAACAAAATAAACGTACAATATAAAAGCAAAATTTTTCAAAAAAAATTCCAGGGCTATTGTGGCATTTGGGGGATTAAAATTTAGTGGGATATTCCGAGAAATCCCAAAATTACACGAAAGAGAGAATAGGACAACAGTACGATTAAAATTTTAGGATTAACCCTTTGACTACGGCTTGAGTGAAACATGTACGCACAGTGAACTATTTTTTTTAATTCCATATTGCTCTTAGCACGACGACTTAGTAAAACAATATTTTAAATGTCTTTATTTTTCTTTTCTTTCTTTTCTTTTTTTTTTTTTTTTTTTTTTTTTTCCTTTTTCATTTGTGTAACAAAATTGAAGAGATCAACTAATTGAAAACAGACACGATTTGTTTTTTACACTCACAAAAACAAACTATAGGTGTCAAGTATCAAATCAAGTATTGGGAAACTTTTTATGTTTTATACAACAAAATTTTAAATACAAACTTTTTTTTTTTTTTTTTTTTTTTTTTAAATATTGAAAAATAAATGTAAGCTTGTCTGCTTTTACACTCCCTAACCTGTTGTGCAGTTTAAACTGAACTAAAGCAAAACCAGAAAAGATTATTTCTAATGAAGCTGTGAATAACTTATTATAAATATTGTCAATAACAGTTGAAAAATTTATTTTCACTTTTGACTGAAAATATAAATAATATCATATACAATGATAATTTGAAAATAAAAATATCGAAAATATAAAACATCGTGATATTTTGAAAATAAATATCGAAAATATCAAACATCGTGATATTTTGAAAATAAATATCAGATATACATCAAATATATGAAAATATCAAATATCGTGATATTTTTTAAATAAATATCGGATATATATCAAGATATATCAAAATATATATCTATTGATATATATATATATATATCACCAAATCCTAACAAAACTAGTTAAGGGTTATGAATAATTTTAAATGAATTAACACAAACATATTTACCTCTTTGTCATAGGGTGTAAACCAGAAGTGCATCATTGGTATGCAATAGTAAATATCCAAACGATTTTTCAAAAAAATCCTTAATGTCATATAATGCAATGACATTTTCATGCAATGTAATGTAATTTAATTTCATACAATGACAGTTTGTATAATCCAAGTATGAAAAATTCATTTACACTTGTTTTGACTGGAAATATTAAAAGCATCATATACAATGATATTTTGAAACCAAATTTTAAATATATGAAAATATCAAACATCATGATATTTTGAAAATAAATATCGGATATTGATATATATCACCAAACCCTGACAAAAGCAGTTAAACGCTAAGAAGAATTTTTAGGGTTGTCGTAGGGCGAAAGCCAGAAGTGCATCATTGGTACGCAATAGTAATATCCAAACGATTTTTTCAAAAAATTCTTAATGTCATACAATGTAATGTAATTTCATGCAACGTCAGTCTGTATAATCCAAGTATTCGAGTATTCTATCCACTGTAACTCGTCAGCTACAATGTAACAAGAAAAACTCTACTCTACAAGCACAAATCACTCTAAGCCAATATACATGTATTTTAAGATTGGGCGAACCATTCCATGTAAGTTTCTTCCCATAGGGCGTAACGGAATAGAGGAAAGGATGGATTACTACTAAACTATATCACAGTCCTTCCAATTGAATCATCAAACAATTTCATGCATGTAATGTAATTTCATACAATGTCAGTTTGTATAATCCAAGTATAAAAAATTCATTTACACTTGTTTTGACTGGAAATATAAAAAGCATCATATACAATATTTTGAAAATAAATACAAAATGAAAATATCGAAAATATCAAACATCATGATATTTTGAAAATAAATATAAAATGAAAATATCGAAAATATCAAACATCATGATATTTTGAAAATAAATATCGGATATTACCAAACCCTGACAACAGCAGTTAAAGGCTAAGATGAATTTTTAATTAATTAAAACAAACATATTTACCTCGTTGTCGTAGGGTGAAAACCAGAAATGCATCATTGGTACGCAATAGTAATATCCAAACGATTTTTTAAAAAAATACTTAATGTCATACAATGTAATATAATTTCATGCAACGTCAGTCTGTATAATCCAAGTATTCGAGTATTCTATCCACTGTAACTTGTCAGTCACAATGTAACAGGAAAAACTCTACTCTACAAGGCACAAACCATTCTAAGCCAATATACATGTATTTTAAGATTGGGCGAACCATTCCATGTAAGTTTCTTCCCATAGGGCGTAACGGAATAGAGGAAAGGATGGATTACTACTAAACTATATCACAGTCCTTCCAATTGAATCATAATTCAAACGGGCATTTACAAGATAACTGCTGGCTGCAGATGGGCAAAAATGTATACAGGAAAAAGAACATTACCAGAAAGTTTTATAAGATCTTCCTATTTCCTATGCGGAAATTTGCAGATGTAATATAATGTGTGTGGGATACTAGAGAGAAAAAAAAATATCGTTCTTATTTAGGAAGCTTTGAAAGTGAGAGTTGAAGTGAAGTGATGAGAAAGAAGGGTGGTGGAGCATAAAAAAAAGGAAATTATTATCTTTTTCAATGGTACACGAGAGATACACGTGTGGGTCTATTTTTATCGTAGTTAGGTAATAGTTATTTTATTTATTTTTTTCTTGCTTGGTTTGTTTTTAGAATTTTAGTGGTTTTAATCCAGTTTAATAGGCTTAAAGTCGTAACCTCGAGTTATATTGAGTAAGATCGTAGCAAAAATGTTGCTTTATTATATTTTTTCATGCATAATTTCTTCAGATATTTATTATTTTTTTTTAATCTTGGTTAATAAACATATCTTGTTCTGAACATTCTTTAAATAGTAGTTAATGGTAGTGATGGGTAAAATGAATGAATTTGATATTCGAAAGAATCGTTCGGGCATGTGCCAAAGCATAGCTGCCAACCTCCATATTTTTTTTTAATTAATTATTACCATAAATTTTCTTAATAGAAAATAATAATAATAATTATTATTATTATTATTATTGAAATCAGCTTTAAATTAAGTCACATAAAACTGATAAAATTATTTTTGTTACAAAATTTCTGGTGTTAATTCATTAAAAAAAAAAAAATGAAAGGTTGACAATTATGCTTTTGCGCATGCCCGAATGATTCATTCGAATCACAAAATCATTTATTATGCCCTTCACAAGTTAATAGTACCAGGATAGTATCTTAATTCTCTCATTTAATCAATTTATTTCCGTATACATTATGACGAAAATATTTTTCAAATTTCAAAAAACGACTTGGAAACTCATTATTTTTTTCCGTATACATAATAACGAAAATATTTTTTCAAATTTCAGAAAAACAACTTGAAAATTCATTATTTTTCCGCATACATTATGACGAAAATATTTTTTTTTTAATTTCAAAAAACAACTTGGAACCTCATTATTTTTTTCCCGTATACATTATGACAAAAATATTTTTTTTTCAAATTTCAAAAAACAACTTGGAAACTCATTTTTTTTCCGTATACATTATGACGAACATATTTTTTTCAAATTTCAAAAAACAACTTGGAAATTCATTATTTTTTTTTCTTTAGATATTATTTAGAAAACACTCAAAATATATTTATGTAATACAAAATGTGATATTGAAAACGAAACGATGGTTTTTACGACAGTAAAATCTGTGAAAACAAAACTTGTCTATAACGGAATCCTGCCTTAAACGGAAAAATTCCATGGCCCCACCACAAAGGATGTAGTTATAATTTAGAACTATATACTATTTTAATGAAAAATTATCATTATTTTTTTTTTATCCTAGATTACAAATTATTTTTCAACATACTACCAGAAATGTGGTTCGACTTATACAAGAAAATTCGTTTTTTTTTTTTTTTTCAAAATTTTGCGTAAGAATTGGGGGGGGGGGGGGTGACTTATACACGAGTATATACAGTAACTATATCTCAAGAACTAATGCACGGAATTTCATCAAACTTCATCTTCTGTTAGACCTTGACATAAATAAACACGGATTAGGTTTATGTGATCCGCGATAGCTAGTATATCTAAAAAACGAATAGATTGTGATTTAATTTTTGTAGCAGACGATTTTATTTATATAGAAGAAAGTTCTATGATAACCACAACACACTAACTAGGTTTTTTTTTTAATGTTATAGCTTTTTTATATAACAATTTGCTGTAAAAATCTAACACCCAGGGTATTTGTCCCCTGATGACCCCTGTGCAGGGCTCTCACATTCGATTTTCTCTGCAGCATACCACCAAAGCAGCACTTAGCAACTGCAAGATTTCCCAAAACACCGATGAAAAGAAAAACCATATAGTACATTCACTTAAAAGATTTTTTCAAATCCAAAACAGATTTCAAAATACTAGCAAATGTCCTCAAAAAAAAAAAAAAAAAAAAAAGACGCATTTCGATTCACACAAGCTCAGATGGACACGAAGATAGCAAATACGTGTTTTTTTTTTTATTATTATTATTATTCATTTTGAATATATTTTTTTAACTTATATCCTTCAACGATAGCAAAGCCATACGGGTTCGCGTATACGGGCGGTAAAATATTCCATGCATAATTGTGCCCAGGTTTTACCCTTGTGATGACGCATTTGATAAGTTCATTGAAGGGACAAATGGAAAAATCAGAGATATAATAAATATGTAAAGTGAATTTTACAGCGTTTCACACGGTAGCGGAGGAAGGTTATGTTTTTATCAGACCGAAAGATGGCCATGAAGATGAAAAATATATAAAAAAGGAATAAAAAAATACATTTATGTACAAAAGTTTGGACAGTGAAATTGCTTGTGGGAGTTGAAATAGAGAAAGAAAAGTGAGTGTATGCATTGAGTACTGGTAATATAAGCAGATCGTAAGCCAGAAAATCTAACATAAGACTTTATATTTCAAACTTTTCTCCCCAAAAAATATCGGACAGATAACTTTTCAAGCAAGAAAAAAAATGTATTAATATTAAGCGAAATTTTATTTACAGTAACTGCATAGGATAAGTCTCTGAGATTTGAGGCAATAGTGTGGAAACATTATTAACCCCTTCAGGGTTGATGTAACGTAGTATACGTTCCATTTAAGATGCGCATGGTTTAGCGTCCCGCACGGTCGGGTACAACCCGACCCGAACCCGAAATTTCTACTTACAGTCAACCCGAAACCCGGCTCGAACCTGACAAAATTTTTTTGACTCCAACCCAATACACTTCAACCCGAATACGAAGTGAAAAAAATTAATCCATATTTTAAGGTGATTCTCAAATGACTTGCTCAACAACGCGAAACATTCTGACACATTTTCTGACTCATTTTTAACACAAAGGCATAAAATTGGCAGGTCTTAATAGTAGTCTTCTCCTTGTTTAATCGCAGAAATTTGCGATTAAATAAGGCGAAGATTATTATCTCTCAGCAGTTGGCCCCTATGCTATTCTTATAAAAACGAGATTATGAGAGATAAATTATTAGGGAATTATTTTAAATAACTTTTCACTTTGAAAACAAATCGATAGACATCGGCCTATACAAAATGTGCTATAAGGGTTCGTTTTATATGGAGCTTACATTTTACAAAGAAAATCAATAAACGAAATAACTGGCGCAGATAGAAGCAATAAAAGGAACACCACATGAAAATTTCTCCGAAAACCAACTAACAACAATCAGTAAGATAACGATAACAGCACTTTACTAATGTCTTTAGCAATCTGTATCTGTGTTGTTGACAATGTCTCAATTTACATGTCCACTAACACAGAAGGCTTTGTTAAAGAATTAGCAATTTAAAAAACTAGATCTTAAAAAGAAGTTAGACGCGAGTTTGTTAAATAAAAAATATATTATTTACAATGAAGATCAAACATAAATATTAAGTATTATTTACATTGAAGATATTTTTTTTTCCTAGCAGATAATTAAGACGTGACCTTATTAAACGAGTCAAAACTCAATTATTCTCTTTGTTTGTTTGTTTCTTCCCTGAAAGCATGATTTCCAGATCTTCAAAATAGATACTTTTCAGGGATAATGAGGACACACACATTAATTAAATTAATAAATTATTTTATTTAGCTTAATTTCTTCTAGGGAAGCTGTTCTTAACCCCTTCAGGGACAGCGTCGTCCCATACACGAATTTTATTCGGTAGGCACAAGACTCCTGAATCGGGTCGGGTTGACTTTAAATGTTTTGGGTTCGGGTTGAGATTGTGTTGCCCGATATTTCAAAAGAAGGTCCTGAATATTTTTCAAATGAAAACAACTACATATTTGACTATTAATAAATGTATATTTGTTCATTTTTATACACAAGGAAAAAAAAAGATTTCTGTATGCACCTTTTTAAGATGTACATATGCATCCGCCATCCCGAATGGAGGCTTTCTGGGCCCTTATGATTATGAGACTCTGGGCCTCACATAAGACTTCGCACGGGGTCCCACGTGTTTACTATGTAGTAAAGTGAAATATGCATGTATCTCTTATATAATTTTAATGTAATCATAATTAGACCATTTTCAATGCCAAAAAATATTCTTTATTATTATTATTATTATTATTATTATTATTATTATTATTATTATTATTATTATTATTATTTTAACAACAAAATGCAAGATTTATCCATAATATTTCATGTGCGGAATGATAGGATACATTAATAGCAATATTGAAACTGGAGTAAATGCATTGTAGGTATCACACATAGTGAGCTTTTTAAAATGTTGAGTTTGTAGATTACTGCTATGTAGGAATCAGTTTAATGATTTGAAGAAAAAAAAAATAATAATAATAATAATAATAATAATTTGGAAAAAAAAATCATCTAATATTCACATCTTATAGTACAACATAAAACTATTTAGGTAATGAAACTCTACTATATTATAGCTTTTTAAACTTTATTTACAGATTTTAGCCCCTTAACTTTATTAGATTTTGGGGGCTTTAAATTTGTGGCCCTGGACTAGTGAGCTTTTTAAACTTTATCTACAGATTTTAGCCCCCTAACTTTATTAGATTTTGGGGGCTTTAAATTTGTGGCCCTGGACTAGTGAGCTTTTTAAACTTTATCTATAGATTTTAGCCCCCTAACTTTATCAGATTTTGGGGGCTTTAAATTTGTGGCCCTGGGCTAGTGAGCTTTTTAAACTTTATCTACAGATTTTAGCCCCCTAACTTTATTAGATTTTGGGGGCTTTAAATTTGTGGCCCTGGACTAGTGAGCTTTTTTAACTTTATCTACAGATGTTAGCCCTCTAACTTTATTAGATTTTGGGGGCTTTAAATTTGTGGCCCTGGACTAGTGCCCCGTGTACCCATGCCTTGTGACCCTGTGGGTTACACAAGACCAGTAATAGATTTTAGTTTCATATAAAGTTCTAATTTTGCAATTTTTTTTAAATACTCAACTAATTGCCATGGCGAACGAAACCTGCATGTAACGGAATCCTCTCT
This sequence comes from Maratus michaelseni, assembly GCA_963931845.1. Classification (NCBI taxonomy): domain Eukaryota; kingdom Metazoa; phylum Arthropoda; class Arachnida; order Araneae; family Salticidae; genus Maratus; species Maratus michaelseni. The sequence continues at coordinate 42,262,269 of OZ007588.1, read as the reverse complement.
TAAACGGAAAGTTTCATGGTCCCAGCAGAAGTACAGAAACAAGCAATTATACCTACTAAGGCGGAAAGCTGACTAAAACGGATTTTTTTTTTTTTTTAATCATTTCCTAGCGATTCAGTTTTTACAGGTTTTACTGCATACTAAGTAAATAAAAATCAATGACAGGTCGGTCTACAGGCACAGGTAGATTTTGAAGATGCGGACCATGGGGCGCCTGTTTATTGAGAATTGCAGAAGAAATGACCTTTTGCCATGATGCGGCAGTTGGAACCGCTCACTTCGAAATCTAAATGTGTTTGTAGGCGGAGCCGGCGGGGATTTTTTTGTTTTATTTTATTTTGCTGTAAGGGTTGGTCCTATAAAAAACTTGTCAATATAAACGTTTTAGATAATATTAAAAGGATTTATAATAAATTTAAGCGATTTGATATTTGGGAATTGGCATTTTTTTCTTTTTAAACCCCCTACCCCCCCCCCCTTTCAGGCCATTTTTAATTATATCAAAAATCTGTCATACATAAATTTTCTGCCCTTTTCTATATAGAAGTAATAATAACTTTAAAAGGATTCGATATATCATAATTAAAAAGTTTTTTTCTGTTTTTCACAAAAAGCCCCCCCCCCCCTTTCTGGTTCGCCTATTAACGAACTTGACCGAGATTTTATGCCCCTTGATTTTATGTATCATTTTGGAAGAGATTTGTGCAGAATTATTGCAAAAAATTTTCAGACATTCCAACATAGGGGAGAATGTAATAAATAATTTTTGTTACGAAATCTACCTAAAAGCGAATATCATGCCACAATTCTCAAAGCCTCGCCATTTTTCTTTAATAAAACTTCATTCAAGGAAACATCCTCGAAAATTTTTATTAAAATTCAGAATTTAATTTGATACGGATCGGTGGCAACAGCTAGTGTATTTTCTTAATAAATTGTACGATTTAGTCGTGACTTGTAAAGTGCTCTACCCACCACCTACTTTAAAGATCATGAAAAGAACAGTCCAAAGAACAATGCCCTTATTAAGAAAGTTATGCTAAGAAGGAATTCCACTACAGACCAATAATCCTGTTAAAAGACAATGGCTGGAATTTGATGTCTTATCTCGGCAGTTCACCATTTCACTGAATGGCTTAAGAACTTGAAATTCAGAGTTGCAAATTTGAGTAGTCTCCACAGTCTATAGGAACACACTATTTGAAATTCAGAGTTGCAAATTTGAGTAGTCTCTAGTCTAGGAACACACTGTGATTGAGCACACATAGCAACCAACTAGAGTCCTGCAAGGATCAGGTTGTACTCGATGTGAACCCGAAAATTTTTCTTAAAGTGAACCCGAAACCTGACCCGGACCCGAAGAAAAAAAAATTTTTGTCTACCCGAAACCGAACGAACACGAAATATTCGAATCAGAACGAAAAGTGAAAGAAAATTAATCTAATCCTAAATTATTTTAACTTAATTATGGAAAAGAAGTTTATGATTATAGCTATTAAATCTCTTAATATTAATTTTATCTTTTTTTGTATAAAAATGAACGCATTAAGGTTCATTAAGGCAAATCAAATCCAAACTGACTATTTTATGACAGAATTTGTAATTCACTTTTGTTCGGAAACGCGTAAATTGGCAGGTGTTGTTATGCAGGAACTATGTAATCGGAACACGTTTTCCATTTTTTGGAAACGGCAGAAGACCTTTCCGAAAATACTGTTAAAGTCGACGTTTCGAACCGAATTATCGTCGCGCCGACGACGCCAACAAGCGAAAAACGCGTCGCTTATAACTCGATAAATAATTTATGTATATTTAAAAAAAAAAAAAAAAAAAAAAAAAAAATGAAAACTCATTTTGATTTCAAATTGCTTCAATAGTCAGTCCTGTAAATTTTATGCCTTTGAGTTTAAAAATGAAACTGAAATTATGTCAGAAAATTTGGCATTGTTGAGCAGGTCGTTTGAGAATCAACTTAATATTAAAATACATATAGCTTTTTTTATTTTTCATTAAAAAAATATTCAAGCCTTTTTGCAATCATAGCTCGACCTGAAAGAAGGAAAGCTGAACCTGAAAATGACCCAAATCCGAACCATTTAAAGTCAACCCAAAAATGGGTAACCAGACCTGATACAGGACTCTGCAGCCAACCTTCCAGTTATCTTTTCAAATCAAAAAGCATACCTGGAGACAGAAAATGTATTTAATAAAATGTAATAATAATTTGCCCTGTGTCTATGTGCTACTTATTTGATTCCATTGATTAATTAAAATTTCTGGTTCAACGTGCGTTCTTTAATTTAAAAAAAAAAAAAAGGAAGTTGAAGGGTATGAACAAAATATTTTTAATTTAAATAAATGAATTTTCTGTTTCTGTCTTTTAAATAATGATGGATGAAATAAATTATGTGCAGTGTAAAAGGTTATGAAATAATAATAAATATAACTGTTCGTGCTAACAATCCTATATTATTCGTCATATTTACTACTTCTTTTTTTCATTCATTTTTTAAATAATAATAATATGTGGCTTTGTTACAATGGTAAATTACGCTTTAAAATGCGCAAATGAGATTCAATTAATTTATTTAAAAGCAAAAATTTATAAATATAAATAGGTTTATTTTGTTATTTTATTTTTCTATATTTTATTTTAGGCTATGTTAGTAGCCCTTCTCCCCATGAAGTTGAATAAAATTGCAAGTATCCATTATTAATATATTGGGTAAAATTATCCAGTATTATTATATTGTGTAAAATTCGGTATTCCTTTTCACTTGCATTCGTATATATTATATTTATTTCAATTTAATAATATTGTATTCCAAATCAAAGATATTCCGTGGTTATTTATTCTTTTTTTTTCTTTTTTTCTTCTGGGTAATCCATTACAAATAAATATAAAAAGTTAAAACATGGTATAAAATTATATAAAAAAGAAAACAAATACTAAAAAAAAAAGGTTTTTATTAAATGTAAATTTTTAAATTCTTTTTAATTTAATATTGTTATTTAACACCAAAATTTCTTCACTCTTCCCCTTTGGCTCTGTCTTCATAAAAACATAAAATTATTTTTTTTTTTAGAAGGTCAAAAAGAAGAGGAAAAAGAAAAGAAAAAATGCGGGAAACACATGAATAATTTAAAATAAAGAAAACTACAGAAAGATTAAAACAACATTGTGGGATTTAAAAAGGAAAATAAAAGAAAGAAAGAAAAGAAAGAAAGAAAGAAAAAGAAAACCACCATGTTCTTAAACGGACGCTTGTCTCACATAGCTAGAATTAGCGAACAAGAAATGATTTGGAAAAACGCTCTAAGCAACGGAAGAAATTTATATATAACAACAGTAAGAGAGAAATAGAAAAAAAAAATCGAATGCCTTCGATAGGCAAAAGAACTTTCTGTACTTCTATATAAAAAAAAAAAAAAAAATGGTCGCAATCAATGTGCATCCGGAGCGAACAATTAGCAATATCCGGTCTCCAGGGTTTGTCCTCAAGCGTTTAATATTCTTTTTTTCTTCTTAATTGTCAATGAACCATTTTGACACTGAGCTGCGAAAACAGATTAGAGCTAATTGTTAATTTATGGTGATACTGGGGTCAGAAGGGCAAACCTCGCATTAAAATGAGAAAGAGTTTTGTGAATCTTTTTGCATAAAAACTCACCAAAATAGCAAAATATGTTTTTTTTCTCTTTCTGCATTTTCTTTAAAATGTTATGAATGAACGTAAAATAGAGTCCTGCGTGAGTCGGTACATACCTGAGCCAAACCCAAAAATTCTATTTAAAGTCAACCCAAAATCCGACAAAAAAATTTTCGTTGACCCGAAACCCGACAAAATAATTTTCGTTCACCAAGAAACCCGAACCCAATAACAAAGAAAAACAATCTCTTTTTTAAATACAATTATCTAAAAATAGTCTACAAAGTTATCTCTAGCATCACTTGAACCTTTTTTTGTTGAAAAAATACATATATAATTTAAAATATTATTACATGTCATCTTTAAAACACGAGATTAAGTAATTTTGTTATACGAACTTTATAAATAAATTTTTATCTATAGGTAATATATTATTATAAAATTACACATAATTTATTTTGTATTTCAAAGATATATATATATATATATATATATAATTATAATATCTATGAATTTCAAAAAACATATCAAGTTCTATTATCATTCTACTTAAATCTCCAAAGAGATAATTAATGATATTGTGTATACAGAATACCACATAGCTAATAATTAACATGTGCAAACATAATATTACCATAGCTTGTGCTTCAATGGTAATTGGCCAAATTTTACTCATACCTAAAGAATATTGAAAAAAGAAAAAAGAAATAGAGAGAAAGGGAAAAAAAAAATTATAAATTGGAGTTGCAATTAAGTAAATACAAATGGATTAATAAATTAAATATGAACCATATACAATGGAAAATTGAATCACATGAGAATTAAATATGAATTGGATATGAAAAAACACATGCACATGTACTCATCAGCCTGGATGCACCCACATGTGTTTTAAATAATAATTCAGTGTTTCATAATTCTACTGGCATAATGCTAAGATCAGTAGAATCATCCAGGTACACTGAATTATTACCAGACAACAATTGGAAATATTAAAATTTGGAAATATTTAAATAGGAAATAAAAAACCATTAAATATATATATATATATACACTTATTCATATTTAAGTATATGCTTTTTATATGAAAAAATATTCTGTACTTTCTTGTAAAAAATCGGGTTAACCCAAACGTGCTCCTCAAGAGTCAAAACTTAACCCGACCCTGACCCGCAAGTATAAAAATTAGTATCGCGACTCGCGAGTCAGATCGGTTTCAATGAAATACGATTTCCCGACCCGATGCAGGACTATAACGTAGAGTTCGACTAAGCTATTCGGAGATTCCATGGCCTATTTGTAGAAATCGGGTATATAAAATCCATACATATATGAAAAAATATATATCGGAAGAAAGTATATATTAGAAAGAATCGAGCAGAAGAAGATTGGGGGGGGGGGGGGGGGATCTAAGACGTCTCTCTTATTCTTCAGGTATGAACTAAGATAAAAGATAAAATCTGGTATAATGTAAGATAAAGTCAAGCCGGACAAATAAATAAATAAGGAATCCGACCTTATATTTTGGTTAACCGATGTAGGACTCTAATAACAGAAACCATATCAATTTTCTCATTTATCCATACTATTAATCTAAATAATGTAGTAATCCGAACATCATCGATTCCTATAATTATTAACCATGATAATTCTTTCTGTACTCTGTAGATGTTTAAGAGATAATCAGTAACGGTATATACATGAAATCGTTTTAACTTACCTTGGGTACGCGGGTATCTTTATTAGCCATATTATTGTCAAATCCTTTAATAGACGAGTAGAAACTTCTAGTATCCAAGTTTTGGTCACTATAAAATTCTAAGTCCATCTTTTCTCAAACCTGAAACGATAACAAGAAAAATACATCTGTATATTTTTTCGAAGCTCTTTTTTTTTTTTTTTTTTTTTTACATGAAAAATGACTTTTAACAGTTAATTACAAATATAACAATAGCAAACAAAATAAAATGTAATTTAAATTGAAAATACTTTGAAATGTCTTAATTAATACAAGGCTATTTTGGAGAACTTCGGTAAATTCTCCCAAAGAAAACTAATTATTTATACAAACAATTTTCGTGAACGTTTTATCTCAAACAGAAATAATTACTTTCAATCTTAATGTTATTTTTTCCCGCAAAATTGTCAACATAAAATCTATTAAAAGAAGGAAAAAAAATTAAAAATGTGTATAAATTACTATGGTAATTTCTGTTTTCTTTTATTTCCTTTAGTCGAATTCTAATTATCAGATTTTCGCAATTTTTGTATTAGTAGAACTAAAAGAAAAGATAAAAAGATAAACGATGAAAAGATTTTAAAATAATGGAGGATAAAACGACTTTAGTTATTTTCTATTTCGTAATAATTGCCACCAATACTAATCACTAGACTGGATTATATGCAGAAATGTCTAAACCTCTCAAAACGGAATCGCTTGGGATGGATGCATATTTCGGTTTAGGCAAGTTTCAGTTTTAACAGGTATAAATGTGTATCGTATTCTTTTCAAGACTGTGATTTTTTCCCACCCTGTTTCAGGCATGATTCCTTTATAGACAGGTTCCGTTTTCACATGTTATGCTGTATTGGAATCAGCCGCGTTATTGGGGAAAAAGTAACCAACAAATATACAGAAAACGAAATACAAAACATTGAAATTTAATTAAGATGGTAATCAACAAGTAAATGTTACGCGTGTATCTCCAAACGTTAGTTTATACGTAATAGATTACAATTTTCTTAATAAAATTAGCTACAAGGAATTATACTTATTAAATGTAACTCTACAGGGGTCGATGCCAGGGTATTTTCTTGAAGCCCATTTTGTGAAAAATAAAGGTTATTTTTGTGAAATTTATTACATTTTTCTGAAAAATAATATTTTGTAACGAGATGAAATCCAACTGCTGAAATTCAAACAAAGTATTTATTAATAATAACTTCTTACAGTTTTTCTGTTAAAGTTTTCTATTCTGATGAACTTGTTTTGTTTGCAAATTACATTACATTTTAAAACCTAACGAAATAAAAATAATGAATGAAGAGTATGTTTTTATGGAATGGAATTTTGTGAAGGGTTCCTACTTTATTGAGAGAAATTTTGCGAGAGGTCCTGTTTTATAAGGAACTTTCTAAAAGCGCCTGCTTTATTAAACGGAATTTTTGAGGGACCTGTTTTATTAAGAGTAATTTTGTGAAGGGTTTATTGGCCCCGAATTTTGACTTTTATTTTCTCTCTCTCTCTCTCTCTTCAATCTGACGAAATTTTTAAGAACAGCCGAAATAGAAATATTTATATATAGTATATATATATAGACAGAGAAGCAACAGAAAGTAAAACATTTTATTGTTCAGTGGTATCCACCATCTGCCGCATGTAAAGTGTCGTCGTGTGTGAAATGGAAAATGTATGGAACACAATAAAATGTTTTGTTTTCTGTTGCTTCTCTGTCCTTTTTGGTTGTTTTCACTATTCTTCTTAGTCTGTCTAAGCGTCGGCGATTTTCGTTACTACAGGTACCGTTCCAACGCTTTTTATGGTTTTTCACTATGAAGATCACATTCCAATTAAAAAAAAAAAAAATAGGTGTTGCCATTTGAAATTTTCGAAATTTTGTCACTGTAACCGTAACTGTTAGAATTTAACTGTTGTTTTTCACATGATTCTTGAGCGCATACCTCAAAATACTTTAAACCAAAATTTCATTCAGTTTCTGTGAATATGACAGTTAGGGGCTCATATATCGGTATAGTTTTTTTTTATAATCACCCTGTATATTGCTCTGTTTCATAAGACTATATAATCGGTTCTCGTTTAGTTCAACGGCCAGATAAAAGGTCAGATCAAATAAAAAGGCAATCAATACGTTCGAAAGAGGAAAGAGGTGGTATACAATTACAGACATCTTCTGACAGTTTCATTTTCGATTGGTGTATAATGTCAAGTTGGCATCGTATTTGCAGATGGTAGGTTAACCCGTTTCGCGAAGTGTATTAAAAATCAAACTAGGATTTTTTGGGGGATAGGAAAGGGGAGGGAGGGGGGTATACCAAGTTTTGATAAGATGTTTGGCAGGTTTATTTGACAGTGAATAACGGGGGAGAAAATATTAAATGCATATATCATTATTTCAATGATGACAATATACATAATAATGACACTATATAGTGTATACTGTAATTTGTATTGAAAATCAAACTTCGATATACAAGAAGAAAAAAACTCATTAAAACTATAACTTTTTTTTTTTTTTTTTAATGAGCATAGGTATTAAAGTCATGGTAGGATGCTTGGCCGGTATTTATTTGACAATTACTAAAATGAAAAAATATTAAACACAGATATCATTATTTCAATGGCGATGATGTACAGTCAGTATTTAAAAAAAAAAAAAAAAAAAAAAAAAAAAAAAAGATACATCTTCCTTTATTTGCACACAGTTTACAATAAAATTCCGCCAAAGGAGTCATTAGACTGAAAACATTATCTTCTGACAGAATATGAATGCAGTTTCTGAAATAGGTGTCACTTATATATTAAAAATTGCGCTAACTCCGGTATAAAATCGGCATTTCTGAAGAAAAAAGAAGACCAAACTGGCAACCTTGTTCTTCACAAAAAATTGCATTAGTATTTTTACTAAGCGAAGAATTCCAATAAAATTTAGTGGTGACAATCGACCCATTTTTAAAAGTAATGAAAAATGTTATTTTTTCATATTCGATAGTTTGACATGGTAGCGACGATATATATAAAATGATGAGACAATATTGTGTATTATAATTGTAGAGAAAATTAAAGTATTTTATTATTATTATTTTTTTTAATAAAAGTATGTGTTAACAGCATGTTTGGTAGGTTTTGTAACAATGAATAATTTAAAAAAATTAAAAACAGGTACTTTTAGTATATATTTAAAGTTCAAAAAGGATTATAAATTTCGAAAGAATAATAATTTAATATATTTTAATTTAATAATGAAATTTTAATAATCATTAAATATAAATTATAAAAATTAAAAAATAAATAAAAAATTGTTATATTAACTTTACAGTTCCTTCATATTTTAATTTACTACATAGAGTATCATAATAGAATTTTTAACACATACTTCCATTTTATTTTTTTACAAAATTATCTTCACATTGATGTATTATTTCTTTTTTGCATTAAAATATTTTTTTAAGCGTGGTTAGATACAGAATTTGGGTGGTTTCATAAAGTACTGCAGAACTTCTATATCAAGCTTGAAAATATATAAAATCCCTCCTAAAGGCTCAAATGTTGTAAATTTTAAAAAGTACCAAAATTTCTTTAAAAGCAGTTTCAAAAAGAAAAAAAATAATAATAATACGAGGGTAAGTCATTAAGTAAGTCACAAAAGATAATTAAATAATAACTTACAATGATATTCACTTCAAAACTATTTTTATTTCTCAACATATTCTCCACCCATATTTATGCACTTACATCACCGTTTTATCAGTGCCCCAACACCAGCTGCATAACATTCTTTGGGTTGCTGTCTCAGCCACGTTAGGACTTCAAGATGAACCTTTTCATCATCTGTGAACATCATCTTGCTTCCAAGATGGTTTTTTAGTGGACTATACAGATGAAAATCGCTTGGGGCTAAGTCGAAGCTGTATGGTGGATGTTGAAGAAGTTGCGAACCAAACTTTTGAACTGTCTCCTGTGTTCAACTTGAAGTCCTAATGTGGCTGAGACAGCAAACCAAAGAATGTTATGCAGCTGGTGTTGGGGCACTGATAAGGTGATATAAGTGCATAAATATTGGTAGAGAATATGTTGAGAAATAAAAATAGTTTCGAAGTGAATATCATTGTAAGTTATTATTTAATTATCTTTTGTGACTTACTTAACGACTTACCCTCGTATATTCGCACAGATATAAAGCAGAAGAAATTAGACATGAAAAAATCAAAAATTACACATTTTGATAATGATGATGATCCTTTTTTCCCCTCTTGTTTAGAAATGCTGCATTTTTAAAACAAGGCGGAGCAAAAATAATAATCATCATTATCAAAATATGCAATTTTTGATTGTTTTTTTTTTGGAAAAGTTATAAAGCTTTCTTATCAAAATATCTGCCAGAAATAAGCATAAATAAAGTAGAATTCCATTTAACGTTTACGCAAATATAAAAATGTAACGAATTAACTTGTCCTGGCAGACCACCTGTGAATACCTATAACAGGGCAATAGATTCTTCAAGCGTGTCCCTTTTTTACGCTTCAGGTACATTCAATCAGAAAAACAACGGAAATAGAGGGGCGTAGAAACCTTTCTTTCCTATACTAGAACCAGTTAAATATTTTTTTGGAGAGAATTGTAAAGTAATGCGAAAAAGAAAGCAATAATAACGACGTATTTAGGATTTACCCAGAAAGCAATTTAAATGGAAAGTTTATTGATATTTTGATCAATGTAATCCATATTAATGATTATAAGTTACAATTTTACAATTGACAGCGTATGTCATTTTATTTTTACCCATACCTTACTGGAGATTTGAATTAAGAACCCAAAGTAGATATTGTATCCATGTGGGGTTTGTGCTGTTAGTTGCCATGTTAGGCTTAACTTTAAAATGCCTGTTACTCTCCTTTATTGTATTCCCTAAATTACAAAGTATATAAACCTTTCTTTCCTATACTAGAACCAGTTAAATATTTATTTGAGAGAATTGTAATGTAATGAGAAAAAGAAAGCAATAATAACGGCGTATTTAGGATTTACCCAGAAAGCATTTTAAATGGAAAGTTAATGATATTTTGATCAATGTAATCCATATTAATGATAAGTTACAATTTTACAATTGACAGCGTATGGGATTTTATTTTTACCTCATATCTTACTGGGGATTTGAATTAAGAACCCAAAGTAGATATTGTATCCATGTGGAGTTTTGTGCTGTTAGTTGCCATGTTAGGCTTAACTTTAAAATGCCTGTTACTCTCCTTTATTGTATTCCCTAAATTACAAAGTATATAAAATTACATACATTTGTGAATAACTGCTAATAATAAAAAGTGAAGTTTTTTAAGATTAAAAGATTTTTAAGTATTTAGCTGCATTATTTATGTATTTTTTAATTGTATTGCTATAAAAATACATTTTACAAAAGTTTATTTATTTATTTATTTTTACTAAAACACAAGATAAAAGGTGATTATTGTCGCGAATCAATTATATAGCATCTCATAAATTTTATAATATTTTTTTTCTATTAAATTACTAAATGAAAATGATGTTTTTCTCCATTTTTCCGTCTTGTTTATATTACTATCTAGCACGTAATAATGCTAGACGAGTATTCTTTTCAAATATGTTCAGCATTATTAAATATAATCAACATCAACAATTTACGTTTTACGATAACGTACAAAAAACCTAAAATTTGACTCAGTAAAAAAATCCCGATAATTATTTAATGAATCATATATAATTATTGGTTCTTTTACCATTAATCTACATCTAAGATAGCAATGTCTTGAAAAGAAACTGACTACTACTATGTATAAATGAAAATATATGTATAAGTTGCATAATATAATGTGTTCTCAAATCCAAACTGACACATTTCTAAAGCCATTTTTGTTCGCAAATGCGTAACATTGCTAGGTGTTATTATTCAGAAACTTATGTAATCAGTTTTTTTTTTCCATATTTCATGAAATGTGTTTTATTTCTTTGTATACTTATTATTATTATTATTATTTTTTTTTTTACATTGATCCAATAAAATTTCTGGTTCAAAATACATTTGTTTTGACTCGTAAAAAAAAAAACCCTGAAGATTAGCAGTTATCATAAGGGGTGACAGATTAACTTGAAAGAATTTAATAAATGTTTTCCCATTTAAGTGTTAACATAATTTTGATTAACCTTCTGTATCTGTTAATTTCTTTTTTTTTTCGCCCGTTTTATTTATACCGATTGAATTTTATAGTCATGTGACAGAATTGAGATATTGTTAAGTTTGTCCTATCTAATATATTCTATTAGCATCAAATATATTGAAGCTGCAATTAAAGACTGAATCGAATTTAAAACTGAATTGAATGATAAATAATAACAGACAAATTTACTGCCTATAAGATCATCTTCTTTTCAAGGACTTCAAAATAGTAAATGTATAAATACTCTTAAAGCCACAATTTGAATGGCTGAAGAAGTTATCAATCTAGGTACATTTTAATTAATACAAGTATGAAGTATGAAAGTTAAATAACCAGTTAAAAATATATTAAAAACCTTTGTTTCCTGAAAAGTTATTGGTATTTATTTCAAAATTTATATAACGTAACACACCTAAAGATTAACGAATAGTATTATAAGTATATTTAGGAAATTTTTATTATATTTAGGAAATTTTCATTATATTTAATGAATTTTTATTATATTTAGGGAATATAATAATAGAAAGTATTAGACATTTCAAAGTTAAGCCTAACACGGCGACTACATGTCCAAAAACAAGTTACAAAAACGTTAAAATTTCAAAGGAAGTAGTATTTTAAATGAAATAAAAAATGAATCATTAACATCGTAAGAAAATTTTTACATGATGAAGTCATTATTTTGTCATTGTCACAATTATTTTTAATTATTTTTAAGTGAAAAGGAAAAAACAGTTTCTACATTTTAGAGCAGGATAGAAAATTCTATTCGTGAATCTTCTTGTCTTTTTTTTTTATTCATTCATTTATTTATTTATTTGTGATGGGGGGAGGGGGTATCTATTTGTTATTGACAATTCGCTAATTTTTATTAAAATATTACACATATATAATTTAAAAAAAAATTAATTCGATTTTTTTTTTTTTTTTTTCACTAGTTTTATTCTTTACACAATACAGGGACATCATTTCAAGGGTCGATCCAGACAAAATTTGGGTCCTGTTTAGGGCCCCTTCACAAAAATCAATTTAATAAAATGGGCCCCTTTACAAAAATCAATTTAATAAAATGGGCCCCTTCACAAAAATCAATTTAATAAAATAGGGTCCTTCACAAAAATCAATTTAATAAAATGGGCCCCTTCACAAAAATCAATTTGATAAAATTTCCCCTTCACAAAATTCCTTTTAACAAAATAGGCATTTTCACAAAATTACATTTTATAAAAACTTACTATTTATTATTTATTTATTATTCTTTGACTTTTAAAATGTATAATTTGTAAACAAACAAGATCACCAGAGAGGAAAACTTCAGCAAAAGTATTTAAAAAAGTTTTTGTTAATAAACGCTTGGTTCGAATTTGAGTAGCTGGATTTCGACTTTTATTACAAAATGTTATTTTTCACAAAAATATAATAAAATTTCACAAAAATAACCTTTACTTTTCACAAAATGAGCCCCAAGAAAAAAAACCTGCATCGACCCCTGCATTTAATTGTATTGATTTTACTTCAAGCTTCGTATGCCTTAAAAATTCAAAACATGAAAAGGTATTTAAATTATTTTTTAAATAATTATTGAAAAAATAGATAAAAAACAGATCTTAAAATCCCCTCTATTCTTTAAAAACATTCCAGATAATAATGTAACTTTATATATATTTAAACAATTATTAACACTAATTAATGGGGTACAAATTGTTTTTCAGAATTATTATGTGGATTAAAATATTATTTAAAAGAAAAACTTAAAGAAGTAAATTATTTAAATTATTATTATTATGTATTTATTATTATAGATTAAAGGCTATTTCAGAAACACCGATTAGACATTATTAACTAATACAACATACATAAAAGAAGCATTTCAAATATAGAAGAAAAAAAATATCATTACAAAATATCTATTTATCAATTTACATATAAACATAAAAGATATTATTCCTATCAAGAGCGCTGAAATTATCATTTTTTTTATTATTAATTAAATTATTATTAAATTATACTTAAAATGATTACATTTTATTTTAAAATTTTATTCATATCTTAAGGATAATCATCAAAATAAATCACATTATGTTTTATCATATAAAAAAATGTTCATTATGTTTAGATTTAATTTTTTTTTAAACAAAGAAGAAAAGACAAAAGAAAAACAATCATTAGAAATTTCAAAATTTAACATCGAGCCTTTTTAGTAAAACAAAAATTATGCAAATTTGTCATTAATTAAACAAGATACTTTTATGTAAATATTGTTGTAAATGATGATTAGTATTGTAAATGATGTTTTTTTTTTTTTTTTCATAAAACAATTTGATTATTGCACTAACTGCATAGATATAAGTATCTTTATTTTTTTAAAGGCAAACTTTTAATTGAATGAATAATTAAAATAATATTATAAACTAATTATATATATATATATATATATATATATATATATATATATATATATATATATATATATATATATATATATATATAAGAAGTTTTTAATAAAATATTGTTAAATTTGAAAAAATGAATAGAATTTGATATTAAAAAATAAAGTAAAAACAATTTATGAATTTATTGTAAGACCATAATAAATACTTTAATAAAATAAATAATGTTTATAAATAGTTATATAATTAGCTTTATCTGTAAATATTTATATATAATTCTATAATATATATAAAGAGTAGTATTACTTACATAAAAGTGCTATAATAAAGACCATTTATTATTATTATTTTAAGTTATCATGATCAGCATGGTCGTCCAAACAAACATTAAAAATCATTATCATTATAAAGCAAATTAAAATTATTTTATTAATGCCTTTTAGTTATCATTTTAACTAAATTTTAATGCCAGATAACAAATAAATTAGAAATAGAATTGGATGTTAAAAGTCTTTAGTAATAATCTAAATTAAAGCATCTCTATTTATGTCTAAGCGAATTAATAATATTCTAATTTTATACAATTTTAAAATGAATTTTATACAATTTTAAAATGAATTTTATTTCCAATTCTTTAATTTAATTTTATTTATTATTATTATTATTTGTCTTTTGAATTACTGAAATATGTAATGATATCATTTATCTAATTACATTTAAAGTTAACAAACAGCGGAAACATTCATTGTAACAAAAAACAGCATTATTAACAACAACAAAAAAACGAAAAAGAAAAAAAAATCAACATTGTTAAAAATTGATGATGAAACAGGAAATTTGCATAAATACAAACATTAAAACAAACTTTTCTGTTTTCTAAGAAAAATATTTCCTGAAATACTCTTGAAAAATATACTGTTTTTAGAAGAGTTAAAAGAAAAAAGAAAAGAAAAAAGATAAAATACGTATAAAGATATTTTATAAAAATTCTGAATAAACCTCAACTAATTCAAATTTTTCACTTTAAAAAATCGTAAATAAATATCCATGTGCGGGGATGGCAGCAGGATAAAAAAATATTCAGCCAATCATTGTATTTATAATTTAATCATGTGAAACAATGACAGAGAAAAACCCATTTTTTGTTTACTATAAAATAAAAGAACTACATTTTATAGAAACATGACATTACAAATACAAGTAGACAATTATAAAGACAAATTAATAATATATAATTAAATTTAACTATCAACTCTTGTAAAGACCCTATATTTATTTACAAAATACTTTTGCTTATTATAAAATTATATTAATAAATAATATTTTTTGTGCGATATTAATCCTTAGAGTTTTTAACTGCTAATGAAAAGTAAAAAATGAAACAATAGAAAAAAAAAATAAAAAAATCTTTACTTTGAGGAAAGTTTAAATAAAATTATTTAAATTTATTTTTAAAAAATAATAATAAATTTAAATGAAATAAAAAAATAAAAAAAACTCGAGAAAACAAATCTGTTACATAAGTTATATTACATTTAGAAAACATGAAACTTTCTAAAACAGACTTTATTTTATTTTATTTTTATTTAAAAATAGGTCCAGTTAATTTTATTTTAATTTAAAATTTAAACTTAATTAAATCTATTAATTTTTAAAACATTGGGAAATTTGTAAATATACATGGAGACAAATGGTAAAACAAACAATAGAAAAAGAAATATAATTTTCCCTTTAAAAAGGGGGAAAATAATAACAATTAGATCTAACATTATTAAAGTTAAATATAAAATATCCGGCAATACACTGACATAATTGATTCTAAATAAAACACACAAGAGGAAAAAGAATCCTATTACAATAATCATAATAAACAAACTTTCAATCAAACGTAAATATTCAGGAAAAAATTACTTTACAGCAATAAAATTTAAAAGCGAAACGTTTAAAATATATTAAAAATGGAATATACCTAAGAGCTTATAAAAGCAAGCACCGACTTCGTCGATCCCCAACAAGTCGCTTGAGAAAGCCGTTTCAAAGAATAAGATCTTATTGCTTACTTCAGTGCGACCTTGGAAACAAAGTTTTTAACAAATTTACAGTCACATTTACCGAGGAGATGACACAAAATTTCAAAACATGTAACAGTTGGGTATTTAAAAACTCAGTTAGCACCTCTGATTGTTGTTTATTCGATCACAAAACATATACAAGAAGTTTGAGAACAAAAACTTTTGACCGGGAGCGTTGAGTTGTTTCAAAGTAAAGTCTGCAAGACAGTGAATGGGAGAAGGGCGTATTCTGATTGGCCACGAAGTAGTGAATGGTGAGGAGGAGGAGATTGTGACGTCACGGACACAGGTTCACGGCCTGACACATGCAGCTTCGAAGTACTTACGAGCCACAAGAAAGTAAAAAGATTAAAGAATTGAGAAGTTATCGCCAAAGTTGGCAGGAAGATTGATGTATTAGTAGTTTGATTCTCCAAGGTTAGGTTTCCATATTTGATTATGAAAATGCGAAATATTTAAAGTATATTACAGGACTTACTGTGTTATTTGTGTCAGTTAATGCACATATATATATTTTTTTCTTTTTCTTTTTTGCTGTTTAATTTTACTCAGCATATTGGTTCAAAGGAGAAATAAATACCACAGAAGAAATTAGTAAACAAAGTTCAATGTTCATTCATTTAGCATGAAAACGTAGAACAATTGCAATGTTCCTAATATAGAGTAAAATTAACAAAATATTTTTTTCTTTTTCCTTTCTCTTATTGAAATTAATTTAAATATTGTTATTTTTCTTATTAGTCTTATTTCAGTTAATATTTTCATGGATATAAATCGGTTAATAATATTTTGCACGATCATCTATTATTTATTAGCCATTACTTATTCTGCCTTAATTTCGATTACTTATTTCAATTACTTTTCGATAAACTATTACAATCACATAATTTTTTTCAACGTTGAATAAGTTTTTTTCTTTTTTCAGCAATAAACTATAACTAAAAAAAAAAAAAAAAATAGACTACACTACAACAGAAAATAATAAACTTATAGTTTATTACTAAAGTTACTAACTTCTGTTTGAGATTACCAAAATAGTCATTAAAATTGAGCAGGAAGAAATTATGTTAATCCTAAGCGAAGCGAATAGGATTAGCCTCTTTTCATGTCTTTTTTTTTTTTTTTTTTTTTTTCTTTTTGATAAAAGTAACGTTAAATTGTAAAAATAAACTCATTAGATGAAAATTTCAAGAATTAAAAGATATATATATATTTTTTTAATTCAATTTTTTAAAAGCTCTGATTTGGGGATCACAAAAAACCCAAAAAAAACGGAAATATTTTATAGAAAAAATCATTTAAATTAATAAAAAAATATTTTTTTTATTCTTTTTTTTTAAGTCTTAATATGGAGGATTATGATAAATTACACAATAAATGTGAATGATGCAATATTTGTACATAAATAATTGTATAGATTTTTTTTTAATTATTATTATTGTTATTATTATTATTATTATTATTATTATTATTATTATTATTATTATTACTTTATTTAAATTTTTTATATAAATTTTCCGGTTTCAGAAGTATTTTACATTTTCTATTTTTTCAAGTTATTTATCCCATTCTTCCTCTAATGTCTCATGAAAATCTTATTTTATAGAATAAAACATTTTGTAAAATTTTAGCCATCTTGTTAAAAAGATAATTAATATCTGGAATTCAAAAAATTAATTAAAAATTATTTCTGCTATTCATTTTTTGAAAAAATCTTCATTAGGAGGATCATAATAAATTATACAATAAATGCGAATGATGCAATGTTTGTACTTTAATAATTGTGTCAAAAAAATAGCTTTTAAATAAATTTATATTTAAATTTTTGATATAAATTTTCTGGTATTAGCTGCATTTTACATTTCTTTCTTTTCTTTTCTTTTCTTTTTTTCTAAGTTATTTATACTATTTTTCCCTGTAATGTCTAAAAAAAAATCTTGTACCAACGAAACTACTTATTAGTTCGTCCCAACTGCTTGTCTATAGTGATTAGGGCGATAGCTATACTGACAAAAGGTTCCTGCCGGGTTCGAGTTGGTGTAGTAAGTCGGATTCTACTTTAAGACTGTTCTCAATTCCAAAGGAGTTACTTTCTGTAACAATTTTGAATTCAATTTTATTCGGAAACGGATGAATTTGGCAAGTGTTCTTATTCAAAAACTTTGTAATCGAAATGAGTTTTCCATTTTTTGGTGAAGGCAGAAGATCTTTCAGAAAATACTGTCAAAGCCGGCGTTATGAATCGAATTCCCGAGACAGCCGAGCGAGAAAAAGGAATATCGTGTCGTCACGTGACATGAATCGCTTATAACGCGATAAGTAATTTATTTATTTAAAAAAATGGAAATCTCATTTCGACTCCAAATCGCTTCAATAGTTAGTCCTGCCAATTTTTGTGTTTAAAAATGAGTCAGAAAATGTGTTAGAAAGTTTGCATTGTTGAGCAAATCATTTGAGAACCACTTTAAACGGAGGTACCGGGTTGTTTATACTTCGTGTGCAAAAGATGGCCGTGGCGTTCCCATCAAACCAAGCCAAAGTTATTAGTCCAATCTTAAACTTATGCTCAGATACAAAAATGGATGTTAAGATTGATAAGTGTTACTATAGAGAGAGAAAGGGATACTTTTTAATTTGGTTGTTTTTAAATTGCATATGAATTTAGCATTAGGAGTTCCATTTCAAATCTTCATAATTCCTAACCTATACTTGAATGAATGATTTCCTGTTTGGTACCTCAAGTTAAAATGTACAAAAAAAGGACAAATGTAAAGTTAAAATTAGGCGTTCGTTTTGAAAATTTCATAGTATAGCAATATTTCGGTAAAATCTCCCCCCTTCCCCCCTTTCCTAAGTTTTTTTTTTTTTTTTTTTTTTTAACATAAACTGAGAAAAGACATAAATTTCAGTCGGTTTGTACGATCGTCCTATACCTATCAGTTTGTAATAAAGGAACCCAAGAAAGTTTTGGGTAAGTTTTTTAATTTTATATTTTTCTTTGTGGTCTCGTTAGCCTGTAACAGCACTTTTTTGGAGGGAAATATTACTTTTTATAAAAGGATTGTAACCATCATCCTATATATAAGACGCTTTGTAAATATGAAACCAAGAATATTTTGGTAAGTTTTTGAATTTTAAATTTGTCTTTGTTGTCTCATTGTCATTAGTCTGTAACAGCATTTTTTTTTTTTTTTTTTTTTTTTTTTTTTTTTTTCGAAATTATTATTTTTGTAAAAAGAGTTGTATCCATCGTTCGATATATTTTGTACATATATTCTATGCATTTATCTATTCTATGCATTTGTAAATAAACAACCAAGAAACGAAGAAAGTTTTGGTAGGTTAGTTTTTAAATTTAAAATTTTTCTTTGTTGTCTCATTAGTCTGTATAACAACAATTTTTTTGCAAAACTTTATTATTATTTTATATGTGTATACATTTTTAATTAATGATTCTTTTTTGCCTTTGTTGTCTCCTCCAAATATTAAATCCAAGATGATCCAATTTTAGAGATAGAAAATATTTCCAGAATTTTCCAAGGCAGTTTTTGAATAAAAGAACTTCATTTTGAATCTCTTAATGAACAATTTTTCATCCACAAATGTGAATGAGTATATCAGAATTCTCTATAATGAGGGGTTTTTTTTTCTTTTCATTAACGATAAAAGTGACATAACTTTCATAAAGTATTCAAAAAATTACTTTTAACCTTTTGATTACGGGTTGGGATACCGTACGTCCCAGCGACTATTTTTTTTATTTTATTCGTACCACTTTTTGAAAAATAATCTCTGCCGTATTATCTGCCGACTTATATTAGGATGTTTTCGAGAGCTATCTGCCACAAGGAAATGTTTTTGTAAATTGTGGTATACGAATGAATATAAAAATAGTCCTGTAACCAAAAGGTTAATGAAATTTCTTGAGTTGTAGATCAGAAAAGTAAAAGAGAAAAAAATATATCAATCAGGTAGCAATAAATTGATTTTCTAAACCAATAAAAATGATGCATTAAAAAAAAAAAAAAAGAATTGCCATATTTAAAGAATAAAGAATTTTTGGTCCACTAAAACACTACACTTCGCTAACTTAAAAAAAAAAAAAAAAAAAAAAAAAAAAAAAAAAAAAATCCGATTGCTTGATTACTACCAAGTTTTTGAAATTGTAAAATTAAATTAGCCGAAAATAAGGCAAACATTACTATTTAAAAAATCTGGTAGCAATCAAACAATCTGAATATAAAAAAAAAAGCGGACTTGTAACACTGTACTAAAACACACACACACATACTAAAACATACATACACTCGCTCCTCTCACCCCCACCAAAAAACTGCAAACAATCAATTCAAATTCTTAAAGTGCCTATTACTTCTTCTCACTCCCTTCCCTCCCTTTTCGGAATTTTTTTTAATGTATTATTCCTTTAGAAAAATATTACAGCTTATTCGAGTATCATTTCATAAAAGCATAATTCACACGATTTGATTATAGGCTGCTATTTGATTATATTGATTTATTACTAAAAATTACGCATTTAATTTTCCAGTTTATAAAAAAACAGAAGAAAGAAAGAATATTGAAAGAGAGAAAACCGACTTAATTCAGTGCTAAATATTACCTCCTTTTTTCACCCCTTCTCATTTCTAAATTTTTCATTCCATTCATTATTCTGTGAGGAAAGTAATTCATTTCATGGAAATATGATTCATTCGATTTCAATAAACTATTTTATGCCATCGATTACTAGAAACTACGCATGGATTATTAGAAACAAGGCACACATTACAAGAAAACTATTTTGTCGATTATAATTTACTAGAAACTACTCATAAATTAAAAGTTATATTCTAATCGAATATTATTAATCACATAATAAAATTTTTCAGTTTAAAAAAAAATAATAAATAAAACTAAATTTTTTGTGGATAAATAATGTTTTTTTTGTTTTTTGTTTTTTTACTCGTAAATCTCAAGAAATTGTGAGCATTTATCATAAAAGCAAATTAATGCAATAACCCCCGATGAATGAAACAAATAAACAAACAAATAATTCTCACAATTTGGCAAGCTTCGAAACCTTCTTGGCGAACTTGGCTCGAAGATTTATGAGCGTCAGTTTGAACAAATTTTGTTCGATGCAGTAACCCTATACGAAACGAAGATTTAACAGCAAGGTGCAAGACGGGATGAATATAATTTTTTTCGCACACTCTTCTCACAAAAACCGGTTCTTTTTTTATTTTTTCTTTGAAAAACTCATGATAATGTTTATAGTGCAAGGGGACTCCATCTTTCCTCTTATGAAGTCTTATTTTTATAGAGTTCTTTTGTTCTTTTTAGAAGTAGGGGATACCGAAAAATGGGCGGGCAACTTTATGGTTTTGGATGAACAAAGGATCCTAAAGTCAGCCATTTTAAATTATAACTTGTAAGAATTTTGCTGTTCGTTCACGAGTGAGATTTTTTTTTTACTCTACGTGTGTTTAAATTTGATAACATAATTTTCTTTATATATCGTTTATACGAAAAAAATAAAATATGTTATAACAGTAAAATGAATGCCTTGTTTTTGCTTCAAAAGCTACTTGATGGCTGACAGGTACATTGCATTGGGGGTCGTCGATTTATTACATTACATTTCAAGATGTGCGGGGGGGGGGGGGACGGTTATCGCAGGGACAAACTTCCGCCAGGACTTTCTTAATCGTCGGCTAATTTATATTCAGAATTTCAGTCATAAATAAGGTGAAATTTTCTTTACAGATTTACTGGTGTAAGATTGTCTTGGGAAGGGGAGAGAATTAACATCGAGGCTAACGAAAAAGAAAGACTACCGCGGTGCTTTACACAAATCTTTTTTTACAGACCGCGGGAGTCATGTGATGCTCGAATGCACCAATACAGATGTACGAAAAGAGCAATACGTCACTCTAGCGGTCTGTAAAAAAAGATAAGCGGAATGCACCGCGGTAGCCTGTCTTTTTCGTTAGCCTCGATTAACATGTTGTGACGTCACATCTAAAATTAAGTAGGCTTTATTTACAAGCAGTTATAAAAATATGTTATTTTTAATCTCGGTAGTATATAGGTATATTTTACCCTTCAAATTTCTACAATTTAAAGTAAAAGTACATCACAAGATCTGGGTTTTATAATATTAATATTAGTAAGTAATAAACAGTATACAAACTGTTATATGTATGTATTTAGCTCTAAATTAATTTTGCAGAAAATGTGACGTCACAGCCCCGGGGAGGCTGTGCTTACAACTCCTATACCATGGTGTTGGGGAACTTTACATGAATATTTCTTTAACATGGCTGTGTTTTATAAGTACAAATTTTATTCTGTAATAATATTATAATGGTAATGGTAATAATAATGGTAATAATATTGTGTGCTTTTTTTATGTGGCCCGCGGCACTGTATATAATGCCGCGGGTGGCGGTTCATATACTACCGCCGGTGGCGGTAAACGAGTTTGACATGCCTGCTCTAAACAGTATAAAAACCAAATCTTTTTAAAATATTACGAATAGTTTAGATTGTAGGCGCCCTTTAAACACGTGTTATTTACTTATGACAATCCTCTACTCAATACTGCTGAAAATTGATAAATTTCCAAATGGAAATCGTGGAAGGAAATGTTTTCATAGGTAATACTTTACAATATTATGTCGATTTATGCATCGCCTCCCAAAAAATAATTTCTGGACCCGCCTCTAAATGGTTGCAATATTTAAACTCAGAAATTAAATAAGGCAAATATTTTTTTGGTATTCAAATCTCTTGAGGCTTACGAATTCTGTTAAAATAACAGAAAATAAATAAATGAGAAAATTGACACGATCATATTGCTGTAAATATCATTAATTCTGTGCATTGAATTCAGCATAGTAAATAATTATATCTGATTTTGTTTTCGCCCGATGATATAGATTTAAAGATTTGAGGGCATTGAGTACCACTATTTTTTTAAGTAATCCTCGCCTTATTTAATTATTTCTCTGATTAAGTAAGGCAAATATTCCTAGTAAAAGAATAGTGGTTATGCAGTATCTGCATAAGCCTTTAAACAAGGTTCGTACGCCTCCTGGAATTTTGCGGCCAGGAAATTCTTCGGTACCAGTATTTTCTTAGAAAATATCTACTTAAAAGAATGCGAAGTTTCTCGAGTTTAACTATAAACAAAATACTGGTAACACTCCTGGAAAATTCCCTGATCCGTACGAACCCTGTTTAAACCTTTGGTCGTATGAAAATAGAAATAGGTGTTTTCAATCATTAAACTAAATTAGCAAATCAAAATTCAATGTACAGAAAAAATACACATTTTCAATTAGTAAATTACATTTTTATATTACTGAGAAAATATAATTACAAAAATTCGGGGATAATTCTTAAAAGAAAAAAAAAATCCCATATTGATTAAAATGTTTCACTCAAAAAAGTCTATCAACTCGCATATACAAGCAATGATTGCCGATAGTTAATCTTTGTGAAAGTAGAAGTGTGGAATAAATAAAAACAAAAACATCATCGACAGCGGGAATCGGAATTTTGAAAAAATCCAATAAAAAAATGTATGGCAGAAAGTAACTAAAATTTGACTTTTAAAAATTTTAACTAGTCACGCATACAAAAAAATAACTGTCAATTTTTGTTAGAAAAATCTTCGTCAAAGTTGAAGTGTGGACACATAAAAACAAAAACATCGTCTGCCACGCGAATCGCTATTGAATCTTTTTTGATCCGCCCAGGAATGATTTAGAGTTGAGTCACCAATTTAGAGTTCTTTTTATCGCGATGGCAAAAGGAGCAAAGTAAAGCACCTGCGAGTTCTAAAAGGCAGAACAAACAGTTAGATCGTTTCCAAAACAATGAGTCAGTGAACGTCAGTTGTTCTATATTGTGATTGCCAAACATGTAGATAGAGAAATTTATCTCAGAAGAAGGAATGTGTGTTATTGCAACGATTGCTTTTTGATTCATTCATGAATTTGATGGGCACGTTTTCTTCGGGCTCATTCACGTGGAATACTTTCTCTTCACAGTGACTGATTATTTTAGGTTTTAGATTAATTCATAGAAAAATATAGAATTCTATGAATATTTTTATTTAGTTGTTTCATTTTATTCTATTTTTTGCATTATAGAACTAATTTTACATTTATGTAACCGCAGTATTGGGCCATTTTGAACTATATTTTGTACACATTAGTACTGCCCACAATTTGAAATTGAGTTTGAATTCTAAAGGGAATTTCCACCTGCGGTCCAAAGTTTAGAGGGGGTGGGGAGGATTTATAATTCAACTTCTTCACTAACGCGAAAACACCCTCTCGCTAATGTTAATCCTATGGGGGAAATGTTTTAAGATATTCTAAATATTAATGAAATACACAGATACATTTTAAGGCTGTTCTCTAATACAAACTGGCTACTTTCGAGAGTCCTGCATTGGTCGGGTTGTGCCATAACCCGAAAATTCTGCTTAAAGTTAACCCGAAACCCGATCCGAACCCAAAATGATAGAAAATTAATCAACATTTTAATGCAATTATGAAAAAGTAGTTTACAAGTATGTGATATATTTTACTCCACGTTCAATCCGCCACTCGTAAAGATAAATATATTTTTTTTATATCGTTGATTAATATGGGACATCGAACCAACACATCGGGCTGCCACGCAGCTAGCAAATTATAATTTTTTAATTTGGTAGCAAGGTATTCAACAAAACTAGTTTAAGGTGATTCTCAAATGACCCGCTCAACAATGCGAAACTTTCTGACTCATTTTTAAAGCAAAAGCATTAAATTGGCAGGACTGACTAGTAAAGCAAGTTGAAATCAAAATGAGTTTTCCATTTATTTTTTTTTTTTTTTTTTTTTTTTTTAAATAAATAAATTACTTATCGAGTTATAAGTGATTCGTGTCACGTGGCGACACATTATTCTCATTTTTTGTGTTGACGCGTCTGGAATTCGGTTCAAAACGCCTACTTTGATAGTATTTTCTGAAAGATCATCTGCCTTTAACAAAAAAAAGGAAAATTTCTGAATAATATCACCTGCCAATTAACACACTTGCGAACAAAAATGAATTTAAAAAATGTGTCATAAAGTACACTGTTTGGATTTAAGAATAGCCTTAATAAACTATTTCTTAACCCATTAACTGTCAAAACTATGTGGGCGGAGTCTTCGATATTTTTACTGAAATTCGTTTCCACGAGTATACTCGTGGTTGGCAGCGAATGGGTTAAAATAATAAAGTATTTAATTTTTTTTTTTTTTATCAATTATTTTTAAAGACATCTAAAAATTTCAAAATGGTATTCTGCTATATAGATGAATTATTCATAATTCCGTTATAAAATTTAAAAACAACAAATATTGAGCATGTGTAAGTCGCTCAATCAGTGCAAGTTTTCGCATACCACCTCCTGGGGGAAAAAAAAAGAAATCCTGTGGTGAGGGATTACAGTTAATCAGCGTTTAAAGTTAGAGACGAGAGACACGCCCATCACATGTCTGCCACCTGGTATAATTTGATTAGAAACAGTTCTAACTGCTTTCAAGCGCAATTAGAAAGAAAGGTATCACATTGCTACGTAGGGTGAATTTAACGATGTGAATGCATCCTGGGTGTTAAAATCTTAGAACTTATCTACCAAATTAGAAACCTGAGATATCATTTAAATTTTTTCTCATTACTTACTTTTTAAAGCTAAAAATAATATATAAAACATTACTGTGGATTCTAAAGTTCGAATTAGAGTCCTGCATCGGGTCGGGAAACCCATTTTTACCCGTACCCGACCCAATCCGAACCGCGAGTTATGTCGGTTTCACGCTATTTTTTTTTTTTTCGTTGCGGGTCGGAATCGGGTGGGATTGTTCGGGTTCGGGCAGTTTCGTGTTGGGTTTTGACTCTTTCGAGTCGGGTTCGGATTGATCCAATTTTTCAAAAGAAAATCCTATAGATTTTTCAAATGAAAAAAAAACAAAACAAAAAAAAACTATACATTTGAATATTAATGAGTGTTTTGTGTATATTTTTATACGTATAAAAAAGATAAAATTGACATTACAGATATAATTGTAAACTACTTTTCCATAACTGTAACCAGTGCAGGACTCTTGTTCGAATACCTCTCAAATTTATTTGTAAAAAAATGATACAAATCTAAACTACACCTTATTCTAGCTTTACTTTAAAATTAGCTATTTTTTCATATATTTTATACATGTTAATTTATAAAAATAGCGGCAATATTTCAATAAAAAAGTAAACAATTTGGAAAACGCATAGCATACCTAAACCCAGTTTCAGAAATTATCAAAAATATTCGGAAAAATATCCGAATTTTATGTGCAGTCCTGTATATGATCTATCAATTTGTATATATACTTACATATGCTAAATTGTTGTTCAGATAGGAAAACTATGGCACAGTTTAAACACCCCCCCCCCCCTTTTGGAATTTCCGTCAATAAACAGAAATGTAGTCGAGAACTTTTGTGCTGTCTTGTATATGAGCTATAGAATTTATACACACCAAGTAATAGACAAAAAAATCCCTGACGGCTCGGCCTACATTCACAGGTAGATTTCGAAGACGCACACCGTCGTGGGGCACCTGTTTATTGGGAATTGCAGAAGAAAGACCTATTTGCCATGATGTGGCAGTTGGGACCACCCACTTCAAAATGTACCTCTGCCTGTAGGGATTTTTTTTTTTTTTTTTTTTTTTTTTTTTTTTTTTTTACCATAAGAGTTGGTCCTATAAAAAACTTGTCAGTATAAAAGTTGTAGATAATATTGAGAAGATTTATAATAAATTTAAGCGGATTTGATATCTTGGGAATTGACGAAGTTATGATTTTTTTTTCTTCTGAATCCCTATCCTCCCCCCCCCACCACCACCACCCTTCTTCTTGGGGGCATTTTTAGTGAAATCAAAAATCTGTCATACATAAATTTTTGGCCCTTTTCCAAGAAGTAATAATAACTTTAAACGGACTCGATATGTGTAAAAATTAAGAAGTTATGGGTTTTTTTCTGTTTTCACGTCTGCTTGTAGGCGGAGCCAGCAGGGATTTTTTTTTTTTTTTTTTTTTTTTTTTTGCCGTAAGAGTTGGTTCTATAAAAAAAAAAAACTTGCCAGTATAGAAGTTGTAGATAATTTTAAGGAGATTTATAATAAATTTAAGCGCATTTGATCTCTTGGGAATTGACGAAGTTATAATTTTTTTCTTCTTCTGAAACCCCCCTGCCATTTTTATTGATATCAAAAATCTATCATACATAAATTTTCGGCCCTTTTTCTAGAAGTAATCCATCTATTTAAAGCTAACCTGGTATTTCGTTTTCCAGGCAAATATGACTTTTATACGCGTGCGCGAGCATTCCGCCAATCAGCTAGAGGCTTTTACTCTCTACAGACAGATTTGTTTCAGCCAATGAGGTGAGGGTATTTCTTGTCTCTAGAGATCTTTAGTCGGGAGTCGGCGTAAGCATTAAGCAACATGTTTCAAAGTTTGGATTACTATAAATATTAGGTATTTTTTCATTTTATCTTTATTTATTTTGTTATATTGAGCTCATGAACATAGAAACACATATATATTTCTGTGTTCATGATTGAATTCTTTGGATATGTCGTATGTATATTTTGCTACTTTAAATTTCTTAAACCAAAAAGTAATGGTCGAGTTTTTATTAGGATTTATAAAGCTGAAATTTACCTTTTTGAATATAATACTACAGATGTTTTAATAGTTGCATTCGGCTGTAAAAATTGATTAAAAATTTGACCAGCAGTTGCATGAAAAAAAAAAAAAAGTTTCACTAACATGGACAAATCCAGAAACTTGCTGAGTCGGCAATTGTGTTTATATGTAAAAAAGTAACAAAATTCATAGTTTAATCACAATAAAACATCGTGAAATTTATTTATTGGTTGCGGGAAAAAGATCACAAAATTCTACTAACAACAGAAGCTTCTAAACAGCTTTACCACCTGTGCATTTTGATGATTTTGTTATGATAGTGTGTATGGATGTGTTTTGCATGGAATTTTTTGGTTTGTTGACAATTTTTTTAAAGGTTTTGGAACTTTAGTATGACAATTTATTGGTATTATGTCGGGTAATAGAAAAGCGTTCTAAAGATTGAAAGACGATCAAATCTTAACAAAACTTTCAATGATTCAAATGGATTTAGATAGATAATTTTAGTATATGTGTATATATATGCAGTAGACTCCTTAAAATCCACTCATGTAAACAATGAAACTTACAATTAAGATGTAAGTGTAAAATTTCAGTTTTTAAAATGTTTTATATCATTTAGTACACATTTTAATATGTAAATGGACAGATGGTACAGCATCTAATGTATATGAATGCATATTTTGAACTGGTTTGTTTAGAGGCTCCTGTTGTTAGTAGAATTTTGTTACATTTTCTTGAATGATTGTTGAATTTCACAATACTTTCCCGCAACCAATCACCAATAAAACATCATGAAATTTATTGATTGGTTGCAGGGGAAAAGATGACAAAATTCAACAATCATTTCGAAAAATGTAACAAATTTCAACTAATAAAATACACCAGAATGTATATAAAGCATGCTTTACAATTATATTATGTGCACTAAATAATTTTGCTAACAATATACGAAGAATCAAAACATATCTAAAGAACTCAATCATGAACACAGAAATAGATATCTGTTTTACCTTCAATGATTCAATAAAATAAAATAAAGATAAAATGAAAAACTACCTAATAATATAATAATCTAAACTTAAAACTTAAAAACTCCATCAAACGCGATAAATTGTACACAATTGTCATTATACAAGGTGACAGTCAATGCGAATTCATTTATATACACTACACACTTTTCCTTTTCCATCCATTGATACGATAACCATTTTGTCAGGATAAAATTAGCACTTGCCTATCAGCGAGCAATACTGAAAATTGGCGATAACTTTATTGCCACCTAAAGGTGAAAATAAGCACTCACTCGGCGATAAAACTTGGAAAACTGGCGATTAAAAATATGGAAAAAACTGGCCAAATACAGGATTTTCTGATTTTCTTTTTTCCTTTTGTGTTTTTTCTGCATCTGTTTGACAAAATTCAGGATTTTTCCTCACCCGATCGATGAAATTAATGATTTTTCTGCATCTGAGGGACAAAATTTACGATTTTTATGCACTCGATTAAAGAAATTCGTGATTTTTATGTGCCCACTTGACTAATTCGTGATTTCACTCACCCACTTGATGAATTTGTGATTTTTACGTGCCCGTCCTACAAAATTCATGATTTTTATGCACCCGATTTAAGAATTTCATGATTTTTACATGCCTGATAAATGAAACTCATGATTTTTACATGCCTGATAAATGAAACTCATGATTTTTACACACTCGATTGACGATTTTTTTTTCTGCACTTGACCGACGAAATTAAGTATTTTTATGCACCCGATTGCCAAATTCATGATTTTTATGTGCTGATAGAGGAAATTAATAATTTTTACGTGCCCGATCAACTAATTTCTTGCTTTTTATGGGCCCGTTTGAAGAATTTTGTGAATTTTAGGTGACCGATAAATGAAACTCATGACTTTTACACGCCCGATTGATGGAAAAAAAAAAAAATCTGCACCCGTTAGACAAAATTCATCATATTTATGTGCCGATGGATGAAATTAATGATTTTTTCAGCAATCCTACGACATAATTTGTGTTTTTTCAGCAATCATTTGACGAAATTCGCGTTTTTTCTGCTATCTTTTGACGAAATTTGTGTTTTTCTGTGGTCCTTTGATGAAATTTGCTTTTTTCGTGATCCTTTGACGATCTTCGCACTTTCCCTGCTGCCTATTGACGAGATTCATGTTTTTTCAGCAATCCTTTGACAAAATTTGTGTTTTTTCAGCAATCCTTTGAAGAAATTCGTGTTGTTTCAGCGATCCTTTGAAGAAATTCGCATTTTTCTCATGATCGTTTATGAAATTCGCGTTTCTCAGTGATTCTTTTATAAAATACATTTTATTCTGCAATTTTTAGACGAAATTTGGTAAAAGATTATGAAATTAAGTATTTTTATGCACCCGATAGACAAAATTCATGATTTTTATGTGCCGATAGAGGAAATTAATGATTTGTACGTGCCTGATCAACTGATTTCTTGATTCTTATGTGCCCGTATGAAGAATTTTGTGTATTTTAGGTGACCGATAAATGAAACTCATGATTTTTACACGCCCGATTGATGGAAAAAAAAATTTCTCTACCCGACCGACAAAATTAAGGATTTTTATGCCCCCGATAGACGAAATTCTTGATATTTATGTGCCGATAGATGAAATTAATGATTTTTTCAGCGATCCTATGACGTAATTTGTGTTTTTTCAGCAATCATTTGACGAAATTCATGTTTTAACTGCAATCCTTTGACGAAATACACGTTTTTTCCACTATCCTTTGACGAAATTTGCGTTTTTCTGTGATCCTTTGACGATATTCGCACTCTCTCTGCTTCCTTTTGAGGAGATTCATGTTTTTTCAGCAATCCTTTGACGAAATTGGCGTTTTTTCAGCGATCCTTTGAAGAAATTCGCATTTTTCTCATGATCGATTATGAAATTCACGTTTCCCAGCGATTCTTTTATAAAATACATTTTATTCTGCAATTTTTAGACGAAATTTAGTAAAAAAGCGTGATTTTTTGTTGAAATTTCCTTTTTTGATATTGTATGATATAATGATTATGAACCATGATTTTTCTGTTATTGGGCGAGATTCATGTTTTTTCAGAAATTCTCTGACGAAATTCATGTTTTTTCAGCGATCCTTTGAAGAATTTCGCATTTTTCTCGCGATCCTTAACGAAATTCGCATTTTCCAGCGATTCTTTGATAAAATACATTTTATTCTGCAATTTTTAGACGAAATTTAGTAAAAAAGCGTGATTTTTTGGTGAAATTTCCTTTTTTGCGATTCTTTGAACAAATTTACTTATCTTTCGCGATCCTTTTGCATAATTCACGTTTTTTCTGTGGTCTTTTAACGAAAGTCATGTTTTCCCATGATCCTTTGATGAATTTAGTGTTTTTTCCTCAATCATTTGACGAAATCTGTGATTTTTTCAACCGCGAAGATTGGTTAGATGTTTTTAGTCTGCAGGTGCCCTAAAAATTCTGTGACGTCCGTTGCTGCATCGCACATATGGGGCATCGAACGAAGGGAATTCATCCTAAAGAATAATTGTTTCATTCCTGACATTTCTGGAAAGAAACAGCGTTCAACTCATTGGCTGAATTGTAAAGGGCGAAATGTGTCAAACATTAGCGGGAAGAAAGTGCGCAATTTGTTCGTTCATGGAAAAAATCGTGAAATTCGTTAATCGATAGTCGATAAATTGCTAAATTTGTCAATCGATAGCGGAAAAATTGCAAAATTCATTAATCGACAGTGGAAAACTCGCAAAATTCATCAACTGGTTTCGGGGGGAAAAGTTTTCGAATATCGTCGAATGGCTTCGAGAAAAAAAATCACAATCCGTCAATTTCGGGGAAAAAATCGTGAAATTCGCCAAATGGTTTCGAAATTTGTCGAGCGACAGCAGAGAAAAAAAATCTTTTTCCATTCAATCATCGTAATTGGTGAGTGTGACTATTATGTTTGACCAGTGGTGGCAATAAAGTCCATTGCCAAATTTTCAGTATTACTCGCTGTTTGGCAAAAGCTAATTTTGTCCTATACTTCAAAACCCTTTTGATCATCACATCAGTGTGCAGACCATTTGATGAATTTCGTGATTTTTCCGTTATCGATTGTTGAATTTTATAATTTATCAACTATTGATTAGCGAATTTCATGATTTTTTCCATGAACATTTGACGAATTGTGCAAAAATATTAAGAATATCGTTAAATTGTCTTAGGTAAAAAAAAATTTAATATTGTCAAATGCCTTCAAGAAAAAAGTTGCAAGTTGAAACGCCTGTGACCTCTTTTTCATGTCATGCATCTCTGGGGTCCATCCCCCCACTCCCCCCCCCAAGTGGGACACTTTTCTAAATTTTGCACACACCCCTCATGTGATATATTGCTGGAAAAGTCTTTGACCACTTATTCATGTTATGTATCTCCGGGGTCCATCCCGCCACTACCCCCCCCCTAAATTTTGTTGACACCCCTCATGTCATATATTGTTGGAAAGGTCTGTGACTGCTTAATCATATGCATCTCCGATGTCCATCTCCCCACTTTGCCCCCCGCCCCCCCCAAGGGATACTTTCTAAATTTTGTTGACACCCCTCATCTCATATATTGTTGGAAAGATCCGTGACTGCTTAATCATATTATGCATCTCCGATGTCCATCTCCCCACTTTGCCCCCCGCCCCCCCTCCCCCCCTTACTTTCTAAATTTTGCACACAACCCTCATGTTATATATCATTGGAAAGGTCTGTGACCACTTAATCATATTATGCATCTCCGGTGTCCATCTCCCCACTTTGCCCCCCTCCTCCCCAAAGGGTACTTTCTAAATTTTGCACACAACCCTCATGTTATATATCATTGGAAAGGTCTGTGACCACTTAATCATATTATGCATCTCCGATGTCCATCTCCCCACTTTGCCCCCCCGCCCCCCCCCAAGGGATACTTTCTAAATTTTGTTGACACCCCTCATCTCATATATTGTTGGAAAGATCCGTGACTGCTTAATCATATTATGCATCTCCGATGTCCATCTCCCCACTTTGCCCCCCGCCCCCCCTCCCCCCTTACTTTCTAAATTTTGCACACAACCCTCATGTTATATATCATTGGAAAGGTCTGTGACCACTTAATCATATGCATCTCCGATGTCCATCTCCCCACTTTGCCCCCCGCCCCCCCCAAGGGATACTTTCTAAATTTTGTTGACACCCCTCATCTCATATATTGTTGGAAAGATCCGTGACTGCTTAATCATATTATGCATCTCCGATGTCCATCTCCCCACTTTGCCCCCCGCCCCCCCTCCCCCCTTACTTTCTAAATTTTGCACACAACCCTCATGTTATATATCATTGGAAAGGTCTGTGACCACTTAATCATATTATGCATCTCCGGTGTCCATCTCCCCACTTTGCCCCCCCCCCCCCAAGGGGTACTTTCTAAATTTTGCACACACCCTTCATGTGATATATTGATGGAAAGGTCTGTGACCGCTTAATCATATTATGCTCCCTACTATGAAATTTGTCAAGTTAAAGCAACTATAAATTTTATTTTTATGGTAGTATCAAGTTGTTTGCCGTCAAATTTTGACGGGTTCCATCTAGTAATAACTTTAAACTGATTCGATACGTATCATAATTAAGAAATTATGGTTTTTTTTTCTGTTTTCACAAAAAGCCCCCCCCCCCCCTCCTTGGTTCGATTTTGCCCGTTAACGAACTTGACCGAGATTTTATGCCCCTTGATTTTATGTATCAGTTTGGAAGAGATTTGTGCAGAATTATTGCAGTTGTCGTGTCCATAAAAAAGTGACATAGATAGATAGATAAAGTTTTGAACTGTGGTTTTGGGTTCTGGGAGTCATGATCGGTGTAGATCTGCAAAAATTTTTCAGGAATTGCAACTTAGGGGAGAATGTAATATTAGGTAGTATTTCTTACGAAATCTACCTAAAAATGAGTTAAATTTAAAAGCGTGTTCAGCAACGGAAAACGCACTTCCAGCAATTATTGTTAACAGACAGTACCGAATTATTTTCTGTGTCCCTGTAAATGAACTATGAATGTTATACGCACAATATTCTGTAGTAAGCTTCTTGTAATGCACTTGAGTGATATATACCAATTTCATTATGTTTGAAATAGTGAAACATTATCAAAATAATCTACAAACGATTTTTCTCCATAGACCGTAGGCCCCACCAGTGGCTGAGAGGTTCTGCTCTCTAAGCTGGTAGACGGGAGGTGCTGGGTTCAAACCCCTGTCGCGCTCGTCGACCTAACTGTTCGGAGTTTTCCGTGGTTTTCTTCGAACATTGCCGTAAATACGGGTTAGGATCCCTTAAAAAGACCCCCACGGAGGGCACTCCCCTCCTAGGGCCTATATCCCTCGTGTTGATAATTGGCCGTCATAAATCAACTCAACCCAACACATAGACCGTAATGTAACAGAATTCTTTTGAGTGTCCCTGTAAAGGAACTATAAGTGCTATGCACACCCTATTCTATAATAAGTCTCTTGTAGTGCACCTCAGTGATATATATCAATTTCAATATGCTTAAAATTGTGTAATACCATTACATTGCACCGCAAATGATTTTCCCCATAGATCGTAATGTAACGGAATTCTTTTGAGAATCCCTGTAAAAAAACTATAAGTGCTACACACTTCATTTTCAATACCGAACATGCCATAGTAAACCTCAATAACATATATCAATTGCATGACAATCCGAATATATTTACGCGAGACAGACTTTGTTTCCAGGAGAGACGGCATACAGACAGTCAAAACGAATTCAGAAACACTTTTCAACTTTGTTGTTGCTCTTTTCTTTTCTTGAGACTCCGTTTTCTTTTGTTGGGGACCACAGAACTTTTGGAAAAGAAAGGCCATAGGAATGATTGACGAGTTTTTGTTGGGGACTCTTCAAATCCAGATATATAAAATATAAACGCACTTTTAGTTTAGTACTGTGTGAATTCAAAGATTTTCAGATGAAAGAGATCTCTATAAACCAGGGGAGGGGAGGACCCAGTTGAATTTCGGTGGAGAAAACAAAAATTCGAAATCATGCTGGGGAGAAGCCAGTCTTCGCCCCTGAAGGAGTATGGTGCTCTTTCCCTTTCGAGAATCCCCATAACCCCCTTCTGTTTCCGTCACTGTCTGTAGCCCAAGTTTATAAGTTTCAGTGCTGAATATTAACTTTTCAAACATTAAAATATTTAACTCAAACGCTACCCACACGTCGTTCGAGAAAAAAGAGATAAACCGATGTAAATAAACTCTTTATTATCAAATAATATGTTATCGATAAATCATGGCGATTTCACTGTACATTGCCAATAGGAATGATAAAAGCGCGTGCCTATTGTACGTGTCAATCGTCAGGTTTTATTAACGTCACATTCAAAAACATTTTCATCCCCTCCCCAACCTTACTTCAAATTTTCAAGCATTTTTGCTTATGGAACGCTCTAGTGAAAACAAAGGCAAACCTCCCCTCAAGCAAGCAGTATTCTCAACTTAGTCCCCTTTTAACCTATTAGAATTTTAGCACTGTATTATTTTACATATTTGATAACAAACGCTTTGTGATTCTGGTAAGCTGGTACGTGTTTTGAATTTAAAAAAAAAAAGGCCCAATCAAGTTGGCAAATTCTCAAGTCGGTATATCCAAATCCTATGTGGAAATTTAAAAGCAGTATGATTTATTATTTAATAAATTTTCATGATTTGGTCTTTAACATCAGAAAGTGGACTCTACGTCCGATATCAACGCTCGGCGTTATAAAAAAAAAAAAAAAAAAAAAAAAAAAAATTCCATAATTTTAAGCATTTTTAAACAGACAATCAAATTTTAACAATTTCCAACAGAGTTGACAATTGTGTTTTCAATGGTGAATTCAGGGGATAGCTCGGGAGGAGGCACTTTCCCCCCTCAAACCTTCAACATGTCACCACCGCCTCCTCCCCACCTAAGACTTGAGATTTTGTGCTTGGTCTAAACTTGTAAACTTTAGACAATCACGCATTTAAATGAAATTTGAATGTAAAATAGCTTTCTGACACATTTCTTATAAACATTTTAAGTTCCTGCTGTTATTTTCATACTTAGATTTTGAATAAGCATTCACTACCTTAGGACTTATTGCAATGAGCCTGGATAAAACAAGACTGTTTGGGAATACAGTTCGATTTCTAATTAGGTTAAAACTGCATAGGCTCATTTCAATGTCACTAGATTAATTTTGACACAATTATTCAAATTGGCAAAGAAATCATATGAGTTGTAATTTTCCAACTGGACGAAAAAGACCAGACCTGATGCTGTGATCAATAAGATTAACTGGATGAATTAGGTCCTCCAGATTCGACCGGGATAGCTCAGTTGGCTCAGTTGTTTCAGATTTATGGAAGCTTCAGCCAAGAGATCCCAGGTTCGAATCCTGGCCCGGACATTTTTCGTCCAGTTGGAAAATTACAATTCATATTATTTCAACGAGACTGACAAAAATCAAGCTGACTGGCAAACAATTGGCCATTTTCCAACTATCCTGAAACTATATAGGCTCATTGCAATAGGCCTAAAAATTATCAGGCTGATTGGCAAATAATTGGCCATTTTCCAATTAGCCTAGAGCTATATAGACTGATTACAATAAGGCCTAAAAATTATCAGGCTGATTTGGAAACAATTGGTCATTTTCCAATTAGTCTAAAGTTACATAGGTTATAAGCCTGGAAAATATCAATCTGATTAGAAAATTGCAGCTTATTCTTCAGTTAGCCTGGCCCTTTGCATAGGGTCAGCATAGGCTCTCTGCATAGAGCTGGATTTCTCAATTAGCCTACGCCAGATATATTCTCCTATGTAACATGAGTAATTTCCTTTCTCTATAACAGTTTGCTTATATATATTACCTCGCTCAAAACCGCGAAACTTTCTGACACCTGGAGTCATTTTTATACAAAAAATCACAATTAAATTTCCTGGCATGACTATGAAAGTGATTCGTAATCGAATACAGCTTTTTATTTTTGCAAATTTTATTACTGTCTCATAAAGACTTTTTCTCAGCCTAATGCGTCCAGAATACCGGCTTTAAGCACCAATTTTCATAGCGTTTTCTGAAATTTCTTTTACATTTATCGAAAAATGGATGTTGTTCCATGTCTTTGTTTCTGTATAAGAACTGTTAGGGGAACCGTCGGTAGCGTAATAAATTTTCTTATTTTTATAAATAGTTAAATCAGTCTTCAAATTTAATATACATTTTCATCTTTTGATATGTTAAAGAAGTTTGTTCAGCTTACCTGAGATTTTCCTTTTTGCGCTGAATATACCCACAGTAGTAATCCAAAGTGTTGTAGCGATATTTATCTGATCCATTGATTCACTTATATTGGAAGAATAATAAATAGTATTAGTAGAAAATGGCAATTGTGTAAAATAAACAGAAGATTCATTTTCCTTTGAATATAATATAATTCTTGGCTAGATGTACATGTTTTAAGTCGCGTTTGGAGGCTGCGTATAAGTGCTCCAATTTTACATTATATTAAATATATTTACATCATATATGTACAAGAGCGTCTTAACTGCTCAGAAACATTTTGGAAACTGAAGGGAATGTTTTTAAGTTCTGTGCACACGCGCGGGATAAGACAGCTGTAGTTTTGAAGGAGGGAGGTCTGCAGAGTTTCTCCAATTAGTTAGTTTCGACAGTCTCTGGTTTTGTTCACTATGTTTTTCAGCTGCGGCACTTGAAGTACTTATTGGTAATTGGGGTCTGGTTTTTAACATGTTCTTATTTCAATCGTTCGCTGCACGTGGAGATTATTCACTGCATAAAAAAGGTTTCTCCGTCAAGAACACATGCAAATTTCTTGCATTTAAGAATAAAAATGAATTCTTTAAAGTGTCAGAAAATAGTCAATCTGTATTTGAGAACAGACTTACATGGAATTTAAATAAAAGGGAAATAAATGCGAAAACCTAATTGGATTTTAAATTACAAGTGGAATTTTATTTTCCCTTTTTAGGAAAACCCATGAAAGAAAATCGCCCTCCCCCCCCCCCCCCCCCTGAATAAAAAATCCACAAATCTGTTTCCTATATAGATGCTGTATAGATTGATGATTTATTGATTAATAACACTAGTTTACAAAAAAAAAAAAAAAAAAAAAATTTTTGTTCATGGAATGAAACATATATTATTTATGTAGGCTATGGACGGTAGTTAAAAAAATATTTTTTTATTTTTTGTAGCACGTCACAATTCTGAAAAATGAAGGTCTTTGTTTTTTAACTACCCGCAATTGTTTAAATACATTTATCATTTTATTTTGTAAAGAACTGTGTGATTCAGAAGTCATATTTTTATATAAAAATGTCAGCTAGAGTGTGTAAACTACATCCAAACCGATTTTGTTATGTTTGTGGCAAAATTGTTCAGTTAAATCGTGGTTTTCCTATAACAAAACCATTGCAAGAAGCCTATTTACATAAGTTTGGATTTCCGGTGTCAAATCAAGATAAAAATTGGGTTCCTCATGTGATTTGCACTAATTGTAGATTGGTCCTCAGCTCCTGGTATTCCGGTAAAAATAGATCACTGAAATTTGGTAAACCAATGATATGGAGAGAGCAAGGGCGCCCATATGGGGGGGCAAGGGGGGGCTTGAGCCCCCCCCTAGATTTTGGTTTTGTAAAAAAAATATATATATAAATCCGTTGCAAGATATGAAAATTTTAACTTCATCTTGTAAAAACAAAGCATAATAAAATCTGCCTGGACAACATCAGAAGGCACCGGAAGAAATTTCCGTTTTAGATGGGTTTACGTATTAGCAGGTATAATTGTTGGGAATTCATTTTGTCATAACCATAATTATTTTTCTTTTAAAGCTGGATTCTGTTTTAGACAGGTTCTGTTTTCATAAGTTTTTAATTAGTCCTTTCGAATAGTCTGCTTCTTACAAAGAGAAAAAGCACAAGATAGGAAACAAATTCCGTTTTAGACGATTTTTATCTCAGCCGGTGTTAGTATGTGTTTTTTTTTCCTACAAGATGATAACACTTTTTCTGCATAAGAAAGGATTTTGTTATACATAGGATCCATTTTCACGGGTAAAACTGATTTTGCATGAACAAAACGCTAAGAAATTAGAGAGAGATTTAGTAATAAAATGTGAACGGTACAGTGCAATTTTTAACTGAAAAATTCTTTTTCCCGAATCTAATAAAGATTAGAATCCTGAATGTGTCAGATTGTACGCAGCCCGAACTCGAAAACTCTATCTTAAGTCTACAGAACAAGACAAAATGATTTTCGTCGACCTGAAACCTTATAATTCTTGTAAATCACACTTTCCTGGTCTATATGAAACAATGTGGTCAGAAAAGCATAAGTCCACACCATACTTTTCTAATCATTTTGCCACTATTAAAGAAAATCTCTGTAATCTTTCTCTAGACAATAGTACGAACCAAGAAACACGCTCACAAGACATTCATTTAGATGCTGCAACGACATCTATGAAGTTTATTGTAAAATAATTTCTCGATATTTTTTCTATCTGGAGCCAGTTGTAAACAAATTACAATCTGTAGATTAAGATTTGCATTCGGTTTATCAAAACATAAAGATGGAACTTCTTGAGATTTTTCTTATGCACAGAATGGAATCAGAAAAAGAATTTTCAGAAATTTTCATGGAGCTAATGGAAAATTGTAATTGTAAGAAATCGATATCAAAATTTATAGACCGTCTACTAGATAATCTTACAATTCGAACCTTCCTATGGAGACTCCTCTTGAATATTACAGAGCAGCATTTCTATATCCATATTTAGACTCTTTAATTATATCCTTTGAGTCAAGGTTTTTGAATTGAAATGAAACGTCATTCAAAGCAATTTTACTTCATCCCAATATGATGAAAAATATGAAAAAAAAAGTTTTTATCAAAGAAATCAAGGAGCTATCTCATTTTTATAATATTGAGAATTTGGAGTCGGAAGCAAGAACATGGTTTGATTTGTGGAAAAGCAAAGACTGTGATGAGAATGTCATGATAAATGATCTCCTCGCACAAACTACATTTCCCCCTTTACTTCAGACAGCCATATTAAATTATAGACAATTCTGCCAAAAATTTCCACTGCAGGAAGGTCATTTGAGGGGTTCACAACCATAGTAGACCAAGTCCACTTTAAAAAAAAAATCAGATAGCCCATTTAGAAGGTGCATAAAATCTATTTTATCCATTCCCACACTGAGCCAAATCTGTTTTAACTTTCTCATATATGCAGGGCTGCCACTGGCGACTATTTTTTAATTCTACCTCACACCACTTTCTCAAAACAAAAATTATTGACATAAAATTCGATAAAATTTGCAAGAGAAATATACTACAAAATCTCTTCTTTTTAATAGTGGTGCGAATAGAATAGAAAAATAGTCGTACGTGGCAACCCTGTATATATCATCTGTTTACAAACTATGTTTACTGTGGGAGTGGATAAAACAGATTTTATGCACCTTCTCAATGGACTATCTCATTTTTTTTAATGGACTTTGTCTACTATGGTTGTGAGCCCCTTATTCAGTACCCTCAGGTCAGTGGTGAAGGTGATTATGTTCCGAATTGTCTGAAAATTTAAGGCATTCGGTTCCGCAAATTCGAACATAAAAAATATCACGGAAGAATATCACAAATTTTGACAAATGGTCACAGAAAACACCAATTTCGTCAATCGTTCGCAGAAAAAAATCACCAATTTCGTCAAAGGATCGCGGGGAAAAGACGAATTTAGTCAAAAGATCGCGATAAAAACGCTAAATTCATCAAGGAATCATGGAGAAAACGCAAATTTCGTCTAAGAATCGTGAAAAAATGAAAATTTCGTGAATGAATCGCGAAAAAACACAAATTTCCTCAAAGGATCGCGAAATAAAACGCAAATTTCGTCAAAGGATCACGGGAAAAAAAAAATTCGTCAAAGAATCGCGAAAAATCTAAATTTCGTCAAAGAATAGTGGGAAAAACACACAATTTGTAAAAGAATCGCAGAAAAAAGCCAATTTTGTCAAAAAATCGCAGAAAAAACGCAAATTTCGTTAATAATTCGTACAAAAAAATGCAAATTTCGTCAAAAGATCGCGAAAAAAATGCAAAGTACCTTAAATATTTACTAAAATGTATGATAGCTTTTGTGGAAGTTGAGATTTTTCTCA
The DNA here is from genome assembly GCA_963931845.1 of Maratus michaelseni. NCBI lineage: Eukaryota > Metazoa > Arthropoda > Arachnida > Araneae > Salticidae > Maratus > Maratus michaelseni. Next base: position 42,221,218 of record OZ007588.1, on the reverse strand, counting down.
GCCCCCCCTTAAAATTAATCCTATGGGCGCCCTTGGGAGAGAGCCAACTAACCACGTAACCGATTGTTACTTTGTTCAACAAAAACTTTTGGTTTTAACTCAAAAAATAAAGATAGCATAAAATATGCAGACGTTCCATCAGTGACTAAGCCGTTCCTTCATTCAGAGGATTTACCAGTTCCCACGCCACCTGGCAGAAGTTACCAAACTCACAGATGCATCAAGTAGTTTTACAGTGCACGAGCATATAGTGATAGTGAACAATCAAGCTCAGATAACTTTGTTGATGATGAGGACAGTCCACATTTAATAACTCAGTCTGAACTCAATGATCTTATAAGAGATTTGCAGTTATCTAAGTCAAAAGCGGAATTATTTGGCTTCAGTCTGCAACAGTGGAAATTGCTTCTAGTACAAAAGTTTGTATTTATAAAGAGATAGTTGAAAATTTATTGCAAAATTATGAGCGTATGGGTGTAAATATGTCACTAAAATTCATTTTTTACATTCCCATTTAGATTTTTTCCCAGAAAATCTTGGTGGTATGAGTGATGAACATGGTGAGCGATTTCACCAAGATTTAAAATCATTTTAGCAAAATTATCAAGGTTTTTGGGACTAAAATATGTTAGGTGATAATTGTTGGTCTGTTGTGAGAGATACAGATGAAAATATTTACAGAAAAAGAGCAAAAGTTACCCATTTTTAACTGTCTATTGTTTATTTAGATGTAGTTTTTGTAAAAATCTTCTTAATAAATATTTCAAAAAACTGACGTGCTGGAATTTTAAAAATATTTTTTCCTAGATGTAGATACCCAAAGTAACGTAACCGTATATATTTCATTTCATGAACAAAAGTCATGTAAACTAGTGTAATTATAACCATATTGCAAAAATAGTTTAAATTATATACAAAATAGTTCTTTTAATTTTTCCGGTTGTTATTTTATTTAAAATTAAACCAGTGAAAGAGTTCGCCTGCTAGAAATTAGCTTCTTGGGTAGTTAAGAGCAACCTTTTTACTAATCATATAATCTAAAATTCCTTTCAAGAACAGCCTTAAGTGTCATATAAATAACATATATAAAAATTAACTAGCGAAAATAAGTTGTTGTTAATGACGTTTGAGACATAATTCAATACAACACTATGCTTTGTGCGATGCGATTACAAACAAAGCATTTATTTGTGTTTTCCAGTGAAAAAAAAAAAAAACAAAAAAAAAAACATTCCTTTTTTTGTCGTCTCCCCTTAGATTTATCTATTTGTAGACCAGTTTATTGTAACATAAAGATAATTTGATAGTACGAAACAGTTATCTAATATTACATCAGAATAACCGCCTTTTCATTTGGTTTATTGCGTATTTTTCAAAGAAAGATGAAAACCACAACTTTCTTTATAGAGTAAGCCTTAACTGTGGTTTTGTTCGTAAAAGAACGAATAAGGAAGCTTTTTCACCTCAGTTATGGATGTTATTCATTGTAAATACAGCTGTTTCTAATCTCCCGTTCTCTAAATATAATTGACATGTATATTTATGTAATTGAAATTTTATACGGAATTAAAACCAGAATTCATAGAGTTGGTAAACCTGACGTCATTTTTAAAACATGCAGTCATTTTTTTGCTCAACTTTTAAAGATAGTTCTCAAAAAGAAACTTTTTTACCGCTCAACAACGTGAAACTTTCTGACACATTCACAGTCTCATTCTTTAAACGTAAACGAGTGAAATCGGCAGACATGTCTAGGGGTTTGTTTATATGCTTGCTAAGAAAGTCTTGCTAAAAAAGTCATAAATCTTTTGATTGGCCATTCTTTTCCAAAGGTTCTGTGGTCATCAACAAAAGAAAGGGCAGACTCAACAAAATAAAGAAGCGGTGATATACATGCCAACGTCGTGCCCTCTGCTCGCCTCTGACCTTTAAACATGCTTGCCGCAAAAAAGAGACGGCTAAAGAAAACGTCCGTCTCGATTGTACATACGTCTCTTCGAGACGGTATTCGTTTATATCACACTTTTAACAATCCGCGACTAAAAGTCGTAAACTATTTTCCTAGTCTTTCTTTACCAAAGGTTCTGTGGTCATCAACAAAAGAAAGAAGTGGTGATATACCTGTCAGCGTCATCCCTTGCTGACCTCTGACTTTTAAACATGCTAGAGAAGTCATAAAAGAGGAAACAGGCCGACTTGCCGCAAAAAAGAGACCGCTAAAGAAAACGCAGTCTGGGACAACCTTAAAGGTGCACCGTCTCGATAGTACATACGTCCCTTCGAGACGGTACTCATTTATATCACATTTTTAACAATCCGCGACTAAAAGTCGTAAATTATTTTCCTAGTCTTTCTTTTCCAAAGGTTCTGTGGTCATCAACAAAAGAAAGAGGCGGTGATATGCATGTCAGCGTCGTCCCCTGCTGACCTCTGATCTTTAAACATGCTAGAGAAATCATAAAAGAGGAAACAGACCGCATTACTGCAAAAAAGAGACCGCTAAGGAAAACGTCGTCTGGGACAACCTTAAAGGTGCACCATCTCGATAGTACATACATACGTGCCTTCGAGACGATACTCGTTTATATCACGTTTTTAATAATCCGCGAAAAAAAAGTCGTAAATTATTTCCCTAGTCTTTCTTTTCCAAAGGTTCTGTGGTCATCAACAAAAGAAAGGAGAGTCTCAACAAAAGAAAGAGGCGGTGATAAACATGTCAGAGATCCTCTCCACTGACTTTTGACCTCTAGACAAGCCTTTGAAGACTGACCACATGAAAGGTTCTGCTGAGGCTGAACGCAGTCTGGTCAATTCTTAACAGTGGTGGAAACGACGATGCACATCATTGGGACGATTGTCAAAACTAAATTTTAATAGTATCCTTTGTCTTATTAAATCTCAGAAATTCTGTCGATTAAGTAAGGCGAAGAATAGTATTAATACTTAGTGGTGACATTCAGCCCACTACAGCGCATCTTTTCTATCAATGTATGGCTAATGGGGAGATTTGAAATCGAATAGCGTTTTCTATTTTTCGATAAATGTGTTATATCTTGAGCTAAGTAATTATTGTATATTGACAATCTTTTTTGGGCTGTCACGTCCAGAAATTCCGTTCAAAACGCCAACTTGGACAGCATTTTCTGAAAGTTGTAGCGCCTTTATCGTAAAATGTAAACTGCTATTCGATTTCACAGTTTATGAATAAAAATATCTGCTATAATTTTAAGCATTTACGACTAAAATTAATTCAATAATGTGTCAGAAAGTAGCCATTTTGGAATTAAGAACAGCCTTAAATATCAAATTTCAAATAAGAAATCATGCTTACAATGTAAGTTAAACGAAGATTATGAAAATTATGTTTTGGAATTTACGTGATCTCGATGCATTTATAGTAAAACGTCGTAGTTTTCTTAATGAAAATGCACGATTTTGGTGATATAATTTTCCAAAAGCACTTGAAGACTTAGCCTCCAATTTCGGAGCAAGTGGAATGAAAATGACGTCATTTTGATGCCTTTATAAAAGAATATATTTAAGTTTTATGAAATGTATGAGCATTTATTTAGAGATTATTTCTTTAAAAATTATACAATTTTTAGGCAGCAAAACATTCTACCCCCCCCCCCCCTTTTTTTTTAACAATAATGAAATAATTGAGTTGCCACTATTAAAAAAATATCATTTAAAGAGATAATAATACATTTGAAATTAACTTTAACATCATAATTTCGAGAGCTAATGCTAATGTATATAATATCGTCAAATCATTTTGAATAATTGGTGTACGTTTCAACAAATAATTCATTATATTTATATCCTTCGAGTGAGTGAAATACATTATATATAGAGGGTGTACCCAAAAACAATGGCATCGGCTTTTATTCCTAAAATATTATTCATCATAAGACATTTATTATGAATTACAATACGTAAAAAAAGGTACAGAATTTTGTGAAATCGATTAAAATTTTCAGGGGTTTAAATTTCAAGAAATACAAAACTTAAATTTTTATACGGTCCTTTTACAAAAAAATTTCTAGTGAGTAAAATGGGCCTCATACAATAATAAGGTCATGTATAAAATTTTAGTATTTTATCATAAAAAGTCGCAGAGATATGAAAATACATAAATGCTGACTTAAACCCCGCAAAGGGGAAAAAGCATGACGGATGATCGCGTTTTAGGGTTCGTACACAAATTAAGAAAGAAAACAGTGATCGCATAAATAAAAAATAATTGCGCTATTTGGTACAAAAGTATCTAAACTGCGTAGAAATAATAACTTTACATTTTAATTTTCGATTAACACCTCGCCAACTTTATTTAAACATATATCTGCGACTTTTTATGATAAAATACTGAAATTTTGTACATGACCTTATTATTTGGGCACATTTTACTAAGTGGGGAATTTTTTTGTACGGGGTCGTATAAAGATATAAATTTTGCATTTGTTGAAATTTAATCTTCTGAAAATTTTAATCGATTTCAATAAATTATGTTCCTTTTTTGGTAACTGTAATTTATAATATATGTCTATGATCAATATTTAAGGAAGAAAAGCCGAGTTCAATGCTTTTGGGACACTCTGTCTAGTGAGATTTTAATATGTACAGTGCCTGATTTAAGGCAGGGCATTCGGGGCACGGGCCCAGAGCCCTCGATTTTCAGGGGGAGCCAAATGCTACTGAAGATTTTTCAATTATTGGCCAAAATCTGATGAGGTTTTAACTATTAAAAAACAAAAATAATATGGAAGAAATGATTTTTTTTCTTTCTTTTTTTTTTCATTTAAAAATAATTACTTCAACTCACGCGAAAACACCCTCTGGCTAATATTAATTCTGTGGGAGAATTTTTGTTTATTATCTCGTTTGCATTTCAATATTTTTAAAAGATTTTTTTCCATTGGATAGTTGAGGTCAATCTCTACAAAGGCCGATTTTGTTTACATAGGTTTTTTGATTTTGTTTACAGGTTTTTTTTTTCTTTCGGAACCGATTTCGAAAAATCGTCAGCGAGATAGAACACTAAAGATTGATTATGAGGATGTTATAAAAACTTTTACTGCTAAAACATTGCGAAGAAAATATATATATAAAAAAAATCATTAAATATCACAAAATTATTAAAGTCAGTAGTGGTTATCTTAATAATTACCACTTCCAATGATATAATATATATTACTCAAGACAACTTTAAGCATCGGTGCAAGCACCCCCCCCCCCCCCCCCCCGTAAGCATCTGTGCCCAGGGCCCCCAAATTTGTAAATCGGTCCCTGAATATACGTAAGATACAGAAAACTTTATCAGGATATAAATTTCCCTTCTAATAAATAATATCCTGACACTATTTGTTTCTAACAGTTTCAAAATCACGATAAAAGAAAATTTCTGAAACTTTTACTAACAACATCTACCTTTTATAAATGTAACACTTTTATATTTTCCTTTCGATAAGATAAATTTTGTTGCCCAGATATCGAAACCTAACAAGGGGAAATAAAAAAAAAATCAAAACGCTATCGTAGAAATAGCTCTGATAACAACAATTCACCGAAACCACACCTTCACATTCATACCTATCTCGCCATCTATTTTTATCCCGGTGTTCTTAGAAGTATATCTGTGGAAAAACAATCAATGCGGTCCCTTTGAAACCATTTTATTCCCCTAATCAGTAAGATAACCAGTGAATAGGTTTAGAATTAAATAGAAACGTTATAGAGATCAAAACATTTTGACATTTTATTATTATCGAAAAGTGTTTCGTAGAATCTGTGATAGATGCGGTGAATGAAACAAGAAAAGTGAGTTTCACGATATTTTCCTAAACCATTAGCTCTAGAAGGATATTTTCCAATAGCAAACATTTTTAACCCTTTATATCCTGAATTAATTTTCCAGCTACTCTTTAGATGCTCAGAATCCTCGATTATTCCCACCAGTTATTATTATTATTTTTTTTTTGTAAAGTTTTCCTTATCTAATCATAGCATTTTTACGATTCAATTAGGTGAAAATTTCTCATTTGAAAAACCGGTGGTAACAGATTAAAAATTCTGTAAAAGACGCTCATCGCGAATAGGTTAAAGTGGTACTTATAAGTACCGTCAGGATAAAAAGGGTTAAAGTCGTTCTTCATCCTATTAACCCGACAGTGCATATAGCCAATTGACAACACTTTCTATTTAACTTTTAATAAATAAATCAAGTTCTTTGCAACCACTATATTTATATAGAAATATTAATCCTCTAAAAATAACATAAATATGCTACTAAATAAAATTAAAAATCTATCTTAAAATTTCTGGTGTCGAATTCTTAATATAAGTATAAAAAAAAAACAATTCTAAAAGAAAAATTCATGCACTGTAGGCATAGGTGCCAACCTCTCATTAATATTCCGTAATATGCGGGTTAATTTGACTCAGTTTAACAACCCTTCAAACCAGAAAAATTATTGGATGAATCTTTATTTATTCAAATTCAGGTTTCTACGTGGAATTTATTTAACTTCATTTCTTTAAAAAAATTCTGGTGCGAAACGTGTTAAACCTGGATCAAATTAACCCGCATATTACGGAATATTAATGTACCTATGACTGTAGGGTTAAAAGCCGTTTATAGCAAAATTGCTATTTTTAAAAGCTACGGAATTTGAATTTCTTTACGATCCCTCAGTACTATATATTTAATAACATTTTCTTATACTAACAATTTAAAACAATAAAAGTTTCATTTTTGTACAACCAAAAGTTATGATAACTTGAATTTTATGAATTTTCAGCATTTTTTTGGCATTAAAAACGGAAAAGCGCGTTTTATCCAAATGTTACAAGTCAAAATAAAAAAATTCTTAACAATGGTGTGTTTATTAACATTCCATATTACTTGGAATACCTTGAAAGGATTAACAAAATTTGGAGCATCCCACTTAATTCGTATTAAATATTAGTGAATGCCTTCTACTTGAAGAATTATAGTTTATTTTAATATTTTATTTGTAGTATTTATTACATTGTAAAAAATGACCAATGTTTCTTATTTTATGAAAATATACTATAACCACGAAAGAAAATATAATATAATCTTCTAAGTTATCCGAAATTCAGAATAGCGTGTTCCATTGTCTTTTGAACTCCCCAGAAACCACTTCATTTCCAAAATTTAAAGAATTATTTATAAAAACAAAGTATTTTTCGCTGTCCGTATTTTTCAGAAACGTTTCCGAAGGGTTTTTATAGTGTATTAGTTAGTGTCCTCAGCCTGGAATACCTGTTTTTCGAATGCTATCAATTCCCAAGTAAACATTTTCATGCTCAAAAAATATGTTTAACAGACAAACATGCAAAATTAACAGCGTTAACAATAACATTAAAATTAAGATTATTTCTTTACTCTTTCATGTATAAACTAACTTACACGGCTGAAAACGTTTACTTGAGAAATTGATGGCATTTGAAAAACAGGTATTCCATGCTGAGAACACTAATTAATACACGTATAAAAACCCTTCGGAAACGTTTCTGAAAAATACGGACAGCGAAAAATACTTTGTTTTTATAAATAATTCTTTAAATTTTGGAAATGCATTGGTTTCTGGGGATTCAAAAGTCAATGGAACACGCTATTCGGAATTTGGGATAACTTAGGTGATTATATTATATTTTCGTTCGTGGTTATAGTATATTTTCATAAAATAAGAAACATTGGTCATTTTTTACAGTGTACGTTGAATATCTTATCGTTAAAATACTTGACTGTTCGGAAAAGAATCCTCAATACAATGATAGATTGCTTACTTCAACCCCTCAAGTGCAATTCAAAAGGTGAGGTGCAAAGCTGTGAGTGCAGTTGATGTACTACGCTCTATTTATCGAACTTCTATTAATTTTTTCCGGTGGCAGAATTAATTAAAATTAGCCATTGTGAATGAGTTCAACACCTGGAAATCAGCCATTTGAATTGTTTCAATACATAATAAGTGAATTGTTTTGGTTTCATGGCTTATTAAAATGATATATAAATGTGTTGATTTGATTGTACGTGGTATTCATCTAGTTTTTAAAAACAAATTAAACCTTTTAAAGTGCTCCTCAAAAAAAATGCCCCCCCCCCCCCCACACACACACACACTTAATAACGCAAAACTTTCTGACACATTTACGAACTCATTTTTAAACGCAAAAACATGTCACTTGCAGGCCTGACTATAGAAGCGATTTGGAATCGGAAAGTGCTATTTTTTTTTAATAAATTAATTACTTATCGAGTTACTGTTGTCACGTGATGACGGGTTTTTATCCTTCACCGCGCTGTTGCGTCCAGAATTTCGGCTCATAACGTCAACTTTGACAGTATTTTCTGAAGATCTGCTTTTACCAAAAATGTAAAAATTCGATTACATAGTTTCTGAATAAGAATACCTGTCGATTTCATGCGTTTCCGAACAAAAATGAATTCAGAAATGTGTTAGAAAGTAGCCCCTTTGGATTCGAGGGCATAGCCTCAAGTATATCTGTAAAAAATATTTGAACTAACAAGTACTTAGCACTTTAAAAGGCAGCGAACGAAATTTTTATTTTACGAACTTTTTTTCTCTTTGGTGTGTGTGTGTGTGTGTGGGGGGGGGGGGGGGTGACACTTTAAGATCGTTAAATAAAAGTTCAACTGTATTCGCTGTTACAGGCGTTTTACACTGTTTTTTTATAATACGGTACTTCCCTGTTATATATCGCTTGTATATATCGCTCATTTTTCATGTCTCATTTTCCATCAAATTCTACCGCAATGACACTTTTTAAGTAACTTTGCATGTGTCAGTAACGATAAGTAACTGTAAATTCTTTGTCATTAATTTTACTACGAAAATTGCAATTTGTGCATAAACTATCGTTTACCTATAAGGCAAACATAGACTATTTACTTGTTTCTTTTTCTTCTTCTTCTTTTTTTTTTTTTATATATTTTCTGTTTTGAAAGGCCTTGTCGTGTTAAAAAACGGCAAGATTGAATTTGGCGAGAAAAATAAATTTTTCAACAGCACGTTCTAGCAACCTTGATTTGGATTTTAAAGTCTCATCCTATATTGTTACAGTGTGACTGCATATCAGCACTGATGGAAAAGTGGCGCACAAAAGAACCAATTGACACCGCTAAATTTAAATAATATTCTTTGTCTTATATAAGGACAGAATTTTAGAGATTTTTTAAAAGAGGAAGAAAACTATTAAATTAAGTGGTGAAAATCGCCCAAATGGTGCGCCACTGTTCCATCACTGTATCAGTAATAACTTGAACAATTTTCAACCTTTATGGATAGAACTTGCGAGTATCTACGCCAGTGTTGCCAGATTGGGGACTTTTTTAATTTAGATTGTTTGATTGTCACCGATTTTTTGAAATAGAAATATTCGGCATATTTAAAATAGAATAGAAATTCTGAAAAATAAGGCGAATTATACTATTTTAAAAAAGTGGTGACAGTCAAATAATCTGAATTAAAAAAAGTCCCCAATCTGGTAACCTGATCTGCGCATAATTAAAGGTGTCGCGTCAATTCGTCGCGCACAATTCATCGCGGAACAATTCATCGCGCACAATTCATCGCAGCTTCAATTTGTCGTGGTGTCAATTTGTCGCGACGTCAATTCGCCGCAACGAAAATGTTTTTGAAGGCTATGATGATAAAATAAAGATAATTTAGTAAAATTATTTAATGATAATTTGTTTTTTAGATATAATAACATGTAAATTTTGTTATAATACTCTATATCTAAAAAACTAATTATCACTAAACATCTTTACTAAATTGTCTTTATTGATACCACGACGAATTGACGCTGCGATGAATTGTGCGCGATGAATTGTTCCGCGATTAATTGTGCGCGACGAATTGACGTCTAAGCGTTATCGAGCCATTTTTTAAAAATTTTAATTTTATATATTTTTTTCAATAAGTTTAAAAGTCGAAATTTTAGTCGAACAATGAAAAAAAAAACTCAAAATATCACAATTTTCTTATTTGTCAAAAACTCAAAAATTTGAGCCGATTGCCCTTAGCTATAACCTTTTTTTACAAGAAGAAACTAATATTTTAATTATTTTTTTCTACAGGAAGTTTAGGAATGCTGCTGATCGAGCTAGGATATTTTGGTACAGGTCAACGCGGCTGCAGGTTTTCGACGTAGTATGTGACCAAATTCAACAAATATTTTTAAATACTTGAAGCAATTATAAAAACAACGTAGAATTATTAGTTTTTCAATTAATTTTACTGCTTTCCTAAAAAAAAATATTCCAAAATATGTCAATTTTTCGCCAGAATATTTTCTTTCTTTTGATCACTGTTACTAACAATTTCTTGACCTACCAATAAACCAAATTATAGCAAAGTAGCTTTTGAGGAAATAACCTACAAATGTTTAGATTATGGTCATTTTATGAAAAAATTGCCCGCATTATCCGATGAGGAATACGCATTAAGAGATGTCCTTAACATTAATTCTAAATAGAAAATGATGGAGAAACGAAATTCTCCAGTATTCAAGGACCTATTAATTATCTTAGACCTTGGATGTACCGGGGATACGTGTTTTTTTTTTTTTTTTTTTTTTTTTTTTTTTTTTTTTTTTTTTTTTGGGGGGGGGGTTCTCAAGATCACTTTATATCTATATTAATTATTATATTAGGCCTTAAAGCTGTGTTTATAAGCATCTTGATCAAGTCAGTCTAAGATGGGCATGAATCACATGTCTTCCCATTCTTTTCGAAGCATTTTGTGGTCACCGACAAAAGAAAATGGATTCTCAACAAAAGAAAGGGGCGGTTCCTGAGCTGTCAATAGCCCCTCTCTTGACCTCTGACCTTTAGACATACTTAGAAAGTCATAAAGTTGAAAGGGACCGCCTCACCACATCAGAGATAGCGACAGACTACGACGTAATCTGTTTGTCCTTAAGCGACCAAACAGACTACGTTTAGGGCAATTCCATTGTGACGGGTGTGACATCCAGACAAAATTTTAAGAGTTTATATCTATATTTTGGGAAATAAATTAGCTAAGAAATCCCTGAAAAGTATTTTAATTATGTTTTTCCATGCATATGCTTGGATAATTGAGCAAATATATAACTTCAATAGCTTTCAATATATATATATTTTTTTTAAGTTTTAAACTTGTGACGGTGTGACTCTCTCGGGACAAGAGTTTTTACTTGCATACACATTTGTTAAAATTCCCGTGAATATTTAACTGTGTCATTATTAAAACAATTTTTTTCTAATGAAAGAGATTCAAATTAAACTTAATACGTAATTTTCATAATAAATTTTAATTATTTTAATGTTTAAGAATTTTTTTCCTGCTGTGACGGGTGTGACAAAGAAGTGACGTGTGTGACATTGTGCAAAGTGTACAATTTGAAAGTTGTTTACCAAAAAAATACAGTGATCAGTATAAACAGTAAACTCAACAATAGTAAATATACAAAAGAAATTTAATAAAACTAACATATTTATGCAGTTTAAAATTTGTAGTGCCCCCTACTCGTTATAAGTGCTGGGGGAGCTACTTTTTTTACAATAGCAGAATTTTTTTTTAATTGAGATGTCATCTTTCTCTGGCCAAATCCAGTGTGGCCCACTGGCTTGCATGTATTTTAAGCTTATTTCTTCCTTACGGAAATTGATATTCAACACATTAGCATAGTACAAGCTATTACGCTTTATGCTACTGGCGAGGGAAACCAAAAGATAATCACCAATATTTAAATCTGATATTTTCCAAATCTTTCTGGGGGGGGGGGGGGGAGATTCACAATTAGCAGTGACTGCCACTTCCCTCAGTGTTGATTTGGCAGTCTTTCCCATCAAAAGGATAGTTCTATCACTACTTACTTTAAAGTGGTGATAAGACTTGATGCATTTGATGGACTTGGTGCCTTCCCATTTTCTGTCAGTATTTGTTTAGTTTCTAGTATTTTCACTGCTGAGACACACAATGCCTTTATTGCACCAATCTCCTGAGCACATTTAAAAAAAATCCAAAGCAGAATTAAAAGTAAGTAAGTTGCTACCAACTAACAATTTGCTAAAATAATTCAAATATATATTTCATGATTTATCTTCTCTTTTTTGGCAAATTGGCTTTAATATGTTCAGAAACAAGAATGATTCAACCTTATACTTCATTAAAAAAAATATTTAAATATATTTCAAATCAATTTAAAATGTTGTCATATCTGTCACAATAATTTTGTCACACCCGTCACAAGGATTTTGTCACACCCGTCACACTAAAATTTCACACAAAATAAAAATTTAATGAATTTTTAACGCTTTGTAGTTATTCAGACTTGAAATGGTTAGACTTTCCGAAAGTTTCATGTATTTTCATGGGAAAATGCATTTTGTATAATAACTTAAGCATCTTTTTTGTGACGGGCGTGACACAGAGACAGTGTAAATATGTTTGTATTAAAAATCGGGTCTTTTAAATTTTTTTTGAAAAATTAAGTATTTTAAAAGATACACAAAGGTCACAAATAGTAATATATGCACATATATGGGAAATGCTGCTGTTTTAAATATTGCTTCTGGCAGAATGAAAATACCCTATTTTACAGGCTGAAAGTTTTTCAAATTTTTCAAACTTTGAGCCTAGATAAATTATAAAATAAATATTTTTAGAGCTTAGTTCTCTGTAATTTCACATGCGTCATATTTTTACCTTTAATTTGATATATTATTTGTAGTAATAAAAGACATTTGAAATTTCAACCCTCATGTCCACTTTTTCATGGAATTGCCCTTTAGAGTTCTGGGGCTCTTTCAGAGTATGGACCCAGTGCACTTGCACGGATACCCTGATGTATATCAGTAACTATTAGTACTACCCTCGTTACCTGGTGGTATTTCAAAATTTTTTAAAAAATGATGTAGTGGAAAGCCAGTCTAAAAATTTTGGGGAATCCCTGGGTTAGAATATAAGTGTTAATAATATGTTATGTTTTTAACCGTAGGTGCATGGAAAACCGCCTTTATCAGCATTTTATATTTTTTCCCATTCAGTAGTCATGCTTACATTTTTCCTAGCAAAAAGTAGAAACGTGAATATTTGTTAATTTTAGGAAACTGGTGTTAAGTATGCATCGCAACATTTTATCAAAGCTTTTTCTCTTTTAATATCTTGGTGACGCACTTTAGACGTAATTGTTACTTTTATTAATGAAATAACTAATAAAACGTTAAAACATTAAATATACAGATAAATGTCAAATTAAAAATCTATTGACGATATAAACACGTGTAATTTGGAGACTGGTTTTTTTATGAAAAGTGGTCGATGAGATAATCAACAAGTACCAAAAATTATTTTAGCATAAGCCTTTGTTTGTTTTCTAAGAGAAATAATTGAAGAAAATCTTTTATTTGTAAAAAAAAGTCGTCTTTTTTTTCAAAATTTCTAAGTTTTCCAGAGAAAAGTTTTTTTTTCCCCTGACCACTTTAAAATTTCAGGACCATTGACCAGTGATTGAACTTGGTCGCACTTTGTTGAAATTTTTTCAATAGCATGCCTGCTGGAAGGTTATATACAGTAGACGCCTTCAAATCCGTAACCCTAAAATCTGCATATTCCTCAAATCCGCACTTTGTTTCTGATGTAAACAATGAAACTTACAGTTAAGTTTTAGGTGAAAAATTTAAGTTTTTTAATATAATTTTGTACACATTTTAACATTAAATTTTGGTTAATATGATTGAACTCATGTTTTCTCATGAAGAAAGCATAAATTTATTTCTGAAAATTTTCAAGGTTTCAACCTCTGGTTTTAAGCTTTGAGGATTTAAGGGAGTCTACTGTATAAGGGTTAATGCGTACAAGCACTCGACCTCATGGGTGTACTTGGAGGCGAGTGCAACTGAGACAGTATTAACTTCCATTGGTAGTATGATGATAGATAATGCATTTAAATGTTTATATTTGGGAAAGATTATCGACACCTAGGTATTTATACACAGTACAACAAATAAATTAAATACCTTCAAAATATAGGTAAAAATTAACTTTTTTACCCACTGGCCACTGGCCAGTACATGGATTTTTTTACTTGCCAGTGTTTTTCAGCACTGGCCAATAACAAATTTACAAATACTTGATAAAAAATTTGCGAAATTCGTCAAATGGTGTCGGGAAAGAAATCGTGACATTCGTCAAATAGTCTCGGGAAAGAAATCAGGCATTGCAGGAAAAAAAATTAATTTTGTCTAACTGTCGTGAAAAAATTCGAGAAATTTGTCAAATAGATTAGGGGGGGGGGGGAATCGCAAAATTTGTCAAATGATCTCGGGAGAAAAATAGTGAAATTTGTCTAACAATTGCGGAACAGAATTGCAAAAATCTTCGAACGGCAGCAGAAATAAAGTGCGAAATTTGTCAAACATTAGCGGAAAGAAAGTGCACAATTTGTTTGTTCATGGGAAAAAATCGTGAAATTCATGCATCGATAGTTGATAATTCGCGAAATTCGTTAATCGATAGCGGAAAAATCGCAAAATTCATTAATCGATAGTGGAAAAATCTCAAAATTCATCAACTGGTTTCGGGCGAAAAATTTTTCGAATATCGTCGAATGGCTACGAGAAAAAAAAATCCCAATCCGTCAATTTCGGGAAAAAAATCTTTTTCCGTTCAATCATCCCAATTGGCAAGTGTGACTATTAAGTTTGACCAGTGGTGGCAATAAAGTCCATCGCCAAATTTTCAGTATTACTCGCCGATTGGCGAGTGCTAATTTTGTCCTATACTTCAAAACCCTTTTGATCATCACATCAGCGTGCAGGACAATTTTTTTACGGGAGACCATTTGATGAATTTTGTGATTTTTCCATTATCGATTGACCAATTTTACTGCTATCGATTGTTGAATTTTATAATTTATCAACTATTGATTAGCGAATTTCATGATTTTTTCCATGAACGTTTGACGAATTACACAAAAAAAATTAAGAATATCGTTAAATTGTCTTGGGTAAAAAAAATTTAATATTGTCAAATGCCTTCGAGAAAAAAGTTGCAAGTTGAAACGCCTGTGACCTCTTTTTCATGTTATGCATCTCTGGGGTCCATCCCCCCACTCCCCCCCCAAGTGGGACACTTTTCTAAATTTTGCACACACCCCTCATGTGATATATCGCTGGAAAAGTCTTTGACCGCTTATTCATGTTATGCATCTCCGGGGTGCATCCCGCCACTCCCCCCCCCTAAGGGGGGCACTTTTCTAAATTTTGTTGACACACCTCATGTCATATATTGTTGGAAAGGTCTGTGACTGCTTAATCATATTATGCATCTCCGATGTCCATCTCCCCACTTTGCCCTCCCAAAGGGTACTTTCTAAATTTTGCACACAACCCTCATGCTATATATCATTGGAAAGGTGTGTGACCACTTAATCATATTATGCATCTCCGTTGTCCATCTCCCCACTTTGTCCCCCCCCCCAAGGGGTATTTTCTAAATTTTGTACACAACCCTCATGTTATATATCATTGGAAAGGTCTGTGACCACTTAATCATATTATACATCTCCGATGTCCATCTCCCCACTTCCCCCCCTCCAAGGGGTACTTTTCTAAATTTTGTTGACACCCCTCATGTCAAATATTGTTGGAAAAGTCTGTGACCGCTTAATCATATTTTACATCTCCGATGTCCATCTCCCCACTTTGCCCCCCTCCAAGGGGTACTTTCTAAATTTTGCACACACCCCTCATGTGATATACCGATGGAAAGGTCTGTGACCACTTAATCATATTATGCTCCCCACTATGAAATTTGACAAGTTAAAGCAACTATAAATTTTATTTTTATGGTACTATCAAGTTGTTTGCCGTCAAATTTTGACGGATTCCATCTAGTTTTAGTTAAAACATGCCTAGTAATCGTAAAAAATACCAATAACCGCTTATGGTAGTTGTGACGGATATAGATGTAAACCCATTCTGTATTGTATAACAATTTTAAAATTTAAAAAAAAAAACGACAAATACCGTAAAAATTGTGTAGAAATATGTTTAAAAAAATAAATAGATAAAGAATTATGTTTTTTCAGAGGATATCCAAATGTAAAACAACTTACTCCCTCTATATGTTTTTTTTTTCTTTTATAAGTATATATACGTCGCCAGCGGCCGAAGCCATCGTGAGCGCAAACTAAACACACTCAATATAACAACGTACTTTGCACTTTGCATCAGCTGGCATAGTACTTTAACAACGATCTAATAATAATCAAATCTATGCATCTTCATCATCTCTCATAAAATCCAGAGAGCAAACATATACGTCTTACTAAATTAACGTCAAACGATCCAATGAATAAGGAATCTATATTTACTATAATCTAAAATTACATTAAAATTACCTTTTAATTTTTTTCCGGCGGTAAATGAATAAAAATTAGCTGCCGTGAATAAGCTCAATAACTGGAGCCATTTGGATTGTTAAAAGATCTAATTCGTTAAATATTTTGGTTTCATGAATTATTTAAATGACATATAAATATGCTGATTTGATTGTATGTAACATTCATCCATTTTTTGTTTAATAATTTAAAAAAATTTTAAGTGACTAAAGTTGAAAATTTTACAATCTACGCAAAACAGTACAGTTTTAAATATCACTCTGTATTTAATACTTTTTTATTTTATGGCTACTATAGTGTTTCCAATTTCTTCATACTTTTCTTCTTTAAATTCTTTTTTTCTCAACTTTTATGTATTGGAACTGACTTCAAAAGGGTCCTCTGAAATATGCTCATTTAAAAATTAATATCTCTGGCAACAGTAAAAAAGGGGGGATTTTGGCTCCAAGGCAGGCAAAAAGTTATAGACCTTTCTCCAAATTTAAGGCTACGCTCAATTCAAACGTATTACTTTTTTACACATACAGTGTCTCACATAAGTGATGGGACACTTGTGCTTTACAAAAGGAAACTAATCAAATAAATTAAAAAAACATGTACACATTTTTTTTGTGGGTGTGTTTCATACTTAAATTTAGTAAAGATTATTACATAACATACATTTTGTCAAAATATTAAAATATTAATTTAATAAAAATACAAATGTTTAGAACGGAGCAAAAAATAGCTCACATAAGTGATGGGACAACATTATATATGCAACAAAAATCGCCTGAAATAAGCAATAAAAATATTTTTTGGGGTTTTATTTTTACTTAAAAGCAATTGGCAATAATTTATAAAATCGTCTGCAGTATTTCTCTCCAGTTTGTTTTGGAATTTTTGTGTTTTTTAGCTCTGTGTAGTCATGAATGCTAAACGAAAAGAAACTTCGCCTGAAATTCGAAAATTAGTTATTAATTTGCATATTGAACGTGGAAAATCTATTAGAAAAACTGCTGAAACAGTTAACTTGAGTCGTTCAACAGTTTTCAATATCATTAAACGATATAAAAAGAATCATATGATTCAGGATAAAAGAAGACCTGGCTGACCATCAAAGCTATCCAATGGAATAAAGCGAATTATCGTTCGAAATATTAAAAAAAATCCAAGAATTAGTGTTTCAAAAGTTGCTGCTGATTTACAAGCATTATATGGAATAATTGTTAATCCTGAAACTATTAGAAGGGTAATTCGATCTGCTGGATATCACGGTAGAGTAGCCAGGAAAAAATTCTTCGTAAGTGAAAAGAATAGAAAACTCAGACTAGCTTTCGCAAAATCCAACATAAATAAGAATTCTGATTACTGGAATAAAGTTATATTTGCTGATGAGAGTAAATTTAATATATTTGGTTCTGACGGTAGAATCTTGGTGTGGAGAAAACCCAGGGAAGAACTTCGCAAACAGAACTTGGTACCAACAGTAAAACATGGTGGAGGAGGAGTTATGGTATGGGGGTGTATGTCGTCCGCTGGAGTTGGTAATTTTGTTTTTATTGACAGTATAATGGATCAGTACAAGTATATTGATATTTTAAAGCAAAATTTGAAATCTTCAGCACGAAAATTGAACCTTCATAACGATTTTAAATTCTACCAGGACAATGACCCCAAGCACACTGCTCTGAACGTTAGACTCTGGCTGCTATATAACTGTCCTGAAATAATAAAAACACCACCACAATCTCCAGACTTAAATCCCATAGAGAATATTTGGCAAGAATTGGAATCAAGAATTCGCAAACACACCATTTCTTCAAAACAACAACTAAAATCGGTGCTTCAAGAAGAATGGGGTAAAATCACTCCAGAAATCACAAAAAAAATAGTCGAATCCATCCCAAAAAGATTAAATCATGTTTTAAAAGTAAAAGGAAATCCAACAAAATATTAAAACCTTTTAAAAAGTAAAATTTGTGGATAAATATTTGATGGAAAAGTAAGTGTCCCATCACTTATGTGAGCCATTTTTTGCTCCGTTCTGAACAATTGTATTTTTACTAAATTAATATTTTAATATTTTGACAAAATGTATGTTATGTAATAATTGTTACTAACTTTAAATATGAAACACACCCAAAAAATTTTTGCACATGTTTGTTTATTTATTTTATTGCAGTTTCTTTTTATAAAGCACAAGTGTCCCATCACTTTTGTGAGACACTGTATGTCAGAATGTTTCGCGTTATTGAACAGGGGAAATATGTTTTTTGAGAACTGCCACAAACGCTACTTGAATATCGCCTGCGTTTTCTCTTCAAACCAGATGGCGCTGTATTCAGTGAGAAATCTTTAATGCACTTCTAATCAGACAGCAAAGGGAAAAACTATGAATGGACTTTTCTTGTGAATGGCCTTGAGCGCGCGCAATCCACTCTACGCAACACACGCCCATTTTACTATGATTTTTGAAGTTGTTGCTACTCACGCGATGCTCTTTGCGATTTGCTTCTGGGCGAAAAGAAGACTCAAAACACAATTAAAGGAGACCCAGACTCCCTTATCATGTCAATGGATCGCTTGTGAAACCAGACTGCCTGGGAGAATTGGCCGGATTAATTTGTTTTTGGTTTCTTTTGCGATTTTTTTCTCAGCATTTGAAACGATCGGTTTTGGAAGAAGCCGTAGAAGATTGGATCTCTCAGTACAAGGGGTTCACAGAAGTTCAATAACGGAATGGAAGCAGCTTCGTGAAGGTTAACCGTGAATTCGGGTTTTAAAGGGGATTTTCTGCAAATTTGTATGCAGATGTATGTAGAGAAAACTTGTTTATATTTCAATATAAAAAATTTCGGTTGAAGCAGATTTAACTTTTTGATTAAGGGCTGAGACTGGCGACTATTATGTTAGATTTTCCTTGAAAGTATCATAGTATAACTGCGTATGGCTGAGCATTTTTCAAAATGTGATGTGAATAGAATAAAAAAAATAGTCGCTGGGACAACACATTTCCCAACCACGTAATCAAAGGGTTAAGGTGGCTTTCAAATGTACTGCTCAACAACGCGAAACTTTCTGATACAATTTCAGACTCATTTTTAAACACAAAGGCATACAACTGGCAAGACTGACTTGACTGTTGAAGCGATTTGGAATCGAAATGAGTTTTTCTCTTTTTTGATAAATAAATTACTTATCGAGTTATAAGCGATTCGTGTCACGTGATAACGACTTTTTACCCTTGCTGCAGTTGACGCAGCGAGAATTCAGTTCAAAACGTCGACTTTGGCAGTATTTTCTGAAATATCTTCTTCCTTTACCAAAAAAAGGGAAGACGTGTTTCGATTACATAGTTTCTGTTTAACAACGTGTTTTCAAACAAAAATGAATTAAAATGTATGTCATAAAGTAGCCAGTTTGAAATTGGGAACAGCCTTAAGGATATTTTAGGATGCAATTAGGAGATCATTTTCATATGTATAAGGATAAAAAATCCAAATATTCTTATTTAGAGTTACCAGAAATTTTTGTTTTGATAAGGAAAAAGAAAAAAAAATAGAATCACCGCACTTGTTATATTATAAACACGGTACACGGTATTATGAGTTGAAATAAATCTTTTTGTAACAATTAATAAAAACTTAGACCTTAATTTTACAAAGGTGAAATGTTTCCACTGGTGAAAATGACCTCATGTTTTATTGAAAACCTCTACTTTCATTCATAAAGCTTAAATTTTCAATGCATTTTCATTAATGCTTAATTTTACAAATGTGAAATGTTTCCACAGGTGAAAATGACCTCATGTCTTAAAGAAAACCTCTACTTTCATTCATAAAGCTTAAATTTTTAAGGCATTTTCATTAGATCTTAATTTTACAAAAGTGAAATGTTTCCACTGGTGAAAATGACCTCATGTCTTAAAGAAAACCTCTACTTTCATTCATAAAGCTTAAACTTTTTTTTTTAATGACGTAATTTTCAATGCATTTTCATTCCACTCGTGCTGAAATCAATGCCCATAAAGCAAAATAAATATTGAATATAAAATTGAATTTAGATAGTTATACTAATGGGAGTCTAAAATTGTTTTAAATGTAGATAGTTCACAATTTTTCCTCAACAGCCTGCAATACTTAAATTTCCCTACGCCTTTATCAAATTAAAATCACTGTAATTTTTTCCTTTGCTTTTTAAGAAAAAAAAAAGAATTACTAAATTATGTCACGTTCTAGTGACGCACGACTGTTGTATCATCATATGATGAGCATGAACAATAAAAATATTTAATTGAGAAGTTGAGTTAAAAAGGAAAATATTTATCAGTTTTCTTTGGTCACAAAATGGTTCAAAAATGGTTTAGATACCAAACCCGTTGTCAGATTCGTACGAAAATGTATATAGTTCTTGCGACAATGGACATTCACCAAACGGAAGCTCAATTTGAGGCCTAGTTTGAGCGCTATCGCGTTCCCTCTTACACATACTGACATCTAACATCATCGTAAAAACATTAAAAATAAATTATGGAGACCTGAAAACGTAAAAAAAGAAAACAATATTCACGCATACATACACACATACATATGGAATCCTTCTAAAAATACCGGAAGCGGATTCCAGGAACTTCAAAATGTGAAAATGTACCAGAATTTCAATAATCAGGGTTTTCTTCTGGTAATATTTTCCTTAAACTACTGTGTGTGTCAAAAGTTTAAGTACAACAACATTGTTTAAACAGAACTTTAACTATTTACTTTGTTTCAATATCTTATTTATATTTGTTATAATGACAGTCTTAATTAACCCTATTTAAATTTTATTCCAAACCATGGAATTTAAGAACGGAATAAAAATAACCTTATCAAAAGTTTAAGAACAAAAATTGTTTTTATGCAAATTTTACAAAATGACGTAAGCAGTTGCTCACGCAAACGATTCCTGTGGGTTTAAAAGGAGCAGCAGGTGTTTTTCGTACATTCAAAATGGCGAAGTAAGAAAGAATTCTCACATGAAGAAGGTGATAAAAATCTGGAGGAGGAGAGCAAAACGTATCCGTTTCTGAAATTGCAGCTGCATTAAAAAGATCGAAACGGGGCATTTATCAAGTTTTAGTTCGTGGCGAAGATTTCAAACGAAAATTCCATCCAGAAAGACTATGAGTGACTAGCTTCCGCGAAGACCAGCGCAACAGAAACTTGATTTCAACTGGGAATTATTTATTCTCTTTATCAAACTTTAAAAGAAGTTGGAGGACAAATATCGAAAAGCACTATTCACAGAATGGATTTAGAATCGGGGTTATATGATATAGAATCATATATATTTTATGTTTTATTTTAAAATCTAATTTTCCTATCTTAAAGTTCCTCTATGTGAATTAATTTCTTTATTCAAAATCATTTTCATTCTTTGATCCGAAAAGCAAACATTTTTTCCTATCTTAAAATGTTCCCAGATATCTTGATCGAGATATATATGATATAGAATCATATATATTTTATGTTTTATTCTAAAATTTAATTTTCCTATCTTAAAGTTTCTCTATGTGAATTAATTTCTTTATTCAAAACCATTTTAATTCTTTGATCCGAAAAGCAATCATTTTTTCCTACCTTAAAATGTTCCCAGATATCTTCATCGTAACAGTAAATGTAAGTTACTTTTCTGTGGTTTCAATTCGGAATATTAATGTACTATCCAGATGCTCTTAACATATCCTGTTTTTCTTTCTTTCGTATCTTGTATTAAATGCTGGCGCCGTTTTCATAAATTGACTGCTGCAAAAATATGCAATATGAAATTTCTTGTTCGCTTCTAATAACACATGTCTGGCATTCTCAAAACAACCTCGGGTTGTCCGTTAAAAATCACCAAAATCACCAAGTTATGGCATCCTTCTTTTTGGGAGATATATATGATATAGAATCATACATATTTTATGTTTTATTCTAAAATTTAATTTTCATATCTTAAAGTTTATCTATGTGAATTAATTTCTTTATTCAAAATTATTTTCATTCTTTGATCCGAAAAGCAATAATTTTTTCCTATTTTAAAATGTTCCCAGATATCTTCATCGTAACAGTAAAAGTAAGTTACTTTTCTGTGGTTTCAATTCGGAATATTAATGTACTATCCAGATGCTCTTAACATTATGCTGTTCTCTTTTTTTTCGCATGTTGTATTAAATGCTGGCGGTACTTTTTTTTTTCCATTTTGCCAAAGGGGAGAAATATGTGATATAGAATCATATATATTTTATATTTTATTCTAAAATTTAATTTTCCTATCTTAAAGTTTCTCTATGTGAATTAATTTCTTTATTCAAAATCATTTTCATTCTTTGATCCGAAAAGCAGTCATTTTTTCCTATCTTAAAATGTTCCCTGATATCTTCATCGTAACAGTAAATGTAAGTTACTTTTCTGTGGTTTCAATTCAGAATATTAATGTGCTATCCAGTTGCTCTTAACCCCTTCGCGACGAGCGTCCATTACAGAATTTTTAATCTTTTACCACCCGTTTTTCAAAACAGAAATTTTCGCCTAATTGAATCGCAGAAATGCTAGGATTACATAAGGCAAAGCTTACAATAAAAAATCCCTGACGGCTCGGTCTACAGGCACAGGTAGATTTCGAAGACGCAGACCGTGGGGCACCTGTTTGTTGGGAATTGCGGAAGAAATGACCTTTTTGCCATGATGCGGCAGTTGAACCGTCTACTTCAAAACCTAACTTGTTTGCAGGCGGAGCCGGCAGATTTTTTTTTTTTTTTTTTGCTATAAGGGTTGGTCCTATAAAAAACTTGTCAATATAAAAGTTTTAGATAATATTAAGAGGATTTATAATAAATTTAAGCGGATTTGAAATCTTGGGAACTGACGAAGTTATGAATTTTTTTCTTCAACCCCCCCCCCCCCCCCCTTGGGACCATTTTTAATTATATCAAAAATCTGTCATACATAAATTTTCGGCCCTTCTCCTAAAAGTAATAATAACTTCAAACGGATTTGATACGTATCATAATTAAGAAATTATGGGTTTTTTTCTCTTTTCACAAAAAGCCCCCCCTGGTTCGATTTTGCCCATTAACGAACTTGACCGAGATTTTATGCCCCTTGATTTTATGTATCAGTTTCGAAAAGATGCGGTAGTTGGAACCGCCTACTTCGAAAAATAACTTGTTTGCAGGCGGAGCCGGCAGGAATTTTTTTTGTTTTTAATTTTTTTTTTTTTTTGCTATAAGAGTTGGTCCTATAAAAAACTTGTCAATATAAAAGTTTTAGATAATATTAAGAGGATTTATAATAAATTTAAGCGGATTTGATATCTTGTGAATTGACGATGTTATGAATTTTTTTCTTCTAAAACCCCCCTTACCCCCCCCCCCCTTGGGGCCATTTTTAATTATATCAAAAATCTGTCATACATACATTTTCGGCCCTTCTCCTAGAAGTAATAATAACTTTAAACGGATTCGATACGTATCATAATTAAGAAATTATGGGGGTTTTTCTGTTTTCACAAAAAGCCCCCCCCCCCACCCCCTTGGTTCGATTTTGCCCATTAACAAACTTGACCGAGATTTTATGCACTTTGATTTTATGTATCAGTTTCGAAGAGATCTGTGCAGAATTATTGCAGTTATCGTGTTCATAAAAAAATGACATAGATAGATAGATAGATAGATAGATAGATAGATAGATAGATAAAGTTTTGAACTAGGGGTGGTTTTGGGTTCTGGGAGTCATGATCGGCGTAGATCTGCAAAATTTTTTCAAAAATTTCAACTTAGGTGAGAATGTAATAGGTAGTATTTCTTACGAAATCTTACCTAAAAACAACTGGTGAGAATAATCGATGATTCTTAGCATCTTATGCGTCACGTATACGTGTCGCTCGTCCCCAAGGGGTTAACATATGCTGTTTTTCTTCCTTTCGTATCAAATGCTGGCGCCGTTTTCATAAATTGATTGCTGCAAAAATATGCAATATGAAAATTCTTGTTTGCTTTTAATAACACATGTCTGGCTTTCTCAAAACAACCTATATTGTTTTATCTCTAACAGTCAAAAATTTGACGGTTAGTGCCTGGCGAGAGGTGTAGTTTTTGGCATATTTTCATCTACGTGTTGGTGAAAATGTATATCTGAAAAATTAGATCAGATCTTCTCTAACTGTTGAGCAAGAAGGTCGATTATTTAGAGGTGTGAGAGGACCACCCTCGCTTTTACAGATGTGTCAAAATGTCCTGAATAAAAAAACTTTCACGTGAACGTCTTCGTTTTACCTTTTGCATTTTTGTAGACTGCTTCCCATCAGGACTGGAACCTAGGATTATAGCGATGAACGCAAGTGTATGTAAATACTACGATCACAATTTATCTTCGATAAGCATTCTCCCATCTTCCAGCTAAATTCACCCTATATGAGTTGAGAAAGGATGACATAATTTGGCTCTTGTGAGTTTTGGTGATTTTTAACGGACAACCCGATGTTGTTTTGAGAAAGCAAGACATGTGTTATTAGAAGCGAACAAGAATTTTCATATTGCATATTTTTGCAGCAGTCAAATTATGAAAACGGCGCCAGCATTTAATACAAGATACGAAAGAAAGAAAAACAACACATGTTAAGAGCAACTGGATAGTACATTAATATTCGGAATTGAAACCACAGAAAAATAACTTACATTTACTGTTACGATGAAGATATCTGAGAACATTTTAAGATAGGAAAAAATGATTGCTTTTCGGATCAAAGAATGAAAATGATTTTGAATAAAGAAATTAATTCACATAGAGAAACTATAATATAGGAAAATTAAATTTTAGATTTTTATAAAATATATATGATTCTGTATCATAGGGGTACATCAAAAATCGTAAGATGGATCGATTATAATGCTTGAAACCACACCATAATACAATGCTATGCGAACGGTCATACTATTTTCCCGTTATCGCCGCAGTTGACTACCGCGCATAAACTGATTTTTCAATTTTATAATGTGCATTTAAACTGCATATGTGTTAATCATATAATAAAATCACTAATAATAATCATTAAAATATAGATATAAGTACTTAAGTGATAAAACAGAATACAAGGAGGCTTATAAAAATCTTTTAATATAATGGCATCGACATGATGTTTGGCACGCACAAACGGAGCCATTATCAAGATCAACAAAACAAACAAACTATTTTCGCAAAACAGTTTGGGAATAAACTTGAAAAATATAAATCACGAGATTATATTTGTAATAAAAACAGGTGTGCTTAAAAATAGTCAACTGTAAACGTGAAAATTAACATATCCTGATTGCTTTTTTAAAATTGAAAAACACCTAAGAGTTGGTCCTATAAAAAACTTGTAAATATAAAAGCTGTAGATAATATTAAGAAGATTCACAATAAATTTAAGCAGATTTGATATCTTGTGAATTGACGAAGTTGTGAATTTTTTCTTCTTAAACCCCTATCCCCCCCCCTTGGGGGCATTTTTTATGAAATCAAAAATCTGTCATACATAAACTTTTGGCCCTTTTCCTAGAAGTAATAATAATTTTAAACGGATTCGATATGTATCATAAATAAGAAGTTATGGGTTTTTTTCTGTTTTCACAAAATTTATGATTGATGAGATTTATGCAGAATTTTTCCAGTTATCGTGGTCAGAAAAAAGTGACATAGATAGATAGATAGATAGATAGATAGATAGATAGATAAACTTTTGAACTGGGGGTGGTTTTGGGTTCTAGGAGTCATGATCGATGAAGATTTGCAAAAATTTTTCATGAATTGCAACTTTAGGGGAGAATGTAATAGGTAGTATTTCTTACGAAACCTAAAAACCGCTTTAGACAGGTTTCCGCTAATTGGTAGATTTGTAAGCAATTGCTTTCGAAGGAACTATAAAAAATTTTCGTTATAGACATCGTCTGTCTTCGCAGGCTTTACTGCATTAAGTTCCATTCGATGCAGATTAGCAAATACCACGGCATAAGAATTTGTGAATCATGAAAAATCAAGACTTTTCGCGTCCCGCACTGGACAGGTCTTGGAGACCCTGAGCGTAAGTCGGGACAAATGGCATCAATAGTCATAAATGATGCAAAATCATTTAACTCTTGCATTTTATGCAGATCGTCGATACTGGTTCGAAATTTCGAGAAACTAACCCTCATTTTTTAAAATCCTGTTAACCTTCAAAGACTGGAATGAATATTTATTTATTCGCAACCTTTCATTTCGATCTTTTTCTTTTTTCTTTTTTTTCTCTAAATCAGATAGGATCAAAAGTTATCTTTAATCAGATGCTTGTATTAATAAAAATGTTCTGCGAAATGAATCGTGATCCACCCATTTATTGGTGAATCAAATACAACCCTTTAGAGTGTATTCAAGCGTAGAAAGATGTAAGTTTGGCTATAAAACGACATCTATTGGTATGTCTACAGGGCCGGCGTATAACGTCGCCAGGCACTCTGAAAAAGTAGTTAGTGGGGCCCTTATACTGCAATGCTGGACTAATAAATTTGATTTTTAAATTGTAGATATCATAGAATAAATAATCTATACCAGCCGTACTCAACCTTTTTTTCTCGCGGGCCGCAAACACGTGTTTGCAACGTTAGGCGGGCCGCAACACTACTAACAGAAAATAAAAAACGGGTTAATTAAAATAACAGCTAACAAAAGTAGCATAACTAGGGATGCACCGAATAGTGATTTTGGCCGAATACCGAATACCGAATATTCGGCCCACAAGTAAACCGAATACCGAATATTCGGCAGGCCAAATAGTTTAATATTTGGCCAAGCCGAATATTTGGCAGACCGAATAGTTTGATATTTGGCCCAACCGAATATTCGGTAATATGGCCGAATAGGCCGAATACCGAATAGATACCAAATATTCGGTGCATCCCTAAATATAACATCAGTAAGACTAAAAGTTTGTCGCAGAAGAAGTGTTACCAAAAATTTTTAACACCACCTTTTCCTAAAAATAAACTTCATGGTAGATTTCTGTTATATATGTTAAAGAAATAGGCCGAAAAATTCGTTGTTTGGAAATAGTAGTGTACAAAATATTTGATGCCGACTTTTTATGAGACAATCATCCAACACTAAAAAGCAGTAAAGAAGTATAAAACGTTGTAATATAACAATGCAAAATCGTTCTAAACAAAAAAAGAATGATATTTTCTCTAATAAACCAATCTTTTGCTCAGTTCAAACACTTTTTTCCTTTTAATTGCAGAAATAACAGATTTCAGAACAGGACAGATTTTGTTTTCCCATGAAAATATATAAAACGAATCTTAAATACCTTTTATGCACATCTCAATTATTTTTATACCATGGATTAATGATTATGTGTCTCGGGCCGCACATAAAAGGTCGCCGGGCCACATGCGGCCCGCGGGCCGCAGGTTGAGTATGGCTGATCTATACTAATAAAATAAAGTTGTTTCTCTCTCTTTCTCTCTCTGTGTGTGTGTGTGCGATGGCTAGCGAAATCTGCCGCACGTAGAAGTCTGACAATTTGGGTGCGGATAGTCCAAGGCAGGTCCTTATGCACTTGAGGCTCAGATTTTTAATTTTTCCGACCCGCAGCAAAAGAATAGAAGTCAACCCGAACCACTACGAAAGAAATTAGCTCCAAACCTGATCCGACCTAGCCCGCGCGGTTCGGATCGGGTTCGAAAAACATCTTGATCTAGTAAAAAAAAAAAAAAAAAGAAAAAAGAAAAGAAAAGAAAAGAAAAGGTCTTATGCAACTATTATTAACTATACATAATTACTAAAATTTTCATCACGACGTCTATATAATATAAATTTGGATATCCGTTGCCACCGAGCGATGACATAAAACTAACCTCGATCTCGACCAAAAAAAAAAAAACAAAAAAAAAAACCGAGACAGAGACCTTTTTAATATAAATCTCAAGGCATATTCCCCTGCGTTTCCCTCTTATATTGCCTGTAGGCAGTCCGTATAAATATGCCCCTTTTGTCTTGTCATCTCTATAAAGAAAAAAAAAAGTGATTGTTATCCAGGTCATTTCTCGAAGCTTTTGCGCCATTTTTCCGTCAATCGTCCGGCGTCGTCGTCGAGAATTTAGGTCGTATATGGGGAGGCAGCCCATTGTCTTCTAATTTATTGCGCTTAATTCAAGCCGTATGTGAATATCATTTAAGTAAGCACTGAGGAAGGAAATTGGATTTTAATTGCGTTATTTTTGTTTTGGTAAGTTTTGGCGCGATGGAAGTTTGATAATGGAAGTTGTAGTTGTGTTTTGTCAAGTTTATTGTCAGTAATGGCTAAGTTTGTAGAAATAAAACAAAGATGGTAATACAGTAAAACCTGAAAACAGAATGGCTCGGGATCGAAAGAAATTCCGTTTTAAAAGGTTTACCATTTCTTAGTAGGCATGGTATATAAAATTGTAAGGTGTTCCTTCCGTTTCCATCGGGACCATTTTTTTTTTTTTTTCCATTTAAGACAGGATTCCGTTATGGATAGGTTCTTCTTTTATATATTTTACTATATTATGTTTTATGCATAGATAATATTAACTTTTGCATATTGAGTGAAATCGCTTTTTTAACACTTTTCAATATAAATCAGTGTTTCCCAACGGGGGGCGTACGCCCCACAGGGGGGCAATTTGGCTTTTCAGGGGGGCAATTCGGAATTTCTGTGAACCCATACCTTCTGAATTGTTTTTCTAATAGTAATGTTGTAGACTGAAAATAAAAGTTACACATTCAAATTTCAAAAACAAAATTAAAAAAAAATAAGTTTTTTATTTAGTTTTTAAAAAGTATCCATTCAAAAGGTTAAAATACAATTCTACCAGAATAATTATAGACAAAATTTTTAAAGATATTTAGATAGTTTTATATATTTAAAAATTCTTTATAATTTTTCTGATTTATAAGTATTTTAGAATTTTAAACAACTTTTTCGATTATTTATTGAATGAGTCGCACTGCAATATGTCACATAAAAATCAATTTTACACATGACACTATTCAAGTGTATTTTTAACAATTACTTGACGACTTTCATTTACAGAATTTTTTATAACGTTTTATTTTGATTAGAAATTGTTGCGTAATTTAATCGCAGAAATTCTGTGATTAAATAAGAAAAAAATTGTTTTATTCAAAATTATTGATTTTTCTAATCAAGGATTCTGAGCACTCTATGCATCACGCATACGTGGCGACCGTGTGCCAGTAAACTACGAGGAGTATCAGATGATTATAAAAAATATTTGATTCATCCATTACCTTCGGCACGTTTCAGGATCAATGTTAAATGCTTTTTACTCTATCAGGAGTAAATTCTTTTAAAATTTTATAAGAATTATATGTTATAGGGGGGGGGGGCATCATCATTTTAGAGATGTTTTGGTGGGGCGCGGCTAAAAAAAGGTTGGGAACCACTGATATAAATGAAAAGTATTTAGGATTTCAACTGTTTGTCCGTCCGTCTGTTTGTCTGTTCCTCTACCTTTCCAAGGTCTATTTTTTGTAAAATTGAACTGCGTTTAATTCAACCCGTAATGTGAATATCTCTTAAGTAAGCACTGAGGAAGGAAATTGGATTTTAATTGCGTTATTTTACTTTTGGTAAGTTTCGGCGCAATATAAAGGTGAAGGAAGTTTGATAATGGAAGTTGTAGTTGTGTTTATTATCAGTAATGACTAAGTTTGTAGTAGAGATAAAACAAGGAAAATTATATACAGTAAAACCTGTGAAACAAATAGCTCATGACAAAAAAAAAAATCCGTTTTAGACAGGTTTCTTCTCTTAGTAGGTATGGGAGAATTCTTTTAAAGTATCTCGTTTTCGTTTACATTTGAATATTGTTAAAGGATTTTTTTTTTTTTTTTTTTTTTTTTTTTTTTTGGCATTAGATAGTTGAGGCTGATCTGATCTCTACAAAGACCGTTTTTCACTTTTCCGATTTTATTTGCAAATTTATTTTTATAAGGATACTTTTACTTTCGAAACCGGTTCCGAGGTTTCTGAGCCCGGTTTAATTTTTTCAGCAGACTCGGACCGTGCGCAAGTTTACATTTTTTTTTTTTTTTTTTACATACTTGGGCCTAGCCGGGTCTTAATTGTTCCCAGGATATGTCAGGCCGGTAATTTTTTTTTAAATAAAAATAATAGCGATAGTGAATTTTGTTAACGGAATCTTTCTAAATATACTTTAATAAATCACACAGAGAAATATTCTTAAAATCTGCCTTTTTTTAAATATACAGTTTCAAAAGTTGTAATGTTGTTAACCATCTTTCTTTTCTTTTACACTAAACTATATACATTTTTTTTAATGAGTCTATATTTGAATGTAAAAGTCTCAGAATCTGTTATCATTAAGGCTGTTCTCAAATCAAAACTGGCTACTTTATGACATATTTTAATTCATTTTTGTTCGAAAACACATGAAATTGGCAGGTGTTGTTATTCAGAAACTTAGTAATCGAAACACGTCTTCCATTTTTTTGGTAAAGGCAGAAGATCTTCCAGAAAATACTGTCAAAGTCCACGTTTCGAAGTGAATTATCGCCGTGCCGACGACAGCAAGGGGCAAAACGTGTTATCACATGACACGTATCGCTTATAACTCGATAAGTAATTTATTTATCAAAAAAGGGAAAACTCATTCCGATTCCAAATCGCTTCCGTTGTCAGTACTGCCAATTTTATGCCTTTGCGTTTAAAAATGAGTCTGAAATTGTGTCAGGAAGTTTCGCGTTGACGAGCAGGTTATTTGAGAACCACTTTTTGCTATTCTGTTTTTATGGCTTGCAGAGATATGTTTTGAAATATACGGTAAAATTTTCGCATAATGTATGCAGTATCCTTAGACAACATTTTTGTTTCTCTAACAGTTACGTTTTTATTTATTTTTTCAATTTGTGCATAAATAATATTTTCATTTGAGCCCCAGCTCGAAGTCTGCTATAAAAATCAAGCCCGACGCGGGCTGGGGCTGAGCCGCCTCATCTCTTAATAAATATGTAGGGGTGAGGGGAAGAGATAAGAACAAACTGTTCATTGTAGTCTTTATATGAGTTAAAGTTTACCAAACTATCAAATTGTTCTCTCTAACCTAACATACATTTTTAGGTGCGTTCGTTAATTATATAAATAACGTATAGCACCTATAGTCGTCGTTTGATCCGTCCGTCCGTCCGTCTGTCCGCATATAACAGCGCAAAAAACTACCCAAACGAATGGTTTGGAATTTAATATGTATTATCCTTTCAGAATTTTGTCGATTCATTTAAAATTTTATGAAAATCGAATCAAAATTTAAAAAGATATTAATAAAAGTTTTCTTCATTCTATTAACTCCTATCATATAGGTAAATCTATATAATATTAAAAACGCAAATCATGTGACTAAGGAAAGCAAATACGGGCTGACCATTTCTTTTTCCATTATGCCAGGAGGATATTTTTATTAAAAATTATTTTTTCGAATAAAATTGCTTAAAAGTTACATTTTTAGAAGATCGTTTTCAAAAAAAATTTTGCTTGAGAGAGTTACATTTAAATATGTATAAGATTCTGAGATAACTTCAGTTGAAA
Organism: Maratus michaelseni; assembly: GCA_963931845.1. Lineage (NCBI taxonomy): Eukaryota > Metazoa > Arthropoda > Arachnida > Araneae > Salticidae > Maratus > Maratus michaelseni. Next base: position 42,189,169 of record OZ007588.1, on the reverse strand, counting down.
TTAGATTTAAAGACGAATATCTCAATCCATTAAAGAAAATAAACACAAGAGATTCGTTCATTATGAGTCATACAAATATTAAACCATGGAGGTAACCATTCGCAAAGCAAGGTCCATGGTAAATTTTGCAGCGTGTCTGGTGGCGAAAAAAAAAATTCGCACCTGTAAACGTGGCATACGTTATAAGAAAAAAGAAAGGCACGTTAATTTCGTTCATAGCAGAGGATATAATTCATTTAACTGAAATAATAAGGATGATTTTTTTTTTTTTTTTTTTTACATTGTAAAACTAGTTATAATATACGAACGCACCTCATTTGCCACATTTAACTTACAGTTTCCAACTTGTTACAGATCTCTCAGATATATTTTCAACTTTTCTAAAAAGGGCATTCAATTTAATCTTCTTACACATTATAAACGTTGCTTTATAGAATTTAAAACGATTCGCCATTTTTTTTAAAACCTATTTCTTTTCATTCTTTCACAACTTTTTTTTTTTTTCGCTCATTTTATGAATGGCATCACTCGCTGAAACCGTTTTATTCCAAATTTTCACATCTTCATGAATGAAAATCACGTGACAGGAAGCGCGAATGAAACGGCCTTATTTCATTCATTCATAGAGTAATTTTATCAGCGATTTTATATTCGTGATGAATGAAGTGAAACGCTTACAATATAAAATGCCTGTGGTTTTCATCTGCCGATGTCAGTTGAATAGGGATTTTTGGTTCCATTCTATTTTTAAAATGTACGCTCGCTCTTTCACTATCCTTTTATGGTTATCAGACACATTTATCATTTAAATCAACGATCATGTAGTTAGATTAAACATTTTAATCTGCGGCAATTTTTTTATTTTTTAATACTTTGCTACTGGAATTACGATAAGAATATTAAGATTTACTTATATTGGCTATGGTTCTATGTTTAGTGTTCTATGTTTAACTGCTTAATAATTTTGCCCAAACGCCGCACGGTGGGAGATTTGCCGATTCTAGCTGGCCAAAATTATTTTTCAACTTCTATTTGATGAAATCTATTTTTCGTTTATATAAACGATATATTAGGCTGATTTAAAGAAAATATGTGAAATTTTAAACGGTAGTTTAATAAGAAATCATTATATTTAATTAAAAATTATTAATGTAGTACATTAGATGTGCAGAGTGGCTAGTGGTCAGGAAAAAATACGGTCAAAAAAAGTTAAATACACCAGTATATTTTTATAGAAAAATTCATGTTAATTATTTGATCGAATAATCGATATGAATTTTTCTATGAGAATATACTGGTGTTTATCACTTTTTTTACTGTGTTTTACCCTGACCACTAGCCACCCTGATGTAAATTTTTTTATTATATTACTATGATGTACCATTCAGTTAAATATTTAAATTATTTAAAGCTTTAAAACATGTAATGAATGAGTTAATATTTTACTTGATAACTAAAAAGGACAATATTTATGAACTTTTATAATATTATTAAGATTTAAGCGATAGAATTATATTTATTATATGATACCAAATTATAAATGTAATTTTTTATAATAATCTATTAGAAATTGGGATACAAAATAAATATTAAAGAGTAATACTTATATATACAAAGGAATAAGAAAATTGCGTAGAAATTTTCTGACAATTCACCATCTAACAGTTCTTCATTTTGGCTTTCCTCAGTAAGTTACGAGTACTCATTAAACAAGGTATTTCAAAACTGCTTTGCAGCCAAGTTTCATACTTTTTCAGAAATTTCTCATGTGCTCTATGTACAGCAGTCCACTTTTGTCTAAACTGGGTCTTCTGTATAATCATTTCCCTGCTTGAAAACTTTCATTTGTACTTCGTTCTAATTTTCATTTGTCAACAAAACATTTTCAGCCAATTCGATTTTTTCGTTAAATGTGGAAGCTTGTTGCTGCTGTATAATATTATAAAAGCTTATTCGTGAGATTGGTTTACATTCTGATGACCCTGGTAAAAAGAAAAGTGTTCTTAGAATAAAAAATAATAATAATAATTTTAGACTCTAACAACTTTAAAATCTACAGAAGCAGATAGAAGCAGACAAGTAAACGTTTATCCAATATCTAAGACTCTAAACTATTTACTAAAATTAAAAGTTGAGATTTATCTAGCTTTATCATATAACTTTTTGAATTTTCAAAATGAAATTTATTAAAAATACATAAAGTCATTAAAAACATTAAATGTGAAATAACTATTGACAAATGAAAAAATTATGCATGTAAAAAAAAAAAAAAAAATAAAGTCGGCAGATAGTCGGCTTGTAGTCCGGCAGATGCGAAGCTCGGAAAATGGGGGGAAACTAAAAAACACGAATTCGATGCTTCTTGATTTTTGTTTTTGAAAGGGTTAAATGAGAATTTTTTTCAAACCGACAGGATCGTTCGAGATATAAAAGTACGCTCTTTCAGAATATGTAGACGGTTTTTCCGTATTTACAGCCGTTCGCCCGTGGTGAATTTAGAAAAACGGAAAAATAAACAAGCTGACTGGCGATTTGCTTCTTCCCTTCACAGAAAATACGGTAGAAAGGCTTCTGAGCATGCGCGCGCGGATTTCGGAAGAGTGTTTTTTTGTTTGTGAACTCTGATCAGTTTTTAATTAAATACTACTCTAATTTTAAAAATATTAAAATTCTGAGACTCAGGTGCTCCAGGAGAGGGCTTGGACTACCTAAATCTAAATTTTCAGACTTCTAGGTGCGTTAGATGTTCCTAGCCATTGTCAACAGACACACAGACAGACAAAGAGAGAGAGAGAGCGAAACTTTCTTTTAATAGCAAAGATTACGTCATTGCCTGCATTCACTATTGGGGATTCACTATTTTCATTAAGATTGTTCTCAAATCCAAACGGACTACTTTATGGCATATTTTTTAATTCATTTTTTTTTTTCGGAAACGCATGAAATTGTCAGGTGTTCTTATGCAGAAACTTTGTAATCGAAACACGTTTTCCATTTTTTGGCAAAGATCTTTCAGAAAATGCTGTCAAAGTCGGCATTTTGAACTGAACTCCCGAGGCAGCAGAGCGAGAAGCGGGAAAAACGTGTCTTCACGTGACCGGAATCGCTTATAACTCGATAAGTAATCTATTCATCCAAAAATGGAAAACTCATTTCAGTTCCAAATCGCTACCATAATCAGGCCTGCCAATTTTACGCCATTACTTTTAAAAATGAGTCAGAAAATGTGCTGTCAGAAAGTTTTGCGTTGTTCAACAGGTCATTTGAGAACCTCCTCAACTTCTTATTTATTCTGTATTATCTTCTTATTTGGGTACTTCTATGTTAGCTGGACACCGGTGATCGCCAAATTTTTTTTTAATAAAATAATAATAAATTTTTCGCCAGCCCTTTTTTCCCTCGCCAATCTTTTAACATTAGCTAATAACAACTAACCAATATTTTAATATTGCAATATTATATCTTTAAAAACTTATTTAAAAATAGCTAAAATATAATCATGATAAAATACGTAAACATGAACATATCGATACATATAAATATAATGTAAAGAATTGAACTTCGACATCCAGCTGCACTATGTGTCATTCTGTAAAGAATTGAACTTCGACATCCAGCTGCACTATGTGTCATTCTAGCATTTCCTGTGAGTACACTTAACTGCATACCTTCCCTCGCTATTTTTGCCTTGAAGACTAGCAGACGCCGAATTCTATTGTACTGTGAGCGGAAAGTTCGGACAGTGATGAAGTGGTGAGGCGTTACCCAAAAAGGGGTCTTATGCTTTGATCCTTGCCGAGTTCGTGGGAAAGAGTTCATCTGCGAGAGAAGCGATCTCTGCACACGATTTTTAGGTTTGCGCCCGAAACTTTGCCCTTTGTCTTAGAACGTCCAATGACGGACTTAGTGAAAACGAAACAGAGGGATCTCAAGGCTGCTAAGAGGCTGGAGAGTTTCGAGGGGCCCGCCTCGACAAAGCCCCCGCCCCCAGAAGAAGTTCTCCTGCGAGAATGAAAAAGTGAGAGAGGACAGTTTTTGGAGAGATCGAAAAGGAGAGTGTTGACTCTCTGGAGAAGGGAAAAGGAAACGTCAGTTTCTAACTCAGCGTGGTGTAAGCGCTAGTGAGGTCCGACCTCTAGAATTGATACAGCAGGTATCCGCTGAAAATCCCAGCGAAGTGAAAAAGCACACCAAGTGCGAGAGTGAGAGTTCTTAGACTCAGAATTAACGAGTACTAGTAGATCTTCCGAAGAGAAGGAACGGACGAGCCTTGGTCCGAATGAACTTTGTTTTGTAGTCACGACTGTCTGTAATGTTTAGAGACTTTTGTTTGTTTCAGTTACACTTGGAGTCAAGAGGTCATTAATTTATAAGCGATTGACTCACGAAAAATAATTAAATGCTGTATTGACGTCTTGTATATATTTTTCATTAGAATTAACATTGTTATACAATAAAATTCTATTTTCTAATTTATGCGAGAAATTCTCTGTGCCAACGATCCGATCTCGCTACCACTCACCATCTTTTATCGAGTCGGTATAGAGGAGTTACTACAACTGGTGGCTTGCGGTGATGGATTAATTAGCAAAAATTAATGACAATCTTCAAAGACAAAGAGTGGACTCCGAAATTTAAATCATCAAAGTGCTCCAAGAAAGAGTCTCCTTGTGACTTGTGACCTGAGTCTCCTTAGACGCCCCTGTGGATCAACACAGCATCAGAAAGAGTAATCTACCAAGAATTCTGGAGAGTGTTCCCCCATCAGAAAGAGAAATCTACCAAGAATTCTGGAGAGTGTTCCCCCATCCGAAAAGTGTGACAGAGAACCCCGTCTGTGCTCCTGAGAATCTCTGAAGTCTGTGCTTCTGACGCCCTGAAAGACTCTTAGTAATGGAGGTAAGCTCTTTTTATACTCAGAGTGGCTTTAATTGTTATTAGTGTTTGTATAGGTGTTGTAGGCTTCAAAAAAAAAAAGTTGTATGTTTATTTTTGTGAGAGTAAATTTTTGAGAAATTTTTCCGGTAGAAAAAAAAAAGCATTATGAGATACTTCCGAGATTACTGTAACTTATTTAATAGACAAATTTTGTAGTTAAAATTAAATTATTGTTGAATTAATTTAATGCAAACTGAGAGTTGTGCAGTGTTACAAAATTTTAGCTGAATCTATAAATGAGAGTTCATTGAAAAAAAAAAAAGTATCGAACGCATTTCATATTTTAAGATAACAGAGTTGATTTTATATGTTTTTTGTGAATTATTCTAAATCTTTTAAGAGTGGATGCAGAGATTAAGACCACCATTGATTAAAAGAGAAAGGAATTGAATAAGACTTTTGCAATTTAAAATATTTTTACTGTGCTTTTTGAAATTGAAATTGTTATTTTGTGTAAAATTTATCCCATATGTATTTTATAACCAAATACCAAGGTGAATGTGTACGATAGGATAGAGTTGCTTATCTTTATATGTTGCATATTTCCTATATTATTACTAAGCGTACCTTTTTATGAGCGTATATTTTGGTAATATTTTGACGCACTTGGTAGGATTTGATTTAATCTTATTGTATTGTTTTATATTTGTGGGAAAGATAATTTCTAATTTTATATTTTAAAAATGTCGGAGCTTAAATATTATAGGAAAGCTGATTTGCAAACGTTAGCTTACGAATTTGAGGTCATTTTAGAGGAAAATGATACTGTACCGAAAATTATAAAAAAAATAGAGTCGTCAGAGGGATTTGATAAAGAGCTAGCCTTAGCGCAAATTAAACTGTTAGAAAAAGACAGGGAAAATAAGTTATTGGCGGAGAAGGAAGAGAATGATAGACTTCAGTTAGAGAAAGAAAGATTGTGGGAGAAAGCAGAAAAAGAAAAAGAACGCGAACATGAGTTAGCTAGATTAAAAGCGACACAAGAGTCAGATGACCGGAGTACCGCATCCAGTAGCATCTCAGTTAGAACGAATCATTTACCCCTAAAAACAATTATGCATCGCTTTGATGAAAAGAATTCGGTTATTTCGTTGTTTTTGAATTTATTCGAGAGACAGGCAAAAAAATGTAATCTAAATTCGGATGAGTTGGTGACGAATTTACTATCATTATTACCTGTGGGAATGGCCGAGTTAATTTTGAGAGAACCCGAAGACAAAATTGATGATTTTCAATATGTGAAAGAAAAATTGTTAGAACGATATCGTTTGAATGCAGAGACGTACAGACAAAAATTTAGTCAGCATCCCCGAAATCCTAATTCAGTTTGGAAGGACCTGATCTTTGAACTTAATAGTTTTTTAGAAGGATGGCTGTCATGCTTACAAGTTTCGGATTTTGAGGGTTTGAAAAATTTGCTTGTCACGGACCAAATCAAACGGAGAGCGTCTCCAGAAATGCGCGAACATTTTATAGATAACTGGGCGGAGATTAAAGATCCCGAAGAATTAGTAAGGCTTTTAGATGCGTACGAAGCGATCAAACGCCCTTCTAAAAAAACGTGGAATCCTAAGCCACCGACAGAGAAGAAATTTGAAAGACCCAGAACTTTTGAAAATGGGCGAAACGGTAACAGAAATCCGGAGACTAACTTTAACTGGAGGGATCGCGATGATCATAAAGAAAGGGAAAGAGTTTACGAAAAAAGGCGAGAAGTCAAGTGTTACGCGTGTTTTCAAAGCGGTCACTACAAAGTAGATTGTCCGGAAATTAAAAAGAGAGATGTTGCGCGGGTCGGTCACTTAATAAGTAAACCGACACTTGAAGAAACCTTCTCCCCTTATTTGAGTAAAGTGTTAGTGAATGGAATTCAGACAACTGCTTTAACTGACACTGGGAGTGAAATTGATATCATCGCATACGACTTGGTCAGTCAAGATAAATTGAATGGAGATCACGTATGGATTAAAACTCCGCTGGACAGTAAATTATACTGTTTACCTATAGCAGAGGTCACTTTAGAAATTGAAGGCGTGGGGGTCATTGAAACCAAGGCAGGAGTTAACAATAGAAATTCAGATATGTACTACTATTTGTTGGGTAATCGCACTCAGAAATTGTTAGAACAGGCGAAGAAAAAACCCGAATTGATGAATGCAGTTTTGACACGAGCTCAAACGAGAGAAAAGGGTGGCCCAGCTCCGAATCCGGTAAATAAACAAATTATGATTTCCGAGGGGGAAGAGGATATTTCTAGCGGGAATGTGGAAGCGGAAACTTTGAATTCCGAGGAAGAAAAAGAAGGGGGAATTTTTCGCGAGTGCAGTGAAGCGGAAGCGTTGAATTCAAAACTAGAGGGTGAAAATCTAGAAAACCCTATTGAACTGGTCAGTGTGGATAAGGGATTATCGCCTTTGCCGATATGTGAGGAATCTTCGTTCTTAGCAAACATTGAAAGAGGGGTTAGTAAAATGGAAAATGACAGGTATCCATCTCTCGAAGAGATTAGAGGGAAAGGGGAAATTGAAGAAACGCATTGTAATGCTGGAGATTCTTTAATAGTGGCAAAAGCCAGAGACAGTCGCATGAGTGGGGGAATGCGGGTGCTTGTCCCATTGCATTGTCAGGTGGATATTTTTGGCGCGTGCCTAGAAAAAGTGTCATTACACTTAGGGAAAGGGAAAGTTAAAGGAAATGTGTCAAAATACTTGGACCTTGGGAAGAGATTGATAAGCGATTTAACTACCGCATTTCTAAAAAGGTTCGGTGTTAAATTGAAAAATCCGAAAGTGTGTCGCACAATAAGCGATAGTATTGCATGTTGGCATCGAAAAGTTAGAAAGCTTTTGAAAGCGTTAGTATTTGGAGAATGGATAAGAGAAACGGAGGAAAATAAATTCGTGAAGGGATGTGTGTTTAATCTCATGAACAGGTTAAAAAGAGGTCGAGTTTTAGCCGTTGAAAATGTGTCAGAAAAACGAGAAAAGAGGAAATTTTGGTTTGACAGAAAGGCGGTGAAACGGAAGCTTAATGTGAAAGATGAGGTTTTAGTTTTAACTACCAGAAAGCCAATTAAAATGTCAGATAGTCGGGTAGGGCCGGGAAGAAATGAGTCAATAATTACGGAAACGAATTATATTGTGAATGTTCCTGGGAGGCGACAGAAATCTCAGATTTCTCACTTGAGTTTAGTAAAGCCTTACAGAAAACGGGTGGAGTTAGCAGATATCTTAACGCGGGAAATAAACGCACTTGAGGAATTCTGTTTACCGTATCTAGATGATATGGCGATTTTTTCAGACAGTTGGGAGGACCATATGCGACATCTAGAAATAGTATTAAAAAGGGTTAATGACGCGAAACTGAAATTCAAATTGGCGAAATGCAAGTTCGCTCAGAAAACCGTAAAATATCTTGGGCATATTGTAGGTGAGGGTAGACGGAGGCCAGCTGAGGCGAAAGTAAGGGCAATTAAGGAATTACCGGTTCCGAAATCGAAGACTAAAATTCGTAGATGTTTGGGAATGGCTGGATATTATTCCCGGTATATAAAATATTATGCAGTGATTGTAGAACCATTAACGAGGGCGCTTAATAGGAAAAATAAAAAAGAAAAGATTGCATGGAGCGACGAAATGGGAAAAGCCTTTGAGACTTTGAAAATGAAACTTACTGAAGAACCGGTGCTTTACGCTCCTAATTTTCAGAAAGAATTCATAGTACAAACTGATGCTAGTGACTTAGGTATTGGCGTGGTTTTGGCTCAAAGAGAGGGATCGGAAGAGCACCCCATAATATATTTAAGTCGAAAATTTACTGATAGTGAGAAAAGTTTCTGCGCCACTGAAAGAGAGTGTGCAGGGATTATTTTTGCGATAAAAAAGTTAAGGCATTATATTGATGGACAAAACTTTTCTATCGAAACCGATCACAATCCTTTGGTGTTTCTAAAAAGAAATTCTGGAAATAATCCCAGATTATTAAGGTGGTCCTTAGCTCTGCAACCTTATAATTATGCCATTTCTCATCGCGCAGGCAAAGACATTCCGCATGTTGATTGTCTGAGTCGAGTTTAAGGAGATTTCTTGATAAACTTTTGTATATAATTATTTTAAGATTTTTTATTTTTTATTTCACTGTGTTTTATTTCATTATATGTTCATGATTTCTTATCAGAGCGCGGAAAAAAAAGGAAGGTAGTATTATCTTATTCATGTATGTTTTATTTCTTGCCACTCTGATGTAATTTGAGCTTGCAATTCTTTATCCGACTCTTAGAGATTCTTAGTGTTTCACCCTTAAGAATCGTTTGAGGAGGAGGTGCTGTAAAGAATTGAACTTCGACATCCAGCTGCACTATGTGTCATTCTGTAAAGAATTGAACTTCGACATCCAGCTGCACTATGTGTCATTCTAGCATTTCCTGTGAGTACACTTAACTGCATACCTTCCCTCGCTATTTTTGCCTTGAAGACTAGCAGACGCCGAATTCTATTGTACTGTGAGCGGAAAGTTCGGACAGTGTTGAAGTGGTGAGGCGTTACCCAAAAAGGGGTCTTATGCTTTGATCCTTGCCGAGTTCGTGGGAAAGAGTTCATCTGCGAGAGAAGCGATCTCTGCACACGATTTTTAGGTTTGCGCCCGAAACTTTGCCCTTTGTCTTAGAACGTCCAATGACGGACTTAGTGAAAACGAAACAGAGGGATCTCAAGGCTGCTAAGAGGCTGGAGAGTTTCGAGGGGCCCGCCTCGACAAAGCCCCCGCCCCCAGAAGAAGTTCTCCTGCGAGAATGAAAAAGTGAGAGAGGACAGTTTTTGGAGAGATCGAAAAGGAGAGTGTTGACTCTCTGGAGAAGGGAAAAGGAAACGTCAGTTTCTAACTCAGCGTGGTGTAAGCGCTAGTGAGGTCCGACCTCTAGAATTGATACAGCAGGTATCCGCTGAAAATCCCAGCGAAGTGAAAAAGCACACCAAGTGCGAGAGTGAGAGTTCTTAGACTCAGAATTAACGAGTACTAGTAGATCTTCCGAAGAGAAGGAACGGACGAGCCTTGGTCCGAATGAACTTTGTTTTGTAGTCACGACTGTTTGTAATGTTTAGAGACTTTTGTTTGTTTCAGTTACACTTGGAGTCAAGAGGTCATTAATTTATAAGCGATTGACTCACGAAAAATAATTAAATGCTGTATTGACGTCTTGTATATATTTTTCATTAGAATTAACATTGTTATACAATAAAATTCTATTTTCTAATTTATGCGAGAAATTCTCTGTGCCAACGATCCGATCTCGCTACCACTCACCATCTTTTATCGAGTCGGTATAGAGGAGTTACTACAATAACAAATTCTCAAGAACGGAATTGAAATCAAAATTCAAATCATCGAATTCAATTCGATTCAATTGAACTGGTTTCAATTCAAATTATGCCAATTGAAACAAGATTTGGCGAATTATCACTGGCGCTCAGCTAACATAAAAGTACCCTTATTTGTTCACAGCAAAAAAGAATCAATGTAAAAATTTGCAATTAAACAATGTAAAAATCTACACTATTTATTGTTTATAAACTAGGATCGGTCCACGTTCGAATTGGGTTTTATTTATTTATTTATTTTGTAATATAATTATTTTGTTTTGTTACGGGTCTAGTTCGGGTTTGGTTTGCAACTTTTTTTTTTCTTCTGCAAATCGGGTCATTCTAATTTTAAATTAATTTCTATAGAAATTAACCTATTACAAACCTTTCGTTTATTTATCTAATGTATCTAATCTATAATGCAAATCTTGTCATCATGACACAACATCCGAAATACTGAACCAATTCGAGCCTAATTGAAAAAGTGTATTGATCTTGCAAGTATCTTGGATGAGTTCGTTAATCAAGTATGTAGCTTTTATAGTTCGTTTACAGGAACACACAAAACAGAACATGCAAAACTTGTCATCACGATAACATCCGTAATATGGAACCAATTCGAATCTAATTAAGACAATCTCTTGATCTTGCAAGTATCTTGAATAAGTTCGTTAATCAAGTATTTTGAAATCCAAACATGCTACTTTATGACATATTTTTAAATTCATTTTTGTTTGAAAACGCATGAAATTGGCAGGTGTTGTTATACGCCGATACCATGTAATCGAAACCATTTTCCATTTTTTGGTAAAGGCAGATGATCTTTGAGAAAATACTGTCAAAGTCGACGTTTTGAACCGAATTCCTGTCGCGTTGACGCCAGCTAGGGGAAAAACGTGTTATCACGTGACACGAATCGGTTATAACTCAATAAGTAATCTATATGTATCAAAAAATCCCTGACGGCTCGGCGTACAGGCACATGTAGATTTTGAAGACGCTGACGGTGGGACGCCTATTTATTGGGAATTAATAGGCGCCCTGATGCGACTTGTGACCTGAAATACTTATTGCTTGAAATACTTGAAATACTTTTTGCACTGATGCGACAGCTGGGACCGCCAACTTCGAAATCTACCTCTGCCTGTAGGCGGAGCCGAGAGGAATTTTCTTGTTTTTAATTTCTTTTGCTGTAACAGTTGGTCCTATAAAAAACTTGTCACTACAAAAGCTGTAGATAATATTAAGAAGATTTATAATAAATTTAAGCGGATTTGATATCTTGTGAATGGACGAAGTTATGATATTTTTTTCGTTTTAAACCCCCCTTTCCACACCCACCCCTTGGGGCCATTTTTAATGATATCAAAAATCTGTCATACATAAATCTTTGGCCCTTTTCCTAATTAAAAATAATTTTCTAATTATCATAATCTAATTATCATAATTCTAATTATCAATTCCTAATTATTATAATTTAAAAGTATGGTTTTTTTCTGTTTTCACAAAAAGTCCCCTCCCCACCCTCGTTTTCCTCCCCTTGGTCCGATTTTGCCCATTAGCGAACTTGACCGAGATTTTATGCCCCTTGATTTTAGGTATCAGTTTGGAAAAGATTTGTGCAGAATTATGGATATAGTGATATAGTTTATAGATAGTTTATAGATAAAGTGATATAGATAGATAGATAGATAAAGCTTTAAATTAAAGGTGGTTTTGGGTTCTGGGAGTCATGATCGGTGTAGATCTGAAATTCCAACATAGGAGAGAAGGTAATAGGTGGTATTTCTTACGAAATCTACCTAAAAAGGGGAAAACTCAGTTCGACTCCAAATCGCTTCAAAAGTCAGGTGTTCCAATTTTAAAGCCTTTACGTTTAAAAATGAATCTGAAATTGTGTCAGAAAGTTTCCCGTACATTTTGTGCGTAATTTTAAAGTTTGAATGCAAAAACAGTTTGGCCCATGGGGGATCGAACCCACGACCTTCGCGTTATTAGCACGACGCTCTAACCAACTGAGCTAATGGGCCACGTTACGAGATATTACTGATATTTCTATTTTAAAGTAGTTCTGAAATGACGAGCTCAACAACGCGAAACTTTCTCTTTCTGACACTATGTCAAACTCATTTTTAAGAGCAAAGACATAAAATTGGCATACCTGACTGTTGAAGCGATTTGGAATCGAAATGAGTTTTCCCTCCTTTGATAAATAAATTATTTATCGAGTTATAAGTAATTCGTTTTTCCCCTTGCTGTCGTCGGCGCGGCGAGAATTCTGTTCAAAATGTCGACTTTGACAGTATTCACTGAAATATCTACTGCCTTTACCAAAAAATTGATAACGCGTTTCGATTACATTTCTGAATAACAAACAACACCTGCCTATTTCATGCGTTTTCGAACAAAAATGAATTAAACAAGTTTCGGCGTACAGGCACAGGTAGATTTTGAAGACGCAGACGGTGGGACGCCTGTTTATTGGGAATTACAGAAGAAGGACCTTTTTGCCCTGATGCGACAGCTGGGACCGTCCACTTCGAAATCTACCTCTGTCTGTAGGCGGAGCCGAGAAGGATTTTCTTGTTTTTAATTTCTTTTGCTGTAAGAGTTGGTGCTATAAAAAACTTGTCAATACAAAAGTTGTAGATAATATTAAGAAGATTTATAATAAATTTAAGCGGATTTGATATCTTGTGAATTGACGAAGTTATGACATTTTTTCGTTTTAAACTCCCATCCCCCCCCCCACCCATTGGGGCCATTTTTAATGATATCAAAAATCTGTCATACATAAATTTTTGGCCATTTTCCTAATTAAAACTAATTTTCTAATTATCATAATTCTAATTATCAATTCCTAATTATCATAATTTAAAAGTAATGTTTTTTTTTCTGTTTTCACAAAAAATCCCTTCTCCCACCCCCGTTTTCCTCCCCTTGGTCCGATTTTGCCCATTAACGAACTTGACCGAGATTTTATGCCCCTTGATTTTGGGTATCAGTTTGGAAAAGATTTGTGCAAAATTATGGAACTTATCATGTCCATAAAAAAAATGACATAGATAGATAGATAGATAAAGTTTTAAATTAGAGGTGATTTTGGGTTCTGGGAGTCATGATCGGTGTAGATCTGAAATTCCAACATAGGAGAGAATGTAATAGGTGGTATTTCTTACGGAATTTACCTAAAATGGGGAAAAGTCATTTCGATTCCAAATCGCTTCAAAATTCAGGACTGCCAATTTTAAAGCCTTTACGTTTAAAAATGAATCTGAAATTGTGTCAGAAAGTTTCCCGTACATTTTGTGCGTAATTTTAAAGTTTGAATGCAAAAACAGTTTGGCCCATGGGGGGATCGAACCCACGACCTTCGCGTTATTAGCACGACGCTCTAACCAACTGAGCTAATGGGCCACGTTACGAGATATTACTGATATTTCTATTTTAAAGTAGTTCTGAAATGACGAGCTCAACAACGCGAAACTTTCTCTTTCTGACACTATGTCAAACTCATTTTTAAGCGCAAAGACATAAAATTGGCATACCTGACTGTTGAAGCGATTTGGAATCGAAATGAGTTTTCCCTCCTTTGATAAATAAATTATTTATCGAGTTATAAGTAATTCGTTTTTCCCCTTGCTGTCGTCGGCGCGGCGAGAATTCTGTTCAAAATGTCGACTTTGACAGTATTCACTGAAATATCTACTGCCTTTACCAAAAAATTGATAACGCGTTTCGATTACATTTCTGAATAACAAACAACACCTGCCTATTTCATGCGTTTTCGAACAAAAATGAATTAAACAAGTTTCGGCGTACAGGCACAGGTAGATTTTGAAGACGCAGACGGTGGGGCGCCTGTTTATTGGGAATTACAGAAGAAGGACCTTTTTGCCCTGATGCGACAGCTGGGACCGTCCACTTCGAAATCTACCTCTGTCTGTAGGCGGAGCCGAGAAGGATTTTCTTGTTTTTAATTTCTTTTGCTGTAAGAGTTGGTGCTATAAAAAACTTGTCAATACAAAAGTTGTAGATAATATTAAGAAGATTTATAATAAATTTAAGCGGATTTGATATCTTGTGAATTGACGAAGTTATGACATTTTTTCGTTTTAAACTCCCATCCCCCCCCACCCATTGGGGCCATTTTTAATGATATCAAAAATCTGTCATACATAAATTTTTGGCCATTTTCCTAATTAAAACTAATTTTCTAATTATCATAATTCTAATTATCAATTCCTAATTATCATAATTTAAAAGTAATGTTTTTTTTTCTGTTTTCACAAAAAATCCCTTCTCCCACCCCCGTTTTCCTCCCCTTGGTCCGATTTTGCCCATTAACGAACTTGACCGAGATTTTATGCCCCTTGATTTTGGGTATCAGTTTGGAAAAGATTTGTGCAAAATTATGGAACTTATCATGTCCATAAAAAAAATGACATAGATAGATAGATAGATAAAGTTTTAAATTAGAGGTGATTTTGGGTTCTGGGAGTCATGATCGGTGTAGATCTGAAATTCCAACATAGGAGAGAATGTAATAGGTGGTATTTCTTACGGAATTTACCTAAAATGGGGAAAAGTCATTTCGATTCCAAATCGCTTCAAAATTCAGGACTGCCAATTTTAAAGCCTTTACGTTTAAAAATGAATCTGAAATTGTGTCAGAAAGTTTCCCGTACATTTTGTGCGTAATTTTAAAGTTTGAATGCAAAAACAGTTTGGCCCATGGGGGGATCGAACCCACGACCTTCGCGTTATTAGCACGACGCTCTAACCAACTGAGCTAATGGGCCACGTTACGAGATATTACTGATATTTCTATTTTAAAGTAGTTCTGAAATGACGAGCTCAACAACGCGAAACTTTCTCTTTCTGACACTATGTCAAACTCATTTTTAAGCGCAAAGACATAAAATTGGCATACCTGACTGTTGAAGCGATTTGGAATCGAAATGAGTTTTCCCTCCTTTGATAAATAAATTATTTATCGAGTTATAAGTAATTCGTTTTTCCCCTTGCTGTCGTCGGCGCGGCGAGAATTCTGTTCAAAATGTCGACTTTGACAGTATTCACTGAAATATCTACTGCCTTTACCAAAAAATTGATAACGCGTTTCGATTACATTTCTGAATAACAAACAACACCTGCCTATTTCATGCGTTTTCGAACAAAAATGAATTAAACAAGTTTCGGCGTACAGGCACAGGTAGATTTTGAAGACGCAGACGGTGGGACGCCTGTTTATTGGGAATTACAGAAGAAGGACCTTTTTGCCCTGATGCGACAGCTGGGACCGTCCACTTCGAAATCTACCTGTCTGTAGGCGGAGCCGAGAAGGATTTTCTTGTTTTTAATTTCTTTTGCTGTAAGAGTTGGTGCTATAAAAAACTTGTCAATACAAAAGTTGTAGATAATATTAAGAAGATTTATAATAAATTTAAGCGGGGCTTAGATGCTTTACACTCACGCTAAAAAAAAAAAAAAATTAATCGGTTAAAAAAAAGAAAACAGTCGCCAAATTTAGGGGATTTTTTCCTTTAATGGCAACCTAGCCATTGTATTAAGTTATTCGTTTGGCGCAGTCTTGGAAATCCCGCCAACCAAACAGTCGCCAATCTTTTGTTTACATTTTAGCGTGAGTGTAACACATCTGTTCCTTAAGCGGATTTGATATCTTGTGAATTGACGAAGTTATGACATTTTTTCGTTTTAAACTCCCATCCCCCCCCCACCCATTGGGGCCATTTTTAATGATATCAAAAATCTGTCATACATAAATTTTTGGCCATTTTCCTAATTAAAACTAATTTTCTAATTATCATAATTCTAATTATCAATTCCTAATTATCATAATTTAAAAGTAATGTTTTTTTTTCTGTTTTCACAAAAAATCCCTTCTCCCACCCCCGTTTTCCTCCCCTTGGTCCGATTTTGCCCATTAACGAACTTGACCGAGATTTTATGCCCCTTGATTTTGGGTATCAGTTTGGAAAAGATTTGTGCAAAATTATGGAACTTATCATGTCCATAAAAAAAATGACATAGATAGATAGATAGATAAAGTTTTAAATTAGAGGTGATTTTGGGTTCTAGGAGTCATGATCGGTGTAGATCTGAAATTCCAACATAGGAGAGAATGTAATAGGTGGTATTTCTTACGGAATTTACCTAAAATGGGGAAAAGTCATTTCGATTCCAAATCACTTCAAAATTCAGGACTGCCAATTTTAAAGCCTTTACGTTTAAAAATGAATCTGAAATTGTGTCAGAAAGTTTCCCGTACATTTTGTGCGTAATTTTAAAGTTTGAATGCAAAAACAGTTTGGCCCATGGGGGATCGAACCCACGACCTTCGCGTTATTAGCACGACGCTCTAACCAACTGAGCTAATGGGCCACGTTACGAGATATTACTGATATTTCTATTTTAAAGTAGTTCTGAAATGACGAGCTCAACAACGCGAAACTTTCTCTTTCTGACACTATGTCAAACTCATTTTTAAGAGCAAAGACATAAAATTGGCATACCTGACTGTTGAAGCGATTTGGAATCGAAATGAGTTTTCCCTCCTTTGATAAATAAATTATTTATCGAGTTATAAGTAATTCGTTTTTCCCCTTGCTGTCGTCGGCGCGGCGAGAATTCTGTTCAAAATGTCGACTTTGACAGTATTCACTGAAATATCTACTGCCTTTACCAAAAAATTGATAACGCGTTTCGATTACATTTCTGAATAACAAACAACACCTGCCTATTTCATGCGTTTTCGAACAAAAATGAATTAAACAAGTTTCGGCGTACAGGCACAGGTAGATTTTGAAGACGCAGACGGTGGGACGCCTGTTTATTGGGAATTACAGAAGAAGGACCTTTTTGCCCTGATGCGACAGCTGGGACCGTCCACTTCGAAATCTACCTCTGTCTGTAGGCGGAGCCGAGAAGGATTTTCTTGTTTTTAATTTCTTTTGCTGTAAGAGTTGGTGCTATAAAAAACTTGTCAATACAAAAGTTGTAGATAATATTAAGAAGATTTATAATAAATTTAAGCGGATTTGATATCTTGTGAATTGACGAAGTTATGACATTTTTTCGTTTTAAACTCCCATCCCCCCCCCCACCCATTGGGGCCATTTTTAATGATATCAAAAATCTGTCATACATAAATTTTTGGCCATTTTCCTAATTAAAACTAATTTTCTAATTATCATAATTCTAATTATCAATTCCTAATTATCATAATTTAAAAGTAATGTTTTTTTTTCTGTTTTCACAAAAAATCCCTTCTCCCACCCCCGTTTTCCTCCCCTTGGTCCGATTTTGCCCATTAACGAACTTGACCGAGATTTTATGCCCCTTGATTTTGGGTATCAGTTTGGAAAAGATTTGTGCAAAATTATGGAACTTATCATGTCCATAAAAAAAATGACATAGATAGATAGATAGATAAAGTTTTAAATTAGAGGTGATTTTGGGTTCTGGGAGTCATGATCGGTGTAGATCTGAAATTCCAACATAGGAGAGAATGTAATAGGTGGTATTTCTTACGGAATTTACCTAAAATGGGGAAAAGTCATTTCGATTCCAAATCGCTTCAAAATTCAGGACTGCCAATTTTAAAGCCATTGCGTTTAAAAATTAATCTGAAATTGTGTCAGAAAGTTTCCCGTACATTTTGTGCGTAATTTTAAATTGAAAATGCAAAAACAGTTTGGCCCATGGGGGGATCGAACCCACGACCTTCGCGTTATTAGCACGACGCTCTAACCAACTGAGCTAATGGGCCACATTAGACGAGGGAAAGATATAATACTGGCGTTTTCAGCTTAAGAGGCTACTTCACTGAGGCGAAAACACCCGCTCGCTGATGTTAATCCTATGGGGGGGAGGGGAAATTTATGATTTCTCGTTCGCATTTCAATATTTTTAAATATATATATATTTATTTATTTATTTTTGCATTGGATAGTTGAGGTCAATGTCTATGCACGCTCCTTTGTGCTTTTTCGATTTTTGTTGCAGTTTTTTTTTTTTAAATTGAGGATACTTTCACTTTCGAAACCGGTTCCGAAAGTGAAAGTATCTTAATAAAAAAATTTAAAAAAACTTGTAATCAAAATCGAAAAGCTACAAAAGAGCGTGCATAGACATTGACCTCAGCTCAGCTTTCCAATGCAAAAACAATCATTTAAAAATATTGAAATGCGAACAAGATATCGTAAATTATTCCCACCATAGGATTAACATTAACGAGCGGGTGTTTTCGCCTGAGTGAAGTCTGACCTGCTAGACAACGCAAAATTTTCTTACACAATTTTAGATTCATATTTAAGCGCAAAGACATAAAATTAGCAGGCCTGACTATTGTATTGAAGCGATTTGGAATTGAAATGAATTTTCCCCTTTTTTATAAATAAATTACGTATCGAGTTATAAGCGATTCGTGTCACGTGATAACGGGTTTTTCCCCTTGCAGTAGTCGGCGCGGGGAGAATTCTGTTCGAAACGTCGATTTTGACAGTATTTACTGAAATATCTACTGCCTTTACCAAAAAATAGAGAACGTGTTTCGATTACATTTCTGAATAACAACACCTGCCGATTTCATGCGTTTTCGAACAAAAATGAATTAAACAAGTTGGAAATTGTACGTTAAACGTGATAAATGAGGTATGTTCGTATTAGTTTTACAATGTAAAAAAATCATCCTTATTATTTCAGTGAAATGAATTATATCGTCTGCTATGAGCGAAATGAGCATTTTTTTTTTTTTTTTTTTTTTTTTTTTTTTTCCAAATACGTTCCAAGTTTACAGATGCGATTTTTTTTTTTTTCGACACCAGACATCGCTACGAAATTCACCATGGAGATTTTGCTTTGCGAATGATTGCCTCCGTATGATTTAATATTTTTTTGACTCATATGAACGAATCTCTTGTGTTTATTTTCTTTAATGGATTGAGATATTCGGCTTTCAACCCAATTTCAACTGAAGTCATCTCAGAATCTATACATTTTGAATGTAACCCATCTCTCAAACAAACCATTTTTTTGAACGATCTTTCTAAAAATGTAACTTTTATGCAATTTTATTCGAAAAAATAATTTTGAATAAAAATGGCCTCCTGGCATATCAAAAAAGAAATGGTATTGGTGGTATTGAATGGTATTGAATGGTATTTGTTTTCCTCCAGTGTTGAATTCAGGGGGTGGACCGGGGGGGACATTCCCCCCCGGAGCACAGAAATGTCCCCCCCCGGAAGATTTGAGATTTTATGCTTTCAATGGACAAAAAGTGGAATTCCCCCCCCCCCCCCGAACTCTATTATGTCCCCCCGGAACTCTATTATGTCACCCCGGAGCTACAGAAATCCCTCCCGGAGAAAAGTGTCTGAATTCAACACTGGTTTTCCTCAGTCAGGGGCTGTCTATAAATGATGTCCCACTTTTTTCAATATTTTTGACCCCCTCCCCTCCTTAGTCACAAAGTGTCACACTTCACCATACCCCCTCCCCCCTCTTGTCACATGTCACGCTATATTACATAGACATATACTTGCAGTTCAGAAACAAAGCACTACGTTATAGATCATATTTCAAATTTTATTTTTAAACTTTAACTAATGACATTTGTGAGCATAACAATAAAAATGATTTATGTACTTATTTTGTATGAAATAAGATTAAGGTTTACAACAGAAAACATAATTAATATACAATAAAGTAATACAATTAGTAATAAAATATTAATATATATATATATTTTTTTTTTAAAGAAAGGAATATAAGGGAAAACAAATCACATGAAAGTTGTTTTAGCCCCGATTAAAAAATACCCTCAAATTCGGGTAATTTCAAAATAACTTCAAAATTTAATCTGCTGATTTTAAATGATTTTATTTTAACCAAAATGTGTGATGTCACACTTCTTCTTACCCCCTCCCACCCCCTTGTCACAAACTGTCAAAATGTCATGACCCCTCCCCACCCCCCACCAAGCGTGACATCATTTGTGGACGGCCCCTCACATGATTTGCGTTTTTATTATTATATAGATTGCCATGAACGGTGAACATACATAGAATTAGAGACTCCAGTTCTATGTTCATGTAGATTTCGTATGATATAGGATTTAATAGAATGAAGAAAACTTTTATTAATATCTTTTTCAGTTTTGATTCGATTTTCACAAAATTTGAAATGACTCAACAAAATTCTGCAAAGATTATATATATTAAATTTCAACCCATTCGGTTGGGTAGTTTTTGCGCTGTTATATGCGGACACACCATATACCTTCTAATATTCTTCTATCTTTGCTCTGAGGGACAGACGGAGGGACGGACCAAATGACGACTATTGGTATTTATATAATTACGATCGCACGTAATAATGCGTCATAAAGTAGCAAATTGAACAGCTTTAAAAAGCGTGGAGGAAAAAAAAATAAATCAAAAGAAGTGTGTTTTATTCTATTTTAGTAATATATGATGACGACATTGGAATGTCTTTTATTTTTAGTTAATTATTAAAACAGTTAATTGTTTTAAATAGAAGCTTTTGAATTATGAATTGATGAATAATAATGGACAGTTCAAAGATTAACACATTTTTAATATACTTATTTTATAAAGTATCGTTTTATTTATTTATTTTAATTTATTTATTTTTTTCCAACTTTCTATTATGATATTTTCACACAAAATTTTAACAAGTATTTTTTTTTTTTTTTTTTAATTCTGCATAATTTTCTGCATCACATATTGAATTATATTTTATTGATCAACATATTATTTCCAATGGAAAGATTTCATTTGGTTGTAATATGAACAAAAATTATTGTAAGGCTTAAAAAAAGAAAAATATATATCTATTCTTGAGTTATTTCGAAATTTTTTTATTTTATCATTTCCGAGTAAAGTAGTGTATTTTGTATTTACATAATAATAATTTTGCCATAAATAACTCCTGTTTTAGTATGGATTTATGAAATCAGATGTACTATTTTTTTCATAATAATTCCTCCCTCCCACAATCTACTAATGTCGGGCCTTATTCTGAAATCAAAGCCAAATTTTCATCATCGAACTCAATAGAAACAACAAAACAAAACATTACAGCAACCAATTTTATTTTCATGATTAGGGTTAAATTCATGTGTTTCGTTTCTATCCTATGATGAATTATGGTGCTGCCATCTGTGATTTCTTATTGCAACTATAACATACAATCTCAAATAAAAGTATTTACACTTTTCGCGCCTCGGTGTTGTATATTGGTATTGTATTATATATGTTGGTGTGTTGCGCCTCGGTGTATTATATTTTTTCCAATTTTTAAAATAATTATTTGCTAGCTGACTCGCACAGCGTTGGCAAAAAAAAAAAATAAATAAATAAATAAAAATAAAAATAAAAAATAAAGATAAAAATACCAGTAAAACAAGGTCTTATGCATTTTGGTCTATATAAAACATTAAAAATGAAAATTATTCTTACGGAAGCCAGGAATAATCAACCAGGTAATGTCTCGAGTGTTTATTATTGAAACACAGTCCACATGAGAAAATGGTGTAGTCGCAGTCTTCCCGGAAAAAATAAATAAATGAAAAACCAGATAATGTCTCTGCTGCTTATAATTGTAGACACAGTTCATGTCAGAAAATAGTATAGTCGCCTTCGGGGAAAAAAAAAAAAAAAAAAAAAATACAAAAATCAAGCACTAGGTAATGTCTCTGGTGATTATAATTGGAGACATAATCAACATGATAAAAGAGTATAGTCGCAGTCTTCGGAAAATAATAAATAAATAAACGACCAGGTAATGTTTCTGGTGTTTATAATTGGAGACGCAGTCCACATGAGAAAATAGAATAGTCGCAGTCTTCTGAAAAAAACTAAATAAGTAAACTACTTGATAATGTCTCTGATGTTTGTTATTGCAGACAAGGTTTACATGAGAAAATGGTGTAATCGCAGTCTTCGGGGGAAAAATAAACTACCAGGTAATATCTCTGCTGTTTATAATTGGTAACATAGTCCTCCTGAGAAAATGGTATAGTCGGAGTCTTCGGAAAATAATAAATAATTAAACTACCAGGTAATATATCTGCTGTTTATAATTGCGGACACAGTCCACGTGAGAAAATAGTATAGTTAAAGTCTTCGAGGAGAAAGATAAACTACCAGTTAATGGCACTGCTCTTTATAATTGGAGTCACACTTTATATAAGAAAATGGTTTAGTCGCACTATTCTGAAAAAAATAAATAAACAAAATACCAGGTAATGTCTCTAGTGTTTATAAATGGAGACACAGTGCACATCAGAAAATTATCTAGTTTCAGCCTTCGGGAAAAAATAAATAAACAATTTACCAGGTAATGTCTCTGGTGTTTATAACTGAAGACACAGTCCGTATGAGAAAATTGTATAATAGCAGACTTCGGATGGAAAATAATAAACTACCAGGTAATGTCTCTGGTGTTTATAATTGGACACGCAGTCCACCTGAGAAAATGGTATAGTCGCAGCCTTCGGGGTGGGGATAATAACCTTCCAGGTAATGACTCTGATGTTTATAATTGGGGACAAAGTCCACATGAGGAAATGGTATTCCAATACATTTGAGAATCCTTTGTGTGTTCTGCCGACGAGCAAGGTAGAGCTTTGTTTCATTTTTCATCTAAGCATTTTTCATATAAGGAGCATAGTGCACCTGAGAAAATGGTATAGTCGCAGTCTTGGGAAAATAATAAATACTTAAACTACCAGGTAGTGTCTCTGTTGTTTATAACTGGGGGACACAGTCCACCTGAGAAAATGGTATAGTCGCAGCCTTCGGGGTGGGGATAATAACCTTCCAGGTAATGACTCTGATGTTTATAATTGGGGACAAAGTCCACATGAGGAAATGGTATTCCAATACATTTGAGAATCCTTTGTGTGTTCTGCCGACGAGCAAGGTAGAGCTTTGTTTCATTTTTCATCTAAGCATTTTTCATATAAGGAGCATAGTGCACCTGAGAAAATGGTATAGTTGCAGTCTTGGGAAAATAATAAATACTTAAACTACCAGGTAGTGTCTCTGTTGTTTATAACTGGGGACACAGTCCATATGAGAAAATGGTATAGTCACAGTCTTCAAGGGAAAAGTTAAACAACCAGGTAATGTATCTGCTCTTTATAATTTTAGACACATTTCATATGAGAAAATAATATAATCGCAGTATTCGAGAAAAAATAAACAAACTACCAGGTAATGTCTCTGGTGTTTATAATTAGTGACACAGTACACATCAGAAAATGATATGGTTGCAGTCTTCGGAAGGCGAGGGAGATAATCAACTATCAGGTAATGTCTCTGATTTTTATAATTAGAAACATAGTTCATCCGAGAAAATGGTATAGTCGCACTCTTCGGGAATAAATAAATAAATTACCAGGAAATGTCTGTGCTGTTTATAATTAAAGACACGACACATTTCAAATGAGAAAATGGTATAATCGCAGCATTCGGCAGATAATAAATAAACAAACTACCAGGTAACGTCTAATGGTGTTTATAATTGAAAAAAAAATTCATATGAGAAAATTGTATAGTCACAGCTTTCAGAAAAAATAAATAAACAAACTACCAGGCAACGTATCTAGTGTTTATAATTTGAGACACAGTCCACATGAGAAAATGGTATAATCGCAATCTTCGGGGTGGGGGAAGGAATAATAAACCACCAGGTATGTCTCTCATGTTTATAATTGGAGACATAGTCCACATAAGTAAATGGTATAGTCGCAGTCTTTGAAAAAAAAACAAATAATTTAACAACCAGGTAATGTCTGTCCACATGAGGAAATGGTATAGTCCCAGTCTTTGGGAAAAATAAATAAATAAACTACCAGGAAATGTCTCTGCTGTTTATAATTTTAGACACAGTTTTCGAAGGAAAACATTAACTACCAGGTAATGTCTCTGCTGTTTATAATTGGACACACCGCTCATATGAGAAAATTGTATAGTCACAGTCTGCGTGAAAAATTAAATACACAAACTACCAGGTAATGTCTCTTATGTTTATAATTGGACAAATAGTCCACCTGAGAAAATGGTATAGTCGCAGTCTTCGGAAAATAATAAATAATTAAACCACCGGATAATGTCTCTGTTGTTTATAACTGGGGCAGAGTCCACTTGAAAAAATGGTACAGTCACATTCTTCGGGAATAAACAAATAAATAAACTACTAGGAAATGTCTCTACTGTTTAAAATTGGAGAAACTGTCCACATGTGAAAATAGTATAGTCGCAGTCTTCGAGGGAAAAGAGAAATTTCCAGGTAATGTCTCTGCTATTTATAACTGAAGACACATTTCATATGAGAAAATGTCTGAGAAAATGGTCCTTCCTGAATCTTCACTAATGTCTAAAAATTTCATTGTGTCTCCAATCAGCAATAAATCGCCAAAAACATGAAATTCTCATAATTTTTTACAGATGTTATAACGAGGTTCCGCAGCAGTTTATTTTATAATTGATAAACATTTAAATACTCATGAGAATAACAAGTTGTAATTTTTTCAAATTTTTCTGAGTTTGCATGGAGACCTTTCTTGTGAGTAGCTCAGGTGTAGCGTCGGCGCAACCATCGGGCAAACGGGTGTGGCTGTCAGGGTCTCGCGCCTGTTAAGGTCCCGTGGGCTCCACGTTTTCTCTCATAATTCAAAATCATTTGATTCTTTGTAAAAAAAATAATAATTTTTCTCTCGTTTCGATCATTTTTCTCATTTTAAAAGTCTTTTGAAAAAAGAAAAATTAGTATGAAACAGAGTTTATAATTGTCGGTGAATACGTATATAGATAATAATATAGATAATCATATTTAAACATAATAGATAAATGATTGCATGATCTAATCAGCGCACGACATTGCGTCGTCCCTGCTCAGGTAACAGATCATTGGCGCGTGAATTAAAGATCCCAGGTTCGAATCCCGGCCGGAAAACTTTTCACTCTGTTCGAAAAATTTCGTTCAACTTTAAAAACATGTACGACAGAATTACTTAACCCTTTCAGAAGCAAAGTGATTGTGTTGGTAAAAATGCTGAAATGATTGTCTGGCACCAGAATTCACAGATTAATTGATTAGTAAATAAATAAATGCATTTCTTCTTGTACATTATAAAACTAAATTTTATTAAAAAAATTCTAAGGTGCCAATCTTCAGTTTGGAATTAAAATTAAGTAGTCTACCGTTCTTAAAAACATTAAGTATGGCAGTTTGAGTTTCATCTCCTTCCATAGGTTTCGATGTTAGGAAGCTGTGTGCAAGAGTCATTGGGGAAGCCCGACATACGGCGTAGAGCCCAGTTCCCTCTTTTGGGTTCCGGCTCCGAAGCTGTCGGGGTACTCCAGCTTCTCCCCAAGTGTAGAGTGGTGGTGACCTCAGAGGGTGGATACCTCCGCTATTCGGTATGACCTTTGTCGTCAATACTTGGGAGAATGGAGGTGGTCAGCAGGTGGCGGCGTTTCCACCACCGTAGCGCATACAGGAGCATTCCTCATTGTGTGCGTTAAAAGTTCCTCAGAATTTGGGTACGGCGGTTTGGCTCAGTTTTATCTCACTCGTCTAATCATCCAGGCGAGTGCCGCCAAGTTCTGAAATGTGGGGCGTGAAAATAATAAATTGGATGTAATAGCATTTCTATTAATATTAGATTTTTAAATAAATACTTGTGCCCCAGCGTTGATCCACCGAAAAACAAGTTCGAGCGTCAGATTTTTTTTTTTTTTTTTTTTTTTTTTTTTTTACTTTTCTGAGGAGTTTTCTACTTTTCAAACTAAAAAAAAAATGTCGCAAAGACGGGGATGCATTATTGATAAACTAAAATATATATTCTTCTTCTCCCTCATATTTAATAAACGAACGTCTGTGTGATTTATATTTTTATCATTATATTTTACGATATTCCTACTTGCAGAAAGCTTAACCAATTATGCCGTATGTTTTTCCTAGTTACGCTTGTTGCAGTGAAATTGTGAAGTAATTCATATTTTGTAAGTATATATTTTACTGTAAAATTTTTATGGTGGTTGAAAACTTAGCCAACACCGTGAATCATTGCCAACGCATTGAATCATCGCCAGTCCAGCCAAATAGTTTTTCGGATCAATACAGTTGGCAACATCGTCTAGAGGCTAATGAAATCTCTTAAACTGGTCCCCCCCCCCCCCAAAAAAAAAAAAAAATTTTTTTTCTTTCCTTCATTTCCAATTTGAAAAATGCGTTAGATCAGAGGTCGCCGACCAGTGGTCCGTAGATCACCAGTGATCCTCGACAAAATTTTGGTGATCCGAAGAAAAATCTGAATATTATTTGATTTTTTTAAGTTTTATTAAGAATAAAACAGAAATATTATTTTAAGAAATTCCTATATTTTATACGAGAAATTTATATAAATTTTGCTGAGTGAAAAAAACAATGAAAAATTTATTTCAGATTTCAGCAATATATTTGTGCGGCGGAAAGGCATTTTTGTCTGTCATTGCAATTAAAACTCGGTGCGGTCTCGATTTGAAACAAAAAACCATTATCCGTTTTACAGTAATTTCATTGGAACCAGGGCCTGACTAAGGCAGGGCAGCTGCCCTGGGCCTCCCAGTTCAGTGGGGCCTTCATGGAAATAAGTGATATTTTCGTTAAAAGGGCCAAAAAGAGTAAAAATTGCCCCAAAGTGACCAAAATTCTTACTTTTGTAAAGATTTATGCAGGAGATGGCTCTCCTCCCCAGCTTCTGTACCCTATGCCCTCCTTTAAAAAATAACTAGCAACATCATCAGAAACCTGATAATTAAAACTTTTATGTAACAACTAAGTAATCCATTGTTTTCAAGATAAATTCATTATTGGCATTATCCTCGTAACAAGGCAAATTAAAACTTTTAATGATGACCAATTGGGGACCTTTTTTTCTTTTAGACACCTTATGATAGAGATATAATATTATGACAAATAGCCAAGAATGACAGAAAGACCTAAATTTACATTACAATTTCAATGGCTCGCATAAGTTCTTATATTCCTATTAAATAAAAAAGTATATTCTATCACATCTCTTATCATTTTTCTTATGATACTTGTATTCAAATATGAATAGTACCTAGTATTAAATTTATATATGCAGTTTAGTCACTTCAGCGTATTTCAAGAAAATTTCCCATGGATAGATAGAAAGGAATAAGGGGAATAATGCTTGCCCCGGGCCCTATATACTCTGAATCGGGCCCTGATTGAAACCAAAAAGCCATAAACGTATTTCAAATAAAAACAAGCAGGAAGACATATCACACTAAAAATATGTGATACATAAATAATTTCAAATAATTTTGTAATAACTAAATTATGTAATTTTGTTACAATTATACAATCTTTAATGCTTTTGTTATGATATATTCGATTTTCAATTAAATCAGGGTTTATGATTTTGTTTTATTAAATAGGTGCATTTCATATTAATAAAAGGGAAGTTACCTGATCATTAATTACACATGCATTTATGATTATAGGAAATTCCTTCTAGTGGACCGCAAGATTTGAAATTATGAATTTAGTGGTCCCCGTGAGATTAGAAAGTTTGGCGACCGCTGCGTTAGATGAGAAGCCAAAATTTATCTCAATTTAAGTTTCTAGAACTGAGTTTATTCTAGCGTGATTCTAGCACTTGATTGCGCCATATGATGAACAAAAGTTTGAGCTTTCCGCGGTTGAAATACAATTTCAAGATCTGTACCATTACATATATTTCTAATTTTTTCATAATGATTATTTTTTTCACAATTTTGTCTTTCGTGTGACTTTGGTGATTTATGCGTTGAAGGAGAAGGTCACGTGGGTCACGACCGCCCCCCCCCCATTCTGAACAAAGAAAATTTCTAAGCAATAATACATTTTAAAGTTAAATACATATAGACGCTTTCAGTGTGACGTCAGTCATGAAGTTTTGCTTGGATACTGACTCCAAACAAACGGTTGCTATGATTCATTTCTTATTAAATATAAATCGTAGAAAATATTACCACTGCACATAATGTATTTAAACACTTTGCCGTGAGATATAATTATAAGATATAGGTATAATATACAAACATAATAGAAAATACGACATAGCAACCGTTTGTTTGGAGTCAGTTTCCAAGCAAAACGTCATCATTGACGTCACGACTGAAAGCGTCTATTAAAGGCGTCAAAAAAAAAAAAAATCCATGAAATGCGCAGCGCAATGAAATTTGCTGACATTATTCTTTAAGCGCCAAAAAATCATCTCATTTCCTTATATATGTGATGAGTTTTAATTCTAACTAATTGCTCCCTCATGATCATCTTTCCGGAATTGTCGAATCCCGACAATTGATTTAAAATTCCAGCTTTTAGAAGAGTTTCTGAAAGATCCTTTGCCTTATTAAGAAAATATAGAGCTCTATTCGATATTACTTACCCATCATACGTAGTATAGGGTAAGTCTTGTAATCATTTTGAAAAAACGAAAAAATTTTTTTTGACGGATTTACACGTTTCAGACACTGGAGATCCGAAAAACATATTTTTAGAAAAAAATTTTTGCCGTCCGTCTGTGTGTCTGTAAACGCTCTATCTCCCGAAAAAATTGAGATAGAGACTTGTAATTTGGTATGTACTTAGTATGTAATAATGGGAAGAAGCCTATTTACCTTCAATAACCTCGATTAACTGGAACAATTTTTTTCGGACTCTCGAAATATTCGTTCTGATGATAGGTATATACAAATTTTCGAAATTGTTTATTTTAAGAAATGAATGTAAAAGACAATAATAAAACAAATTTTGCATAAAGCATGAAGTCGATCGGATAATTAGTTGCCGAGATATTTGAAATCCTATTTTCCACACTCTTCGATTTTTCGTGACCCTGTATTTCATCCAAATTTCACTTCAAAGATATATTTTAATTGGAAATTTGACGCTTAATCAGATGCAATAAACCGCTAGTTAATAGGATTATTATTTTTGGAGTTATAAGGATGTTTCTTTCAAGCAATTCAGTAATCGAGCCTTTAAAGTTTATGACGTCATCAAGCCACGATTTTATTCAAATTGCAATGCATTTTATAAGTAGTTTACACATTTGTATTTTAATATTTTACATTATACATATCCATGATGGGTAAGTATTACGGTGGCCCCCAACGACTAGTTTTAATATCTAATAGAACTCGCTAATTTCACGCATATACAAAAATACCTGCAGACTTTATGCAGTAACGTATAAAATTAACTTTGTTAATGTGTCATAAAACAGACAATTTTGAGTCGAATACAAAAATTCATCTTTCATCAATTCATCTCATGATCATCTTTCCGTAATTGTCGAATCCCGACAATTGATTTAAAATTCCAGTTTTTAGAAGAGTTTCTGAAAGATCCTTTGCCTTATTAAGAAAATATAGAGCTCTATTCGATATTTTAATATCAAATAGAACTCGCTAATTTCACGGATATACAAAAATACCTGCAGACTTTATGCAGTTACGTATAAAATTAACTTTGTTAATGTGTCATAAAACAGACAATTTTGAATCGAATACAAAAATTCATCTTTCATCAATTCATCTCATGATCATCTTTCCGTAATTGTCGAATCCCGACAATTGATTTAAAATTCTAGCTTTTAGAAGAGTTTCTGAAAGATCCTTTGCCTTATTAAGAAAATATAGAGCTCTATTCGATATTTTAATATCTAATAGAACTCGCTAATTTCACGCATATGCAAAAATACCTGCAGACTTTGTGCAGTTACGTATAAAATTAACTTTGTTAATGTGTCATAAAACAGACAATTTTGAGTCGAATACAAAAATTGTTCATATATGGATGTGCTAACCCCCCCCCCCCCTCTGACTGGAGGACTAGATATGCCTCCGCCTGTGCAGGGACCGATTTACAAATTTGGAGGCCCTGGGCACAGATGCGTACGGTGGGGGGGGGGGGGGGCTTTCACCAATGCTTACAGAGGCCTTGAGTAATATATATATATATATAATATTGAAAGCTGTACTTATTAAGATAATCACTACTGACGTTAATAATTTCTTTAAAATATCAATTAAAAAATTTAATTTGATAATCATTAATTTACTTTTAAATAATTATTTCATAAATATGAAATTTTAATTGAATTTTATAGTAAACTGTGTGGTGCTGATTACCTTTCTCTATGCAAGTCCATATATCTGGAATGATAAACTATGCAACAACTAATAATAAATATCCTATTAATCAAATAACTTTTTCTTTCAAATACACGCTTTCACTGAAAAAAATTAAAATAAAAATAAATTTATACAAGTAACTAGCAGAACAACATGGCTTTGTCCATGTTAACCATGAGGGCCTTACAGGTAAAATAAATAAAAATGAAATAATATGGCGAACCGAAATGCGGAGTTCTGAATATTCCTGCACATAAACTGTTAATATGCAATCAGGAAAAAATAAAGTTACTTTGACAAATCATAGACAATCTTTGACAAACAGATTTTTCCATATTAATTTTGTTTTTTTAACAGTTAAAACTGTTTTAGCCAATAATTGAAAAATCTTCAGTAGCAATTGGCGGCCCCTGAAAATTAGGGGCTCTGGGCCTTGCCCCGTATGCCCTGCCGTAAATCAGGCACTGCGCATGCGTTTAATGACAAGATAATACTTATCCGAATTTAAATTTCTCTTTAGTTAAAAAGATAGTTTTCCGATAGCGGTGGCGTCCTCTATAACCTATTTAAAACACAAATAAACAGAAAGATTTTCCCACTCTGCCAACGTCCTCTACAGGCGATTTTTATCGCGAATTGCAATAGCCTCGAACTCAAATAAACTAGCTGCCTTAAAATGTACAAGTTGGTACACTATAACCAGAAATATTGTGCCGTCATACTGGCTCTATTGCTACGGGATTCTAATTTGTTTAATGTTTATTTTTTTAGTTTCTAAGACTCCTATACAAGATTTGAGGAAATTTATTTGTCAGTCATCAGTAAACAATGGATTTACGTAAAATGAAGAACGATGAGAAATTAAGCTTGTGTCGATGGTATTATAGAGGTATCTGGTTGTGCCATTTAATAATTATTGAGAGAAATCATTGATTTTTTTTTTCTTTTTTAAATCTGAATGCTATCTGTTATGTTAAAGTATATTTTGATAATTTCATTTCTACTAGCTATATATAATTTAATTATTAACTTCAGTACGATTTTTAAGTGTGTAACATTTTTGGTATTGTTTCTTATATGATCGTAGATATTATTATGTTATTTCTTTATCGTAGACCTCTATTCATATAACTAATATTGATTGGTTGTTGTTCTCAAATCCAAACTGGCTACTTTCTGGCACTCTTTTAATTCATTTTTGTTTGAAAACGCAGGGAATCGACAGGTACTCCTATTCAAAAACTATGCAAAATAAAATTGTGCCAACCCTGGTGCATCTGTGACATCTCTTCCTTTTCAGCATATATATTTACATTTGAGTTGTAGAACAAATAACAACTTAATCGGAAAAAAATTACATAATAGGAGAGACTGGTACACAGGATCAATAGAAGGCTATAAACAATCAGTGAAAGACTGTTGTCTATTAGGATAGAAGAGAAGCTTTAAAAAAAATTAAATAAATAAAATATTAGGGGGTGGTCTACTGTGCCCATAGGTCCAGTGTGTACCGGTCTCCCCTATGTTGTTTAATTGCTGTTTTTTTTTTTTTTTCATTTAAATTATATTTTACATAAAAAAAAAAAAAAAGGGCAAAATAGAAAATACTTTCTGGCGAAAACAAAAAAGGTTGGATGCATTTTTCACCTCTAAAAAGGCAGGGTACAGCACTTTTTAAAAGACGTGTAACAGTTACACTACTGATGATAACAAATGTTTTCAGATGTGTATGTATTAACTACCAGGTTGCATTGAATTTTCATAAATGTTTCTTTCATATCAGTGCATGATTTTGCAGTTTTTTTTAACAGATTATCTCCCTCCAGTTCCGAATGTATACTCTGATCTAATCCATAATTCTAGAAAAGAAATCTCCACAGACAACTTCAGGACCGTTTTAACTTCTTAAGGAACTAATAAAGGTGTTGATATTTAATTAACACTTGCTGTTACAACCAGATGTTTTGGCTTAGATGCTTTACACTCACGCTAAAAAAAAAAAAAAAAATTATCGGTTAAAAAAAAGAAAAAAGTCGCCAAATTTAGGGGATTTTTTTCTTTAATGGCAACCTAGCCATTGTATTAAGTTATTCGTTTGGCGCAGTCTTGGAAATCGCGCCAAACAAACAGTCGGCAATCTTTTGTTTACATTTTAGCGTGATAGTAACACATCTGTTCCGATGTTTTTTATAACTTTCAAAACTTCTTCCTGCCGTTTTGATAAATGACATTTCGTTGCTACCTAAATTTTGTCTTTACCATGTAGACCTGAAAATAGAAATTTTTAGTTAATAATGAAAAGTCTTTAAACCCTTTTAACTTAGTAGCCACTTTTTTGCAACCTTACTTATTGTTGAAAAGGACATTTTATAAAATTTATAGGTACTTACATATTCAGGGTTGGGGAATTGCATCATTTTACTCGCCACTGGCGAGTAGATTTACTAACAAGGCGAGTGAATCTTTAAGAAATCTTTTAAACTTCAGGCTATAGAATATATGGTACTTTTCTATTATCCCACTTTTCATAACAAAAAACTATCGCCAAACTGTAACGCCAAATAAAAGGGAGAATGTTGCCATTGGAATATCAAAATAAATAAATAAAAAAAATCTAAGCATTTAAGGACACAATTGTTATTTTAATTAATGAAATAACTAATAAATCAGTAAAACATAATGAAAAATACACGCAAATGTCTAATCAAAAATCACTTGATGACATAACAAACACGTATAATGCTTCTGACATCAAGTAAATGGGAGACTGCATTTTTGGCATTTAATCTTAAGGTTTGGCGATACTTTTTTGTTATGAAAAGTGATCGACGAGATGATAGAGAAGCACCGAATTATATGTTTTACTTGTTAACTATATTTTGCAACTCTTCAAAGTTCAAATTACCGCCATGTAAATATGGTACTAAGTTCTATTCTGTAACAAACTTTCCTCTGTTGTTTGTTGTATATATTTCTTAATTTTATGGGGGAAAAATCCCATCTCGGCAATAGCTATTCTTGTTGCAAGTCGGATTAACTCTGCTTTTGATTAGAGTCGATTTCAGGCTGAGTGTAGATTCCTGCAAATTGGGTTCGGGTTAACCCAATTTTTCAAAAGTCAGTTCAGTATATTGTTTTAGATTAAAAACTATGCCTATATTAACAAGCATAGAACTTTGTGTGTCTGCTGTTTTCTAAAGGAATGCTGCATCTTTTCTGGGACTATTTCACAAAATTCATGTTTTTTTCGTGAACCTTTGATGAAATTAGCCTTTTTATTTTCCCGCAATATTTTGGCGAAATTCGCTTTTTTTTTTTTGTGGCCCTTCGACGAAATTTGCACTTTTTCTGTGATCCTTTGACAAAATTAGCAGTTTTTTCCACGAGCCTTTGACAAATTGGCGTTTTTTCTGCGGCCATTTGATGAAATTTGCGTTTTCCCTGTGGCCTTCTGATGAAATTCGCATTTTTTCCATGATCCTTCAACGAAACTTTTTTTTTTACAGCCTTTTGACGAAATTCACGTTTTTCCACTGCCCTTTGGCGAAATTTGTGTTTTTATCGCGATCTGTCAACGAAATTAGCCATTTTCCAAGATCCTTTGATGAATTTTGCGTTTTTTCCTTCGCCTTTGGACAAAATTTGCATTTTTTTTTCGAGATCCTTCGACGAAATTCGGTTTTTTTAGATCCCCCGACGAAAGGTACCATTTTTTCGAGATCCTTCGACGAAATTTGCTGTTTTTTCGCGATCCTTCGACGAAATATGCCATTTTTTCACGACCCGACGACGAAATTGACCGTTTTCCCGTGATCCTTCTACGAAATTAGCAATTTATTCCACGATCCTTTGATGAAGTTGGCGTTTTCTCCGTGGCCCTTCGGCAAAATTCTTATTTTTCCGCGATCCTTCAACGAAACTCATGGTTTTTTTTTTTGACGGCCTTTTGACAAAATTCATGTTTTTTTCACGGCCTTTTGACTAAATTTGTGTTTTTTTCGTGATCTGTCAACAAAATTAGTCATTTTCTGCGATCTTTTACTGAATTTCGCGTTTCTTCCGCAATTCTTCGACAAAATTCGCCGTTTTTTCGCGATCCTTCGACGAAGTGTGCCATTTTTTCACACTATAGCGTGTCCACGGCATCATTGTATGTTTTTAGTCTGCAGGTGCCCTAAAAAGTCTGCAATGACCGTCGCGTACATTCTGCCACAGGGCTTATATGGACATTGCGTAAATGCAGGCATTTTATTGCATAGACGCATACAACACTTCATTTCTTTACAAAATAAGTTGTGTTTTGTTTTTCAACTTTGCATTGCTTCAATGCTGCCTTATCACGCTACCTTTTAAACAACAACACATCTGATGCTGTTGTTGCATCTTCCTGCACTTCAATATATTGAAGTGCCATTATCAACTCTTTTCAACGCATTGAGATCTTCATGCTTATAAAAACCCGTTTGCGCTTTAACCTTTTGATTATGAGCTTGGACTGGCAACTATTTTTATATTCATTCGTACCACAATTTACAAAAGAACTTCTTTGTGGTAGATTTCTCTTGAAATTATCTTGGTATAAGTGTATTTCATGTATTAGTTTTGAAAAAATGGTGAAAATAGAATAAAGAAATAGTCTCTGGGATGACATATGTCTCAACCCTGTAATCAAAATGTTAAAGTATTACTCATCATAAATAAAGTTTGAAGGAAATTAAAACACGTGTAAACCGGAAGGGGAAACGCATAGATTACGGACTCCGGCTATTACTGCATCTAAGGCTCCTATAAAGCTATTATAGGACCTCTAGCTGCATCTACAGGTACGAACGCGTTACCTGACTGAACGGGAGGAAGAGGGGTGAGTAGTGCCATCTGGTAGATTAAGGAAGTCTCCCAGTTATCCGAAAATTCCTATGGAATCCCAATTAACCGAAAATCCTTTGGTCCCATGCTTTTCGGATACTGGGGTTTTACTGTAGTTATATATAAATGCATCTGCAATTGCCTGTAATATCTCTACTACATAATATTAAAAAAATCTCTGATGGCTCGGCCTACAGGCACAGGTAGATTTGGAAGACGCAGACCGTGGGGCAAATGTTTATTGAGAATTGCAGAAGAAAGACCTATTTGCCATGATGTGGCAGTTGAGACCACCCACTTCAAAATATACATCCACCTGTAGGCAGAGCCAGCAGGGATTTTTTTGTTTTTAATTTTTTTTTACCGTAAGAGTTGGTCCTATAAAAAACTTGTCAGTATAAAAGTTGTAGATAATGTTAAGAAGATTTATAATAAATTTAAGCGGATTTGATATCTTGGTAATTGGCGAAGTTATGAATTTTTTTCTTCTGAAACCCTCCTTTCCCCCCACCTTGGGGCCATTTTTAATGGTATCAAAAATCTGTCATACATAAATTTTCGGCCCTTTCCTTGAAGTAATAATAACTTTAAATGGATTCGATACGTATCATAACTAAGAAATTATGGGTTTCTTTCTGTTTTCACAAAAAGCCCCTCTGGTTTGATTTGGCGCATTAACGAACTTGACCAAGATCTTATGCTCCTTGATTTTATGTATCAGTCTGGAAGAGATTTGTGTAGAATTATTGCAGTTATCGTGTCCATAAAAAAGTGACATAGATAGATAGGTATAAAGTTTTGAACTGGGGGTGCTTTTGGGTTCTGGGAGTCATGATCAGCATAGATCTGCAAAAATTTTTTTCAAATTCCAATGAATGTAATAGGTAATATTTTTTACGAAATCTACCTAAAATAGAGTTATAATATAGAGAGGGAAAAAAAAAGGATACTGTAATTAGTATTAAGTCCTTGACTATGTGTCAGAACGTGTGTAACAATAAACAAAATGAACAATAGTCCAACCCAGTGGACTATTTTGTTATTCTGTTCGTACCACTTTCTGAAACATAATCTCTGCTATACATTTATACTAGGATATTTTCAAGAGAAATCTACCACAAAATAAATTTTTTGTTAATTGTGGTACAATTGAACATGAAAATAGTCAAGAGCACTGGCCCATTATCAAAGGGCACCATTGTTGGCACAGTACTGTGGCATTACTGTACATTATCGATAATATACTATGTAGGAAGGGAACTGAAGGTTTATTAAGAATAGGTATCCAGAGCTGCCAACTGCTACGAAAAAATAGTTGCTACGATTTTGAACCACAAATTACGATGCTACGAAAATCTGTCTAAAACTACGATTTTCTGCAAAAAAAAAAAAAAACGCGAATTTTGTCACAGGATCACTCGAAAAATCACGAATTTCGTCACAGGATCACGTGAAAAATCACGAATTTCGTCACAGGATTGAGCTAAGAAATACGAATTTCGATACAGGATCGCTGAAAAAACATGAATTTCGTCAAAAAATTGGCGGGAAAAAGCAAATTTCGCCAAAGTATCGGTGAAAAAACGTGAATTTCATTCAACTGATTGCTGAAAAAATGCGAATTTCGTCAAAAGATCGTTCAAGGGTGATTCTGGTCCAAATTTTCCGAAAAATTAAGGCAATGATTTCCGAAAAAGAAAAAAAAATATCGGTCATAAATCCGAAAATTCGGACATTAAATGTATCGGTATTTCAGCAAATGATCGCCGAAAAAAATCAATCTCGTCTTTCGTTCGAAGAAAAATCGCCAATTTTGTCAAAGGATGGCAGGAAAAACGTGACTTTCGTCAGAGAATCGCAAAAAAATGGCAAATTTCGTCAAAAACATTGCGAAAAGCGGCAAATTTCGTTAAAAGATCGCGAGAAAACAGAAAATTTTGTCAACAGATCGCGGGAAAAACGTGACTTTCGTCAGAAAATCACGAAAAAACTGCAAATTTCGTCAAAAACTGCGGAAAAGACAAATTTCGTCAAAAGATCGCGAAAAAACAGCAAATTTCGTCATAAACATTGCGAAAAACGGCAAATTTCGTCAAAAGATCGTGAAAAAACGACAAATTTTTGTCAACAGATCGCGGGAAAAACGTGACTTTCGTCAGAGAATCGCGAAAAGAAGGCAAATTTCGTTAAAAGATCGTGAAAAAACAGCAAATTTTGTCATCAGATCGCAGGAAAAATGTGACTTTCGTCAGAAAATCAAGAAAAAACGGCAAATTTCATCAAAAACATTGCGAAAAACGACAAATTTCGTCAAAAGATCGCAAAAAAACAACAAATTTTTGTCAACAGATCGCGGGAAAAACGTGACTTTCGTCAGAGCAAATTTCGTCAAAGGGACCCAAAAAAAAGTGGCGGGAGTGGACACTCCCACTCCCGGTTGTATCAGCTTACTCGACCTGATGAAGGACTCTAACTCAGACATTTTTCTCTGGAAGATATACCCGTAGTTCCATCCCCCTCTCCCCCCAACCGCCTTGGAATCTTTCAGAAAATTCACTGTGAAGTTCAGAAATTTGGCTTAGGAGTGGACAGAGCATTAATTGAATAGGAATAATTATGTTTAATCAATCCCATCCGCAACAAAAAAATGAGCAAAAACAAAAGAGTCTCCTACTTTGTGTGCTTATGGATATACACATGTGTTTAATTGATTAGTATTTGCTCGCTTAAAATTTACAGCGTAAAAAACAGCCACCAACCAACCTTCAGATAAATTTGAATTTGGTGTGCTACTATTTCTCATTTTCAAAGGTTGGCAGGTCTGGGTATCTGAAATTTGCATGCACATAAATATATGAGGATGAGTTTGTAAATACGTCAAAATTTCTTGTTGTCATATTGGGAGGTAAAAGAAAAGTTGATAATGCTTTTGATAACATTGCTACTTTGTATGTATTTATCTTGTTGAACTATTTTATTTATTTCACATACATTATCAGCCCATAGTTATAACATTCTTCTTAGTGTATGTAATTTTTTCTGTTAGGTGGATTCTGTTTTCTTCCGTTCCTGTGGTTTGTCAATGCAATTTGGTTTTTCAATGAAGCCTTCCGTAAAACTCCATATGAAGAACAGAAGATGATTAAATCTTGTAAGCATATTTTGAGTTTTCCCCTCCATTTGATCTATTTATGGGCAGTTTTCAAAATTATTTGCTTACATATGCCACAGGCAAAAAAGAAGAAAATTCAAACATACATTAATATTTAATGTTTAATTTGAGCTATGCGTTATATAAACACAAAGAAGACTATATTAAATATTTCTAGCATTAAAACTAAAAAAAAAAAAATCAATAAAAATTGTTGAGATATAAATCAGTATAAATGGATTAGTGTCAAATCCATTACTAAATGTCAAGTCCGTTGCCATACAAAATTACTGAAAACCTTTAAATTTTTTTTAAAGTTGCAAAAATCAACTT
Source organism: Maratus michaelseni (assembly GCA_963931845.1). Taxonomy (NCBI): domain Eukaryota; kingdom Metazoa; phylum Arthropoda; class Arachnida; order Araneae; family Salticidae; genus Maratus; species Maratus michaelseni. Next base: position 42,150,278 of record OZ007588.1, on the reverse strand, counting down.
ACTTTGAAGTGACTTTTGTCTCTAAATTTCAGAACGTGATACTTAACAGTAATACTTAAAATACAGAACTTTTTCTAATAATAACAATATATATTTATGTAAAGTATTGAATTTTAAGAAAATTATATCTCTATTTCATAGTTGAAAGAAAAGTAACAATAGAATGGTGAAAAAATTATATTAATATGAAACTACATTAAAAAAATGTGCAGTAATGGACTTGACATTTGGTAACGGATTTGACACTAATCCATTTATACTGATTTTTATTGATTTTTTTAATTTTTATTGTTAGAAATATTTAATATAGTCTTCTTTATATAATGCATAGCTCAAATTAAACATTAAATATTAATGTATGCTTCAATTTTCTCCTTTTTCCTCTGGGACAGCATATGTAAGCAAATTTTGAAAATGGCCCTTATATGTTAATTGGCAGCAGTCTTATTTCCTATTTATTTGGATTAAAAAATTTTTGAATATTTGTACTTTTTAAAATTTGATATAATCAGTTTTAGTCGGCGACAAAAATTACTCGGTAGATCTCAATTTTCTGGGTTTTTTATTATTATTGTTTTGAAAGGTTTTATATGAAATTTTTTCATGATTTTTATTATTATATTACAAAAATAATAGTAATAACAGTAACTAATAGTAATACTTTAGTGTTGTTATTGATTAAATTATTTTACTAAAATCTGTTATAAAACACAAATATGGCCATCACTGAGCTAAAATGTCACATTAGATGTCCTAACGGCTAACATGCACTGTTGTTTTTGCTCTGATTGTATGTATCTTCACATCTAAATATCATTTTAATCTTTACTTCATCAATTAGAAAAAACAACTTGTAATCCCCTGTTATAGAAGCCTTTGCAAGGTAGAGAAAATGGCCTTGGAAGGAGAAGGAAATTTTTCACACATATTTTCTAATAACCTATTCATTGTTTCTGGCACACAAGCAATCATCATATATATTATTTATATCTAATTAAATTTTCAGCAGAGCTGAACCTATGCCAGAAATTAATACTAACAAAGGATGTAAATTTTCACTTTGCTGCACAGCGTACAACCAACAGAGTGAAAAATGTCCAGGCTGGGGATCAAACCCGGATACCTTGGTATAGCGCACCAAGTGCTTTACCATTTAAGCCACCAGGATGATATCCAGTTTGGCATTTCTCTCTTATGTGTTGGGCAAGTCTGCAACTTCGCAGCACAAGATGGAAAGTTATACATGAGCACACAACTCTAGCGGCATACATGAGACGAATAAGACCAGCATCGGAGAATATATTTATATCTAATTAAATTTTCAGCAGGGCTGAAACTATTCCGTAAATTATGCGCTCTGTTGGTTGTACGCTGTGTAGCAAAGTGAAAATTCCCATCCTTTGTTAGTATTAATTTCCAGCGTAGTTTCAGCCCTGCTGAAAATTTAATTAGATATAAATATATTCTCCGATGCTGGGAACTTGTTCGTCTCATATGATGTAAAAATATTTTCATTGTCATATAGTAATACTTATGCATGTTAAATTTTTTTATTTTTATTTATTTCATTATTATTATGAGAATTTAGCATAAATATTTTGTTTTTGTGGAAATGTTCTACACAAAAAATGCTTGAATTGTTCTGCTAAAAACATATATATATATTTGTGTAATGTGTGTGTGTTATCAATTTTTTTTATTAGACTTAAAAAAGTGTTTATGATAGGAGCAGGTTGAGTCGGGATAACCGATTTTTTTCGGCATACAATTAAAATTATTTACATGGGGCTGCTGAAGATAATAGTTCCAGTCTTAAAAAGCATTACTTTATATACTGGTATATAAATTGCAGGGGTACTACTTGTCCTGAAATTCCTGGAAAAAAAAAAAAAAAAAACGTCCTGAAATGTCCTAAAATATGGTAGTCTGTACTAAAATTCCTGAAATTTTGCGAGTTTTGTGCTATATTGGCATTTGATATCATCAAATAGGGGGTAGATGTACCTTTTTACTAATGCAAATTGATCACGAAAGTCACAATTTATCTTTAAAAATACCGATTTTTGTCGATTTGCACAAAAAAAAAATAAATGTTTTGTGATCAGTTACCAAAAATCGAAAGTTTTATCGATTAGTCATTAAAAAAAAGCTTGCTATTTTTGTCTATCAGTCACAAAAAATCGCAATTTTTACCAATCAGTTATAAAAAAGAAAATATTTTGAGATTTTCATTGATCAGCGAAAAAAAAAAATAGATTTTTGTCCTTCAGTAATGCAAAAATTGCAATTTTTTAGCAGCTTGGTCAAAAAGGGTTCATGGAAAATTACTTTTCTTTTAAGTGTGCCTATACTTTTAAAACAAAAAAATTGCGTATGTAGTGTACTGTTTATGATAATAAAATGTATTGAAGTTAAAGTAAGGGAGTTAAAGGTTTTTTCCGTTAGTATGCCAAGCAAATGTGTCCTGAAATATCGAAAAAAGTATGTCCTGAAATATCATCTAGAGCTGTACTACTCCTGAAATTTTGAAATTATACAAATAAAAAGAGCTTCAGATTGGGAGAACAACTTTACAAGAGGCAAAAAGTGGCTTTTTCTTTGGGCCATTAAGATTATTTTAGCCACTAATTCCACTGCTAGTTTGTTATAATTCTTCCTCCTTTTTTCATTAAAAAAAAAAAATGTAATTTTTCTAACAGAATTTTTCCTTTATCTTATTTTCAGCAATTGTCTGTTCTAATATTACTTTCACTTCCTCCTTCCTTCTTTACTTGACCCATTCTGTGTAGTAATAATGAAAAGACATTTTACAAAAATTACACATTCTGCTTTTTAAACAATTTATCAATGTGAAAATAAAATTTTTTTTTCAACTTTAAAAACCTTAATTCATGAAGTAATAAACAAGTGTTACTCCAAAAATATACTAATTATTATTTATTTTAAGTGATTTTTGCTACTGTGGTAACAGAAGGGCATTTTATGACATGCTTTTTGATAATGTTACATTCTGTTGAATAATTCAGTTAGTTTATTTATACGAGTGAAATTTCACATACTTAAAACAGAATTTTTAAATACTTATCCAGATATACTAATGTGTTATATATATATATATATATATGGGTTGGGTTTCTTCCGGAAGAAACTAGTTTCTTCCAGGACAGTGGAAGAAACTGGAAAAAACCGGAAGAAACTGGAAGAAATGGAAAAAACTGGAAGAAATGGAAGAAACCAACAGAAAACAAAACAGATGCTCAAAATTAAAGTTTATTAACTATATAAAAGAGTTAAATTCAAAACCTAATTATATTAAATTGGAAACTTTAATATTAAAAATATTATTTATGGAAAAATAAGTTATTTTTTAATAACAAACTTCAGGTTCAGCAGGTATTTACAGGTTATGTTTTTTACAACTTTAGATGTAGAGAGGAGGGTTATTTTTTCATTGTTTATGTATTTATGTAAAAAAAACTACCTACCAATTCTTTATTTATCATATAAAAATTATAGGTGCAGATTCACGGTCGGCAGTCGCCACGTGGCGACTAATTTTTTTGCTGTGGCCACTAACTTTTGGCGTTTAAGTCGCCATGTGATTTAAAAGTAATCAATTTCTGGTATTCCCAGTCCCCATCTTGAAATGTTGATATTTTTTTGAAAGATTAAGGCCAAAACACATAACAAACATTATTATTATCTTTTAATAACATTTCAGAATGATATGTTTAACACAGCAAACTATTAAATATATTCGAATAGCAATGTTATTCGTAACAGTTTGAATCTGATAACTTTACATAGACTGTGATTTAAATATATATATATATATATATAAACAAATGTTTGAAGTGTGTTTTGATTTTTATACTGCAAAATAATCTCACAAATTCGGATTTTCTTTCATATGTACTTTTGTCTGGCAAAATCCAAATAAGAAATATTATTTTTCTGATATTCCCCGCTATCATGATTGCTTAGCTTATACATATTTTTTTTAAACCGTATCTTTCCCAACTTTATCTTCTGAATGTACATGATTTAAGATTTAATTAATATTCAAATTTTGTTGTACATATGTTTATACAAATTACTTTACACTTTGAATTCTTGAGGTTTTTTTTTTTTTTTTTTTTTAAAGTTTTTTACCCCGTATAAACACTATTGTTTTTATGCGTTTGTTTTACAATTGTGACCACTGGATTTTTTGGGTTTAGGAGCCACTGGCTCCTTACAAATTTTGGGAATCTGCACCTATAATAAAAATGCAATATTTTAAAAACAATTTGTAATTGATTTTGTATATTTTGTTTAAATGTATTTGGTACATTTCCGTTAGTTATACCAACACCATTGTCGTCTCCAAGCGTAAATCGTTACAAGCATAAAAAAAAGCACAAAATGGAATTCATGTGAAATGATTAGTTTGAAAAAAACGTTGTTGGCACAAAATTGAGCAATTATAAATATAACATTTGAAAATTACAGACTTTCATGAACTATTTTATTAAATCAATACAAATATTGACTTAAAATAATAAAATAAAACTCAATTTATGGCTAATGGCATTAACTACAGGCATGGAATTGTAAATGTCTCTTAGCATTGCAGTAATCATTTCACTTTTTCAATAAATACTTTTTTTTAAAAATAAAAGCCTTTATTTATGTATCCAAAGTCCTGAAACAGTTTTATTGCAGCTTCCTCATCACCTGATAACTGCCAAATGATAAAATCCATATCCGTTTCAACAATAAATGTAAGTTACAACTTAATATTAAATATTTTCTATTTGAAAAATAGCAAATTAAGATGTTTTGTGAAGTTACGATTAAGTAATGATAATTTAAAAGATTGATGTTCAATTAACAGCAAATCACAATGTTTGGCACGGTTTGCAATAAAAATCCATTGAACGTTCAGGGTTGAAATAAATGGCACATTAGCATACATTTTGGCATGGTGTTAGTATAACGGAAAAGTACCATTTATTTTATTCAGGTACGCAATGATTGGAAAGCTTTAGACAGGTGTGTGATCTTGGCTAAAAAACTGGTGTAATTATCAATTTATCATGTATAGTTAAATTTTTAAAGGTCTCATTAAATTTACTTAAGTTTATCTATTAGAAAAATGCATTTATTTTTATTGTATGTTACAAAGTTGCAACTTATATGATAAATTCTAAAAGAAAAACAGTTTCTTCCATTTCTTCCACTTGGAAGAAACCTATTTCTTCCGGCCGGTTTTTTTCCACGGTTTTTTCCACCTTGGAAGAAACTTGCCAACCCTGAATATATATATATATATATATGAAATATAAATTAAACAGTTTTAAAATATTCTTATCTTGGTAACAGAAGAACAGTAATTGAAAGGCTAAAAGTGAGACATAATTTAATTCAAGATTCTAAGTACTTCATGAAGTACATTTAAAATGTCATCATACTGTGCTTATATAATACAAACTGAAGTCGCATTTCTGATTTGAAAGAAATGAAAGTTCCTTAATTTGACCACACTTTAAGAGAAAATTTGGCAAGACGGCAATACAAACATATTCGCTGTCTTGCCCATGCATATAATGCTGCACTTACACAATGTAAGTGGAATAAATTAACACAAATTCTGGATGGGAAGGGGATAGGGAGAGGTATATTAACAAAGAATAGGAAAAATAAAAGTTTAATTTTCAAACAGCTCACCATTTTTGTGTTTATGTCTTTTAGTCTATATTTTTCTGATTTTGTCTCTTTTCTCACTTTTTTAAAATCATCCTTTATATATTGATTTTTTTTATTGTTTATATTCACCTCTTCTCCCTTTGGAATTTGCGTAATTTATTCCACTTATATTGTGTGAGTATTATTATATGCATGGGCAAGACAACGAATATGTTTGTATTGGAGCTTTTTAAATTTTTCACCCAAGGTACAGTCAAATTAAAAAAATTCCATTCTGTTCAAATCAGAAACACAACTTCATTTTGTATTATGTTAGAGCGTTTGTGATGAACTGCAGGATTGCCCAATATTTTTTATCATCCCACTTAAAATTTTAGTTAGAATCTGAAAATTCCACATTATTTTTCCTTGTGCAAATCCCGATTATAATATTTTCAACTGACAAGAGATCTTTTGATAGCATGATTTGAAATATTAATTATTTAATCTTATTTTTAAATTATAAAATAACTGCTATTATAATGGCTATTTATTAACACATTCATTGCCATGGCACACGAGTACGTGTGCCAGCAATATTTCCCGGTGCCATACCGCAACATGAATATGTGTTCCATCAGTATTTTCATTGAAGACTGTTTATTGCTATGAAATGGGACCATTGATAATTTATTACCATGTATTTTTTAAAAAAAGAACCCCGTGGGGCCCTCAAGCATGTTTAGAGATTTCCTTTTTCGGTTCAATGTTTAAAAATAACTAAAATTTGATATTTTAAAATTAAAAATGTATAAAACTAACAAGCATTGCTGCAATTGAGAATTGTGAACTGACTCGATAAACACTGAAAATAAACATTTTCGCCTTATCTTCCTGGTTCTAGTGGTATCCTTTGTTTTAAAAAATGTTAAATTTTACTATTTCAAAAATCTGTCTTACTAGACATTGATTAGTGCCAGTTTTCTGTTTTTCTACAATTTCAAACTGTTGCATTCACTTCCAGGATGAAAATCCAAAAAGAGAAAAGGAAAAACATTCATTTGGGATACCTTTCCCTTTCTAATGGCATATTAAAAAAAAAAAATAATAATAATAATAATATTTACTGTTAAAAAAACAAAACAAAAAAAACATCTTTCCTGAAGTTTGTTTTCATGTTTTTCAATTGTTTTTAGTTTCCTGTTTTTCAACACATTTTTAAAACTCCTGCATCTGCTCACCTTGCAAAAAATAAAAATAATAGTAATAATAACCTACTTATTTAGCATATTTTTTCAGCTCTGACGGTATCTTGGGTTTTGAAAAATATTATTTCTCGGAGGTGGGTTTGCAATCATATTCATCTTTTGCATTTTTTCCCCAGTTTTAAAATGCCATCTCCTTTTTCGCAGATGAAAATATAAAAAAGAGCCAAAAATACCCATTTATTTCTAGTATTTTTCCAGTTCCAACCATATCATTGGTTTAAAAAAAAAAAAAAACATTAATATTTACTATTTCAAAAAATTATTTTTGAAGGTCGTTTCACGAATTCGCAATATATATATTTTTTTCTCTCACAACCTTTGAAGATGCTGTTTCTCATTTTAATTATGCTTGAGAACATTTTCTGATGGGTTTTAGTTTCTGCTTATGTTTATGGAAACCTCTACATTTTTAACATGGACATATTATTTCACATTTTAAAAAAGGAGAGGGAGCATTTTATATCACTTAAGATTTTCTCAGGAACTTTAGGTCAGAATTGAAAGTTTAATATATTTAAATGTCAGAAATTAAATCGGCAATCACTATAACAGGAGTCCCTTAGTTTGTTTGGATAGAGTTTTGTTTAAAAATATAAAATTATACAAATTCTAGGCTTGTTTGCAAAAACAAATTTGAGTGTGTGTAACACAGTGCACACTGACAAAGGCAGTTGGTTGGATAGATTTTCATTTAAAAATGTAAAACATGCAAATTCGAGAGTGTATGGTGCCGAAGGCAGTAGGGTCACCAACATTAGATTTGTTTGGAAAGATTTTCATTTAAAAAATATTGAATTATTCAACACTGATTTTAGGTATATTTAAGGTTATTATCACAGGCCCGGGCAATGCTGTTTGAGTAAATTAATATTAAATAAAACAACTTCTAAAATAAAAATAAAATAAAATTATAAGCACTCTTAAAGGACACATGTCCTGTACATCACACATTCTGTAAAGAAGTAATATGGAATTATTTCATACTTTCCTTTATTTATTCTAGTGATAGAAGCAAGAATATATTGTAATGCAACAGCACACATGTTGGTTGTCCCAATATATTTATTATCTTGTATCAACACGACACATATACATTTAGGGAAAGCACAAATTGGAATTTTTTTTTTTTTCAAATTTGATCCTTGGCATCCTTGGTTTGTTATTTCTATATCTAAGATTTATACCCACCGTTCACCCTGATTATATTTTCATTGTTCTTGTTAAGTAATAATAATTAAAAAAAAAAAAAAAAAAAAAAAAAAAAAATCTTTACCCATTATGCCATATGTATCAGCAGATTTATATATATATATATATATTTTATATTTTCTTAAAGTTTTTTATTGTTCTCCATACTTGCAAGATGTTTTAAATCCTATTTAGGCATTAGTATTTGTCCATTTCCTTTCTCTAAATTCTGTTTTGATCATATGATTTATTAGTCTATTCTTAATGTATTTGTAAATTTTATTATTCCTCTTTTGGGCTTATGTGTTTCGTACATGCTTTTGTTTCAATTCTTTATTTCTTAATTGATGTCATCAGTTACACAGTAGCAGATTGTCTTACTTTTCTCTTTTGTACATAGAGTTTCCATCTGTCTAGATCTTTTACATAAGGTCTTGTTTTTGTGAAGAATTATTTCTTATTCTTTTATTCAAATTGCTTGATTTGCTACCACTTTTTGGAAATAGTAAGTTTGCTTTATTTAATTTTTCATTAAATACGGAAAATACATATCTGTATCTAAAAAGTGGTACCAATCAATCTGGGTTTAAAAAAAAAAAAAAAACTTTAACTGGCAACATTGCTTGGCAGGAAATTTTGCCGATTGGATAATATTGGTTAATAGAATCTGTTGTTTATATATATTAAGTAACTAAAAATAAATAAATAAAAATAAAAATGCATTATACATGAATTAGCCATTAATTTAATGAAATTGTGATGGAATTTTTAGAAATAATTGTACATTTAAATGGCACATAAAAATACAAATTTTTATTTTAGTCATTTTAAATTATTATCACTGCAATAATAATCTTATAATGCTTATAATAATCCAAACTGTATAAATATGCATTAATAATACTTTGATGTTGTACATTTGAAGGAGAATGCTTCATACCTGTTTCTTATTTTGTTATTTTTAGCAATATACATAGCAAAATTAGGCACATTTGTCCTTTTTAATTACAGTGGGTGTCTAATGAAATTTATTTAAAAAAATAAAGCTTTTTAAAAATCATATACAGAGGCAAAATAATTGTGTCGAAAACCTGCATCAGAGAAAAAAAAAATTCTAATGTGTTGTTAATTCATGCAAATGTAAATGGGTACTACTTTGTTATAGGGGCGTTGGTGCAATTTGGGTTTAACAAAATGAGGTTGGTTGCGAAATGATATAGAGTGCTATCAAAAGAAACCTGATGAATTATTATGTTTGTTTAAGTACAGTGGATTGTCATCAATGCGTCTCCACTTAAGAGACTACTTCACTCAGATGAAAACACCCGCTCGCTAATGTTAATTCTATGGTAGAAATATTTTAAGATATCTCGTTCGCATTTCAATATTTTTAAATGTTTTTTTTTTGCATTGGATAGCTGAGTTCAATTTCTATGCACGCTCCTTTCTACTTTTTCGATTTTGATTACAAGTTTTTTTTATTAAGATACTTTCACTTTCGGAACCGGTTTTGAAAGTGAAAGTATCCTCAATAAGAAAATCTGCAACAAAAATCGAAAAAGTACAAAGGTGCGTGCATAAAGATTGACCTCAGCTATCCAATGCAAAAAAAATCATTTAAAAGTATTGAAATGCGAACGAGATATCTTAAAATATTTCCTTCCACAGGATTAACATTAGCGAGCGGGTGTTTTCGTCTGAGTGAAGTAGCCCCTTAAGAGGTATCTCCAGTTAAGGAGGACAATTTCAGCTTCCCCATCATCTTGTATTTGCAATTGATGTTAAGAACATCGCTTAATGCGGACAATTTTTTCACAAATCGACTGGACAGAATCGAAACTGGTTACATCATTTCTTCAAACTGGAAACATTATTTCTCCATAGAAACTTTGGATTGACTTTTGGCTGTTACGATGTCAAAAAATTGGCAGTAACAATCGTAAAGAGAAAGGAAGCATTCCACCACCAAAAAAAGTGAGATTCACCAATTGCTAATTGTTGTTCGCCGATATTACCAATCAAAATGTGGTGTAACAGACCAAATTTTTGAGTGTTTTGCAAAGAGTTGAAACATTTTATAATAGAAAGATCATTTGTTCAAGTAATGCAAAGAAAAGCAAAAAATTACCTTAATTAAAGTTGAATTCTGTAAGTACGGCAATTGTTTTGCATATTTTGTTAATCTTTATTAATTTACTGTTTTGTATTAACAAACTATCATTAACAAATTGTCATTAACTCGCTTGTTTGCTAAAATTGCTGAATGAAGAATTTTTATTTTCTTTTTGCAGCATAAAATTGATAAATTATTTATTTTTTAATGAAAACTGAATTAAATTTATTTAACATAAGGGATAAGAGCATTTAAATGTCTACATTGTTTAATGCTGGCAAAAAATGACCTCCCTTCGAAATTTGCTGTAACAGGAGTTTGCTAAATTTGCTTTTGATTACACACATTAGATTAATTACTTCTGTTTGTGTATAATAACAGATAAATGGTCTTTGTATATTATATAAATTGTATAAATATTGAAAATATTGCTTGTGTGTATGAAATAGTGAATAGGTTTCCAGAAAATATATTTGAAAAAATTCCTTTTCTTGCCAAGGCCATTTTCTTTATCTCGCCAGGACCCTTATAACAGAAAAGTACTATAATTGCATTGTTTGGGATAGTTTGTATGTGTTAAACAAAGTTTGATTTATTATAACAAAAATTTTTTAATCTATACTTTTATGGTGATTATCAAATTAAAATTTTTTGTATGCTACAGAAATCGATATGTGCCATAATTTCACTACCCCTGTTCTATGTGCTATTTGATATTTATAGGGGTCTGTCCAGTCTTTTCTGCCAGGGTCCTGTTTTTGTGTAATTGTGAACAGCATATTACATTTGTGAAAAACTGTGTCCCAATTTTGTGAATTTAAAATATCTTCATAATCAAGTTCTTGTTTATACATATTTAAGAATATATATGTATGTAAGATATGCATATTTTCTTTATATATATGCAAAAGTGACAGTCAGATTTTGCTTTTAAATGATTAAATTTGTGAAAGGTACAGATTGGAGAGGGAAAAGTTTTGGGAAAAGATCTATTTTTATGACAAAGAATTTTGTGAAGCATCTGGTTTTGAAATGAAACATTTTGTGAAAGGCCCTGTTTTGAAATGAAAAAAATTGTGAAGGGTCTTTTAAAGGACCCAATTTCTTCCTAAACAAATTCTTGACTTATGATATATTTTATTATAATTTATGTAATGCTTTTAAATTATAAGTTGAATATTTTATTTTACTATGGTATTTACATATTTTTTTCTTTTTGCTAGATGTTATTAGATCAGCCATTGGAGCATTTATTTGGGCTGCAGGACTCATAGCATGGATTGTCGTATTCCAGCTCAAACGAGCGGAGTGGGGAGAGTTTGCCGATTCCTTATCCTTCATCATTCCTATGGGTGTTCCTTAAAAAGATCTATTTTATAGTAAAGTGGAAAACATGCTTGTATATCTATTTATTAAGAACATGTGGGCTTGAAGAAGCGGTATTTATTACTATGATGTGATGTTGTTTAAGGACTTGAGCATGTTTCGTACTTATGTACATATTTCTAGATATAATACTATCTCCAATTTTTATTATTATTATTTTTTTACAATGGTCTATATTATTAACCTTTTTGTTTTTCTGTTATTTTAGTTGTTATGTCACTGAAAAAACAAATATGATATATCCATAGATTCAATCAAGTTATTTGCAAATGAAATGTATCCTATTCATGTAATTAACAGTTTTATTGTCTCAAATTTTCTTCAGTGGGTTAATTTTTTCAGAAATATAAATAGATAATTTACACTAAAAGTTGGTATTTGAATGAAATTGTAGATATTTTAAAATTGTAATAATAATAACTAAAGAGAAAATTAGATACGAAGAATTGTTTTTATGTCTGTATAAATCAGTAAAAAAGTATGAAATGAATTGATAAAGATTATACATTTATGTAATTTTGCTATGACAAATGTTTCATATAAATAAACATTTAAAATTGATATATATATATTTGTGATTTATTTTCTTTTCCCATCTCTTTGCCTAAATTTCTACAATTGTATTTCTTAAGTTGGTAAAATTGCAGTTTCGTGTAAAAGTTTTGCAACACCTCTTAGTACATGTATTATGATTATATAATTATATTTTCAAAAGTACCCTAAATTATCTAAATTCCAAATTAGATAAATTAGGAATTACATGAAAAACACTTTATGTAAGATTCAAAATGCTTTACATTTTAAAATAATACCACTATTTGAAAAAATTATGAAATATATAATAGATTGTTAAAAGCACAACTAATGCATGAAATGTTAAAATGGATTTGTCATTAAAATTCACTGGTTAATTAGAATGTTTCCTATTTTGGTTATTTTACCTCAATTTTTATTAAATAAAAAAAATATATTAAAATAATTTTTTTTAACTGTTATTAGGTTTGCAATTTCTTCACATTTTCCCCCCAGCACACCATTTACAATAATATTGTTGTTTTAAATCTTAATTTTGTTTTCTGAATTCTACATAAAATTATTTTCACATAGATGTATTATTTATTTAATTTTAGATTATTATTTTTTAAATATTATTCGAAGCGCCGACTTCATTAAGTGTTGTAGAACTTTTGCACAAAGTTGTAAAAAAGTTGATAAAAAATTCATAAAAAATCATAAAGAAAGAACAATATGTAGCAATATAAACATCATTCAGAATATTCTAAAAAATCCATTCAACCTAACCATTGTTTTATGTCATGTCAAATCTGACATGATCTATTCATTCTAATCATTTTAAATAATAACTTCAAAGACCGTGCAATTATGGAATATTCTCGTTTGTTTTTGAAAATGGCTCTGAGTGAGCCAAAAAATGTCAAACAACCTAAGAAAAGTTATTTTATGTTGTTAATTTACACCTTTTAGCACTTAAAAAAAATGTATTATTACAAGGTGTTATACTTATTATATTGAGTCATTCTTATTGTCTCCAGTAACATACATTATCAAATGTTTAATAGTGAAAAAAAAATTAAAAAATAATAATCAGTGAATAAGTTGTTACTTTCTAACAAAACTCTTCAGAAGCTCCAAAATCATTTAAATTTTTTTTTACTGCTTGAGTGATGCATTTCATTTGCAGTTTTATTGACTGAGAAAATATAAATTCTGTATGTGTGAAAAACCACTACATTTTTGCACTTTTATCTCACTAAAACTACTTTAAACTATGTGTTTATTATAAATAATGTAGTACAATATCACTTTAACTCCCCTCCTCAAATCCAATAAATAACAATTTTTCTAAAACGGAGAAATTCTCCACTCCTTCTATGACACACATTTCAAGTATTTTTATGGAAACTCATATTCATTATTCTTGTACGAAGGGTGTAGATGCAAAATTCACACTCTCCACATAACCTAGTTTTTAGAAAAATGCAAAAAACTGATTATTATTAATAAACATGCTATATTGGCGCAATTTTTTTTGTGATATATTTGTTGCCATAATTAGTACTGCCATAGCCAGTACTAGTTGCACATAGTACTAAATCTGTAATAATTGTGGTAAAGCTAGAATTTAAATTTAAATATGGAAAATGTGAGACCAAAATGGTTATGAATTTAAAACAACAAACCCCCCCCCCCCCCCCCCCACCAAAAAAAAAAAAAAAAAAAAAATCTGAACATTAGTTTTCATTATGTTATTTTGGAGGGTAATAAACAACAAAAATCAAAAAACATTTATTAAAAATAATTTGTGTAAAAGTTTTACTATTACACTTGGCTCAACTTCTTCACTGTTATTAAACTTGTGCAACATTTTACACTACTTCTGTACCTCCCTGATTGGTTGAATTGGAGAGTGTGAATTTTGCTGCAAAACAGTTGTTGGATAATGTGTGTTATGCATCAAAACGAGATTTTCAGCATTTTTTTCAACCGTAATATGTTTTTTATGGCCCAAATCACTATTACAGTTCGATTCGCCTTAAAAATATGGACAGTGATATGAATAACTCAATACCTTAAAAAAGTGGATAATGTGACTTTTGCATCTGCACCGTTTATATATATTAGCAGCTTATTTAAATTTTTCCACTAATGTAGAGCAACCAAGTTTTAGTTTAATGTTGACACATTATTTATGGTACTATCCTAGAAGTCTGTATGGGTTGAAATTTCCAGACTCAGGCACAGCCCAAACAAAAACTACAGATCAGAAAATGTATACATACACTGTTTAACGGGTCATAACTTTCAAATTTTCCTTTATTTTCAAAGTGTAATTAATTGGAAATAATAATAAGTGGACCAAGATTAATGTTTGAAAAAAGAAGATTTATTTTAAAATACTATTGCTAAGTATGAAAATGTAGCATGAGTACAAAAACAATATCACAGGGAATTTCGGGCAGATCCACCTAAGCGACTTGCAATTCATCGGATAAAAGATAAATTTGAAATGAGTATATGTTCCTAGGCAACATTCTGGAACTGCAGTTGAGCAAAAATGTGCCACAACATTTAATGAAATGTCGGTTGAAGTTTGTGAATTACTAACCCGCCATTATAAGCAGTGTATTGATCAGAACGGTCATAATTTTGAACATCTGCGGTAGGAGGAAAAGTTATACATATTATGTATATTCTTTTGCAATTTAAATATTATTTACATGTGAATAAAAACTGGAGTTATAATCATTCAAAGTGTGTATAGATTTTTCTGATGCACCCTGTATCTTGGCCCAGCCCAGCCGGTGTATAAATTAAAAGTTCAACCTGTTTACATTTCTGCATTTCATAGCCCGACCTGGCCGATTCAATTTCTATAAGTAATTCAGATTTTACTTAGCATACAACTAAGATTATTTTAAAGAACACTCTATACATATTTATGAGAAAATTTTACAGTATATTTCAGACTATATCCACAAGCCACAGAATAGCAACATTATTGATCACTTAGACTATTACATTCAAATAAACGCACGTTAAAAAAAATTATGTGTTTAGAAATAAAAGAATAAAGATCATTAAAACATCATAACTTTTGAATCTGTAAAAAACAAAACAAAAAAAAACAGATTTTTGAAAATATTTTTCTGCATTTTATTAAAGTATATTTCCAAAGATTACGTTAAGAAAAGTTCCTTATCACTATTATTTTTATTTTTAAAAAATTGCCTATCTGACACTTCCCAGGAACAATTAAGTCTAGGTCCAGCAATGTCCGAGTATGTAGAAAAAAAAACTGTAATCCTGAGTCTGCTGAAAAAAAATTAAGCTTAGGTTCAGACACAATGTAACTGTCTGATGCAGATCTTTACATTAGATATGCTAAATTTATGTATTGATGTTGTCTAACTAGCTTCGGCTCATCCACATCCATTGAAAATTGTTAAAATTTCCTGTGTTTAATCCAGCCCTTTTAAATTCCTTATATTGAGACAGTTGGCTCAGCCCATATTTCTTTTATCGGCCCGGTACGTTAAAAAAAATGGTCTTTATTCAGCTAGCCCAGCCCATTTGAAAGTTTGACTTCATTTTGCTGAGTGCGGGCCTCGGGCCTGTCCTGTGATCATAGCGATCTGCCCAGATTTCTAGCCTATCCACTTTTCCCATCTTTTAAGAAGCTACTTCACTCATGAAAAATCACCCGCTCGCTAATGTTAATCCTATGGGAGAAATTTTTTTTAAATATCTCGTTTGTATTTCAATATTTTTAAATGAATTTTTTTGAATTGGATAGTTGAGGTTGATGTCTATGCAGGCCGTTTTTTACTTTTTCTATTTTGTTTACAGGTTTTTTTTTTTTTTTCTTAATGAGGATACTCTCATTTTTGGAACCGATTTCGAAACTGGCATTAGCGAGCGGGTGTTTTCCCGTCCGTAAATTAGCCTCTTAAGGACGGTGAGGCTTCTGCTATAAAAAATATTTTGCATACTCACCAGTTAAATTGAATTACCTCTGTCTAAAGTCTGGTGAATCTGAAAGTGTTAGGGGAACCGTCAGTAGCATAATTAATTTTCTATCTTAATAAATTGTTATATCAGTCTTCATATTTTAATATACATTTTCATCTTTCGATAATGGTAAAGAATATTGTTTCGGCTTACCTGAGATTTTCCTTTAGCGCATAGAATATCCACAGTGTATCCAAATATTTATCCCTTTGAATGATCGTCGTGTCACTGTATTTGAATAGTAAGAAACATTATTATTAGAAAATAACATTGTGTGAAATAAGAAGTAGATCCATTTTCCTTTGAATATAATATTATAATTCTTGGCTAGATATGTACATTTTTATCGCGTTTTGGAGACTGCATATGGGTGCTCCAATTTTACATTATATTTGAGATATATTTACATCATATATATACAAGAGCATCTTAACTGCTCGGATACATTTTGGAAACTGAGTGAGAATTGTTATTAAGTTCAGTGCACGCGCGCGGGATATCAGCTGTAGGTTGAAGTAGGGAGGTCTGCAGAATTTCACAGTTAATTGGTTTCGACAGTCTCTGGTTTTATTCACTATGTTTTGCATCTGCGGTTATCACTTAAAGTACTTATAGTTAATTGGGGTCTGGTTTTTAACATGTTCTTTCGATCGTTCACTGCACGTGGAGATTATTAACTACATAAAAAAGGTTTCTCCGTCAGAAAGCATAGTCAAACTTTGATAGAACGAGTATAAAGGGACCAATGTTTTTGCTCATTATAACCAAGTTCAAGCTTTGTTCATTTGTTTTCTATGGAATCTATATTATAAAAAAAAAACATGTCCATGGGTAACGCTGACATCATATTGATGACAATGACCATTAAATTTCACTTTTACTTCTTTTTTTTAAATTTCTAAACGTCACACAATTTCAATATTTTTACCATCAAGCACAGGGGAAGATGTACTTTTCAATGCACTTAGTTTGGAAACTGTTTTCAATTTATGGAATTTTAGGTTTTTGAAAATAATTTTCAAACAAATTTTTCTTTTTAAATCTATATTGCATGCAGCTAACCCGTTTCACTTAAAACAATATAAGTAGTTTAGCATTTGTTTCTGGCTAAAATTCCATAACAAAATTAAAAGTTCAGCCTTAAATAAATAAAATAATATAAATAAAACACAAATTTAATGGATATGTAATCGAACTTAAACTTGGCGTAATTTAGAAAGCATAAGCCCGGGAAAACAACCTTTTTTCAAAGGGTTAGCGTAAATTTTTTTTTTGAATTGGTAGCGTCATTGGAGGCATAAGAGTACGATCTTTCAGAATATGCTTTTCGTTTTTAAATAAACCAAACAGTTTAGTTGATATAATTTAAAACAGAATTGTTAAATAAACACATTCTTCATGCAAATGGTTCTTCATTCTCGTGCACTGCGGTGAACTGGGTTCTGAAAGCCGGCTCGCAAAAAAAGAGATGAGTTATTGATCTGTCTTTAATTAATATTTTTGTTAATTTTTAAAGTATTAAAATTCTGAGACTCAGATGCACCAAGCCAGGCCTTGGACTATTCACATCCAAATTTTCAGACTTCAAGCTGAGCTAGATTTTGAAAGCCATCACAGACAAACAAACAAACACACAAAGCGAAACTTTCTTTTATTAGTATAGATTTGCAGAGGGAAAATAAAAAAAGTTGCCTTTTTTCTGAACATTTTTAGAACCGTTTTTATTACATACTCATATTTTCATCTAATTGAGCTCATTACATGGAAAATATTCCCACTTGCTTTTCCCTTTGCTTCTAAGAAGCTTTGAAATTTCATATTTCCAGCCTGATTGGTAAAGACATATGAATTGGTGACTTTTTTTTTTCAACGGAGTGAAAAATTACACTTTTTCACTTGCCTGTGGATCCTATTATAGAATAAGCTATTTTACCTCAGTGAGTATAAGCAGTGGTGGGATTCAAATAATTTAACAACCGGTTCTCTACCACTTGGCTCCCCACTCATTTTATCCCCAAAAAGAGGAACATTTTATGTAAAAACAGACTTAAGGGAACCATTTATACTTTAAAAAGAATTCATTTCTCTAAATGCACAGCAACAAGTTTTCCTAAATATACAATCAAATTTTGAAACATTATTCTAGAAAATATGTTAGTTGATCACCTTTCAGACCTGATAAATCAGAGGAACAGAAAAGAAAAAGAAAAGCTAAAATTTTACAAATCAGCGTTACTTTAGAACCAGCAGAAAGTGAAAATTTATCACTATTTCGAGTCCTATGTCATCGAAAAAAAAAAAAAAACTCGTGAAAATTTTATAATTTTGGCGTTATATTTTGTTCAGCGAGCTCAAGAAGAAAAGAACAAAAATTTATTTGAGAATATTAAACTCACTGACTGTTGAACACGCCTATTTATACTTTTGTTTTGGCGAGAAATTTAACTTCTTTAATGTAAATTTGTAATACTATTGATAAATCAACTGCTATCAGTTACAGAAACAATAAATCGCAATTTTTGGATTTTATGAATTATATGTTTGACGTTAAGTTTTGTCACCAATTTGCTGAGACCATTGTCAATGTCGACTTCTATAATTAGTCACAAATGTCTGTAAAACTATTTTTATTATGAACATTTTAAAGAATGTAAATTTATCATTTACACATTACAAGTGTCATTTAAACAATCAGTTCACCCAAATCAACAAAATATTAGGTAGTGGTTCTACCAAACCGGCTGAATCCCACCACTGGGTATAAGATAATTAATTGTTCCATTTCACATACAACGTACTATTTGCAATATATATTTTTATTTCATTTCAATTTTTTCAGTTCTGGTACAGATTTTATGCTTTTTGCAATGATTTCTACGTGTGCGAAGAGCGGATATTGCATGAAAACTATTTTTCCTGGATATGACACACTGAGACTTTTAGATCAAAAAAATTCTAATTCGGTATTTTCATCGAAATCATCAGAGCCGTTTTTGAGAAACCCTGTATAAAATAATAATATATGTATAGAATAATTACTTGTTTCAAAGTATAAGATTTCAGTTTTTAGCATGCTTTAACTTTTTTCAAATCTTTGCTTGGAGAAAGCTGACATAGGTTTGGGGAAAAATGAATTTAATATTTGTAACCATTGTTGTAACTCTCATAAGTTAAAATTGTATATTGTTGTCTTGTTCGATGCCAATCTTGGCTATAGGCCCGATTATGGAAAATTAGTCATTTTAGCCATGTGAAGAGAGGGTATAACATAGTAAATTGTTTCATTTTGTATAGAATATACTATTTATAATATTTTCATATTTCATTTCAATATTTGTCAGTTGTACACTTTTTATGCTTTCTGCAATGTTTTCTACCTGTGCGAAGAGTGGGTGTTTTATGAAAACTATTTTTCCTGGAGATGACATTCTGACAGATTAATTTCTCCCAAAAAATCCCTTGTTTTTATGAAAAATAAGAGCTATTAGCAAAAAGCCAAAAATATATAAATAAACAAGAATTGTTCATAGTTTAGGACAATCAAAATTATATCCTTTGTATCAAGCTGTACATTTGTTTAATTTTAATCTATTGTAGAACAACTAATTTTTTAATTAATCTTTCAACATCTGCTTTTTAAAATAAAGGATATGGGTATGATAAGCATTATTGATTTTTAGCCTCCCCTTTGATAGGATCAATTTCATTTTTCTAAAGTGCTTTGATTATTTTAATATAATTTAGGTTCTATATTAACTGCTGTCTGATTGATTTTAGTTTGAAGATTTTTTTTTTTAAATGAAGCATTAATAACATTATCATAGTGTTAATGCGTGGAAAAAATATGTAAAAACTATGAAGGTGTTATGAGCACTTCCTATTGAAAAAATTAATTAGAAGTAAATAAAATAATATTAATAATAAAGCTGCTATGATATTATAAACACTTTTAAAAAAAAGAATTAAAAAAAAGAAATTGATATAATTGAAACACATTAAAATTTGCTGAATAAACTTAGCAGTAAATGTACATCCTAAATACATCTTAGAATTTATTTTTTAAACCTTATCGGGAGGGGCAAAAATGAATACTTATCTACCTACCCTCTCTTTAAATTGTAGCAATATTCCCATAAACAGTAGAAATGCACTAATTCACACTAGCTTGGTTTTATGCATTTCACAGTTCTGAGACACTGCAGATTACAAGTATGTCTATTTAATCTTTGTTTACATTTTTTTAATTCCTACTTTGGACAAATTTAGTTTGTTAATGCTTGAAAATTAATAAATTACATACTTAAACATATAAATAAATTAATAATTATTTAAAACATATTGTATTAATTTTTATATTTCTTAAATCATCAATAATTGTTTGCATTGGTTTATATATTATATCTCGCAGTAAAAAAAAATATGAATTTATTGGTCTTTATATTTATTAACGTTGATTTTAAGGATTTATGGTTTGTTTTTTGAATGAATGGTTTTATTTTTAATTTTAGAAATTGTAATTATTTATAGATGAGAGTAGGGATGCAGTATAGGGTATACATATACAATGGTATGCTGTATACTTTCTGGATAACTCTGTATACCCCTTGTAGCTATAGCTAGCTCTCTACCTATAGTGTATATCCTCTGTTTTTTTCACAAATACACCTCTGGATCAGGGCCGTAACCAGACGGGGGCAGGGTGGACTGAGCCCCTCCTAGAAACTTCTTGAGCCCCCTCTCGACTTCAAAATCTTTCAATACAAATAATATCATTTATTACATTTAAGAATTTTAAAACTTACTACAGAATAATTTATCATAACTACATTCATTTCAGTTATATTAGCACCTTTATGTGAAAAACACAGATATTTCAGATAATTGGCTACAGTGTGTGTGTAATTCACAGCTTGTTTGAAATGTAACTGTAACTGTAATTTTCTGTTAAGGTGGTTCTCAAAAAAATATTTTTCCCCACTCAATAATGTGTAACTTTCTGACACATATATAGATTCATTTTAAACGCACTTGCAGGGCAGACTATTGAAGCGATTTGGAATCAAATAGTGTTTTCCATTTTTTTTTATAAATGAATTATTGAGTTATAAGCTATTTTGGTCACATGATGAGAGGTTTATTTGTCTCCTTTTCCACAAACCTGCATCTGGAAATTTGGTTCAAAATGCCAACTTTGACAGTATTCTCTGAAAGATCTTCTTTCTGCCTTTACCAAAAAGTAGAAAACGTCATTTGATTCCATAGTTTCTGAATAAGAACATCTGCCAATTTCATGTGTTTCCGAACAAAAATGAATTCAGAAAGTAGCTCCTTTGGATTTGAGAACAGTCTTAGGTTTCAAAATACAGTAGACTCCCCTAAATCCACAAACGCCTGAAATCCACACATAATTTCAGATGTAAACAATGAAACTTACAGTTAAGATATAGGTGAAAAATTCAAGTTTTTTTACAATTTTTATATCATTCTGTACACATTTTAATATGTAATTCTGGTTAATAAGATTGAACTCATGTTTTCTCCTGAAGGAAGTATAAATTTATTTTTGAACAATTCAAGATAGTGAAACTGATATCAATGGCAATCATGATCTTTTTATTACCAAATACATTTGTGTATTAATCAAGCTCTTTTGGTTATTAGTATGGCTAAACATGAAATAAAACTTTGTTATTTTAAGATTCTGATGTGAATTATTAGTGTACCTTTATAAGGTGAGTTTCATTGAATAATTTAAAAAAATATATTTCATCATTATGTATATTTAATTATGCATTATTAAATTATTTACTTTTAAAATTTTCTTAATTTTTATTATTTTACTTTATTGTAAGCATTCATTATAATTTCGAGTGCATTTCTTACATTTAAATTGCTGTTTAAAAAATGTAAAAAAAACGGTGACCAGAAATCTGAAAAATTCTAAAATCTGCACAACTTCTGGTCCCAAAGCTATGCGGATTTAAGGTAGTCTGCTGTTCCTATTTACACATCAGGAAATCCAATTGCATTCATTTAATGTACTACAGCACAGCTGGCTTATCAGTTATTTCTACATCAGCTTTTTTAATAAATTTAAAACATTCCTTTTTTAAAGAAATAGCCTTATATTCTTGTGAGAGTTTCAGAACTATAACATTTATTTCAGTTAAGTTAGCACCTAAATATGAAGAACACAAACACTTCAGATCATTGGACACAACATACAATTCACAAGCTAATTTAAAATGTAACGTTTTCTGTTAAGGTTTAAAACAATTGTAGTCTGTTTCAAAGCACTCATTTATGCATTAAGAAATACCGTTTATATTCACTTAATGTACTACAGAACAATTGACTTTTCAGTTGATGTTTCTACATCAGCTTTTTTAATAAATTTAAAGGATTCCTTTTTTAAAGAAATAACCTTATATTCTTATGAGAGTTTCAGAACTATAACATTTACTTCAGTTAAGTTAGCACCTAAATATGAAGAACACAAACACTTCAGATCATTGGCCACAATATACAATTCACAAGCTAATTTAAAATGTATAACTAGTTTTCTGTTAAGGTTTAAAACAATTGTAGTCTGTTTCAAAGCATCATTTATGCATTAAGAAATACCATTTATATCCACTTAATGTACTACAGAACAATTGACTTTTCAGTTAATGTTTCTATATCAGCTTTTTTAATAAATTTAAAGGATTCCTTTTTTAAAGAAATAACCTTATATTCTTGTGAGAGTTTCAGAACTATAACATTTACTTCACTTAAGTTAGCACCTAAATATGTAGAACACAAACACTTCAGATCATTGGTCACAATATACAATTCACAAGCTAATTTAAAATGTAACAAATTTTCTGTTAAGTTTTAAAACAATTGTAGTGTGTTTCAAAGCACCCGTTTATGCATCAAGAAACACCACCTATATCCATTTAAGGTACTACAGAGCAATTGACTTTTCAGTTAATGTTTCTACATCAGCTTTTTAAATAAATTTAAAGCATTCCCCTTTTTAAAGAAGTATCTTCATATTCCTGTGAGAATTTCAAAACCATAGTCATATTTACTTCAGTTAAGATAGCACCTAAATATGAAGAACACAAACACTTCAGATCATTGGCCACAACATACAATTCACAGGCTAATTAAAAATGTAACGTTTTCTGTTAAGTTTTAAAACAGCTTTAGTCTGTTTCAAAGCACTCATTTATGCATTAAGAAATACCACTTATATCCACTTAAGGTACTACAGAACAATTGACTTTTCAATTAATGTTTCTACATCAGCTTTTTTAATAAATTTAAAGCATTCCTTTTTTAAAGAAATAGACTTATATTCCTGTGAGAATTTCAAAACCATAGTCACATATACTTCAGTTAAGTTAGCACCTAAATATGAAGAACACAAACACTTCAGATCATTGGACACAATATTCAATTCACAAGCTAATTTAAAATGTAACTAGTTTTCTGTTAAGGTTTAAAACAATTGTAGTCTGTTTCAAAGCACACGTTTATGCATTAAGACATGCCACTTATATCCACTTAAAGTACTACAAAACAATCGACTTTTCAGTTAATGTTTCTACATCAGCTTTTTTAATAAATTTAAAGCATTTCTTTTTTAAAGAAATAGCCTTATATTCTTGTGAGTTTTAGAACTATAACATTTACTTCAGTTAAATTAGCACCTAAATATGAAGAACACAAACACTTCAGATCATTGGACACAATATACAATTCACAAGCTAATTTAAAATGTAACTAGTTTTCTGTTAAGTTTTAAAACAATTGTAGTCTGTTTCAAAGCACTCGTTTATGCATCAAGAAACATCACCTATATCCATTTAAGGTACTACAGAACAATTGACTTTTCAGTTAATGTTTCTACATCAGCTTTTTTGATAAATTTAAAGCATTCTCTTTTTAAAGAGCTATCTTCATATTCCTGTGAGAATTTCAAAACCATAGTCACATTTATTTCAGTTAAGTTAGCACCTAAATATGAAGAACAGAAACACTTCAGATCCAAAATTTTCAGATCACTGGCCACAACATACAATTCACAAGTTAATTTAAAATTTAATTCTGGAATATCACCTGAGTACAGGAAGGTGTGTATATGATTAAAGATCTGAGGCTCAATATCAGTGAGCTCAAAGCATTGCTCAGACTCATTATCATCAAACAACTCTCGAAACGATTGTATTCGTGCTAACAGAGTTCTGTGTGTTGTAAATAGCTGACCTTTGATACTGATTGAGACATCAGCAAAGGATTCATACTTGAAGATTTCTTTGCCAGAGTCACGGTCTCTGCTTTCTCCATAGCAAATTTTTTCCTTATCAATTACACATTTTACCTTCTTTAAGCTGATTTTCATTGAACAATCCATGATGAGATCAAATTCAAACGGCTCTGAGTATATGGTAGCACAGGTGGCACCAAAAATGCCATCACTACACCATTCCTGGACATAACGCGAAAACAATGTGCCAAATTGTTGGCTAACAGCTTTTCCACTAACATCAAAAGTTTTACGAAAATTTTCTCTTTTAAAGGTAACTTTCATTTTAATCCAAGCACAATCAGGAGGTTTCTTAATAAAAGTTATACCTGCACAAATATCTCCTGAATTAAGGTAGGAATTTATATAGAAAAAAAATGTATAGCATGGAGAAGAACCAATTGAAAATGTTTTGCTCCATATGGGTTTTCTCAACCCACTGAATTGTCTTTTAATTTCTTGATTAGATATATTCCACCGTATGATACTTTGAAGAAATTTTTCATCTTCAGAAATGACACATAATTCTGAAAAAGGTTTCTGTAAATATTCTTTGCTATTCATTTTAAAGTATGGATTACAAATGTAAAAAATCTGTTTCTATTCTTTTTTGACAATTTTTAGGTATTAAAAATTTTCCTCAATTTTGTAACTTCAGTTTATATAAAAGATGAATAGTAAACTTTCTGTTTAATGACAACAGATGAGGTTGAAGTTATTTATTCAATGATCACTCATATCTTGAAGAGTTCCTTTTAGATATGAATTTAGAAGTAATACATTTTTTGAAATGACACATAAATATGAAAGTATAGATTACAAATGTAAAAAATCTGTTTCTATTCTTTTTGACAATTTTTAGGTATTAAAAATTTTCCTCAATTTTGTAACTTGAATTTATATAAAAGATGAATAGTAAACTTTCTGTTTAATGACAACAGATGAGGTTGAAGTTATTTATTCAATGATCACTCATATCTTGAAGAGTTCCTTTTAGATATGAATTTAGAAGTAATACATTTTTTGAAATGACACATAAATATGCAAGTATGGATTACAAATGTAAAAAAACCTGTTTCTATTCCTTTTGACAATTTTTATATATTAAAATTTTTCCTCAATTTTGTAACTTGAATTTATATAGAAGATGAATGGTAAACTTTCTGTTTAATGACAACAGATGAGGTTGAAGTTATTTATTCAGTGATTACTCATATCTTGAAGAGTTCCTTTTAGATATGAATTTAAAAATAATACATTTTTTGAAATGACACATAAATATGAAAGTATGGTTTATAAATGTAAAAAACCTGTTTCTATTCCTTTTGACAATTTTTATATATTAAAAATTTTCCTCAATTTTGTAACTTGAATTTATATAGAAGATAAATAGTTAACTTTCTGTTTAATGACAACAGATGAGGTTGAAGTTACTTATTCAGTGATCACTCATATCTTGAAGAGTTCCTTTTAGATATGAATTTAGAAGTAATACATTTTTTGAAATGACACATAAATATGAAAGTACAGATTACAAATGTAAAAAATCTGTTTCTATTCTTTTTGACAATTTTTAGGTATTAAAAATTTTCCTCAATTTTGTAACTTGAATTTATATAAAAGATGAATAGTAAACTTTCTGTTTAATGACAACAGATGAGGTTGAAGTTATTTATTCAATGATCACTCATATCTTGAAGAGTTCCTTTTAGATATGAATTTAGAAGTAATACATTTTTTGAAATGACACATAAATATGCAAGTATGGATTACAAATGTAAAAAACCTGTTTCTATTCCTTTTGACAATTTTTATATATTAAAATTTTTCCTCAATTTTGTAACTTGAATTTATATAGAAGATGAATGGTAAACTTTCTGTTTAATGACAACAGATGAGGTTGAAGTTATTTATTCAGTGATTACTCATATCTTGAAGAGTTCCTTTTAGATATGAATTTAAAAATAATACATTTTTTGAAATGACACATAAATATGAAAGTATGGTTTATAAATGTAAAAAACCTGTTTCTATTCCTTTTGACAATTTTTATATATTAAAAATTTTCCTCAATTTTGTAACTTGAATTTATATAGAAGATAAATAGTTAACTTTCTGTTTAATGACAACAGATGAGGTTGAAGTTACTTATTCAGTGATCACTCATATCTTGAAGAGTTCCTTTTAGATATGAATTTAGAAGTAATACATTTTTTGAAATGACATATAAATATGAAAGTATAGATTACAAATGTAAAGAGTCTGTTTCTATTCTTTTTGACAATTGTCAGGTACTAAAAATTTTCTTCAATTTTGTAACTTGAATTTACATAGAAGATGAATAGTAAACTTTCTTTTTAATGACAACAGATGAGGTTGAAGTTATTTATTCAATGATGACTCATACATTGAAGAGTTTATTTTAGATATGAATTTACAGATAATACATTTTTTGAGACACATAAATATGAAAAATATTTCTCTAAATCTTCCCCACTATCTATTTTAAACTAATTAACTATACATATAAGAATTGTCATATTTTTTTAATCAAATATTAACAGTTTTTTTTTTCTTTTCAAATATATAGCTTTTGTTTATATACAGAACAGTAAACTTTGTCTTTAACAACAATCACAATAGATGAAATTATTTAACCAGTAAGCATTCATAATTTGTAAAGTTCCTTTTAGTTATTAATTTGAAAAGAATATATCTTTAGAAATGAAACACAATTCCATAGAAGGTTTCTCTAAATCTTCGTTGCTATTCGTCTCTTAATAATAATAATAGATATAAAAATTATGATAGTTTTTTTTAAATAAACTTTTAGATATTAAAATTTCTCTCATGTATTTAGCTTCTGTTTATATATATATATATATAATAATAAACCCTGTCTTTAGCAGCAATCACAGTACGTGAGGTTGGAGTTATTCATTCAACAATCATTCTTACTTTGAAAAGTGTCGTTTAATTATGAATTTGGAAACAATACAAGAAATTTTTTCTCTGAATCTTCTTAAGTTCTTTGGAAATAATACATGTGTCTAGAAAAAGGTTTCTCTAACTTTTATTTTTCTGTTCGTATTAGACTGATAATTATGCATATAAAAAAATAATCAGTTTCAAATATTAAAATTCTTTACAAATCTAGCGTCTGTTTGTACAGGGAAACATAATTATGCTTTCTTTTTATTAACAATTTCAAGATATGAAGTTTTAAATTATATTCAAAAACTTCTTTCGATAATCATTCATACTTTGAAGATTTTCTTTTAGATATGAATTTGGAAGGCAAACAAAATCTTTTTTTAAATAAATCTTTTGTGAATATATTTTTTAAAAAAATCAGGTTAAAATTTCTTTTATATTTGTATCTGTAGAAAGAATTTCTGTTGAAATTGTACAATTATCTTTCAAAAATAATTCGTACTTGATAAGTTTCCTTTATGTATGAATTTAGAATAAATACATATAATTTATTTACATTTATCTTGTAAACACCAAACTACAATCAAAGGCAACAAGATGAATTGATTGCTAACTTTCTGTTTAATAATAATCACAACAGATGAGATTAGGTTGAAATTATTCATTCAATAACCACCCATGCCTTGAAAAGTTTCTTTTCATGGTGAATATGGTAAGAACACATACTTATTTACATTTACTTTCTCCACGGAAAAAGTAACAGCCCGTCCAAAACACACGAAAGGGAAAGGGAAGTCCCCGGCATAGAAATAGTACCAGACTACAAGCCGCCGAGTGGATGGATGCTCTCTCTGCAGTAATTTGATTTTAAAGATAGGGTGTTGTTTAGAGTTTCAGTGCAGTTTCGCAACACGTGACCGATCTCTCTGATAGAATGAGTTTAATTTTTGTTAAGGCTGCGTATAGACAAAATATTGCGACCAAATCTAGAGGTCTGCCACTGCCACCTGGCAACGGGTCTGCACGGGTCGAAATTCCCGGACCCGGCCCAGTGTAAAAATCGAAAGTTTAGCCCGGCCCGTTTATAACTTTGTTGTTAACGACGCAGTCCGGCCTGTTCAAAAATAACAAGTGAAATCAAACCGCCCAACCCGGCTCAATTTCTACAAAAAAAATTCCGATTTTTCTTATCATATAATTAAGATTCTTTTAATGAATATTGCATATATATATTTAAGGAAAAATTTACTGTATATTTTATATTACAAGTAGGTGACACGCACGGCGTTGCCCTGCCCCGTGATAAAACCTTAAATAAACCCCAGATTTTGTACAATTTTATATCTTTAACCGGATTTTGTATGAATTTATGTTTTTAATGATAAAATCGCGAAAAAATACCGATAAAAGTGCTCATATGAAAACATTTTCTTCTTTTTTCACGTACCGATCGCTTCATAGTTTTAAGAAAATAGCTTTTGTTGTCCAAACCCTTTGAAAATTTTAATGATCATAAATATAACAGTTTTACAGACTGTGTAAAAATTACATCAGAAATATTGTTATCTGGTTGTAAAATAAATATGTTTTGTTTTCGCTTCAGATCCGTCAACATAAAAAAAAAATAGTTTTCGTCGTCCGAACTCTCTGAAATTTTAGTCGTTTATAAATATAACTGTTTCCAAGTCCTCTATAAAATTATGTGAAAATATATGCATATTAAATAGTGAAAACGTTATTCGAAGCCGAGCGTGACCGCGCAGAAACACCCCGTTATTATGGGTTTTCGCCTAAAATTTCTCAGATTTTATTTTAAAAAAAATTCTTCTCGCCCGAACGTTTCGAAATTGTTGTAGGTGATGTAAATCTGGTCTATATATACCGAGATGCTCTAAAAAGATTGTGTAGAAATACGAAAGTTTAGTAACTTTTAGTGTAAGAAAAAAAAATCTCGTGAGGCGAGAAATGACTTGCGTTCGCCGGTGTTTTTAAAAGGGTTAAAAATCGTATTTTAAAAAAATAAAAATAAAACTAATTATACCGTCTTTTAGAATAAGGTTTCGGCTTTAAGAGTATATGTTTGGTTTGTCTGTATCTCTAAAATTCCGCTCTTGAGGGGCGCTGACGTAAGGGGGAGAATTTTCACCTTCAAAAATTACCGTTTTCCCAAAGGTTAGCATCATTTTTTTTTTTCGAATTGACTGCGGCATTTGAGACGTAAGAATGCGATCTTTCAGAATATGTTTTTTGTTTTTAAATAAACCAGAGTCTAGTCGATAGAAGTTAAAACATAATTGTGAAATAAACGCATTCTTCATTAAAATTTTTCTTCATTCTCGTTCGCTGCCGTAAATCGGATTCTGTGCATGCGCGAGTGTTTAAAGCCGGATAACAAAGAAAGAGATGAGTTGTTGATCAGTTTTTAATTAATATTTTGGTTAATTATTAAAATTCTGAGTCTCAAGTGCATCAGGAGAGGCCTTGGACTATCCTCATCTAAATTTTCAGACTTCTAGATGCGCTAGATTTCGCTAGCCATCGCAGACACATAGACACACACACAGAGCGAAACTTTCTTTTATTAGTATAGATATGTTCTCAAACCATGAAATACAGAATAGCAACATTAATAATAACTTATACTATTACATTATAATTAATGTAATTTAGAATAAAAGAAAAAAGATGGTTAAAATCATTATAACTTTTGAAGCTGTTTCATAAAAAAATGTAGATTTTTGAAAATATTTCTCTATGATTTATTAAAGTTCCAAAGATTTCGTTAACAGAAGTTTATTATCATTATTACTGTTTTTACAAAACAAATTGCTTGTCCGACACATCTTGGGAACAATTAAGTCCGGTTCCGGCCCGGCTCGAGTATTTAGAATGAAATGTAAGCCTGATCCCGGCCTGGCCCGAGTCTGCTGAGAAAATTAAGCCCCAGATCAGACACGATACAACTATTCGGTGCCGATCTCTTGAGAGGTTCTGCTCTCAAAGCTGGTAGACAGGAGGTACTGGGTTCAAACTCCTGTCGCGCTCGTTGACCTAACCGTTCGGAGTTTTCTTGGAACCTTGCCGTAAATACGGGTTAGGATCCCCACAGAGGGCACTCCCCCCTAGGGCCTATATCCCAATAGTAGATAATCGGCCGTCATAAATCAATCAACCGATGCCGATCTCTACGCTGAACATGTTATATTTCTGTATTGATGTTTTCAAGCTGGCATCAGCTCGTGCAGCACATTTATATCTACTGTTGTCCTAGTCACGTCCATTGAAAATTGTTCACATTTTATCAGCTTAGTTTGATCCTTTTAAATTAGTTATATCGGGCCAGTCGGCTCGTTTATTTTTTTTTTTTTATCGGTCTGGCTGGCCCGTTTATTATTATTTTTTTATCGGTTCGGTCAAATCCGTTAAACAAATTGTCTTTATTCTGCCGACTGATCTGGCCCGTATGAAAATTTTCCTTCATTTTGCCGGGCCGGTAATCATGCCTGCAAGTACGACGCTTTTATGTTTTAAAATGAGCTAGAAAAATTTTCAATGTTGAGCGGGGGGGGGGGGGGATATCTTTGAATTACATCTTGAATTACATTTTGAGTTATAAGCAATTATTGTTTCTGTTTCATGAAGACGCTTTTTATTTTCTTATACCTTTACAAGAAGAATAAGTATTAGATTCCTGAAAAAATTCGACTTACGGTTTCCGACGGATTTATGCGTTTTAGAAGTACTGAACACGATTTGACTGTTTTAGAAAATATCTGTCTGTGTGTCTGTCTGTATGTGACACAAATTTTGTGGGCGCTCTATCTCAAAAACTAATGCACGGAATGTAATGAAACTTCAGATTCAGTTAGACCTTGACATAAATTGGCGCTGATTAGGTTTGAGTGTAAATCTCCCGACAAGTGGTGCTGCTGTGCAGCATTTTTCACGATTTTCGAGATATCTCAAGAACTAATGTACGGTATTACATCAAACTTCATATTTTGTTTGCCCTTGGCATAAATACATCCTTATTAGGTTTGGATGTATACCGCCCAACAAATGTCGATACTATGTTTTGTTTTGTTTTTCCCGATTTTCGCTATAGCTATATCGGAAGAACGAATAGATTGTGTCCACGCTTGGAAGGCGCCCTAGAAGCCATTTTCCTGAACGTCCTTTAAGCAGAGTGTCGAAGCCGCTTAGACCTCTGCTACGGTCCTATGGAAGTGTCCTTTGAGGGCTGTCTTCACTCGGGGGAGATAGGATAGTCCGCCGGAGCCAGATCGGGACTAAAGGCGGGCTGGGGAAGCGTTGCGGTGTCGTTGCGGGCCAGGTAGACAGCAGATGTGTCTTGGTGGATTGCCATGATGCAGTTTCCAATTGGCGGCAATACTTGGCCTCTCTTGATTGACCCTTCCCTTCAGTCTTTTCAGCACTACCACGTAGAAAGCATCCGTGAAAAATATATTTTTCTATTGAAAGATGTTTGGAATATAATTATTTGCGCTTCTTTAACGTCTGGCAATAGCAGATAAAAATGACTTTTCCAAAATATGAAATAAGTCTCTCTCTTCAAATAATAAAAATTTAAATAAAAAAATAGAAAAAAAATTGACAAATTAAAAAAATGATTGAACATTGCACACCAAAATCTCGTCAAGTATATGATTGCGAAAGAAGGTTAAATTGCTATGTATAGTTTTTGATCCTATAAAACTTTTTCAACGGAACTATTTTGATCAATTTCGACATTAAATAGCGCTTAAAATAATTCTTCGATTTAAAAACTGTCTGCTCCAGCGGACCATCATACATATATATGATGCATTTCTTTATAAAACTATTAGTTTTCAAGTTTTATATGCAATAGTTTTTCTTTTCTTTTCTTTTCTTTTTTTTTTTTTTTTTTTTTTTTTTTAATATAAGCCAAGAAAGAGCCCAGGCCACAATAATTTAAATTACGGAAGCAAGAGAAGCGTTTGTTACTTTTTTTTTTTTTTAGAATAAAGAGAAAATCTGTTTGAAATGTTTTCTTTTACATTTTAGCAGAAAAAGTTTTCAGGTTTAGTATAAAAAACATCAGGATGCACGTTCTACATACGAGGGCGCACGCATGCACGAAAAAATACGGCACTTTCCAACTGGCGCAAATTCTTCCAATTTTCAATTGTCAATCCATCACATTTATAAATATCGCAATAATAATTTTGCAATTCTAAGTAATCTTTCTTTGATGATGATGACAATGACAAAGTAGTTTAATCAATCACAATATCTCAGTCTACTTTATTTACATCACGAGTTTATATCTCGTTTTAAATATGATAAAATATTATCGAGTGCTTTAATGATTTTCATTGTTTTATGAAAAATAAAAGTTTGGAAAATCCAATCTGTCAAACAAAACGTTTGTTTCTTTATATATATGTGTGTGTATGCGTGTGACGACAAAAGAGAATTCAGACACCTCCATTACCATACTTCATCTTAAGTGAAGATTGATGTATATAATGAAAATAGCACCTTTTTGACATTTTTGTTTATTAAAAATACGAAATTCCCGACGCAAAGTCTATTTATTTGAGAGCTAAAAGTTAGAAATTTTTTATGTTGGAACTGTTTTTTAAAGCATCCGAACTCTCCAAATTGAACCTTTTCATCAGTGAAAAATAATTTAATCAGACTTCCCAGGCATTGGGCTCGTGACACCTTTAAAGTTTTTGTCTCTCGCAGTCATTCTCGATTTGACTTCTTGTAAGAGTTACTCTACAATTACTACGGAGCCACATAATTTCTATAAGTAATTCTGCTCTGTCAAGATGTTGGTGATTTTCGCTATTTTCGCAAATGTTTTTACCCTAGTTACTTGGGCCTCACCGTATAAAATGCAAACTTTACGAAAAAGTGATGATGCTTATTCTTGGGTTCCAGATTGTAAGTCGGGATCTGGAAAAGTACCTCTTCTGATTCCAAATCCCCTAAATTGTAGGAGTTTGTTTGTTTGTTCTCACGATGTTCTGAAAGAATTTTTTTGTGCTGAAGGAAAGGTCTTCGACCCAGAACGTCAGGAGTGTGTGAAAGGAAATTGCAAAACAGGTAAGTCTATAATATCTTCCCTTTTATTTAAAAATAATAATAATAATAACATGAAATATATGTTGAAAAGTATATGAATTAAATGATTGATAAATTGAGCCATTGGTTAGTGTAAAAAGGACGAATGATTACGATAGGGGACCTTCTATAGTCGGGGTAACTTTTCGATTGGTCTTCAGTAGTATAAGGTTCCACGGACGGTGAAATATATTAGGCATCGCATTTCCGCAAAGTTTTTATCATCTTTACTTTGGCCGCACCGTATCCATAGCAGCTTTTTCAAAAGCCTGATGATGCTTCATCTTGGGTTTCCAATTGTAAATCGGGATCGGGAAAAATTCCACTTCTGATTCCAAATCCCTGAAACTGTAGAAATTTATTTATATGTCCTCGTGGTGTTCAGAAAGAGTTTTTGTGCTGGAAGAAATATCTTCGACCCAGAACGTCAGGAGAACACGAAAGGACATTGCAAATCAAGTTTGTCTATTATATTTCGCTTTTAGATGTTAAAAAAAAATTCTGAAGACATTAGTATTTTGCGAAAGAATCGAATAATGTTTTTTCATTTTCTTGTGAATGCGGTTCTTCATGGATTTTAATA
This sequence comes from Maratus michaelseni, assembly GCA_963931845.1. Taxonomy (NCBI): domain Eukaryota; kingdom Metazoa; phylum Arthropoda; class Arachnida; order Araneae; family Salticidae; genus Maratus; species Maratus michaelseni. The sequence goes on along the minus strand of OZ007588.1, from coordinate 42,116,199 downwards.
AACTAGCAAGACCCGCGGCATTGCACGCGTAGTTGTTGAAATAGTCCAAGTGGTATTTGTGCTGGGCCCGATTTAGACTATCTAGGGCCCCGGGGCATGCATCATTCTGGAGGGGCCCCTTCTAACTATCCATAGAAGCTGTTCATTAATTACGCTGAAGTGACTATTATTAAACTTCATACCTGTTGTATGTATACATAAATTTCGTACCAGGTACTATTCACATCTGTATTACAGGGCATTACAAGAAAGATGGATTCCTACTAGTACTTTAAGAAAAAGTACTAGTAGAAACTAGTAGAAAAAATGATGGATTGGTTAACGGGAGTATTTGTTTGCAAATTTTCCTTTAATTATCTACGTTAGTCATATGATGTCTGAAAGAAAAATGCCCCCAATGGGTCATCATGGATGCTTTTAGGAAAATACCAATAATGAATTTCTTTTTAAAACAATGGACTACTAAGTTATTATAATAAAATTTTAATCATTAGTATTCTAATAATATAATTCGCTCTTTTTTGCGGGAGGGGGGATATAGGAAGCAAAAAGGGGAAAAGGAAGACCGCACTAACTTCCTAAATCTTTAAAAATGTAAGAATATTGGTCACTTTTGACCAATTTTAACCCTTTGGCACCCTCTTAATAAAATCCTGATTACTCCCCGGGACCCCCTCAAATAGGGCTGCCCCGCACGCCCCTGCATTAGCCAGGCCCTGTATTTGTGTGCCTGTGTTTATTACAGAGGAAATCATACTGCTATGTATGATTAAAAAATTACTAATTAAACCATATTTTGAGTAAACTTTATTCTTATAGGCGAACATGAGACTTAAACTAATGTGAAAATCTTAAATTAATTCAAAATAAATCGTAATTTAAAATATTTAAGTGCATTTGTAGGTTTTGCACTCATTTTATTTTTCACTAGAAATTTCGATTTTTCGTTAGGAACTGTTTTTAGAAAGCATTTACATTTTAAATGTAACCTCCATGCCAAATTCCAAGAATTTATATCAACTATATCACAGATACTGCAACTTTAAAACTTTTGTTGCTCCTGCACACTTTTAAATTTAAAAGCTTTTTAAAAACTTTTCTATGGCTGCATTTAAGTGTGTAAAGAAACAGCAAAGTCAAATTTCTAGTTTCTATCCCTAATAATTTCAGATAAATAATAGTTTAGAATGTTTTTTAGAACGTTTTCCGCTCATTTCATGCTTTTTAAATTTAAAATTCTTCACAAACCACTTTTAGCGAGCACTTAAATCTTAAATGTAACCACCATGCCAAATTCCAAGAATTTATATCAACTATATCACAGATATCGCAACTTCAGAACTTTTTTTGCTCCTGCACACTTTTAAATTAAAATTTTTTTCAAAACTTTTCTATGGCTGCATTTAAGTCTGTAAAGTAACAGCAAAGTCAAATTTCAAGTTTCTAATAATTTCAGATAAATCATAGTTTAGAATGTTTTTAGAACGTTTTCCGCTCATTTCATCCTTTTAAATTTAAAATTTTTCACAAACCACTTTTAGCGAGCATTTACATCTTAAAAATAACAACCATGCCAAATTTCAAGTTTCTAGCTCCGGCAACATTACAAAAATCGCAATTTTTAGAACGTTTTTTGCTTCTGCACCCTTTTAAATTTTGAAAAAAAAAAAGAATAAATTTTGAAACGTTTGAAAAATTGTTCTGTACGAGAATTTACGTCTTACAAATAGCATGACATGTCAAATTTTAAGTTTCTTTCCCCCAACAAGTCTAATTAAATCGTAATTTAGAACTTTTCCGCTTATATCACACCTTTAAATTTCAAAATTTTTTTTTTAATGAACTGTTTATATCGATGATGTGCATCTTAAGTAACCACTGTAGTAAATTTCAAGTTTCTAACATTAACAATTGCAACTAAATAGTAAATTAGAACGTTTTCCGCTCATTTCAGTCTTTTAAATTTCGAATGTTTTAGAAACCGTTCTTAGTCTCTTAAACCGTCGTTTATTTACATCTTAATAAAAGTACCACCATGCCAATTTCTAAGCTTCTATAAAAATTGTACTACATAAATCGCAATTTTAAAAGGTTTTTTGCTCCTGCACCCTTTTAAACTGTTCTGGGCGAGCATTTACGTCTCGTCTAAAGTAACACTAACAGCTACGCTGAATTTAAATTTATACCATAGTATTTGTCACCCCACCCCCTGTTGCGCTTACGGTGGGTTCAGCTCCAGCTAGAATTTGTATTTGTACTTTATTTATTACTAGGGGGCTCAGCCCCCTACTCGCTAACGCTGGCCAACCCCCGTGAATTACGAAGCAATTCACATTCAGACCGCTACGCGGTCTCAGTTTGCTTCGCTCGCTCGCCCCTTTTTATTTTTGCAGCAATTCTAACCGGAATAAGTACTACCATAAATCCACCGTGAACCACCATAAAATTGACAATTTTTTTAATGTAAAAAAATAATTGAAAACTTCGTTGAAAACATAGTTAAAAATGTATTTAGTTGGTGCTACCAAGAGGCATAAATCATTTAAATACTATGAAAAAAAGATCTTGAAAACATAACTAGTTTAAAACTCATTGCACCTATAATATTGTACAGCACGGCTTAAATTCATTAAAATAAACACTACGTGATAATAGGAAGATATAGTTTATATATATCATCAATCTTTGTTTAAATTTCGTAAAACTGTTCTAATTGATTACAGATATTTGAAAAATAAATTATTTTTTACTTCATCAAGACAGCAATAGATGGCAGCAGGTGCAATCTAGACAGTTGATATTTTTATTATCTCCGTTTTCGTGTGAGTGAAATTCATAAATAAATTCTAAATAAGAGTTGAGAATTCATTTGAAATTAACGATATTACTCATAATTAAAATGAGGAATCATCTCAAATGCTTTGGATTACGCTCATGTTATTTTATTTTTAATAGTTGCTAGTTTAAGTTTCACTGTTCTTACACTGGCCGCCATATTGGAGATTCTGGAAACTACGGTTGTTGCCAAACGATAATCTAGAAATTCAGCCCTTTTTCCGCGCCATGTAAGAGAAATGTATATATATATATATATTTAAACTTAATAAAAGGTGCCGGGGGGGGGGGGACATCTAATCTCTAAAGACTTGGTCTCCTTGTCTGAGCTGTCACTGTTAGGCTGTGAATGAACCGTTTCAAAAAAATCACAATTTATAATGTTTTCAGCTCTTTTCCCGTCTAGTTTTACAGTGTAGTAGCATATGATCACGTGCTTGCTATTAAGGGTAGTTCGACAAAATTAAACTTCAAAATTGTTATTTTAAAAATTGGCTAATGCAGTATAACACTCCTTCATAATACCACTTTCATTTCACAGGCAATTTCAAAAAGTGGCCTGCGTTCGAGATTTGCCCCGACGACTGGAGCATTCCGAAGTACTTCAAACATCCGGAGGATTGTTCCATGTACTACCAATGCGACAATGGATTCGCTAGACTTAAGGACTGTCCTAAAGGTACATTGTGGAACGACGACGTCCATCCAAAAACTTGTGATCATGCGTGGAGAGTGAAATGCGAATCACGTAAGTTTTCTTTTTTGTTCAGAAATCTGGCATAATTTTTGTGGGACGAAATCATAGCCGTTGATTTTGAGAACGTTTTTTTTTTTTCTCGTAAATTTTAAGTACAAGCGGACCCGTGCAAGGATTTCGCATTGTAGTATAATATTTTTTTTTAGCAATATCTAATATTTTTAGATCCAGGTTTAAACTTTTAAAGAAAATAAAGGAGAAAAATATCTGCAAACAACATTAGTTCAACCAGAGTATTGTCGCATTTATTCCATCAAAGTTACAGTAAAAACTGATCGAATGATAGCAAAAGGCATGCGCGAGGGAGAAAAAATAGCAATCACATTTTAACTGCATTAGAAGATGACGTCATCCACATTTGAATTTGAATTTTGCTTTTTTTTTTTCAATTCCTACTATTAGCTCACACTCTCTCTATATTTATATATATTGTTCAAATTTTCAATCGTTAATAAAATACTTTTTATTCATCCACTACATTTTTTAAAACTTGTAGTGGATGACACTTGATTTTAATACAGTTTTTTCAAATATTAATTCATTCATTAAATTTAATTAATTAATTTTAGTTTTATATGGGAGAAAAAAATTTCTCCCATTGTTTTCATAAATGAAATGAAAGATTTTCCTCAAATTAGTGATGCCACAAAAATAAAATACCGCAATGATGATTATAAAAAAAAATTTCAATAAAGATAACGTGGGACATTAATGCTGCACGGGTTTATTTTATATATTTATGATTAAAAAGCAAAATTCAAAAAATTCTCAAATTATTTTTCTTTTAAATTTTCAGTCGTTAATAAAATACTTTTTATTCATCCACTCAAGTTCAAATACATTTTTTAAAACTTGTAGTGGATGATACTTGATGTTAATACAGTTTTTCGAATATTAATTAATTAATTAAATTAAATAACCAAACTACTAGCATTCAAAACTCGAAGATAAATGAGCAAGAAACACTCTACTAGGTTCCACTCTTCGAAAGAGCCGCTACACATGAAACTGTTGGCATGGTAACTGTTGACTCATGGGTATGTTTTAATGTTATTTTTTATACTGTTTCATATTATTTTTGGTACTTACGTATTATCCGGACCATTCTTATATTATTTATTAAAATGGAAAATTGCAAGGAAATTAGCTTTCTATTTTGCCACTTAATATTGTGATTCTGTCATATGTATATACATATTTATATTAATTGTAATTATTTAATAAAAAGTAACTAAAATAAAATATTTCTTTGTTGACCTAAGTAGGAATTGACTTAATTTTTTTCTTTTCTATATTACTTGTTAATCATAAATTAAAAATTGAATCCACGCAACAACAATGTCCCAATATATCTTTTTCGTAAATATTTTTTTTTTTTTTTATAATCATTGTTGATCATCCTATAATGTGGTATTTTATTTTTTTGCCAACACTGATTTGGCGAAAACCCTTCATTTCATTTATGAAAACAATGCCGATTTAAATTTTAATGAACAGCAATTTTTAATCAAAAGACATGTTTTAACGAAATGTGAGTGTACTATGTCAGGAACCGCTTTAAAAACCTTTCGAAGGATATCTCATTCGTTGTTGTGCGTTTCGTAAATTAATAGAAAATGGGATTTTGACTGACACATGAAATAATATATACCAGTGGTCCCGTGCGAAAATTTCGCACTGCAGTCTAATATATTTTTTAGCAATATCTAATATTTTTTAGTTGCAGGTTTAAACTTCTAAATAAAATAAAATAAAATAAAATAAAATAAAAATATCTGAAAACAACTTTAGTCAAGCCAGAATATCATCTCATTTATTCCATCAAAGTTACAGTAAAAACTGACCGAAGATTGCAAACGCGAAAAAAATATATATCAATCGTATTTTAACTGTATTAGAGGGTAACGTCATCTGTTTCGAGATAAAAATAAAAACATGGGATAAAGAAAAATAAATTGAGCATTTGAATTTAAAATTTTGCTTTTTAATCATAAAATGTAAAATAAACCCGTGCAGAAACTATGTCCCTCTTTATCTTTATTGAACATTTTATTTATTTATTTATTATTATTATTATTTTATAATCATTGTTGCGGTATTTTATTTTCGTGACAGCACTAATTCGAGGAAAACCTTTCATTTCATTTATGAAAACAATGCCGATTTAGTTTTTAATTAATTGCAATTTTTAATCAAAATACATGTTTTTACAAAATGTGAGTGTACTATGTCAGAAGCTGCTTCAAAATCCTTTCATATGGTATCTCATTTATCGTTTTGCGCTTTTTTATTTGCTTAGAAAAAGGGATGTTGACAACAGAAATAATATATAGGATGAATTATTAAGAATATAATAAAATTTCATCAAGTGGAACTTTGAAAGTTTCTAGGTATTTTTTTAAAACTTAAAAATTAAGGAGATAAACGCACATCGTCGGCATTTGACGTTATTTCGATAATTATTCGGTAATGAATATATATATATATATAAAAGCGGCCCTGCAAATTCACCTCTTTAATATTAAACCTATGTATTTAAAAAATATATTAATAATTACTAATGCTGCCGATGCTGCTGTCGTTGATGAATCTGTTGTATCATTTTCACTTTCTCGGCAAAAACTATTGCATTGAAAACTGGTGGTTTTATGTTGAAATGGCTAATAAACACGTTGAAGCAGAGTTTTTTTAAAACAAAATTATTAGAAGCTTTAAAAAAAAAACGTTATTGGATGTTTAAATGGGCCAAGATAGATCAGTTACATATGTTTTATAGGATAAAAAATGCATAGCAATTTAACACTATTTTGCAGACATATACTTGACTAAGATTGTGGTGGTCGAATCATTTTTCTAATTTTTTGAGTATTTTTTTATAAATTTTTATTGAAAATTTCATTATCTGAATAGAGATTAAATTTCTATTTTGAAACAGCCGTTTTTTGTCTACTGTTGCCAGATTTTAAAAGCCCAAATAATAATATTTCCAAACACTGCATTTTTAGTAGACTTGCAATGCATCTGTGTTTTTCAAATTTCTCCTCAGGAAAATTAAAATTTTTAACTTCTTTTTTTCTTTGGTATGCTCTTCTTGAGGGATGTTTCTTTTTTTTTTTACTTACCCATCATACGTATAGGGTAAGTCTTGTAATCGTTTTGAAAATCGAAAAAAAAAAATTTTTTTTTGACGGATTTACACGTTTCAGACACTGGAGATTCCGAAAAACATATTTTTAGAAAAAAAAATTTTGCCGTCCGTCTGTGTGTCTGTAAACGCTCTATCTCCCGAAAAAATTGAGATAAAGACTTGAAATTTGGTATGTACTTAGTATGTAATAATGGGAAGAAGCCTATTGAATTTCAATAACCTCGATTAACCGGAACTATTTTTTTCGGACCCTCGACATATTTGTTCCGATAAAAGGTATATAAAAATTTTCGAAATTGTTTATTTTAAGAAATGAATATAAAAGGCAATAAAAAAACATAAATTTTGCATAAAGAATGAAGTCGATCGGATAATGAGTTGCCGAGATATTTGGAATCCTATTTTCCACACTCTTCGGTTTTTCATGACCCTGTATTTCATCCAAATTTCACTTCAAATATATATTTTAATTGGAAATTATGACACTTAATCAGGTGCAATAAACTGCTAGTTAGTAGGATTATTATTTTTGGAGTTATAAGGAGGCTTCTTTCAAGCAATTCAGTAATCGAGCCTTTCAAGTTTATGATGTCATAAGCCACGATTTTATTTGAATTGTTATGCATTTTATAAGTAGTTTACACATTTTTATTTTAATATTTTACATTATGCATATCCATGATGGGTAAGTATTACGGTGGCTTCCAACGACTAAGTTTATTTCACAAAAATGTTTTAAAAAAATTTATGTACTTAATTTTATATTTTTTAAGTGTTAAAATCTAAGTGGAACAGACGTGTTGTAAACAAGATTTTAACACATAAATCTAATTATGTATTTTAGAAATATTTTGTGAAATAAAAGGAATATTTCAAGAAGAATGTTCAGAAAAAAAAAAAAAAAAAGAAGATAAAAATTTTAAATTTTCCGAGGAGAAATTTGAAAAATACGGATGCAATCCAAGCCCATAGGTTTGACACTAGAGAGGGGGGACTTGCGGTCTGACCCATAACAAGCCTTAATGGGGGAAGAAACTCGCAAGCTAATGTTACATCTATGAGGACGTTCTTTTTAAATTTCTCGCTTGCATTTTAATATATTTTAATGATTTTTTTTCCTTCTTACGATCATCTCTTATCGGGCAAGTTTTAACTTTTTTCGATTTTGGTTGTAATTTTTTACTTTCTTCTATCTTTACAAGAAAAAAGTATTGGTTTCTTGAAAATTTTCGACTTCCGGTTTTCAACGGATTTATACATTTTAGAAGGTTCTGAACACGATTTGACTGTTTTTAGAACATATCTGTCTGTAACTGACAAAAATTTTGTGGCCGCTCTATCTCAAAATCTAATGCACGGAATTTAGTAAAACTTTAGATTCAGTTAGACATCGATATAAATTGGTGCTGATTAGTTTTTGGTGTAAATCACTCGACAGGTGGTGCTGCTATGCTACATTTTTCACGATAGCTATATCTCAAGAACTAATGCACAGAATTTCATCAAACTTCAGATTCTGTTAGACCATGACATAAATAGATGCTGATTATGTTTTGGTGTAATTAGCCCAACAAGTGGTGCTGCTGCGCAACTATGTTTATGATTTTCACGATAGCTTATATCTCAAGAACTAATGCACATTTTAAACATGCACATTTCATCAAAAACTTCAAATCCAATTAGACGTTGACATAAGTTGTTGTTGTTTAAGTTTTAGTGTAAATCTCCCAACAGGTGGCGCTGCTATGCTGCATTTTTCAGGATTTGCACGATTTTAGCGATAGTCATATCCATATCTCAAGAACTAATGCACGGAATTTAATAAAACTTTAGATTCAGTTAGACCTTGGTATAAATTGGGGCAGAGAGATTCGTTTTTAGTGTATGTAAGACCTGTATGAGATAGAAGAAAGTTCTAGGTTTGGCACATCCAACTAGTTTTTATTAAGTTTTTCGGAACTGGTTCCGAAAGTGAATCTAGCTTCATTAAAGAAAAACTACAACCAAAACCGAAAAAGTACAAACTAACAACGTTGGAGATTAACCTCAGCTATCCTATGCAAAAAAAAAAAAAAAAAAAAAAAAAAAAACAATAAAAAATATTAAAATGCAAGCGAGAAATTCGAAAAGAATGTTCTCATTGTACGGCCAAATGTAAAATGCCTTAAGATTACTGTATTAAGTTTTAGTTAAGTTCTAAAACTATTAAAATGCTCTGTTTTCATCGGTAACACACCTGTGAAAGTAATTTTTATAGTTCTAGCTTATCAGCAAGCGGGTTAAAAATCCATTATAAAATTCCATCTTTATATGCAAAAACCAAGGTGAGTTAAATATAAAAGAAAAAAGGAGAAAATTGCAGACGTATTTGTTCTAGTTATGTATTTTAATTTCGAAAAAAATTTAGGCTGAATGTAATCAAGTACGTAACCTTATTTTTAATCGGTTATGTATACTTAAAACACCATGTTATCAGATTTAAATAAACAGATTACTAGACAATAGAATGAAAATGGGAAACTTTAAATTTGTAATCTTGTATTTAATTTTAATATTTATTAAATAATCACAAAAAAAGAAAGAAACAAAATATTGAGCCTCTAATCTTACACTCAAATTGTGATACTTGTTTGCTGATAAACCGTATTTGCTATTGTGTGTTAAAAGTTTCACTTTCATTTTAAACAGAGGATGTTATTCATTTGAAACTAGTAGGATGTTCCAGTCCCAAAACATTGTCTTATCTCATATAATACTTCAAAAAGCGTAATTTTTTAAAATATGCATTTTAGAATAAAAAAATGCGGCATAGCAGCGCCACCTGTCGGGCGATTTACACGAAAATCGAATCAGCACCAACTTATGTCAAGGTCTAACAGAACATGAAGTTTGATGAAAATCCGTACAATAATTCTTGAGGTATGAAAATCGCTAAAATCGTGTAAATCCTGATTAATGCAGCATATCAACGCCACCTGTTGGGCGATTTAGACCAATCCCAAAACTTTCTTTTATCTCATACAAGTTTCACATACTACATACACCAAAAACGAATCAGCACTAATTTATGTAAAGGTCTAACTGAATCTAAAATTTTATTAAATTCCGTGCATTAGTTCTTGTGATATGACTATCGCTAAAATCGTGTAAGTCGTGAAAAAGGCAGCATAACAACGCCACTTGTTGGGAGATTTACACCAAAGCCTAATTAACAACAACTTTATGTCAACGTCCAACGAAATCTGAAGTTTGATGAAATTATGTGCATTAGTTCTTGATGGTTGGTCTATAATGAAAAAAGTAGCATAGTAGCACCACTTGTTGGGAGATTTACACCAAAACGTAATCAGCATCTATTTATGTCAAGGTCTAACAGAATCTGAAGTTTGATGAAATTCTAGTTCTTGAGATATTGCTATCGTGAAAAATGTAGCATAGCAGCGTGACCTTTTGGGCGATTTACACCAAAAAACAATCAGCACCAATTTATATCAGAGACTAACTGAATATAAAGTTTTATTGAATTCCATGCGTTAGTTCTTGAGATAGAACGGCCACAAAATTTTGTGACAGACAGACATTTTCTAAAAACAGTCAAATCGTGTTCAGGACCTTCTAAAATGTATAGACCGAGAGGCAGCAGCACAGACAATCACCTCATCGAGTTCACGGCTGAAATTCCAGAATTAGTTAAAACTTGATTTGCATATTAAAACGCAATCGGTCTGCCAAGTCATACCTTGGTGGAAAACACCCGATTTTAGCGGTTGGCTCGTAGGTCTACCATTGTGTGTTCCTGCTCCCAGTCCTCCGTGTTTTCATACCTTTGGGTATCTTCTCTTTTCCTCTGCCCCACCTTCTATAATGGGGCTTCTAAATGGACTGATCCGCTCCATTGTGCGCCACTCCTCAAAAGAGCCGGTAATTGCATTTACCATGTAGAAAGCAAAAATAATAAGGGTTACTATAATTAGTTTTATTGGCATCACGCATGGCACAATTGGCTGAAACCTGGCCCGGATAATACGTAAGTACCAAAATATGTGTAGTGCTGCCATCTGTTTTGTTTCTTGTCAGTAACATTTGATGAGGAAAGATGGTAGGTATTGAATTTTGGCCTCCCCTAGGGTCAATTTCTTCACTTTCTGCGCCACACATTTTATTTATTTATTTACCATTTTTAACAATGTTATATATTTAATAATATTAAATTACTGTTTTGAACATGATTGGCAACGATAAACAAGATTGGTACTTGGCAAACATTTTTGACGATCTATCTCCTGGCCTGGATAATACGCAAGTTATCCATATTTTTATCGTAAATTGAAAATGACATGCTCAACAAGAAACTTTCTGATTCATTTTTAAACGCAAAGACATAAAATTGGCAGGCCTGATTATTGAAGCGATTTGAAATAAGTTTTCCATTTTTTGATAAATAAATTACTTATCGAGTTATAAGAGATTCGTGTCACGTGATACCGCATTTTCCCCCTAGCTGGCGTCGCCGCGGCGAGAATTCGGTTCAAAACGTCGACTTTAACAGTATTTTCTGAAAGATCTTCTGCCTTTACCAAAAAATGGAAAACATGTTTCAATTACAAAGTTTCTGAATAAGAACATCTGCCAATTCCATGCGTTTCCGAACAAAAATAAATTAAAAATATGTCATAAAGTAGAAAGTTTAGATTTGAGAACAGCCTTAAGGTAGAACAGCACAGCGTTTGATATACAGATTCTTTAGCTGTTCCTTAAAATAAAAAAAAAGATAATATTTTAACTATTGGAAAGTTTTATTTCGAAGGCGAGAGGGTATTTTAATCCCCCCCTCCCACCCACACAAATTTTGTCCACATTTCCAAAAATAATGGCTTTAAAATATTACTTTCATTAAACGATAACAGATGGCAACACCATAGAATTTGGAAGACGTTAGATTTTATGTTGAACCTACACTTATTCATAAAGTGATACAGCTCCAAAATCGTAATTTTTGAAGAATCAGAAACATACCTTTAAAGAATAAAGGAAAAAAAACAACCTGACTCTATCAGTGGGCAAAAATCAATGCTTATATACCCACCCCACCACCTTTAATAATTGAAATATTACTTGCAAGAAACAATACAGAGGCAGCACTATACAATTTTCCATCGTACTTTGAAAAAAACAAATTTTTTTTTCTTTTCTTACGATTATTAAAGCGATTCTGAAAAATAAATAAATAAATAAATAAAAAATTTCTCCTGCTCAATAACAATAACGCGGAATTTCCTGACACATTTTTAAACGCAAAAGCTTGCAGGCTTGGATACATAAAATCTTGGTCAAGTTCGTTAATGGGCAAAATCGGACCAAGGGGGGACAAATGGGGGGGGGGGGGTGCTTTTTGTGAAAACAGAAAAAAAACCCCATTACTTCTTAATTATGATACATATCGAATACGTTTAAAGTTATTATTACTTCTAGGAAAAGGGCCGAAAATTTATGTACGACAGATTTTTGATATCTTTAAAAATGGCCTCAAGGGGGGGGGGGGGGAAATAGAGGTTTAAGAAGAAAAAAAATTATAACTTTGTCCATTCACACGATATCAAATCAGCTTAAATTTATTATAAATCCTCTTAATATTATCTACAACTTTTATACTGACAAGTTTTTTATAGGACCAACCTTTAGAGAAAGAAAAAAAAAACCTTAACGGCTCCACCTACAGACACAGGTAGATTTCGAAGTGGGCGGTCCCAACTGCCGCATCATGACAAAAAGGTCATTTCTTCTGCAATTCCTAATAATCAGACGCCCCACGGTCTGCGTCTTCGAAATCTACCTGTGCCTGTAGGCCGAGCCGTCAGGGATTTTTTAAAATCAGAAACATACTTAAAATAGATATAAGGAATAAAGAAACAAAAATTGACACAATCGAGGACCAAAAATTTAATGTTTATCTACTCATCACTTTTGATATGAACAAGCTCTGAAACCCATTTTCTGAAAGAGGCTTCAGCTTTTTTAATTACATAATAATATTTTTTTCTTCTTTTTGTATTTAGGTTTTTATTTTACAAGATTTCAAGTAAATAAATAAATAATTTACTTTTATTTTAGGATCATTTATGAAGAGAACTGATAAAAGTGCCAAATTACGACTCATGAAAGCAGCAGAAAAATAAAAATACGTGCATGCATTCGTCATCCAACTGTTCATTGTACGGATAAAGTTTTCGCTAATTCACGCAGACTTGCATTTGCAGCATTCAATAGAAACTTTGTACACATGTTTTTTTTTTTTTAAATAAAATATTTATATTGTTTTGTTTATTTTTTTTCTCTGACTTAATGTACTTACTGCACCCTAGAGCCAAAACTAGAGGAAAGGCATGTGCCCTAGTCACCAAAACGGAAGATGAAGAGGACACCAAATGAAGATTTGTTTTGTCGTTTGATACAAAATATATATATACATTATGGAACCATTTATCCGGAATCCAGTTAACTAGAAAACAAGTTAACCAGAACGATATTTCCAACTGACTGATTTCAGATTCTTTCCAGAAAAAAGTGCCATGCAGTACCAGTTTGACATGCGCATTGCTTGATAGATTACCACATGCATTGTACAACTTGATCAATATCTAGGATTTAAAATGAAAGTATATTTAATTAGATATTGAGAATTTTGAGTATTATTGTGTCCAAGGCAAAGGTGGGAAATTTTCAGAAAATCTTACCAGTCAAAGACTAGAATTGAAAATTGCAGCATAGAATTGAAAATTGTTATGACAAAATGTACATAACTTCAAAAAGAGTCAATTACTACTGCTACAATGCATTTTCATATTTTTTTTTCTATAAAATTAAGAAATATATACAACAGAGGAAAGTTCAGTATAGGATTGAATATAGTAAATACCATGCTTACATCACAGTAAATTGGAAAGTTACCAAAATATTGTGAAATAGTAAAAAAAAATAAAGTTTTTGGTATATCTTCTATAGTCTGCAATTTTTGAAAGACTTCCTAAAAATCCACTCGCCAGTAGCGAGTAAAAACATGTATTTCCCCACTCCTGGTCCAAGGTATTGCTAGAAATCGCCTTCTTTCAAACTCTGATTAATCTTTAATCTTGATAGGATCAGAGCATTATTCAGAGTAATCTAATAATTTTAAATCAGTAACATTGTTACAGCCAGCCACATATGTTCTACAAATCTCATCAAATGGATGTTGATTTAATGTCCAACCAGTTATCCGGAATACATCTGACCCGAACCATTCTGGATAAATGGTTCTATACTGTATATGAAATTTGGATAAAAACGTCTTGTAGCCAGAAAAACTGAGCTAAGTGCATTAAAATTGACAAATAGCTAAAAAGATTAGTCTACAATACATGACAGCAAATGAATAATAATAAAAAAGCCATTATCTTAGGCTATTTCCATCCTTCCAATCCAAACATACCATCCCTATGTCTACTATCGGGGAAATCACTTCCTGTATAGGAAGAATCGCTAACATTTTTCAAGGTCACAGTCCACTCATGTCACTATCCAAGAAGAATAATTGCTAAGCGATTCACTCACTTTTCTATTAAATGAAAAAAAATTCCATGGAAGATGGTCTATTTTTTTCCCCCTTTATGGCTAAACAGCGTGAAACTTTCTATCCTTTTTATCGTCTGTTTGCCATTCTTAGGTAATTTGCCGACCTTAGGCGACAACTGAAAAATGCAACCCCATTCCTTTTATTAAAATTACTTTTTCATATAGCCTTAGAGCAGTGTTTCCCAACATTTTTTTGGCCATGCCCCCCTAAATTATCTATAAAACTTTGATGCTTCCCCCCACTACCTCTGCCAGTGACAAATAATTTTTATTATATAAAAAGTGATCTCTTATTTCCACTAAAGAAGTCCTAAACAGGGTTCATATGCTTTTATCACAATTTTTTAATAGAATTTTTCTATTTAATATTTAAATAGCAGAAATCATAGACACCTTGTTTAATTGTAGAATTTATAATACTTTTCTGCATTTAAATAAGGCGAAAAATTCTGTTAAAAAACTGTGGTAAAAGCATACAAACCCAGTAAACGGCATTAATTGGATCTAAATAAAGAACAGTTCATTCAGTAAAGAAAAAAACATAAACGAAAAGAAAGTATTTAAGAGGAAATCGTTAATAATAATAATAATATGCAGCGATGTAAAAAAACAAATAAATTTTTTTAATATTTAATAGAAAATTGAGATACATAAATTAAAATTTTTCTATGATGCTTTCATAACTTTAATTACTGACAGTGAAAAAAGTACCTAATAGATTCAAAATAAACTTGAGACGAAGAGAATAAAATTAATGAGATCCTTGTCCTTCATGCTGTCTACAGAGAGATTTTTAAATTAGGCTCTAATTTAGTCAATCTTAATCTCGAGTCCCCTTGTTTAGTTATGTCCAGTCGATTTATTTTCTTCAGCAGTAAATCATTTACTGCACTAAAACCACATTCAACTAGGTATGATAATGGGAATGGTAACCAAATTTTTCTTGCAAATTTTGTTGCATTTCAATATTTAGATCCTGTCTCAGCACAAAGCCATGCCATCACTCCTTTTATACTGAATAAGGTTTTAACAGACTCATCGTTTTGAATTTCAGAGAGTTCTTCTTGGTATTGTATTGAATCACCAGATGGTAAGTCCGCTAACATTGGCTGCATGAACTGTGATAGGAAATCCATTTGCTTTAAATCAGACAATCAAGTTCAGACAATCAATGTTGTTCAAATCAGAGGCCTATATTTTCAAATGATCCACAGTGACAGTTATAGTGGCATTGGTCACCTCCCATTTTTTAACCAGTAAATACATATAACTTTCTCTGAGAAATATGTTTCTGCCATACCTCAGTGAATGTAATAAAGCTAAATATTTTTGATTCTGCATCAACAGGTGTTTTATCTTTTCCTTGAAGTTGTTTATTGAAGGTATTCAGTTTTCCAAGATATCTGCTAAATAACTAACAAAAGCTTTTCCATCACTGGTTTGTAGGTGCTTCGTGTCAGACTTCTCACTTAAAAATTCACCAAGAACATCAAACAAATCCATGAATCTTTTTAAGAAATTTCCCTTTGAGAGCCATCTTCACATTAGTGTGAAGTGAAAGATGAACGTGGTCTGTGTTTTTGTCTTCACAAAACGGCTTGAATAGACGCTCACATTTTGCGTTGTATTTTATGGAGTTGATACATCTTATAACAGATTTCAATATATGATTAAGAATAGGTGAAATGTTTTTAGATACTAAAAACTCTCTCTCTGGATGATGGAATGCACAAGAAGCATTTCTGGATTCTCATCTTTCATTAGTTTTAAACATCCAGTTCTCTTACCCATCATAACTGGAGCACCATCTGCAGTGCAACATGTTATATTTCTCATTGGTATACTATTTATATCTAAGTAATTTTTGAATGTATTAAAAATATCAGAGGCAGTAGTGGTGCTCTCTAATTATTTAAAGAAAAGGAAAATCTTTAGGAAATTCACCTCTATCAATATACCTACAATAACAATACAGCTTCACTGTCTCTTAGAGTTGATTCGTCCATTTGTATTAATAAATTTCTTGATTTCAGCTTTTCAACAAGTTGTGCTTCAATGTCCACACTCATTTTATCTATTCTTCTACTAACAGTATTGTTACTAAGTGGTATGGATTTCACATCTTTGCCTAGAGCTGTTTTGAGGAATATTGATATTGATGGTTTAATCAAATCTTCACCTATAGTGTGGTTTTTTTTCCAGATTTAGTAATGAGTAAATATATCTCATAACTAGCCACAAGAGTACAATTTGCTCAGGGGTCAAATGTAGTGTGCTACAAATAGCGAAACTACAGTAGTCGCTACGTTTTACAGTAGTTTGTAATGTAGTGCACTACATTTTGAACAATGTAGTGTAGCGAATAGCACAGTACAAAAATCAGTAGTTTGTAATGTAGTGCACTACATTTTGAACAACATAGTGTAGCAAGTAGCACAGTACAACAAATCAGTAGTTTGTAGCAGAAACAGATGCTACTTTTAATGCTAGTTCAGGAAAGAGAAAAAATGCGCCATTCTGCAAATCAATTGGCCGAAACTTGCTTCTTTTGTACAAAATTTGTTCTGCTCAACAATTTGCGAATCTCAGCTGCAGTGTATAGAAACACATCGCATGAAGTCATAGATTTTTCCCATTGGCACTTGTTGCTAAAACCAAGTACTAATCCACCAAAGGAATTTATTTTCTTGGTAGCAACACTTGTCTATTTACTCGTTATTTTGTCTTCGTGTTTTAACGCCGGGTTTCTTATTACTCAGAATTGCTTTTGGCAGATCTATTTATTGTTTGCATTTAGAGTTGTTTTTCTGTAATTTTCTAGATTATAATATCTCTTTTAATTTTATTGAAAAATTTTGTAATGTAATAAAGTAACATTTTGGAGACAAACACAAATCATTTTCTTGTATGTTATCTATCTTAATTTTTTAATGCCCCCTGTTATGTCACGTTTATTTAACCCTCTAAGCGTTTAGAACGTAATATTCCGTTCACTAAGCTCCAGGTTTCACTGCAATATATGCAATGTTTAATATAATATAATTCTATAGATTTAATGAATTTTCAAAACATTGAAGAATGATTAATACTTTCAAGGGTTACATTCATATTTGTAATTAAGTTTTATTTATAATGCTGAAAGAATCATATTTTTTTAGCATTTAAAACAAAATGCAGAGAAAACAGCATTACAATTTTACCCTTTTTTAAAACGCTCAGAGGGTTAATTTTATCCCGGCAGACACAATATAACGAGAGGTTGCTTATTATTATTTAATTCATGTCTTCAATTTCTAGTGTAAATTGAACCCTTAGACAAAATCTAAAAGCAGCGAAGTAGTGACTACTTTTGAAAAGTAGCTTGTAGTCGCTACGTTTTAAAACAAGTAGTTGTAATGAACAGAGGAAAGATCTAATTATATGGTATACAGGAGTTTCCGTGCTATTTCAAGCTTCATCATGTAAATGCTATAGTTATAGCTCGGATGAATGAAATTAGCACTGCAGTTCACAGCCTTGTTCAACAAATAAGAGTGAAATATGCCAGCTCAGGATATTGTCGGGATAGCTCAGTAGGGAGAGCGTTGGTATGGCAAACCAAAGTACCCAGGTTCGAGTCTTGATCCCAGCATATTTTCGCTCTGCTGGAAAAATTCTCAACTATGATACTCCGACCATTGAATACAAGTAGTTGTAGTTATAGTTTACTACATTTTTAACAAAGTAGTTGTAGTTGTAGTTTGCTACAATAAAAAAGTAGTTTTCCGACCTCTGAATTTGTTGTAGCAGTTTGTACAGTGAATAAAGACTTAACCGTTGATCTTTTTTCAAACTTTTCCTTTCAAGTTTTAAAATAACTTAAATCTGAGTTTATTTACTCACTATGTTTTGTCTTCATATGCGCTTCAAGATGACCTCATTTCATAGATTCATTGCTTAAGCATTGTTTGCATAAAAGGCAGAAAGGGGATTGTTCATCATGATTAGCCGGCATTAAATTAAAAAAAAAATATTCATCTAAATACTGGTCAACTCTTTTCTTGCTTCCAACTACTCATTTTAAGCATATGATTTATGTCAGGAAAAAAATAATGAATCTGAGAAGAATTTATTTAAAAAAATGCACTTTCTTGGTAGATATAATTATTTATAAGTATTATATTTATGTATCAAACATGGGGCATTTATTGATCTCTTTAAAATGATATGCTGTTACAGATCAATGATTATGTAAACTCTTATTAAAAAAAAAAAAATCCCCAAAAGAAAAATATTCAAATAACGTTTCTAAAGCTGGTATATTATTTAGCATTTAAAAGTTGCCTGCTAATTCTTATAGTATATTATGCTTTCTATTATTTTCATAATTATTTAGATCAATGGCTTAATAAATATTACTAATTACATAGTTTATCCTCTTCATCCAAATGCATATTCTAAAGTGGGTGGAGCTAAGACCTAACTATAACGTTTTTGTAATCTTAGTATAATATATCGATGTATAAAAAATCCGCTGATTTTATAGAAAAATACTTATACCTGACAATTGAAAAACGGTTTATTCTTCGAAAAAAAAAATAATTAACGATCAAATGTTGTACTTGGCTGTTAAACTTTCTGGTGAGAACAAAGCCATGTGTTGCATTTAATGGGGTTCAGAAAAATTAAATCTTTAACAGGGTTCGTACACTTTTACCACAATTTTTTAACAGAATTTTTCGCTTTATTTAAATGCAGAAAAATATTATAAAATCTACAATTAAACGAGTATTTATATTTTTTATAAATCTATTATTTTTATATATCTATATTATTTTTTATATATCTATTTAAATATTAAATAGAAAAATTGTATTAAAAAATTGTGGTAAAAGTGTACAAACCCTGTTTAAGGATCAGCATTTAAAGTATTTAAAACAGATTAGTTATACTGTTATAGTAATTATTATGTTTTTTAAAATATCTCTCTATATTAAAAAAAGTAATCACCACCATCACAGTCAATGAAGATTTTGTGCCTTGATGTCTTTCTGGACTAATATCCAGAAAACTATTGCATACATAAATATGAAAATTGATAGTTTTATAGAGAATTGTTTGATAAACACTCTGAAGCAGACAGTTTTTAAATCGAAGAATTATTTTAAAAGATATTTAATATTAAAATTGGTCAAAATAGTTCTCTTAAAAAAGAACGAAAACTATGCAAAGGAATTTAACTATAATTTAAAAGGATATAGTTGACAAGCTTGCGGTGTGCAGAGTGGAATTATTTTTTTAATTTGAGTAATTTTTTGAGGTTATATTTGAATTTTTTTATTCAAATTTTCATTATTTTGATGGAGATTTATTTCATATTTCAAAAAGTCTATTGTTTGAATTGTTGCCAATTTGTAAAATAGCACACATAATAATATTCTGTTTCAATAAAAAAAATGTATCAAAAACATAAATAAAACTTAAAAAAAAAAATTAATTAAATGATCACGTGTTGAAAGCAGTAATTGTAGAAAATTACATAATAAAAAATGTACTTGCACGGGAATATTAAAAAGAGAATTAATTAAATTATTATACGTTCAAAGCATTACATGGAAAAACTTACGTCATATTTAAAATGCACAAGTAACAATATTTCTAAACAGTTTCCATTTAAAAATATATTTAGATGAGAGATTAATTTATTTTGACAAAATCTTTTACCTATTACTGCAAATTTTAAAACAGCATAAATAATAATATTCCCCTTCAATTAAATTCATGGCATAATGGTAAATAATACAGTCCATAAAATGAAGACCCCCATGAGAATATAATTGAACAAAATCACAACTTTATATTCTACTCTAAAAAATTCTAACTTATCACAAATTTAAATATCACCTTTTCCCAAAATTTCAAAGAAAACAAAATGGCAGTGTAATTTTACACTAAAATGGTTTTGAGCCCATCCAATATTTTTCAAAAGTTCATGGCATTGTAAATAATGTTATTAATATGGCTTAAAATCTCGTAAAAGAACCTAATAAAATGACAGCATAAAGCGCATTTGTAGATACATTAGCATCTAAAAATAACAAAAAATATTCTAAATTAGAAGTGTACAATTAATTAGACAAAAGGAGGGTTTAGGGGGAGCAGTGCCCCTTCCTTAAGTAAAGTATTTTTTATCTTAAATGTTCATAAGAAAGTCAGTTTTATTCAAAGAACTACATTGTGTGAAATCATGTTTAAAGTAACAGTTTTTTTAATTTTAATTTCCTCAACCACCAGAAAATCTGGATTTTTCCAGTATAGGGGTCTTGGCGAGGGAAGGAAATTTGGCAACATATTTTCTGGCAAATTATTCACAATTTCATATACACAAGTAATTTTTTCAATTTATTTAATATATAAAGAAGTCATTTATCTATTTTTATGTACAAACAGATGTAAATTATATATACAAAACAATAATATATGTATATAAACAAGCAATAAATGTTCATTAGATTTGTTTCGTAGCTGACATTTGGCAACAAATCTTACTTTCTGAAGCCCAAATTGGGCCAAGCCTTTAAAATTCAAGGCAACTACAGTGTAAAAGTACCAAACAATTTTATAAGCATATGGATTCAAAATAAAAATATGTTTGCCACAGATGACATTGAGGCTCCTGATCTGCTGATTTACTAGTTTCAATTATACATAAATAAGATTTATAATAATAGAATACAAAATATACCACATATGGCTACATAAATAAGCTGTATAAGATTAGATATTTTTCCACTGGTCATTGTTTCACTTCTATTGACTGTTTCGATTATTTAGCAATAAATCCCACTTTCTTAAGACTAAAATATGTGAAGGTCTTTATAAAAAGCAAGTATTGAAATTAGTTAATAGTAGACAAAAAATAATGAGTATTTAGATTACTTTTAATGTGAATATTTCTTGTTCTATATCTCACACAAAATGTTTCTCACCAGGATGAATATTTATAGTACACTTTTGAGAATTTTTTTTTTGTCACATACAGCTTCTTCAATTCATTTCAAAGAAACTCTGAGAAACCATCATATAACAACTACTTTAGTTTGGATTTGATTTTCCTAAAATGAAGTAAAAGAATCTAAGAACTTTTGAGACTGTGTTTACCTTTTGTTGAATTAGAATGGAGTTGCATCTCTTCATTTTATGACATTAACAATGTTAAACATGTTGGAAATTGTACGTCAAACATGACTAATGAGGTGCGTTCATACTATAGCTAGTTATATAAATATTCAGATCTTGATGATTTTTAATACTGTGAAATGAATTATATCGTCTGCAGATTAATTTCTGTAATAAAATAAGTATCTCGGTCGCTTGACGGTTAAACCTCGGAAGATCCTATAACAAAAAAACACTGATTTAAAAAAAAAAAAAAAAAAAAAAAATTCAAATTTCCCAATAAATATTTTTATTAATATCTTCTAAAGTTTTGATTCGATTTTCATAAAATTGGAAATGTCACGACAAAATTCTGCAAAGATAATATATCTTTGAATTTCAAACCATTCGTTTGGACAGTTTTGCATTGTTATATGTGGACAGACCAGACGATGACAATAGGTGCTATGTATTTATATAATTACGAATGCACCTAAAAAGCTTTCAATAATCTTTTTTTTTTCTTTTTAAATATTGTACTTATAGCTATATAAATATTCAAGAATTAATAGCATCTATAATTTTAGTTCATGGGTCAAATTCAATTAATAAATTTAATCAATAAACTCAAGAACAAGTTGATTTTATGATATTTCTTTTATTTGAATACTTGTTCTTGATAGTTACATGTCTCACAAACAGAAGGTTGTTTAAATCACCATTTTGAAAAAATCTTTTGTTACAGAATTCCCCCAACAAAACACCTCTCTCTAGTACAGCATTTAACTAAAACTATTGAGAAAATCTTTTGTTGCGTGTCTCACACATGATATGAATTAACAGCTGCTTGCTTAAATCACGCTTATGCAAGAATTTTTTTATGCATACCTCACATACAAAAAAGTTTCTCCCTGGTATGAAATAACATATCTATCTATATTATAAAGGACAAACGTGTCCGTGCATAATGCTGATGTCATTTTGCAAATGGCAACACTTGACAATGAAATTTTTGTTTTGCGATTTTTGCTATTGCAATTTTTTTAATTTCTAAACATCGCCCATTTTTAATTTTTACACCGTTATATAGCAAAAAAAATTCTACTTTTTCATGCAATTTGTTTAAAAACCATATCTTTGTTGACTGATTTATTATAGCATATAAATTAAATTCCAAGCAAGTTTTTTTTTTCTATTTCTATTGCTTGCAGATGATTTCAAAATATGAATCCGTTTGCACTTTAAACAATAAAAAGATTTCCGCATTTGTTTCCAGCTGATATTTCATAACGAAATTAAAACTTCATTAAGCAATAAATAAAGCTCAAATTTAACAGACATGTAACTGAAATAACAGCTTAAAACCGTAAAAAAAAAAGCTGTAGATAACGAAATTTTTAGCTATTTCTTCGGCTATTAACTTCTGGCACGAGGCCAATATGAATTTACCGGTTTTAATGCATTTTAAAATTTTATGTGAATATATAATTGACATATTTCATATAAAAATGCTCTTTGTGTTGTTAGGGGGTAATCTAAAAAAAATTATTAAATAAAAATATATCTATTAGAGTTTTCAAAAAAAAAAAAAAAAATGTTTTTCACATATATTCTGTATCCCGGGAAACCCAGGTTGGATGCCCTAGTATATTTAAAGGTAAAAGAGCATTTTGTCAAATTCTAATTCCGCATGAAATTGACCTCAATACGCATGCTCCAACTTCTTTTAAAAGCAGGAAT
Source organism: Maratus michaelseni (assembly GCA_963931845.1). Taxonomy (NCBI): domain Eukaryota; kingdom Metazoa; phylum Arthropoda; class Arachnida; order Araneae; family Salticidae; genus Maratus; species Maratus michaelseni. The sequence goes on along the minus strand of OZ007588.1, from coordinate 42,092,971 downwards.
AGAATACCAGGGTGATTTTCCCCCCTCTACAGTTTCAGAGTGGACTGGGTCTAAACAAAAGGAAAGGGAGGTTCAAACCCACACAATGAAAATCCCATTCATCCTTCTTCCCACTTCTAATGGAGAGAAAATTTTCTCTTTCTTAAAATGGAAGCTGGGTCAATTTTTGTTCTTCACACTTCGGACAAAAAATAAATCAACAATCACAGCTTTTAAAAATACGTTGATGCAGTTTCTGCAAGATTCTAAATGAAATTTTCTTTTTTTTGTCTTTTATTTAAATCAGAGTTGACCGGATCTGAAGACAATGGAGTGTCCAATCCTAAGTTCGTTTAATTCGAGGACCGTTTGGACTAAACCGACCAGCGTAGCGGGCGAAGCTTTGCAAGTGCTTATTTAAATCACTCTTACGCAAGAATGTCTTGTTGTATATTTCACATATAAAAGGTTTCTTAGTACGAATTAAAAGTATGAATTCCAGTATGAATTAAAAGATGCTTGTTTAAATGACACTTTTGAGAATATTTCTTGTTGCATATCACACATATAAATTTCTCACCGGTATGAGTTATTAGGTGTTTGTATAAATAACTCTTACGAGAAAATTTCTTGTTGCATATTTCACACACAAAAGATTTCTCACCAGTATGAATTAACACATGCCTTGTCAAGGCACTTCTGTCAGAAAATTTCTTGTTGCATATCTCACACACAAAAGGTTTCTCACCAGTATGAATTAATAGATGCTTGTATAAATTAGACTGAATAGAGAATTTCTTATTGCATATCTCACAAGTAAAACGCTTCTCACCAGTATGAACTGTCCAGTGTTTGTTTAAATCACTCTTACGAAAGAATTTCTTGTTGCATATCTCACATGCAAAATGTTTGTCACCAGTGTGAATTAACATATGCTCATTTAAATTACTCTTACGAAAGAATTTCTTGTTGCATATCTCACACACATAACGTTTCTCACCTGTGTGACAGTGTAAGTGTTCACTTAATTGAAACTTTTGAGAAAATTCTTTGCTGCATATTTCACAAACAAACGATTTTCCTTGGTGCAAGTCAGAAGTTTCTTTTCCAGAAAGCTGTTGTAAAGAAATATTTTGCTGCATATTTCACACTTGAAAGTCTGCTTTGAGTGATATATTGTGTCTACATTTATGGCTTTATGCATCTGCAATAAACATAATTAAGTTAATATATCACTTTTTACAATTAGTAAAAAACCTATTAAGAGAAAATGAACTTTGCATGAAAATTTAAAATCAATGTAGAAAACTGAATTCAAAAACATTTTCTACCATAGTATTAAAAAGTACAATAGACTCCTGTCTATCTGATACTCGCAGAACCAAGGAGAAAATTATCACATTCCAACTATACAAAGATTAAACTATAATTAAAAATACTATAAATAAAATAAATATCTACTTTCATAACTTATTATACAGAAAACATTATTAAAAAAAAATAAAGTAAATTTAAGGAGAAAATTCTGTAATTACATATCTTTAAAAACAATGATACATTTTATAAGCAATGAGAAGAAAGTAAATTTTAATGTCAAAATGAATTATAATACAGTTGAACTCCAGATATACGTTACCTGAGTTGTACGTTTCACATCAGCGGTCCTGGCTGCTGTCCATTAAAAATTAGCTGGGTTATACGTTTTGAGTTATACATTTCCCTCAGTTATACGTTGCGTTTTTGCTTCTCCAGACAAAATTTTGTCTCATTTATACATTTTGTAACCAGAAACAATGACGACACGTCGGATGAGTCTAATTTGAAAGATCCCACTCAAACTTCGGAGCTGCTCTGAGGGCTTTTGACATAGTAAAGCGGTTCGTCAGTAGTAAAAGCAGTAACGATAAGTCGGCCGCATTGTTCATTATTAACAGAAATGCAAAGTTTGCTGTTCAATGTAGGCTCTGCCGAAAAGAAACAATCGAAGATTAGTGATATTTCAACAAGATTCAGTAAACTACTGAAATGTCTTTTGATAAATGATTTACATGCCAATGCGATTCCAAGGATTTCTTTAAGTACTCTATGTGTATTAAAAATATTTTTAATAAATATTTTATGATAAAATAACTTCATGTGTTACTTTTCTTATTTACCTTTTTTCTAATCTGTTCCATTTCCGAAAATGTATGTCATGGGTGTAGTAATACTTAGGAAATTTCTGTTTTCAATATTAAAGGTAACAAACTCCTTAGAGGAACAACATTTTTACGATATATTTAAAAAACGGTTCCGGTAGACTATTAATTGAGTTGTACGTTTTACTGAGTGATATGTTTTGTTGTCCAGTCCCGAGCAAAATGTATAAATGGAGTTCCACTCTATACAGATGGTTGTAGTCTGAATTCTTCCGGGTTTCTAAAATTTTACAATTTAATATAAATGATTATTGTGACAAAATTCTGTATTTTCAATATGATTCTGCTTAACAGATATCAGATCAGATGCCACAAAGATTTTCCCAGATAAGAAAACCGGTCTTGGCTTGGTCCTGTTGCCAAGGTAGTTGACTCGATAGGTTAGTTGACTCGATATTATGGAAGTCCGGTATTCTCTTTTCGCACTAATTATTCCCTGTTCAGCCCAAGAATTATTGCAGTCTTTTTTATCCTTCCACAGAGACTGATTTTAACTTCAGCACTCTTGGACTTTTCAAATATTATTTTTTCTTTTTCTCTTTTCATTTAGTTTTGTATATATTTAGTTTTATATATACTTTAGAATTTTTGCTTGCATTAAAATTATAATTAACAAGATGACATCAAACTTTAAAAAGGGTAAGGTACTTCATTCCCAAGTATAAGAAATTATTCATAATGTTTCTCAATTCTTCATCACTGAAGCTGCTGCAAAATCTTTGCCCATTGCATAAACATGCAAAAGTACTGTTGTGGCGACCAGCATTTCTAAGTCAACAGTTAAAAAAATAAAACATGAATCTTCAGATGCAAATGTAGAGGACAGTTTTTCTTCTTGTGGAAAGTATCGTGGAAAACTATCTCATTTAAAATGTTAAATTGATGATTTTGATAAATGCACTATAAGGCAAACAGTTCAAGATTTTTACACTAAGCACAAAAAAGTGTCTTTGATTTACAAGCTTCTATTCACGTTGAGAGAAAAAAAAAAATCACATTTCCGTGGGGAAAAAGAAACTTTACAATGAATTCTACATTCAATGAATATCTGTTAAAAAAATTGTGTCAATCGACAAAAAAATTTAGTTGAGAGACCGAATATTATTTTCTGAAGAAATCGGTATTTGAGAGCAATGAAACAACAAATCATTCCATTGTTTTCATCAATGAAACCTGGATAGATAGAAACATAACATTTAAAAAATGTGCGGCAAGATGATTTAATGACAGGAATCCATGTAGATAATTCTAAAAATCATCTAATTATTGTCCATGCAGGTTCTTCTGATGGATCAGGAACAGAATTGATATACAAAGCATCTACTACTACTGGAGATTATCACGGACAAATAAACTCAGTAAACTTTGAAAAATTCATAAAAGAAAAATTATTGCCGAATTTGAAACTTAACTGTGTCATTGTTATGAATAATGCTCCATATGAAAAAAAAAAAAAATCCTGCGCCTATTAAATATGCACAAAAAAAATGAAATGATAAAATGGCTGGAAGAAACACGACATAAGTATGAAAAAAGCTGAATTATTTGATCTAATATCAAATAATATGTCCAAAACAGTCACTTACAAAACTGATTCCTTATTTTAAAAAAAATGAAGACCATGAAATTGTGAGATTGCCTCCTTATCACTGTGACTTAAATGCCATTGAATATCAATGGGTGTCGGTAAAAATGTACATAAAAGAAAGAAATGTGATGGGAGAGCTGTCTTCAAAATCTACAATTTCTGTTAGAATAGCCTCTTTCCAAAGTAGATAAGGATGAGTGGGAAAAGCATTATAAACATATAGAGGATATTGAAAATGACTATTGGGAAAAAGAGGGACTTGTAGAGGAGTTGATGGACGATTGTGAAGTTGTTAACCCTGATTCCGATGAATGGAGTTACAGTAAGAGTAACTGCGATTCAGAGTAAAAAGTTATAATTAATAATCACTTTTTACTCTGAATTGGATTTTTTTTTTTTTAACATGGAAATTTGGTGACTTATAATTTCCATGTTTAAAAAACACTTTTAAACATGCCAGTGCTATGAGTACTACTAGTCCTAAGCCTGGATAAAGTGTAAAGTGAAATTCCGGCTGTTCTCAAATCCAAAAGATCTACTTTCTGACACATTTCTGAATTCATTTTTGTTCAGAAATGCCTGAAATTGGCAGGTGTACATAGTAACTATGTAATCAAAACACATTTTCCATTTTCTGGTAAAGGCAGAAGATCTTTCAGAAAACACTGCCAAAGTAGGCGTTTTAAACCAAAACCCCGACATGTGTCTTCATGTGACATGAATTGTTTATAACTCAATAAGTAATTTATTTATAAAAAATAGAAAACTCATTTCAATTCCAAATTGGCCTGCCAATTTTATGCCTTTGCATTTAAAAATGTTTCGCATTGTTGAGCAGGTCATTTGAGAACCACTTTAAAAGTAAATACAAACCAGAGCTACTAGCATGAGTGGCAGTTTAGCATATATTCATTTAAAGACTTTGTAAATCAGCCCTTCTTCCATCCGTAATTTATCGAAACATTAAGAAAAAACTTAGAGTCGTGCGTGCTATGTTTAAAATTTATATTATATGTTTAGAATAACTTTATGTCAGTTTTTATCTGTCACATAATCATTGTAATTCAAGTGTTTGGTTTTATTTTTCCCAATTATAATGCCATGGGCATAGGTCCCTGCCTTCCTGAAAATCTACAATTTTTTTTTTTTTTTTAAGTTTATGTGAAAAAAAAAAAAATATTTTAAGTTTTTAAAAAAATTATTTTAAGTTTATTTTAAATGGGGGATCAGGGGAGAAGAAGTCACCCCTCCCTTGAGAAAGGAAAGTAATTTTTCAATTCTCTATTATGAAAAATGCTCCTTTCTTAATTGCTACATTTTTGTATTTTTTCTCTATTAATATGTTTAAAGATACTGTGGGGGGTGGTTCTTAGTTAAAACTCATTTCATAATTATATCCTCCATTTTAAAAAATGTGTCTTAGGCTTCGGGCCACAGGCTATTGGGCCTGTTCTAAATTCTTGTCTAAAATTGCCCTGGTTTTCGTTCTGCTGGCGCTTATGGCTGTAAGAGATACTTTAACTTTAATCTTTATATTCCCCTTTTGCTCTGTGTCAGTCATAGAAGTAGGAATTATTAGCAGAAGGAAGATCACATGAACAATTCGATATCAAGTGCAACAGGGATTATGGGAAGGTGGTCAAACAGAATGCTCGCAACCCCACTGATATTTGCGAAAACTTGGCTTTTATCTTGGCATAGACGTTCCTACTAACCGTTGCCTCACACGATGGGTTTCCAGGGTATAATATAAACGTGTGCAACAATTTTGTCCCACTTTATCTTTATTGGAACATATATTTTTTATTTTAATAATCATTAATGCAGTATTTTTTTTTTTTTTTTTTTTTTTTTTTTTTTTTTTGTGGCAATGCTGATTTGAGAAAAACCTTTCATTTCATTTATGAAAACAATGCTGATTTAATTTTTAATTAAATGCAATTTTCATCAAACATGTTTTAACGAAATGTGAGTATAATACGTCAGAAACCTGTTCAAAATTTTTTCATATGGTATCTCATTTATCGTTTTGCATTTTTTATTTGTGTAGAAAAAGGGATGATGACAACAGAAATAATAAATATGATACATTTTCTTAGTATTTCCTAATTTCATAAAATGAAACAATTACTTTAAATCCTTTTAACTAAAAAAAAATATATTTTATCCTACTGTTTAATTATTCAATCCTTTATGAAGAATAATTTTTTTTTTTTTTTTCATCAAAATCATCAGAAGAAAAGGCATTTTAGTTAAATTTAAATAAGGGTTTGGTTTTAAATTTTAAAATCAGGGGAATACAAACAATTCTTAGTTGATATTACGGAGGTGAAGGAGTGGGGGGGGGGGGGGGGGGGCAGGGTAAATGTGTATGTGTTTATTTTATAAGTAGCCAACGACCAATTTACAAATTTGGGGACCCTGGGCACAGATGCTTATGGGGCCCCCTTGTACCTATGCTTACAGCGGCATTGAGTTAAAAAATATATTATTGAAAGCAGTACTTATTAAGAAAACCACTACTGACTTTAATAATTTTGTAATATTTAATGATGTTTTTATAAATTTTCTTCTCAATTTTTTAGCAGTAAAAGTTTTTATAACATCCTCATAATCTTAAGTGTTCTATCTCGCTGACGATTTTTCAATCTTTCGAAATCGGTTCCGAAAGTGAAAGTATCCTAATAAAAAAAAAAACCTGTAAACAAAATCGAAAAAATTAAAAATGGCCTTTGTAGAGATCAATTTTAAATATCCAATGGTAAAATTTATTTTTAAATATTGAAGTGCAAATGAGATATTTTAAAAAATTTCTCCCGTAGGATTAACATTAGCAAGCAGGTGTTTTCGCGTGAGTGATGTAGCCCTTAAAAGTTATTTTTATATGAAAATAATAATAAAAATTTTTTTCCATATTAATTTTGTTTTTTAATAGTTAAAACTTCATCAGATTTTGGCTAATAATTAAAAAATCTTCAGTAGCATTTGTGGGGCACCGGAAAATCGGGAGCCCTGGGACCGTGCCCCGAATGCCCTGCCGTAAATCAGGCACTGTAAGTAGCTGCATTATGTAAGAAAGCGTAATAAAGTTTAAAAATATATCGAATTTAAACTGATTCTTGAACAAAGTTATTTTTTTATGAGTTATTTAAAGAAATTAGACCGGAGTTCTTTATTGTCATAAAAATAAAGATATCAATTGAAATCAATATATAAATTGAAAATATCGAATTAAATATTAGTTATAAAAGCAACCAATTATTGTTTTTTAAGTATTATTTTATTGGTATTTAGGAAAAACATACCCCCCCCCTCCCACCCCATAATAAAAAGAAAATATATGTAACTTTAAATAGATTGCATTATGTTTACACTCCTTAGATAACATATCCTTCGCATAACAAACATAGCAAAAATCAAAACAATCTTATCAAACGTTTAAATAAATAAGAAAATATCAAGGGAAAAAGGTGACAAGACAGCGATAAGTATGCCATACTATCCCCCTGCTTTGAAATAGTTTCGAAAGCAGGCGTAAATTTAAAAAAACCTGTGGCAAACCGGGAAAGGGGAAGATGGGCGAAAACACCCCTTATGTTCCTTCTGCTAATAATTTCTACTTCTATGATGTCAGTATTAATTAATATAACAATAATCTTGATTAAATATTTAATATGAATTTGATTATTTTTTGTAAAAACAATTTTTTTCTAATGATTTAGTAATTGACAAAGTATTTCAAAAGATTGTAGTGGAAATATGACATGTGAAAACCAGTGCAAAGAAAAGCAGAAACAAAAAAATATACGCTTATTTCAAAGCTTTGTAAAATGAGCGGGTTCTTTAATGCGAAATGAAAAGAAAACTGAATGAAATTATCAACAGCAAAATAAATAAATAAATAACATAGTTCAGCACGTATAATGAAAATGAATACTCAAAATATAAATGTGCTGTGTGTTTGTTTAAAAAATAATTCAGAATAAATAAGGATTTTTAATAAAAAATAATAACTTGACTAATATTGCGATTGCAGGAAAAGTCAAATTTATAAGAAATAAATTCAATGCAATAGATTGTATTTCTAATAATTTGAAACATTTTCCTTCATTAATAAATCTCTAAATGAACCTGGAAATGACATCCCACACCCCTAACCCCTTCCTCGTCTAAATGAGCTCTGATCAGGGTGGTCACAAATATCTTATGTTAAAATTCCCTGATATTTCCAGGTTAGCATTAAAATGATGAAATTTTCATACATAATTTCTTTTACAACATTGCTCTAATGCATACAGTCATTACTTCGTAAAAGTTACTATTTAAAAAAAAAAAAAAAAATCACATTACAAGTTCTTGCATAGTTAATCAAAAAAAGACATTACTGCTTGTTAGATCTTGTGGTACTGTACAAGGTAAGAATACTGTCGTATCAAAACAACATCTAGTGGGGAGCCGAATAAAAAATTAGTGTGCATCACGATAATGACAATTGAGACGAACTTCAAACAAGAATAATTGGTACTTGTCTATTATCTCGTCGACCACTTTTCATAGAAAAAAAAAAAAAAGAGTTTACACATGTTTATTATGTCATCAAGAGATTTTTAATTCAATGTTTTCTCTGTATTTTTAATGATGTTTTACTAATTTTTCAGTTCTTTCGTTAATTAAAATAACAATTATGTCATTAAATGATGATGTCATGATAATAAAACAGAAAAACACTGCAAAAATATTAAGATGCGTAGAATCTATCAATTTTAACTCACATCACACACACAAGCCGATCCACAAGCCGAAATGATAATTAAGAAAAATTAATTAAGAGCAGTTGGATTTAACTCCAAAATAATGAAAGGGTAAAATAATGTTTGATTTTAAATACAATGCTAGCATGTGATGTACATTTTCCATTTTTGTTTATTTTGAGGATAGGTCAGTTTAGTGTTTCTAAGGAACAATATTAGTTAACTTCTATTTCGATGTTTTCTCTTGCATTTTGAGAAAAAATGATACAGATCGGTGATTAGCCATCTAATGAAAATGGGGCAATAACCTATTTTAAAAAAAATGGAATTTTGCCATGAAAAAAGTGTGTGTTGATGGGCATGATATGAGACTATCTACAAACTGATAAACAGTGATGGTCTAATATGAAAAACTGCGATAAAAGAATATCCATTAGAAAAGGAAGCTGGTTAGATGGCTGAAATGCATTAAGGTTCATTTATACCTGGTCTGATGAATCAACATCAATAAAATTGAGAAAAAAAGCAACATGATTTAAGTCAATGTATAGTTATTGATTGGAATAATCATCTCAGAGAAGTTTGTATATCTAACCTTCTAACAAGAAAATCTGGAAAAATTGGAGAGTCAAAAACAATTGTAGATATTGATAAAAGTTTCTTGTAAAAGCAAAAAAAAAAAAAAAAAAAAATCAAGCCGGTCAAATTCTTCCTCAGCAATGGTTGTTTGGAGGATTATTCTGAGAAACTGATGAAAATGTTTTATAGTAAAAGTTTCCAACAGAACTGATGTGAGAAATAAAAGAATATATAGAAGATGGCTCTATCATTTTTTCAGATTCATGACAGGCTTATAAAACTGACTAAATTAAATGCTGCAGGATTCGCAAAATCATTATAATTTTGTAGATCTATAACACCTTTAGGGATTAGCTAAATGGTGAAGTAAGAAACACTGCTGAACAGCACGTCAACACTTAGATTCATGTTTAATTGTGTTTATATAGCATCTAATGCATAGAAAGGATGATTATTTTGTCACTATTTTGAATGACATTAGAGATTTTTGGCCTTAGGAATATTTACTGCGAATTTTGACTTTTTTTGCTTTTTATAATTTTAAGGTTAAATGTAATATTTATGAAATGATCATTAAAATTTTTTCTAATACAAATGAAATGTGCATTAAAAGATAGTTTCTTATTGCTTATATTAACTTTTTTGTATGTATCGTTAAATATGTAAAATAAAACATTTATGTTTCATCCATAAATGCAATACCTAAAAAAACAGAAATCATATTTTTGTTTAATTTAATAATTCTACATTTAAATTCTAAAACTAGTAAATCTTCTGATTAAAGGCCTCAACGTCAATTTTTCAAAACAGTTCATCTCGTTTCGCATAATATATGGCATCTTGAAATCCGCAGTTAATAATGTTAGATTATTTGTAAATTTCTAAGCATATAAGTTTAGAAAATCTAATTTTTAAGAATGTCAAATTAGCCTATATATATATATATATGAGAGAGAGATTAAAAAGACATACATATTACTTCAAAATTGTAAAAATGGTAAAGAAAAATCTTACATATATAATCTTATTTATATATTCTTAATATTTTTTGAGCATATGCACAAAATTCCATAAAATAATATAGAAAATCGTGAAAGGCCAAGGAAATTATTGAAAAAATTTCAAACAAATTTGATTAACTTTTAACATTTATACTGTAACGCCAAATATTCTAAACATTCTTTTGCCCAAAGCCAAAATAGTCTGAACGAATGAAATTTTATATCCTGGTATGTCAATATATTCATGATATGTCTGGTATATCGACATACCAGACATAAAATTTCCTTTGTTCAGGCCATTTTGGGCAAAAGAATGTTTAGAATAATTGGCGTTACATTATGAATGCTAAATTTTTGCTATGCAATGTCTTAAATTAATCAAATCTGTTTGAAATTTCTAAAGCACCCTATTCTTCAGTGATGTTTTAAACTCTAATTTCCTTAATATTCTTATGTATAAAAGTTTGGAATGGCAACATTCTTAAATTTGTTTATTTAACATTATATTTTGGCACTCATTTTTTATTTATTTTTTATTTTACAGAAAGTGGTCAAGAAGGTAATAAACACGAACCAGATAATTAATTGAAATATAGTCCCATAATCATTGCATTTGTTCTAAAGCTTTTCAAATCTTAAAAAATAAGGGTTTCAATTAATAAATTAGTTTAATAAAAAAGTTTTACTTTTTTAATTGCTATTACAGGACACATACAGAATCATTTTCGTAGTGGCACCTTTTGTCTAAAGTAATTTAAAAAAAAAAAAAAATTAGGAAAGTTGTTACATGCGTAATTTTTCTGAGTCACATGTAACAACGACTTTACTACTATTTTTTTAATTGTTATTACTCTAGACTAAAAGTGTCACTACAAAAATGAAATCATACGAAATGATATTGTTATGGCTTGCCTTGACCTTGATTCAAGTGCACCTCCTTGACAAATTATATCATGCTTTTAGTTTTGCCATTTGGCAACAGTCAGTTTCATTCTCGTTGTTGTGATCGCACATAGAATTTTTCAGGGAATAATCTGCATTATTTAGCTAATTCATTAACTAATATTCATTACTATTAGTAATAATTCATAAATTACTACTGTAAAATTGCAAAAATAGGCCTACCTTTTGGCAACATGAAATATTGGCAAAAGTGGGGAGCAGAATTTTCTTGAAAATTTCTTCAATACTAACTCTTAACATTAACGTCTCTTTAATAGAAATTATTTCTTATATAAGATATATTCTGTAAATATTTAAAATAAAACTATTAAAATTCTGTTATTTTACATATAAAAAGGGCAATAATAGCAAATTAGGTTGTGTAATACATTTTTACATTTTACAGACACTCATTATATATAAATTAAGTTTTAATTTAAATCGTTAGCCTGTTTTTCTCAGAAGTCTGCATTTTTAAGTCTTTGATTTGTGATATTTTTATTTGAATATATTATCAAATGATGTGTACGCCCTTCATATATCACTAAAATATTTTTTTCCCCAAGGTGTTATAAGGTGATATTTAAGGATTTTGGGAGCTTTGCTTAAATGTTATCACAAGCTTGTTTCAAAAGATGAATGGTACTTAAAACGTTCAATACTTAATCAATACTTAAATCAATACTTAAATTCATAACCAATCTTATCAGCAAAGTAAATCATTCAAGCATTTGTTCTTATCATTTTGGTGACTTTAGTCAAAAACATGTAAGAAAACATAACACATATAATTTTAACACATAACAAATTTTATAATATGAATCAAATTTTAAAATATTGCCCAATTTACATTGTGAAAATACAAACGTAATGCAGTATTTCATTAGGAATCAGATTTCTGGTTAACAGATACTCACCCACTGAAAATTTTCATCAAAGGCAGAAAGAAATCAACTGTAAATTCAGGAGAAAAAACTTTGTAACTGACATGTGATTAATTCTATTTCTGTTCTTCTGTAAGCAACAACATACACAAAAACAATTATTATTAACATTAGCATTTATATTATAGCATATGATAAGGAATATCACAAAAAAGAGTGTACTTTATATTCATACAACTAATAAAAAAAGACACACTTTTTAAAAATTAGAGGACTCTGATATCTTGTAGAAATAAAACACTTACTCGCCTGTATAGAAAACTACAGGGCTGAAAAATTATATAAAACTATACGCCACTGGCAAGTGGATTTTTTTTTTTTTTTTTTATGAGAAGAGTTAATTTTTATGCACCCTTTTTAAAACTTTTGACTACAGAAAACATGTTAAAAATCTTCAAATATTTTTATTTGTCAGCTGCATTTTGTATTTCTCCCAATTGCTGCTATATAAACATGGCACCAAGTTCTACCTAAATGAACTTTCTTTTCTACTTTTAAGTACATTTCTTAATTTTATAGAAAAAAATTATATAAATGTTACTATGAAAATGCATTATAGTAATGAATGTTTACTTTTAGCTAAATTTTGTATAAAAATTTTCAACTGTATGTTGCTTCTTGCAGGCCAGAGAAACAAATTTTTGGCTTGTAGGACTGTCGAAAATTCTTCATCTCTGGAAAAGTAACTATTATTTATCTCAACTGGTACTTTAATAATTAGCACCAACTAAGATTGATAGTGCCTTATGAATAGCATTTTTTTTCTATAATATTCTTTTCACTGTATAAGATTTAAATAACAATATAGTATGCACTCTCAAACCTGTATAGTTTAGAACCAGAGATTTTAGAGGTTGATTATACCTAAAAAAAAAGTGTGGGGGGGCTAATCAATAATTGATATTTTTCACAGTAAACATTTTTTTCAAAATGAATAATGTTTAAATGCATATAAAGAATTTTTTTCAGAAATTCAACATCCCTTCAAGAATACATTTAAAAAAACATATCTTTCAATTCATGCGAACCCTATATTTACAAAAATTTTTGCTATGCTATATTAGATCTGGTCCCCAAGCATATATTAAGTGGAAGCACCTGATATAAACCAACTTCATGGTGCTCTCATTCCAAAATTAGCTTTAAATTAGAATAGAATGGATTGTAAATACTGTTAAATAATTGTAATTTTTAAATAATGTGGCTGATAAATGATTAAGGATGTTTAGCTTTTAGTTATCAATAAATAGTCTACTTATTAGAGATCTGCATAGGCCAAAATTTCCAGTTACAGGTCAGTCTGAACCATACAATTTTTTTTTGACCCAGCCCAGCATAGAAGTTAAACATTTGGTCTAGCCCAACCAAGTATAAAAGCAAAAGGTTCGACCCGAACCCGGCCCAACCCATATAAAATATTTTTATGGCCTCGTCTGACATAAAAGCAAACAGTTCAGTCCGAGCCCGACCCGGTATAAAAGATAAAAAGCCAGACTGAATTTCTAAAAAACATTATTTATGAAGCAACATTATCCTAAAATTTAAATTATTCAAAAAGCACACTTACTTATGTATACATTTCATTTCAAATTATGTTCGAAATGCATGGAATGCAAAATATCAACAACATTAATGACCATTTAGACAATTACGTACATAAACGCTGATTAAAAAAAATTGACTTAGACAGTTACATTCAAATGAAGATTCAGTAAGAGAAGAAAAATCAGGAGAAAAGAAGGTACAATGTCTGTTACGTATATAAAAATTTTATTCTTTTTGCATGGATCAAGACATTTTTCCTGTTTAAGGTAGGTTTCCATCATAGACAGGTTCTATTTCACTTGTTTTACTGTACTTTAATTTTTTTGCTTAGAAAGGTGTGCACTATTCTTTAAAAAAGAATGTTAACTGTGGAATAATGTCCGCTTAAAAATCTCTACATTTTTTGTAAAAATTGTTGTGCTAGACCCCATTTTACTGATTATTACACGGGTCTGAAAATTTCGCCCCTTGCAGACCTCTAGGAAGAAGGGCCCAGCTTGGCCCAGAAAACAGAAGTCTGGATCCACTCAGTCTGAGTCGGCAAAAAAAATTATGCCCAGGACTGGCTGGCCTGGAAAGAGTGAAGACCAGGACCAGCTCAACCTGAGTCTCGTAAATAAAAATTGGCTCGGGCCCATGCAGACCTCAACTACCTATAATCATACCTATAACTTCTGATGTAAACTGTTTGATTAAAAAAAAGGCAGTTAATGAAAAATGTATCAGCAGACAATTTGAAACATTGCAGTGTAAAAGGCTCAAATGGATTTATTGCTTATTATACTAACATTAGAAAAAAAAAAAATATTGAATTATAATTAATGCTATTAGATAACATTAAGCACTTTTATACACCTTTTTTTCTTTCTATCAAAACACTATATCAGCTTTTTACTATGTTGGTAAAATACAGTTTAAATCAACAAAGGCTGGTATTCTATAATTGGCATCCATGTTAAATTGACATAAATCAGAGTTTACATTTGCTGACATTTTATATGTAAATCACAGAAAATTGTAAAACATGACCTACACACTTTACAATAACAAGTTAACAATTGACTCACAGATTTTTTATCCAGAGATGAAACTCATAAAATAACGAAAAAGAGGAAAGTATGCATGAAGTAAAATTTGTGACATTTTTCACAACATTTACACAAGAATTCTGTAAACTGTATTACATTGAAATAAAATATATTCAGATAAAAATTAAAAAATAAATTAATTAATAAAAAAGCAGATATAATTTTAAAAATATTGATATATCTCTCTATATTAAAAAAAAGTAACCACCGCAGCAGCAGCCGCAGTCAATAAAGATTTTGTGCCTTGAAGTCTTTCTGGACTAATAGCCAGAAAACTATTGCAAATAAAAATTTAAAAATTGGTGGTTTTATAAAGAAATGTTCGATAAACACGCTGAGAAGACAGTTTTTAAATCGAAGAATTATTTTAAGAGATATTTAATATTAAAGTTGGTCAAAATAATTTTCTTATAAAAGTTTTATAGAAACGAAAACTGTGCACAGGAATTTAACCATAATTTGTAAGGATATAGTTGACAAAGTTGCGGTGTGCAGACTGCAATTATTTTTTCAATTTGACTCATTTTTTGAGGTTATATTTCAATTTTTTATTCAAAATTTTCATTATTTTGAAGAAGATTTACTTCATATTTTATAAAATCCATTATTTGAATTGTTGCCAATTTGTAAAATAGCGCACAAAATAATATTCCCTTTCAATTAAGAAATGTGTTTACACGTGACTATTAAAAACAGAAATAAAACTTTAAAATAATAACTAAATGATCACGTGTTAAAAGCATTAAATGTAGAAAATTACGTAAGAAAAATATACTTGCGCGTGAATATTAAAAAGAGAAATACAAGTAACTAGGGAAATTTACGTCACATTTAAAATGATCAAATAACAATATTTCCAAACAATTTCAATTAATAATTGTATTTTCATGAGAGATCAATTTATTTCGACAAATCTTTTACCTATTATTGCAAATTTTAAAACAGCGTAAATAATAATATTTCCTTTCCAATGTCAAAATTCTTCTATTTGTTTATTTGGTGTTATAGTTTAGCGATAGTTTTCATTATTTTTATGAAGATTTATTTTAAATTTCATAAAATCCATTATTTGAATTGTTGCCAATTTGTAAAACAGCGCACATAATAATATTCCCTTTCAATTAAGAAATGTATTCACACATGACTATTAAAAACAGAAATAAAGCTTTAAAATAATAATTAGATGATCCCGTGTTAAGACCAGTAAATGTAGAAAATTATGTAATAAAAAATATACTTGTGCGTGAATATTAAAAAGATAAATAATTAAATTATTACACGTTTTCAAAGCATTAAGTAGGGAAACTTACGTCATATATTTAAAATGCTCAAATAACAATATTTCGAAACAAGTTTCAATTAAAAAATGTATTTACACGATAAATTAATTTATTTCGACAAATCTTTTACCTATATTTTTCATTATGTTTTACTGATTTATTAATTATTTCATTAATTAAAATAACAATTGCATCCTTAAACGGCAGTGCCATGATGCGATGAACAGTTACATACAATAGGTCAGTTTCAACTGATATCACAAATATTTATGGCACAGATGTCATATACGCTCCACGTTAGCGCGATTTTTTCACCCCCCAATTTGGCGAAAACTTTTTGAATATTAGTTACGATTAGCATGCAGTTTTTTATTTCCATATCAAAAAAGAATAATGTAATCTATATTATATATTAGGCTATCGTACGTGGCACAGAAATCGCGATTATTTATCATTTGCCGATGGCAACGAGAGGTTTGTTTTCACTAATTTGCGAATATTAAGAAAAGTATTTGAGGTATCGATTTAAAAGTAACCACACATATGTAGAAAAATTTTTTGCATCCAAAAATACAATTTTTGTAAAAATTGGCCGGCAATTTTTCTTATTTATTTTAAAAAACTAGCTACTTTCTAAAAAGGAAAGAAAATAAAGTGCGAAATCAAACCAAGAAACGCGCCATTTTGTTATTAAATAAAACATTGACTCCATTGTTGTACCTTATGCAGTTTATCTCATTGTTGTCCGCATCGTTATGACGTCAATGTTACGAATGCACGTATTTGTTATTTATAATATAGATTGAGTAATAACAAATAAATAATAATAATAAATGAATAAAATAATCTTATTGGGTGGAGATTTCCGTCAAGTCAGTCCTACCTGTCATTTTTAGAGGTTCAAGATCACTAACAGTTTCAAGTTGCATAAAGAAGAGAATATTTTACATTATGTAACTCACAACAAATATGCATGCCTTTCAAACATAGAGAGTGTTAACAAGTTCACTGTTACAGGTTGGCGAATATCAAAGTGGGAAAACTATTGAGTTTCCCATAATTTGCTATCCAGATATACAAGATTCAGTGCAGCAACTTTTCAGTAACATTGATTTGTCAACGGTGACACCCTAAAAGCTTAAAGGACGAGCCATACTAACAGTGACAAACAATTTGTCAATTAAAGTTAATAATAATATCTCCGAGCTCTGAAATTTACAATTGTGTATATAAAGACATTTTCGATGCAGAAACTTTAAAAAAAAGATAAAAACATTTTCCTAATTGTGAATGGTGTAGATATTTTCAATATAATATGTATACACTTTTTTAATTTTAAAGAGTATCCAGCAACTATTGTGTGCATGAAAAGGTTTTTTATATGCACGATGCTGGAAAAATACCTCTGTTTTCATATTTCTAAATGGTGTCCATATATTATGATGTGTATATATTTTTTTTTTTCAAAGTTCCCAGTCCTAAGTGGAGAAGTTTTTATGGATGATATTTAATGCTGAAATTCGTGTATTCTAATATGCATATAGTAGTTAAAAGAGTAGGCACTAGAGTGCAGATACTCTGCGCAGGGTCGGCTAGTAAATGAAATAGCTTCTATTATTTTAAAAAAGGAAATAAAAATAAATAAATGATAGTTTGATATAAATAAATATTGATATACATAATAAAAAATATTTATAGAATTAAAATAAAAAATAAAAGTAAATAAACACCAATTTTGTTTTCGCCAAATTGGTGGGGGAAAAAATCACGCCAACGTGGTGCATATATGACATCTGTGCCACATTTATTCACTATCCGAGAGGGATAATTAAGAAAAATAATGTAAATAAATATCCAAGATTATTTTTTTTCTGTTTTCATTAATATATTGTAAATTTTATTGTTTAAATTTACTGATAGTTGACACTTTGCTGAGTGGGGTTTTTCCCGAATTTCTTGTATTTTATTTATTTTTATTTTATTTTATTTATTTATTTACCAAGTTTCTATATTATCGTTTTAAAATTATACGATGCAGCGACATTGTTTACTTAACCATTTTACACAAGTTAATTTTTAAATGTTTAATAGATCTTATTTAATCAATCTGGAAAACAGTTGTTAGATGTTTCCACAGCAGTTGATTTGACCTTAAAATCCTTCAGTCAAAGGAAAATGAATGGAAACCTGGTTACATCAGATCGCCACTGGTCGTTTAATTATAATACAATCTTCCGTAATCGTTTTAGAATTGATCAAATCAGAGTGTTTTTAAATCATGCGGTGTCAGAACGGGGGTTGGCGAGCGTAGCTCGTAGGGGGCAGAGCCCCCTAGTTATATAAAATATATTAATCTACCAAGTTTTGACAAACCTGTTATATTAAAATTAGAGTCTTATAATATTTTCAGCAATAAAAATATTGCATGCAATTCATGTTTACTCACACACACACACATAAAAATTAAGCATTTGAAAATTTTTATTTAATAATGAGTTATTATGTAATTAATATTATAAATATATGACTAAATCGAATATTTGTTTTATAGAACTGAGGTTCATTCAAAATAGAATTTAAAATATTTAATTAGTAAAAAGTTAAATTATACAACATTTTTCTGGAAACTTAATTGAAAAGTTATAAACAAAAATCAGTTTTAGTTCTAAAATTCAATATTTTTATTTTTATTTTTAATTTATGTATATAAAATAACTTTAAAAGTTGAATATTATTTATTTATTTAGTTTTTGTATTTGCTTGTAGGAACATAATCTCTTTGATATGGTTCAAACTTTTTTTCTTAATTTTAATCCCCAGGTTAGCTATAAGTGTTAGCGATAGCAGTTAGCGATAGCAGTTAGCAATAGCAGTGGTGTACTACAGCCCAGTGGCAGAAACACCGCGACACGGCGACATAGTCGCGGACAAAGAAAATCTCTTGCAGACAGTTTCTGTCTGCACTAATGAAATTAATTTAAAACATTGTCTGCAACTTTCGGGGCGCGGGATCGCGGCAAAAACACACGAATTTCGACAAAAGATCGCGGTAAAAACACGCGAATTTCGGCAAAAGATCGCGGTAAAAACACGCGAATTTCGGCAAAAGATCGCGGTAAAAAAACGTGAATTTCGGCAAAGGATCGCGGAAAAAACACGTGAATTTTGGCAAAGGATCGCGGTAAAAACACGCGAATTTCGGCAAAAGATCGTGGTAAAAACATGCGAATTTCGGCAAAAGATCGCGGTAAAAAAACGTGAATTTCGGCAAAGGATCGCGGTAAAAACATGTGAATTTTGGCAAAGGATCGTTGTAAAAACATGCGAATTTCGGTAGAAGATTGTGGTAAAAACACGCGAATTTCGGCAAAAGATCGAAGTAAAAACACGCGAATTTCGGCAAAAGACCGCGGTAAAAACACGCGAATTTCGGCAAAAGATCGCGATAAAAACACGCGAATTTCGGCAAAAGATCGCGATAAAAACACGCGAATTTCGGCAAAAGATCGCGATAAAAACACGCGAAATTCGGCAAAAGATCGCGGTAAAAACACGCGAATTTCGGCAAAAGATCGCGGTTAAGGGAAAAAAAAAACGTTATTTTCATCAAACGATTGTGGAAAAAAATAATCGTGAGCATAGACAAAATTTACTGCATAAAAAGACTGCTAAAATATTGAAACCCAGTTCCTTTTACTAATGTCTAAAGATAGTCACAAAACTAGAAATGCTAAAAATTGCCAAAAAATTCAAAAATAGATGTAGGAATTTCGGATTCCTTTTACTAATGTAGCAAATTCGCTTGCAATAAATAAATAAATAAATAAATAAATAAATAAAAGTACATAAAAAAATAAGAAAACTAGTCCAAAAGTGGGCTTTGAAGTGCATTACTTCAGACAAAACAACACTTCAGACTCTTCCTGCCAAATCTTGCAGCTCTGCGCTTAGCGGTCTCTTCAGAAAACATCTGTGGAATACATAATTTTTTTAATCTGAAACAATATACAGAACCAACTTTTAAAAAATTGGGTTAACCCGAACCCAACCTGCAGGAATATAAACTCAGCTCGAACTGAAAATAGAATTAACCCAATCTGCAGCTGATGCAGGACTTCAATTAAGACATTTTTCTTCAGAAGGAATTTCTGTAGCTGCGTCAGGAGAGGGAAATTTCTCTCATCCTGCATCCTCCTACACCCTGGATCCTTTCAGAAAATATTCTTTTTTTCAGAATCACCCTTGGTCTCGGGATAAGCGTATCTTTCCTATTTTAGAAATCCTACAGAAAGTGAGATGATGAAACAACATGTAACATCAAAAGTTATAAGCAGATTTGATGAGATCGCATCATGCTTACCATGTTTTAAATAAAATGATTAAAAATCCCTAGTTTAGTGTATTATTCATTCATTAAAATTACACGCAAAATTTGCAGACAGATTATGAAATTTTAAAAGCTTGTCGCAGACAGCTATAGAACTTTCTGCCACTGGGTACTACAGTACACCGCTGACTCCAATTTTAATGAGTGTGACCCATAATTATTCTCATTCTGTTTTGTGTGGTCCTGAATTTTTTTCTGTGTTGCTGCCACTTACTCCAATTGTGACACACATTGACATTTTTTTTATTTTCATAAAAAATCACAGATTAATAAAAACAAGACAAAAAATCTTTATGATAAATTTTCCAACATATTTAGAATACTGTAACAAAACTTCTCCATTGAACAAGGTGAAAGATGATATTCTAAGTAAACAATTTTAAAAACGCATAACACATCTGAAGACCCAATTACTATCTATAGTGGGAAAAGTATGAAAATTCTTCTGTGCAACCTTGTATATGATTTATACATTTGTATATATACTACATATTATGCTAACATTTTATTCAGTTAGGAAACAGATAACACAGTTAAAAATTCCCCTTCAGCAATTTTTGGCAACAGGCATAAATGTACTTGAATTCTTTTGTGTCTCCCTGTATATGACCAACAAAATATATATAAACCAAGTAATATGTGAAAAATTATGTACATTAAAAAAAAAAAAAAACATACCACAATTGAAGACAATGTGAAAAATTATGTACATTAAAAAAAAAAAAAATGTACCACAATTGAAGACACACTTCAAGCAATTTTTGAACATAGACATTAGAGAATTTTTTTTTTCTATCTTTCAGAAATCAGAGCCTCGCAATTTGAAATCCAAGAGGGAAAAATTGTATGTCATCAGAGCTTGAGCACGATACCGAAAGTACGCAACAGAAAAATGTTAATAACATTTTAAAACTGTTTCAAAATTAATTTTCTCATTTTAAAATCTTTTCTTACCTAGAAATAAGTATTAATCCCAAATACTTCCCTTATGCCAACGTTTTGAGACTTTTATGTCCATGAAAATCTGCTTGAAATAGCAAATTTGTTATTTATACCCAACCACTTGCAAAAATCTGCAAAAGTCACAATTCTTATTCTTTTAAACTATCACTAGCTGACCCCTGCCCGGGCCTGTGATAATAAATTAGAAAAAAACATCAAGTTTTTATTATTTTATATCTTTAACCCAATTTTGTATGAAATTATATTTTAAGATGAAAAATTCTAAAAAAAATATGGATATTTAGTGATAAAAGCACTCATTTTCTTGTTTTTTTATGTAGGGTCGTTTCATAGTTTAAAAATAAAAAGTTCTTTTTGCTCGAACTCTTTAAAATCGTTATTGGTGAGAAATAAAATGGTCTTACAGTACGTGTAAGAATTTTGTGAAAAAATATTGTTATCTAATTGTAAAATAAATGTTTTCTTCTCACATTTTTATTTGTTTGTTTTCGCATTGGCTTCTTTAACATAGCAATAAAAAAATAGTTCTCATCTTCTGAACTCTCTGACATTTCAGTCGGTTATAAATATAACTGTCTCCAAGCTCTCTTTAAAATTTTGCGAAAAAATATGCATATGACAATAAGGCCGTAGGCAGAGAAAAACGGGGGGGGGGGGGGGGTACGGGGCCGAACCCTCCCCCGCCAAAATAAGTTGAAAAGTGACAATGGATTGTTCTAAGTGATAATGTATACTTTCATTTAAAAGAAAGTCATTGTAGCTTATAATCTATAAAGTTGTCTCCTTCTCCCCTAAATTCTGGCCACGATTCTTGCCTGACAATAAGTTCATTTTGCTTGGGACAATCTCACACAATTTTTTTTTCATGTTTTGTTTTCTATTTTAGGATCAATTC
Organism: Maratus michaelseni; assembly: GCA_963931845.1. Lineage (NCBI taxonomy): Eukaryota > Metazoa > Arthropoda > Arachnida > Araneae > Salticidae > Maratus > Maratus michaelseni. Next base: position 42,070,831 of record OZ007588.1, on the reverse strand, counting down.
CCTATTAGCCTATTACTGCCAAGGTATGTGGGGCATTTTCCCAGAACCCACATATTTTAAGAGGCCCAAAAATTTAAGGTGTTTTAAATCAATTTTATTGTAAACAATCTTAATAGAATAAGAAATTAAATTTTCTAGATTCATTACCCAACTTATGTAAGCTAAAATTGTCAGTGATATCATAAGTATATTTATTATTTTTCTTCTCATTTGAAGAGTTAAGTTTCTCACAGTGCGCCCAATTTATTTCAGCTTCTTCATATGTGTTTTAAACTTGTTTAAAAATGTTTTAATTTTATGACTATCTTATTTATAAAATATCATTTTCTTTGGGTTGCGTATGTTTTTAAAGTTTGTGCACCTTTATAGTTCATTTATTTAGCATGATATTTGAGTCTGTCAAGTTAATTTTTACGAAGAAATTTCAATAATAATAATAATCCAACTTCAGTTCACATTTATTCTCAGCCTTTCATTTAAATGGGTGCATTACATAGTTATATTCATACACTTCTCATACACAGTATTTGTAAAAATGTGATAATCTACGATTAGGGCGAAAAATATTTTCTGTTGCTATGGCCCAAAATTCTGATGGTCATGGTCTGTTCAGGATAAACAAACTTTCTTTGCAAAATCTCTTTTTTTTAATACCAACAAAAATTTAATTTAAAATCTTAGGGATAGCAAGCATTCCTTCTTGATCTCCCCCTTCCCTTCGTATACATGCTCCTGGGATTTTGATCAAACGTATGGCTATTAGATATTATTAAACGTATGGCTATTATGGTATATGTTAAAAAAAAACTCATCAAATTTGTGAAGGAAGGGCAAGTTAAGAATTAATTGGAAACTCAACATCAGATTTCCCTTTTTTTTAAAAAGAGTTAAAGTTATTGAATTATGGCTAACAATATTACTGGACTTTTTCTTTAATGCTTCTTTTGTTAAATATTCCGAATGGTAAAAATGCGATACTAAAGTGCGTCGTGTCAAAATAAGAGCGATTAGAAAAGAACACTATTCGTAATATTGTACTTTCATAGAAGAGTAATTAAGAATTTTTTTCTTTTGCTGGATCACTCGTACACTGAAAAATTGAAAAATGCATCTTCCTCCCTGCTCATCAACGGGAAACTTTCTGACACATTTTTAAACGCAAAGGCCTGACTATGGAAGAGATTTGGAATCGAGATGAGTTTTCCATTTTTTGATAAATAGATTACTTATCGAGTTATAAGTGATTCTAGTAACGTATTAACAACTCGTTTTTTTGCGCTTCTCAGCCTGCAGTGTCAGGAATCAGATTCAAAACGCCAACTTGGACAGTGCTTTCTGAAAGATTTTCTACCTTTACAAAAAAAAGGGAAAACGTGTTTTGATTGCAAAGTTTCTGAATAAAAAGACCTGTGAATTCCATGCGTTTCCGAGCAAAAATGAATTAAAAAATATGTCATAAAGTAGCCAGTTTGTATTTGAGAACAGCCTTAAATCTAGAAAAGCACGTAACGTAAATAAAACTAGTTCGCTAGTAAAAAGACCAGGAACAAACAAATCAACAGGAGATTATTTTTTTAGTATTACTACTGGGCATCTTTAAAAGATCCTTCCAAAACCGAAAATCAATAATCTTGCTTGACATTGCCATTCACAAAAAATATTTCAGTTCGTGCATTTACTGATTTGGCGATAATGTTTAATGTCACTGCGCACTAATATACCTCCTTAGTCTTGGCATCATCTGTGGAAGAGAGTTAAATATTCTTTAAATTAATTAAACTACTTCTAGATCTTGAATATATTATACGTATTCAATTATCCGCTAAAACATGTAATGGAACTGTTTTTCAGTAATTTGAAAACAGATTTTGTGGTCTCACGTAATTTTGATCGCAGGACTGAGAGGCATATGAGGCTAACGAGAAAACAAATTCGTTGCGTGCCAGAAAATAAAACAAATTTATCTCAAAAAGAAAGTTACAAAGTCAGTTTTTTTTTATTTCACTGCGACCACTTCAGAAGGGCAATGGAGCTGTTACCCCATAACCCCACCCCTTGTGTACTAATATGGGTATAAAGAAAATAGAGTGGGTTGTCCATTGCATGACAGAAAAAATAATTCTAATTTTATCTCAAACATAAAGAGAAAAACCCCCATCAGCCACCTTTTCCTTTTTAGGTATGCTCTGATGTCAATATGGACTAATATCGGACTAAAAAGAAGAGAATGGATAGTCTGTTCTCTGACAAAAAAAAAAAAAAAAAAAATTAAATAAATACAAATTTATCTGAAAGAAGAAAAAAACAGCACTATTTTTATGAGATGTTTAACTATTTGGGGAGGGGGGGGGGGGGCTGTAACCCCATCAGCCCCCTTTTCCTTTTTAGGTATGCTCTGATGTCAATGTGGAGTAATATGGGACTAAAAAGAAGAGAGTGGATAGTCTATTGTATGATAAAAAAATATATATATATACAAATTTACCTCAAAGAAGGAAAAAACAGCACTTTTTTCATGATAAATTCGACTATTTCGAGAAGTGGGGCTGTAAACACATCAGCCCCCTTCCTCTTTTTAGATATGCTCTGATGTCAATGTGAACTAATATGAAGCTAAAAAGAAGAGAGTGGGTAGTCTGTTGTATAAAAAAAAAAAAAAAAAAAAAAAAAAAATGCAAATTTATCTGAAAAAAGAAGAAAACAGCATTTTTTTCATGAGATTTTCGACTATTTCAGGCGGGGGGGGGGGGGGGGGCTATAACCCCATCAGCCCCTTTACCCTGTTTATGCTGTGATGTCAATGCGGACTAATATAGACTAACGAGAATGGCAAATCCGCTGTATAACAGAAAAAAAAATTAGAAATGTATTTAAAAAAGAAAGAAAAAAGCACTTTTTTCATTTTATTCTTGACAATTTCGGGGGGGGGGGGGGGGGGGGGGGTGCAGCCCCATCAGCCCACCCCCTGGATACGCCACTGGAGCCGGAGCCCAAAGACTGGTATAAAAATCAAGCATGGGCCTTTCATATCTCTCATAAGCAATATTGTAACTGAATTCTTTTGTGTGTCCTCGTAAATAAATGATAAATGCTATACATATCATATTTTATAGCAAGCATCTTGTAGTGCACCTCAGTTAATGTATTTCAATTTTGATATCTTTGAAATAGTATAACATCAATAAAATACACTGCAAATGATATTTTCAAATATACTATCATGTAAAAGAATTCTTTGGAATTCCCAGTAAGTGAAGTATAAATGCTACACACTTCATTTTCAATAGCAAATATACTGTAGCGAATCTCAATAACATATATCTATTACATGACAATCTGAGTATATTAAAGCTTAACACAAGTTAAAACATGGACAGATAGGCAGCCAGATAAACCGAAATCATAATCCCTTTTCAACTATGTCAGAAAGTGTTAAAAAGCCATAAATTGTGGATTAAGGAAAAACAGAAATCATAGTTTCTCTTATAATGGATCGATAGTACAGATTGGAAATGAACATCCCAGTAAAAATAAAAAATAATGTGTGTAATCTGAAAAAGGAAATGAAAAATTGGATGACGGCATTTCAAATCATTATGTGCAATTGTACAATATTTTTGTTTGTTTTGATAATGGCTTCGATGGAACCAAAACACGTAAACAGTCAAATAAAACTTTTTTTTATGTTTATATAGAGTTCTTATTTTACACCTTTTAGCAATTAAAATAATACAAAACTATACTGGAACAATTAGAAAATGATTTTAATAAAAGAAAGTTATTAAATTATGTACATTACATAGTAATAATTGAGTCTGTTAAAATCAGAGGTGTAAGTTACATTTTCTTAATGTTCAAAAACAAAAGATTTATTATAGTGGGGGAAAAGCCTTAGAAGACAGAACAAAAGTTTAGACAGAGTCTGTTTACTCTATTGGCAATAATTTGATTGTCGCATCAGACGATATAGCACTCTTTTCAGTGACTTAAAATTATTTAAGGATTGCACTTGCAAAAAATGTTATTTAGGGCAATTTTTTTCTTTTTTTTTTAAACATTCAATATAATTATCTAGTCATGAATGCACATTATTTAAATTCGAATAACATAGATCATTTTTCAAGAAATTTTGATAGAAAATAATCTCAATTAAAAATTGCTATTTAAAATAAATATTAATTAATTGGTAACCAAGTTGCAATAGCAGAAGCAGTATCAGCAATAACATCATTTCATTTTTTATTACTCTTTAAAATCTAATTACTCAATTACTTACATTACTCTTTAAAAGTTAAAAGCTTAATTACAATTACTCAGTAAGATTAAAATGTTTGCTTTTATTTACCTTTGGAAGATGAACAAGAATGTATGAAGATAGTAGGCACAGCATTATCTCTGAGCCTGACACACTTGACAGATATCCAATTGATCATATCCTCCGTGAAATAAGCAGAACACAGTGAACTATGTTGGGATGGACTATAATCATCACAATGATTTGCTAGTATCCACAAGCATCTTCATACGGGATCTTTTGGAAAACTATAAACAAATTAAGAATTGTAAACAAAAATATTACTACACTATCTTTTTTTTTTTTTTTTTTAAAGCTCATAAACAAACAAACAACAAAAAAAATTGGTACTTCTCTATTATCCCTTCAAGTCGACCACTTTTCATAACAAAAAACTATCGCCAAACTGTAAGATTAAATGCCAAAAATGCAGTCCCATTTACTGGATGTCAGAAGCATTATATGTGTTTGTTTGTTATATCATCAAGTGGTTTTTAATTTGACATTTGCATGTATTTTTCATTATGTTTTACTGATTTATTAGTTATTTCATTATATAAAATAACAACTGTGTCCTTAAATTCTTATATTTTATTTAATTATTTATTTTGATATTCTAATGGCAACGTTCACCCGTTTACTTGGTGTTACAGTTTGGCGATAGTTTTTTGTTATGAAAAGTGGTCGACGAGATAATAGAGAAGTAAAAAAAAATTAAACAGATTTGATACCAGGGATGAATCCCATGGAAAATTGGGTTCATTTCACAGTCACTTCACAAAATTATATTCCATAAAATAACCTCGATAAAATCTTAAAAATTTACTTTTCAAAAACGCAAAAAAGCATAAGAATTGTTGTCAGAGTTATAATAAATTACAGTACTTAAGTATTAAAAGGAGCGGATTAGCACTGTTTCAAGACCATCTGAGAAACTCTTGGAATTATCAGGATTGATTTTAAATAAATGAGGAGTTTTTGGACACTGAGCCAAATGCCTGATTTTCTATGCAGTAATATGATCCTAGTTACACATTGTTTCTTGTTTAGAGTATGTTTTCAAAAAACATACGAAGCAATTTCTAATGTGCCTACCATCTTAAAGTTCAGAGAATTTTTAGGCAGTCTTTTAATCCTCTAAGCGTTTTGCCCGTATTTTTCCATTTCCTAAAAACAACTTACATTGGCTCTAAACCAGGGCACGAAATTTCCGCTCGCCATTGGCGAGCAAATATTTAAGGTTAGTGAGTAAGTTCGTCTTTTGAAATGTTGAGCTTCAACTCAAACTGTATATGCTCAAAATATCGTGCCTCAATCTAGCGACACGCGGAAGTGTTTAAAAAAAATATATATATAGAAAATATTGGTATAGAAAATATACTAAAACTTTTTTATACTTTTATGTTAGCCGGGTGCCAGTGATATATATATACATATATGTAGATATACACACATATTTATGCATATATACAAATACATACAATGCATATATACATATATATGTATATATATATCACTAGTGCCCGGATAAGATAAAAGTACCATACTTTTATTTGACAGCCATATTTTGCAACTCTCCCAGTTGCTGAGATGTAAACATGGCACTATTCTACACTACACTTTTTTCTGTTGTATATATTTCTCAATTTCATAAATAATATTAAAAAAATATTTAGAAAAATGCATTGTAGCAATGAATTATTTTTACAGTCATGTAAATTTTGCCATACATCAATTTTCAAACTGCAAATCTTGATGGCTGATAAAAAAAATCCTTGGCTGGTAAGATTTTCAGAAAATTTCCCATCCCTGGTTTTGGTTATTGCAAAGCCTTGAACAAAAAAGAGTAAAAAAGAACAGCTGAACCAGGACCCCTTAAAAAGATTTCATATATAGCATACATTTTATTTATTTTAGTATGCAAGACAGATGCGGGGCTATAAGTATATTCGGTTTAATCCTAGTATACGGTCAAACCAACTTTTCGAAAAATCGTAAATTTAGTTAATCACATGTGAAAATATAGCAGTAAATTGTTAAGACATAAAGTAAAAAAAACAAAAAAACATTTAATTATGCTTTTGAGCAATGTGTTATTAAAATAAAAAAAAATATTTTATCAATTAATATTTATTAATATATTTTATTCAAGTGAATAATTAAGAATGACAATTTAGTTTGCACGAATACTAAATCTGATTTATTGTGAGTACATATACACACGCATTAGATTAATATTTTTTTACTTGGCTATTAAGTTATGATATAATTTGTTATTAATAAAATAAATCTTAAAGTATTAATCTTCGTAGCAATATTCTGTCGAACAAATTTCATAAGTAATATATCCATTTTTTACGATTTAAACATATACAAAATAACACGGTACTTATGTATTATCCGTGCCCGTTTTAAGCCAACTGAGCCAAGCATGGAGCCAATATTACTAATTATAGTAACCCTTATATATTTTTTTCTTGCTACATGGTACATGCCTGGGAATAATCTATAATATTATTCTTTCCTATTTACTATGCTATTTACCATTTATTAATTTTACTAAAATAATGTTAGTTACTATTTTTAACAATGTTATACATTTAATAAACATGTATTACATTTTATTTATTTTATATTAATTACCATTGTTAACAATGTTATTTGATAATGTTAAATTACTGCGTTTGAAAACATGATTGGCAACGATGAACAAGATTGGTACTTGGCAACCATTTTTGGCGATCAATCTCCTGGCACGGATAATACGTAAGTACCAATAACACCTTATTAAAAATAAAAACTTAATAATTTAATAGAGAAGAATAAAAACTTTCTGCATTTGAACTAATTTATGTTTTTTAAAAATTATTATTTTATCTAAATCCCCCCCCCCCCCCTCCTGAAAAAAAAAAAGTGTTTGCTATAAATTTGTAAAATTATAAAAAAATTATTAAAAAGAAACAAATGATGCTAAAATTTTTCGTTTTTACAAATGGGATTAGAGTAAGGTCCAATTTTTTTTAATAACCAAAAAATTTGTGATACTAAAAGTTACCGATAGATGGTGCTGGCATGCATAATATGAAACAGATTTATACAAATCAAACTGTCAAAAAAAAAAAAAAACTGGATTCGCATAAATTTTTTATTCAATGCCAGTAGTATGCTATCGGTACCAGATCAAGTGTTCTTGGTTAAGCTTTTAACAAAAATGGAGAAAATTCCACATGGCAATTTATTAGAAAACTAGCTGGCTTCGCCCGCCAGCGGGCCCCTAATTTACATCGGTGCCTCGAATTGTAGAAAATCTCGAATCTTGTAAAACCTCAAACCGGACGAACCGCCGACCCGGGTCTCCGCTGCCTTCGGCACCGTATACCGGTCGTGCTACGCACGCACCGGGTAATCCCTTAATTAGCACATTGAATTGTACAAACCTCTAATCGAACGAACCTCCGGCCCTGGTCCCCGCTGCCTTCGGCACCGTATACCAGTCGTGCTACACACGCACCGGGTAATCCCTTAATTAGCACATTGAATTGTACAAACCTCTAACCGAACGAACCTCCGACCCTGGTCCCCGCTGCCTTCGGCACCGTATACCGGTCGTGCTGCGCACGCACCGGATATTCCCTTAAATTGCACATAGAATAGTATAAACCTCTAACTGAACGAACCTCCGGCTCGGGTCCCCGTTGCCTGCGGCACCGTATAGCAGTCGTTCCGACCCTGGTCCCCGTTGCCTTCGGCACCGTATGACAGTAGTGCTACGCATGCACCGGATAATCCCTTAAATTGCACATGGAATAGTATAAACCTCTAACTGAACGAACCTGCGGCTCGGGTCCCCGCTGCCTGCGGCACCGTATAGCAGTCGTTCTGCGCACGCGCTGCAGTATACGTTAGTTCCACCTTCCGCCACCAGGTGGTGCAATCTGTTTATATGATCATAACTGAAATCGTTATGATTTTCGATGTCGAGTCGAATGAGCCATACCCCGTCGTTTTCATGCCCGTAGAACCGAAGATAGGAAAGCGCCCCCTAGTGGTGAAAAAACGAAATAAAATCGGTAAGCTCTATCGATGTCGAGTCGAATTGATTTAGACTACTTGAGTTCTAGTTCAAAGACAGGGACCTGTAGAAAAACTTAAAACTTAAAAAAAAAAAAAAATCGATAACGGGCGAAGCCCGCTTTTCCCTATCATAATATCTGGATAGGGGGTCTATATTACTTTAATTATGATGTTTGGAATCAGTTTGGTGGACATCCGTAACATAGTTTCTTAGTTATAGAAACGGACCACAGTTAAAAGAAAAAAGCGGGGGGGGGGTGGGGGGTTAGCGATGACACACTGCTTTTCCTCAAACAACTTATGTAGACTACCTGTGTTCTAGTTCAAAGACAGTGAGCTGTAGAAAAACTTAAAACTAAAAAAAAAAAAAAATCGATAACGGGCGAAGCCCGCTTTTCCCTATCGTAATATCTGGTTGCCACTCTAAAACAAAAACTGAAAATACTCGTAATGCAGTTTTTAGACGCGGCCTACTTCTTAAAATCGTAATATCTAGCCGGCACTGTACAAATAACGATGATTAATTATACAATAAAATAATATATCGGCTCGTAATGAAGATATGGCAATAATTTTTAGATATTCTGAAAGCAGAATCTATTTAGCGTCGCCCTGTCAAAGTTTGGAATTTCTGCACCTCTTAGAATCAGAGATGCCCCCCCCCTCTGTAAAACCCCAATTGAACGTCATGTGACCTGACCTCCGTCAAAGAAAATGCCGATCCAGACAATCGTCTGGCCGTGCGTCTCCGATCTGGGAATCGCAGCTCGGAAAGAAAAGAAAAATAATTTTTTATCGATCGATTTTTAAAGGATTTTTCCGGTTCTAATCGTCGCACGGAAACGATTTTTCGAATTTATGAGACCTGACGACGTCCCGGTTGCGTACGTGCGACTTACGAATTTCTGGCCCCCCGACTTCCGGAGATAGGGGTCGGACCTGCGCTGCGGTTTGGGGCTTAAATCGCTCCCTGGGAACCCCCTGCCTTTTCCTTCCCGGACCGGACGTGTACCGGCAACCCTCGGCGGAGGCGAACTTTTCGCTGTTTTGTCTTCTCTTCCAACTTCGGTTTCGGTCGGTAATTAAAACACTTTCGCTCATTAATAACTCCCCGGGTCCGGGTCGGAATCCCGACCCGACCGAAACTTGAGCGTCGCGCCTTTTTTGCGAATTTTTCGGTCCGCGTCCGCCGTCCGTCCGTCCGTCGCCTGGTCCTGGAGCCTTTGCGGGTACAAAGGTGGAGTGCACAGACAGACACACACACACACACACACAGACGTTTACCGCGCTTAATATTAGTGATTACCTGCTTCTTGTGCTGGGATACTGAAGCGAAACGGTTCTTTCACTGTAAGCCTAATTTGCATACATCTGCTTCATATTATGCATATGCCAATGCCATCTATCGGTAATTTTTTTAATCATAACTTTTTTTGATATAAAAAAACATCTATCTCTCTGTAATCTCATTTCTGCAAACTGCAATTTTTTTAGCAACATTTGTTCTTTTTTAATTTTATCGAATTTATGGAGCATTTTTTTAAAAAAGTTTCCTTGTTCTATTTGCTATTTTTCATAAACTATAAATTATTTATCTTTTACTTATTTCCTGAAATGTCTAATACCCCCCTCCCCTATCACACAAAGTTAAAAATGTTTTTGCAAACAAAAAATAATCTAAATTTTCCAAGGAGAATTTCTAAATACGAGGGGTGGGGGTGGGGGGAGGGGTAGAGCAAAGTATTTCAACTTTTTTAGTAGTTTGGCTTTTTATTACTCTTGTTGGACTTCAGGGACTTCCTGCAGAAAGATTTTGCTCTTTAATAAAGTTTGTCGCAGAAAGCATATTAATTTTCTGCTAAAGGGAGGTTGAATATTTGGCAAAATTCTTTGATCCTGATCCATTCTTCCAAACATTTATATGACACTTTATTCTGTCTTTGACATAGACGTTGCAGTCACACCGGATATCTTTTTGCTGACAAAATGGTGATTTTTTGCCTGGTATGGCAACTCAGTGATTTTGGCTGGTACACCAGATAGTGTGCAAAGTTTCCCCCAGACAGTTTCAGAAGGGTGCTGAACCCTGCCTGCCTTTTGGTTTTCAAAATAGCACCCTTCTTGCCCCCCAGTAAAATAATTAGCGACTTCTTGCCCCTCAGTAAAAAAATGTTCTTTCTCCTTTTTGCATTAAAAAAATTGCTTTCATAGTAAAAATTGACTCAATGTTGTCTTGAAAAGAGTGCTTTGACTTTTAAATATCAACAAAGGCTTTAAAAACCAAAATAATACCTTTAACAATTAAAAAAAGAGACTTTAAGAATCCAAAAAGGGCCCTCAAGAATCAGAAAAGTGCCCTTTTCTCACCGGCAGCACCCTGCCCTTTTTCAAACCTGGGGGAAACTTTGAGTGTGTATTAATCAAAACCCTCTGGTATCAATAGCTGAGTCAGTTGTGTTCTTGACAATGTGTGTATTCTATAATAAATTAAATATTCTATGCGTTTTATAATAAAATAAATGTGTGTATGTATATATATATAACTGTGTGTGTTTTATAATCAAATAAATTGTTTCATAATAAAATCAGGGCCCGACCTTTGCAGGGGCAGCTGCTCCAGGCCCCCCTTCTGGGGTTAGTCAGGATTTTGGTTAAAAGGGTGTAAAATAGTTCAAATTGGCCAAAAGTGACAAAAATTCTTACATTTTCAAAGATTAGAAAAGGAGTATAGCCTTCCACTTCCACAATCTGCTTCCTGTGCCTATGTCCCCTCCTCCCCAAAAAAGAACAATCTACATCAGAAAACTATTCTTATAAAATTTTATACAAAAGTACTTTAAAGAGCATGAGAATTTAAGAAACAACATAACAAGTAGTGTTGAAATGTGTTGCTATTAGTATAAGTGCATGCCTTCACTTGTTTTTCCATATTGTAGAATCACCCAAATGCATGCTGATGCAATACAAAGATTAAATTTTATAATGTTGTAGAAAATTTTATATTATAACAAAAAACCAAGAGTGACTGAAAGACCTGTATTTACACTTCAAAAGCTCATATGAGTCATTATATTCATATACAAAAAAAGTGTTCTGTCATCTGTTAAAGTTGTGACCATCTTTCTTGTGATACCCTGTATACAGATGTAAATAGTACTTGGTTTGAAATTTATGTATACATACAATAGGTATGTAGTTTAATATTAGTCACTTCAACATAATTCCCAAACAATTTATATGGGCAGATTTCGAAGGGGGCCCCAGATAGTCTAAATCGGGCCCTGAATAAAATAAAACTAACATGCGGTTTTCGCAGGCTAGGTCTAACATGTATTTGAAAACGAGGTTTTTTGGAATTGGCACAAAAAATCAAAATCGCGCTAACCTCGGATGCGACATCTGTTCCTGTCTTTTTTATTTATATTTATTCTAAATATCATAAATCCATTCCTTGACTGGTTAGAACAATTTTCTTTCGGTCAACAACCCATTTTCAATGATTTTATAACATGATAATCATTCAAACGCTTCTCGTAGGCAACAATGAGAAACAATCAATAAGTGGGCAACAAGATACTTGATGTGCCAGCCTGTAATATAATATCATGGCAGATACCACAAAGGTTTATTTAAATTTACGAAACTATTTGTCTACCGATGAAACTTTTTTTTCAAACTATTAGTACAATCAAAACCCAAACATGAAGATAACTACAAAAATTTAGCACCTATGTATATTGAAACAGTAAAATATACCCCTTTCATCTGTTAGAAAAGCAATTTTTCCGTCATTACAGCCAATAGAAATAATAGAATAAACAAAAAAATCTTTTTTATTCAGACATAAACAAAAGTCAGTTGGTTGGTTGGTTGGCATACAGCTTGAGACCTTTGCTAACAAAAGTCAGTTCCAGAGGTTGTGTTCAGGAAAGAAGATCGCGCGGCGCGCGCGCGATGGAGAGAAGGGTTATGGAGTAGGTCTTATCGGAAATTTAAATAATTTAATATATTGAAATAATTTAATTATTTCAATTATTTTAAGCTTCTGTGGGTCGGATTAGGTGAAACTAGCGACTATACATCTTTATCCTCCAAAAAAAATGGATCTTGTAATAGGAATATCTATTTTTATTTCATCATAATAAACCCCCGAAACATTCATGAAAAGCATCACGTGATCAGATAGCCCGATCCGCGTTCATAACCTGCAAATTTTTAGCGCGGGCTGCGCGCGGGTGACTCACAAAAATTCTGTGGGCGATTTGATCACGTGATTGGGCTTTTTTGTGTCTTTTTACTTGGTTTGGTAGGTTGATTGATACAGCTGTAGCAACATGATCGGATATCTGAAAAATTAAAAATTTTTAACATTCTAAAATGATTTTTTATGCCTTTGATCCAACATATAAATAATAGAATACGAAAGTATGATGTGTATATATATATATATATATATATATATATATATATATATATATACACATCATATAGTTACATAACTGCTGTCAACTTATATGTCTCTAAAACTACAGCACCTACTAAAACTGATATATTAGTTTAGTTGATAGCAGTTACATAAATATATATATTGTACAAAACAATGCATATAATATTATAAAGTTTAATTTTCTATAACCAGTGCACCTTTAACTAACAAGGGAGAGGACGTTCGGATCACCGAATTCCTGAAACACGTTATTGGTGGTTTCAATAAAATTAATGTAAACTCTAAAAAAAAAATGGTACTTTTTGGTTAACCGGGTACCAGTGAAACAAATATAAATATATACACAGACACACACATATATATATACATACATATATACACAAACATATATGTAGATATATATTTATATTTTTTTTTTCACTGGCGCCCGGCTAACCGAAAAGTACCAAAAATTGTTATGTACTTTACTGACGTTTGGGTTGTCCTACACAGATGAACCTGAAAAGTATGAATACAAAGTGAATGCTCGCCGTTTATTTCCGATTTTCTTCCCCTATTTTTATTAATTTAAAAATTATTTATCAGTTGCTTTATATTTTTTGGAATAAATAGAATGTTAATAAATCAAGGTCGTGATACCAACATATGTTGGTATCACGACCTTGATTTACGATAAATCTTTTAACATATGTTAAAAGATTTATTTCTTTATTTATAATAGTAAAATAAAATCTTTGTTAAAATTTGATAAAAAAGCTTTTAAACATTTTATTAAAATATATTTTTCGATAACAACCTTGTTGAAACATAATTATTAATTTCTAAAAATTTATTTTTCTTGAAATTCATTTTTCGATGTAAATTGCATTATTTATTATATTGCAATAAACATCATAAAACACGAGAAACAAATGCTAAAATACTTGTACATTCAGTAGAAAATTTATAAACATTCTAACTATATTTTATTTATATTCATTACGAAACTAGACAGTAAACCACATGTATTTTACCTCTTTACAAAAATAGCTACTGATATTTCTAGTTTAAATAATGTATATGTTTTACATTTTATTTTTATAATATTTTTTACATTGTAAAATATGCTTTGCATTCTATTCGTACTAAAAATTCACTGTTGAAGTACTCATTATAAAAACATGGAGAAATTCGTGCAAATTGACTATATTTTCATTTCTTATTTTACATTTGCTAAAAAGAAAATAATAATAATAATAATGTTTAAATATTAAAAGACACTGTAATGTAAAATTTTAATCGTAAAATAACTGAATTTGTCGTATTTAATTAAATAAGTAATTGTTAATAATATCAAATTTTGCTTTCATAAAATATATTCCATTAATCATGAAAAATACAAAGCAACCGATTAAACATTTTGAAAAAAAAAAAAAAAAAAAAAAAAAAACAGAAAAAACATGAAAAAAACCCAGAAAAATCAAACAGAAATTTTGGGGGATCGAACCCGCTACCTCCAGAATCAAGAGCAGTGCTCTAACCATTCGGCCACCAAGTTCACTTCTTAATTTAACAAAATATCATTAAAATACGCTAATTAGTCAAATGAAGGACCGTGTTCATTATCATTGATTTGGATGTCCAAATCAATGATAACGAACGCAGGCCTTTCAATTTCATTCACAGTATAGACTCACTCGATATTTTAATCTCCATCGCCCGCGCGCCGCCTGATCTTCTGTTCTGAACAGCCCCAGAGTGTTGCCCTTGCCCCACTGAATAAAAAAGTACATGCAACATCAAACAACTCATGTGACTTCATAAATTGCAAATAAAAAGAAAACTAATTGTTGTTTTCTTAGAAATTCGCAAATTTGTAGGGAAATGATTTTTTATGACATAAATTTTAACAAACCATAAATATAACAGAAATAAACATTATTATATTACTTTGTTTTTTGGTGTGGCAACATTCTGGAACTGACTTTGTTTATATTTACATCGGCTGTTTGGGGGCCTCCGTGGCCGAGTGGTTAAGGTACCACTCCGCTAATCGCTTCATAGCGTAGGAAGCAAGGCCGGCGGTGTTCGACTCCCGCCAGCTCCATTGCACACACTTTGTGGAGTTCCCGGATGTAACTCTTGGTGTTGTAAATTTCCTTGTACTTTCTTGTCAAGATTTATGTAATTGTTGAAGTCATGTATGTGTTTCTGTGAATAAAAAAATGTACATGGATCATTCGAGACGACAGCTTTGTAGCTATAGGTCTCAAAGCCCACCCCCCTTTCAAAGTTCAAAGATCGGCTGTTTGTAATGACGGGAAAATTGTCTTTCTTACAGATAAAAGTGGTATTTTTTATTGTTTTAATCTATCTAGATGCTAAGTTTTCGTAGTGTGTTAAGATATATTTTCATGTTTGGCTTTTGGTTGTACTAAGAGTTAAAAAAAAACAAAAAAAAAACCGTTTCATCGGTAGGCAAACAGTTCTGCAAATGCAAAGAAACCTTTATGCTATCTGCCATGATATTTAAGGCTATTATTTTCTCATGCTGGCGCATCAAGTATTTTGTTGCCCACCTACTGTTTGTGGACCACAAGAATAGCTCCCGCCAAAAAGTCTAGTTAGTGGCGGTCGCTATAGTAACAAGACCTATCCATTTCGAATGGGGAATACGCGCGTTTTGAGGAATTGGCGGAATAAAAGGTTACCCTACGTCATTCTTCTTCTCGGATCAGCAGTTGCACGCGTTATCTTATTTTTGATTTAATTTTGCTTTTGCTTTTTAAATTATTTGTTCCCATTTGTTTAAATAATTTTGCTAATTTGTTTAAGTGGAAAGATGCCCTTTCAGCTTAGGAAAGGTGAAGTCTTGAAATCGCAAGCACGTAAAATCGTACATAATGTTGCGGAATTTTGTTCCAGTGAAGCTTCATCTAAAGCTGTATTAATTCCTCTCCCGAACAAGTGGAGTTTCTGAAGCTACAATAAAAAAAATAAGAAATTAAGTTTCTCCATTGAGCTCATCGACAGTTTTAAAATCACCTGGTAAACATCGTAAAAGACATAGTGAAAAAAAACTGCGAAATAGATGACTTTGACAAATGCGTTATAAGTCAAACGATTCAAGACTTTTATATAAGAGAAAGAAAAGTACTATTTCTCAGAAAATTATTACCCGTGTTGAAAGAAAAAATTGGATTTTCGTGGAAAAGAGACACATTGTTCAAAGTCTTACATTCAATGAATTTTCGATGGAAAAAGTGCATGAATAAAAGAAAAGTTCTCATGGAAAGACCAGATATTGTTTTTTGGAGACACAAATATTTGAGAGAAAACTTATCTCTGAGGTTACTTCGGCAGAATGGGCAGCGCATTGAAAACACGTTGAAATCGTTGAAAATAATTACTGGGAAAAAGATGGACTGTTAAAGAATTTATTGGACGAACTGTCATTTAACATTAATACCGGCGATTCTGATTCAGAAGAAACCGAGACTTCTGAGAGTGATTTAGAGGACTTTCACATGCTTGAATAAAATTCTAAAAGTTTAGAAGGTATTATTATTATTTATATTTCTAATGATAAAAAAATTTATCCATCCTTGCAAATTGTTTGAAAATACATGCTGAAATTTATAATAATCACTGAAGTTCGGTCGTTGTATTAATAATTTAAAGTCATTGATAATTACTAATGGCTATGAAAATATTAATTTTGAAACAATTAAGTTAATTTAATTTAATTTTTAATGTAATAAATTTCATGATTAATTCATAGTGATTCATATTTTATTTTTATTTGTAAAATCTAAATATTATCATATAAATAATATATGAAACAGTTTTCTCTCACTCGATGATTTGATTAAAATAATTACCAAAAAAAAGTAATAATAATAAAAACATCGCCAAGACCCCCTCAAGGCGCTGAGTAAACCAATGTGAATGCCTATCTTCTCGCTTTCCCTGTCGAAAATGGAGCGAGTCTTGTTTCCATGGCAACAGACAGGCCCAGACTTCTTGGCGAGAGCTATTCTTGTGATCGACAAACAGTATTGATTGTTTCCTATTGTTGCCTATGAGAAGCGTTTGAATGATAATCGTGTTATAAAATTATTAAAAATGGGTTGTTGCTGGACAGAAAAGTATCCTAAATAATTAAGGAATGGATTTAGGATATTTAGAATCCAAAAAATTAAAAAAGACAAATAACTGATGTTGCAGACGCACCGGAGTGTCCGTGATGTTTGTTTTTGTGCCATTTTGGCGATAAAATCTCGTTTTCGAATACATGTTAGACCTGGCCTGCAAAAATAGCATGTTAGTTTTATTTTATTATGAAACAATTTATTTTATTATAAAACATGCACAATTTTGATGAAGGGTTCCATTTTTTAAATCATAGGGCAGGTAGTGTGCAGCACACTCTCCTGAATCTGTCTGGTGGAAACTCTGTAACTCTTATACTTTTGCGTGTGATTAACTAAATTCACTCTCCGCCTTAGGTGATAAGAGATCAAGTTATGCATCCAGATCTGAATAATGCCAATCATTTTTCAATTAAGGGGAGAGTGGGGGCTAAAGGGACAATTTTAAAGTTTTAATTATTTTAAAAGAAATTAACAAATTTCTGAAGTTTTTTTTTTGTATGCATAGAAAGAGAAGTATTGGCTTTATATAAAAAAATAATAATTTGAAGAGATAGCATTTGTTGTTTTTTTTTAAATATAATGACTTTTATATACTGTTGTACTTGTCCCATTAGTCCCCTATGTTGGGGTCCATTGGCACACCCTGTGGGTCTAATGAAACATCAAAATCAACACAAAAACTAGAGTTGCTGTACCTATTTTAAAGACAGCACGTGTTACTTTAAAATACAATGTACATAAACAGTACAATATTAATTATTGCATATTAAAATTTGAAAAATTAAAATCAAAAGAAAGTTGATGAATGAATAGCTTTCTAATCGATTGTAGGCTGAGATAATTTCATTACAATATCTTTAATTTCAGTCCAGTATTTTTCTTCTTTTTCAGGTTAGACAAACTTTTGTGAATCACACCTTTTTGTGAGGTAACTCAGAAAAGTTCTTAAATTCTATGGTTTATTTAAAAAACAACTGCCACATAATGAGATATAGAATGTTTCCCTTCAAATTTTACTGAGACAAAATCATTTTCAGATATTTGCTCTAAAAGAACATTTTCTTCGACATTAATTCTTTCTGGTAAGTCTTCATTACTTGAAGAATCATGTACTGCAAAACTACTTTCTGAAAAAGAAACATTCTTCATTTTTTTTTTTTTATATTAGGCATTTTTGAGATCTTTTTCTGAATTATTTTAGTATTATCCACTACTTTTTCAGGTGTTTTTAAAAACCTTTTAATAAGACAATCTTTTAAATAAATTATGCATACTTATCACTAACAATAAATACCTATGCATCATGAATCCAGTTGTCCCATTAGTCCCCATATGCTGAGTCCCATTTGTCCCCATATGCTGATATTTTGTATTTTTCTAATCTACATAGCACATGTTTATCCAAAGACAATTTAACTAAGTTTAATATAAAATGGAATATTTGTGTTATATTAATTAGTAGCCTCGTAAACAATTTCAGACAATAATGAATTGTAAATGTCATTTAAGTAAACAAAATCAAACTTACTTTTTATAGTTGAAAACAAACTTTCCTCATGCACTCTTTCAAACAATTGCAAATACCTGACTTGCTGTTGTTGAAGTTAGCAACTTTGGTGTTGCCATTTAGGTGTAGGTGTAGCATAATGTTTTGTTAAAAATAACATTTTCAATAAAATTTGGCCACTGTCCCATTAGCCTCCACTTTCCCCTATATGGCGGCATGGCCCATATTATAGGAGTTTTAGTGATATTAAATGTGGAATATCCCAGGATCATTGTAAAAATTATGCAACTCAGCCTATAGAGTACATGGTAAAATCTTAGAATACAGTTAAACAAAACTTTTGGAGACTTTTCTTATGAGTATCAAGAAGCCACACACTGAATTTTCCCTTCGCATTACCTAGATTGTGTGTGCTACAAACAACAGACAATTCATTAACTTGACCGTTCCAATGCACATGGCTTTTATTCAAGTAAACATTTGGATAGATCCAATTCTGATTTCCCAACAACTTGCTGATAAAATCATCTCCATGTTTTAAAATGCATCATTACATTAGAGCAGGCCTGTCCAACCTTTTAGTGAGCAAGGGGGCAATTCAGCTTTTGGCAATCAATGAAGGCCGCCATTATTTACATGATTCAAATCATGCAATAATATTATCTCACAGTATTAATAGCGATACATGCACGATGGGACAGTGATGCACAGTGGGAGCATAAGGCTAAATGGTTCAGAAGCTCCATGTAAAAACAATTTTCATAAAAAAAATTAAAAAAGCTTAAATCGTCGTAAATTTCGAATTATACATTTTCTGCGAGAGGTCTATCTCAAAAATTTTTGTAGGGAAAGGTACCAGGAACTTTAATCTCGCCTATAACAATAATAACAATAATAATAAACATGTGGAAATCAGAGATATTGCTAGTTGTTGTTGTTGTTTGGGAAGGGGGGGCGTGAAAATACGATTTGACTTGTTTTCAAGTCATGAATTAAGCTTTATAAAAAGTAGGAAAACAAAGACATGCAAGATAGTGACCACCCAGTGAGAGTTAGTCTAGAAGAGCTTTCATTGACCAAAATCATTTCGTACAGTTTTATCAATTTTTTAAACTAATTAAAAAAAAATAAACTAAAATTTCAAATGTCTGGGAGGGAAATTTGCTCCTCTTTATTCCTCCTCCTATAAAACAGCCAATGGGACAGTGTAACAATTAAAAAAAGAGCTGAACTTTCATGCACATGTCACTTTCATAGCGGGGAAGGTGCTGTTAAATGTTTATTAGTCTGAATTTTACTTCTTAAGGCATTAAAAATGTCGCTGCCAATTATTAACAAATTCAACCATCATAAATATATTAAACAATACTTTATAAAGAATAACTACAAATCAGGCATATACGCATTATTAAACTTTTTACGTATATTTTTGGTTTTAATTGCGTGAAATATATTTTCATAAATTAAAAAAAAATCTCTGCTTAAAATATTAATGATTTTGTAGAAAGCATCCTTTGAAATGGAATTGTATTTTAAAAAAAGCTAGTAACAGGAACCTTCAAAAGGGCACCATGAAAACCTTCAAAGGGTGCCATGGCACCCGCAGGTGTTGCGTTGGACAGCCCTGCATTAGAGTCACTTTTTTTCAAACTGTGAAATCCGTGTTGAAGAAGAATTTACTCATTAAAAAGTGGTTGTTGTACTCGTAATAAAAGCCTGCTGTGAGAAAGAGAACTTTATCACCCTTCTGATTTTGCCAAAAAGCTGCTTTGCTTGTATATTAAGATTAAGCTCAATTTACTTGTAGCTCTGCACCCCTCTTACTAAATAAAACAGATGCTATATATGAAATTTCGGTATTTTTATGTTAGCTGGGTGCCAATGATAACTTGTCAAATCTTGTTTCAATCTGGCATCATTTGAATTGCGATCTTCCCCGTGAGATTTTGTTATTTGTATTGATATGTTTGTGCTTAAATATTTTAACATGATTGTGTTTTAGCTATTTTTAAGTAAGTTTTTAAAGATATTATATTGCAATGTTAAAATATTGGCTATTTGTTATTAGTTAATGTTAAAACTGTTAGTTAATGTTTTGGCAAGCAAAAAAAAGGTTGGCGAGATTAAAAAAAATTTGGTGATCACTGGTGCCCAGCTAACATAAAAGATAAAAATACCAAAATTTCTTCAAGAGGCCCTTGGTATTGCTAGGTCCTGTTTCAGCTGTGTTCTTCTTACTCTCTCTGTCTAAGGTTTGGAATAACCAAAAACCAGCTATGAGAAATTTCCAGACAGTCTTGCCAGCCAAGAATTTTTTTTTACCAGCCATCAAGATGTACAGTTGAAAATTGATGTGGCAAAATTTACACGATTGTAAAAATATTTATTCATTACCACAATGTATTATTTATTTATTTATTTTTAAATGATATTGAGAAATATCTACAACTGGGGAAAGTTTAGTGTAGAATAGCTCCCTATTTACATCCCAGAAACTGGGTATAAAATAAAAATATAAAAAAGTTCTTGGTATATATTTTCAATAGAATTTTCAAAAGACTGCTTAAAAATTGTATCAACTTTAAGATGATGGAAACATTATAAATTGCTTTGTATGTTTCTAGAAAACACAATAAGCAAGAAACAATGTGCAACTAAGATCATATTACTTCGTAGACAAATCAGGCATTTGCTCGGTGTCCAAAAACTCCTTATTTATTTAAATCAATCCTGATAAATCCTAAAGTTCACAGATGGTCTTGAAACAGTGGTAATCCGCTCTTTTTAATACTTATGTATACTGTAATTTGTTATAAAGTATTAATTGTTATTAATACTAATTTGATTGTTAATATTAATATGTTATAAAATATTAATTGACAACAATCATGGGTCGATCCAGACAAAATTTGGGATCTATTTAGAGCCCCTTTATAAAAATCTATTTAATAAAACAAGTCCCTTCACAAAAATCAATTTAATAAAGTGGGCTCCTTCACAAAAATCAATTTGATAAAATGGGCCCTTTCACAAAATTCCTTATAATAAAACAGCACCCTTCACAAAATTCCTTTTAATACATTAGGCCCTTTCACAAAATTTTATTCCATAAAACTCACTATTTATTAACTATTTATTATTTTGTGACATTTAAAATGTGTAATTTGTATTGAAACAAGTACCAGAAAGAAAAACTTCAGCAAAAGGATTTTAAAAAGATTTTGTTAATAAATGCTTGGTTTGAATTTGAGTAGGGATTTCAACTTTCATTACAAAATGTTATTTTTCACAAAAATATAATAAATTTCACAAAAATAACCTTTATTTTTCACAAAATGGGCCCCAAGAAAAAAAACCCTGCATCGACCCCTGAAAATTCTTATCCGTTTTGTTTTTGTGTAGTCTGAAAAGTATGTTTTTAAATTTCTATAGAGAGACCATTTTATAGATTGTAATTTTGTGAAATGAACCCAATTTTCTTTTGGATTGATCCCTTGTTTTGTATCAAACCTGTTTCATTTGTTTTGTGTTAAGATTCTAAAGATCAAACATAAAAAGATAATGTTGTAATATTTTTGTTTACATTTCTTAATTTATTTACAGCTTTTAAAAAGATCTCATACTATGAAGATGCTTGCGTATATTAGCAGTTCATTTTAATGATTGTAGTCCATCGCAACATCGTTGACTGTCTTCTGACGGAGGATGTGATTGATTTGACATCTGTCAAATACATCAGGCTGAAAGATAATGCTGTGCCTACTATGTTCGTAAATTCCAATACATCTTCCACAGGTAAGTAAAAGAGAATAATTTAATCTTACTAAAAGTAATCATGCTTTTACTAGTTAAGAGTAATAAGCATTTTTTCGTCTTTTAAATAATCTTCCTTTGTAAAACCATTTAATAATATATCACAAAGTTATAAAACACTGAATAAATAAATTAATAAAAACTGAAAGTGTAGTGAGATTTTTAAGGCTTTGATATGTGGAAAATTTGTGAAAAAAAATTTCTTATATATTCAGAAACTTTACATTGATAATTTTTTCCAAAATAAGCCACATAAGTTAGGTTAAATATTAGTAAATTTGAAAATTTAAATGAAGCCAATCCTTTATACAATACAGGTTGTGATTGGATTTTTGGGAAACCAAAATTTTTTTCTCTTCTAACTCAACAACTATTTTTGGTAAAAGAGAGAACAGGAATAGGATTTGAGCGAGCAGTAGAGATGAGCATTATTTAACGTATTAGGATAAATAACGATGTTATTTATAGTTAATTATTTTATAACAGATTAACGGAAAGTCTCTGTTAAATTTGGAATGCCTGCAAATTATTAAAAAAAAGTAAAAAGAAAGTTGAAAAAAAGTATTTTAGAAATACATATTTAAAAATTTTAATAATATTAAAATCTCCAAAATTTGTTTTCTATCTTAATTTAAAAAAAAAAAGCTTAAAAAATGTACTTTCAAATAGAAAAGTCCTATTTTGAATGCTTATGAAAGTGTCAAAGCGAAGATGAAAAACAAAATCCTGCACAACTAACTGAAACCAGAGTAAAAAATCTATCCTCCTAAGTCATAAATGGCTAGCAAGTGCTATTGGCTGTCATGAGACAACTAGACCTTAGAAGGTGAGAAGCTTGGCTCACCAGCAATCAAAGTCTGCTAATGGTGAAGCTTATTGTGACATTGGCGAAAATATCTGCTTAATGCTCACTTTATATCTTTCTGAAGTCTGCAAGTGTTACAGTTTCAAAGAACCAAATATAACCTGACAATTATTTTATAGCAAATAACCATTCTTGTTGATTTTAAACATATAACTACTTTAGTTCAATATGAATAAAAAATAATTTGACATCTTTGGCTAGTGTAATTGGCAGGTAGTGGTGGCGGTTTTATTTAATTTAAATGTTTAAAAGGGATATTTCTATATACTCAAGGAGTTTTAAGTTTTTTTTTTTTAAATTCAGAAGCTAAAATTTTCTTTTGGGGGCCATGTGCTTTTATTTAATCTAATTTTTTTTTTTTGGCTGCATTTTTAGAAAAAGAGAGTTAAAACATTTTTATTTCTGTGATTTTATTTTACTGAAAAAAAAAGAAAGAAAAGAGAATAGCATTGTATTATTTGTGCGTTCATTTAATTTTAATATAATTGTAATTAATTTGAAAAACCTATGGAAAATTTGTTTGAATGAATTGCATTTGATTAAAAATGTATACTCGTAAATAATATTTCCATTTTCTTCTGGGATTCACTTTGGATATGCATTGATAGATAGGGTCACAATGAAATTGGGGATCGAATTTAATTTTTCTACAAATCAGATAGTTAAAAATGTGTTTATTTTTATACAGGGTGTCTATTCTTATCGTTTATCAATAGCTAATTTCTAAATCACCAATTTTAGAGGTACAGTTCCAATTTCAAAAATTTCTCAAATTATGTTTTGCATCATGTAAAAATCGGTACTTCTCTATTATCCCATCGACCACTTTTCACTATAAAAAACTATCGCCAAACTGTAACGCCAAATAAATGGGAGAACGTTGCCATTGGAATACCAAAATAAATAAAATATAAGAATTTAAGGATACAATTGTTATTTTAATTAATGAAATAATTAATAAATCAGTAAAACATAATAAAAAATATATGCAAATGTCGATTTAAAAACCACTTGATGACATAACAAACACGTATAATGCTTCTGACATCAAGTAAATGGGACTGCATATTTGGGTTTTAATCTTACAGTTTGGTGATAGTTTTTTGTTATGAAAACTGGTCCACGGGATAATAGAGAAGTACCTAAAAATCAATTTATATTTATGGTAAAATGACTTTTTAACTAGTTAAGGAATTAGAATTTTTATACAATACCTGTGTCCTATAAGTTTTATTTCGAAACTAGCTGACCCACCCGGCATTGCCTGGGCACCTAACAATAAAGTTAAATGATTTTGTATGTAATATTTACTTAAAAGTGCTGCACACACAACTGAAAATCCTTTACTTCCACTTTCTGCCGATAGGAAGCACATTCTGATATGAATGAACCTGAACCTCCAACACATGTTCCCGCTGCCTGTGGCACCATACAGTAGCTATGCAGCACACACACTGCAAAATCTTTTAGTTCCACTTTCTGTCGCCAGAAGGCTGCACCCTGTTCCAAACAAACCACCTTCTGAATGAAACTCCAACACATGTCCCCACTACCTCCAGCACTGTATAACAGGCGTGCTGCGCACACACTGCAAAATCCTTTAGTTCCACTTTCCACTGCCAGGGGGGTGCAATTTGCTCTATATGAACATCCGACACGGGTACCCATTATATCAAGGGAGTTGAATGAACCAATTCCTGTCGAAATCGGGCCTATAGAACTCGAAAAAATAATGTGCCCCCTGGCAGTAGAAGGTGGAACTAAAATCTGAAACGCAAATTAAAACCAAGTCGAATCATCTAAACCCCACTGTGATCGACCCGTAGAACCCGAGATAAGAATGCACAGTTAGATAAAAAAAACTTGTAGGATTTCCGCCATGGAGTGCTTGGTCAAGTGTTTGACAACAAATCATTTGCTTTGATTGTTGGTATACATCAAGTAAATATGGGTTGTGTACTTTTATTAGAATTAGGAACATAAATTTAATTTTTACGAAAATTATTATTTGAAATTTCCAGTATTCTCTATACATAACATTTATAAAATGCTACAGGAGAAGCTAAAAATGTTAAATTTTTTAAATTGAATTTGTTTTGTGTAGATCAGAGCAAGGCGCTAACCCCCCTCCCTCCCCATACCCACAAATATAACGAATAATTTGTTGAAGAAAGCCACCTACTCCTACATTAATGCGATCATTAAAAAAATAATTATATATTTCTGATAATTAGAACATAATAAAAACGCTATGCTAAAATAGCCGCCAGATGGAACCCCTTCCCATCCTCAATTTCAAATGTATGTTTTAATTAGTTATCTTAATTTTTGCTCATTAGTAAAAATTGGCAATTATTTCTTTTCATTTTCGCAAACTCAATGAAGGGATTGGCCAAAAAAATGGATCTCTGTGTAGTTCAGTTTTTAATGAAAGCAGATCTCTGTCTGAAGCTTTCTCGGACTTTTTTTTGACTGGCGCTGGAGCAAAAATTAAGAAAAAAATACCGGCCGAATTTTTCAAAAATTGCATTGTCGAATGCAAAAAATTGTTCTACATATGCTCAGAAATTTTCAAATCTGTATCTTAATTACTTTTCTTAAAATTTGCTAATTAGTAGATAAATTTTGAATTCGTTCATTTTTGCTTGCAATTCAAGAGCAGGTGTTCTTTTCTTTAGCCTTTTTGATAAAAAAAAGATGGCATTTCTGATGCGATGTTTCATGAGGTTCTAATTAATATCTTGGGTAATTATCAAAATATTAAAATTCTGAGTCAGGTGCATCAGATCAAGCTTTGGACTACCTAAATTTAAATTTTCAGACTTCTAGGTGCTCTAAATTTTGCTGACCATCGCAGACAGACACACAGAGCGAAACTTTCATTTTTTAGTATAGATAATTTTTCCATGTTCTAACAAGTAAAAAAGTAAAAATTTATTCTTCTATCACCAAAACTTACTAAGTTATGAAACTTAGAATTTTATGAATTTTCAGTGTTTTAGTCATCAAAATTGCAAAATCATGTTTTTAGTGACAGAAAATGTTGAAAATGCATGAAATTCAAAGTATCATAACTAGGTAAGTTTTTCTAGCACAAAAATTTGAGTTTTAATCTTGTAAACTGATTTTAATGATGTAGATTCATCTAAGTGGAAAACAGTGTCTATACTTATGTCCAAAATTATTTCAAACTTTCTATTTAAAGGCCTTTTACTTAAAATGTTCGTTGCCACCATACATAGCGATTAGTTATAAGTTACAAAAATAATAGGTTGTTAGAACCTGTTGCCTATGCAACATTGGAACAATGCAACCTGTTAACCAAAAGTATCTCTGTTCTCCATCCCTAGAGAGCAGACAATAACTGAGATATATGCAAAAGGGTATTTTAATATTGTGGTTCAAAATTCGAAAGGATTGATGCCAATATATAAAAACAATCAGCAAGCTTTATTTGCTCTAAACAGTTCAATAAGAACACAAATATCTTCTCAAAATCACAAATATTCAGAAATCTTTAAATCTAATAAAAGCACAGCAAATTTTCACAGCGAGCAATACGTTCAATACGGCGAATCAAATACAAAATCGCTCAGAGAAACACAGTCTCAATGCAAAGCCTCTCGTGTGTATTCAATCGCAGTTGACAGAGAACTGAACTCTTGGAGGTCCCAGCTGGCCCTTATATAGGTTTTAGAGATAAATGTAGAATTTTCCAGAGCTTTCGGATATCCAAAACTTACCAGAAAGTATTTCAACTTTCGAGAGAGGATCTCAAGCAAGAAAGGACCTCAATGCACATGTATAAGGGGGGGGGGGGGGGTGTTGCACAAAATGTCGCCAAATCTGTCCCCAACTTGGCGACAAAAATAAGTCGCCAAAACCATCGTCAACTTGGCGATAAACCCATTCCTTGCTGATTTTCCCATAACCTCCATTGTAAAGACGATGCTGTAAAGTTGCTTTTCTTGCAAATCACCCGAGGCCTTTTGCATTGAGTTACATAATTTTCGACAGGAAATACATTAAATAATGCTGCAATTTCAAAAAATTCTTTTGCATTATGTTCTATTTGGAAAAATCATTTTCAATGTACTTTAATTTAACGTTACACTATTTCAAACATATCGAAAGATATATATCACTGAGGTGCACTACAAGATGCTTACTGTAGAATTTGTATAGCATTATTGTTCATTTACAAGGATAAATAAAAGAATCTGGTTACAATACTACCTATTTGAGATGAGGCGGGATCGGTCTAAAACAGGCTCAACCTTGATTTCTCTATGAGTCTTTGGGCTTGGTGTCAAAGTGAAAGTTTTATTTATTCACAAATTGAAAAAAAGGAAAAAAAAATTGCTGGCAGAATCCTAGAACAAGTGAGACACTTGATTTGGAAATTTTTATGACATGCACCAATAACCCATGCATGCCAACCTAAAATACTGCAATCTGAAAAGGGAAATTCTCCCTATTCACATTGCGTGCATTGCGGCAGATGATTCATTACTTAGACAGTTCCAACAAGAATTTCTTCCATAAAGTAAACATTGAATGCAAAAAATTTTGATTTATCAGCAACTTACTAATAAAATCATTCCATTAACTCCAAATTAAACATATTAAATTGTGCTACTACATTAGTAACACTTTTTTCAAACTGTTAAATCCATATAAAGGAATTATTTATGCATTATAAATATTTTAAAAATACAAATGCTAACAAGTCTACAAATTTATATTGATTTTACATGTTTTTGTTTTAGATATTTTGTAAATAGCTGAACATAGTAAATTTTGTCTCTTTTTTAATAAAGTTTGTTGGCACAGGTAATTTAGTTATACGCCGACAGATGGCGATAGTATGCAGGGAGGTTTTGCAGTTCTGTCGTGAATGCGACACTGCGAAACTCGTAATTTTCAGTTGTAAAGATTAAACTTAGTAAACAATTTTTTTAGTATAAACTTTAACTTTAAAAATATATTTTATGAATTATTGAGTGTATAGATATATTTCTTTAAATGAGTTTGGAAATTTGCATATTTTTATCTTTCTTGCAAAGTTCAGATCAACTGCATTGTATTTTAACCATGACTGTAACCTTTTCAAAAAGTATTTATTTTGGTTGAAGAATAAACCTGTGTATATTCGTAGCTTGCTTCGTGTCATTTTCTTTTCGCAACTGTCATGCCTGTGGGGAGGTTAAGATATATAATTTTAATGTTAAAATGAAATTAAAATGTTGGGTGAACTTTGCTTAGACACTCGTGTACGGTGAAGCGCGCCACATTGGTGACCCAAGGACTTTTTGTATTGTTAAATATGACCGAGACCAAGCCGGAAAATAAGTTAAACCTTGCTGAGACCAACGCGGTAAGCATTAAGATTCCTCCGTTTTGGGTTGACAGGCCCGAAATGTGGTTTTATCAAGTAGAAGCCCAATTTCGCATAAGTAGTATAACGACACAAAATTTAATTATTTAGTAGCACAATTAGAACCTCGTTATATTGAAAATGTCTGAGACATTATTAAAGACTCTAAGACCGATAAATATTCGGCTGCGAAGGAAAGACTGCTTAGTGTTTTTCAAGAAAGTGAGAATAAGAAAATAAAGCGCCTCATTACTGGTTTGGAGTTGGGTGATTCAATGCCAAGTCAACTGCTTCGGAAAATGCGAACTCTTGGTGGAACTGAATTTTCTGATAAAGTACTTCGAACCTTGTGGTTGGAGAAGATGCCTGACTCTGTTAAAAATATACTTCTTGTAAGCGAAGAGTGTCTTGAAAAATTAGCCACTATGGCTGATAAAATTATGGAAATGACCCCAAGAACGTTAGACGTGGCTGCTGTTCAACATACACCCAG
The DNA here is from genome assembly GCA_963931845.1 of Maratus michaelseni. Taxonomy (NCBI): domain Eukaryota; kingdom Metazoa; phylum Arthropoda; class Arachnida; order Araneae; family Salticidae; genus Maratus; species Maratus michaelseni. The sequence goes on along the minus strand of OZ007588.1, from coordinate 42,041,828 downwards.
TATGGAATGTCTATTTGAAAAAATTTCAAACCTGGAACAATAAGTAGCTAGCTTGACTGAGCAGAGGAGTTTCCGTGGTCAGCAACAGGGCTACAGTCAAAATCGAAGCAGGAGTCGTAGCAGGTCAAGGAAAAGGTATGACCCTAAAGGAAAGTTTTGTTTTTATCATTATAAGTTTGGTACAAGATGTCGTCCTGAGAAATGTAAACAACCCTGTAGTTGGAAGTCTCCGGAAAACCAGTTGTTGCAGTAGAATCTGCGGTTGGTCCTGCTGCAAAAGAAATTAATAACCGCAAGCATCGTTTATTTGTCAAAGACAGAGAGACAGAATGCCAATTTTTAGTTGACAGCGGTTCTGATGTGCCATTGGTTCCTGCAGGATTAAGAGCTGGAAAACCTTATCCGTATGTGTTATATGCTGCTAATGGTACAGAGATTCCAACTTTTGGCATGAAAACTCTTACTCTGGATTTAGGATTAAGACGTTCATTTCAATGGTCTTTCATTGTAGCAAAGGTAAGCAAGGGAAGAAATTGGTGCTGATTTTTTAAGTAAGTTTCATTTATTGATAGACATTCATAATCAAAAATTAATTGATGGTGTTACTCAGTTACATATTAAAAGTGAAGTAATGACTGTATCTGATGAATGTTTTATTAGTACATTTGATCATTCTTCTCAATTTTGTGATTTACTAAAATTGTATCCTGATATTACAAAACCTAATACTTTTACTGCCAATTCTGTAAAGCATAATGTTAAACACTATATTGTTACTGAGGGGCAGCCAGTATACTCTAGAGCATGACAATTAGATCCTGCAAAATTAGCTTTAGCGAAGCAGGAATTTCAGTTTATGTTGGATAATAACATTATACGGCCATCAAACTCTCAATGGGCTAGTCCTTTGCATTTAGTTAACAAAAGAGATGGTACTTTAAGACCATGTGGAGACTATAGGCGGTTGAATGAAAGAACAGTACCTGATAGATATCCAATTCCGAGAATTGAAGACTTTCATCTTATCTTAAAGGATAAAACTGTGTTTTCAAAGATTGATCTGGTTAAAGCATATTATCAGATACCTATTGCTGAAGAAGATAAACCCAAAACTGCCATTATCATCCTATTTGGATTCTTTGAGTTTAATTTTATGAGTTTTGGACTGTGTAACGCACCGTCTACATTTCAGCATTTTATAAATGATGTTTTTCGTGGCTTAGATTTTTTGTTCCCGTATCTGTATGATGTGTTAGTAGATGAGTGTGTGAGATATGCACCAAGAAATTCTCTCGCAAGAGTAGTTTAAGCGACCATCTGTTAAATCATACTGGTGAGAGACCTTTTGTATGTGAGATATGCAACAAGAAATTCTCTCACAAGAGTAGTTTAAGCTGCCATATGTTAATTCATACTGATAAGAAACCTTTTGTGTGTGAGATATGCACCCAGAAATTCTCTCGTAAGAGCATTTTAAGCAACCATCTGTTAATTCATAATGCTGAGAGACCTTTTGTCTGTGAGATATGTACCAAGAAATTCTCCAACAGGGGTGCCTTGAAACGTCATCTGTTAATTCATACTCCTGAGAAACCTTTTGTGTGTGAGATATGTACCAAGAAATTATCCGACAGGAGTGGCTGGAAACGTCATCTGTTACTTCATACTGATGAGAAATCTTTTGTGTGTGAGATATGCAACAAAAAAGTCTCTCAAAACAGTGGTTTAAGAAGCCATTCGTTAACTCATACTGGTGAGAAACCTTGTGTGTGTGATATATGTAACAAGAAATTTCCTCGTAACTGTGATTTAAAGAGGCATCTAATAATTCATACTGGTGAGAAACCTTTTGTGTGATAGATTTGCAACAACAATTTCTCTTATGAGAGTGATTTAAGCAGACATATTTTAATTCATACTTTAATTCTACCGTTTTTTTGTGAGACATGCAACAAAAGCTTTTCTGAAAAGGTTTATTTAAATCTTTTGTGTGTGAATTCTGCAACAAAGGATTTTTTCAAGAGTATTTTAACCAAGCCTCTGTTAATTTATTCTGATGAAGAATTATTGTGTAAGAAATACAACAAAAAAAATCTTAAAAGTAATCTGAGTGTTCATTCTTGGTCTCTTAATTTGTTGTTTTCTATTAACAAATTTTGATACTTGCTCTTTATAAGGACCTTGGCATATTTTAATCTTAAGAAAGTAGAATTTTTTACTAAATATTAAAAACAGTCACCAAAATGAAACAGTTACCAAAGGAAAAATATCTAATCTTATACAGCTTATTTATGTAACCATATGTGGTATATTTTGTATTATATTATTATAAGCCTTATTTATGTATAATTGAAACTAGTAAATCAGCAAATTAGGAGCTTCGATGTCAGGTGTGCCAAACACATTTTTATTTTGATCTCACTTTATATTCTATCAAAAATCTTACATTCCTCTTTTTTTTCTTTTTACATTATATAAATTTTTTAGCTTTTAAGAACTTTGGTACTTTTACACTATACAGATGCCCTGTGTTTTAAAAGGCTTGGACGAGTTTGGGCAACAGAAAGTGAGATTTGTTTCAAATGATATAAGCAGCTATGAAAACAAACCTAATATAAACCCTGTATATATACAGGGTGTCCGAAAACTCTGGAAATGGTCATATAACTCGAGAAATATACATCGGATTGAAAAACGGCAAAATGCATGTTCAATATTTTTGAAAAATCTATTTAGGGATATGAAAGTTTCCCCCTCCCCCGTGCGGGAAAGGGGGACAACTTTGAAATCTTAAATGATGACCCCCATTTTTTATTGCAGATTCAGATTTTACAGGAAAAAATATGTAACTTTTGTATTAAACATTTTCTTCGAAACATTGTAGATGGCGCTGTAATTGAGTGCAATGCTGTGAGAATCGTTACCGTTGCAATGTCTAGAAATGCTCTAATAACTCGAGAAATATACATCGTATTGAAAAACGGAAAAATGCATGTTCAATAGTTTTGAAAAATCTATTTAGGGATGTCAAAGTTGCCATTTTTTAAAAATATTAAACATGAATTTTTCCGTTTTTCAATCTGATCTAATTCAGTCTATTGGTGGTCTTTTAGTAATCCACATTCATAATATGGCTATTTAAAATGAAAATTGTAATAATTTTTAGCATTTCAAAATTAACAGCTAAAACTTTATGATGGAAGGCCATCAAATATCTTTATAAGATGGTAGATCTGATTACCTTCACTACCCATATTTTCAGCATATTTTCCAGATTGACGATCATTAAGCATATACAGTAATCTCTCACTTACACATTGCCTCTTTTATGCGTCTCTCTCATTTTTACGTCGATTTTCAGTAGTCCCAGATAAAGATATAACAATGTAATGTTTTTTTTCCTCACTTATGCGTCACAACATGAATGTATGCTCACTTATGCGTCGGAGAAATTTCAAATTTCCCTTACCTTTTCTTCCCATTCTACACATGTTCTTTCCAAGAAATTTCGCATCAGCTTAAATGGGAAGTCAATTGATTGTATTTTTACATTCGTTTTCTGGACACTATTATAAGCTGCATTTCTAGTGTCACACCCATTCACACCTGGTATTTCTAGGATAATTGTTTCAAAAAAGCAGGCTTCATTCTGAAGAAATTTTAAAATGATGCATCTTGTGCCAAAGATCAGCCAGTATTAGATGAAGAATGTAATGCCGTTTCTTGGGGAATGATTACTTTTAACGATTTTGTAGACAATTGATGAAAATGTAATAAGAGCAGAAAAGAGGGATATACATGAAATAGTTTCAGAAATTAGATGATGCCAATCAAAATGAATAAGAAAACATAAAAACACCATCCACCGACTTTTGCAAAGGCAATAGATACTCTGGAAACCCTCCGTCACTATATTCAATGAACTGATACATCTGGTTCACCATGTACATGTTTCACTTCAATTTTAGACTATTTAAAAAAATAAGTATGCAATTAAAATTTTGAGATGTATGTATTTTAGATTTGAATTAATAAATCTTTAACAATCTAAATAATTCGTATTTTTCATTATTCTGCATGTTATTTAACCATTTAATGAGGAATTTTGTCTTAACATTTATTTCAAATGTACGTCATGGATTTCATTTATGCGTCTCTCTCGTTTATGCATCATTTTTGGTTAGTCCCTTGCACCGACATATAAGTGAGAGATTACTGTACATATAATATAAGTTTTTAAGCACTATAAGTTATATATCATAAATCATGAGCACATATGAGACTTTTATAAGTTTATCCATTATACATAAATCTTTCCAGCAATGGATACCTATGCTTATAATATTTTCAAATTTCTATGTCTTCTCTAGACATAAATTTCGTAATGAATGATTTCGACTCGCGAGACATTCAATGTGATAAAGACAATTAGTTTCTTTAAAGAAAATATATTTTATTCAATATACTTGGTGAAAGTACATCAATTCTCTTTTAAGAAGTATCAGTTTCAATTCTGACAGTTTATCTTTCCGATGTTTAGCCAGATCTTTTGCGAATTTTTTTATACTCTGTGCTGTTGAACCTCTTAATGTTACATTCTTTCCAAACTTCAACTTCAACAGTATCTACATATCAAACATAAAATTTCAGTTTTCCTTTGAATATAATTGTGTCGTAAACACCTTTAAAAAAATTCTACGATGTTTATCTTAAGTTTTTCATAAAGAATAAGTTTAAAGAGCTTTAACATTTTTTATATATATATAAATCCTGGGATATATGAGAGTATGTCAATAAAATATGTGTACTATATATCAATAAAAATTGAAAGAAAGGACAGAAAGATCATGCAGGATTCCATAAACATACCTGCCAACTTTCAACTAAACTTCTGTACAATGTAAGTTAAATTGATCTAGGTTACAGACGTTTCTAACCAGAAAATATATCTAAAAATATAATATATATTTAGTTTCATGTTCTTTTCGTGGAACCTATTTGACTGCATTTCTTAAAAAAATAATTCTGGTTCGAAACGTAACTAGCCTTGGTTAAATTAACCTACATTGTACGGAAGTTTAGTGCGATGTTGGCAGGTATGCATAAATAACACACAAATACAAACTTACGGCATTTTTAAGTTGCCGTCATCTAGAAATGGCAAAAGGATGAGAATAAATAATTTGGGGTGGGTGCATGAGCGGCTTTACTAGCCATGGTGCCCTGGGCAAGATTTTTTTAAAAATCCCTATAAATATTATATTCTTTAAAAAAAATTTTACTTTTTTTTCTCCCAATAAGTAGTTGTATTATTTTGCATATTTTCCACCACTTAGTTTTAATGTTCCGAGCAGTCGCCTGACCTCGCCTCTTCTAAGGCCAGATATGGATGTGGAAAAGTAATTTTAATAAAAAGGAATGGAGTGGCATTTTTCAGTTGTCGCCTAAGTCGGCAAATTACCAAAGAATGGCAAAAAGATGATAAAAAAAAAAAGTTTCACGCTTTTCAGCGAGATAAAGAAAAAAAATAGACCAGCCTCCATGGAATTTTTTCAACTAAAAGAACAAGTTGGAAATTGTACGTCAAATGTGACAAATGAGGTGCGTTCGTACTATAGCTAGTTATATAAATATTCAGATCTTGATAATTTTTAATTCTCTGAAATGAATATCGTCTGCAGATTAATTTCTGTCACAAAATAAGTATCTCGGTCGCTTGATGATTAAACCTCGGAAGCTCCTATAACAAGAAAGCACAGATTAAAAAAAAAAAAAAATCAAATTTCTTAATATTTTTATTAATATTTTCTAAAGTTTTGATTCGATTTTCATAACATTTAAAATGTCTTGGCAAAACGCTGCAAAGATAATATATCTTAAATTTCAGACTATTTGGTTGGGTAGTTTTCGCGTTGTTATATGCGGACGGGCAGACAGACAGACAGACGGACCAGACGACGACAATAGGTGCTACGTATTTATATAATTACGAACACACCTAAAAATGGGTGAATCGCTTAGCAATTATTCTTGTTGACATGAGTGGACTGTGACCTTGAAAAATTTTAAGTTAGTGATTTTTCCTACACAGAAAGTGATTTCCCCGATTGGAGACATAAGGGATGGTACGTTTAGATTGAGAGAATGGAAATAGCTTAAGAGAACGGCTTTTTTTATTATTATTACTAGCTGACCCGCCCGGCGTTGCCCGAGCCCGTGTAATAAACTCAAATCTTTTAAAAAACGAAACTCTGGCCAAGGTTTCCGATGGCTTCGACACCGTATACCGGGCACGCTCGCATGCTCCAGAAAATCTTTTATTTCCCCCTTCCACCGCCAAGGGAGCAACCTCTTTCGGAAAGAACCTCTGAGACAGGTTAACGTTGCCTACGGTACTGTATAGTAGGCGTGTGACAAAATCGACCTAGTTTTGAGAAGATGGGAACATTATAAGCCGAGTTATTGAAATAAGGCACAGTTAGAGAAAATAAGCATGAGTGAGGTGCCGGGTGAAGGGGATATTCAAGTGTCCTTCAGAAAATGACTAATTAGGAGGACTACGATGCATCTTTAAAAATTCGTTCGTTTGCTTAAGCTAGGAACTTAATTACAAATTTGCCTTAAATTATTCTTCGGAAATAGTGGTAACCGCTACTCATAAATTTACTTTAATGTTATAGATGGTGACTATTGAGTTAATTATGTTTGGAATCAGTTGCGTTGAAATCGGAAAGTAGTTGCGGAGATACGGAAACGGGGCATAGTTAGAGAAAAAACTTTGAAGGAGGGGACAAGGGGAGGGGGGGGAGAGGATGTTCAAGTTCCCTTCAGCAAATGACTAATTAGGAGGACATACATACATGTATACATCTTTAAAAATTCGTTCGTTTGGTTAAGCTAGAAACTTAATTACAAATTTGGCCTAAACTATTATTCGGAAATAGTGGTAGCCTCTACTCATAAATTTAGTTTAATGTGATAAAGAGTGTCTATTAAGTTAATTATAATGTTTGGAATCACTTGCGTTCAAATCGGAAAGATAGTTGCTGAGATATGGAAACGGGGCATAGTTAGGTAAAAAACCTTGAAAGAGGGGTGGGGGGGGGGGGAGGGGATGTTCAAATGCCAGTCAGCAAATGACTAATTAGGACAACCACTATGCATCTTTAAAAATTCGTTCGTTTGGTTAAGCTAGGAACTTAATTAGAAATTTGGCTTAAACTATTATTCAGAAATAGTGGTAACCGCTACTCATAAATTTAGTTTAATGTTATAAAGGGTAACTATTAAGTTAATTATAATGTTTGGAATCACTTGCGTTGAAATCGGAAAGATAGTTGCTGAGATATGGAGACGGGAAATAGTTAGAGAAAACTTTGAAGGAGGGCCCCGGAGGGGGGGGGGGGAATGTTCAAGTGACCTTCAGCAAATAACTAATTAGGAGGATCACTATACATCTTTAAAGATTGATTCATTTGGTTAAGCTAGGAACTTAATTTGAAATTTGGCTTAGGCTATTATTCGGAAATACTGGTAATTGCTTTTTAGAAATACACTAAAAAGCAATTAATGCTGATTTTTACGAAAATTTAGTAAAAATGGAACTAAATGGAGAAGTTCGGAACATTATTACTGAGATATTACTGAGAAACTGAGATTTAAAATAGCGGTATTCTGTATATAAAACAACAATTAAACGCTACGGGTTAAAATTGTTAAATGTAATTAGACCCCTACCCCTCGCCATTCCCGCAAATATATAACAAATAATTTGTTAAATAAAGTTTTCTGTAATAATAGTCTCTATCATAATAATATATGTCGTGTTTTAAAAAAACCTTAAACCCAGATAATTATAATGAAGAAAAACGTGCCTGTAAATGTCTTAAACAGGTGGCGTTTATGTAATTTGCCGTGAGTAGATGGTGCTGCATTAGCTTGGCTGTATGCAGGTAACTGCAATCAATGTTGGCACTATTTCGTTATAAGTCCTTATCTATGCATCGTTACTCTGATTTATTTAATGTGTTCTGAGAAGATATTCTACACAACCAACCAACCGATGAAAAAAAGCATATTTTTAATGAGAGTTCTTTGTGCATTTTAATTAATATTTCAGAAAGTAATTAAAATATTAAAATTTTGATGTAATGTTGCACCAGGAGAGAGTTTGGACTACCTAAATCTAAATTTCCAGCCTTCTAGGTGGCCTAGATTTTCCTAGCCATCGCCAACAGACACACACACAGAGCGAAACTTTCTTTTATTAGTATATAGATTCATTTGCTGTCATTTATTATAGACGAAGTTTTATAGCTATTTGTCAATTTTAATGCATTTAGCTCGGCATAATGCATATTATCGGCGCAAGTTTGTTCATAGGTTTGTTTCCCCCCCCCCCTCTTCCATTTCCACTGATGCCTCTTGCTGTATTTTGTAACTATGATGAATGAGTGATGCTTTGCTTCTTTCAATTGAATGACAAGCCAACATTGGCGATATTTTTCTGAGCTCCAAGATCTAAGTTTCCGTTTCAGACTTTTAAACTATCTTGACCACACATATATCTTGATGATGATCGCAGAAGCGAAACGAAACGTCGATTTTACCGTTATTTTAATGGATTTTTATGTAACGTCATATAGATTTATTTCCGATGTACCATTTAGCAAGTTTTGTATGGTTTTAATACAAAGTATTTTATATTAAAATTATGAGACTGACACCAAAACCTGCGGCTAACTATATAGTAGAATTAATTTACAAATAATACTACTTAAAGAAGAAACATAATCCATATTATGCTTGCCATTAATACTAGTCTATGAGTTATTACTGACAAATAATACCTTTAAGGCCATATTAGCAATGAGTTAGCTAAATAAAGCAGATTATTCCATGAAGAAATCTACGTGGGATCACAACAACAATGATAATGAAACGGATTGTTGCCAAATGGCAAAATTAAATGTATGCTAAAATGCATCAAGGAGGTGCGTTTGAATCAACGTCAAGGCAAGCCATAACAGTATTATTTAGTGTGATTTTTTATTTTTTCATATCCATTTTAGTAAACTAATGACCAGGGTTCGGTGATATATATCAATGGATATATATCTTGATATATATCAATGGATATATATCTTGATATATATCATGATATATATCCGATATTTATTTTCAAAATATCATGAAGTTTGATATTTTCACATATTTGATATTTATTTTCAAAATATTGCGTGTAATATTTTTGATATTTTCAATCAAACCAAGTGTAATGGAATTTTTCAACTGTTATTGGCTGTGTTGTTCTGTAGATATAGAATTTTTGCGCTTATAATGGCTTTTTAGCCCCCAACCAAAAAAAAAACTTTTCCAAGCTTTATGTTTTAAGCTGAATTTTTAAATGTAGAATCAATAATTATGTGGGACAATATTTACTTAGAAAAGCCACTGAAAGTTAAACTATCTAATTTAGATAAACTTCCAGCTTCATTAGAAATAATTTTTTCTTGTTTTGGTTTTGTTCAGTTAAATAAGACCAAGCTTACTATATTTATGTTCAAATTTTTCAATAAAAAAAAATTATTTTGTTGTATAAAACATAAAAATTTCTTTAAACTTGATTATTAAATCTTAATAGTTTGTTTTTTGTGAGTGTAAAAAGCAAATTGTGTCTGTTTTCAATTTGTTGATCTTAAATTTTGTTAATTAAGTGAAAAAGAAAATAGAAAAATACATTTAGAATGTTGTATTTTTAACTTTTCATGCTAAATGACATATGTTTTAATGTCTAATTTATATTAACTGTGAAAATACTTATAATCACCAATAAGTTGACTATTTTGAAAATATCAGATATATATCAAAAATATCGGATATATATCAAAATATCGGATATTTTTGATATTTTCGAAAATATCATGATATTTACGAACCCTGCTAATGACTAATGTATCAGATTGGTGTTGCAAAATAAATTGCCTATGGAAATTTCATTTCCTTAATGCTGACCTGAAAATATCAAAGAATTGTAATATAAGATTATTTGTGACCATTCTGTCTTTTGTGTCCCCTAGAATGGAGTTAGAGGTAACCTTAATAGGTGTCTCTTCTTGATCCGAACCGCGGGTAAATCTCAGGCGGGAGTCCGTGATTAGTTTTCGATTCCCTGGTTTCTCCAGTGAGACTCCAGTAAGGCTCGGGGACGATGATGTCATGGACTGTTCCCCGGGAACCGAACACGATCCGGCCCCTTTCATACCTACTAGCGGGTGCCTCTGTTCAGCAGCAGTTCGGATGTCTAAAAGTAGCAATGTGGAGTGGGTCATGTCTAGCATTGGACGCGTACCTTTGAGTGCCCGCCCTCGTCACATCATGAGTCCTTTCCTAGTTTTTTGTAATGCTTCAAATTCACTATAATGAATTAGTTATTCCAGATTTATTTTCATACTTTTATAGGGGATTCTACAACCTTACTCTTAAACAGGCATTTTTATGCTGCTTGCAGTTGAATCATTATAACTGCAACACCACTATTTTAAGTATTGTTGTTTTGATATTTTTTATTTAAGGAAGGTTTTACTTCTTTGGCCTAAACTTCACTTGACTGTTACAGGTTTTTTTCTGATTTTTTTTTTTAGGGGGGGGGGGGGGGAAGCAAAGAGAATACCACCTTCAGACTTTTTGCATTATATTTAATGACATTTCGCTGATATATTTACATTTTTTTGTGTAAATAAGTGAATAATGTGTTTTTTCAATGGGTAGTACCTGCAGGTATGTCCTTAGTCCCTTGAAATTCCAATAGAGCAACCGTTTTTCTATGGTCACAAGCATCTGAAACAAATTAAGGTGCCAAATTATGAAAGGACATTTAATTCTCTGCAGCATATACAGACATTTAGTTTAAAGAGTTGATTTTTGACAAAATAGCAGTCATTTGAAACAAAAAGGTCATTATTTTGCCTTTATAAAAATAATAATAATAAAAAAAAACTTTTTGTGAGTTCAAAAAAATAATAAATCAATGAAAATTATACTTTTAGACAGGGCTTTACAAATTTAATAAAATCTGGTAGCCAGAAATAAATACTAGTCGCCAATAAAAAATATTTATCCCCCCCCCCTCTTCCCTGTCATTGATTTAAAAAAAAGAGTATTTTTATGAATTAATTGAGAAAAAATAATAACAAGCATAGTTTAGAATTATTAGTTACATAATTTAGAAAGATAATATAAACTATGTTTTATAATAAAACTTATAAAAATTATAATCACTTATATTATGTTGACAACTTATATAAACACAAAAATCAGATTTGAAACTCACAAAAAACCTTGAGCATTTCTTAGTATTGTATCCAATTTTAGATGCTACAGAGGCGGGATTGACACTATTTCTTTTTGTTTTATTGAAATATCCCTTCTCCCTCGACATTCTAATCACGTGAAATATACTAGCTGGCTAGAGCTAAAAAGAATGGTGTTTTCTGTGCATGAGTTGGAAAATGCCTTTTAAACTTAGTTCTTCCATTAAAAGTACCAGAGAAGAGAAAGATCACTGCTTGCTGCGCACGAGTAGGGATGAGAGAGAGAAAAAATGTCATTTGTGGTCATTTCTTATGACAATTTTTTTTACAGAAATCACCCCAAAAGATTAAGTAACTTGGTCGCCAAATCAAAAAACTTGGTAGCCAGTGGCGACCTGGCGACCGCATTTGTCAAGCCCTGCTTTTAGATGATATAAGTTCCGGAAAAAAAATATTTCTTTTCTCTTAAATAATCAATGAAATCTCAAGAAAAATGGATGTCTATTTGAAAAACATGATTTCAAGAAAAAACAAATTTAAATTTTACGATAGCGTTACGTTCAAAAAGTAAAAAAAGATTGAAAGGAACTGATCAATTTAGAGCAACAATATAAATACTTGAAAGATGCACAATAGAAAAAAATCGATAATTTTGACCCAAAGAAATAGAACCCTGGTCATGTGGCAGACACAATTCACCCAGAGAAATTTATCGATTATGACATCTGGTCTGATATTTGATAAGTGATTCAGATATCAGACCAGATGTCATAATCAACAAGGTTCTCTGGATGAACTGTGCCCACCAGACTTGTCCAGGATAGCCCAGTTGGCAGAGCATTGGCAGCTTACCCCAATTGTTCCTGATTCGAATCCTTCCTTGGACATTTTTTCGGTTAACTGGGAAATTACAATTCGTGTGATTAAAATACTGTTTAATTATTTCAACATAATGTAAATTATATTTAAAATGTCATAATTTTTACACAATAATCGTTTATATTAAATTACAAAATTCTAGAAATATGGAGGAATTCATACTATAAGTAAAAAATATGGAATTAAAAATTTTCTCTTTAAATTTGCTTTGTTTTTTTAAATAATATTTTCTGTATAGTAAGTTATTTATTTTAATTTATTAAAGTGTATCTATTTATTTTATTTATAGTATTTTTAATTATAGTTTAATCTTTGTACAGTTAGGAAATGCATGTGATAATTTTCTGATATGTATCATTGGTTCTGTGAGTGTCAGATAGCCAGGAGTCTACTGTACTGTTTAATACTATGGTAGAAATTTTATTTGAATTCAGTTTTCTACATTGATTTTAATTTTTCATGAGATGTTCATTTTCTCTTAAATAGCATTTTAGTAATCGTAAGAGCGATATAATAATTTAATTATATTTATTGCAGATGCACACATGTAGACGCACCATATCACTCAAAGCAGTCTCTAAAGTGTAAAATATGCAGCAAAATATTTCTTTACAAGAGCTTTCTGGGAAAGCAGCTTCTGACTTGCACCAAGGAAAATCATTTGTTTGTGAAATATGTAGCAAAGGATTTTCTACAAAGTCTCATTTAAATTCCCATTTTCGCTGTCATACCACTGAAAAAAGTTTTATGTGTGGAATATGCAACAAGAAATTCTTTGGTAAAAATTTAAGCAAGCATCTGTTAATTCATACTGGTGAGAAACCTTTTGCGTGTGAGATATGCAGCAAGACATTCTCTTGCAAGAGTAGTTTAAGCAGCCATCTGTTAACTCATACTGACGAGAAACCTTTTGTATGTGAGATATGCAGCAGGAAATTTTCTCAAAAAAGTAATTTAAGTGTTCATCTATTAATTCATACTGGTGAGACACCTTTCGCGTGCGAGATATGCGACAAGAAATTCTCTCGTAAGAGTGATTTAAATAAGCATATGTTAAATCATACTGGTGAGAAACCAGTGTGTGAGATATGTACCAAGAAATTCTCTTGCAGGAGTGCCTTGAAACGTCATCTGTTAACTCATACTGATGAGAAACCTTTTGTGTGTGAGATATGCACCCAGAAATTCTCTCGTAAGAGTATTTTAAGCAACCATCTGTTAATTCATACTGGCGAGAAACCTTTTGTGTGTGAGATATGCAACAAGAAATTCTTTCAAAAGGTTGAATTAAGCAGGCATGTATTAATTCATACTCGTGAGAAACCTTATGTGTGTGAGATATGCAACAAGAAATTTTCTGGCAGGAATAACTTGAAAAGGCATGTGTTAATTCATAGTGGTGATAAACCTTTTGTATGTGAGATGTGCAACAAGAAATTTTCTGACAGGAGTTCCTTGAAAAGTCATCTGTTAATTCATACTGGTGAGAAACCTTTTGTGTGTGAGATATGCAACAAGAAGTTCTCTCGTAAGACTAATTTAAACAGGCATCTGGTGATTCATACTAAAAGAGGTGATTCATGAGAAATTTTTTGTGTGTGCGATATGCAACAAGAAATTGTCTTGCAAAAGTAACTTAAGCAAACATCTTTTTTAATTCATACTGGTGAGTAACCATTTGTGTGTGAGATGTGTATTAAGAAATTCTTTTACAATAGTGGTTTAAGCAGGCATCTTTTAATTTATACTGGTGAGAAACCTTTTATTTGCAAGGCATGCAGCAAAAGTTTTTCTGAAAAGGTTGATTTCAGATTTAAATTTTTGTTTTGTGTGAAAGATTTTGTGCGTAAATTCTGCAATGAAGAATTTTTTCAAACAAGTATTTTAATCAAGCATTTGTTAATTCATTCTGGTGAGAAGCTTTTTGTGTAAGATATACAAAAAAAAATTAGTCCTCAAAAAGTAATCTGCATGTTCCTATCTCGTTCTCCTAATTTGTTGTTTGCTATTAACTAATTTTGAGACTTGCACTTTATAAGAGCCTATTTTTAGTCTTATGAAAGTGGAATTTTTCACTAAATACTATTACAAACAATCACAAAAATGAAACAGTGACCAATTTAAAAACATCTAATCTTATACAGCTTATTTTTTTAGCCATAAATGGTAAATTTTGTATTACATTATTACAAGACCTCTTTTATGTTTAATTGAAACTAATAAATCAGTAGATCAGAATTCTCAATGTTATCTGTGCACCTTTTTTTATTTTGATCTACTTTATATTGTATCAAAAATCTGACAAACCTCTTATTTAACAAACCTATTTAACAATATATTATACAAATATAATCTTGTAAGATTTTCGATACTTTTGCACTATAGGTGCTTTGATATTTTCTTTTACAGGCTTGGAGCAATTTGGACTTCAGAGAGTGAAGTTTGTTGTCAAATGGTATAAACAGCTATGAAAACAAACCTAATAAACTTTTATGCTTCTTTATATATGTATTTCAATATACAGGGTGTCCCAGGATTATTGGGACAAACTTTAAGGGGAGGTAGGGGGCATCACAAGGATTCAGATTTGGATAGCAACCCATGGTCGGAAACGTCATGGGAAAGTAGTATGACAGGTATAAGAAATGAAAAGACACAAGGCTGAGATCATCTGAAATAATTTATTGGTCAAAGATATTATGTGTGCTGTGGTAGATGATTTGTGAAAATGTCACAAAAGATGTTCAAAGTTTCCACCATTGCTAGTGATGCATGCATTACACCGTCGGATCAGGGATTGGCAGACTCGCTCAAATACACCTGGATTTTGTTGGATATCCGCAGCAGCACAGATGAGTCTTGCAACCTGTTCCATATCGGATTCCACAGGCGTTGCGTACACTGCACTTTTCAGTACACCTCAAAGAAAAAAATCTATGCTGTTTAAATCAGGTGAGCGTGGACCAATCCATCGGTGACCAAACACCGGATTCAAATGATGCCCCAGCATGTTGAAACCACATATGGCGTCTGACATGTTTGGCATAGTGTCAAGTAACCTTGGTAGCACCCCTTGCAAAAAAATGAGATAATCTGCAGATGTTAGAGGTTCTGACAGTAAGTAAGGTTTCCTCCAGTGCTCTCGTGAACGCCACCGCCTAACGGCGAACGAAGCCATTTCCGACCATAGGTTGCTATGCAAATCTGAATCCTTGTGATGTCCCCTACCTCCCCTTAAAGTTTGTCCCAATAATCCTGGGACACCCAGTATATATAAGCATTTTATTTTTGTATATATTATTGTTTGTTATATATAATTTACTTCTGTTTGTACATAAAAATAGATAAATGGCTTCTTTATATTAAATAAATAGCATAAGTATTGAAAAAAAATTATTTGTGTATATGAAACAGTGAGTAAGTTTCTAGAAAATATCTTGTCAAATTTCCTTCTGTTATCACGGCCTTTATACTGTAAAAGTACCAGATTTTCTGATGGTTGAGGAAATTTAAATCTCATCAAAAACGTCACCTGTAAAAAATGCAGCCAAGTCTCGTGACTCATTTACCGTAAAAAGTACTGAGATCGTATAAAGTCAAGTTTAGCTATCTTATTAACCCTAAAATTTTCATTCACAAATCACTCCTAGTCTCTACATCTTTGATATAAATGATATAAATATAGAGATATAAATGTGGGTCACTTTTCACAATTGAATTAAAACAGAATTTCCTTTCCTTTAATTTCGGGTTCGGGGGTTACGGATCGAACTTATTCTTGTTGTTGGGTTCGGGTCAGATTGCGGGTTGATTTCAAATAGAATTTTCGGGTTCGGGTCGAGCTCACGGTCTCGACTCGTGCAGGGCTTTATCTCTGTCTGGGCTCGGGTCAAGATTTGAACCTTTTTCCGGTCCGGGCCAGTCTCGGGCGAAACTTTTAGCTGTTATGCCGGGCCGGATCGGGCCAATAATTTTTTCACTATGTGCCAGGCTCGGGCCGAAGTTTTAACTTTTATACCGGGTCGGGCCAATATTTTTTTTGTACGGTCCAGTCCGGGCACGGGCCGAACATTTAGTTTTTATATCGTCCCGGGCCGAACATTTAATTTTTATACCGTGCCGGGCCGAATTTTTCTTTTATGGATCGGCCCTTGAATTTTCGGCCCGTGCAGACCTCTATACCTTAGACTCCATTGTACAGAGACCTCCGTTCCAAAATACTGTTTCTATCACATTTCTTTCTATATATATCTTATTGCAAAATGTATTGATTTTTCAATGGATCTCTATTTGTATATAAATATCTGAATTATTATTACCATTAATCCATTTATCCGGCTTGGAGACTTAAAATTTGAAAAATTCTATATCGAAAAACCTTCTAAGACGGAATCCGATTGGAAAGAAAAAAAAAATCGTTATGGTTTAGTTCCTTTTTTTACCATGTCTGTCGTCTCTTGCAAAGTATTATTTATTTTCAAACGGATTATTATATCCATTTTGCACCGATCAAGAAATTTTTACCATTTAAAACAGGATTTCATCATACACAGATTCTTATAATTTGTTTTACAGTACTGTATATCCTCCTTCCCCCGTTAGAAATATATACGTATTATTCTTTAAAGTAAATTTAAATTGTAGAATAATGGTAATTTTAAAATTTATGTATTTTCTTCAAAAATTGTTGATCCAAGGAGTTTGTTCCTTAAACAGATTTTTGCATGAATCAGACAGGGCGGATCAATGATTTTCATACAAGCAGGGTTGTTGTGATGACCATGCCAGAAAATTTCGGTCGGTGCAAACTTCTAGAAAAATAAAGTACAGGACCAGAAATAAGCCTGGTTTGGCTCGGCCCGAGCCTCCAGAGAAAGCAAGACCTGGGCACGACCCAGAAAAACTAATGATCAGACTCGACCCGTCTCGAGTCCATGTAGGCATCTAAATGGCATTTGAATGGGAAAAACGTGTTCTAAATGGCTGGAAAAATTTTAAATAAATCATGAAAAAAATTGAGTTTGAGTTGTAAATTTCGTTCAAACTCACAGATTTTTTGAGCTTTCGTTCAGTTCACGTTCGTTTATCAAAAAGTGAGTCAAGTTCAACTCACGTTCACAGAAAGTGAACTAAGTTTGCGAGTTTTCGTTCAATGAACACGCTCATGCCCAACACTGTTTCTAATCCAGTCTTAATACTAATATTAAATTTAATAAAAAGAAAAACAAGTAATATAAAAAATATATATATATTAAGTCAATTTCTACTTAGGTAAAAAAAAAAAAATTTCCAGCGATCTACACGCTTTGCCACTGACGGTATTTATTCCTAAATTTATATCCTGCTAAATATATATAATAGAAATTTTTGAAATGTATTAAAAATTAAATAAAATATAAATAGCTAAAATACCAAAAATTAATAGCTCGAAAAGTATTTCTCACAAAATTGTTGTAGACAAACTGCGTTAGAAAGTTAAAAAAATTGTATTTTTCTTGATATAAATTTCAAATCTAATGATTATGCCGTTTTTCAAATATTGAATTTCAAAAATTACCAAACTTCACAATGAAGTACCATAGCGAAACCTTCACGCGTAAAAAGACAATGGGGCGGATCACGGACGAAGATCAGACGGCGAGCGGGCGAAGGACACTAAAATATGGAGTGAGTCTATACTTTTGAACAGAAATGAAATGGAGTGAGTCTATACTTTTGAACAGAAATGAAATATAAAACTAAAATTAATTAATTTAATTTAATTAATAAATTAATATTTGAAAAAATTGTATTAACATCAAGTGTCATCCACTACAAGTTTTAAAAAATGTATTTGAACTTGAGTGGATGAATAAAAACTATTTTATTAACGATTGAAAATTTGAACAATATATATAAATACATAGAGGGTGTGAGCTAATAGTACGAATTGAAGAATGAAAAAAAAAAAGAGTTCAGATCATGAATTTTATGTTTATGATATTTTTCGTTTCTATATTTTAATCACATTTTTTGTACTCCAGAATTATTTCCAATACTATAAATTTAATTCATTAATATTGGTTTTGCGTTTTAAAAAAATTAAAAATTTATATTTAAAAAAAGTTTAGATCATGAATTTTATGTTTATGCTATAGTGAATTATTAGCGACTGGCAATTTAGGCTCTGTTAACACTCAGCATAATGCCCCGTAGATGGTAAATTATAGGGTTGGCCATGTATCGAGATCTCACTACCTATTCCCTTCTCCCTCTCCACATCTTCAATTTAGCAAATGCTCTTCTACATGTTGTTTAACTTGCTCACTCGCTGAACAGTCGCAATTTGTCCATAATGCCTCCCACATTAATTTTTGTAAAGCCTACAATGTTATTTTCAGGATTAAATGTAATTCATGCAATATGCAATATATTGGTCAAACTAGCAACCCTATACGCATGGGCGGCAGCCTACTACTGCTTATTTTACTGTTTATTGCTGTTAATTTTACGGTATAATACTATAATACTGGACGCTGGGATACCAGTATTATACTGTAAAATCAAAAAAAAAAAATTCAGTGCATTTTTAAGTCACATAAAGGGCGATACAGATGTTGAGATTTTATGCATCTTAAGGCATCATTTTAAACAAGGTCTCAAAACCAATAAAGCTGTCCTCAAAACTCGTGCAATTTTTGAATGGGTAGTTTCGTTAATTTTTAGCATCAAAACTGATTATGGGGAATGGATTCTCCTCTTTTTTTCCCTTCGACTGGTCAAAATACACCTGTCCCTTCTGGGATTGATTTCAAGGCTGAGGTCCCCTTCCGTAAAACCTTTGGATTTGTTTTGAACTGTCTGGATACTACTCTTGTGCTGGCTTCCACATACATGAGTTTTGAGGGCAGCTTCATTGGTTTTAAGGCCTAGTTTAAAATAAAGCCTTAAGATGCATAAAATCTCAACATTTGTATCTCCCTTTATGTGACCTAAAAATGAAAGAAAGAAGCCTGCATGATTATAGGAATACTAGCAAGCTATGCCTGCTACGCTGGTCAATTTCTTATAACGAACTTTTAATCCAACAAAATACTGACATTTCATAATTCATTTTTATATTTTAACAGAATAATAAGGCTACTATAATTTGTGACTCGTGCTATAGCCAATATACACGCCAGGACACGTCGCCCTTATCATTATCTTTTTACGCATGAAGGTTTCGCTATGGTACTCATTGTGAAATTTAGTAATTTTTCAAATTCAATATTTGAAAAATGGCATAATCATTAGATTTGAAATTTATATCAAGAAAAATACAATTTTTTACCTTTCAAACGCAGTTTGCCTAACACTTTTCTGACAAATACTTTTCGAACTACTACTTTTTTTCACTAACTTCAAATGTTTCATTTTTCGAGATTAATCTGTGGCAACAATTAGCGAAAAACCCAGTTGTTAGCAACGCATAACTTTTTATTAAAGAGGCTGTTGGAGCAGGGATTGTAACCACCAATTTGCCACCATCACTTTTATAATCGGTTCGGTAGTTCTAGAGATTCCATAGAAATTGTAATTGAGAATGTTTTTAGATCGCTTTTCGCTCATTTCACCCTTTTAAATTTCGAATTTTTTAAATTTTGTTTTTAGAGAGCATTTTCATCTTATAAGTAACTACAATGTCAAATTTCATATTTCTAGCTCCTTCAGTATAAAAAAAATCGCAATATTAGAACGTTACGGTATAATACTGGACGCTGGGATGCCAGTATTATACTGTAAAATCAAAAAATTTTTTTTCAGTGCATTTTTAAGTCACATAAAGGGCGATACAGATGTTGAGATTTTATGCATCTTAAGGCATCATTTTAAACTAGGTCTCAAAACCAATAAAGCTGTCCTCAAAACTCGTGCAATTTTTGAATGGGTAGTTTCGTTAATTTTTAGCATCAAAACTGATTATGGGGAATGGATTCTCCTCTTTTTTTCCCTTCGACTGGTCAAAATACACCTGTCACTTCTGGGTTTGATTTCAAGGCTGAGGTCCCTTTCCGTAAAATGTTTGGATTTGTTTTGAACTGTCTGGATACTACTCTTGTCCTGGCTTCCACATACATGAGTTTTGAGGGCAGCTTCATTGGTTTTAAGGCCTAGTTTAAAATAAAGCCTTAAGATGCATAAAATCTCAACATTTGTATCTCCCTTTATGTGACCTAAAAATGAAAGAAAGAAGCCTGCATGATTATAGGAATACTAGCAAGCTACGCCCGCTACGCTGGTCAATTTCTTATAACGAACTTTTAATCCAACAAAATACTGACATTTCATAATTCATTTTTATATTTTAACAGAATAATAAGGCTACTATAATTTGTGACTCGTGGTATAGCCAATATACACGCAGGACACGTCGCCCTTATCATTTTTTTTTACGCTTTTCGCTCATTTCACCCTTTTAAATTTCGAATTTTTTTTTTATTTTGTTTTTAGAGAGCATTTACATGTTATAAGTAACTACAACGCCAAATTTCAAATCGGTTCGGTAGTTCTAGAGATTCCATAGAAATTGTAATTTAGAATGTTTTTAGAACGCTTTTCGCTCATTTCACCCTTTTAAATTTCGAATTTTTTTATTTTGTTTTTAGAGAGCATTTTCATCTTATAAGTAACTACAATGCCAAATTTCATATTTCTAGCTCCTTCAGTATAAATAAAATCGCAATTTTAGAACGTTTTTCGCTCCTGCACCCCCCCTGGGGTTAGTGACACCGACATAAAATATATCCTATGTTGGAGCAGGGGTTGTCACCATCAATTTGCCACCATCATTTTTTAAATCTGTTGGTAATATATCAAAAGATTAATATCCGGAATTAATTTCTATGACAGTTTATTTACATCGTTTAAAACTCATCTCGATAAAAAGTAATTATCTAGAATTTCAAACAGGAAATGAAATTGCCTGATGCAATATGAAGAGGTTTTTACAACACGTGATCTGAACAAGGAAGTGAAAGACTAAAATACGTATTAGTGACGTAAATTGACTTTACGTCATTACCATCCAATGAAAGAACTTAAAAATGATGTCACTTGATAAGAACTAAGACTGTTGCATCTCTGCTTTATAGAACTTTAATAGATGCTTTTTCTCTCGCGATGGAGTTGGAACTGTATACTCCGATCTCCCTTAAACTTAAATTGAAATAATGTTTAAATCTAAATTTTATGTAACTATTAAATGTAAACTATGTAAATTAAATTCTTTAATCTGTATAATGAATGTTTTATTAATCAATAACTAATACACATTGCTTAGTCTCATGGATATTCTTCAACCAAGGATCTGCATATTGTGTGAACAAAAAGTATTGGATACATCTACTTTCTTCATGAATTAATTCGTGAATCTGGCGGACCATACTATGCGGCATATTGAGGAGTGAGGACGATTGCTGAAAAATGGAGGTAAGCAATATCTTACCTATCTTTTGTTCCGAAAGTTGAATTGATTATTTATATTGCTTTAGAACGCGCAAAATTACTGACTACCGAGAAAATAACACTAACAAAGATTATGAGACGCGAAAATATTCTAAAGTATATAAAAGGTAAAAATAAAAATAAATATAGTGTCCTTAAATCCTCGAATACTTAAAAGAAATTAATTAATTTTAGATATATTCTAAAATAGAAAAATGGCAACCTTCAAAGAAGGTAGTATAATTGGAAAATTAAATTCCAGTAATTATGCAAACTGGAAATTCAAGGTGGAGATGCTCTTGATAAGAGAAGAGCTCTTTGAAGTTGTCACAGACGACCCACCTAATCCAATAACCCCGGAATGGTCGAAGAAAGATAGAAAGGCAAGAGCCTTGATAAATTTAAGTATTGAGTATAATCAAATTATCCATATTAAGCATTTACAAAATGCACGGGACACATGGAATACGCTAAAAAGAATCCATGAGAGATCAAATCAGTCAAGAAAACTTTTTCTCCTTAGGAGACTTTATGGAACGAAATTATCTGAAGGAGGAAATATGATTACTCATATAACCAAAATATTAGAAATTATCGATAAGTTATCAACCATAGGCGAAGAAATTAAAGCAAATCATATTTCAGCATTATTGCTCTGCTCTTTACCTCCTTCATACGACACCCTCATAACCGCATTAGAAGCCAGACAGGAAGACGAATTAACTCAAGAATTTATAAAGAGTAAATTAACAGACGAATTTAATAAAAGAAATGAGCATTCAAATACAAGTGATAATACCAACAAAGCCTTTAGAGCTGAAAGAAAATTTAAACCCACAGGTTTTAAAAAAGAAGAAAAATACTGCACGATTTGTCGACTAAAAAACCACAACACAGTTAATTGCTGGCATAACAAACATAAAACAACTAACTTTAAACAAAATGTAAGAAAAAACTTCTCTTCTTCATTAGTCTTTCAAAAAGACGAGAACAGGTTAAAAAGCGCAGACTCAAATAAACCGAACAATAAAAGCACAGCTTATTTCGGAACCGAAGAAAAGAAAAATTGCGCATTTATAGCGAACAAATCGCAAAATAAAGCATGGATCATAGATTCTGGCTCATCCTCCCATATTTCAAATAATGAAAATTTATTTTCTGAATTTACAAATAAAGAACATACCAACGTCGTAATTGCCAACGGCAATAAATTAAAATCCTATGGTTCAGGTAATGTAAATATTACCACAATAACATCCGACGGTAGAACACATGAAATAACATTAAAAGATGTTCTACTAGTTCCCGAAATTGAAACTAATTTATTTTCGGTAGCTAAAGCTACGAAAAACGGATGCAAAATAACATTTGAAAATAATCAATGTTTTCTAGAATATGAAGGATCAATTCGCTTAGAAGGGACAAGAAAAAATAATTTATACGAAATTCAGCAAACTAACGAAACCACAGATGAAAATTTCGTAAACATGATAACTAATTGCAAAAATAAAAACTGCATAGAATTATGGCATAGAAGATTAGGGCATAAAAATGTCGCGTCGATTAAAGAAATAATGACAAAGGAATTAGCATGCGGAATTAACATAAATAATTGTTCCCATAGTACCGAATGTGAGCCTTGCATTAAAGCAAAATTAACTGACGCACCTTACCCAAAGAAAACGGAATTGAGAGCAAATAAAATTCTGCAATTAGTGCACTCAGACGTGTGTGGTCCTATTCAAACTCCAACCATAGGTGGGAAAAATTACTTTTTAACTTTCATAGACCTTTAGATTTACTATAATTTATCTACTACAAAATAAAAGTGAGGTATTTGAAAAATTAAAGGAATATGTTGCTCTGGTCAACAATAAATTTGGCAAAAAGCCTACAGAACTCAGAACTGATAATGGCAAAGAATTTAAAAATTCTAATATAGATAATTTTCTAAAAGAAAATGGAATTAAGCGACAGCTAACAGTACCATATTCTCCCAGCCAGAATGGTATTGCGGAACGAAAGAATAGATCATTAATTGAAATGACAAGAACATTGTTAAGTGACTCTAATTTACCATTACATTTCTGGGGAGAGGCGATCTGCACCGCAAATCACCTACAAAATCGACTGCCAACTAAAGCCAACGAGAAAACTCCATATGAGTTATGGACAAACAGAAGACCAAATCTAAAATATTTAAGAGTCTTTGGCTGCAAAGCTTATGCATATATTAACAAGCAAAAAAGACAGAAATAGATAATAAAGCAGTAGAAGGGATCTTCGTGGGATACGATAATTATTCCAAAGGATATCGTATCTATACGAGCGGCAAAGATATAACTATAGCCAGAACGGTGAAGTTCTTAGAAAACTATCCGATAAATTCAAATAAAGAAAAACGGCTAGAACTAAATTTAGATGAAAACACTAATGCCGAAAACGAAAAGTCGGAAAACCCAAATCTGATAAAAATCGAAATTTCAAATGAAAATGATAATCAGAATGAATCTGAACTAAATCAAACCGAACCGAGAAGATCAGATAGAGTAAATAAAGGGGCTCCCCCAGATAGACTAATTTATTTGGTTAAAGATGTAAATATTAACGAACCGAAAAATTGGCAGGAAATAATAAACATGGAAAACCCAGTAGAAAAAGAAAACTGGATCAAAGCGACACAGGAGGAGATAGAATCTCACAACCAAAATAAAACTTGGACATTAGTTGACCCCCCGCCAAATACAAAAATAATAGGTTCGAAATGGCTCTTCAAAACAAAATTAGATGATAAAGGAAAAATACAAAAATATAAAGCGCGTTTAGTGGCGAAAGGCTATTCGCAAAATTTTGGTATTGATTACTATGAAACTTTTGCTCCAGTGGTTTCACATACTACAATTAGAACATTTTTAGCAGCCGCCGCCTATCATAAACTAAACATAAATCATGTTGACATTAAAACAGCATTTTTGTATGGAAATTTAGATAAGGATATATACATCACTCAGCCGGAAGGCTATGTCAAACCTAATAATGAAAAAAAAGTGTGCAAATTAAATAAGGCTATATACGGCTTAAAACAGGCAGCTAGAGCCTGGCACACAAAAATTTCAGAATCGTTAGAAAAGTTAAATTTCAAACCATCAACTTCAGACACGTGTTTATTCATACGTAATACTAAAAACAGTAAAGCATATATTATCGTCTATGTAGACGATTTATTAATATCAGCAAAAGAAATGAAATTAAAGAAATTATACAAAAACTTAAGATTGAATATGAACTAAAGGATTTAGGTCAATTAAACTACTACCTAGGGATTAAAATTGAAAAAACAAACGAAGGATATAAACTGAATCAAAAAAGTAAAATTGAAGAATTAGTTAGAAAATTTAAATTAGAAGATGCGAAACCTTAAAAAACGCCCATGGAAACAGGCTATTTAAATTTTGATAACGAAGAAATACCATTGCCAAACAACATCGATTATAGAAAGGCAATTGGCGCTCTTTTGTATATCTCAACTGTCACAAGACCAGATATTTCAGCTGCGATTAACATCCTAAGTAGAAAAAACGAAAACCCTTCACAGAAGGATTGGAAAGCAACTAAAAGAGTGATCCTTGGTTGTGAATCCAATCCAGTGAATCCAGTCCAGTGATCCAATCTATTTAAATCACACTAAAAACTTTAAATTAGAAATAAATACAACACAGCAACCAATACTTAAAGTATACTGTGACTCAGACTGGGTTGGAGACATACAAACTAGAAAGTCCACCAGCGGAAACCTATTTTTATTAGGGAAAAACCCAATTTTATGGATTAGCAAAAAGCAATCATGCATAGCCATGTCAAGTGCTGAAGCTGAGTACATTTCAGCAGCAAATGCGACACAAGAAATTTTATGGTTAATTAGATTCTTACAAGAATTTGACTCAGAACAGACATTACCCATAAATATGCATGAGGACAACCAGTCCTGCATAAAAATGATCGAATCAGAAAAATACACCTGTCGCACGAAACACATTGATATTAGGTATCATTCCATTAAACACCTAAAGGACAATGGTACAATTAATCTAAATTACTGTGAATCAAAGAACATGATAGCGGACATCCTAACCAAGCCCACTCCCAAACCTATCTTCGAAGTTCACAGAAATAACTTAAACTTAAGAAATAAAATTCCAGAAATTAAGGAGGAGATTGTTGGTAATATATCAAAAGATTAATATCCGGAATTAATTTCTATGACAGTTTATTTACATCGTTTAAAACTCATCTCGATAAAAAGTAATTATCTAGAATTTCAAACAGGAAATGAAATTGCCTGATGCAATATGAAGAGGTTTTTACAACACGTGATCTGAACAAGGAAGTGAAAGACTAAAATACGTATTAGTGACGTAAATTGACTTTACGTCATTACCATCCAATGAAAGAACTTAAAAATGATGTCACTTGATAAGAACTAAGACTGTTGCATCTCTGCTTTATAGAACTTTAATAGATGCTTTTTCTCTCGCGATGGAGTTGGAACTGTATACTCCGATCTCCCTTAAACTTAAATTGAAATAATGTTTAAATCTAAATTTTATGTAACTATTAAATGTAAACTATGTAAATTAAATTCTTTAATCAGTATAATGAATGTTTTATTAATCAATAACTAATACACATTGCTTAGTCTCATGGATATTCTTCAACCAAGGATCTGCATATTGTGTGAACAAAAAGTATTGGATACATCTACTTTCTTAATGGATTAATTCGTGATTCTGGCGGACCATACTATGCGGCATATTGAGGAGTGAGGACGATTGCTGAAAAATGGAGGTAAGCAATATCTTACCTATCTTTTGTTCCGAAAGTTGAATTGATTATTTATATTGCTTTAGAACGCGCAAAATTACTGACTACCGAGAAAATAACACTAACAAAATCGGTTCGGTAGTTCCAGAGATTCCATAGAAATTGTAATTTAGAATGTTTTTAGAACGCTTTTCGCTCATTTCACCCTTTTAAATTTCGATTTTTTTAAAAAATTTATTCTTAGAGAGCATTTACATCTTATAAGTAACTACAATGCCAAATTTCAAATTTCTAGCTCCTTCAGTATAAACGACATCACAATTTTAGAACGTTTTTCACTCCTGCACCCTCCTGGAGATAGTGGCACCCACAAAAAATATATCCTATGTTGGAGCAGGGGTTGTCACCATACATCCTTAGCTAAAATACCAAAAATTAATAGCTCGAAAAGTATTTCTCTCAAAATTGTTGTAGACAAACTGCGTTAGAAAGTTAAAAAGATTGTATTTTTCTTGATATAAATTTCAAATCTAATGATTATGCTGTTTTTCAAATATTGAATTTCAAAAATTACCAAACTTCACAATGAAGTACCATAGCGAAACCTTCACGCGTAAAAAGACAATGGAGCTGATCACGGACGAAGATCAGGCGGCGCGCGGGCGAAGGGCACTAAAATATGGAGTGAGTTTATACTTTTGAACAGAAATGAAATGGAGTGAGTGTATACTTTTGAACAGAAATGAAATATAAAACTAAAATTAATTAATTTAATTTAATTAATGAATTAATATTTGAAAAAACTGTATTAACATCAAGTGTCATCCACTACAAGTTTAAAAAAATGTATTTGAACTTGAGTGGATGAATAAAAAGTATTTTATTAACGATTGAAAATTTGAACAATATATATAAATACATAGAGGGTGTGAGCTAATAGTACGAATTGAAGAATGAAAAAAAAAAGAGTTCAGATCATGAATTTTATGTTTATGATATTTTTCGTTTCTATATTTTAATCACATTTTTTGTACTCCAGAATTATTTCCAATACTATAAATTTAATTCAGTAATATTGGTTTTGCGTTTTAAAAAAATTAAAAATTTATATTTAAAAAAAGTTTAGATCATGAATTTTATGTTTATGCTTTTTACGTTTGGATTCCATTATTTGATTTCCATTCACACATTTACTTCCTTGTATTCTTTTCACGTTTTTCATTAATTATGCCAATTCTTAGTGAATTATTAGCGACTGGCAATTTAGGCTCTGTTAACACTCAGCATAATGCCCCGTAGATGGTAAATTATATGGTTGGCCATGTATCGAGATCTCACTACCTATTCCCTTCTCCCTCTCCACATCTTCAATTTAGCAAATGCTCTTCTACATGTTGTTTAACTTCCTCACTCGCTGAACAGTCGCAAATTGTCCATAATGCCTCCCACATTAATTTTTGTAAATCCTACAATGTTATTTTCAGGATTAAATGTAATTCATGCAATATGCAATATATTGGTCAAACTAGCAACCCTATACGCATGCGCGGCAGCCTACTACTGCTTATTTTACTGTTTATCGCTGTTAATTTTACGGTATAATACTATAATACTGGACGCTGGGATGCCAGTATTATACTGTAAAATCAATTTTTTTTTTCAGTGCATTTTTAAGTCACATAAAGGGCGATACAGATGTTGAGATTTTATGCATCTTAAGGCATCATTTTAAACTAGGTCTCAAAACCAATAAAGCTGTCCTCAAAACTCGTGCAATTTTTGAATGGGTAGTTTCGTTAATTTTTAGCATCAAAACTGATTATGGGGAATGGATTCTCCTCTTTTTTCCCCTTCGACTGGTCAAAATACACCTGTCACTTCTGGGTTTGAATTCAAGGCTGAGGTCCCCTTCCGTAAAACGTTTGGATTTGTTTTGAACTGTCTGGATACTACTCTTGTCCTGGCTTCCACATACATGAGTTTTGAGGGCAGCTTCATTGGTTTTAAGGCCTAGTTTAAAATAAAGCCTTAAGATGCATAAAATCTCAACATTTGTATCTCCCTTTCTGTGACCTAAAAATGAAAGAAAGAAGCCTGCATGATTATAGGAATACTAGCAAGCTACGCCCGCTACGCTGGTCAATTTCTTATAACGAACTTTTAATCCAACAAAATACTGACATTTCATAATTCATTTTTATATTTTAACAGAATAATAAGGCTATTATAATTTGTGACTCGTGCTATAGCCAATATACACGCCAGGACACGTCGCCCTTATCATTATCTGTTTACGCATGAAGGTTTCGATATTGTACTCATTGTCAAATTTGGTAATTTTTAAAATTATATATTTGAAATTTGGCATAATCATTAGATTTGAAATTTATATCAAGAAAAATACAATTTTTTACCTTTCAAACGCAGTTTGCCTAACATTTTTCTGACAAATACTTTTCGAACTACTATTTTTTTTCAGTAACTTCAAATGTTTCATTTTCCGAGATTAATCTGTGGCAACAATTAGCGAAAAACACAGTCGTTAGCAACGCATAGCTTTTTATTAAAGAGGCTGTTGGAGCAGGGATTGTAACCACCAATTTGCCACCATCACTTTTGAAATCGGTTCGGTAGTTCTAGAGATTCCATAGAAATTGTAATTTAGAATGTTTTTAGAACGCTTTTCGCTCATTTCACCCTTTTAAATTTCGAATTTTTTTTATTTGTTTTTAGAGAGCATTTTCATCTTATAAGTAACTACAATGCTAAATTTCATATTTCTAGCTCCTTCAGTATAAAAAAAATCGCAATTTTAGAACGTTTTTCGCTCCTGCACCCCCCCTGGGGTTAGTGACACCGACATAAAATATATCCTATGTTGGAGCAGGGGTTGTCACCATCCATTTGCCACCATCACTTTTGAAATCGGTTCGGTAGTTCTAGAGATTCCATAGAAGTTGTAATTTAGAATATTATTAGAACGCTTTTCGCTCATTTCACCCTTTTAAATTTCGAATTCTTTTTTATTTTGTTCTTAGAGAGCATTTACATCTTATAAGTAACTACAACGCCAAATTTCAAATCGGTTCCGGTTCCGTAGTTCTAGAAATTCCATAGAAATTGTAATTTAGAATGTTTTTGGAACGCTTTTCGCTCATTTCACCCCTTTAAATTTTGAATTTTTTTTAATTTTGTTCTCAGAGAGCATTTACATCTTATAAGTAACTACAACGCCAAATTTCAAATCGGTTCGGTAGTTCTAGAGATTCCATAGAAATTGTAATTTAGAATGTTTTTAGAACGCTTTTCGCTCATTTCACCCTTTTAAATTTCGAATCTTTTTATTTTGTTCTTAGAGAGCATTTACATGTTATAAGTAACTACAACGCCAAATTTCAAATCGGTTCGGTAGTTCTAGAGATTCCATAGAAATTGTAATTTAGAATGTTTTTAGAACGCTTTTCGCTCATTTCACCCTTTTAAATTTCGATTTTTTTTTTATTTTGTTTTTAGAGAGCATTTTCATCTTATAAGTACTACAATGCCAAATTTCATATTTCTAGCTCCTTCAGTATAAAAAAAATTCGCAATTTTAGAACGATTTTCGCTCCTGCACCCGCCCCCCCCCCTGGGGTTAGTGACACCGACATAAAATATATCCTATGTTAGAGCAGGGGTTGTCACCATAAATTTGCCACAATCACTTTTGAAATCGGTTCGGTAGTTCCAGAGATTCCATAGAAATTGTAATTTAGAACGTTTTTAGAACGCTTTTCGCTCATTTCACCCTTTTAAATTTCGAATTTTTTTTTATTTTGTTTTTAGAGAGCATTTACATCTTCTAAGTAACTACAATGCCAAATTTCAAATTTCTAGCTCCTTCAGTATAAAAAAAAATCGCAATTTTAGAACGTTTTTCGCTCCTGCACTCCCCTGGAGTTAGTGACACCGACATAAAATGTAGCCTATGTTGGAGCAGGGGTTGTCACCATCAATTTGCCACCATCATTTTTGAAATCGGTTCGGTAGTTCCAGAGATTCCACAGAAATTGTAATTTAGAATGTTTTTAGAACGCTTTTCGCTCATTTCACCCTTTTAAATTTCGATTTTTTTTTAAATTTTATTCTTAGAGAGCATTTACATCTTATAAGTAACTACAATGCCAAATTTCAAATTTCTAGCTCCTTCAGTATACACAAAATCGCAATTTTAGAACGTTTTTCGCTCCTGCATCCCCCTGGAGATAGTGGCACTCACAAAAAATATATCCTGTGTTGGAGCAGGGGTTGTCACCATCCATCCTTAAATAGCTAAAATACCAAAAATTAATAGCTCGAAAAGTATTTCTCACAAAATTGTTGTAGACAAACTGCGTTAGAAAGTTAAAAAAATTGTATTTTTCTTGATATAAATTTCAAATCTAATGATTATGCCGTTTTTCAAATATTGAATTTCAAAAATTACCAAGCTTCACAATGAAGTACCATAGCGAAACCTTCACGCGTAAAAAGACAATGGGGCGGATCACGGACGAAGGTCAGACGGCGCGCGGGCGAAGGACACTAAAATATGGCGTGAGTCTATACTTTTGAACAGAAATGAAATGGAGTGAGTCTATACTTTTGAACAGAAATGAAATATAAAACTAAAATTAATTAATTTAATTTAATTAATGAATTAATATTTGAAAAAATTGTATTAACATCAAGTGTCATCCACTACAAGTTTAAAAAAATGTATTTGAACTTGAGTAGATGAATAAAAAGTATTTTATTAACGATTGAAAATTTGAACAATATATATAAATACATAGAGGGTGTGAGCTAATAGTACGAATTGAAGAATGAAAAAAAAAAAGAGTTCAGATCATGAATTTTATGTTTATGATATTTTTTGTTTCTATATTTTAAACACATTTTTTGTACTCCAGAATTATTTCCAATACTATAAATTTAATGCAGTAATATTGGTTTTGCGTTTTAAAAAAATTAAAAATTTATATTTAAAAAAAGTTTAGATCATGAATTTTATGTTTATGCTGTTTACGTTTGGATTCCATTCACACATTTACTTCCTTGTATTCTTTTCACGTTTTTCATTAATTATGCCAGTTCTTAGTGAATTATTAGCGACTGGCAATTTAGGCTCTGTTAACACTCAGCATAATGCCCCGTAGATGGTAAATTATAGGGTTGGCCATGTATCGAGATCTCACCACCTATTCCCTTCTCGCTCTCCACATCTTCAATTTAGCAAATGCTCTTCTACATGTTGTTTAACTTGCTCACTCGCTGAACAGTCGCAAATTGTCCATAATGCCTCCCACATTAATTTTTGTAAAGCCTACAATGTTATTTTCAGGATTAAATGTAATTCATGCAATATGCAATATATTGGTCAAACAAGCAACCCTATACGCATGCGCGGCAGCCTACTACTGCTTATTTTACTGTTTATTGCTGTTAATTTTACGGTATAATACTATAATACTGGACGCTGGGATGCCAGTATTATACTGTAAAATCAAAAAAATTTTTTTTTCAGTGCATTTTTAAGTCACATAAAGGGCGATACAGATGTTGAGATTTTATGCATCTTAAGGCATCATTTTAAACTACTGTTAGCGGTGTCAAGTAGGATTCCAGTTAAAATTATTAATCTTCCTAATATTAGCCGGCATCATGAGGCGCAAGGGATTAAAATATGGTATAAAAATCGTTGGATTGCGATCATCAATATTTATGCACCGAAAGGTTTTGCTGATATTAGGTGGTTGGACAGGATTAAAGAAACGATTGGGGGATCATTACATTATAGTTGGTGACTTCAACATTAATTTTCTAAATTGGAATAATAATCCCAAGGCTCAGAAAATGATAAACTTGGTTAACTGGATTAATCGTACGGATGCAATATTAATGAATTTGGATGGTGTTACGAGATTCAGGGGTGGGGGTTCAGGGTCTTTGCTGGATCTATCGTTTCGAGTAGTTTAGCAAGGGGGCTCCAAGTGGATATTTGTTCGGATCCAATGTGGTCGGATCATTATCCTATCAGGATCCAGGAAATTGCCAGTGGTGGCAGTGAAGGGAAATTATTTCAGACACAGATTAATTGGCAGCGAGTAGGATCTGCGGTTGAGAGGTTGGGGGATGAGGTCTATGAAGAGGGGATGGACAGGTGGTCCATGGAAATCTCCAAGTTCATGGGTCAGTACTCTGATAGGATCCCAGTGAGTAGGTGTACGCTTCCGCCCGGATGGGGGATTGTTACCAGGAGGCTGTTGGCTCTAAAGAGGTTTTACCATAGGAAGGCGATTCGGTTGGGTTGTATGGACTTATGGTGTAAATATAAACTTTATAATGCAAAGCTCAAGAAGGAAATCAAAAAAGATAATCGGAAATTTTGGGATTTGGTGGCCAGGGAGGCAGGGAGAGGGCCTCACATTTACAAGATCATCCGAGGGATAAATACATCGAAGAATGGTGAGATGAACACGGAGTTTAACTTTCCAAATTGTCCACCAGATGCGGCATCCCAGGCTAATTACTTATCTACTATATTCCAAAACTCGCCGGTCAGGCAAGGTATCCCCATAGATTTCTCGGGTGAGGATGGGATAGACACAAAGTTTACGATGGACCAGTTACAGAGAATAATTAAGAAAAGCAAGTCAACAACTCCCGGGATAGATGGAATCAAAATGAGCTTTTTCAAAAATCAAAAAACCAGGGTATTGACTCAAATTCTGAGCATGTATAATAAGATTCTGGAGACCCGTAAAATACCTGAGATTTGGAAAGAGGTTATCATGTTACCCATCAAAAAGCCAGGAAAAAATAGAAATGACATTAGAGGGTATAGACCAATAGCTCTGACGGTTACCAGCAAGAAGATTTTTGAAAAGATGCTACTCGATATCCTGCTTCACTGGAGCATGAAAAATAAAATTTTTAATAGAAATCACTATGGTTTTATTCCGTTTAGAGATCGCGAAGCGGCTGCCTACAAAATTTATAGAGACATGAGAAGAGCAAGACAATCTAAACTGAAAGGATACTTAGTGGCTTTAGATATTAAAGGAGCTTACGACAATGTTTGGTGGGACGGGATGCTCATGAAGCTGAAAAAATTGGGACTCGGAGCCAACTTGAGTATTATGATCCAGAAACTAATGCAAGAACTTAGGATTCGTGTTAAATGGAGAGGGTCACTGTCGGATCCATTTTTTTATCAGAGAGGCCTCTTACAGGGTAGTCCTCTTTCTCCACTTCTATTTGCCATATACCCAGCGGACATCTTCGAGATATTTGACTCAAGTATTCATTGTGTAGTATATGCGGATGATATATTTTTATACGGGTTTCACGATAGTCAGGAATGGATAAGGAATATCCTACAGGAGAATATCATCAGAATAATTCAGTGATTGAGCGCATGGAATCTTGAGGTGAACCCAAATAAATGTCAAATAATGAAGATCGGACGGTGGAAGGAGCGAGAAGAGAAGCAATTTACGATCAAAGGACAAGAGGTGGAGTATTCAGGAGAGTTAAGAGTATTAGGGGTTTTTTAAAACTGTCAAGGTGACCTAAAAAGTCACATAAAAATGCTGCGAGAGAAAACTTGCAAAAGACTCAACATGCTCAAAGTTATTGCAGGTATGAGTTGGGGTACCGAAACTAAGTACCTTGTAAAGATTACGAATAGTATGATGGGATCTCTTCTGGAAGGGAATCCGCGAATTCTCATGCACTCAAGTAAAACGGAAGGTCAGCAACTTCAAGTGATACACAATATGGGGCTTAGATGGGCTAGTGGTATGCCTAAGTGGTGCCCGATCCCGGTATTGTTGCAGGAAAGTTGGGTCTGGAGGAACAACATAAGAAGAGAATATCTTGCGATTAAAAGGTCAATTTTGGACATCAAACATAAGGATTACACGGATATACTTTCACAGGATTTAATTCACAGAGAGCTGAATAGTATTAAAGGGTATTGGACGGACGTCAAGGAAATGATTACTTACAAGTGGGGTACAAAGGTAAATGAGAATATTAGAATTTATGTGAATACATGGCCGTTCCAAAACAAAGACTTTCCTGAAGCTGTAATCAAGAACTCGTACAACAGTTTTTATCAGAGGTATATTGACGAGGCTATCTTTATTGCAACGGATGCGTCCAAAGAGGAGAAAACACGGCGATTGGGATGGGGAATCAAAACACAGGTAGTCGGATGGCTTTTAAAATTCCAAATATTAATTCCATTTTTACTGCTGAAGCGATCACCTTATTGGTAGCTATTAAGTTTTATACGGCGGAAAGTGGGAGGTATATGTTTTTCACTGATGCTAGGAGTGTCCTCATGGCTTTAGATAAGGTCAATCGTAAATAGGCGACTGTTATCACTATGCTTAGGGAGGAAATTAACAGTAAAAGTATTGACAAGTATCAGATAGATTTTATTTGGGTTACAGGACATAAAAGTATTGGGATCAATGAGTGTGCGGATGAGCTGGCCAGGAAGGGCCCGTATAGCGAGATATGTATACCGTGGTTCTCTCCAGAGGATTGGATGATGGAGGTGAAAAAGAAAAAAACAGAATGAGTCTGAATGGGAATGGATGCAATACTGGAAAGATCACTCAGATCGTGGCTGGGATTATGCGGAGATCGGACATCCTCATCACAACTTACGGAGGAAGAATGGGGTTATTTTTGCTAGGTTCTTTACTAAGACTGTTCTAACTCTGGTTCGTCGGAGGAAGTTTCTCGGTAGAGGTGAGGCGAAGTGTGACTTATGCGGAAGTGAGGAGCAAACTGAAGAACACTTGGTAATGACGTGTAAGAAGTTTTCGGGGATTCGTGATAAGGTGTTTGGCAAGTTACGGGTGGCGAAGAGTATGAAGTACGAGGATATATTTTCGGCGATAGGGAGACAGGGAAGTGTTGATCTGGCTCTGTTTTCTCAGCTCTTGAATGAGATATATAGTCACTGTAGTATTTGGTTTTGATGGTATCGTTTAGTTTAGTTTTTTGTCAGCAGTGGTTAGTTCGGTGTAGTGCTGGCTTCGTAGGTATTTTGTAATATGTCGTCGCTGTGGGTTGTATCATTTGTGGATTAGGACAGCTATACAGTAATAGAAAGCTGCTCACCGGGCCCAATAGGGTCATACACAACAACAAGTATAGTAACGTTTACTCCTTCCGTATAACTTTTAATAGCGATATTTAAGCAATTTAGATTAATCAAATATTAACAAAAGCCTTCGTTCGTAATTGCAAAATAAACAGAAACATATCGTCAAATTAGAATATTCACGATCGGGAGAAAAAAGCGATAAACCACTATTTATAGCAACCATGGTATCAAAAACTACTGAAATATAGGGTAGATGTGCCAGTAATGGACACCTTTAAGGAATTTCTTTAAAAATTATTTTTTAATTAATAGTTATAATAATTATATTCCACTTTTTAAAATATTATATTAATCTATCAACATTATTTAATTAATCTCACAGTCTCACTTCCCAATGTGAATCAAAGTTTATTTGTAAATAACAGAAATGTATGAAAACACCCAAAATTCCAGTAATGGACACCCTCTATTCCAGTAATGGACATCCTTTGTTCCAGTAATGGACACCCTACAAAATATAATTAGATAATAGTATTTAGGTCCAGAACTTAATGAAAGCTTGTTTATAAAACAAAATATTTAAATTTAAGATAGAAATTTATTACATTAAAGGATTTAAATGCAAAGATTTAATTTTACAATAATTAAGTTTGGTGACATGTTTTATTGTCTCAATATATCTAATCTTCATTCATATCAACGTCTGAATTATGTGCTTTACAATTATGGCATAAATTCTAAATCTTCAATCTCCTCATCACTCTCTGACAATCCAAATGATTCAATATGCGATTTTGGAATGCATTTAAAATGATAAGCGTTCTTGTACTTGTCACATTCAACCCACTTTGTTGCACCTTTCTTTGCTTTTCATCATTGAAACTATGTTTGCATTTATGACAAATAAAAGCTGAAGATTAACAAACTAATAATAATCTAACTCTAGCTTGCTTTGTTATTTATTTATTATTTGTATGATAATCTCAGGTTTTATTTCATAACTCCTGATCCCATTGAGATCCCACTCTAAAAATTTAAAGATTTCAAGTTTATAATATTACAAAAACAAAAACAATTTTTTTTCAAAAATTAAAAAAAAAAAACGATCTAAAAATTTTTAAATATTAAAAATGTTATTTTTTTTTAACCAAGCATAGTCAACTTGCATATCAAATGAACCCTTGTGAAATTCTCTTTAAAATGGGTGGTTAAACAGCTCGCTATGTCTGATAGAACCTGAGAAAATCAAAATTGAAAACATTTATGCAAGCCAAAAAAGGATTTTTCGAAATTAAAAAAATTAATTGCATGAAAATCTAATGAAATAAAAAAATTAAAGATATATTCACTTTTATATCATCAGGGAGAATAATTCCTGACAGTATCATTAAAATATGAAATGGTTACATTAAATATTATTCAATTTTTTAGGTTGATTTGGCCATGTTTTTTTTTTTAAAGTGCTTATTACATTCTACTAAGTAAAATTTAAAAATTAAATTTGATTAATTAGCTTTTCAGTTAAATAAAAAGATTTTATGCACTACTGAAATTACACTTTTAGTATTGGCCACATGCACTGTCCATTACTGGAAAGAGACTAATTGTCCTAAAATCTTAACAATAAATGAAATTTTGTAAATGACCATTGGTATATGAAATTCAAAGTTTTATATTACTATTCAAACAAAAACATCCAATTTTTGCAAAAAAATAAGGAAGATATAGTTTAACTAAGTGATGCCAGCTCTTAGCATGTTCATTAAAATTTTTACAGAAAAACAGTGGTACTGTGAAACATTTTTTTCTGCTTCCTGATTGGTTTGATTAAGAGTGTCAACAATAACCGAGATCATTAAACATGCAAAGGGGAGTTATGAAAAAAAAAAAATAAACACAATTTTTTTTGGTTATTTTTCTATAAACCAAAAACATTGTTGGGTGTCCATTACTGGCACCTCTGCCCTATATTTATTTAAATAATATTACAACTTTGTAGGGTTTAAGAAAATGTTTTGAAAGAAATAATGAGGTAAAATTATTCACAATTTATTAATAATGATGAAGAAACTTTTCAATTTTGTTTGCAGTTTTTTTTTTTTTTTTTAAATAAGGATACTTTTATTTTAGAAACTGGTTCTGAAAGTGAAAATAGGCTAATAAAAAAAAAAAAAAAAAAAAAAAAAAAAAAAAAAAAAAAAAACCAACCTGCAAACAAAATTGAAAAAGTGAAAAATGACGGTTGTAGAATTCTCAGCTATCCAGTTAAAAAAAAAAAAAATGTTTAAAAATATTGAAATTCAAATGAGATATTGTAAAATAACTGTTCCATTGGATTAACATTAGCAAGCGGGTATTTTCGCTTGAGGGGACTAGACCCTTAAGCCAAAGAGAATCCTGGCATGTACACTTTTTAACTCAGTTGGAAAATTACAATTTGTATTAGAAATTTAGTAAAATTTTCTTTGTGTAGAAAGTGTGTGTGTGTGGGAAGGGGGGGGGGAGGGGCAAAATCCATGTTAGCACCATATGAAAAATAAGCTAGTTTCAGCCCTTACTATGTAAAGGAAAATAATGAAAAAAAAATTGCTTAATTCAACTAATTTGTTGATAAAGAAATTGTAAAAGTATGAAATTCAATATAGCCGGGATCATAAATGCATGTATGAGAATTTTGTGCTTATTGTACTTATAGTAAAAAAGTCCTTCCGGCCTGTACCGGGAGGAAAACGTAGCTTTCCTATATCTTCGTTTTAAAATTTTAGCTAATGTTACACGAAAACAGCAAGTTAAAATGCAAAGAAACAGTATACAAAAGATTCGTTAATACTGAATTTGAATAAGAAATTCGCCAAATTATTGAGCAATAGCCAAATTGGCTTCATTTATGAAGACTTATTTTGGTCGCCAAATTTGGCGATATTTCGCCAAATGTCGCCACATTTGGCGAGAATTTGGCGCCAACGGATATGAATATATAGTTTTATGCGTATGATTGGGAAAATTATTACAACAATGAAAGAAAATTATTTGCGAGTAATCGCGTTAATGTGCTGTTTTGTTTCAAAATGTCAGCCACCCTAGAATTTCAAACTGCTCTATCTCAGCCATTTTTTAAGATAGAGGTAAACCTAAAATTGCTCTGGAATCCTCGTATCAAGGCCTAACAATTAATTAAAAAATAAATTTGAATTTTTAACTTTTTTGTATATTTATTTTAGTTTTAAATTTTTAAATGGCCGCCATCTTGAAACAAAATGGCGGACCAAGCTGGCCAACGAACTCGGTCGAGACATTAGTGACCTTAATACACACAATTAGTTTCATCAAAATCGATTTATAAATACGGGCGTTATCGTATGACATAGGTCAGATTATATATATATATATATATGGATATATATATATATATAAATCAACATTTGAACGGAGGGTGGTTTTGGGGTCTGGGGGTCATGATCGGTGAAAATATATCAAAATTTTCCGGAATTGCTTTCCTCCGAACGGCTGCAATAGGTAGCTTTATACTTTTTTGTATTGAAAGCTACCTAAAAAATATGCTGTAGGAAAAAGAAATTTATCACCCATTTGACTTCGCTAAAAGCTTGTTTGATTACATACTAGGATTAACCTGAATGTACTTATAGTTCCACATCCCCTTACATACAAAATAAAACACTTACTGTAAATGGAATCTTTTTTAAGGGGTCCTATGTATTGATAGTTTCCGGTTCAGCTGTTCTTTTTTACTCATTCTGTCCAAGGTTTTGGTATGACCAAAACCAGGATTGGGAAATTTTCAGAAAGTCTTACTAGCCATTAAGAGACCACTTCAGTCACTTGAAAGTACCCATTCACGAGTGTTGATCCTATGGGACAGTTCTTTTAAAATATTGCGTTTGCATTTCAACCTTTTAAGTGATTTTTACTTTTATTTTTTGCATTGGATAGCTGAACAATTGCCTCTACAAGCACTGCTTTTTACCTTTTTTATGTTGTTTGCAGGTTTTTTATGAGGATATTTTCATTTACATAACAGGTTTCAAAAGTAGAACTATCACCATAAAAAAACAACAACATGCAAATAAAATAGAAAGAATAAAAAACAGTGTTTGTTGTGATCATCCTCAGCTATTCAATGCAAAAAAAATCGTTTAAAAATATTGAAAAGCAAGGGAGAATTAAAAAAAAAACTGTCCCATAGGATTAACATTAGTGAGCGTCTGTTTCCGTGTGAGTGAAGTACCCCCTTATGATGCAATGTACAGTTCAAAATTTACAATATTATAAAAATAATTCATTACTACAATGGCATTTTCGTATTTATTATTATTATTATTTATTTTTAATAAAGAAACATATTAAACAGAAGAAAGTTCAGTGTAGAATTGAATTTAGTGACATGTTTATATCTCAGCTATTAGGAGAGTTGTGAAATATGGCTAACAAATAAAAATATAAAAAAAGTTTTTGTTATATTTTCTATAGCTTTTAATTCTTAAAAGATTTCCTAAAAAATCACTCGCTATGCCAGAAAGCCCACTAGGTGGAGAGTCGAATGAATATAATTCCTCATTCCTGACCAAAATCTTCCACCATGAAGATTCTCTCGACTTTAAGATGTTGGATATATTATAAATTGCCTCGTGTGATTCTGAAAAACATGCTATTCAAAAACAATGTATAACTAGGGTCATATTTACACTAATCTGGCATTTTCCCAGGCTACAAAAACTATGTAATAAAGATCTATTATTGATACAGGATAGGAAGCCAACCTAAAAAAATAGAAGATTTATCAGCACAGGAAAAAATCGGTAATTTTTATTAAAATCTGAAAAGTAATTTTGAAATTGATCACTCATGGCATGCTTTTATGAGGTAAAAAATAGATAAATGTTACAAAATTTAGATGATGCTTTAAAAAAAAGCATATATTTTTGAAAAGATTATTAATTAATTAATAATTTATTTTCTAATTGTTAGTGTTTAAAAATGTTTTTGTTCCAGTTTCTCAGCTAGATGGCATATTTTACTGAGAGTTGTTTGGTGAATAATTTACTCTATCTACTAATCTCTTGCTG
Source organism: Maratus michaelseni (assembly GCA_963931845.1). NCBI lineage: Eukaryota > Metazoa > Arthropoda > Arachnida > Araneae > Salticidae > Maratus > Maratus michaelseni. The sequence continues at coordinate 42,001,122 of OZ007588.1, read as the reverse complement.
GAGATGTGTGCCCTGACAAGGATCGAACCGGGTTAGGTGAGATCTTTAGTACCAAGCAAAAGTCTAGCTCGATCACTTCCTGCGAGTTGTAACTTATATACACTTGTAATTGTAAAAAAAGAATGCCTTAAAATTAACTTATTAAATTATAATTAAGTTCTAAATATATTATAATGCTGTAATGTTATCAGAAACATATCTGTGCACATATTTTTTATTAATTCTGGTATATAAGAAAGTGAATGAAAAATTGATTACAGAATACCGTCTTTACATGCATGAACCAAGTTAAGTTAATTAAAAGAGTGTAAAAATACTTCATCTCGAACCAACAACAGTATTATTTGTAAAACTACTTTTGTTCACAAATTTATTTTCTCTTAATAAAAATCAAGCAAAATATACAATTTTTTTGTAAAATGTGTTAATTCAGTTTTCTGAAAAGTAACTTTCTTCTTGTTTGTAAACATAATTTTCCACAAATAGTTTCAGGAAGGTGTTGCACCTTACATGCCTTATAGTTAAAAAAAAAAAAAAAAAAAAAAAAAAAAAACTTGCTTCTTTCCATAAAAAAATAGCATCTTTATTGACTCTCAGTCTAAAAAAAAATAGCATTCTTAGTGCTTTTTCTCCTAAAAAAATTATTGCATAACTAAAAAGACTTATTATTATTGTTTGATCTTCAAGAGAATGCCCTAACTTCTAAATATTTAAAGTTCTTTCACAAAATACCAATAGGAATATAAAGTGGCTTTTATTCTACCAGAACAGGACCCAGCCCATATTTCAATTATGGGGAATCGCTGCATTAAAAGTAAAATTGTTCAAAAGCATGCAAAAGTGGAGCGAAATAATCTGGAAAAGTTCCAATGATGACCATTCTGATTGTCATTGAATGAGTCTCTGAAATCCCCATTTGTTATTGGCTTGTGAAATGTCATTATCTGGGCCCATATATATAACAGTATTCAGTGGTTGATGTAGTTTCTTTCTTATTGGGAAAAAAAGTCTTGTAAATTTCTAAAATTTTTCTAAATAATTAAATTTTGAAAGAAAAACTAGATCCAGTTTTATTGTTTAGTGATCTCAACTGATTTTTTATTTATTTTTTGGGAAATTTAAGAATGCCACTGTTATTTAAATTGATCCTGATTAATTCTAAAATTGACAGATGTTCTTGAAACTGTGCCAATCTGTTCCTTTTAGTGCCATAATTTGTTATAATGCTGAAAAAAAAATTCTTATTTATTTTTTTTTTTTGTGTGTGTGTGTGCATGTGTTCAAAAAGTATATTTTCAGCAAAAAATTTTATAGAAATACCACTTTTATGGAATGTAATTTTCTGAAATGTTTGTGAAATGAACCTAATTTTCCTTTGGTTTGATCCCTTGTATAAAACGTGTTCAATTTGTTTAGAGTTAAGATTCTCAAACAAAATTAAATGTTAGTAATAATTTTTTTTGTTTACATTTATTAATTTGTTTATAGTTATTGTATTACACATTTATTATATTTGTTTTAGTCCATCACAACGTAGTTCACTGTGTTCTGCTTATTTCACAGAGGATATGATTGATTGGTTATTTGTCCCAAGTGTCAGACTGATAGATGCTGCTGTGCCTACTATCTTCATATATTTTAATGCATCTCTCCGAGGTAATAATTAACCTTATTGAGTAATTAGGCTTTTTACTGGCAAATAATATTAGAATTGAGTTTCTACTAGCAAATACTAATATCCTTTATACACATTTACGGATAAGTATTATCAGTACTTTTATATTAGCCATGTGCAAATCTCGCCAATAACATTTCTTTTTCTTGCCAACAGCAGATTTTTTTTTGTATGTGGAAACTAGAAAGAATGCTTAGATGTTCAAATAAAATAATTTGGTTTATTTAATTAGTATTTTTATTTTGTATTTCAAATGAATGAAAAGCATATATTTTAAATGTATGTCATATGTATTTAAAATAAAATGAGTGAAAGGTTTTTATATTAAATTAAATGAATGCAATACAACTGACGGCAATGGGAACAATATCTGGTGATTTATCATTTGTGTAATAAAATTTTTGTAAATAATAACCATTAAACCACATAAATAATCGACAATAGATAAACTGATAATTAAAATACAATAATAAAACTTTTGTGAATAATAACCATCAAATCACATAAATAATTGACAGTATAAGAACCGATAATTATAATAAAATACAAAGAAATACATCCAAAAATGTGAGAGTCTCAAAATGAAATAAATAGAAAAAATTAAGGTTATTGATAGCTCAATTTATAACATTTATATTTAACATGCATTTTGAATCTCATTGGATTTATATTAATTATCCTTTTAAATCTATTGTATATTTTCTACAAATAAAATTTTTCTTCTACATTTTTCTGCTTATTATTCAAACAGGCAGTATGTGTTCATTTTTAAAATTTTATTTTTATTCCTTAATTGGTGTATGATTCTGTACTGTTTTTTAATGGTTACACACACATGTATATATATTTAACGGAGCCCATTAAATTTATAGAGTAAGACACTAATAATGAAAATTAGAGTTAAGCGTATGTTAAATAACTAGACTTAGCAAACTATTTATAGGAAGAACAATAGTAGTTTAAAAAAAAAACTGTTCATAGATAACATATCTGAAGATATTTTCCCACATACGAATTCATTTCAGTGCTTCTTTACTTTGAGATTGAGGAAGCTGACAGTGAAGAATATACTGGGAACATTATACATCCCCAACAAGAAGGAGTTAAGTGTATGCAAAGTAACTAGACATAGCAAACTACTTATAGAAAGAAGAATATAGTAGTTTAAAAAAAACTGTTCATAGATAGCATACCTGAAAATATTTTCCCACATAAGAATTCATTTCAATGCTTCTTTACTTTGGAATTGGGGAAACTGACAGTGAAGAATACACTAGGAACATTATACATCCCCAACAAGAAGGAGTTAAATGTATGTAAAGTAACTAGACATAGCAAACTATTTATAGAAAGAACAATAGTAGTTTAAAAAAAAAAAAAACTGTTCATAGACAGCATACCTGAAGATATTTTTCCACATAAGAATTCATTTAACAGCTTCTTTACTTTGGGATTAAAGAAGCTGATAGTGAAAAATACACTGGGAACATTATACATCCACAACAATAATGAGTTCACTGTCTACTTTAATAAAATATCTACTCCATCTGAATTTTTTGAAAAAAAAATTAGATACAAAGTGTCACATTTATGACAGATATATATATACTAATATTATTAAAAGATATAGCTATTGGCCTAAGAGTTGTAGGTAAAATTTTGGCAGTTAAAAGGCATATGTTGCATAAAGCCTGCAAACACATTGATGATAACTTATTCCCCTACTTCCAGTGAGTTGAAGATAATTTCTTCAAGATTGCAGTTTTTATTTTGAATATATTTATTTTTTATTTTTGAAACTATTGAAAATAGAGCAAAATTTTTTAAAACTCTTTTGGAAATTTTACCTGATATGCATACCAAGCCTGAAAATAAAATATTTAATACATAAAAAAGATAAAAACATAAAAACTTTTCCAAAATGAACTGAATGCAAAGCTGTTTACTTAATCTTTACATGGGGACTCGGACAGCATCTGTCCGAGAATACATGCCAAACTTGGACAGATGCTGTCCAAGCACCCATGTAAAGGTTATTGCCGCTGTTGTAAAGAATTTTTAAAAAAATTCCCACTCACGATGTGAATCTTTCTGATTCAAACCCGAGGTTGTTTTTATAAAGAAACACTAGGTCACCCCTCCCCAGGGCTTTACAAATTTAATAAAATCTAGTAGCCAGCAAAAAATTCTAGTCACTAGTAAAAAATATTTACCCCTCCTCATCATTGATTTTCAAAAACCACATGCTGTATAAACTCGCGTTTAAGCCAACCCCCCAAATTCTAGATGAAAACAGGTTTAATACCAATATTTTACAATAGTATTCTTCAGCTTAAATAATTTAGAATTAAATGAGGCGTACAAAAACATTCTGAATTACTAGTATTAAACCTGTTTTCATCTCAAATTTCGGGGTCGGCTTATACGCAGGTATATATGGTAAGTTTTTTTATGAATTAATTGAGAAAAATAATAAGAAGCATAGCTAAAATTATTAGTTACATAGTTTAGAATAGTATATAATTTAGAAAGTTAATATAAACCAAGTTGTCTAATAATACTTATTAGAATTATATATTTAAAAAAAAAGCTACTGCAAAGGCTGAATTAACTGGCATGTTCAGGAAATCTTGATTACCGAATGCTTTAAATGTCTTAATAGTTGAGTGCTACGTCATCTCTATTGATCACATCGATGAAATAGTGAAGCAAGAAAAGAATTTTTTACCTATTTTTGTGTCGAAATCAGTCAAATAATTCAGATTTATTAACTGAAAATTTGCATTTGATGAATTTATTTTTGCCAAATTAAGAGTGTAAAAGTTAAAACTATTTCTTGTTTGAATATAGGTTCTATGTTTCTTAATATTTTGTAATTTTGCAACATCTGTAATAGGACATGCTATAAGAATTACGAGAGGAGAGAAAAATGCCATTTTCGTTTATTTCTTAAATCAGTTTTGTACGAAACAAAATTGCCATGTTAAATAACTTGGTTGCCAGATGAAAAAAACTTGGTCGCCATTGGCAACCTGGTGACCATGTTTGTCAAGCCCTGTCCCTCCCCTTCTCCTGGCATTGCCCAAGCCTGTGATAATTACTTAAAATATACCTTGAATCAGTGTTAAACGATTTTATATGTTTAAGAAAAAAAATATTTAAAAAAAACACAATGTTGGGGTATTGCCACTTTTTGCATTGTACACCGACAAATTTGTATGATTTTATATTTTTAAATGAAAAGTTATCCAAAACGAACCTAGAGTTGAGGGGCTCACTGTCCTTGGCAGCATTTGCCGGGTGTGTTATTTACCTCTGTTTTGATTTTTAGACTTTACATTTTCAAACAAATTCATTTCCAAAAGAGCCTAGTATCGGGGAAGGAGGGCAATGTACACTAGGGTGAATTAAAAAAAATGACCAGATCAACTTCTAATAGTACAGGAAACTTGCCTTTTGTAATTAAAAGAAAACGTAAGAAATTTTTTTTGAAATCAATTAATATCTAGTAGGGATGGGCCAAATATTCGGCCACTATTCGGTATTCAACCTTTTGCTGAATAATGAAAGCTAGCTAGCCAAATACTTCAGCTGAATACCTGCAGCTGAATATTGCTGATATCTAGCCAAATATTGATAAATATCTCTACAAATAAATTCAGGATAATAATTCTTTTTTCGTTTTTTGCAATTTTTTTTGTCTAATCCTAACAGTCTACTTTCTGACGCATTCATATCTTATCTTCATTTTTAATTGCTCAAAATGTACAGTTGTTCTGATCTGCCATTATTATACATATTTTTTTAATTTACATCTTCCTTCCTTCATATTATTGTTATCAGTTTGTGTGCATGAGGGAAATGAACTGCTTTTAATGGATGTTGAGTAAGTTGTAGAAATTTGTGTTGTTATATTGTGTATGCTGGTTAAATTGTCAGAGATTTATTTAAGCAAATATATAATTACTACTTTAACCATACCTCTTGCTTTAATGTAATTTGTAATTTATGACTGGGGACTTGTTACAGAACATAGACTCATTCTTACAAATTTGTTGATGACTAGGGACAAAAACTCTTCACAAATATAAGTTACTTGACTCAAGATTATTTCCAAACTTTACCACTATTACTTATGAGAGAGAGTAAGTATTAAAATTGATTTTGAATGTAGAAAAGGATAAAAGTATCACTGGGTAGTAAAAGTAAAGTATGTTCTTTATATTTTGATAGAAATAACATAGCATACCATCCTGACTTAGATAAAACCAATTTGATAAATCTAACAGTAAAAGAATAAAATGCAATTTCTTAAATTTTTGTCCTAAAATAAATTTTCTAAATTAAAAAGTACATGAACAGTGGTAATGACTAATCAGTTCTTATTTTAGATAAAATATTTATGAATTTCTTTCCCGTAGATAAAATTATACTATTATAATTTAGATATATTAAAAGTTGTTTTATTATTAGCATCAATCTACTTGAAATATTACAAGAAATAATCAAGCTATTAAAATTTTTAATTCATAAATTTTAAATCCTTAATTTTTATTTAATTCTTTTTCTATTTTAAAACTGTATGTATAATCAAAAATAAAGTTGGTATTGGGCTGCTGAATATTCAGTATTCGGTCTAAGATTTGGACGAATATTCGGTATTCAGCCAAATCACTATTCATCACATACCTTAGTCTTTAGGAATGTGACGTTCACAGTTAAATTTTGGAAAATATGATAAAAATTGTAAATTTTTCAATCTTAGATATTCAAAAAATTACATTAATCTGTTACATTTTTTAAACATGAAAATAATAAAAATCAGGAAAATTTGTGTTTCATTTTTTTTTTCTATTTTAACATTAAAAAACATATGTAGTAATCAATATGTACTTTAAACAACAGAAAGTTAGTATTCAGCATAAAATTTGGCCAAATATTCAGTATTGGGCCTAATTACTACTTATAACATGTACATTGCTAAGCATAATTGTATTGTAGAATTTAAAAATAGGTAATCTGAAATGTTATCATAATCTAACTTGTATAAATAAAGATTTAGTCATAACCTTTTTTTAGAAATTAAAACTAATCACAATCGATCTTGATTTTAAGTCCATTTTCAGTCTTGATTTTAAGACCATTCTAGACCCAGGGGATTGGTGAATTGCCAGTATGTAGAAGCCAGTGAAAAAGATTAAGTCGGCTGCAAAGGTGTACCTGTACAAGCTAGGGGCTAAGACATAGGAAAACCTATAGAAGCCAGGGAAGTACAATGAATAAGAAAATCAAATCACACCAGAAATACCAAAGAGTGAAATTAGATGTGCAAAATGGAAGAAATACTTGCCAAAACCTTCATACTTCTCTCTTTCTATAAATATAACTGAAGTTTGATGAATAGCAGTTGATTCTTTGTGAATGATATTACATGCACTGTTAGAGAACAAACTAAACTTGAAATCGCCTGTTAAGGGTATTCCCCCCCCCCCCTAAAAAAAAATCCTTGAAACTTTCTGACACATTTATGCAGGCTGAGTTGTGTATCAGGTAGATTGACACCTACTTTTTTCTGAAGGTCAGGTGGTCTTTCATTGTTTCGGTTTTTAGGTTGGGATGCAGATTGATTTTTAGGTTCAATCTGATTTTTCCAAGGAAAGTCCAAATTCCTTTTTTGGATATAAAAAATTATACTACAGTAAAACCTTTGTAACAGACACCTGTACTTAGTGAACGTTTTTTTCAATCCCTAGCACCTATATATTTATGTGCTTTTATGTCTGAATAGCGGACATATCCAAATAGCAGAAAATTCCACGGTCACGCAGTGTCTCCTGTTTAAAGATTTTACTACGTATAGTTGAATAGTGATAAGTATACAATATAGGGGAAACTGTCCCAAGTTGACATACTTAATTAAAATGACATACCTTACCTTTCTTAATATTCTCTCTAGAGGTCAGCACTTAATGATATACAGTTAGGTTGTAGAATCTATCAGCAACGACAAGCATTTAATGACGAAGGTTTCAAGTTTGTATTTTTCATTGTTTACTAAGAAGCTGAATACACCTTCGTCAGAAGTCTCTTGGGACTATTTTTTTGGTGCTAATTCACATCTGTTTAATTTCAGTGATTACATATCCGAAGTATAAGGCGAGTACTTATTTCTTTCTTTTTAGTTATTTTCTGTAAGTGCGAAAATTTATAAATGCATATGTTCTCAAAGACATGTCCCTGTATATACAATATGGTTACTGTAGATAAAATGACATGCCACCAGACATCTTTCCTGATCATGTTTTCTGTGTTTCAGTTGTGACAGACAGAAAGTGCATTGGAAAATAAGGAAAGGTTTAAATCTTGAAATCTCAAATCTTGTTATATCTTTTTTCCTTTTCCATTCAAATTCTGGATGTAAAAATTTATATATCACTTGAGAGCTAATGCACTTGTTTGCTAACTGTGTCATGAATGATTGACTAGCACCACCGTCTCATGAAAAACGGACTTTATTGAGCTTCACTGTAGATAAAAATGGTGGGAAATGTGTCATTTTTCATAAGTTTTAATTGTTTCAAATTATCAATTTCTGATGAGAAATCTAGGCATGTATTTAGATAATTCTTTAATGTTTGTAAATTATTTAACCATAAAATGCACATGTTTTAAAAAATTGATTGCATTTTGTAATGTTTTCCATTAAAAGTTGTATGTGAATGTTGATATTAAAGAAATTCATAATTCTTCAATATTTCAATAAGATGCTGACAATTTTCTTATTCGAAAATTTGTTATTCTATAAACGGATCTATGGTACTTGGATTGATTTGTAAAAAACTTAAATTATTGCTATTACATGCAAAATATTTATCTTTCTTAACCAGAAAATCTTTAGAAATTGATCTTACTAAATTTTATATATATATCTCCCTCCTTCCCTTTTATTTTATATTGAGGACACCTTTACAAATTGCATAATTTGAATGGGTTAAGTAGGTTGAAATGAAGAATTATTACAAGAATTAATCATTTATTAGATTTCATATTTAAAAGTTTTAAGTCACATATATTTGTTATTCATGTGTAATTCATTGCATATTTCTAGATATTTTGTTTCAAATACATTCTTATGTTTCATTAAAAACAACAATGGAAATATGCAATCAGTTTCCTTATTCAGATACTGTTTTGATTTCTAATTTTTTATAAAATATTTTTTACCAATAAGCTGTGTTATATACATAACATAACATCTTATTTCCATAACACATGCCTTTAAATTACAACTGCTAGTTTCAATATCCAAATCACGGTTCAGGATGGAAGGTTAATTGTGGGGGGAAGAGGAGGGAGTTGACAATCCCAGTCTTCTCTCTTATTTTGTTCACCAGCTGCCACTGGAAAACATCCTTACTAGAACAGACTGTCATTAAATTGCAGTCCAGGAGGTATGGCGACAAAACATTTCTCTTCTGAGATACTTCCCCGTGTGATAGAAGATGAATGGCACACCAATGTGTGATTTCCCAATCAAATACAGATGGTGTCTTCTGTATGTAGTTGCCTATTATACCATTTTCCCAGTGACTGCAGGAAGTATAAGCCTCAACTAAGTTAAAGTGCATATTCCAGTTCCTTTATGTGTATAACTGCAAATTTCAGTCAAGTTTACTCTTGGAATTTGGAGAACCAATGTTCCACTTGGTTAATATTGTCTTAACTGTCTACAGGTCAAATCTGTGATTTAAAATTGTTGGGAGAGTCTATGAACCACATGAGGATTCTTCTTTAACCCTTTCAGTGCAGATTTTTTTTTTTTTTTTTTTTTTTTTTTTTGGGGGGGGGGGGATTAATGCCCTGTGCAGAATATTTTGACCAAAAAAGCGACATCATTTATCTGATTACCGGGCAGAATTTTCCGGTACGAATTGATTTTCCCAAAGGGACACGACTTTCTGAACAACCCAATACAAAACTAAAAATCATATCTTATGGTTATACGAAAAGCACGCTACTGGTTTTAGTTATAGCCAAATTACTGCACTACGCAGGCACAATACGTCATGACAGGTAAGCCCATGATGCACTACAGTGAGCACAATACACGCCGTGAACGCCTAGGCGACTTTTGTCGACGTTTAGTGTAGTCTACAGCGCCCAACTCCTAGATGTCGACATTAGTCGACTCCCGCACTAAAAAGGTTAACTATCTGGCCACCATTGTCTGATTTTGGGCCTGTCTCTAACATCACATTATGCCTCTATCACAGTTTTTTTAAGATGGTCATTGATTTAGAAAATATTGAAATGTCAGGAAATTTTGGAAATATCAAGAAAATTTGTGGACAATCGTAGAGAAAAATAATTTTTATTTCCATTTTTTATCAGTTGTGGTAACCTGAGAAAATATTTCATAATCATACAAAAATATGACTGATTTAGAAATGTTTCAATCTTTTGCAATGAATCCTTGAATTCTAACAACTGTTCACGGCTCGAATGTTGCCAATCCATGTAAAACGACTTTCCATCTTAAATACAGCCTCTTGTTAGTTCTATTATTCAATTATTGAGATGGCCCAGTAGACCAAAATGCACCCCTCCCTTAAGATTAATTTACAGTTTTTTAAAGATACTGCCAGGGGAACGATTTATAGGGTCAATCTCACCCCCCCCTAAACCCTTGAAATGTTCTAAAGCTTATTTATCAAGAGAAATTGATTCATTCTTAAGGATTTTTTACTATAGGGCAGTTGCAATCAGTTGATCAACCATTGTATTCACTTGGAGGTAAGGGTAATTCCACCAATCAGAACTGCCTATTTGTACTGTGTACCTCCAACGTGACGTCAATTGCAACTGCCCTATATTTAGAATTTTTAAATACAATCATCACTATTTTATCTATTTTTATGTACTATATAAAAATGACTATTTTAAGGATTTTTTACCATTTTAAAACTATTTTAGTATAAGTTAATGTAGTGTAACACTAATGATAGTTACTCTATGCCCTATATTGAATACTTAAAGTTGAAAATTGAGTCACTTGCATAATCTGGGTACATACCAATGTGTAAATCTTAAATTGATGAATAAAGTATAAATATCTCTTTGTATCCTCTTAAATACTGACTTTAAAAAAAGACTTTTAATTTATATATGTTGTATGAGACTACTCATACAACAAGAATGCTTCAATCTGATATAAATAAATTTCACTGCACTCTTTTCTTTTACTTCCTATTACTAAAGAGTATGCACTGTGAAAGCCTTTGCTGAAAAAAAAAATGATCCTTGTTTAATTGCAGAAAGTAGTTTATCTATTGCAGTAAGTGTTTAAAAAAAAACTAAATGATGACAAAAATATTTAAATAAAATACCAGCTTTATTAAGATAAAAAATATAGAAGTATCGTTATAGTATGAGGAAAAACTAATGCATTAAAAATGTTTAATATAAACAAAAAAAGATTGGCCAGCAATATATTTCATGACAGAAATTAAGTATCACTCAGGAGCTGTACTGGGAGTTCATTTATTTAAAGGCTATATCAAAAATACGCTAATCATATGTAATTTAATTTATTATCTTGTAATTATTTTAAACTCCATCGATGCATCTTTCAAAAGTCATGATTCAGATTAAAACAAATAAACTCCATGAATGTAGCTCTTCAAAAACGATGTATCCAAGTTAAAAATGGTCTTATTTAATTATGTGATATTAAAAACAGAGTACTTTACCACGACAGTCATCTCATCATTATATCGGCGAAAACAAAACAAAAACAAAAACGGATAGGAGCAAGATAGACTCAGCACATCACATCACATCACATCACATCAGTCGTAGTCGCATCATATCGCGGCGTTCTATAAATAGCTCGGCCGAAGGAGAGCACACGTCGTGAAAAACCGGAAGTGGGAAACTCCCCCTGTTCTAAACAACGTGACTGGATGAACGAGCATCGCATACGCCGATGCGGAAAAACGTCAGCACGTTAGACGGTAGCGCCATCTCGTGGCTAAGTGAGCTACCTCTCATTCAAAACATCGTTTATGATGAAATGTGGTGTGAAAAAGGCTTGTAAGCCAAGATGAGAAAGTCAACAGCGAAGATGACAAAGTCGGCAGCGAAGATGACAAAGTTCGCGAGAGTGAACTGTGGTATAGTTAAAAGACTGCTAAATAAACTAGCTGAAATAAAAAAGGTAAGAAAAGTATCTAGTAATAAATGAAACTAATAAAAATAAAGTATCAAGATATTAAAAGTGATAGGAAAAATTGGGATATGGCTAACATTTGCCCCCCCTCCTATCACTTATACCGGCTACCAACAGGTCAAAGTTTGCCATGCATTAAAACAAAAACTAAAAAAAAAAATTTAGTGCCAATAACTGCCAAAACAAAAAAAAATTACTAAAAGTAAAACTTAACCTCATTAACTAAAACCAAACTATTAAAAAAAAAAAAACCATCGAGGAAAATGTAAAGCTCCAGAGCGATTTACAACATTTTAAACTAGTTCAGTAATACAGCAAGTTTCATAAAGCCAGTAATACGTTAGGTTAACAAACATCCCATGAAACTACAGAACAATTGATCAAAAGTGATCAAAAACGGGTTAGTTATACAACAAGTTAGAAAAAATGCAATTTGTTAGTCAATTTTAACAACATTAAATATTAGATAACAAACATAACACTTATAACAAACGTAACAATACCATGTCAATTCAAGCTCTACATGTGATTAACACTTATAATTTGACATCTTTTAACATTACAACATTATCTAGACAAGAATTTCTTTAAATACAATATCACAAAACAAATTTATCCTTGAGTCCATCAACAACTACTTTAAATTACAATTTCTTATCTACAATAACAAAAATTTGCATATATTACAAAACCTTAATTGATACACCATTTCTTCCACATGCCACATAGGACATTTTGTGATGTATAACTCTTCCACATGCCCGCAAGGCATTTCGTGATTATAACAGTAATTGACATAAAGTTACAAGGTACCTAAAAACCAAAAATTAAAACATAGCATAATATAGATAAATGTTTCAGACATATTCTACTTCCATACATCACTTTCTTATTTTATCTTTCACACATACATTCTTACTTTCTTACATATCCTACATTCAATCTTCCATACGTGGCGCCACGCTTTTCCTTATCTCATTCTTACATAAAAAGATAGCTCGTAACAATAAAGCAATCACTGCCATTCAAGTTAGCAAAAATTTGAATACCAACAAGAACAATTTTTAATCTTTCAAATACAATTATATCAATATAATAAATACAATTTCAAATGCAAAAGTTATGATACAAAAATTCTTAAAAAAAAATTACCAATTGTGAAACTACAACCAAAATTTTTCACTTGGGCCGGCCCTTTGATATCTACCTAAAAATTATGTGAAAAATTTCAAGATTACTCTACTATAAATTTGCATAAAATTGCTAGCAATTAAATTTTCAAACATATAAATGATACAAATATATTATTTCATACACATTTTAAAAATACAATTTAAACTCTTAATTACAGGATGTAACCCTAACCAAATTTTTCCTTTGAATATTCATTAATTCTAATACATATACAATACATACAATTCTGATACACAAATTTATTCTAATACAATATAAAGATACATTTAAATTCCACATACACATAAATATGAAAAACATTTAACATTTAAAAATACTTTCTATGAATTTTTTCAATTCAAATTTTGTGAGGGGCTTTGTAAAGATGTCTGCTGCATTTTCCTTACTCCTAACAAAACATAGGTCAAAAATATCTTGTTGCACCAAATCTCTCACAAAAAATAATTTTACATCAATATGACGACTTCTGTGGTTTTCAATTGGTGATTTTACAAAATCAATAGTTGCACGATTATCAACATATAAAATAGGTTTTATTCTCTCCCCTGTGACAATTCCCTTATTACAACACTCTTTTAAAATCCTATCAAACCAAATTAGTTCCTTTGTGGCCTCTGTCATAGCAATAAATTCAGCTTCCATAGTGGACAAACTTACACTTTTTTCTTTAAAAGTTCTCCACGCAATGGGGGAATTCCCCAAAAATACAATCTGACCACCCAGTGAAGTCCTGTCATCTCTATTAGCTGCAAAATCAGCATCAGAAAAAGTAATTAATTGGTTTCTATTACAGGAGAGATTAAGAGTTAAATTACTAGTATGTTTAACATACCCCAATAATCGAAGTAAGCCATACCAATGAACTATACCCGGGTCTGCCTGAAATTGACTGTATATGTTAACTGCATAACTTATGTCAGGGCGGGTCCTATTGGCTATAAAAGAAAGGCAACCTAATACACTTCGATATGGTAATTTTGTCATTTCCTTCCGTTCCTCATTGGTTTTAGGACAGTTTGATTTTGAATATACAGATCCTTTACTAATTGGTAGAGAGGAGATGGGGAATTTATATGATTCAAACCTATCGCATACTTCCTTAATGTAGGGCTGCTGGTGAATTCTTAACCCTTCCTCATCCTACAAACTCTACCCCAAGTAGTTTCTTCGTTTTTCCCAGTACCTTTAGATCAAAATGTTTATTTAAAAGATCTAAAACTTTATCTATTATTTTTTTATGCTTTCCAAACAACACTATATCATCTACGTATAGCAGCAAAACCAACTCAGAACCAAAAACATATGCACAATTACACCATTCTATCCTAACAAAACCAATTTCTAAGAGGACCCGATTAATTTCATAAAACCACATGCGACCAGATTGATGCAATCCATATATGGCCTTGCTCAATTTACAAAATAAATTTTCTTTCCCAGATTCTATAAAACCAGGTGGTTGAGACATGAAAACAGTTTCTGAAAGGGGTGCATAAAGGTAAGCACATTTAACGTCACACTGTAAATGCAACCATCTTTTTAGGGAGACAAGTAAGGAAAAGAAAAACCGTATAACACTGAAATTGACAACAGGAGAAAAAGTTTCATCATAGGATTCACCTCTGATTTGTTTGAAACCTTGTGCTACTAAACGTGCCTTAAACCTAGCAATTTTTCCAGATTCATCTTTCTTTACTGTAAATACCCATCTGCAACCCACCGGATTTACATTTTCGGGCAATTCTGTCAAGTACCATACATCTCTTGCATGCATCATTTTAACCTCTTCCTGCATAGCCTTTTGCCATTCGTCACATTGATCGGACCTCATAGCCTGCTTATAGGTTCGCGGTGTCACCAGATCATATAGTCATGCCTGAGATAGGCAAATGTCTGCACTGGGTTTGCTAGAACTGGGACTAGATACTATGCCCTGATACGTATTTGCCCCCTTAAAATCAAACAGGTCTGGTTTAAAGACAAGATTATTCCTTCTACAATACTCTATTACTTCTTTTGCTGATCTTAAACGTTGACCTTGATTTTCGGCATCAAAATAGTAAATATCGGTACGAGGACCAATTGACCTAGGTACAGCTTTCCTTATCCAATGCGTTTCTCGCAAAATGGGTTGAGGTTTCTCAGTGGATTCATCTTCTGAAGAAGACTCCTGACTCTCAAGTTCTATGTCAGCAGAAGGCTTTGGGGGGTCGTCGGAGATATCAGGAAGATGCCTGATCTCCTCAACAACGTCCTCATCCTCAGAGTCTCTGCTAGAACTAGGAAACCAGTAAAAATCATCCTGAACAGGGCCCATCACTGCTTCCTCACAATGCTGCTTATAAGTAGCTGTTTCATCAAATGAAACATTTAATGTCTCAATAATTTTATTTTCCTCTGGTAACCAAATCCGATAACCCTTGGTTCGAAAAACGTACCCTACTAAGTATCCCTTTTTGGCTTTAGAATCAAGTTTAGAACGTTTCTGGCGAGGGACGCCCGCATACGCTACGCATCCAAAGGGTTTAAGATGCCTTATAGAGGGTTTTGAACCACCGAAAAGCTCAAACGGGGTTTTGGTTTGATTTTTGTGACATAGTCTATTCCAAGTGTATGTAAAATGAAGCATAGCTTCAGGCCAAAAACTAGAGTTTAACCCACTCTCTTTCAACATTGTTCTAGCTCCATTTGCAACCGTTTGATTGTAGCGTTCAATAACGCCGTTTTGTTCGGGGGTGTATGTATTCGTTAGTTCATGAACGATCCCTCTCTCTGCGCAATACTCTTCAAGCCAATTATTTATAAACTCCTTACCATTATCTGACCTTATAGCTTTGACTTTCCTGCCTAAAAATCTCTCAGCACGATTAATGTGCTGCTTTATTACCTCAAAGGCCTCCGATTTTTCCCTTATGGGGTATAGGGATGCTTTACGTGAGTAGTCGTCTATTATAGAGAGAAAGTATCGTTCCCCCTGTCTGCCCTTTACTTGGCATGGTCCCCAGACATCTGTGTATAAGAGTTCCAGTGGTGCTTTTGACCTAATAAAATTTATTGCTTTAAAAGATTTTCTCCTATATTTGTTCAATTTACACATTTCGCATTTAAAATTTCCCTCCCTCAAAATTGGTAAGCCCCTAGCACCCATTTTCCTACAAGTATGTGTAATTAAAGATGGACTGATATGGGCTAACCGCCGGTGCCATCTCATCATATCATCCTCCCTGCTAACAGCAGATACCTCAAATCTTACTTTCTTTTAACTAGGGCTAGGAATTTTAGGATAAATATAATATACACCATTTTTGAGGGTAGCTTTGAAAAGGGATTGACCATTGCAGCTTATCTTTACTTCGCCACCTCCACCATTAAAATGTGCCCCATTTTTGTCTAATCTTGCCCCTGAAATTAAATTACGCCTCAACTTGGGCGAATACATGACATCCTTAAACATTAAAATTCTATGTCCAAATTTTAGCTTTACAGTTCCACGTCCCTCAATTGGGAATGTCACCCCCTCTACAGCAACAGCCATATTCTCATCATTCAATGGAGTATAATCTACAAATAAAGATTTATTTTTACAAAAATGATGAGAGGCAGCTGTGTCAAAGACCCAGTCTGCCACATCATCAACTAAATTTGCTTGTGAAATAAAGAAAGAGGAACAGGACTTACATTCAGGACTTCTATTTCTAATGTCTCTGGAACGGCCTTGTTTAACTCCTTCAGATTTCTGGAAATTTCGGCGACGATGCATAGATTTGGCAGGAGAACGAGGCTTGCGTTGTTGCAATAGGGTCTGATCATCAGGACTTGCATTCCATCTCACTGGGGAGGAACTTCGAGAGGACGTCAGGCTGGCCGATGGTGATGACTCTCGACGCGTTAGACTTTTCAAAAACAGTCTACACTTATTCTTAAAGTGTCCGGGTTGACCACAGAAAAAACACATAAATTTCTTCTTATTTCTTTGATATTGAACAGATTGAGCTTCTGCGTATACTTTACGATGATCACGATCTCTCAAATCAATTCTAGTTTCTTCAGCCACCAAGGTCGTTACGACATCATTAAATAAAAACTCCGAATCATTCCATCTTAGGATGGTTTGGACTATACCATCAAATTTAGACGGTAGATACCTTAGAAGTTGAAATGTAACATAAATATCGTCAAACTTTTTGTTTATACTTTTTAGTTGATTGGCAATTCGTAGTAGCCTGGCAGCGTACAAATTAATGCTTTCAGCATTAGCGATTTTGCATTCACATAATTCTGTAAAAATTTGCATGTGACGGCTTCGAGTGTCAGGGTAAAAGTGAGTTCGGAGCTTTTTCCATGCGTCGACAGGACTGTCACTATTTTCGATTATCTTCCTGAAGTCTGGTTCTACGTTTAGGTAAATGATGGACAGTGCCAATTTAGAACGAATATGATAGTCCTTTACATCTTTCACCGTTACTTCACCTTCTTTTACCTCAGGGACTTTTTCTATTTCTGTCACAATATCCCAGACATTTTTCTCCATGAGTAGATACTTTATGTCAGACTGCCAGTTGGCATAATTTGTAGCATTCAGTTTTTGAATTGGAAATTGCATCATGGCCATCTTTATGATTTGTACAAAAATTTCAGCCAATTAAAAAAAAACTGACAACTCTTAAAAAAAAAAATGCTTAAATCAATTTTTCATAACAAGAAATTTTTCCTTAAAAAATTTTCCAAAAACCATTACTTTTTTTTTTTTTACTTCTTTCTCAAAAATTTTCCTTAAATTTCTTTAATTACTGACAAATTTCCTCAAATACTGATTAATTTCCTTTAAATGCTAATAATTTTTTTTTTTTTTTTTTTTTTTTTTTTTTACACTAGTTGAATTTTTTTTTCCCCCTCTAAATAATCATTTGTTTATCTTAACGTCATCAAAAAAATAGCGGCCCCCCCCTACTAAAACTTTCTATTTACTTTCTTAGGGCCGTATTTTTACACTTTACTGCATTTTTACTAAAACCTGTTAAGGTTTAAAAAAAACAATTTATCTGCAAGGATCCAGTGCCCATAACCAAAAATGTGTTGTATGAGACTACTCATACAACAAGAATGCTTCAATCTGATATAAATAAATTTCACTGCACTCTTTTCTTTTACTTCCTATTACTAAAGAGTATGCACTGTGAAAGCCTTTGCTGAAAAAAAAATGATCCTTGTTTAATTGCAGAAAGTAGTTTATCTATTGCAGTAAGTGTTTAAAAAAAAACTAAATGATGACAAAAATATTTAAATAAAATACCAGCTTTATTAAGATAAAAAATATAGAAGTATCGTTATAGTATGAGGAAAAACTAATGCATTAAAAATGTTTAATATAAACAAAAAAAGATTGGCCAGCAATATATTTCATGACAGAAATTAAGTATCACTCAGGAGCTGTACTGGGAGTTCATTTATTTAAAGGCTATATCAAAAATACGCTAATCATATGTAACTTAATTTATTATCTTGTAATTATTTTAAACTCCATCGATGCATCTTTCAAAAGTCATGATTCAGATTAAAACAAATAAACTCCATGAATGTAGCTCTTCAAAAACGATGTATCCAAGTTAAAAATGGTCTTATTTAATTATGTGATATTAAAAACAGAGTACTTTACCACGACAGTCATCTCATCATTATATCGGCGAAAACAAAACAAAAACAAAAACGGATAGGAGCAAGATAGACTCAGCACATCACATCACATCACATCACATCAGTCGTAGTCGCATCATATCGCGGCGTTCTATAAATAGCTCGGCCGAAGGAGAGCACACGTCGTGAAAAACCGGAAGTGGGAAACTCCCCCTGTTCTAAACAACGTGACTGGATGAACGAGCATCGCATACGCCGATGCGGAAAAACGTCAGCACGTTAGACGGTAGCGCCATCTCGTGGCTAAGTGAGCTACCTCTCATTCAAAACATCGTTTATGATGAAATGTGGTGTGAAAAAGGCTTGTAAGCCAAGATGAGAAAGTCAACAGCGAAGATGACAAAGTCGGCAGCGAAGATGACAAAGTTCGCGAGAGTGAACTGTGGTATAGTTAAAAGACTGCTAAATAAACTAGCTGAAATAAAAAAGGTAAGAAAAGTATCTAGTAATAAATGAAACTAATAAAAATAAAGTATCAAGATATTATAAGTGATAGGAAAAATTGGGATATGGCTAACAATATACTTACCGTATTTCGTAAAAAAATGTTTTAATGCAGATTTTATAATTTTTTTCCAAGATTTTTTAAAAGATAAAAATTTTTAATCATGTTTTTCATAAGATTTCACTTGTGACTGCTAAAGAGGCATTGCTTTTTATCAAAATTCTTTCTTCATATAATGCTATTTTATATCATTAATATTTTTTTATTAAACTTCAGCAATGTGCCTAACAAAATATCATTGCTTTTCGTTTTTTAATATTTTCAAGTTTGTATTTTCTTTTGTTTTTTAATTTGTCAAATAAATGTAATAACTACTAAATGTACTATAAACTAATTGATTATAATACTTGATATTAAGTTATATACTGGTACATTTGCATGACTGTGATTTAATAATATGAAAACTAATAACAAGCATAATTTCTTGAATGATAAAGAGTGCAGTTACTTATTTATTTTCTACATACCTATTAAGCAAATTTGTTTACTAATTTTTATTTTGACAAAACAAACAGTTCTTAATGGCTTAATAACTAGAAAACAGCATGCTGGAATCTGAAAATGATGTGTTGCTGCAATATGTTATATACACTTATAATTATGACTGTAAATAAATAATATGAATACGATGTTGTTGAAAAGGTAGATTATTTCATTTAAATACATTGAAATACCAGAAAGACATGAAGATTTTTTTCAACATAGCTAAAAATAAATTTATTTCTTTGTAATGTGTAAGTTTTGGTACATAATTTTGTATTTATATTTTAATTCTATCACTGATTGTTGTCTACTCATCCGCGTTCCAATTTTTAAAAGAAATGTCAGATTTCCTTAAAATTTTAATATATTTCTCCAACTGACCACAGTAGGTATTCTCCTTCTTGAAAAGAGTTAACATAATTTCACTCTCTCTTATCATACAGACTCACAATATATATATATATAGATATATACATTATTAATCTTTGGGCAGCTGTTGCTTCCCAATATTTATAATTTTAATTATAAAGCTTCCAAAATGAAATCATTTGTACATTACCGTTATAGGATTCTGTTTACATTGTGAAGGCATTATTACATATATCCATTTTACAAAGTTATGACTTTATGATAACAGCGATGTTATTTCTAACTAAATACTCATTTTAAGAAAAAAATAACAATAACAGGGAAATATTAGAGAATTTTAATGTAAAGTATTGGTGATCACATTGGATGTAAACAATAAATTTGGTAACTGTGAGTCTATAAATAATTTCATGAAAATAGTCATGGTATTGTCGCAATGGAAACACCAACATAGAAAGATGCCTTTCTATAAATTCAGACTGCTTAACTGAAAATCTGAAAGCAGATATCCTAATTGCACAGAGACTTATCTGTGACACATCTCATCTGTGTGAGAGGTGAACAATTTTGAAATTGCAACAAAACTCATTCATAGTTTCAAAAATACACATTCAACGCTATATGATGTTGTAAAAAGAAAATAAAAAGATTTATTGGAAAAAAATAGTGAAAAAGTTTTAAAAAACGGTAAAGAAAAGTAGCAACTACAGAAATTAACTATAGCATTTAAATTTAAATCAGTATGCTAATAAACAAATTGAAGTATTAAAAAAAGAGATGAAGTCAATGAGAAAATAAAATATTTTTTCCTATAATGTGTGTTTTGATATTTTTTATCAATTACCTTTCTGTATTAAGTAAAATTTAAATAATATAGTCGAAGTTCTTTATAATGCAATTTTTTTTATAATGGAAGTACTATATAATGCACGACATCTCATACACTGATCAGTGAACTTTGCAGTTATGACGTGCCTGCAATCTACATTGTTGAAATATTGCTACCCCTAGAGGACTAAGTTTCAGACATTTATTCTTCTGTATCTCCTTAATTCAGATTTTTTAATGAAAATAATTGCTATTATTACATTAAAGATTTTTGGAAATGTGCAATATAATGATTTGGTCCAGGCATATTTAGATCGTGTTTATAATTTAATTTAACAATGTGTGAAATGTTCTATATTTTGCAAAAAAATGGCATCTTCACAAATTCTGGTCTCAATTTACGCCACATAAAGATCTTCTACTATATGTCGTTATGCTGCAGAGATATTTGTCCGTGTTTAGAAGGTAAATATAATGATGTTTGAATAATATAATGAAATTCTATAATATGCATAACCTCTCATCTCAAGGTGTGTGTGATAAAAATCTTCTACTGTATATTTAAAGTAGTTAAATCTCATGTAATGTGAACTCATCATTCAATTCTACACACATTAACACAGCGTACTTACCTTTTATATATTAAAGTAAGTAATATATATGCACAATACTAACAAGGTGCTTTTATTGGTTACAAAAAATAGAATAAATTTATTTTTATAGTATAATTTCCTAGAAAAGTTAAATTATATCTATACGATTTCTGTTTAAATATCTTTCAGTGTTATTTTGTTTCTTATATCCACTTTAATTAAATAATGACTGTGTATCAGAGTACTGTTGTGAAAGAAATTGCCTATGAAAATTTCATTATTTTATTGCTGACCTGACCACCCTCTCTTTCCTAATGCTTCAAAGGCACTATATTGAATTAGTTTTCCAGATTTAAATTCACAGGTAAATTCTACAATATTACTCTTAACTAAGCATTCTTATGGTGCCTGTTGATTTGTAACTGCAGCATCATTACTTTAAATATTGCTGTTTTCATATATTTTTTTAAATGCTCAGGTTTATTGATTGAATTGTTTTTGAATAAAATATTCCTATTTGTGCAATTTTTATCCTATATTTTTTGGAAATGCATGTACAGGATTCTTGATTATCTGACAGTCTACTATAAGACACATTCGGTTAAATGACATTCACCACACATTTACTCATCTAATTTACTTGGACATGCCTAAAGATGTCTGTGACTGTATTCTAAAATACGGAAGAACCTTTCATTTTATTTGTAATCTATTATGCACAGCATTAAGCATGATAAAAAGGCTAATAAATGATTAAAATATTGTTAAATTAGTTCAATACAGTGTGAATTATATTAAATAATGCAGCATTTTGCCACAATAATCGTTTATATTACATCAAAAATTTTTAGAAGTATGGAGGAATTCTGACTATACATATCTGTATATTAGACTTTCTCTTGTTACAAAAATAATTTATTTTTTCCTCATTTATAGTAAAACGTATCATTTTTATTGTAGAAGATATATAATTGTTTAATTTTCTACTTAATTTTACTTAATATTTTTCTTTATAATATTTCTTTAAATGTTATTTATTAATTTTCACTTATAATAAATATTTATTATGTTTATAGTATTTTTAACCGTAGTTTAGTCTTTAAACTGTTAGGTAATGCATGTGAGGATTTTCTAACACATCCCTGGTTCTGTGAGTTACAGATAATCAGAAGGCTCCTGTAGTTTTTACTAGTTTGGTAGAAATTTTATTTGAATCCAACTTACTATATTGATTTTAATTGTTCATGGAAAGTTCATTTTTTCTTAAGTAGTTTATTTATTAATCATAAAAGCTATATATTAATTTAATTCTATTTATTGCAGATGCGTAAAGCCATAATTTTAGGTACCAAACATACCAATCCCATATCAATAAAAGCATTGTTTAAAGTGTAAAATATGCAGCCAAATATTTCTTTACAAGAGCTTTTTGGAATAGGATCTTCTGACGCACATCAAGTAAAATCATTTGTTTGTGAGATATGCAGGAAACGATTTTCTGAAAAATCTGATTTAATTTCCCATATTTGCTGTCATACTGGTGAGAAAGCTTTTGTGTGTGATATATGCAACAAGAAATTCTCTCGTAAGAGTGTTTTAAAGAGTCATCTATTAATTCATACTGGCGAGAAACCATTCCTTTGTGAGACATGTAACAAAAGTTTTTTTACAGAAGGTTCAATTAAATAATCACCTTCACACTCATACCAATGAGAAACATTTTGTGTGTGAGATATGCAATAAGAAATTTTCTCTAAGTAGTTGTTTAAAAAGTCATTTGTTAACTCATAGTAGTGTGAAACGATTTGTGTGTGAGACATGCAAGAAGAAATTCTCTCGTAAGGGGGATTTCAATCAGCATCAGTTAATCCATATTGGTGAGAAACTTTTTGTATGTGGAATATGTAACAAGAAATACTTGCGTAAGAGTGATTTAAATAGGCATCTGTTACTTCATACCGGGGAGGAACCTTTTGTGTGTGAAACGTGCAACAAGAAATTCTCTCGTAAGGGTAGTTTAAACAGCCATCTGTTAATTCATACTGGGGAGAAACCTTTTGCGTGTGAGACATGCAACAAGAAATTTTCTTATAAAAGTTGTTTAAAGAGTCATCTGTTAGTTCATACTGGTGAGAAAGCATTCCTCTGTGTGGCATGTAACAAAAGTTTTTCACACAAGGTTAATTTAAACACTCACCTTCGCACTCATACTAATGACAAACATTTTGTATGTGAAATATGCAACCAAAAATTTTCTCAAAGTTGTACTTTAAAAAGTCATCTGTTAATTCATACTGGTGAGACACCTTTTGTGTGTGAAACATGCAACAAAAAATTCTCTCATAAGACTAATTTAAATAGGCATCAGTTAATTCATATTGGCGAGAAATCTTTTGTGTGTAAGACATGCAACAAGAAATTCTCGTGTAAGATTAATTTAAGCAACCATTTATTAATTCATACTGGTGAGAAACATTTTGTGTGTGATAATAGAGATATAATGGAGGTATAATGGAGAAGTACCTTAAAAAGGCTGCATGCTTAATCCATGGGTTTTTGCAAACATCTTTCGTTCTGTCTTTCTGACTGAAGAGGAAGTACTTGTGGCTACACATAAGAAGGCACTTTACTGAGCACTGAAATATGGAGGCACTGATGTGTAAGGACATTTTACTGATGGATTGACAGCTTTTCAACACCCACTGTAGCAAGGTATTGATGAGGACCGTCAGGTTTGCTGGATGCGGTAACTTTCCGAAGTGCGAGATATTGCCTGCGCAAGTTACTACATTTAGAAAAACTTAAGATTCCCATTGATACCAGCCGACGTTGGAAGTGGGCCTCGACAAGCTGACAATCCAACAGCGTAACCACAAAGTGTCCTTATACATCAGATCACAGCAAAGTGCCTCCATATATCTGTGCACGTGCACAGTAAAGTGCCCTCCTATGTGTAGCGACAATGTCCCGCGACCTACGTTATACACGGCCACTTCATGACTTTTATGACGTCACAGGGACTGGATCATCTTTACATGACGAGATGAAGCACGAATAACAAAATACATGGTTTTGGGATAGAGTACGGGCACGGTTACAAATAAACTGTCATTTCCACTGTTTGGGTGGCAGAAACTTCGTTGTTCTTCGTTTGTTAGCATTGAAACCCGTAGCAATTTTCTCAATATAATGCATTTTTTATCCGACCACGATTATTTTCAGTAAAGTACAGTCATGTCTGACTATGTTACATCTTTATCTGATGCTTCCCTCCCGCCTTTGTTCTCCCAACCTGTAAAAGAATTTAAAATCTTTAATTGTTTTTTTCAGAGTATAAAAATTCTGCCCTATTTGTACCTTTCTAATGATAATAATACAATCATGTACCCCCCTCCCTCTCGCCAAAATTTATGCTTCCCCCTTTTGCACCCCCTTCCCATCGCACGGAGCTTAATATCTTCAAAATTCTTTATTTAAAAAATTCTGTTCTATTTAATTCTCACTAATAACAAAATAATAATAAATAAATAATAATCTAAATTAACCCCGTTTCCAGCCTCCCAAAATTATCCTTCCCCCCTTGCCCTCCCCCCCCTCCAGCATACAAAGAAGTTTAAATTATTTTTAAATCTTTGATTTTATATAAAAATACTTTGTCCTATTTGTTGCTCTCCAGTGACAATAAATAATATATCATATAAATTATCCCCTACCCCGAAATTTCTGCTTTCCCTATGCCCTCCTCCCTCCAGTATGCTGAGTTTCAAATCTTTAAAATTCTTTATTAAAAAAAATAATCTCCAACATTCTTTGCTCACAAATAAAAATAAATAAAAATCATCTAAATTACCACTCCTAACCTCCCAAATTTACGCTTCCCCTCTTACCTCCCCTCAGCATACAAATGAGTGTAAAATATTTTTAAATATTAAAATTTTTTATTTTATATAAAAAAAAATCTGTTCTATTTATTGCTCTCTAAAGGCAAAAATAATCATATAATTTATTCCTTATCCTTGAAATTTACACTCACCCGTTCTACTCCCCCTCAAGCACACTTATTTCCAAATATTTCCAAATATAAAAAAAAAATGCTACATTCGTTACTCCCTAATAAAAATAAATAAATAATCCCCTAAATTACCCTTTAACTTCCCAAATTTACGCTTCCATCCTTAGCCCCCCCCCCCTCCACCACACACACACACAGAATACAAAAAAAAAAAAAATATTTTTAATATTTTAAATTTTTATTTTATATATAAAAAATATGTTCTATTTATTTCTCTCTAGTGGCAAAAAATAATCATATAAATTATCCACTATCCCTGAAATTTCCACTTTCCCTACAGCACACATATTTTCAAATTATTTAAAAAAAAATTGTTTAAAAAAATGCTACATTCGTTAATCATTTATAAAAATAAATAAATAATCCCTAAATTACCCCCTAACTCCCCAAATTTACGCTTCTCCCTCTTTGCCTCCACCCCCCTCTAACATACAAAAATATTTAAATTATTTTTATTTTTATATAAAATATTTTCTATCCTATTCGTTGCTCTGTAGTGACCATAAATAAATTATCAGTCATATAAATTAGTCCCCTTCCCCAGAAATTTCCGTTTCCCCCCCCCCCCCCCCCTTCTCCCTTCTCGCATACAAAATTAACATAAGATACAAAATTTAAAATCTTAAAACCATCTATTTAAAAAAAGTGCCGGATTCGTCACTACCTAATAACAGGAAACAAATAATCAATCATCTAAAATCTCCCCCCCCCCATTCTTCTCCCTCCCGGGCCTGTTTCGCCATAGAACACAGTTTAAAAACTTTAAAACTCTAATTTAAAAATATGTTCGAAAAAGTACAGTGAAATAAAAGCCCACTGATACACTTTTATTAGAGAACAGTACACTAGAATAGGGGTGGCTCCTGCCACCCAAATAAACTAGCAGCTGAAGCTTGACATCACATACCCGTGCTCTACGGACACAACTAAAAAGATTACAAATATACAACAGGATTTTATAAAATCTTTTAAATTTACGTATGGCGATATACAAGCAATCACAGGTGTTGTTTGCTAGATATTAGATTAAATAAATTATATATATTTGGTGTAAATAGCCCAACATGTGACGCTGCTATATTAATTTTTTTCATGATTTTCCTGATAAGTATATCTCAAGAACTAACAGACAGAATTTCATTAAACTTCAAATTCTCTTAGATCTTGACATAAATTGATGCTGATTACGTTTTGGTGTAAACAGCCCAAGAGGTGGCGCTGATATGCTACTTTTTTGTGATTTCCACTATAGCTATATCTCAAGAACTAATGCACAGAATTTTATCAAACTTCAGATTCAGTTAGATGTTGGCAGAAGTTGTTGTTGAATAGGTTTCGGTGTAAATCGACCAACAGGTGGCGCTACTATGCTATATTTTTTCAGGTTTACACGATTTTAGCGGCACTCATATCTCAAGAACTAATGCACAGAATTTAATAAAACTTTAGATTCAGTTGGACCTTGATATAAATTGGTGCTGATTCGTTTGGTGTATGTGAAACTTGTATTAGATAGAAGAAAGTTTTGGGATTAGAACATCCGACTAGTTAGAATTAACTTTCTTAGCAATCAAAATAATATTAATATTATTGTCGTTATTATTATTAATACAAGTTTCACTAATATCTTTAGTTTGATTATGTAATTTTTATATTGTTTCCTAGTTTTTACGCTGCTTAGTCTTCTGCTATCTCTATGACTTTTAAGTTTACAATTTTTGCCCATCAATTAAAATTTAAAACAAATTATAAAATTAAAGTTTTAGAGAAAAATTACAATGAATCCTGAAAATAAATTCACAATTTGTGAAAAAGTTATAAATTTAATGCAAAAAAAAAAATTACACAGAAATACATAAAATTAATGAAATTACATAATAGATTTTCATAAAAGAAATTTTTGTTAAAAAAAAATAAAATATCTTCTTATTAAATACAGTTATCAGTAGATAAACAATTTTTCAACTTTAAAATGCTTCGAATTTTTTTTGTTGTAGCATACATTCAATTCAATGTTTTCTTTATATAAACATAACTTACAATCCATTGTTTAAACATTAAAATTTAATGAGCATATAACAAAATATTCATCAATTATGTAATCTTTTGTAATTATTTTTTACATTGAAGGAAAGTAATAATGTCAAAATTTCGTTGAATGATGCTTTTGTGACACATACATTTATACAAGAAAGTGAAATCAACAATATTTTTGTACCAAACATTTTTTACTGATAATATGTACTCTTGGAGCGTAAGTGGTGACAAAGCAAACATAAAGATAAGAAATTTTTAAAGTTTAAAAAAATAACTACTACATCTGCTCATTATTAATTAAAAATAGTTACACTAATACAGACAATTAAAGTTAAAAAACACATTTATTTATTAAAAACATCATTAAACATATCAGGCTTTCCTGAAACTCTTCATCAGTAATTTAAAATGTAAAACATAAAATCACAAGAGATATTAAAACAACTTACAATGTAGAGCATGTGTCAAAACAATTTCAAAAAATGAGGGAAGGAGTGGTGGACGCCTGAATTAAAATAAATGAGCGTATTCAGATGGAACCGAGCTGGCTTCATTAAGTGCAGATTTTGCAGATTTAGTGAACCAAGCTTCTAAGAAAACACGGCTCCCATAAACGTTGCAATTTAATTTATAAATGTAGGTCTCTCAAAATCTGGGAAATGATATTTTTGAATTGCATGAGCCACAATTTTAGAATTCAGATTCCTTGACTTAAAGGCACTCTTGTGTTCCTTAAGACGAATCTCTAAGGTATGGCAAGTTTCACCAATATAAATTGTATCACATTATTGAGTCATCTACAAGGGATCTTATAGATTACACCTTTTTGTTTAGAGCTGGGATACTTATATTTCAAATAACAGAGCGAGCCTTTCAGAGATTTTTGTGGGACAAAATATGTCGAAATACCAATTATTTTAAAAAGAGGCAAGATTCTTTCCAATAAGTCTCTGCAATAAGGTACAGACACAAATTGACTCGTGGTCTTTCTCTGAAATGGAGGAGGAGTCATTATATAAGCATGCATAATTTCAGAAATTTTTTGTAACACCAACGTGAAAGATATCCATTCTGTATTAAATTATTAAAAATCTTTTTCTTTTCAATCTCGAAAAGTTCTTCGGTACTGCTATAGCGAATTGCTCTTAGTAATAACGTTTTAACCACCATAATTTTGTGATAAACCGAGTATTCTGATTGGAAATTTAGATATTGTCCAGAAGAGGAACTCTTCTGATAAACTGAGGTGTTGATACATTGATTAACGGCATCATCATTTCTTTCAATATGTATATCAAGGAAGTTTATACATTGATTAACGTCATGTTCATTTCTAAATTGAATAGCCGGGCAGATAGAGTTAGCTGTTTGTAAAATTAAAGGAAGATTTTAGCTTTCATAAATTATGAATACGTCATGTATATAGCGACGCCAAATCTTTATGGTCAGAGCTGATTCGTTGATAATTTTATTCTCAATAAACTGCCTTACCAATTCAGCAATAGTGACAGAGTGGCGATCCCATCCCTGTCTCATTAACGTGTTTAAGAAATTGATCATTGAAAGTTACTTTGATCAATTTTTTTAAACAAGCTAATGGATCAGCAATGAGATCGACACTCTCTGTCACTATTGCTGAATTGGTAATGCAGTTTCTTGACAGTAAAATTATCAACGAATCAGGTCTGACCATAAAGATTTGGCGTCGCTATATAGATGATGTATTCATAGTTTCTGTAAGCCATATTCTTCCTTTAATTTTAAAACAGCTAACTCTATCTGCCTGGTTATTTAATAAATAATCAAAAGAAGTTAGTAAAAAAAAGCAGATGGTCAGAAAGGTCGGTTCTTTCCACCAGAAGGATTTTTTTCATTGTTTCATATCTTTATCGCTCACGTTGAACGAATCTCTTGAGTTTATTTACATTTATGAAAGGAGATATTGAGCTGTTAACCTAATTTCAACTGAAATTATCTCAGGATATATTTTTAAAGATTAAGAAAAAGATGTGTGGCTTCTTTAATCACTCACGCCTGGGAATCTGAATTTTATTTATTTCATAGTGCTGCTATCTATTCATAATTTACAGAACGTTTTCCTCGTATTAATAATGAACATTATTTAATAAATATTACTGATTTAAAAGGACTATTTTACTTTTTTCTCAAAAACGAAGCTTGTTGTAGTATTTGTCACTTAGATAAAGTTTTATGATTGTTCTAAGTTTTTTTTCTTTTTTTAATAGTATTCTTCCGAGTTTGTGCTATAGCTATAACGTTGAAAAGCTCTTCGGGTATTTGTTCATCTTTTTTAATTAAATAATTTTTAAATATTAAAAAGATGAACATCAATATGTTTAAAACTTATCAATTCCAAAATACCTAGATTTTATAAGTAGTTATTTGTGTAGTGTTAAAAATATATTTAGTTAAAGGATAAATTATTTGTCAAAATAGACTTTAAATAAGAAATGTGGAAAAATTTTTAATAGCTCCCGGCTCCACCTCCTCCACAGACGGGTGTTTTAAAATAAGCTAACAGTGGTGCCATTTGGGGTGAACTATTGAAGGAAGAACAAAATATCTTCTTAAAACACCATCAAGAACTTTAAAATGCGCTAGGCCTTTCGAAAGATCTGAGTCTTTCTTCGTCAGGCGCAAAAGGACGTGCTTCTACTATGAAAGCAGCAGCAAGACTGAAATGAGAGATAAGGGAGAGGAAACTAGCTGAAGCAACAGCCAATAGGAAAGTAGAAATGAACAGCCAATAGGAAAACAGAAGACAACAGCCAATCACAGAAGAGTAAAATCAAAACAATAGAATACAAAATAGAAGGGGAATAAGGAAGGGGGATAAAAATAAAAATAAATAAAATAAAATAAAATGAATAAATAATAAATAAATAAAAATTAATGAAAATAATAATAATAATAATAATAATAATAAAGCACACAAATATATTAAAAAATGGAAACAGATGAAAATTAAGAATTAAATAACCAAAATATATAAATATATATAAAAACAGGCTAATATTAATTAATACAAAAATAAATTATATGGTAGTACTGAAGAGGTTTTTCCAAGCAGCAGAGAGCATTGTGGAATCATATTTATCATTAACAATAACTTCACGATTAAGATAAATAGCTAAATTTTCAAGAAAGTCCAATTCAGAGATACTATTGGCATTAAAGATAATTTTAGCATTTTTAAAATTAAAACAATGGCCGGAATCCCAAGAGTGCTTGGCAATAGAAGATTTAGAAATTTCTTGATTAGTTACATAACGAGGGTGTTCTTTAAAGCGGATTTCGAGATTTCTTTTAGTTTGACCAATATAAGATAAATCACGGCCATTATAAGGAACATTATAAATTCCCCATTTACGAAGATCAGGAACAGGAGATTTGGTGGAGGGGAATTTGAATTTATTGACAGGTTTAAAAATAATGTTAAAATTGGAGCGTCTTAAAACGTTAGCTAATTTGAAACATAAAGGAGGATAAAAAGGGAGGACAACCAAATTATCAAGTTTGCTTTTCACAGATTTGGAAAGAGTAGATTTATTAGACGGTCTATTGAATTTCTTCACAGCATTATTGATAACAGAAGGATTGAAACCTCTTTTGACAGCAACAGTTTTTAAGTAATTAAGTTCATCCTTAAGGGATGCAGAGTCGGAACAAATTTTGAGAGCACGATTTACATACGTATAAAATACACCGATTTTTTGGTTGACAGGATGGTTTGAGAGAGCATGAGGTTAAGAAATTTTACACGCTTACGACTGAGTTTAGTAAATCTGTTAAAGTGAGCAGTAAACGTAATAGCAACACAAAAATAAACACTACAATTATAGAATACTAAACTATAAATAATACATAAAAATAAATAAGCGAATAAATTCATCAATAAGATAAATAAAGAAGATAAACAATGCAAAATTAATACAAAAAAAAAGTACTTACATACAAAAGGGAGGCGGGGATGAAAAAGTATAAAAAATTGTTGAAATGCCAGAAGAAGCACAATCAAATAAAATAAGTTGAAACTGGTGTGAAACAATAAGAACAAAATATCTTCTTAAAACACCATCAAAAACTTTAAAATGCGCTAGGCCTTTCGAAAGATATGAGTCTTTCTTCGTCAGACGCAAAAAGACGTGCTTCTACTATGAAAGCAGCAGCAAGACTGAAATGAGAGATAAGGGAGAGGAAACAAGTTGAAGCAACCGCCAATAGGAAAGTAGAAATCAACAGGACCCTGTACAAAATTTTACATCTTAAAACAGGCTCTTCGCAAAATTCTGTGTTCGAAAAAGGACGACAAAACTGTTGCATATCAAAAATGGATTCTTCATCTATTTAATCATCTTAAAATAAAATCGGACATGGCCCAAAACAGCTATGAACACTAAAGAACCTATATTATCTAGCTATATATATAATGTAAATATGTATAGTATATGTACATATGTAAATTTATATATCTAAATTAAATGCATTTATATAATGTTTTTCATTAAAATAAGACCTTGTTAAAATTCAACTCTTAAAACAGGGACCTGAAAATAACGCTAATTTCCTATTCACAAAATTATGATAAGATTTTTCACAAATAATATAGAAAACCATTCATAATCTTCACAAAGACACTGTGAGAAAAATGGGGACAGACCACTTGCATACGAGGGGCAGTCAAAAAGTTCCTGGAATTTCGTTATAACTCTTTATTACCACAATATAGGTACACATTTACTTAATATCCTTCAAAGTAGGCTTTGTCAGAACACACACACTTGCTCCAGTGCTCCTGCCATTGCTGGAATGAAAGTTCAGTTTTGGTATCTTCCCAAGTTCACCCATCACCTTAGTTTTGATGTCTTCTACGGTGTCAAAACGGTTACCTTTGAGGCACATTTTGATCTTGGGAAAGAAACAGAAATCTGATGGTGCTAAATCCGGTGAGTAGGGAGGCTGGTGGCGGAGTGGAATATGCATTTCTGCGAACCATGTTTACACAACAATCGATGTGTGGGAGGCAGCACTTTCGTGATGCAGTGACTATCCTCCTTGCCGTTCACTCTAAAAAAAATCCGTGAAAATACAAGAGATTTTCCGTAAAATTTCACGGAGAAGTTTCATTTTTCCAAAACAACAGTACAATTTCAGTAAATGGCATTAGTTCTGTAAAAGAGATTTCAAATCCGTAAATATGCAGAAAGTTTTCCGTAAATTTAATGGATTTTGTCCGTATTTCT
Organism: Maratus michaelseni; assembly: GCA_963931845.1. NCBI lineage: Eukaryota > Metazoa > Arthropoda > Arachnida > Araneae > Salticidae > Maratus > Maratus michaelseni. The sequence continues at coordinate 41,968,180 of OZ007588.1, read as the reverse complement.
TTCAAAACAGTACGATGTCCGTATTTCTTCCAAAACAGTGCAATTTCCGTAAACAACTTTTAGAGGTTTGCGTACAGAAATCGCCTTGTTTGAAATGGGAATTAAGATTGTTGTATTTACTACAGTCCTTCAAGGATCCTGCCTGACCCGATTCGACATGCTGGCCCATTCTAACCGGTGTCATGTCTGGACAGTAATTTTTTGTGAAAATAATAGTAATATTTATATTTTTTTAATGAAATATTTAGAAATCGGTTTTGTTTTTATAAGTTACAGAAAAATATTTTTTTTTAAATCTACTTTTTTTATTTTTATTAATAGTGTTCCAAAATTAGAATTTTTTTTTTCACTAATTTTTTAAAACTTTATTTTAACTTTTCTAGCGTGAGGCAATATTGGGTTATTTAAAGGTTTCATAACATAATATCTCTGCAAGTTATTGCTATGTAAATTGTATTAAACTAAACTGATTTGGCTTATAAATTTATGAATTAAACTAAAATTTATTATTTTATAAAGTATAATTTTACAGCGTTTATAATTTTTTCCTTAAATTTATAAAAATAGTTAATATTTTTTTCTTTACTTTTATAAAAATGAAGTTTATAATTTTATTAGCTTTATAATTTATTTCTGTAGCTTATAATTTTATAAATTAAACTAAATTAATTTAAACTAAATCAATAAATCCAAATTTAAATCTTACCTATCACAACATCATCAATTTCGAAATTGTGTTTAAGAATAATTTTTTTGTTTTAATATTATTAAAACTATCCAGTTTGACAGAACCGTACACAAAAGTTCTTAGAATAGCTCAAATATAATAATTTAATTTATTATAAAATTGTTTATTTACGATTTACGTAAGTTTTTAAAAATAAGAGATAACGAAAAGTTATTTTAATAGCATGTAATAAATACGTCTCCTTCAGATAATTATTGTTTTTATTGGAATTGATAGATAGATCATCAGACAAATAATTTAAAAAAGTATTGGAGGAAGTCCAAAACGATGAAAGGACACTCCAAAAGGTCACTCCTAGTCAAGTCCAAACAGGATAGGAGATGGCCAGGGGTGGATGACGCAGTCTTGCACTTCCCACAAATGGGAAAAATCTTGGTACCGTTGTCAAATTTCAGGCATCTCAAGTGTCCACTCAAAAATCTTGAAATAGCAGACTGCTGGTCACGGCTACCCCCAAGAGCAATAGCTCCTCCAGGCTTTTTGCCACAGTACCAGTTGTGAACTGGAGGGGAACGCCAAGATTTTGTATTCCCGCTTAGTCTTCGTAAGGTCTTTCGGTACTTTCGTGTTATAGCGGCCCCCGCAATTACAATTATATCGAGATTGCAGTTACGGTTTCGCCAAGATCATCGCACAGCTTATACATGCCCCCTATATAAACATATATTTCTAATGCTCATATACTTGACAAGAGAGTTACAACAAAATTCCGCGAACTTTCTGACTGCACCTTGTACAGCTTATGCATATAGGATTTTGAATTCAGCAGAGCGGAATTATTCGATTATGGAAAGTGAGTATCTTTGCGGTTAATTTGAGCAATGAATAAGTTTCGTTGTTATTTTAATGTGTTACTGTTAAAGGTGATTACAGATCATTCAGCTTTGACTTAAGTTAACGAATAGTAAAGGTTTGTCGTTGAGAGTGCGACTATAGGAAGTTTGAAGTTATATGGAGTTTAAAGTTAGCAGACTATAATGAGGATATTGGACATAGGGCCGGAAAAGAAAACGCAGTTGCTGATGTTTGTTTCGTAACTAGTGTTGCCAAGTGTCCCAATTTTCAAGTCTTGGAAAGACTTGTCCCGAGTAACCACTGCGCGGGACGCCAAAAGTCCCAATTTTTCATGATGCACAAATTCTTTTAAATTTCTTTTCGTGCCATGCAATACGTTAGTCTGCATCAAATGGAACATAATGCAGTAAAACCTGTCTATAACAGAAATTTTTTTTATTGTTCTTTCGAAAGGAATACCTTACAAACCTATCAAAACTAGATGGAAAACTGTCTAAAATGGATTTTTTTGTATCTCATACCGATTTCATTTTCACGTGTTTTATTGTAGTTTATTCAGTAAACCATATGAAAACGTAACCTGTTTATAATAAATTATATTTTAATAGTAAAAATTTCATTGTCCCAGCGATTCCACTTTCACATTATAAGATTGTTGTGATTATTTCGTAGAGTAAAACCTGCTAAGGAAACAATATCAAAATACCGGAGAAAAATCCATTTTAAACAGGTTTTCGTATTAGCAGGTATAATTGCACAGTATTCTTATAGTAGGGAAAATGAAATTTTTGCGTTTAAGACAGGATACCATTACAGATAAGTTTCGTTTTAACAGGGTTAGCTGTATTTTTGTGTCCCCCCCCCCTATCCCGCTTTTTTGGACACTGGACCTGACAACACTATTCGTAACCCTAAAAAATATATGGGGGTGGTTGAGGAGGTAAAGATTTGTGTTTTATCATCATTGGTATTATGATGGAGGGAGCAATTAATTCTGGTTTAGGAGGATACTGCTGAGCTTGGTGATTTATATCGTTATTTGAAGGATACCGATGGGATTAGTAGTTTGAATGCAGCCAGGTTTGCAAAATGGTCTCAGTCGTTTAAACTGATATATTTCAAATAAGTTGAGAGAAAGAGTTTTTGTTTTAATGATTTAGATAAATAAATTGAAAATATAGACTATCAGATATTTTGTTGATTTAGATAAATAAAATGAATATGCAGAACAAGAAATAATATCTAAAATTTAGACTAGTATTACGATCAACTATTTGCTCAAAATACATATTTTCATATAAGAATTCTTCTTTTTTTATTCTTAAACTCACTGCAAACAGAGGCGTCTTAAATTCAGACACATGTGTGTCTGAAACAGTAATTTAGACACTTTAGTGTATGAATGCGAAATTTCAGACATCATAGATGTCTAAATCTAAGACACATAAGTCTTACTATGATCGTGGTATAAATGAACTGAGAAAAATGTCTGAATAATAGTGATATGTCTGAAATTAAGACATTAGATATTCAGTCACATAAGTGTCTGAATGCGCTACAACTGTACCATATGTGTGATGACTGTATATACAATTGTATTGCAATATGTTTGCCAGTATCATCAGAAAATGTTTTCGAATGGATGGAAGTTGTTTAAAATACTTTTCAATCCAATAAATTTTGTACTACTTTATAAAAGAAGTAATTTGATTAGAACAAGAACATTTGACAAAATTGTAAAAGTCCGCTTTCCAAGTTATGGGGCTAAGTTATTTTTGCCGAAAAAGTAATTAAATAATTACTTTTCGAAAATATAAAGTTTTTCAAAATATACTTGCAGTGGTGGGCGTATGCAGGGGAGTTCAAAGGAGGACAGCTGCCCTAAATACAAAGAGATGCAAGTGCCGGCAGAAAGAAATGTAGGGAGGGACAAGATTTTGGACATGTGCCTGGGGTCTACCTTTTCTTTTTCTTTTTTTTCTTTTGTCAGCACACTTTTCTTTCCTGATCCTCACCCCCTTTAAGATAAATTGAAACATGTTAACATCAAAAGAAGAACACAAATTAAAGCATCTCCTACGAAGGGTTCAAGGAATGGGGATTCTCTGAAGAAACATTCTTAGTAAACATTTTTTTAGCATTTAATTATTATATAATAACTGGAAGAAAAAAAATCATTTTGCTAAAAATCAAGCATAAAGAAAATAATATTAATTAAATTTCAAAATAATAGCCCTCTAACGCCTTCCTGCCGGACACACATTTTCTCAGCAACGAATTAATGAATCCTATGAAAATATCAACACGCGTCCGAATCATTCGATGACTTGCATTTAAAGTCACTCACTCATGTGATCTGGATGGCGAAATAGATAAGGCATTGGATTTGTAACCAGTAGGACTCGGGTTCGATTTCGGCCTGGGTAAAAAGAAAATTTTGTTAGCCTTCCTTAATCGTGAATAGAGATGCTTCCCTTGCATAGATGGCAGCTCTAGCGCTGTTTTTTTCTAGTTGTTTACTCGGGTAAAAAAAATGACGATATTTAAGACATTTCGACTGTCTGAAATTCAGACACTTACAAGCGTCTTAAAAATTAAAACACTTTAAAGTGTCTCTTTTTAGAGCCATCCGTTTCAGACACTTATATGTCTGAATTTTATACAATTCAGTTTACAGTGCTGTTAATTAATGAGGAGAACTTCGAATTTTGTGTTGTTGTTGTTGTTGTTTCTAATCCTAAATGTTCTAGCCAATAGGCTAGACCAAGTCCATAAGCCCAAAAATTTGGAGAAAGTCCAAAACGATGAAAGGACACTCCAAAAGGTCACTCCTTGTCAAGTCCAAACAGAATAGGAGATGGTCAGGGGTGGATGGCGCAGTCTTGCACTTTCCACAAATTGGTAAAATCTTGGAACCGTTGTCAAATTTCAGGCATTTCAAGTGTCCACTCAAAAATCTTGAAATAGCAGACTGCTGGTCACGGCTACCCCCAAGAGCAATAGCTCCTCCAGGCTTTTTGTCACAGTACTAGTTGTGAACTGGAGGGGAACGCCAAGATTTTGTATTCCCGCTAGTCTTCGTAAGGTCTTTCGGTACATTCGTGTTATAGCGGCCCCCGCAATTACAATTATGTCGAGATTGCAGTTACGATTGCACCAAGATCATCACAACGCTTATACATGCCTCCTATATACACATATATTTCTAATGCTCATATACCTGCCATATATGTCATTATATGCATATGATTTACGTCTTATACGCCATATATACATCATATACATCTTATACACACGTCAAAAAAATATGACTATAACTGAGCAATATGCATCACGAAATGTTATAGATATCATATATTATTATGATATCATATATGCTTCATAATTTGACGATAAATCTTGGTCGCTTGGCAATTCATACTCGGGGCCGCTATAACACGAAAGTACCGGCCATTCTCACAGAATCTCGTGATAGGAGGACACTTATAGCAGAACACTTAGCTATTCGTAAAACTTATTCCCGAATTTGGGATTCCTGCTACTTCCCTAAATTGAGGGAATCGTAATGCAAGTTCAGCTGGGAAATTACTAATTCCAATTAAAGGAAGTACATCATAGAACCATTAGCAGGTGAACCTTTGGCACGTTTGACATACGTGACATGCAGCAAATTGTTTTCGGCACGCCATAGATTTAGGTTCTAAACCACATATATTATTTATGTTGTCAACATCCCTTTTTCTATGCCTTTACAAAACGCTCAACAATGAATGAAGTATCATTCGAAAGGTTTTGGAACCAGCTTCGTATTAGGGCTTCAGAACAACCTAACGTGGTTCGGGAACGTGTCAGGGGCAGCGATAAAGTTAATGTGTTGTGTGGTCCCATGCGTGACGCAATCATTGGACCATTTTTCTTCGCAGAAAGTACCGCAACTGGTCCCATTTTATCTTGGCATGCTGGAACAGTTTGTTTTCCCTTTGCTGCCGAATGTGATATTCCAGCAGGATTGTGCCCCACCGCACTAGAGTTCAGACGTTCCTTAGACGAAACGTCTCCGCAGCAATGGATGGATCAGACGAGATGACCCACTGCAGTTCAGACGTTCGTCGTTCCTTAGACGAAACATTTCCGCAGCGATGGATGGATCGGATGAGACGGACTCACTGCTTGGCCACCGCGATCTCCAGACATAACTCCTCTGAATTTCTTCCTGTGGGCCTATGCCAAAGATATGGTCTACGCTATATCTGTAACGTAACTCTTGTGATCTCCGTTATAAAATTGCGGAAGCCATTGATTCAGTCACAGCTGGCATTTTGCGCAACATGTGGATTGAGATTGAATATCGACTGGACTTTCTGAGAGCTACAAACGGAGCCCATATAGAAGTGCATACATAGATAAAAATGTAACAAATGTTTTCAGACAAATAAACGTTTGCAGCAAAATAAACTTGTTGTCATGACTTATCAATAAAGCATACAACTAAAATTAACTGTTTCGGTTTAAAAAAAAAATGCCGCAAAGTAAACTTGTTGTGTTGCTATTCATGATATCGCAAATCTCTTAGGACTCATAGTTTCCGCACCATTAACATTCGAAATCAGGGAGGTTTCATGTGGACACTCTTTATTATTGAAGTTAACCCTGGCATGTTCGGTGTTGAAAATGAAGTGTATAGTATTTATAGTTCGTTTACAGAGATGATACTCAAATAATTCCGTTACTTTGCGGTATATGGGATGATAAATCGTTTGTGGTATATTTTAATGATGTTATACTGCTTCAAACATATTGAAATCGATATAGGGGAGACCGGGGCAAGATGAAGAGTGGGGCAAGATGACGAATGTCTTAACTTTTCCGTTTTCCGCTAGGTGGCAGCATCAACCGGACACTACTGGCTCTCCTATCGGCCGTTCGTTAAACAATACTATAGAGACGCTGAAATCGCCATTTTTGTGTCAGGTGTGAAGCTTTGATTGTTTTCCGCTGCCACGTTATAACTTTTATGCATGTCTAAATAAGCTCTGCTACAGATACAGGTAAGATATATCGTTTCTCTTTAATATTTATGAGTAACTTAGTTTAAATACTACCTATTACCATGAATAAATGTCAATTAATCGCCTTCCTTCATGGCAATGAAAACGAATATTTTTAAACAGGCAGTCCGGGGCCAGATGACGAGCTCGTCATCTGGCCCTGTGTTTCGGAATTTATTAAACTAACTATGTTGTCCAGTCTATTTAAATCCTGTAAACGCTTGTTTGTCTGTGTGTTTGTTCGCACGACCTTGCGCTTCTATATCCTCTGGGGCTAAGGGGCGCATGGGATCGGGGGAGTTGTCGTTCGAAAGGGGGCGACCAGAGGAAGACATTTTTGCCATCCGCTAAGCCCCCCCCCTAGCCTCCCGAAAGAAAAACCCTATCGGGGTCCGTATCTCCACTTCCAAGCGTCCAATCGGTACGAGGAGAGTTCTTTCGACGGGGTCAAGACCTCCCCACTCTCCAGCTGGTCCCCCCCCCCAAAAAAAAATAAATTCAAAAAGCGTTTAAGGCCAACTTCCGGCATTGTGACCCACCAACAGAAGAATGGATCCAGTGCTGTAAATGCCAAGAGTGGTGGCATGAGGAATGTTCCATTTATGAAAATGGCATTTTTATTTGTGAGTATGGTTAGCTGCACAACTAAACACTTCAAAATTACGTTACAATCAATGCATTATGCTTAGTTTGATACTTTGTAAGATGTAAAAACACAGTTATCATTTGTTAAACCATGTAACATATTCAAAAGATAAAATATGTTCAATCTTTTTCAGTGTTGTCATCTTGCCCCAAGGCCAAAGTCATCTTGCTCCAGTACTGGGGCAAGATGACGATTTGTTAATGTTATGAAGAATTAAAATTATCCTTTATTTTTTTTATTTGAAAAATTAAATGGTAATGTATTTAATACTACAAAGGTATACTCTATCAGTTCATGTAAAATTAATTTTACTATTACTTCAAAATAAATTAATAAACAACAACAATTGTTAACATAGTCATCTTGCCCCGGTCTCCCCTATATCACTGAGGTGTGCTACAAGAGGCTTACTATAGAATATATTGTGCATAAAATTTGTCGTTCATTCACACAGACACATAAACTAATTCGGTTACAGTACTGTCTATGAACAATAATTGCTGGAAATGCATTTTCAGCTGTTTTATACGCGTTTTTAAATATAACTAATTTTTTGTATATTACTTCGTGTGTATATTAATTCCATAGATTAATTTTATAGATTCATACAGGGCTGTATAAAAGTTCTTGAGCACATTTCTGTTTATTAACGGAAATTGCCGAATCTTTAACTGCACTGTTAAAAATCTGCAGCAAACTGTCCCAGTCTGTCGACCGTTTTTAAAGATAAGGTTTTACTTGACCATATTATTGACCCTTTTATGGTCTTTACGGTTATGTAATCGTATTCAATAAAGACGGTCGAACGAATGAACAGTTTGTGATCTGCGTTTCCTAATTGCTGTATTTTTGCATACTATGCAGAATATATACAAATCAACAGATGATATATAGCCCAGTCAAATTGTAGTTTGAGGTGGAAAATTCTGGAGTAATTATTTTTAGTGGTTTATTTTATGTTTAATTGGGGTGCTGAATACGAATCTGAAGTTGTCCAACAAAATTTCTTTCGGCAAATTTGTTTTTTTTTTACAAAAAACCTGTAAAAACGGACTTTTTTCGGTTTTTTCAAAATAACTTCAAAATTGTGCATTTTGCGTGAAAGTCGGCAGTATATGAGTTAAAGAGAATAAAATTTCTTACATTTTATGTATTGAAAGTTTGTTTATATGATCAATGGTTTAGCCGTGAGAGTGCCGCAAAAATGTGTATTAAAGACAAAAAACTGTAAAAAAAACGGGAATTACGGCATTATATGTCGACAAACCATCTAACGCAAATATTAACCATCAGTGATACTAAAGATTATTTGATTGACTATATTTTATGCATTTAAGGTAGGGGAAAAGTGAGGATCCGGCACCAGTGGAAGTTGGGAGCAGTGGAGTGTCTCCACCTCCTCTCAAGAGTCAAAGGTGCTCCTCCTCCTGAGAGCTCGTTCTCTAAGAGAAGATAAAATTTTGAAAAAGTGGGTAAAATTAGGTACAGGAGATAAAACTATCTAAAATCGTCGAAAAACAGTAATTTTGGGAAAATAGCAATAAACACTTTAAAAAATTTTTCAATTGAACAATTACATAAATATAATAATGTATCCTCTTCAGACACACAAACAATATTTTTAATTCAAAACTTAACATTTAAAAATGTGTATGTTTTTGCTCTAGAAATTTCTGAATCTAGAAATTCTAGACATTTCTGAAATGGCAGTTCCCTTGCAGGCAAATATGCAACAGATTTTCGCCATTATTTACTGCATAAAGTCGTGTGGAACAGGGGTCAATCATTTTCCTCAATTTGCGAAAGTTATGTGTCATTTGTAAAGTACAAATACAAGGATAGTGCTGTAGTTGTGTTCGATGCTTACCCTGAAGAAAGTTGCAGAGGTACTAAATATATTTAGCGAGCAAGAAGATCATGCAAACAAACTTCAGTAGATTTAATGTTCGACGAAACAATAGTGCCTACAGTACCACAAAAAAATTCCTAGGCAATATAAAAAACAAAGAGCGTTTGATTTTAATGTTGAAAAATAAATTTGCAGCAGTTGACATTCGCACAAAACAGGCACGAGAAGATGCGGATACACTAATTATCACCACAGCAAGGGACCTTGCGCAACAACATAACTCTGTAGTTATCGTGGGTGAAGACGTAGATTTGCTGGTGATCATGATTGGTCTCTGTAGGGGCATACATTCAAATGTATATTTTTTAAAGCCAGGCAAAGGAACAGTTTCACCACTCATATTTTCTCCTGACTGCAAACTTGAACAATCGGTTGCTGACAACATATTATTTTTACATGCCATGAGTGGTTGTGATACTACTTCAGCCTTTTTCAAAGTAGGAAAGATGAGGTTTCTTCACTCTCAAAAGAAACCCGGCATTAATTAAAACCATTGACATTTTTAAAGACCCTATGGCAGATGCTGATGCAATTACTGATGCTGGCAATCGTTTTTTGACTTTCTTGCACAAATTATCTGACAAGGAAACCCCGTCATTAAACAAATTGAGGTATCTATGCTACCTTAAGTCTGCATATAAGGCATCAACCCATTTGGCATCCCTACCTCCTACTGAGGCTGCAGCTAAACAACATTCTTTAAGGGTGTATTTTCAAGTTCAGCAATGGCTTGGGAATGAAAAAAAAATCCTGAACAATGGGGTTGGAAAAGCACCTAAGATGGTCTAGAACCAATAACCACGCTAGAGCCACCAGCACCTCAAGCCGCTCTAAAACTCATTTCTTGCAAATGCAAGAAGACATGCCATAAGACTGTGGATGTAAAAAAGCAGGCCTCAACTGCTTTAATATGTATCTGAACTGCGAGAGCAGCTGTAATAACATGCCCAATATTTAAATAGAAGAAAACGAGGATGACCCGGAATAAACCTGAAGTACTTGAAGGTAATTATGCATAAATCATTCCATTTCACATTTATATTTTCATTCATTTTTAATTTGGTGTGGTCAAAATATATATCCCAATACAGTGTGCATAACTATTCAGTTTTTAAACAATTAAAACTAAGTCATTAATTATTTTTTAAAACGCTGGTACGTAGTATAATAGCTTTTTCGCTCCCTGATTTGGGGTCCAAAAGTGACCGATTCCTGAAATGAGCTGTAAAAAAGGGCTGATATTAAAAAGAGGTACAAATAATATTATGATAAAATGCTGTACGAATCTTAACTTAGTTATAATTAATTCCACCGTTTTAAAAAATTATTGTACGCACCAGTTCTTCTCCGGAGCATAAGTTTCGATCATCGGGACAAAAACGGCTTTTCGCGCCCGTATGCGTAAATAGCTATTATATAATTAATTTATTTTTTATAGGTGTAGAAGACCTAGAAGGCATACCATCAGAAACCATGAAACCATTGGCCAAAAGAACTCTGTTTGACTGACAAGTTCATTTCAATGTCAATAATAATTTAATAATTAATATTGTATAAAATACATAACTACCTATTTTACTATATTATTTAACATTAAACAGTTTTTATACTAATCAATCGTGAACCGCTATTTATCATTTTTTGTACCTATATAACCTAACATCAACGTTTTACATATCTGCACACATGTATAATGACGCATTTAAGTTATATTGCCTTCAATAAGGAGGCAGATGACTACTTCGTGCATTCGTCATTGCTTTTTTCATAACTATTCAAGGTCCATGAGAGTAACTTGCACATAAATTGTAAAGAATTTTATCTACTTTTTTAAAGTATAGTATAATTTATACAGTGAAATGTTTATTTTTAGGTCTTATGAACAGAAAGGCTGTAAAAAAATGTGTTTGCCATTTTCCGAAAAGTACTGTTTTTTGCCGATTTTACTTAGTTTTACTTTCTCTACCCAATTTTACCTCTTTTTATAAAATTTTATCACCTCTTAGAGTAAGAACTCTCCGGAGGAGGAGCACCTTTGACTCTTGAGAGGAGGTGGAGACACTCCACTGCTCCCAACTTCCACTGGTGCCGGATCCTCACTTTTCCCCTACTTTAAATGCATAAAATATAGTCAATAATATAATCTTTAGTATCACTGATGGTTAATATTTGCGTTAAATGGTATGTCGACATACAGTGCCGTAATTCCCGTTTTTTTACAGTTTTTTGTTTTTAACACCCTTTTTTGCAGCACTCTCGCGGCTAAACCGTTTATGATATAAAAAAACTTTCAGTACATAAAATGTAGGAAATTTTATTATCTTTAACTCATATACTGCCGACTTTCACGCAAAATGCACAATTTTGGAGTTATTTTGAAAAAACCGAAAAAAGTCCGTTTTTTACAGGTTTTTTGTAAAAAAAAAACAAATTTGCCGAAAGAAATTTTGTTGGACAACTTCAGATTTGTATTCAGCACCCCAAAAAAACATAAAATAAGCCACTAAAAACAATTACACCAGAATTTTCCACTTCAAGCACTTTTTGAACACAATTTTACTGGGCTAATAGCAGTGTTGAATCCAGGGGGTAGCCCGGGGGGGAATGTCCCCCCCCGGATGATTTGAGATTTTATGCTTTCAATGGTCAAAAAGTGGAATTTCCCCTCCGGAACTCTATAATGTCCCCCACGGAACCACAGAAATCACTCCCGGAGAAAAGTGTCTGAATTCAACACTGGCTAATAGAGTTCTGCACAAAAGAATCTGTAAGTGTTATCTAGTGGTTATAAAATAGATACCAAAAATTTGAAGAATTTGCGAATACCTCTAAACATTATACAAATCTTTACGGTTGGCACCCAATGTCACCCACATTACACAAAATTTTTTGAGTCATGGGGTTACTATTATAGAACATGCATTGCTCCTAATCGGGCAGTTATCAGAGGAAGAGGATGAAGCTCGCAACAAACATTTTTGTTCATATAGTCAAAACTTTTCAAGAAAAGTCGGGCGCATAGAATGCAATCAAGATGTGCTCAATTGGCTACTTTTGAGTTCCGATCCTTATTTAAGTTGTAGTATGCGAAAGAACTCCACAAAACGCAAAAATCTTTCTGTAGAGGCATTACAGTTTTTATTGCAAGAGCCAATGATTCTGAGGAGGATGATGTGGAAGATTATGACAAAAAGAATGATGGTCAATAGGACACAACTTTGTTACACATATTTGCGTGAATTGTACGAAAAGTGATTTGTTTTTAACATAATGAAATATTTTACGTTTAGTTAAAACATTTTATCTGCTATAGAACGCACAAAAGATTTGAATAATTTTGGCCAGATTTTTCAGTAAAATACCACACTGTGCGTCCCGCGCCCATTCAGAACTCCTGTTATACTCCATATTGCAATTTTAGATGTTTCGTTAACTATCTGGAAAAACACATTAACCTGAAACTGCAGGTGTGTTAACAGCATAGTATAGGTTATATATTTCCGCGAAGATGTTTTCACGAAACCCCATGTCAACAAATTGAAAAAGAACGCATATCTTTTAGATAACCCTGTAAAAACTAATGTAGCAAAGGCGTTCAAACTCGAGATTATTAATAAGGGCTTATTGTAATATACTGTGTTCATTTTTATGAGGATAGCATGTATAATCGTAGAGAAATTAAGGTTTTTATAAAAACAGTCCCAAATTTCGTATAGTTTTTTGCTTATAATTTTCAGAGTTCTTAATATAAAAAAAAGTTATTTTGAGAAAATATGTCAAACAACATTATACATAATACTCTGTAATCACAATTAAAAAATAATAAAAATTGGATGAAAAATGACCAGGTTTACTAAAAAATGTTTCACTGCGCATGCGCGAATGCAGTCAAAATATAACATACATAATGTATTAGCTAAGTATATAGAGCAACTTTTGTGAGAATCTCAAAATCATAGCTTAAAAATTCTGAAAATTATCGTCGATAGAATAAGCTCGAAATCCGTTGTTCCCAAAAGGAAACAAAAATATGAAGGGTGGTATCCAAATATAGTACGTGCAATATTGTGTACGCTATCTTGTCACTAATCAATAAATATTTGATACAACCCCTCATCTTTTTGCTTCTTTTTGGGAAGAATGCATTTCGAGCTTATTCTATCGACGATAATTTTCAGAATTTTCAAGCTATGATTTTGAGACTTTCACAAAAGTTGCTCTATATACTTAGCTAATACATTATGAATATTATATTTTGATTGCATTCGAGCATGCGCAGTGAAACATTTTTTAGTAAACCTGCTCATTTTTCATCCAATTTTTATTATTTTTTAATTCTGATTGCAGAGTTTTATGTACAATCTTGTTTGTCATATTTTCTGAAAAGAACTTTTTTTTTATATTAAGAACTCTGCAAATTATAAGCAAAAAACTAGGCGAAATTTGGGACTGTTTTTATAAAAACCTTAATTTCTCTACGAGTATGCATGCTATCCTCATAAAAATGAACACAGTATATTACAATAAGTCATAATCTCGAGTTTGAACGCCTGTGCTACATTAGTTTTTACAGGGTTATCCAAAAGATATTCGTTCTTTTTCAATTTGTTGACAGTCCCCTATGAGGTTTCGTGAAAAAAAATCTTCGCGGAAATATATAATCTATACTATACTGCTTACACACCTGCAGTTTCAGGTTAATTCCTCAAGTACTTTTCTAGATAGTTAACAAAACGTCTAAAATCGCAAGTGACCGGTCACCTTTGGCAATATAGTGTATATGGAGCTCAGTGACTAGAACTAAACTATTGCTGCCAAAAAAAAAAAAAAAAAAAAAAAATGTTGATTTTACAGTATAATACTGGCACCTGGAAGAGGGTGCTAGTATTACACTACAGCGCCTAGAATACAGTAATATAGTATTCTAGGCTCTGTAAGTATACTGTAAAATCAACGATTTACTTTTGAAGTGTAATTAAGTTGCTGGAAACCATTCAGTTCGTTGATTACGTGACAACTTTTTGGTAAACATGGGACCCACATCTTAAGACAAAATAAAATGTAAATTAAAAAAAGATTATCTTGCCTTGATACAATCTTAGTTTTTGATTTTAAAAAAGTTGCTGCTAAATATTACACCATTTTTATACAATACTTTTTTTATTTACCAATATGCAATCTCCATGTATCACTTCAAAATATTTTACTGTGAAATAAACCAGTTTCAACTGACGTCACCTCTATGTCTATGTCTATGCCTAATGCGACACCAACGATGACGTATTCGCATGGATCCAAAAACCTCATAATAACTCTTAAAATTTCTAAATTTAAAATATTAAAAAAGTAAATATTAATATGTTTTTAATTTTAATGTTATTTCCATAACACCGGGAACAAAAAGTTTTCCACGCTGTGGAAGAGAGAGCGAAGTAGATAAATGATGTCATTTTCTCATTAAAATTGAAAAGATATCCAAGGAGGAAATGTTAACCTATTTGCATTCAGTTGGACAATTATTATTTGATATATTCGTTCCATATATCCGAATTGGAAGTTTCATAATAATTTTATATATATAGGATAGATTAAAAAGGTACATATTATTTTGTTTTAAATTTTAATGACATTTCTATAATAGCAGCAACAAAATTTTTACATTGCTGTGGAACAGAGAGCGAAATAGCGAAATGATGTCATTTTCTCATTAAAATTGAAAAGAAATCCAAGGAGGACATTTTAACCTCTTTGCATTCAGTTGGACAATTATTATTTCACATATTTGTTTCATATATCCGAATTAGACATTTCATAAATTCGTTTCATTATGATTATATATATATATATAGGGTAGATATATATTCGAATTAGTCGTTTCATAAAATCGTTTCCTAAATTCGTTTCATTAGGATTTTATATATATAGGATAGATTAGTCGTTTTATAAAATCATTTCATAAATTCGTTTCATTAGGATTATACACATATAGGGTAGATTTATAATGTACTGAAGCAGCTGAATGTTAATTTTATTTTGGCTGCTTGTGCACCAAAATTGACATTACGATTGAGTAATTTTTACACATCACAACATCTAAAAATTAATTTCTGAACTTACAAAAGAAAATAAATCGATCATTTAATGAGAAAATGTTTCGAAACTTTACCCAGGTAAACATAATAGTAAATTGAATCACATGTAGAAGCATTGGTATCCAAGAAGACTATTTTATATTTTGAATCACGTAAGAGCTTCAGAAAAGATGTTTAAATATAAAGTACATATTTTATGCTATATGAAGACAACATGGTTCAATATAAGTGTAATCTATTATAATTATGAATGAGTTATATACAAGGTCCGATTAACCTCTGAGTCTAGAGGAAGCAGGATATCATTTTTATGCCCCTTTCATTTGACAAAAGTCTTCTTAATTCTTCAATTTTAAATACTCACCAGTTATACTAATATTATTCTCGAGAGTAGCTTAGCCGAGGTCACATATATTTCATTAAACAGCATTTTTATGTTATCTGTATATACATCAAATATACACTGCTCAAAACAATTAAAGGATATTGCAGTTTTAGGTGGATTTTGTATCTGGGAAACTTTTTAGCTGATTGATACATGGTCGACAGACATAGTAGGTTATATGAGAATAAATTACACATGTTTGGCAGAAAAAATGCATTTTATTGCGCATTTGTGTACAAAAGGAAAAAAACACAATTTGTGCATATGAGAAAAAAAGAATAAGAAAAGGTGTTTTCTTCAAAGAAAATCATTTCCACGGGCGGCCAGCAACGTTGAACACCTTTGAGGCATGGACTCAATGAGGCTATTAATGACGAGTTGGGGTATTCTGCCCCACTCTTCCAGAAGAGCTCTTTCCAGTTCTTGGAGAGTTTGTGGGGGTTGTTGGCGGCCAGAAACTCGTCTTCCTAGATCGTCCCAAACGTGCTCGATTGGATTCATGTCTGGAGAACACGCTGGCCATTCCATTCGAACGATTCCTTCCTCGAAAAGGAAATCCTCCACCAGGTTTGCACGATGTGGCCTGCAGTTATCGTCCATTAAAATGAAGTTATCTCCGATGGCTGCAGCGTAAGGGACTACAATAGGTCTGAGGATCTCATCCCTATATCGGCGACCAGTCAGAGCTCCATCTCGAATGATGTAGAGGTCAGTGCGCCCGTCAATGGAGATGCCACCATACACCAACACTCCTCCACCGCCAAATCTGACACTTTTGTGCACGAACGCAGGATTATTCCTACTGCCACGGTCCCTCCAGATGAAAATACGCCTATTATCCGGATGCACAGAAAAACGGGACTCGTCAGAAAACAGAATATTGCTCCATTCATTTCTCCTCCTCTCGGTTGCCCACTCTCTGCGGTCGCGACGATGCCTTGATGTTAATCTAACACATACCATCGGTCGGCGAGCATACAGACCTACAGCATGGAGCCGGATTCGGACAGTCTGAGTTGAAATCGTGGTGCCTGTAGCCGAGCGAAGGTGTTGTTGCAGAAGAGTAGCGTTCATGTTTCGGTGTCTCCGAGCTGTTAACGCTAAATACCGATCTTCATTGGGCGTTGTTGCCCGTCTACGACCTTGCCCTGGTCTTCGGCCTGCACATCCACTCTCCAAAAAACGGTTCCAGATCCTGGAAATGACACTTTGTGGCACTCCAATGGCTTGCGCTACTTCGGCTTGAGTTTGGCCCCCTTCTAACCTACCAACAATTCTCCAAGCTTCTGAATCTGTCAAATGACTTCGCTGAGACATCGTACTCATCGAAACAAAGCAATCACTGTATGCCGATCATCCTTGTCTTCATTCTCTTTTATCCAGTTGAAAGTCAAATTTCATTCGCTGCCGCTGAAGCGACGTTTTTGACGTCGAACTCAAAATTTGCATACTCCACAGTTTGAAAACCAGAAAAATTTGCATTTGTGATTCTCTTCTTCTATTTTCGGCAAAAAAAATTTCGTTTATATCTTTATTTTATATAAAACTTCAAATATCCTTTAATTGTTTTGAGCAGTGTATTTAGTACCTATAGCTGTATGCTCAATTTTCCAGGTGTTTTCTAATAGGTACATCGGGATGTTATAGGATTAATCAACATCCTATTGATAACATTCATATTTCCTTGTTAAAGCAAATTTTCTTTTCTAAGAAAATTAAAAATACAATGTAAAAAATTGGAAGTGAGAGTTAGAGAGCACTCTTCACAGTCATTTTGGGTCCCCTTTTAAATTTTAGAAGGAGAAGCATGTGCTTCACGTAACTTTTGGATAAACAGACCCTGGGAATATAGTTACCAATTATATCAGTACTTTAATATGCACAACTATATGATTACAATTATCTGGACACAAGTGATATTTCATGGCAAAAGCCTAATATTTTAATAATATAATTTCATTTGTTTAGTTGCTCGACATGTCTCAGAGGCAGCGTACAATTTTTGTGAACAATTTTAGCGTCGATGATTGTGGTTTATATGACAGATTATTTTGTACTAATAACGAAACTGCCCGTCAATTAGCACACTAGTGGTGGAAGATATTGTCATGCAGAATCAGGCAGCCCATTATAAAAGGAAATGAGTGATATACTGGTTACGGATGATGCCAATATAGTAGTGGTAACATCCATAATCAGGGTCATTCATTTAAATTTTCAGTGAGCTGTGTGGTATTGCAATGGAAACACCCCCACTAGTGCACCAGCTGACTAACAGTTTCATTATCTATACCACATAATTAGTAGTAATCTGTTAATCTGTCATATATACCAAAATCACTGACGCTAAAATTGGTTGCAAACATGTAACGCTGCCTGTCAGATTAATAGATTAGTATTGCTTTCAATCGTTGTAAAAACTTTGTCATTTATGATAAAATCACCCTGATCAACGAAAGAAACCCAATTTACATGGTGGAAGAGGATTACTGTGATGCTATTCATTTCGAATAAAAATGAAAAGCTACCACCTTTTACATCAACTTAATACATTGGTTGAGTTTTAGGTTAATCGCGATTATAGAAGATTCCTATGATTAGACATTATTACTTTCACTTATTAATAAAAAGGTTGTTATGTCTATTTTATGTGATGAAAGTTGTATGTAAAATAACTGTAGGTATGTAAGATAGAAGTATACATGTATGCATGTAAGCATATATATATACAGGATGTCCACAGTCTCTTTACAATTTCAAACTTTTATTACAAATACAAATGAATAGATACAAGTTTGGAAAGTAATGCAATATTAGGAATATGTATTGAAGTTTTTATCGCATCAATTAATAAACCTCTATATGTACACAATTGATTACATGAAGCACGCCAAAGCGATAAACGTGGACTCTTTTCTTCTGAAACTCTTCTTCGATCACTCCTTGCTTTATGCAATACTGAGCAGTCTCCGTGAATTTCCTCTACCCACGTTCATCCATTTGTGAATGATGCAAGAAATTCCTGCAGATCGGCTCGGTATTGGATAAAGCAAGGACTGGACGAAAAGGAGTATATGAAAAGAAAACGTCGACGATTATCGCCTTGACATGCTCATCTAATCAATTGTGTATACATATAGAGGTTTACTAATTGATGCAACAAACGTCATCGATAATCGCCTTAACATGTTTGTGTAATCAATTGTGTACATATAGAGGTTTATTAAATGATGCAACAAAAACACCTCCAATATATGCTCCAAATATTGTGCTACTTTTCATGCGTGTATATGTTTATTTGTATTTGTAATAAAAGCTTGAAATTGTAAAAAGAGTTTTTGGATACTTTCTTTCCTTAAGCAAGGAAATCATTATGTAAGGTTACACATAGACACAGTTTCCAAACAATTTCCTAGTAGAAGTAATTGTGTGGCATTTTCAAGACAGACTGATGCATAAATAGCCTCTTCTGTATAGATTGTATTACGTAAAAGTTTGAGATAACTCGGAAGGGGGGGGGGCGGTGCATATTCATTATGGGGGAAAGCTCTAAGATCAGGTGAACCCGATTATGAAAGACTAATCTTTCTAAAAAGTTCTACTGAATGGATTTTGAAGAGACTTGCACTGTTAGCTAGATAATTTTTCAAGGCTGGTTTTAGTATATTGCATATCGTTCTATTAAATCTTACTGTAAATGATCAACTCAACTAGTTAGTCCTTAACAGCCCAAATTCTGTCTGACACATTAGAAAATTAAACAGCGCAACGACGTTCGTATCATTTGCAGCAATTCGGAAGGACATTCCGTGTAAAGTACCATATTGCTTTAAAACACAAGGTCCAATTCTGCGATATATACTGTTTGATTCAAGGTTCGTTTCAAAAAGTAACCAGCCTGCTTGTTTGAAATAAAAATTAATTTAAGTTGCACAAACTTCCAATAACATTAACTTGTGAGTTAATTTAATGATTGACAGTAAAGGACTATTAAAAAGTCGATTTTAAATTCAATTCCGCACTGTAAAAAACTGAGGTTACTAAATTTTTTTTTAGTAAATTTGTATTCCACAGAATTTTCTAGCAATCGGTATTATAAACCGGAATCGTTGCTAGCTGTTTTCTAGTCATTCTTACAGACTTTCTTGTAACTGAGTAAGAATACAAAACATTTTTTAGTAATTGCAAGGATCAATGAAAAATACTAAAATTTGTTCAGTAGATCGACCCATTTTTTTTTACAGTGCGCTTAATAAATACCTTCGTCCGATTGCGGCTTACCAAGTCACATTTCTTGGCGGAATTTTATTTTATTTTTATAAGTAATTTGGTGCCGTGTGGCTGGAAAAGTAAGATCACTTATTTCGTGCTTTTTGCATTAATCGAGAAATCCCATGAAAGTTAAAAAAAACAAGAAAAAAAAAACATTATCGCACTAGCTGAAACTGCGAAAAGTGAAGGAAACCTGCATGATATACACACGAAATATTTTTTTTATCGTGTGTTAGGAATAACTAATTTCATTAATGACTGTATTTTGGGTACTTTTCCAGTATAAAAGCCTTGGCATTTTTAAAAAAGCTTGGCGCAATTCGGGCTTCAGAAAGTGAAATTTGTTGCCAAATGGTATAAACAGCTATGAAAACAAACTAATACTTGTTTACACATAAATTTATTCATATATATAGAAATTTAATTTATATATATATATATATATATTATTATTATTATTATTATTTATGTAAAATTCATTTTTGTTTGTATATAAAAATAGATGAATGGCATCTTTATATTAAATAAATTGCATAAAAAATCGCTTGTGTACATGAAACAGCGAATAGGTTGCCAGAAAATACGTTGCCAAATTTCCCTCTCTCGCCAAAGCCATTTTTTGTATCTTGTCAATGAACCTATACTGAAAAAGTACCGTATTTTGTGTGCATAAGATGCATATTACACCGATGTTATTTAATGCACACTCTAAAAAAATTAAATTAAATTAAATTAAATTAAAAAATTAAAAAAAAACCAGTTTGTTAATCTAAAAAGATACAATGTAACCACGAACGAAAAAATAACCTTTTTCAAGTTACCCACGATTCCGAGAAGGCGTGCTTAACCTTTAGAAACCCCCCAAAATCAATATGTTGTCGAGATTTAAAGAAGCATTTATAGAAACAAAGATTTTTTTTTTTGCTACCAATGATTTTCGGAAACGTTTTGGAGTTGTTGTTATAGTGTATTAATCGTTTTTCTCAAACCGGAATACTGGTTTTTAGGATAGCATCCATTATTAAATTGAATGTTTTTAGCTGAGTAACACAATTTATGCATTCAGAATTAACAAAATAATATTCATTTTAATGTTAATGTTAATGCTGTTAATTTATCATGTTTGTCGAACATGAAAGCGTTTACTTGAGAATGGATACCATCCAAAAACCAGATATTCTAGTTTGAGTAAACTTATTAATCTATCTACCATCTATATAAAATACAAATGTGTATTCGTTCTGGCTGCTTATAACTTGAGTTTTGCTGAATGGATTTTGATTTGACTTGCACTAGTTAGATAATTTTTCAGTGAAGGTTTTAGTATATAACATATCATTCTACGTTTCTTAATTACAGAACTATGGAAGGGGGGGGGGGGATTCAATAATCAGGTGAATCCGATTTTGAAAGATGAGCCTTTTTTAAAAGTTTGACTGGGCGGATTTTGATGAGACTTACATTGTTAGGTAGATAATTTTTCAGGTATGGTTTTAGCATATTACATATCAATCTACGTTGCTTAGTTATATAATTATGGGGAGAAAGGTCTATAATCTGTTGAACCCGATTATGAAAGATTAGCCTTTTTAAAAAGTTCTACTGCATGGATTTAGTTAGTTAATTTGTTTGCACTGTTAGTTAGCTAATTTTTCATTGATGATTTTAGTATATTGCATATCATGCTTTATTCAAATCCTCCTGTAAATGATCAACTAAAAGCGTTGGTCCGTAACAGCTCACATTTCGCCTGCGCATTAGAAAATACAATAGCACAATGGCATTCGTATCGTTTTCAGCAATGCGGAAGGGTATTCCATCTAAAGGTCGATATTGCTTTAAAACACAGGAACAAACTCACGCATATATTTCGTTTGATTCAAGGTTCATTTGGAGAAACCAATCAGCGTATAGTAGACAAAGTCTGCTAGTAAACTGTAAAAACTGATCAGATACGTTTCCGAAAATCAATCGCATCAAAAGAAACTGCTTCTTTAAATCTCAAAAATATATTAGTCTCTGAGGTTTCGAACGATAAAGAACGCTTTTCGGAGTCCTGGGTAACTCTGAAGCGGTCAGTGTATTTTTTCGTTCGTGGTTATAGTATTATACTTTCCTAGATTAAGAAAAATTTTCTTTTCTTTCAGTGCATGCACTGTAAAAAAAATCTGTTTAATCTACAGGAAAGAACTGTCAGTCTTGAAGCCTGTAAAAAACTGCTTATTTTACAAAAAATATTCTATGTTTATTAGAAATTTCCTGTTCTTTTAACAGATTTTGCTCGTAAATTCTTAACAAATACATAGATCATGTCAGGAAAATAAATAGCTTTTTACTGATGTATTGGCCGACAGTTTTGTTTCGCAAAATCAACAAATCCTTTTTTACTGTGTGATTGTATAACCATGTTCAAGCATTACACGAAATTGAAGTAAAATGTGCATCGTCTAAAAGAATTTGGCTTCTAAACCAAACGGTTAAACATGTTTTGAAATATGGGAAGCGGGTTTTCTAGATAGACTTTTTCTATATCCACATGTCTTAAAAACGAGGAAGAATACCAAAAAGTTGAAATCTTTAAAGACCCAAATGCAGAGAGGCACAAACTTGTTGAAGTCACAGAAGCTGTACTTCGTGCTCTGTATAGAGGTGATCCCAGCCAAAACTTGAATGTATATGGTATGTCATCTATCGGTATATCATCTTTGCTAGAGCAGCTAACAATACTAAATTATATTCAGCGAGACTATCACCTACTCGCGATGCTACTCAATGTCATGCGTTCCGGACATACCTACAAGTTCAGACATGGCTGGGGAAACGAAAAGGAGCCTCTCGAATTGGGCTGGAAGATGCTCATTCCAGACACCATGATGGACGAGCCATCAGCCTCTAAAACCGTACACTATTTCATATCTTGCCAATGCAAAAAAGGTTGCAGTACGAAGTGCAGTTGTAAGAAAGCAAGCTTCAAGTGTTCGGTTATCTGTGTGAAGTGCCACAACCAGCTATGTGGCAACGCTCCTGATATTATACTGGACTTTGAGGACCCAGAACACCCAATCGAGTCAAGTACAGAGATGGACGGTGAAGAACCTGAGACGATGGCATCAATACCAGTACAAAGTATGCTGAAAAAGGAAACATATACAAAGTGATTATACTTACTATATATTTGTTGATTAATTTCTTGTACATGCTATAGTTAATTATTTACATCGTGTTTTCAATATAAAAAATAAAAACTCTTTTTTTTAAATTATTAACTTGCCAGGCGGTATTTTCCTGTTTTCACCCAAAATCTTGTTGCTGTGACTTTCAAAGTCTGATAGATAATTAATTAGATAATTAATTATCAAATAGATAAAACTATAGACTATTTCATGCTCTAAAAATTTTTATTATTGTGAGAGTTTTGTCTCTAAAATGCACTACAGGTGGGTTATTAAGCAAAAACTAACGTCATTTGTGGATTTTTGCAAATTTTATCTTATTTTCTCGGTTCCATAATGTCTCCCCCTGTTTGGGCAATTTACAAAAATGAATAGTGCATGCAACCGAGAGAATTTTATCTTCTACAAAATAGTGAAAAAGATTTTTCTTTAAATGCACTGAAGCCGAGATAATCAAGACAAATTGTAAAAAGGGCCAAAAAATCTTGTTGTTTTTTTTCGATCAGGTAAAAAACACACAAACTCCAGAAACTTCCAGGTCGAAAACTTGTTTTTTTTTTTCATTAGAGAGTCAACCTATATATTATATCAAAAAATCAGAATTACCCGAACAAGGCAAGGTAAAATGCTATTTCTACTGGACTATTCCTGATATAGCAAAAACATGTATGAAACTTTAATGTAATAGAGCGCAATTAGTCATCCTCAAATTTTGAAACATTTCCCATATCTTAAGAAACCATTTGGAAAAAGAGAAAAACAGACTAAACAGTATGATTCTGGTTTACAAAAATGTTTCTGAAATAAGAACCCGTTTTTTGCTTGTAAATTTCGAAAAAAAAAAAAAAAAGGCCGTATTTTTTAATTTTGGAAATTTGTTTTCTTTCTGATGTTTCTGACTGTTCTTCTCCCAAACGTCTCTCATGGTAAAGGAGAGGCCTTTTCCCAGAATTGTGGGTACCTAATTGATTATATTGAATTTTTGCAAACGTTTATTTCAAATGAGAAAACGTTCATGCAGTTAGATTTAAATCATGCTGATTGTACGATTTTGTCTCGTATATTTAATTGGTTCTGACACTGTAAAAAAAGATGTTTCTTAATCTTGGAAAATATAATATAACCACAAACAAAAATATACAATAACCTATTCCAAGTAACCTTATTCCAATAACGCTATCCAGAATCGTGGGTATCTTTAGAAACCCCAGAAACCAATATTTTCGAGATTTGAAGAAGCATTTATGAAAGAAGCATTTCTTTGGCTTCGAAGGATTTTTCAGAAAAGTTTCCGAATAGTTTTTATAGTATTTAATCGGTTTCCAAATCCAAAATATAGATTTTTTTTTATGCTAACAATTATCATGTAACTATTCTCATGTTCAACAAACATGTTTTAACGACAAACAGGATAAATTAACAGCAATAACATTAACATTAAAAATAAAGTTATTTTGTTACTCTTTGCATGATGTATAAATTCAATTGTGCAGCTGAAAATGTTTAATTGAGAATTAACAGTATCCAAAAACCGATACACCGGTTTGTGAGAAAACTGATTAATATATACTCTAAAACCTACTCGGAAACGTTTACGAAAATCAGTGGCAGCAAAATAAACTTTGTTTTTATAAATCTTCTTCAAATCGCAAAAAATATTGAGGTTTATAATGATACAGAGACTTATAGGAATTGTGGGTAGCTTGGACGAGTTTATAGTATATTTTCGTTCAATGTTACAATATATTTTCGTAGGTTAAGAATCATTTGTCGGTTTTTTTTTTTTTTTTTTTTTTTTTTTTTTTTTTTTTTTTTTTACAGT
The DNA here is from genome assembly GCA_963931845.1 of Maratus michaelseni. NCBI lineage: Eukaryota > Metazoa > Arthropoda > Arachnida > Araneae > Salticidae > Maratus > Maratus michaelseni. Next base: position 41,943,290 of record OZ007588.1, on the reverse strand, counting down.
GTATGATAGAGCCTATTTATAAGAGAGACGAAGATCTTTTATTCGCTGTAATGATAAAAATTAAATTTTGTTCTGTGTATAGGTGGATAAGTTTGGTAAATTTCCCCATAACTCTTAAAATAGAGAATATATTAAGCGATAATATATTCAGATTAGATGGAAAATATGCGTAAGTTATCCGATGTAAGATAAAAACTTCTTCTGATGCCTGAACATGTTTCTTATCCTTACTTTATAACTGCTCTCTGCTACAATCACCTGAAGATGGGAGCAGATTATTAATTGCTCTCGAAACTATAGTTCTGTTCTTTAATCATTATATTTAAAAAAAAAAAAACTTAATCGTACATATCGAATCTATTTTCACAAACTAAGTAGCAGTCAGTTTACCTAAACAACAAAAATGACTCACAAAATCTGAAACTTTAGTCACATAAATTCAGCTTATTTAACCACAGCTCTTAAACAATCACAGACAATAGTTAAAATAAAATTTAAGGCAGAATATCTTTTAATTTCATTTAACAGGATGATTAACATAAGCTGAAAAAAAATTGATGAATTAATACGAAGACTTCGTGTTATAGAAACTTGGTTTATTCTACAATAAATTTTGAACTATCAAATTATTTTTTTTCTCCAAAGAAGTGTCATTTCCCTTTTCTTTTAAGTCTATTTTAAAACTGACAACTTTCTGACACATTTCTGAAATCATTTTTATTCGCAAACGTTTAAAACAGGCTGGTTTACTTTTTCAGAACCTATGAAAACGAATAGCGTTTTCCATTTTTAGACAAAATCAAAAGATCTTAAAAAAAGAAGACAAAAAATCAGTCAAATTTGTTGTTTTGACGCAGCAACTCAAAAAAGATCGTCATGCAACAGCAGTAACTTATAATTAAAAACGTAATGTAGTTATCGAAAAATTAAAAACGTTATTTGATTTCAAATCACTTTAGTTGTCATACCTGCCAACCATATCTATACGACTAAAAACGAATCCGAGAATATGTCAGATATTTTAGCTATGTTGAGTTGGGGGGGGGGGGGGGGGGGTTGTTTTTTGAGAACCGAATTAACACAGGTATTATTCCTGAAATAACTCCGAAATTTAATTTTTTTTTTTAATATATGAGTGTTTTTTAAGATGTTTAACTTATTTTCCCTAAAGATATTGTTCATAACAGAAGCAACATATGTTGTTGCTGTTAACACCTACGATTCCATTACATAATGTGCGTATTAATACACCATTAAACTATCGGAAAATCCCAAACACAATTTAGCAATACAAATTATCAAACTGATTTTGACCAAAGAAATACTTGAGATATCCTAACAGTGATAGATGCCATTACCATTAACATATGTAATTGGATGGTGTTAAGTTAACCCTTAACTGCTGTTAGCGGTGTCAGAGACTGCTGCTTTTTTTCATTTTTCACAGTTTAAATTGTAAATTTCAGTTTAACTATAGGTACTGCGAAATTTTGTTTTGTTTAGAGCACTAGTAGTATCGCTGAAAACTTTTCAATAGGTGAATTTTAGTTATAATAGTCCTGTAGATAAAGTTTAGTATACAAAAAGTATCCCAATGAGTTAATCGAGCCTTTTATTTATCTTTCGATCAAGCGATTCATAGCGACAATTTTCGTCACAGCACAGTAGGGTTAATACAATCGTTCCTTTCTACAAAAACTCCTAAAATGCCAGATCGGTAGTCGTCAAATTGAATTTCTCTCACACTGCTAGTTTTTGAACTGAGTTAGCGGACCGTTTGGTTACCCTGGCAGTGTTATAGAGTTTGATTTATCTAAACAACACGGATAATGTTGTTTGTACCTTTTCGTTTTTTACCAAAGGTTTCACTTTTGTTAAAAATCTATATCTATCCAAACCAACACTCAAATTGAATATTTTCCATTATGAACTACAGAAAATGAATTCCACAGCAATAATAATTTAATGCATCGACAATTGTTATCAATATTGTTATATGTAATTTGCTGATGTTATGCCACTGTAACATTAGCGATAAAATGATAGGAAAATACAAAAACATCTGAACATCTGTATTCAATTCGTTGCACAATAAACATGGAATTTGGGTCTTTGTTCTCCCCCACCTTGAAAGTGGGAGCCTGTGGAAGTTGTCCTGTTACGCCTGCAGTTTTCCAATACCTTGGCTTGATCTACTCATCTGTTTGCAAAACGATATAATTTTCGAAATCGTTTGTCGCTCACATGTTTCTCCGAACTGTTCCACTTGTTGCAGAAAAAGTTGTTTTACAGGCAACCTTTAGGGCAATAGTTTTCAAACTTTTTACTTTCTTCTATCTTTACAAGAAGAAAGTATTGGATTCATGAAAATTTTAGACTTCCGATTTTCGACAGATTTATAAGTTTTAGAAGGTTCTGAACACCACTTGACTGGTTTTAGAAAATGTCTGTTTGTTAGTCTGTCTGTATGTAATAAAAATTTTGTGGGTGCTCAATCTCAAGAACTAATGCACATAATTTATGAAACTTTAAATTCAGTTAGACCTTAGTATAAATTTATGTTTTTGGTGTAAATCGCCCAACAGGTGGCGCTGCTATGCTGCTTTTTCCAAGATTTCTGCAATAGCTATATATCAAGAACTAATGCATGGATTTTCATCAAACTTCAAATTCAGTTAAACATTGACATAAGTTGTAGCTGATTAGGTTTTGGTGTAAATAGCCCAACAGGTGGCGCTGTTATACGAAATTTTTCAGGATTTACACGATTTTAACGATCTTAAGAATTAATGCACAGAATTTCATCAAACTTCATATTCTGTTCGACCTTGTGACATAAGTTGTTGCTGATTAGGTTTTCGTGTAAATCATATAACAGGTGGCGCTGCTATGCAGCAGTTTTGAGTTCTAAAATGCATTATTAAAAAAATACGCTTCTTGAAATACTAACACGTATGAGAAGAAAGTTTTGAAATTGGCATATTCGACTAGTTTTATTTCACGGCATCCTCGAACCGGTATTTAAACTTATGGGGCACACTTGAATTATTATTATTTTTTTTAAATTAATAAAAACAAATAATTATAGTTAATTTTTAATTTAAACTGTAAATAAGAAATTATGTATTAATAATAATAGAAACAAAACGTTTAATTGCGATCAAATATTCAAACAAACAATTTTTCATAATTTTGAATAAGATATAAAACTTTCTTTAAAAATTTATTTATATAGAGGAATTTCTTCTTTTGTTTATTATATTTTACCATCGAATGAAATTATTGAGGTTCGTATTTTTTTTTTTTTTTTTTTTTCAGAATATATTTTTACTAGACGACTTAATTTTGGGGTAGATGGTAGACATATTTTAAAATTTTCTCCTACGAATTCTAGCCTTATGTGATTTCAATGTTTATGAAAAAAGAATACCTTTTTTCTGGTCTCAAATTTGGGAAATTTCTGTTATTTTCGGAAACTTTTTAATTTCTGATGTTCTCGCCCTAAAGATTTCTGATGATGGAAAGATTTCAAGAAACATGGATAACTGCATGGTTAAATTGAATTTTTGTAAGCGTTTCTTCTGTAACAGAAAACGTTTATGCAATTTAGAGATTTAAAACATGCTGGTTGTACAATATAGTCTCGTATATTTTTTTGGATAAGTTCATTTATATGGATGTCAATGCATATTTTATGCATGTCAAGGGAATAACGCAACACTATAAATTAAAAATTTGGCATTTTCCCAAAAATATACTTTTTCGTTAATAAAACATTATAAATGTACTCTAATTGCTCACGAGGATTTTTTTAAAATAAATTGCTACTTTTCAAGAATAACGATAATAGTTCGATTTTATTACAGAAATTTTGTTAAATTTAAATAATAATAATAATTATAATAAATTAAAAAAAGCCAGTGGTCTTGGATTCAGCGTCACATTTTTGCAACTAACTTTAGCGTCGATGGTTTGTGTATATATATGATAGATAATGTGGTACGGATAACGAAATTGGCACTCAGCTGGCACACCATGGGTTGTTGCCATAGCAACATGAAACAGCCCGCTTCAAAGTGAAATAAATGGAATCCAGATTAAGGATGAAGTCTCTGTAGTCGTGATAACATCCGTAATCGTAATCGGTGTACCATTCATTTCACTTTGCAATGGGCTCTGTGTTGTTGCTATAGAACACCCTACCTCCTTCAATGATGAGCCAGCTGACTGGCAGTTTTGGTATCTGTATCTGTACATCATCCTATATATATGCTACCATACATTATTTCAAGCATGTGACTCTGCCTTTCGGAGCTAGAGATAAAAAAAAAAGATTTAGTTTTTGGGTTGTTATATAACAGAAAACATTAAAATCTGTTACTTATAAATTATTGGCACAGTGGCGAAAGCACTTTAAAACTGTTCTCAAATCCATAAGAGCTACTTTCTGACACATTTCTGAATTCATTTTTGTTCGGAAACGCCTGAAATTCGCTGGTGTTCTTATTCAAAAACTATGTAATAGAAAGATGTTTTCGATTTTTCGATAAATGTAGAAGATCTTTCAGAAAATACTATCAAAGTCGGCGTTTTGAACCAATTTCCCGACGCGCCAGCACAAGAAAAGAGAAAAACGTCTCACGTGACACGAATCGCCTATAACTCGATAAGTAATTTATTTATCAAAAAATGGAAAACGCTATTCGATTCCAAATCGCTTCAATAATCAGGCCTTTACGTTGAAAATGGGATAAAACATGTGTCAGAAAGTTTCGAGTTGTTGAGCAGGGAATTTGAGAACAACCTTAAGTATGTAAATTACATGAAAGATGAAATAAACTGCTGAAAATAATTAAACAAAAGTTGTTAAAAGTTAAGGAACTTTTACACGTAATATGCAAAAGTAACTACTATTTAGTTCTCCCACTTTCATATTACACATACAGCAAAACCAGTTTGACAGGTCTGACAAAACATTGAAATCCCAGTTATATACTTGTTTCATTAACCATTACAGTAGTTTTTCCCACTTCTGCACTACCCATGCACCAAAATTAGTTTTACAGGTAAAGTAACCAAAATTTGGATTGAAGGCAAAAATTAATCGATAATTTTTTTCTTTCTAATGCTTAGACCCATCGAATAAGGAACCTACTTAACCTATACAGTATTTCCAATTGACCTAGAACCTTGAAATTTGGAACAAAGGAAGGTGTTATTTCACATGTAAAGGAAAAATCCGAAAATCATTAATTTATAATTATATCGGTTATTTCAAAAACCACATAAGTCACAGAATCAGAACTTTTCAGAAATTAAAGAAAAACTGTATTATTCACAAGTAAACGAATTTTTATAGGGTTTTTTGGGCTAATTATAGATTTTGGACTTCAAAGTTTATAAAATATCGAATAATTTTTATAATTTATAAATAATAAAAAGTAGAATAACAGAAAAACTGTTCCTGACTTATGTTGTTTTAGCAAGAAACAAGGTTAGGTGGTATTTTATTTAAACAAAACAGTCATATTAAACATGTTTGTAATCAAAATTGATAAAGATAACACTTATATAGAAACATTTTTATGTTTTAATCTGGTATTGCATGCAAATGGTAATAGGGTATCCCCATGTAATCTGGTATTGCATGCAAATGGTAATATGGTATCCCCATGTAATCTGGTATTGCATGCAAATGGTAATATGGTATCCCCATGTAATCTGGTATTGCATGCAAAAACCACTTAAGTCGCTGACTTTATATCGTTTGAGTAATGAACGAAAATTAGAAGATATTATTTGAAGAGGAGGGAATACAATGACTTATGGGGTTATCACCCAGATCATGGGTCTACTTTTAAGGAAGCATTTGAGATTTAAAAAAAAAAAAAGTATATTTGGAAAAAACTTGACGTATGTAGTTTTTGAAATGACCGGTTCAATTCCATGCCGATGGATTACGTGATTTTCCATAATCGGGATTTCCAAAGCGAGATTATAAAGGTTTCCTTTTTTTGCTTTTGAGATACGGAATCCTAATTAATTCCCAATTCTCAATTAAACATTTCCAGCTGCGCAATTTAATTTATACATGCAAGAGTAACCAAATAAATGTGAATGCTGTTAATTTATCATCTTTTTTCTTTAAAGCATGTTTGTTGAAAAGAAAAAAGTTTACTTGAGAATGGATAGCATCCGAAAAACCTATATTATCCGGGTTAAGAAAATCGATTATAAAAACGACTCGGAACGTTTACGAAAGTCAACAACAGCAAAAGAAACTTTGTTTTTATACATTCTTCCATAAATTTCGAAAATATATCAGTTTCTGAGGATTCTAGAGGTAAAGAACGCTTTTCGCAAGCATTTTAACGCAGCAAAGGTTATTGTATATTTTCTTTCGTGGTTATATTATATTATCATACTAGATGACCCGCCTGTCATTGCCCGTGCCCGTGATAATAAATTTTTAAAAAAAGTTTCCGATATCCAGTCGAATGACCTAAACCCTGTTGAAATCGAGCCCATAGAAACAAAGAAAAGAATGAGCCCCCAGGCCAGCTGGAATGTGTCCCCTGTAAATTTAACAAATTTCCTTTAACATTAACGCGATGTTTAATTTACGGATGACATTTCCCCCTCCTCTTTCTAAACTTAGCCACTTATCTTTAATAGTAACGCGATTTTTAATTTACGGCTGTAGTGAGTAAACGTAAGTTGACGCCGAAAAAGAAGGTTAATATTTAAAAAAAGGAGGTAGTTGGGGGTCTAAGGAAAATTATTTAGTAGTTTATAAAGTAACTGGAGTAACCTAGAACTATGTTAATGAAAATTGCAAGAGAATCGGATCATTTTTAAAGAAGCTGCTCCAAGGGCCCCAAGAAGGAGATTAATATTCAAAATTGGTGGCAGGTGAAGTCTGAGAAATTTTTTTGTCGTGCAGTTAGTAAGCTGGAAATCCTAAGAAGTTGTTAAAAAAAAAGCTAGTGAATCGGACAATTTTTTAAGGGAGCTATAATAGGTGGCCCTAAAGATGCCAACTCATAGTTTTGAGCAGAACCCTAAGAGGAAAACATCTTAAAAGGTCCTAGTACTTAGCGTTTTAGATCTTTAATTAGTCGAAATTAAGAATAGGGTGTAAATTAATCATTAGAATAAAATTTTAAAGAAATACATAAAAAAAGGCCCTAGGGACCCAATAAAAATATGAAGGTGGTGGTCCGAGGAGAGAAGTCCAAGACTCAACTTTAAAGTTATGCATTGAAATGATGACACAAGTAGGCCCAGATCTTCTCCGATTTTTTTTTTTGTCGTTCATGTAGTAGCTTGAAGTACTGTTAATTTTTTAGAAGTAAAAGTTAGTGAATCGGACGATTTTTAAGGGAACTACAGTAGGGGCTCCAAAAGAGGCCAGCTAATAGTTTTGAGCAGGGCCCTAAGATGAAGTGTACTAATTGGAAAGTAAAAATGGGGGAATAACTAAATGGAGAAAAGGTCCCCAAAACAAAGAAAATCGGATTAAAAGGGGCAAGTTATTAACCGTTTAGGAAACAAAAACTTCAACGGGCTCCATATCTGGCCATAGGAGGCCAGGGTCTTAATTGGAACGTAGAAATGGGGGAAAAGTTAAATGGAGAAAGGGCCCCAAAAACGAAGAGGATTGGATAAAAATGGGGAAAGTTATTAACAATTTAGGGGGATCCGGGTCTCAAGAAATGAAAAATCCGAGCCTCAGATGCATCAAGACCTGACTTGGACTATCCGCATCCAAATTTTCAGACTTCTACGTGCGGTACATTTCGCTAGCCATCACACGCAGACACACACACAGACAAACAACTTTCTTTTATTAGTAGGAATGTATATAAAGTATGATGGTTCTGCATTAACTAAATTACAGTTTTTTAAGTGTCTTCGTTGACGTACCTGGACTGGATAGTGTATAAGTACCCTAATTTTCATCAACAAGGGTGATATGTAGCTGTAAAAAAAAAAAAAAGTTTCAGAAAATATATGATTGAGGCTTCGGGATATCCAAGTTCCGCAATAGAAGGTGACAAAATGATATAAAGGTTTTCACTTTAAATGATAAAAAATAAGAGTTTCTCACCATTTGTTTTTCATAACTCTATAAACATTAAACGCATCACGGTAGCTACTTCTGCTTTTTCACAACAGTATAGCAGATGCCGTTACTGTTAAAATCCACAATTTAACCTTTTCCGGCACAGTGGTCCCACTCCAGGCACACCTAATTTTAATTCCAAACTTTGATTTGACACCAAGAATATTTAATAAAATTTTGTTTCTACAGTGAAAGCTTAAAATAAGGAGTTCTTATTTTCTAAAAAAGTCGTTTGTAAATTCCGGTGTCAGTCAGTAATTTCCCATTTTACAAACAGACTTTGTCTGTGCCGGAAAGGGTTAACCTTTCAATACAAATTGTAGTTGATCAGCTAGCTACACGTTTCTGTCAGCTGCTACATGTATCAAATGAAGCTTATTTTTAACATTTTCCAACATAGTTGAAAAGTTATGAATTTGGTTTGTCTGTCTGTCTGTCCCTACACTAACTCTTGTAAATATACTCGGATTGTCATGTAATTTTTATATGTTATCGAGGCTTAGTATAGAATATTCGGTATTGAAAATGAAGTATGCAGCATTTATAGTTCGTTTACAGGATTACACGAAAGAATTCCGTTACATTATCGTCTAAGGCAAGAAGCCGTTTGCGATGCATTTTATTGATGTTAAGGTATTTCAAACGTAATGAGATTGGTATGCATCACTCAGATGAACTACAACATGATTTATCAGGAGTATAGAATAAGCATCATTTATAGTTCGTTTACAGGAACACACAAAATAATTCTATTCCATTATGATCTATGGGGGGAAAAAGTTTGCGGTGCATTTTAATGAAGTTATGATACTTCAAACATATTGAAATCAGTGAAGTTCACTACAACATGTTTTCCATAGATTATGGAGTGCATAGCATTTATCGTTTATTTACAGGGCTACACAAAAGAATTCGATTGCAGGACAGACTATAAAATCGATAATTGCTAGAAGTGCGTTTACCACTGTAGTGTACTTTTTAAACTTATCTAATTTTTAGTGTATTAAGTGGCGTGTATAAATTCTATAGGTCATATACAGTTCTGCACAAAAGAATTTACACACATTACCAGATGTGGGCAATAATTGCTGAAAATGGGTTTTTACTCAGTTGTAGGTTTTTTTTAAGCTGCTTATTAGGATATGTCATTTTATTTTACGAAAAAAATGAAATTATTTCATAATATTAACAAGTGTTGGAAATTATTTAATAATCTATGCTTCATGCATGATTTTTTTGTTCTTATTTTTTCAAAAATTTTGCATCTATTCGTATCTATCATATTTCACCATCTAGTACTAGAGAGTGGTCACAGATTGCAGCACAAGTCTAATGGGATCGACTTTTGGAGTAATTACATCAAAAATAAGCTATGTATGTTCAGTTAATTAAACTAATGGGTGCATTAAAGGGTTAATGGTGTTATGTAATTGTAACATTAGACCTAGAAAGGATCAGAAAATCCAAAATGAAAGATTCGGAGTACTTAAATTAAATTTGCTGCACAATGGGTTACAATTATCGATACATCTTTTACCAAAAGAGCATCATTTGATTTTAACTATAACGATAATAACAGAAAGAAGTCATTACCATTCGTATCTGTAATTGGGTGATGTCAAGTTAATAACGCATAAACCATTATAAATATTGGAAAAATCTTAAATTGACTATTTGGGACAATCAAATCCAAATTGTTCCACAATAGATCATGGACTATCCATTTGGAAATCGCCAATGAACTATTATTTGAGTTTTTCTAAAAGTAATAACAAGTGTCATTACCGTTAACATCTGTAAATTAATGATGTCATTTGAATATTATATAGACTATATACAGAAAATTTCAGATGGTGACATGGTAGGATCTATTGATATCTTCCACACTGGGCTTTGAACTAATTAAAATACATTTTCGCCAAAGAGATAGCGTTGATTTGTCTAAACAACACCAATGTAGCTTTGGATATTTTGATTTTTATAAAAGAAGTACCACCTTGACTTTTATCAAAAACATGTTAAACTAACACCAAAATTTAGTTTTTTTTCATAATGCATTATGAACTGCCTAACTAGTTTTCACCAAAGAGATTTTCTTCTTAACAGCAACAATTTACCGCGATGACAACTGTCATAAATGGTGACATATGCAATTTGCCGAAGTTCTTCAATATGACTGCGACTATAAAAAATATAGGAAACTGGAGAAATAAGGTTTCCGAGCATCAATTAAGTTAGGAATTATGGAAGTGATTTTCATCAAGAAAATATTTGAGTCATACTATCAAAAACAACCGATTACATCATCGTTAACATCCAAAATTCGATGATGGAAATATGATGATTAATATAACCATACTAGGCTATAGGAAATATTTGATATTGGAAAATATCAAATGAATTCGAGATGCTGAAATTGAAAATCTTCCATGCTAGCTGTTGAACTAGCTGATATATTTTCACCAATGGCACATACTTTCTTTTTTAAATAGTGGTATCAGATTTCATTACGTTAAAATCGAATAGTTTCATGATGTTACTTATAACATATATAGCATAGGCTATACAACATTTTTTTTAAAGTGTTAATCAATTCATTTAACTGGCTTTTACAAATCAGGTTCTGATTTTCCGTTGCTCAAACCTTTTTTCAGCTGTCAGAATATCGATTTTTTGTATTTTTTTAATAGAAATCCATCACGAAATTGGTTTAATAAGCAAGTCTAAGAGATAAATTCATATATATGCAAATTTCACTAGAAAACCATCATGGAAATACTTTAATGTTATTATTTATTGATTGCCATTATCTTTTATGCAAATTTAGTTAAAACTATTAAAAAATATCGCGTAAAAAAATGATTAAATTATTTTTGGATTTCGCATTTTAAGGAAAATTGATTAATATGATTTTGAACCTGGAAATGTTTAACTGTTTATTTACAAATATCTACTGTATGATACATTATGAAAACAGATACACACCATGAATTTTTACATTTTAAGCAGTAATTTATCAATATTTTGGGACTTTAAAGCATTTTAAATTAGAAATTTACATGTATGCTTTGCAACGGTAAGTTAGGCCTAACAGTTACCCGAAAAATTAGTTATGAATACGCTTTAAGTAATTAATTATTTTTTAAAGTTTAAATAGTGCTTTAAAGGTGGAAATTGCAAAAGTTAACCCTTTGCAGTACAAATTATCTTGAAGTTACTCAGTATTTTAAAGGTAAAAAGCAAAAAATTCATACATGAGTATTCACAATGTGAGGAAAATGTCCGTTACATAATTAACCAAATTAGATTCTTATTTTTCCTAATGCTCACCTGTTTATGGTGAAATACTGGTTTATATGGCAATAGCGTTGAATTATTTTGACATATTACATGCTTCAATGGTTTAAATTAATACATTTTGTGCCCGATACAAATTACTAGAAAACGTTATCAACGTACTCAAATTGCATATGCATGACTCATTTAAAAATGAACTTTGAAGCAATAGAGAATGAGTTATTTGTTTAAATCTACATCTATTTGTATAATTATGTAGAAATTTTATACTTTTGTCGAAAGTTAGACATTTTATTTGTGTATAGCAGTATTTTTAAATCAACATTATACATGGATTAAAAATTTTGAAATTTTTAATGAATTTGAATGGAAAATGGAACAAAAATATTTTATTTATTTAAATTTTGTGCAATATAATATATATAAATATAATTTCCTACGAAAAATGCTTATTTTACAGTATTCCTGTGACCTGAACTTAATTTGGCGTATTTTTAATGGGTTTTCCCCATATATCGCCCCTCTTGGCGACCATTTCCTTGCCAAAATTTTCGGCAACCAACAAGTGTGACGTAATCGTAACATAGTGTGTGTTGCCAGTATTTGTAACATAATAGAGCATCAACCAATCTAAACATAGGGATTTATCACGTGACATATAGTAACCAATCACCGACGTCTAAAGAGGCCTGTGGTCTATATAAGGAAGAATTATCTGACGTATTTCTTCATTCCAACAAAAACTTTCACCTGCTAGGTCGTGCTTTTAACGAGCTCTTGTTAAATTTTTGTAAGCGAATTACTACGAGGTTTTCATCGCCAAATTTTTTTATCGCCAAAAGGTAAGAGATTGGCTCTTTTTTTATGTTCAATGTATTTCTGAATTTATTAATGTTTTATACATTATGTTTTCTTGTTTTTTGTTGTTTTTTTCGTATATATATGTTTTTTTAATTTAATATCTGAGAACTGGGGAATTTTTTTAATTTTTAATCATTTTTTAGTAAAAAAAAAATATGAGGGATACATTTAGAATTGAAATTTGATTTAAAATTTACTTTTTGTAATCCGAATGCTTAAAATTTAAACAGAATTCATTCGTTACAAATTTCTTTTGGCATTTAATATATGTCACTCTGGGAATACATACGAAACTTTTTGATACTTTTATTGCATTATAGATAATGCAACATTCAAAAGTTTCGTTTATAAATTGAATATTTTTTCTAGAAAAAAAAAAGAGTTCGTTTTATTTTGTCCTAGATTTGACATTTAAAATGAACCAGAGATAAATTAGAACATATAGGGAGGAAAATTTGAAGTTGTACAAATTAAAATTTCAAAAAAAATAAAAAAATAAACTTTGTCTATCAATTAATTCTAATAATTTATAAGAGTCTTAAATATAATATTTTGAATTAATCTCTTTGTTTTGTTTTTATTTTTTCAAGCCACACATGATGATAGAAAGGATTTCAGAGTCTTTCTTCATGTACCTGCTTTGTTTACGCAATGCTGCGGATTTTCTTTACTACGCCACAGTGGCAAAATAAAATTATCTTTTTTAATGTGATTTTTTTTAACTTATTTAATTACATAATTTTACTTGATATTTTTGACATATTTTAATAAAGTATTTATTTGTTCACACTGTAGTATTTTTTCATAACTTAAAATACATTACACCGGATAATACGTCAGTATTTACATATATGCAGTAATATTTACATATTTGATACTATTGGTGGTCACGTTTGACAACAACTCTTCCCATGGGATCCGATCCGATTATGGAAGACTTAACCTCTTTGTCGCCAATCTTGATCTGGGACTCGGTTATAGGAAAGTAGTAGGAGGTAAAAAGGGCACTTTCTTGTTATAGCGGCCCCCGTAATTACGATTACGAAAAGGGTCCAGTTACGATTTCGCTGAAATGTGAATGAAAATTTTGTGAATGAAAATTTCAGAGTTAATAAGATAGCTGGCTTTACACGATTTCAGAACTTTTTACGGAAAAAGAGTCACGAGACTTGGCTGCAATTTTTACAGGTGACGTTTTTGATGAGATATCATATATTGAAATAATAATTTCATATATGCTTTATAATTAGGCGATAAATCTTGGTCGCTTGGCTATTCATCCTTGGGGGCTGCTATAACATGAAAGTACCTTAAATACTAATCTTAAAGTGCGTGTTTCTGACATGCGCCAATGAATGGGAGGGAAATTAATTGAGCTTAAGGCTGAAGGGTATGGGTGGTAACCAAATCACTCCTGGGGCTGTTACTTCGAAGATCTTAAGGGGCAACAAGTTTCGAAATCTTATGGGAAAACACCTTCTATTGGCGTACCCTTTTCTCGGAAACTACTCAAGCGATTTCAATATTTTTGTTTTATTTATTTTATTTTTATTTATTGTATTATACTTAGCTATATTTGGATCGTTTTGTTTTTTCTGGAAAATCAATTTTCTTTTTAGTAAAGCTAATTAAGAAAACAATCCTAGAATTTTTGTGTTTGTGAAATTTTAAAACAATTGCATTTTTTATTTCTTACCTAATTTATTGTTTAGTTATAGCTAAAACTATTTTTTTTTAATGTTTAAATCGTTTCAGTAGTTTCCTAAAGAAAAAACAGTATTTCGATGTTTTCCATAGGATTTCACAAGGGTTGTTTCCCTTCTAAGTGCTTCTTTAGGTATATTTGCATATCATACGGACTCCACTGATTTTCATAGTTCAGACTGAAATTGTAAATTCATAATTTTACCATACTTGGGTATAATATTATAATTTCACCCCCCCCCCCCCTCACCTCCACACAAAAAAAAATGGTTAACACTGTTATAATGTCTTACCGAATTTTGGCACATGAAAGTTGGTTTCGAAAATTAGAAAGTCCGTACAATAATAAAGTACAAAGTATAATTAACTTTGGATACGAAGAATTTAAGAGAATGTTTTAAGCAAACTTGGTTTGAATCTAGAAAGAAAACCAAATTAATTTATTTTTCTGAGTGTAAAATGTTGGTAAAATCGTCATTGTCAAAATCAAAGAGTCGTGTTTTAAAATTATATAAGAAAATTTTCACTTATTATATGATCAAAATAAAATTACACATGGTAAGAATGATTACATTGCATATAAAGACTAAAAAAATCTTTTAATAAACAGACCTACTAGTTTCGTTCCCACAATCGGTGGCATTCCCAAGATCATCTTCTATCATCATATATTCTAATACAAGCAAATCTTGTGTGTGTGCTAGTGGTTATATATATAGGCAAATTTTATCTTAAAAACGGCTCTAACGATTTTGACGAAATTTTGTATCCTATCGTTTTGAGGCACCAGACAACCATTGCGCTAGGTCATAAGTTAGAGAAAATTCGATTAGTGGGCCATTTTGGGTCAGGGTCAAGCTAATTATATCTAAAAAAACGGTACAAACGATTTTGACTAAATTTTGTATCCTACAATTTTCGGGCACGAGAAGGCTATTGGACTGGGTCACATGTTCCCGAACTTTCGATTAGTCGGTCAATTTTGGGTCAACGCGGGTCAAGTTAATTTTATCTAAAAAACGGCTCTAACGATTTTGATTAAATTTTGTATCCTACGAATTTCGGGCACGAGAATATCATTGGGCGAGGTCACATGTCCGAGAAAATTCGATTAATGGGTCATTTTTGGGTCACTGTGCGTCAAGCTAATTTTATCTAAAAAACGGTTCAGACTATTTAGACTAAATTTTGCATCTTATGGTTTTCGGGCTCGAGAAGACTGAGGTCACATGTTCGAGAAAATTTGATTAGTGGGTCATTTTGGTCATGGGTCATGATATTTGAACTCAAAGCTAATTTTGACTGAGCATAGTTCGGTCTTCCCTGCTCGTATATTCTAATACAAGCAAATTTTGTATGTGATTATGCAAACTTTTTCTTAAAAACGGCTCTAACGATTTTGACGAAATTTTGTATCCTACCATTTTGGGGCATCAGAAAACGATTGAGCTAAGTCAATCGTGTGTTCGTGTGCTAAGTGTGTTCGAGAAAATTCGATAAGTGGGTTATTTTGGGTCACCATGGGTCAGGGTCAAGCTAATTGTATCTAAACAAGAACGAAAAATCATGCGTCAAGCATAGATTATGTAACACTTTCCAACGCTTCCAAAATAATTTTACAAATCATTACCGTTTAATAAGCTGAAAGAAAACATCTAAGTAAACAATTTGGAAAACGCATAACATATTTAAAAAAAATCCCTGACGGCTCGTCTTACAGGCACAGGTAGATTTCGAAGACGCAGACCGTGGGGCGCCTGTTTGTCGGGAATTGCGGAAGAAATGACCTTTTTGCGATGATGCGGCAGTTGGAACCGCCTACTTCGAAACCTAACTTGTTTGCAGGCGGAGCCAGCAGGGATTTTTTTTTCTATAAGAGTTGGTCCTATAAAAAATTTGTCAGTATAAAAGTTTTAGATAATATTAAGAGGATTTATAATAAATTTAAGTGGATTTGAAATCTTGGGAATTGACGAAGTTATGAATTTTTTTCTTCTAAAACCCCCCTCCCCCCCCTTAAGGCAATTTTTAATTATATCAAAAATCTGTCATATATAAATTTTCGGCCCTTCTCCTAGAAGTAATAATAACTTCAAACGGATTCGATACGTATCATAATTAAGAAATTATGGGGGTTTTTCTGTTTTCACAAAAAGCCCCCCCATCCCCCACCTTGGTTCGATTTTGCCCATTAACGAACTTGACCGTGATTTTATGCCCCTTGATTTTATGTATCAGTTTCGAAAAGATGCGGGAGTTGGAACCGCCTACTTCGAAAAATAACTTGTTTGCAGGCGGAGCCGGCAGGGATTTTTTTGTTTTTAATTTTTTTTTTGCTATAACGGTTGGTCCTATAAAAAACTTGTCAATATAAAAGTTTTAGATAATATTAACAGGATTTATAATAAATTTAAGCGGATTTGAAATCTTGGGAATTGACGAAGTTATGAATTTTTTTCTTCTAAAACTCCCCTTCCCCCCCTCCCTTAAGGCAATTTTTAATTATATCAAAAATCTGTCATATATAAATTTTCGGCCCTTCTCCTAGAAGTAATAATAACTTCAAACGGATTCAATATGTATCATAATTAAGAAATTATGGAGTTTTTTCTGTTTTCACAAAAAGCCCCCCCCCCCCCCTTGGTTCGATTTTAACCATTAACGAACTTTACCGAGATTTTATGCCCCTTGATTTTATGTATCAGTTTCGAAAAGATGCGGGAGTTGGAAACGCCTACTTCGAAAAATAACTTGTTTGCAGGCGGAGCCGGCAGGGATTTTTTTTTTTTTTGTTTTTATTTATTTATTTATTTTTTGCTATAATGGTTGGTCCTATAAAAAACTTGTCAGTATAAAAGTATAAATTGTCAGTATAAAAGTATAAATTGTCAGTATAAATTTTTCTGTTTTCACAAAAAGCCCCCCCATCCCCCCCCCCTTGGCTAGATTTTGCCCATTAACGAATTTGACCGAGATTTTATGCCCTTTGAGTTTATGTATCAGTTTGGAAGAGATTTATGCAGAATTTTTCCAGTTATCGTGTCCATAAAAAAGTGACATAGATAGATAGATAGATAGATAGATAAAGTTTTAACTGGGGGTGGTTTTGGGTTCTGGGAGTCATGATCGGCGTAGTTCTGCAAAATTCGCACAGACCGCTGAGAAGTGAAATGAATGGTATCCCGTTTACTCATGTTACCCAACTAGAGTGGCAATCATCCATAATCGAGATACCATCCATTTCGATTAGCAGTGGATTGTGCAACATCCTTCGCTGCTTGGTCAGCTGGCTGGCAACGTTATTATATGTACCATCTCTATCATATAAATACAAATCATTTACGCGAAAATTGGTTGCAAAAAAGGGACTCTGCCTCCCACACTATAAATAACAAGAACGAAAAATCATGCGTCAAGCATAGATTATGTAACACTTTCCAACGCTTCCAAAATAATTTTACGAATCATACTCTTTTATAAGCTAAAAGATAACATCTAAGTAATCCGAATACTTTATTCAGCCCTGTATAGGATCTATAGATTTGTATATATACTACATAGGATGCTAAATTTTAGTTCAGTTAGGAAACACGTAGCACAGTTTAAAATTCTCCGTCTGGAGTTAAATAATACGGAAATGTGTTCCCGAACTTTTGTACTTCCCTGTATAGGATCTACAGAATTTATACACACCACGTAATATACAAAAAGCGATTTAAAATTAAAATCGCATTCAGTAACTTAAAACGCACTTCCAGGAATTATTGTTAACATACAGTAGAGAATTCTTTTGTGTGTCCCTGTAAATGAACGATGACTGCTATACACACACTATTCTGTAGTAAGTCTCTTGTAATGAACCTTATATAAATTTCAATGCGTTTAAAATAGTGAAACATTATTTAAATAAACCGCAGACGATTTTTCTCCATAGACGTAATGTAACGGAATTCTTTTGACTGTCCCTGTAAAGTAAGTATAAGTGCTATGCACACCCTATTCCATATTAAGCTTCTTCTAATGCACCTTAGTGATATATATAAATTTCAATGCGTTTAAAGTATTGAAACATTATTTAAATAAACCGCAAATGATTTTTCCCCATAGACCGCAATGTAACGGAATTCTTTTGAGTGTCCCTGTAAAAAAACTATAAGTGCTACACACTTCTGTTGAAATAGGGAACATGCTATAGATAACGATTATAACATATAAAATTTGCAGGGCAATCCGAGCATATTTACGGGAGTTAGAGCACGGACAGACGGCAGACGGCAGACGGCAGACGGCCAGACGGCCAGACGGCCAGACAAACCGAAGTCATAAACACTTTTCAACTAGGTTGGAAAGTGTTAAAAAGAAAAGTGCCCAGTTATTACTGATGGCATTGAGCTCACAGGCTATTAACACTAAATGTATATTATACTCTTATTTCAAAGAATAATAACCCTCGAAAAATAAGGAAACCAACAATAAATTAAGGGGGAATTAGCCCACCCCCGTTCCCACTTTTTATACTTAACCAATGAACCCCCAGAACTGGTTTTTATAAAGTTTTGAACTGGGGGTGTTTTGGGGTTCTGGGAGTCATGATCGGCGTAGATCTGCAAAATTTCCAACTTAGGTGAGAATGTAATAGGTAGTATTTCTTACGAAATCTACCTAAAACGTAATTTCAAGCATATATTTCCAACGTATACAATATTCGGAAAAATATCCGAATGCTTTTATTCAGCCCTGTATATGATCGATAGATTTGTATATATACAACATAGGATGCTAAATTTTAGTTTAGTTGGGAAACGCGTAGCACAGTTTAAAATTCTTCTTCTGGAGTTTCTGTCAATAAACTGAAATGTGTTCGCGAACTTTTGTGCTGTCCTGTATATGATCTACAGAATTTATACACATGAAGTAATAGACAAAAAATGAGTTAAATTTAAAATCGCTTTCAGCAACTTAAAACGCACTTCCAAGAATTATTGTTAACAGACAGTAGAGAATTCTTTTGTGTGTCCCTGTAAATGAACGATGACTATTATACGCACAATAATCTGTAGTAAGCCTCTTGTAATGCACCTTAGTGATATATATAAATTTCAATGCGTTTAAAATAGTGAAGCATTATTTAATTAAACCGCAAACGATTTTTCTCCATAGACGTAATGTAATGGAATTCTTTTGACTGTCCCTGTAAAGTAACCATAAGTGCTATGCACACCCTATTCCATATTAAGCTTCTTGTAATGCACCTTAGTGATATATATCAATTACAATGTGTTTGAAATTGCGTAACATCATTAAAATAAACTACAAATGATTTTTCGCCATAGACCGCCATGTAACAGAATTATTTTGAGTGTCCCTGTAAAAAAACTATCAGTGCTACACACTTCAGTTGAAATAGGAAACATGCTATAGATAACGACAGTAACATATAAAAATTGCAGGGCAATACGAGCATATTTACGGGAGTTAAAGTACGGACAGACGGCCAGACAAACCGAAGTCATAAACACTTTTCAACTAGGTTAGAAAGTGTTAAAAACGATTCAAACGATTTTGACTAAATTTTAACTCCTATTATTTTCGGGCATGAGAAGAATATAGGGCTGGGTCACATGTTCGAGAACTTTCGATTAGTGGATCATTTTTGGGTCAACACGGGTCAAATTAATTTTATCTAAAAAACGGCTATAACGATTTTTGGATTAAATTTTGTAACCTTCGAGTTTCGGGCACTAAAAAATCATTGGGTTATGTCACATGTTCAAGAAAATTCGATTAGGGGGTCATTTTAGGGTCACCGTGGGTCAAGCTAATTTTATTTAAAAAACGGCTCAAACTATTTAGACTAAATTTTGCATCCTATGGTTTTCGAGCACGAGAAGACTGTTGGGCTAGGTCACATGTTCGAGAAAATCCGAACAGTGGGTCATTATGGGTCAAGCTATTTTTATATTAAAAACGGCTCAGAGGATTTGAACTAAATTTAGTATCCTACAGTTTTAGGGAACGAGAAGACTATTCGGCTAGGTCACATGTTCGAGAAATTTCGATTAGTGGGTCATTTTGGTTATGGGTCAAGCTATTTTTCTCTTAAAAACGGCTCAGACGATTTGAACTAAATTTTGTATCCTACGGTTTTGGGACACGAGAAAATCATTGGGCTAGGTCACATGCCCAAGAAAATTCTATTAGTGGGTCATTTTTGGGGCACTGTGGGTCCACCTGTGTAGCACGGACGGACAGACAGACAAACCCAATCGAAAATATCGTTGAGACGACGCAGTCGAAGAGGTTGAATACCATTTGGATGTGTGCCTACATAAACTCATAATACATAATCATTCATAATCTCTTTTCAACTATGTTGGATAGTGTTAAAAACCCCACTTGCGTTAAATCAGAATTGCACAAATTAACCATTTGGCTGCTGCTACGGATCTGATAACGGAAGATTAACTTTAAGAAGCCAAACTTTGGCGATAAACTAAAATGGCGATTTTTTGACTGGTTTGGTAAATCGGCAATTTTTGCTTCGTTTGGCAACCTAGGGTTTTATAATAAAATTAAGCGTGTGTAAATAAATATAATGTGTGGGAGAAAATGTGTGTGTAATAAAAATGTGTAGCGCCAAAATAAAATGCGCCAACTCCGGTGCGTCTGCGACATCTGTTCCGCTGGAATTGTCATTTTTATTTATTAGCTCACAGGCTATCAAAGCTTGAGAGTTTATGTGCCCGCCCGTTCTGTATGTATGTACGTAACGCGATAACTCGATAAAAATATCCGTTTTGCTTCAAATTTTGGTTATAGGTTCATTGTGATAAGGCGCTTCCCTGATTAGTTTTGGAGGTTCATTGGTTAAGTATAAAGGGGGGAACGGGGGCTAATTCCCCCCTTAATTTAGATAAATGAGATTTCCATGCAGAATTATCCGTTGTGCTTCAAATTTTGTATACAGGTTCATTGTGATAAGGCGCTTTCCTGATTAGTTTTGTTGGTTCAATGGTTAGTTCATAAAGGGGGGAACGGGGGGAAGGGCTAATCCCCTCCCCTTAATTTATATAAATGGGTTTTTCAGACAGAATTATCCGATGTGCTTCAAATTTTGTTTATAGGCTCATTGTGATAAAGCTCTTCCCTGATTAGTTTTGTTGGTTCATTGGTTAAGTATAAAGGGGGGGGGGACGAGGAGTCCCTTTTTTGCAACCAATTTTTGCTTAAATGATTTGTATTTATATGATAGAGATGGTACATATAATGACGTTGCCAGCCAGCTGACCAAGCAGCGAAGGATGTTGCACAATCCACTGCTAAGCGAAATGGATGGTATCTCGATTATGGATGATTGCCACTCTAGTCGGATAACATGAGTAAACGGGATACCATTCATTTCACTTCTCAGCGGTCTGTGCGAATTTTGCAGAACTACGCCGATCATGACTCCCAGAACCTAAAACCACCCCCAGTTAAAACTTTATCTATCTATCTATCTACCTATGTCACTTTTTTATGGACACGATAACTGCAATAATTCTGCACAAATCTCTTCCAAACTGATACATAAACTCAAAGGGCATAAAATCTCGGTCAAGTTCGTTAATGGGCTAAATCGAACCAATGGGGGGAGGGGGGGAAGCTTTTTGTGAAAACAGAAAAACCCCATAGATACGTATCGAATCCGTTTAAAGTTATTATTACTTCTAGGAAAAGGGCTGAAAATTTATGTATGGCAGATTTTTGATATCATTAAAAATGGCCCCAAGGGGAGGGAGGGGGGGGGGGTGGAGAAAAAAATTCATAACTTCGTCAATTCAAAAGATATTAAATCCGCTTAAATTTATTATAAATCTTCTTATTATTATCTAAAACTTTTATGTTGACAAGTTTTTTATAGAACCATCCCTTATAGCAAAAAAAAAAAAAAAAAAAAAAAAAAAAACAGAAAAAAATCCCTGCCGGCTCTTCCTGCAAACAAGTTAGGTTTCGAAGTGGGCGGTTTCAACTGTCGCATCATGGCAAAAAGGTCCATTTCTTCCGCAATTCCCAACAAACAGGCGCCCCACTGTCTGCGTCTTCGAAATCTACCTGTGCTTGTAGGCCGAACCATTAGAGATTTTTTTTTTATTTATACTTGTTTATTTACATATTATCTGCAGTTTGTGACACGAGTCGTGATCACTGTTGAATATTCGCCGAAAGGAGCATATACCAAGAGGAACAACCTTGTTTTTCCCAAGTGTGTCCCTTCTTATCGTTGACCAAAAGTTAATTCCCAAACTGGTTATTAGATTTAGAGATATACACTCTAAAAATAGAAAAAAATGTTTCTTAACCCCTTCGGCCCTTACGTCCTACTAATAGGACATATCTTTTATTGAGTATTATTTTATCTTAAACATTATTTTTATTAATTCCAGCACCTAATAGTGATAGTATGAATCTCTACATTTCCTATTATGACTTCACTTATGTTTAGCATTTAGTAATAATAATAATAATAGTAATTTTCATAATTATTAGCAAGCCGTTGGCATTTCTTTTAATTAAAACATACGTTCCACTCTTTAAATTAAAATTTGGGAATCCTTTTCCGAATTGGTAATTTGTGATAAAAGATAAAAAATATTACTAATTTTTTATGCTTTTTTAATTTAGTTGTAATACGACATTTTCCAAACGTCTTCAAAAATTCTTCCTTAGACTATTGTTATATGAAAAACACACAAAATAGCTACATTTGTGAGGTTTTGGTAAAGAACGCATTCGTTAACTTTCATTAAACCCTAACTTCTGTGATTCCGATAGCTATTTTTAATTTTGTTAGCATAACAGTAATTTTTTCCCAAAATTGAAAAAAAAAATCAGGGCTGAAGGGGTTAACCTACGAAACAAAATATAACAAAGGGCAAAAATATACAATACCCTCTTCCGAGTTGCCCACGATTCCGAAAAGCGTTCTGTTTCTTTAGAAACCTCAGAAACTGATATATTTTCCAGGTTTAAAAAAGGCATTTATGAAATGAAAGTTTATTTTGCTGCCACTGATTTTTGGAGACGTGTGCAGTTTTTACAGTCAATTATTAAATCAGTTTTCTCAAACCGGAATACAGGTTTTTCGGATGTTATCCATTCTGGAGTAAACATTTTCATGTTCAACAAACATGTTTTGTGCAGACGAGCATGATAAATTAACACCATAAATTATTATTATATTTTATCTAAGATACAGGGTGTCCATAAAAGAACTCCGGAGTTTTGAAGCAAAAATTTTTAGTTAAATCATAAAATTAGGTTAATGTTATATATGTTACGGCCAAAGCCCGAAATCGGCCAATTCGGGAATTGGCCAGAGGCTGTCTGCCAGTTCGCGAATTGGCAAGATGCTGTCGGCCAGTTCCCGAAATAGCTATGGGTAGTTGGGCAGTTTGAATGTAAGTGCTTGACAAGTTCAGTATTGAAAATAAAGTATGTAGAGTTTATAATTCATGTACAGGAGTACTCAAAAGTAATATGTCACTTAATGGTCTATGGGGAAAATGAATTGCGGCGTGCCTTAATGGTATTACACTGTTACAAACATAATAAAATATGAATTTCTGAGATGCACTAAAACATGCTTCTGTAGAATAAGGAGCACAAATAATTTATCATTGATTTACAGGGTCACCCAAAATAATTCTTTTACATAATGGTGTACGGGGGAAAATGTTTGCAGCGTATTTTAATTATGTTTCATTATTTGAAATATGCTGAAATTGATATCCATTGCTGATTTTTACTACAAAGAATTTTTTCAGTAGAATATAATGTGTATATCAATCATTGTTCATTTACAGGGACACATAATTGATTTTGAATACAGTACTGTATCGGAAGTATTATCTATTAGGGATGATTGCTGGAAGTGCGTTTTCAGTTATACGTTTTTAAGTTTACTTAATTTTTGCATACTACGTGGTGTGTATAAATTCTATTAATCCTATACAGGGCTAAACAAAATAATTCTTAAGCTTTACTATTGTGATTTTAAAAAGTTACATTAAATATGCTTTTTAATTTGAATTATGCATTTTCAAGCACAAATATAGTATTTAGATTACTAAGAGAAGTTTTTAGAATATAAATTATATCATATACAGGGACATGCAAATAACTTGATACTTGGCTGCCTATGAAAAGTAATTCCTGGAAGTGTGATTTCAGTAGTTTTATGTGTATTTTTTGCCTAAATTAAATTGTAGCTTAATATTGTGTATAAAAACCTGTAGGTAATATACTGGTCTTTACAAAATAATTCAAGTACATTTCTGCCCATTGATAGAATTTTCTGAAGGTGTATTTTCAACCGTGTTATGGGTTTTCTAACTAAATTAAATTTTAGAATACTATATAGAATATATACAAATCAGTACATCATATACAGGGTTTCACAAAATAATTAGTTTTTCTCCGGCTATGTACAGTAGTGGCTGAAATATGGCTTTCAAATGTGTTATGTGTTTCCTAAAATGTTTACTTGAGTATCTTTTTCACCTTATTAAACGGTTTTGTTAAAATATTCTATAAGTGTTGCACAATATTTCATAATCTATGCTTGACGCATATGATTTTTCTTTCTTGTATCTTCATTGTTGACATTTTATTATAACGATAAAAAGCAAAATGTTAATTTGAAAAAATGGTGTTTGTCAAGGGCATTAAAATTGAACTAACATCAAAAGAAAGCATTCATTTAAAAACATGAAACTGCAGCATTTTCCTATATGATTGCGTCAAACTGAAATTATTTTCAGTTTTTTTTTCACTCTGCCCACTCTGAAATTAGGT
Source organism: Maratus michaelseni (assembly GCA_963931845.1). NCBI lineage: Eukaryota > Metazoa > Arthropoda > Arachnida > Araneae > Salticidae > Maratus > Maratus michaelseni. Next base: position 41,918,467 of record OZ007588.1, on the reverse strand, counting down.
ACCAAAATTTCAATACAAGAAATTGCTTTCAACTGTGATGATGACGTCATTTTTAAAAGACATTCGACTGAAAATAAATTTTTTTATTCAGAAAAGGGCAATATTTGACTACGATTGTGTCCAAATGACAAAATTTACATTGGTATTTCATTCCTCTGATACTGACATCAGACCCAAATGTTTTACAATATGTTTCTATCAGAAAAAAAATGGAATCATGTTTAAGAGAAAACACACATTTTCTTCCATAAACTGATGTTTGCCATAAATTATGAACGATTTTTGTGCGCGAAGAGTAGAGACCCGGTGATTGCCGTATTAAAGATTAAAGGTCTAGAAGAGCACAAAACCATATTTTAGTGATAGCTTTAGTAACAGTTAAGAGGATACTTCACTCGCGCGAAAACACACACTGGCTAATATTAATCCTAGGGGAATTTTTTTTAAATATCTCGTTTGTATTTCAATATTTTTAAATGATTGGTTTTTCCTTGGATAGCTGCGATATTGATCTCCACGCAGTCATTTGTTTTACTTTTTCGATTTTGTTCACAGGGTTTTTTTTTATAATGAGGCTACTATCACTTTTGGAACCGGTTTCGAAAGTGAAAGTATCTTAATAAAAATAATCTGTAAACAAAATCGAAAAATCAAAAAACGGTCTGCGTAGAGATCGACCTCAGCTACCCAATGCAAAAGAAACTTAAAAATATTGACACATAAAAGAGATATTTTTTTTAAAAAAATCTCCCATAGGATTAATATTAGCGAGCGGGTGTTCTTCCGCGATTAAATTAGCCTTTTAATGGTCGCGAAGCACAAAAAGTCCCATTAAATTAAGGGACCCCGTTATACTGATCACAATTTAAAAGGTTAATAGGCGCGAAGCCCACAATCCCCATTATATAAAGGTGTCCATTTTAATTATCATTATTTTAACGGTTTACGAGCGCAATCGGCAGGGAGCCTCATTTTTCAGGAAAACATTTTAGAGTGATTGCCGTATTAACAAATTATAAGTGCGAATTGCACAAGGTCCCGTTTTGTAAGTGACTCCATTACAGTGATTATCTTATTAACGATATACGTGCACGAAGTGACCTATATGATAAATACAAATACTCTTGCGCTACGATGATTATGCGACGTTTAAAAAACAGAATGAACAATGTAAATTTACGTTTCAAATATTTCAAGACTTCATTAGAAAACTTATTTTAGTAGGGAAAAAAGGAGAAGGAAATATAACAAGGCCAACGCATAGGATTGAAATTAAATGTGATTGTGCTTTTCTTTATGTTGGTTTTATTTATTAGATATTCATCATGAAACTAATTTTACCTATACAAAACACTGGATATATTTATTTGTTAACATGGGAGTACGCAGAACAATATCAGGAAGGGGCAATATTTTCGAACAGATGTAACTTTAATCTAATTTTTACTTTCTTCTCTCTATAACAGAAAAAAAATATTGTAATCGGAAAATTTTTTCGACTTTCGGTTTCCAACGGATTTAAAAGTTTTAGGGGTCGGAGATCCCGAAAAACAAGTTTATACAAAATGTCTCATTTATCAATGCAAAATTCTTCTCATTTTTTGTTTAGAAAATATACATAATTTAAAAAAATACGACTTTTGAAGTATTAACATGTATGAGATAGAAGAATGTTTTGTGATTGGCACAACCGACAAGTTTTTTTCTGTTAAAGAGAGAATATAAACACGAAATAAACGAGATGCATTATTATTTTTTTTTATCAGAACTCTACGTGCAAAACAATTTTTAAGTACATCAGCATAATACAGAAATATAACAACACATATTAAAAATAAAGAATTGAAACAGTTTACTATTTTTCCTAATCAGGGAGGGGGTTTTGCCCCCTGTATCCTCTGTTTAAGCACGTGTGCGTCACCTATCGGACAGCCTTGGATCCCCATTTCGTATACTGGCCAAGGATTCCCGGCCACTTTGCGAATTGGCCGGCCAAAACCCGAAATGCATTGTTCATTTCATATTACTTCGGGCTTTAGCCAGGAATCTCGGCCAATTCGCGAATTGGCCGAACTTCGGGTTTTGGCCGTAACATATATATGTACTTAAAGGTAAATTTATCAAGATTTTTAGAACATTTAGTAGATTTTAATGTGTTTGTTTCACGGCATACATCCAAATGATACCACAATGGTATCGACATTCTCTTCTGACACTCGTGGCGTACCAGGCGATGTTTGTTTTAACAACACACTTCCCGTTCCGGCCCTGACTATCGCACGGGCACCCGGGGCCCGAAATTTCTGAGGGGCACGAAATTTTTCATAATTTCATCTAAAATTCCATTTTAAAAAATCATAATTGTGACAACGTTTTTAGTTCTTTTAGCACTTTTGTTTGCACTCAGTATCAGCTTGATTTTATAATTTAATAATAATAACATCATTAATAAGTAGACTTCTTAAAAACATTTTCTAGTAATTCATGTGCTGTATTTATCAAGTCATTCAATTGTATCATATTGCACATTTTTTCGAAAAGTGACACAGCTGAAAAAAATGTGATATTTGAGATATTAATACGATAAAATGACAAAAATATATCTCAATCTATGGTTAAAAGTACATTTAAATAAATAATAGAAAAATATTTATTTTTATTCCTGGAACCGTTTTTCAATTTTTCGGAAAACGTACCGTAATTTTCGGCCTATAATTATGTATGACCCAGAAATTTTATTTAAAAATTTAAGTTAAATATTTAAGCTACATTATATAAAATTTCTGGGTCGAACCATAATTGTTTGATCCGTGGATTATAGACCGGAAATTAGGGTAGTTTTTTGAGTTGACACCTTTAGAATAAGCGTGCTATATGTAAAAAAAAAAAAAAAATACTATCAGTAAATCAACCAATCTAAGGGGGCACGAAAAATTGAAAGTGCCCTGGGCACAAAAACTTGCTAGTAAAACCCTGTTCCCGTTTCTTTAAACGCACGTAGCCATTGACGAATGGTTTTGTCCGTAGGCGCATTACCACCATACTCGCGCCGAAAGTTCCGCTGTACAATGGTAACAGATCCAGTTTCTATAAACCATACACACACTGAGCCTTTTGTTGTGGCGTCGCCATCGTACTGCATTAACTGAATGGAATGAGCGTCTGCTACGTTACTTCAAGGTCAATGACGCACAGCGCTACCCAGAGGCGGATTAACCACCTACCGGGCCCCCAGGCTTAACACATTGCCCATCCCCCCTCCTGCTCTATATGTATACACATTGACATACAACATATATATACAAACATAAACATGCACACATGCACATATACATATATATACATACATATTTTTTAAGGACAAAAAAAAAAAAAAAAAAAAGGGGGGGTCACAAATTTAACGCCATGCCCCTAGGCTTCAGCCTACTCAGCCTATTTGGTAATCCGCCTCTGGCGCTACAAAAATTAAAAACTGAAACTGGCGTGGATAAAATTTGATGAGCTACTGATTTCTTCTAAATTAATTGACCTGATCTAACTCATACCGTTAACTCAATATGATTTTTTTAAACCCCCAGAGTTCTTTTATGGACACCCTGTATTAAAGCGAGAAGCAAAAGTCTTAATTTTTCAGTGCAAATCCGCCCTTACTGTGTTATGCATCAGATTTTTTTGAAGGGTGAATAAAACAGGAAATAGAATTAAGAAGAATCAAGAATGCTGGGGAAAGAATACCTCGCCTACTGGCCTGTACTGCTCCCAACCCTACTGCTAGGAAATACTACTTCTAAATTCTTCTTAATTCTATTCTTATTTCCCCTTCCTGGAGGGAGCATTCATTCTTCCACCTGCTTTGTTTGAGAGAGAGATGAACAAAAGGTATTGGTGATTGCAAGGGGAAGGGAGGGAGGCACTTTCACTTTTTCTTTTAAAGCAGAAATGGAAAGGGAAATGGGAGGGGGAGTTCCTCTTCTGTAGAATTTGAAAAAGGGTTCTTTTCCCCAGGAGGAAAACATTTAATTTACAACCAGATAACAACATTTTTGACATAATTTTTCACGGACTGTATATATTTAAAACAACCTTTATACCTTTATATTTTTAAAATTTTCAAAAGCTTTTTTATAATGTTTTCTTAAGATCACTTTCATCACTAATTATCAGTATTTTTTATTTGGTATTCATTTAAGGTTTTATCACGGACCCGGTCAACTAATCTGTTTTCTCAACCCGGAATATAGGTTTTTACGATGCTATCCACACTCAATTAACTATTTTCAGCTGTGTAACTAAATTTATACATTCAACAGCAACACGATAATATTAATTTTAATGTTAAATGCTGTTAATCAAACATGCTTGTCTGTGAAACATGTTTGCATTAACATGAAAATGTTTACTTGAATTGACAGCATCCCAAAAAACTTATGTTCCGTGTTGAGGACGCAGATTAATACTCGATAAAAACTACTTGGAAACATTTCCGAAAATCAGTAGCAGCAAAATTAACTTTGTTTTTATGTGAATGCTTCTTTAAATCTCTAAAATATATTGGTTTCTAAATATAGGGTTGTTGGCACGTCATGGTGCCTTGGAAAAACTTTCTGAAACAAATTGGCACGAGGATGTGAAAAGGTTCGCCGACCCTGGACTAGAACATGCTTTCTCAGGGGTATAGCATAAGTAGAATTTATACAAAGAGACACACAAAAGAATTCTGTTATATTATGATCTGTCAGTAAAAATCATAATATATGACAGAGTTGCATGTTTTACAAATGATCATTCAACACATCATAATATACAACAATAATCAATCATTTGTATGCTTATTGTAAACAACAACAAATAAAATAAACAATAAACATTAAGTTTTGAATATCATTTTTATTATTCCTTTCTAGATAACCTGCTGAAATTCTTAACTTGCTGAAATAACTGAAGACATGGATTCATCTCGTTGCGTGTCACTTCCAGCACTTTTCTCCCGTTGGCACCAGGATCAGGTAAATATAAAGGGGAGTATTGATATATGGTGTCCTAATGATTCTTTCTATTTAGGTCGGGCAGCTTCCTGGAGTCAAGTGGAGAGCTGGGGCTGGGAGGAAGAGGAAGAAGCTGAAGAAGAACCAGAGGAGGAAGCGGTGGCACCCACGCCACCTAAAAAGGTAAAGTGGTGGCAGAGAGCTTTGGCTTTCTGCTGCTGCTGTTATGAAGCAGATTATTAAATGTGAAATTGAAATTATGCCACCCCCCCTTTTTTTTCCTTAAAATTTACCTAGCAATAGATTTTGATTAATTAATAGTATGACATTTTTTTTCAAGCTAAGTTTTTAAAATGTTTTAAAAATTCTGAAAATAATAGATACATGCATCAGTCCACATACAACTTTTATTTGTAAACTTGTAATTGAATTCTTAACCACTTTTAAACATCACCGTTTTAGAGAATTCTCCCTTTAAATATCTTCATTTTTAAATATTTTGCCACAGTTGGAGATATTAATATACAGCAACATAAATCCAATAATTTAATTGAGTCCTTAGTTTGTAAAGGCAGTAAGATTGTGTTCTCGATAATCCATTAAGATATTCACTTAAAATATGTTTAATAGTAATGACTTTTCAGTAATACAGTAGAAGATCTTTATAACGCAATTCTCCATATAACGCACAACTACTCAGATGTAAACAATGAATCTTACAGTTACGAAACACCTGCATTCCCACAATATAAATAGTTGCTATTCTCTAGAGGACTAAATCTGATACATTAATTTAACTTTATCTCCTTAATTCAGAGCTAATTACTGAAAAAATTGCTATGATTTGATACAGCTAATGTTTGGACAATCTTTATAAAGTAAAAATAACAATGTGTGGAATGATCTATATTATGCCCAAAATTTTAATATATAACTTCTGGTAATAAAGAATGCAATATAAAGATACTCTAATGTATTTTGGTATGTTTCACACATATTTGGCCATGTTTTACAAGCTAAATTTAATGATGTGTGAAATGTGATCTATATAGTGCAAAATTCTATATAACGCACAACCTCGTGTTTTTAGGTTTGCGTTGTAAAGATCTTCTACTGTATAATAATAATCTTCCTTACAGACTCTAGAAAGATAATTTTGATTTACATGGTTTAAATTAATCAAGTTCTTGAGCTACTTTTCGGTTATAAAGATGCCAATTTTAGCCTTGCACCAAAGTTTTTAGCAAAATATATTTTACATTGTCAAGTGTGGTAATCTATTTATTTTTCCGTATTTTACTCGGTTGATTTTAAAACAGCATTGGCACAATTTGGGTTTAAGGAAGTGTGATATCTTACAGAATGTCTTAAAAAGATATGAAAATAAAACTGATCAAGAATTATGCTTGTTTATGCGTGAAATGAATAGTTTCTGATTTTATATATTAGATAAAATACTTATTTTTGTTCCGTTTAGTCTGTACATATTAAATAAAATTTAAATATTGAACAAATTGCTTGTGTATTCGTATGCTCAAGCATTTCTTTATCTCACCAAGACTCCAATAAAACGAAAGTATTTGTAACAAGCTGCCATGTTATAACCTCATTTGTTATCTTTCAAGAATTTCACTTATTTTTATGATGAAGGCAATTTATTTTTTTAAAAGAAAACTCAAAAACGTAAATATAGAATAAAGCAGTGTTATTCCAATTGTCCTAAAAGATATAAAACAAATTAATCAGCAATAAGCGTATGTGTGCACCTTCAAGTCAATATTTATTTTGTTGTTGCTGATACCTGGTGTCATAAGTGCTGATATTTTTGGCAATTTTAAACGAAATTACCAGTTTTAGATACCCCTAGTGAAATAAGAAGTTTCATATTTTTCTGTCAGATTTTGTGTCAAATAATACAGTAATTTTTTCTTTAAAAATCTTCCATCATTAGGTTTGATTCTGAATTAAAAAAAGAATTACCTGGGGGGACACTCACGCCGCGATTTTTTGACGAAATTTGCCGTTTTACGCGATCTGTTGACAAAATTTGCCGTTTTTTTTTTTGCGATCTGTTGACAAAATTTGCCGTTTTTTCGCGATCTTTTGATCAAATTTGTGGTGTTTTCGCGATTTTTTGACGAAATTTGCCGTTTTTCGCGATCTATTGACAAATTTTGCATTTTTTTTGTCGAAATTTGTCGTTTTTCGCAATGTTTTTGACGAAATTTGTCATTTTTTCGCGATTCTATGATAAGTTAAGTTTTTCTCGCGATCCTTGGACAAAATTGGTGACTTTTCTTCGAACGAATAATGAGATTGATTTTTTTGGCAATCATTTGCCGTAATACCGATACATTTTACGTCCGAATTTTCGCATTTATGACTGATATTTTTTTTTAATTTTCTGAAATCATTGCCTTAATTTTTTGGAAAATTCGGACCAGAATCACCCCTGGGTTTACATTTCTAATACATAATTAGTTTTTGTGCTGGTATTTGATTTGCCATCTTATGGTGTCCTGGTTATCGAAATGTACAATTATGCAGCTTTGTTAGATCATTCGTGTAATCAAGGATAAGTTAATATATATATATATATTTAAATTAGTAATGCACAGAATGTTTTAAATAAATACTGTAAGAAAATCTGCATGTATCTTTCTAAAAAATACCTTTCTCACAGTTAAAAAGCATTTTTTACTCAGCTACATAACACATATTTTGTTTTTTATACAGATTGTTTCAAATAAATACTGTATGTGGACCTGCATGTATCTTTCTAAAAATACCTTTCTCGCGGTTAAAAAGCATTTTTTACTCAGCTTCATAACACATATTTTCTTTTATGTAATTGTTGTAATCTTATATAGTGTTAGGGGCTGTCCATAAATGATGTCACACTTTTTTTCAATATTTTTTACCCACCTCCCCCCCTTTTGTCACATGTCACACTATATTACATAAACATATACTAGCAGTTCAGAAACAAAGCACAACATTATAGATCATATTTCAAATTTTATTTTTAAACTTTAACTATGTGTTTTAATGACATTTGTGAGCATAACAATAAAAATGATTCGTGCACTTATTTTGTATGAAGAAGTATTAAGGTTTACAACAAAAAATATAATTAATATACAATAGTAATAAAATATTAATCTGAAGGAGCAATTGATTTTTTTTTTAAAGAAAGGAATATAAGTAAAAACAAATCACATGAAAGTTGTTTTAGCCCTGATTAAAAAATACTCTCAAATTCTGGTAATTTCAAAATAACTTCAAAATTTAATCTGCTGATTTTAAATGATTTTATTTAAATCAAAATGTCTGATGTCACACTTCTTCTTACACCCTTCCACCCTCTTGTCACAAACTGCCACAATTTTATGAACCCCCTCCCCCCCTCCAAGCGTGACATCATTTATGGACGGCCCCTTATATTATATTTATCAGTATTTTCAGTGGCATTTCATTACACATATTAAAATTTTGCTGGCTCAGGAACCTTAGATACCCAAATTTAGTTGGCTCGGGATCCTTAGATACCCACATCTGAAGATAGGGGATCCTTAGATACCCAAATTTAGTCGGCTCGGGAACCTTAGATACCCAAATTTAGTTGGCTTGGGAACCTTAGATACCCAAATTTAGTTGGCTTGGGAACCTTAGATACCCAAATTTAGTAGGCTTGGGATCCTTAGATACCCAAATTTGAAGACTGATCCTTAAATACCCAAATTTAGTTGGCTTGGGAACCTTAGATACCCAAATTTGAAGAATGTAACCTTAAATACCCAAATTTAGTTCGCTTGGGAACCTTAGATACCCAAATTTAGTTGGCTTGGGAACCTTAGATACCCAAATTTGAAGAATGTAACCTTAAATACCCAAATTTAGTCGGCTCGGGATCCTTAGATACCCAAATTTAGTTGGCTTGGGAACCTTAGATACCCAAATTTAGTTGGCTTGGGAACCTTAGATACCCAAATTTAGTTGGCTTGGGAACCTTAGATACCCACATTTGAAGACAGGGGAACCTTAGATACCCAAATTTGAAAAATGTGTAACCTTAAATACCCAAATTTAGTCGGCTCAGGATCCTTAGATACCGAAATTTAGTTGGCTTGGGAACCTTAGATACCCAAATTTAGTTGGCTTGGGAACCTTAGATACCCAAATTTAGTTGGCTTGGGAACCTTAGATACCCACATTTGAAGACAGGGGAACCTTAGATACCCAAATTTGAAAATGTGTAACCTTAAATACCCAAATTTAGTCGGCTCGGGATCCTTAGATACCCAAATTTAGTTGGCTTGGGAACCTTAGATACCCAAATTTGAAGAATGTAACCTTAAATACCCAAATTTAGTCGGCTCGGGATCCTTAGATACCCAAATTTAGTTGGCTTGGGAACCTTAGATACCCAAATTTAGTTGGCTTGGGATCCTTAGATACCCAAATTTGAAGACTGATCCTTAAATACCCAAATTTAGTCTGCTCAGGATAATTAGATACCCAAATTTAGTTGGCTTGGGAACCTTAGATACCCAAATTTAGTTGGCTTGGGAACCTTAGATACCCAAATTTGAAGAATGTAACCTTAAATACCCAAATTTAGTCGGTTCGGGATCCTTAGATACCCAAATTTAGTTGGCTTGGGAACCTTAGATACCCAAATTTAGTTGGCTTGGGAACCTTAGATACCCAAATTTGAAGAATGTAACCTTAAATACCCAAATTTAGTTGGCTCGGGATCTTAGATACCCAAATTTAGTTGTCTTGGGAACCTTAGATACCCAAATTTAGTTGGCTTGGGATCCTTAAATACCCAAATTTGAAGACTGATCCTTAAATACCCAAATTTAGTCGTCTCAGGATAATTAGATACCCAAATTTAGTTGGCTTCGGAACCTTAGATACCCAAATTTAGTTGGCTTGAGAACCTTAGATACCCAAATTTAGTTGGCTTGGGAACCTTAGATACCCAAATTTGAAGATGTAACCTTAAATACCCAAATTTAGTCTTCTCGGGATCCTTAGATACCCAAATTTAGTTGGCTTGGGAACCTTAGATACCCAAATTTAGTTGGCTTGGGAACCTTAGATACCCAAATTTGAAGAATGTAACCTTAAATACCCAAATTTAGTCGGCTCGGGATCCTTAGATACCCAAATTTAGTTGGCTTGGGAACCTTAGATACCCAAATTTAGTTGGCTTGGGATCCTTAGATACCCAAATTTGAAGACTGATCCTTAAATACCCAAATTTAGTCTGCTCAGGATAATTAGATACACAAATTTAGTTGGCTTGGGAACCTTAGATACCCAAATTTAGTTGGCTTGGGAACCTTAGATACCCAAATTTGAAGAATGTAACCTTAAATACCCAAATTTAGTCGGCTCAGGATCCTTAGATACCCAAATTTAGTTGGCTTGGGAACCTTAGATACCCAAATTTAGTTGGCTTGGGAACCTTAGATACCCAAATTTGAAGAATGTAACCTTAAATACCCAAATTTAGTTGGCTCGGGATCTTAGATACCCAAATTTAGTTGGCTTGGGAACCTTAGATACCTAAATTTAGTTGGCTTGGGATCCTTAGATTCCCAAATTTGAAGACTGATCCTTAAATACCCAAATTTAGTTGTCTCAGGATAATTAGATACCCAAATTTAGTTGGCTTGGGAACCTTAGATACCCAAATTTAGTTGGCTTGGGAACCTTAGATACCCAAATTTAGTTGGCTTGGGAACCTTAGATACCCAAATTTAGTTGGCTCAGGATCCTTAGATACCCAAATTTAGTTGGCTTCGGAACCTTAGATACCCAAATTTAGTTGGCTTGGGAACCTTAGATACCCAAATTTGAAGAATGTAACCTTAAATACCCAAATTTAGTTGGCTCAGGATCTTAGATACCCAAATTTAGTTGGCTTGGGAACCTTAGATACCCAAATTTGAAGAATGTAACCTTAAATACCCAAATTAAATTGGCTCGGGATCTTAGATACCCAAATTTAGTTGGCTTGGGAACCTTAGATACCCAAATTTAGTTGGCTTGGGATCCTTAGATACCCAAATTTGAAGACTGATCCTTAAATACCCAAATTTAGTTGTCTCAGGATAATTAGATACCCAAATTTAGTTGGCTTGGGAACCTTAGATACCCAAATTTAGTTGGCTTGGGAACCTTAGATACCCAAATTTAGTTGGCTTGGGAACCTTAGATACCCAAATTTAGTTGGCTTGGGAACCTTAGATACCCAAATTTGAAGATGTAACCTTAAATACCCAAATTTAGTCGGCTCGGGATCCTTACATACCCAAATTTAGTTGGCTTGGGAACCTTAGATACCCAAATTTGAAGACTGATCCTTAAATACCCAAATTTAGTCGGCTTGGATCCTTAGATACCCAAATTTAGTTGGCTTGGGAACCTTAGATACCCAAATTTGATGAATGTAACCTTAAAACACAAATTTAGTCGGCTCGGGATCCTTAGATACCCAAATTTAGCTGGCTTGGGAACCTTAGATACCCAAATTTAGTTGGCTTGGGATCCTTAGATACCCAAATTTGAAGACTGATCCTTAAATACCCAAATTTAGTCGGCTCGGGATCCTTAGATACCCAAATTTAGTTGGCTTGGAACCTTAGATACCCAAATTTGAAGAATGTAACCTTAAATACACAAATTTAGTCGGCTCGGGATCCTTAGATACCCAAATTTAGTTGGCTTGGGAACCTTAGATACCCAAATTTAGTTGGCTTGGGAACCTTAGATACCCATATTTGAAGAATGTAACCTTAAATACCCAAATTTAGTCGGCTTGGGATCCTTAGATACCCAAATTTAGTCGGCTTGGGATCCTTAGATATCCAAATTTAGTCGGCTTGGGAACCTTAGATACCCAAATTTAGTTGGCTTGGGAACCTTAGATACCCAAATTTAGTTGGCTTGGGAACCTTAGATACCCAAATTTGAAGATGTAACCTTAAATACCCAAATTTAGTCGGCTCGGGATCCTTACATACCCAAATTTAGTTGGCTTGGGAACTTTAGATACCCAAATTTACTTGGCTTGGGATCCTTAGATACCCAAATTTGAAGACTGATCCTTAAATACCCAAATTTAGTCGGCTTGGGATCCTTAGATACCCAAATTTAGTTGGCTTGGGAACCTTAGATACCCAAATTTAGTTGGCTCGGGATCCTTAGATACCCAAATTTAGTTGGCTTGGGAACCTTAGATACCTAAATTTAGTTGGCTTGGGAACCTTAGATACCCAAATTTGAAGAATGTAACCTTAAATACTCAAATTTAGTTGGCTTGGAAACCTTAGATACCCAAATTTAGTTGGCTCGGGATCCTTAGATACCCAAATTTAGTTGGCTTGGGAACCTTAGATACCCAAATTTAGTTGGCTTGGGAACCTTAGATACCCAAATTTGAAGAATGTAACCTTAAATACCCAAATTTAGTCGGCTCGGGATCCTTAGATACCCAAATTTACTTGGCTTGGGAACCTTAGATACCCAAATTTAGTTGGCTTGGGAACCTTAGATACCCAAATTTAGTTGGCTTGGGAACCTTAGATACCCAAATTTGAAGAATGTAACCTTAAATACCCAAATTTAGTCAGCTCAGGATCCTTAGATACCCAAATTTAGTTGGCTTGGAACCTTAGATACCCAAATTTGAAGAATGTAACCTTAAATACCCAAATTTAGTCGGCTCAAGATCCTTAGATACCCAAATTTAGTTGGCTTGGGAACCTTAGATACCCAAATTTAGTTGGCTTGGGAACCTTAGATACCCAAATTTGAAGAATGTAACCTTAAGTACCCAAATTTAGTCGGCTCAGGATCCTTAGATACCCAAATTTAGTTGGCTTGGGAACCTTAGATACCCAAATTTGAAGAATGTAACCTTAAATACCCAAATTTAGTTGGCTCAGGATCCTTAGATACCCAAATTTAGTTGGCTTGGGAACCTTAGATACCCAAATTTGAAGAATGTAACCTTAAATACCCAAATTTAGTCGGCTCGGGATACTTAGATACCCAAATTTAGTTGGCTCGGTAATCTGTTAGAAACCAAGCGTTAGTGGAGAGGTAAGGGCCAGTTTTATGGGGTGGAGGAGACTGGCAATTAAAAAAAATATCTATATATATATATTTCAATCACGTGACGCAGAGATAAGGCTGAATTTCTAACTTACCATTTGGTAACAAACGTAGTTTCCAGTCAATGGCAGTCAGTCTGAGAGCCGTCAAACTCAAACTAGCAATTATTAACAATAAAATAAAATGTACCTAATCCAATGCGTTTGAGATGATTAATCATTTTAATTATGAGTAAAATCGTTAATTTCAGATGAATTAAATTGGATAATTTGCATGAAAAACCGAATTAATCCCGATTAATAATTAACCCGAAAATCTAAATTAAGGAGGGAAGGGGTTAGCCCATCGTTTGGGAATCTATCAGAATCCAAGGGTTAGCGGAGAGGTATGGGCCAGTTTATGTGGTGGAGGAGACTGGCAATTAAAAAAAATATCTATATATATATTTCTCTTACATGGCATGGAAATAAGGCTGAATTTCTAGCTGGTCAGTCTGAGAGCTGTTAAACTCAAATTAACAATTATTAACAATAAAATAACATGTACATAATCCAATGCATTTGAGATAATTCATCATTTTAATTATGAGTAATATTGTTAATTTCCAATGAATTCTCAACTCTTATTTAAAATTTATTTATGAATTTCATACTGAAATATCACACAAAAAATTGGAGAGAATAAAAGTAGCAACTGTCTAGATTGCACCTGCTGCTATCTGTTGACATCTCAATGAAGTTAAAAATAATTTCTTTAGCAAAAATTTATAATCAAATAGAACAGTAAAATGTCGAACGAAATGATGATACATATAAACTATTTTCCTATCACATAGTGTTTTTTTAAATGAATTTAAGCCGTGCTGTACAACATTGAAGGTGCAATGAGTTTTAAACTAATTGTGTTTCCAAGATCATTTTTTCATAGCATTTAAATGATTTATGCTCATTTGAGCACCAACTAAATTCTTTTTTAAATTGTTTTTAACGAGGTATTTAATTACTTTTTTTACATTAAAAAAATTGTCAATTTCATATGTTAAAATGATTTATGGTAGTACATAACGTATGTCATCTAGAGTTGCTGAGAAAACAAAAAGGGGTGAGCGAGCGAAGCGAACTGGGACTGTGTAACGGTCTGAATGTGAATTGCTTCGCAATTCACGTGGGTTGGTAAGCGTTAGCGAGTAGGGGGCTTAGCCCCCTAGTTATATTCATAATCTTATTTTCTAGCATTGAACTTTAAAAGCAGCAGCATCCATCTTCTGATTATTCTGGCATGTTTCAAGTGCAGCTATTTTTTTTTTTTTGGGGGGGGGGGGGAGGGGGGGAAAGAGAGAAAATAAATCCATTTTTTCATAGTTCACTAGTTAGTATCTATGAGAAATCGATTATCAGGATCATTTTTTACAAATTAAAGTAATTCAGTTTTATTAGAGAGAAACAATAAAGCTTAATGTATTATGTAGTAAATATTAATGTAGTAATTTTTCAAAGTAGACAGTTTTTTTTATATAATAAATTGATATTTATTTTTCTGTTTAATTTCAATATTTCATTTTTTGCTTTACGACTCAGAAAATATGATGATGTATACTACCCCTAAAAGTCAGCTAAAATTTTTAGATGAAATAAACCTCTTTGATGATACTAGCTAAAGGTGGTTTCGCCGTAAAAAGGACACTGCACCCTGATTTCGATTTCAAATTACTTTAATTCATTTTTTAACTGATTCCTCAATGAAAGACAAAATCATGTTAAAAAAAAATATATATTAAACTTTGAAATTTAATAACTGAGTCCATTTTTGTAGTACAGAAGTCAAACTTTTACTAAATATAGCTATAGGGATTGGGGGGGGCATATAAAAAGTTGGATTTCGTAATTTTTACAAAATTGATTTTTTTACTTTAAACAATGCCTCAACATGAATATTTACTTCAATTGAAACGTTTTTGTAATTGGAACTATATGTCGACAACCAATGGTTGAGAAATTAAAGGTCGGCAATAGATAACATATTGCACCTTGTATATAAAGTTCATGTTAGCCAGCAATCCCTGCTGTTCAGCATGCTTTGACGTTTATATGGAAAAAAAATATTAATTCTGGAAAAATTACTCAGGGAATTGCAAAAATGAGTGGGAATCCTATTACATTAGTTCTCCAAGAAATCATAAATAAGCCATGGTCCTAAACTGGCTTGTGTCAAGAAATACACAGCAAACGAAGAAGCATACCATGGATGGTGCAATGGGTGATAGGGAGGTTTCATTGGGTGCAATTTAATTCCATTCCATTAGATACCCTGATATTTATATTTGCTAATCATGAAAATCACGGCAGAGCAATGCCACCTGTTGAGCGATATATATTAAAATCTAAACAGCACTAATTTATATCAATAACTATATAAATACAAAGATTCATGGAATTATGTGCATTCATTCTTGAATTAGAGCGACAAAATTTTGCATAATACATAAACAGACATCGATCCAAAGATAGTCAAATCGTATTTAGGCTATCTCAAAATGTGTCAATCCATGAAAAAACTAGAGGTTAAAAATGTTAATGAAGTCTATACTTTCTTCATATGAATATAGAGGAAAGTAAAGGGTAATTGAAGAAGTTTCTAAATTCCAAAAGAATCTCTCTGTTCTAAAAGAAAGTAACTAACACTGTCACCACAGTAAAAGAAGTTTTTGTGACCAGAAGTATTTCTCAGTTAATATTAAGAAAACTATTGGAGATAAAAATATGAAAGTTGGTAATATTATAGATAAATGTTCCATAAACACACTGAAGTAGACAGTTTTTATGTCTAAGAATTATTTTAAGAGATATTTAATGTTAAATTGAGTCAAAATAGTTCCGTTAAAAAAGTTTTATAACAACCAAAACTATGTGTAGTAATTTAACCATATTTTGCAGGGAAGTACGTCTGGTGTGCAATTATTTTTTTTTCAATGACTAATTTTTTGAGGTTTTTAAAATTTTTTATATTTTAATAAAGATTTATTTTATATTTATAAATGATCATATTTTAAATTGCTGCTAAATTGTAAAACAGCACAAAGAACATTTCCCTTCAATTTAAAAATGTATTTGCATGTGACTATTAAAAAAAGAAAGAAAACTCTAAAACAATAATTAAATGATCCCGTGTTAAAAGCAGGAAATGCGAAAAATTGTCATAAAAATGGTATTTAGACACATATTAAAAAAAGAAAGAAAACTTTAAAATTATTAAATTATTACACGCAAAACAAATTTAATGGTGATAATTATATCATAAATTGAAAAGATAAATTAAATATGAATTTCTTATGGCAAATATTCATGTGACGTCACAGTGGAAATTGCATGGCGTTAAAGTGGCACAGCTAGCAAGTCTGTTTATACATTTCATAACATAAACACAGAACAGGTAAATGTATGCATAAAATATTTTAGTTTTATTTTCTACTAATTACTATTTGATAAATATATATTAGAAAATTTGTATATACTTATTAATTAAATTAAACAATTTAGATTTAAAAGTAACATGAAAAATATGCATAAAGGTGCATTAAAATAGAGAAATTATTCCTTCATAAGCTAAGCCTGTTCTTAAAAATACCTAAAACTCAATATAAACATAAAACATAAGTGTAAATTTTCTGTACGCAGTATTTTTCAATGCTGTGGCAAATTTAGTCGGCTCAGGATCCTTAGATACCGAAATTTAGTTGGCTTGGGAACCTTAGATACCCAAATTTAGTTGGCTTGGGAACCTTAGATACCCAAATTTAGTTGGCTTGGGAACCTTAGATACCCACATTTGAAGACAGGGGAACCTTAGATACCCAAATTTGAAAATGTGTAACCTTAAATACCCAAATTTGAAGAATGTAACCTTAAATACCCAAATTTAGTCGGCTCGGGATCCTTAGATACCCAAATTTAGTTGGCTTGGGAACCTTAGATACCCAAATTTAGTTGGCTTGGGATCCTTAGATACCCAAATTTGAAGACTGATCCTTAAATACCCAAATTTAGTCTGCTCAGGATAATTAGATACCCAAATTTAGTTGGCTTGGGAACCTTAGATACCCAAATTTAGTTGGCTTGGGAACCTTAGATACCCAAATTTGAAGAATGTAACCTTAAATACCCAAATTTAGTCGGTTCGGGATCCTTAGATACCCAAATTTAGTTGGCTTGGGAACCTTAGATACCCAAATTTAGTTGGCTTGGGAACCTTAGATACCCAAATTTGAAGAATGTAACCTTAAATACCCAAATTTAGTTGGCTCGGGATCTTAGATACCCAAATTTAGTTGTCTTGGGAACCTTAGATACCCAAATTTAGTTGGCTTGGGATCCTTAAATACCCAAATTTGAAGACTGATCCTTAAATACCCAAATTTAGTCGTCTCAGGATAATTAGATACCCAAATTTAGTTGGCTTCGGAACCTTAGATACCCAAATTTAGTTGGCTTGAGAACCTTAGATACCCAAATTTAGTTGGCTTGGGAACCTTAGATACCCAAATTTGAAGATGTAACCTTAAATACCCAAATTTAGTCTTCTCGGGATCCTTAGATACCCAAATTTAGTTGGCTTGGGAACCTTAGATACCCAAATTTAGTTGGCTTGGGAACCTTAGATACCCAAATTTGAAGAATGTAACCTTAAATACCCAAATTTAGTCGGCTCGGGATCCTTAGATACCCAAATTTAGTTGGCTTGGGAACCTTAGATACCCAAATTTAGTTGGCTTGGGATCCTTAGATACCCAAATTTGAAGACTGATCCTTAAATACCCAAATTTAGTCTGCTCAGGATAATTAGATACACAAATTTAGTTGGCTTGGGAACCTTAGATACCCAAATTTAGTTGGCTTGGGAACCTTAGATACCCAAATTTGAAGAATGTAACCTTAAATACCCAAATTTAGTCGGCTCAGGATCCTTAGATACCCAAATTTAGTTGGCTTGGGAACCTTAGATACCCAAATTTAGTTGGCTTGGGAACCTTAGATACCCAAATTTGAAGAATGTAACCTTAAATACCCAAATTTAGTTGGCTCGGGATCTTAGATACCCAAATTTAGTTGGCTTGGGAACCTTAGATACCCAAATTTAGTTGGCT
The DNA here is from genome assembly GCA_963931845.1 of Maratus michaelseni. NCBI lineage: Eukaryota > Metazoa > Arthropoda > Arachnida > Araneae > Salticidae > Maratus > Maratus michaelseni. Next base: position 41,900,212 of record OZ007588.1, on the reverse strand, counting down.
TGGGATCCTTAGATTCCCAAATTTGAAGACTGATCCTTAAATACCCAAATTTAGTTGTCTCAGGATAATTAGATACCCAAATTTAGTTGGCTTGGGAACCTTAGATACCCAAATTTAGTTGGCTTGGGAACCTTAGATACCCAAATTTAGTTGGCTTGGGAACCTTAGATACCCAAATTTAGTTGGCTCAGGATCCTTAGATACCCAAATTTAGTTGGCTTGGGAACCTTAGATACCCAAATTTAGTTGGCTTGGGAACCTTAGATACCCAAATTTGAAGAATGTAACCTTAAATACCCAAATTTAGTTGGCTCAGGATCTTAGATACCCAAATTTAGTTGGCTTGGGAACCTTAGATACCCAAATTTGAAGAATGTAACCTTAAATACCCAAATTTAGTTGTCTCAGGATAATTAGATACCCAAATTTAGTTGGCTTGGGAACCTTAGATACCCAAATTTAGTTGGCTTGGGAACCTTAGATACCCAAATTTAGTTGGCTTGGGAACCTTAGATACCCAAATTTAGTTGGCTTGGGAACCTTAGATACCCAAATTTGAAGATGTAACCTTAAATACCCAAATTTAGTCGGCTCGGGATCCTTACATACCCAAATTTAGTTGGCTTGGGAACCTTAGATACCCAAATTTGAAGACTGATCCTTAAATACCCAAATTTAGTCGGCTTGGATCCTTAGATACCCAAATTTAGTTGGCTTGGGAACCTTAGATACCCAAATTTGATGAATGTAACCTTAAAACACAAATTTAGTCGGCTCGGGATCCTTAGATACCCAAATTTAGCTGGCTTGGGAACCTTAGATACCCAAATTTAGTTGGCTTGGGATCCTTAGATACCCAAATTTGAAGACTGATCCTTAAATACCCAAATTTAGTCGGCTCGGGATCCTTAGATACCCAAATTTAGTTGGCTTGGAACCTTAGATACCCAAATTTGAAGAATGTAACCTTAAATACACAAATTTAGTCGGCTCGGGATCCTTAGATACCCAAATTTAGTTGGCTTGGGAACCTTAGATACCCAAATTTAGTTGGCTTGGGAACCTTAGATACCCATATTTGAAGAATGTAACCTTAAATACCCAAATTTAGTCGGCTTGGGATCCTTAGATACCCAAATTTAGTCGGCTTGGGATCCTTAGATATCCAAATTTAGTCGGCTTGGGAACCTTAGATACCCAAATTTAGTTGGCTTGGGAACCTTAGATACCCAAATTTAGTTGGCTTGGGAACCTTAGATACCCAAATTTGAAGATGTAACCTTAAATACCCAAATTTAGTCGGCTCGGGATCCTTACATACCCAAATTTAGTTGGCTTGGGAACCTTAGATACCCAAATTTACTTGGCTTGGGATCCTTAGATACCCAAATTTGAAGACTGATCCTTAAATACCCAAATTTAGTCGGCTTGGGATCCTTAGATACCCAAATTTAGTTGGCTTGGGAACCTTAGATACCCAAATTTAGTTGGCTCGGGATCCTTAGATACCCAAATTTAGTTGGCTTGGGAACCTTAGATACCTAAATTTAGTTGGCTTGGGAACCTTAGATACCCAAATTTGAAGAATGTAACCTTAAATACTCAAATTTAGTTGGCTTGGAAACCTTAGATACCCAAATTTAGTTGGCTCGGGATCCTTAGATACCCAAATTTAGTTGGCTTGGGAACCTTAGATACCCAAATTTAGTTGGCTTGGGAACCTTAGATACCCAAATTTGAAGAATGTAACCTTAAATACCCAAATTTAGTCGGCTCGGGATCCTTAGATACCCAAATTTACTTGGCTTGGGAACCTTAGATACCCAAATTTAGTTGGCTTGGGAACCTTAGATACCCAAATTTAGTTGGCTTGGGAACCTTAGATACCCAAATTTGAAGAATGTAACCTTAAATACCCAAATTTAGTCAGCTCAGGATCCTTAGATACCCAAATTTAGTTGGCTTGGAACCTTAGATACCCAAATTTGAAGAATGTAACCTTAAATATCCAAATTTAGTCGGCTCAAGATCCTTAGATACCCAAATTTAGTTGGCTTGGGAACCTTAGATACCCAAATTTAGTTGGCTTGGGAACCTTAGATACCCAAATTTGAAGAATGTAACCTTAAGTACCCAAATTTAGTCGGCTCAGGATCCTTAGATACCCAAATTTAGTTGGCTTGGGAACCTTAGATACCCAAATTTGAAGAATGTAACCTTAAATACCCAAATTTAGTTGGCTCAGGATCCTTAGATACCCAAATTTAGTTGGCTTGGGAACCTTAGATACCCAAATTTGAAGAATGTAACCTTAAATACCCAAATTTAGTCGGCTCGGGATACTTAGATACCCAAATTTAGTTGGCTCGGTAATCTGTTAGAAACCAAGCGTTAGTGGAGAGGTAAGGGCCAGTTTTATGGGGTGGAGGAGACTGGCAATTAAAAAAAATATCTATATATATATATTTCAATCACGTGACGCAGAGATAAGGCTGAATTTCTAACTTACCATTTGGTAACAAACGTAGTTTCCAGTCAATGGCAGTCAGTCTGAGAGCCGTCAAACTCAAACTAGCAATTATTAACAATAAAATAAAATGTACCTAATCCAATGCGTTTGAGATGATTAATCATTTTAATTATGAGTAAAATCGTTAATTTCAGATGAATTAAATTGGATAATTTGCATGAAAAACCGAATTAATCCCGATTAATAATTAACCCGAAAATCTAAATTAAGGAGGGAAGGGGTTAGCCCATCGTTTGGGAATCTATCAGAATCCAAGGGTTAGCGGAGAGGTATGGGCCAGTTTATGGGGTGGAGGAGACTGGCAATTAAAAAAAATATCTATATATATATTTCTCTTACATGGCATGGAAATAAGGCTGAATTTCTAGCTGGTCAGTCTGAGAGCTGTTAAACTCAAATTAACAATTATTAACAATAAAATAACATGTACATAATCCAATGCATTTGAGATAATTCATCATTTTAATTATGAGTAATATTGTTAATTTCCAATGAATTCTCAACTCTTATTTAAAATTTATTTATGAATTTCATACTGAAATATCACACAAAAAATTGGAGAGAATAAAAGTAGCAACTGTCTAGATTGCACCTGCTGCTATCTGTTGACATCTCAATGAAGTTAAAAATAATTTCTTTAGCAAAAATTTATAATCAAATAGAACAGTAAAATGTCGAACGAAATGATGATACATATAAACTATTTTCCTATCACATAGTGTTTTTTTAAATGAATTTAAGCCGTGCTGTACAACATTGAAGGTGCAATGAGTTTTAAACTAATTGTGTTTCCAAGATCATTTTTTCATAGCATTTAAATGATTTATGCTCATTTGAGCACCAACTAAATTCTTTTTTAAATTGTTTTTAACGAGGTATTTAATTACTTTTTTTACATTAAAAAAATTGTCAATTTCATATGTTAAAATGATTTATGGTAGTACATAACGTATGTCATCTAGAGTTGCTGAGAAAACAAAAAGGGGTGAGCGAGCGAAGCGAACTGGGACTGTGTAACGGTCTGAATGTGAATTGCTTCGCAATTCACGTGGGTTGGTAAGCGTTAGCGAGTAGGGGACTTAGCCCCCTAGTTATATTCATAATCTTATTTTCTAGCATTGAACTTTAAAAGCAGCAGCATCCATCTTCTGATTATTCTGGCATGTTTCAAGTGCAGCTATTTTTTTTTTTTTGGGGGGGGGGGGGGGGGAGGGGGGGAAAGAGAGAAAATAAATCCATTTTTTCATAGTTCACTAGTTAGTATCTATGAGAAATCGATTATCAGGATCATTTTTTACAAATTAAAGTAATTCGGTTTTATTAGAGAGAAACAATAAAGCTTAATGTATTATGTAGTAAATATTAATGTAGTAATTTTTCAAAGTAGACAGTTTTTTTTATATAATAAATTGATATTTATTTTTCTGTTTAATTTCAATATTTCATTTTTTGCTTTACGACTCAGAAAATATGATGATGTATACTACCCCTAAAAGTCAGCTAAAATTTTTAGATGAAATAAACCTCTTTGATGATACTAGCTAAAGGTGGTTTCGCCGTAAAAAGGACACTGCACCCTGATTTCGATTTCAAATTACTTTAATTCATTTTTTAACTGATTCCTCAATGAAAGACAAAATCATGTTAAAAAAAAATATATATTAAACTTTGAAATTTAATAACTGAGTCCATTTTTGTAGTACAGAAGTCAAACTTTTACTAAATATAGCTATAGGGATTGGGGGGGGCATATAAAAAGTTGGATTTCGTAATTTTTACAAAATTGATTTTTTTACTTTAAACAATGCCTCAACATGAATATTTACTTCAATTGAAACGTTTTTGTAATTGGAACTATATGTCGACAACCAATGGTTGAGAAATTAAAGGTCGGCAATAGATAACATATTGCACCTTGTATATAAAGTTCATGTTAGCCAGCAATCCCTGCTGTTCAGCATGCTTTGACGTTTATATGGAAAAAAAATATTAATTCTGGAAAAATTACTCAGGGAATTGCAAAAATGAGTGGGAATCCTATTACATTAGTTCCCCAAGAAATCATAAATAAGCCATGGTCCTAAACTGGCTTGTGTCAAGAAATACACAGCAAACGAAGAAGCATACCATGGATGGTGCAATGGGTGATAGGGAGGTTTCATTGGGTGCAATTTAATTCCATTCCATTAGATACCCTGATATTTATATTTGCTAATCATGAAAATCACGGCAGAGCAATGCCACCTGTTGAGCGATATATATTAAAATCTAAACAGCACTAATTTATATCAATAACTATATAAATACAAAGATTCATGGAATTATGTGCATTCATTCTTGAATTAGAGCGACAAAATTTTGCATAATACATAAACAGACATCGATCCAAAGATAGTCAAATCGTATTTAGGCTATCTCAAAATGTGTCAATCCATGAAAAAACTAGAGGTTAAAAATGTTAATGAAGTCTATACTTTCTTCATATGAATATAGAGGAAAGTAAAGGGTAATTGAAGAAGTTTCTAAATTCCAAAAGAATCTCTCTGTTCTAAAAGAAAGTAACTAACACTGTCACCACAGTAAAAGAAGTTTTTGTGACCAGAAGTATTTCTCAGTTAATATTAAGAAAACTATTGGAGATAAAAATATGAAAGTTGGTAATATTATAGATAAATGTTCCATAAACACACTGAAGTAGACAGTTTTTATGTCTAAGAATTATTTTAAGAGATATTTAATGTTAAATTGAGTCAAAATAGTTCCGTTAAAAAAGTTTTATAACAACCAAAACTATGTGTAGTAATTTAACCATATTTTGCAGGGAAGTACGTCTGGTGTGCAATTATTTTTTTTTCAATGACTAATTTTTTGAGGTTTTTAAAATTTTTTATATTTTAATAAAGATTTATTTTATATTTATAAATGATCATATTTTAAATTGCTGCTAAATTGTAAAACAGCACAAAGAACATTTCCCTTCAATTTAAAAATGTATTTGCATGTGACTATTAAAAAAAGAAAGAAAACTCTAAAACAATAATTAAATGATCCCGTGTTAAAAGCAGGAAATGCGAAAAATTGTCATAAAAATGGTATTTAGACACATATTAAAAAAAGAAAGAAAACTTTAAAATTATTAAATTATTACACGCAAAACAAATTTAATGGTGATAATTATATCATAAATTGAAAAGATAAATTAAATATGAATTTCTTATGGCAAATATTCATGTGACGTCACAGTGGAAATTGCATGGCGTTAAAGTGGCACAGCTAGCAAGTCTGTTTATACATTTCATAACATAAACACAGAACAGGTAAATGTATGCATAAAATATTTTAGTTTTATTTTCTACTAATTACTATTTGATAAATATATATTAGAAAATTTGTATATACTTATTAATTAAATTAAACAATTTAGATTTAAAAGTAACATGAAAAATATGCATAAAGGTGCATTAAAATAGAGAAATTATTCCTTCATAAGCTAAGCCTGTTCTTAAAAATACCTAAAACTCAATATAAACATAAAACATAAGTGTAAATTTTCTGTACGCAGTATTTTTCAATGCTGTGGTTCTGAATGTTATTCCCATACAGATGAATTTTTATAGCCTTTAACCCAGAGGAAGAACATTGTCCATAGAATTGTTACAAGAGTCTGACAGACAGTGCCATTTTTACTTAATGATTTTATACAAGCCAATTTTCAAAAATGTTTTTACTTATCAATTCCAAACACAGCTGTCACGAAAGCAGTGGATGAGGCATGGGAACCGAAAAATGATCCGATTAACTAAAAAGCATGGCAACCCAATTACAAGTGCTGGAGAAGGAAGTGGGGTGGGGGGTACCTTCTGTGGAGATATGGACTTTAAATTAAGTGCATAGGCATCAGAAAATGGAATCATGCCCTCACTCTCTGATTGTGATTAATTAAAAAAAAATAATAATAATAAAAATTATCTTCGAGAATTTAAAAGAAAACATTTTCAAAATTCTATTTTTCCAGATGGCTTAAAATAGCCAAACAGAAAAATGTATGATTGAGGGTTATAAAAATATTTTTGTTTATCATAATAGAGTACTGGCTCTATAAAAAAATCTATATTTTTTTCTGGATTTCACTCTGTTGATGCCATTTGCCTTTTCAGTTAAGGTATCATGCCCTTGTTTGATTACCTCAGTAAAAAAAAAAAAAAGAATTATTATTTTAATAATCGGACTACCAATAAATGATTTTTATCTAATGCAAGGTCAAACAAAAGTCCAACTATGCAAAACTACAGTTTTTTTTTCCTACATTATCTAATTTTTACCTAAATCCGCATTAATTTTATAGCATCTCAATAAATATTTTCATTTAAAATCAACCTTGGTAAGAATGAGATTTTTTGTTTGTTTGTTTGACATGTATTTTTATTCATTTCATCATTATGGCTTATACCCAATGATACCTGGGGGAATTTTCCGATACTAATAACACCCAATTTATTTATATCCTGGTTAACTATTTGCCTTGGTTAACCCGGTGAGTCACTATTACATAGCATCTGGATATATATGAAGACATACTAAGGTTAACATATAACCTTTGCTGGAGTTTCTTATAGTCAGATACAAAGCAAGGTAACTTTGTTACAAGATCGGGCAATTATCAGGATTGTGGGTTCATGAAAAATTACATGAAATTTTAGTGAGAAAAAGTTTCCGTATGGAGAAAGGGCACATATAATTTATTACAAAGAGGTCAAATTATGAAAAGTATGAAGTTCAATTATGCTTAGCAATCATATGAAATTGATATTTTAGTCTTATTTTATGAATTTAACTATCAGAAAAACCAGAGTTTCGGTACTGAAAATTAAATACCTGAATTTAGGTATATAACCTGAACACAATCACCCCTGAATTATATAAGATGGGTCCCATAAAAAATGAGAATTAAATCGGAAAAAATTACAAATTATGGGAACAGCAGAAAATTACTTTATACTTTTTCAGTATATCTTCAATCCACTGATGTACAACAATTCTGTCATTCAGTTTGTATTTCAAAGGAAGTTGTGTTTTATGGAAGTTATTTTTCCGAACTCTACACAGCTGAAATCAATTATACAAGTAGCATAACTACAGTAATCACTATTTTTCTTATAGTTTGTAGTACAATATGCTACTTTTTGAAAAATGTAACCTAGTGAGTAGTACAATCCCAAAATTCACTAGTTTATATCAAGCATCAACATTATCACAGAAAAAAATAAAATGGATACTGTATAACTGATGTGGTCACCCTTGCTCCTTTCGAGTAATACATGGTTATGAAAGATATTTGATGCATTTAAGAAAATGCAAATGAATTGGTAATTTGAAAAGAAAATCAGATGTGTATGAGATTGAGTGTGTGCCATGTAGAGAAGAAGGGGAGTTGTTTTATTAAATTCCTACTATTAGCCCACTCTCTCTCTATATATATCTTGTTCAAATTTTCAATCGTTAATAAAATATTTTCTATTCATCCACTCAAGTTCAAATAAATTTTTTTAAACTTGTAGTGGATGACACTTTATGTTAATACTGTTCTTTCAAATATTAATTCATTAATTAAATTTAATTAATTAATTTTAGTTTTAAATGGGAGAAAAAAATTCCTCTCATTGTTTTCATAAATGAAATGAAAGATTTATCTCAAATTGGTGATGCGACAGAAATAAAATACCGCAACGATGATTATAAAATAATGTTCAATAAAGATAACGTAGGACATTAATGCTGCACGTGTTTATTTTATATATTTATGATTATAAAGTAGGAATTGACTTAAAATTTTTTTTATATTACTTGTTTAATTTTGGGATCTTGGTAAAATTTCGGAAGAGAAGCATGTGTTTCTCATGCCTTTTCAGTAATCAGGGCTTTGTATTGTAACTAGCAATTTTATGTCTAGATGCAATAATTACTGTAAGGACAGTAAATAATGTTATGTATAAACATATGTATGGGCACTATTTTTTTTACTCAATTTTGAGTATAGATTGAATCTTCTGAATATATTAGTTTCTTAAAAGTAGTAACTACTTTTGAAAAAGTAGTTTGCATTTACTACTTGACAAAATTAGTAGTCAAGGATTAGTGGAGGGTATATGGTAGACTCTACCTATGAAATGCAAAGATGGTAAAAATTTCAAATTTCATCCATTCGTTGTGGGAAAACAAAGAACCTTTGTCAGTCAGTTGCGAAAAATACTCGTGGAATATATTTTGCAACGGATTGACAAAGTTTAATTTTTTCCGCGACAAATTGATGAAATTCATGTTTTTTTTTTTTCTTGAGTGATTGACGAATTTGTGATTTTTTTTTTCATTTTGATTGATCAAACTCAAGATTTACTTTTTACAATAGATTGATGAAATATGAATTTTTCCCCTGACCAATAGACAAAATTCGCACTTAAAAAAAATGATTAGTAGATATTATGTTTCTGAGAAACGTAAAAACTGTTTTAAATCTATTTTTTGGTTAGTAATTTCTTTTTCTTTGCCCCTATTAAACCAAAATACTGATATTTTGGAATTCTACCAAAAATAATTGATTTGCAAAATTTGGTGAAATATAAAAATATATATTTGAGGGAAAATCAAATCACGGATCCCGACTAAGAAACAATGCGGCTTGCAAGGACATTTAAAATTGAAATTCAATATGGATCTTGTTGTATTGTTTCACATTTAATACTTTATTACCATACTAACGTATTTTATCCTAAATTTCCAGAGAAACTACAGTGATATTTTAATCTGCGTGGTGGGCATCGCTACGTCATCCGATGTTTACACTGAAGGAAAGGTACTAAACATGAATAAGTAGAGCTTAGTAGCTGGAAAGCTCGGCTCGCAAGCAACCAATCAGAGTCCAATTAGATGATAGTACTCCCCTTCTGCTTTTTGTCACATTGGAAGCCTTTTCCGCTTGTTCACTGTGATTGGTTGTTTTTCAGCTGAGCTTCCTTGCTACTAATGTCTCGTATGTAACTGCTTGGAAGAGAAAATGTACACAACTTAGGGGCATTCCATTTTTTTTCCCCCCGAGTGAAAGTATGTCATTTTTTATTTAAATAAAAATGCAAGAACTTTTTTTTTTTTTGCTTGTTGAAAATTTTATAATCCAAGGACTATTAGTACATATTTGAAAAATTTTCAGCACTTTTCATTCCTTGAAAAGGAATAATTTTTCTATTTTTTTCAAAACATATGAACCATGTAGAGGTCTGCACAGGCCGAAATTTCCAGGCCCAGGTCTGTTTATGATTTTTCAGTTCACAGCCAAGCAAAAATCAATTAAATCAGGCCTGGCTCTGCTAGGCTCAGACCGACTCAATTTCTGTAAACAATTCAGTTTTTTCTTAACATACAATTAAGATTCTTTTAATGAATACTGCATACATATTTATGGGAAATTTTTACAGTATATTTTAGATTATTATATTTTTACAAACCATAGAAAACATAATAGCAACATTAATGATCCCTTAGACTCTTACATTCAAATAAATACATTAAAAAAATTAATGTAGTTTAGAATAAAAGAAAAAATATGGTTAAAAACAATTTTTGTTGCTGCATAATAAAAAAAAGTAGATAAAGATGCTAATCTATAATTCATTAAAGTGTATTTCCAAGGATTCAGTTAACGGTAGTTCATTATCTTTATCGCTATTTTTACAAAACAAATTGCGTGCTCAACATGTTCTGGGAACTATTAATTCCAGTTCTGGAATGGCCTGAGTATGTGAAATAAAATATAAGTCTAATTCTGGCCTGCCCGAGTATTCTGACGAGTCAAATGAAGATCTTTTACAAAGTTCTGCGATTTTTTGGTTCAGATATTAAAAAAAAAAAACTAGGGATGCAACAGATATGTCAAAGAGGAGATGTAGAACTGGTAAAAAAGTCATACCGGACATTAAAAAAAAAAAAAAAATAAAAATTGGGGCATTATGAATTGTTTTCACAGTGAGTTGGTCATAGAGGGTCCACAATTAAAAAAAAAAAATTCTCTAAAAAATAATTTAGTAAATTTTTTTACTTAAGACCTTAGTAAGTAAGAAAAAAACATATTTACTTAGTAAATGTTTTTACTTAAGTTACGTCAAATTCTTTTTTATGCAAAATCTGCTTAATCATTAAAAAATCTTTTCTCTAACATACTTAAAAAAAAAAAAAGAAAAGAAAAGAGCCCTTCTATAGTCTGTTTAATCATAAAAAATAATCTCCCATCAAAAAATTTTCTAAGGAGTGTTCCAGGATTCATTCATTGTCTTCATTACAAATGAGATATTTTTTAAAAGCGAGAACAAGTTTTCAGTTCTCAGAACACAAAACTCTTTTTTATAGATAAAGAAGTTGAAGTTTTCTGTTATCACGATACAAAAAAAAAAAAAAAAAAAAGAAGAGATGCAGTTGAACACTTATTGCATTTCTCTAAAAGACTATCTTTAATAAAATGATGAACACCAGCAACTGACAGACAGTGCATTCATTACTATTATTATTATTTAATTATGCATTACCAATTAATCAACAAATCATTGGTAGATGATGTTTAAATTGCAATAGATTACCGAGTTACTAATGATCTTTAACATTAATTTTATCTGATTTTATTGATAATTCAGCAAATCTCCTCTAAAGTCAAACTTAAATAAGAATAGTAATATCATCCTAATAGTAATAATCTTCTAAAATAAAAGCGTAAGTCATATGACTGTCATCAACAGTTCCGGGATGGCCGTTTCACTTTTTCATATGCCAGGCGGCCATTTTTATTCAAAATTATTTTTTCAAATAAAACTGCATGAAAGTTACATTTTAAGAAAGATCGTTCAAAATAAATTAATATTTGAGAGATGACTTACGTTCAATTATGTATATATTCTGCAATAACTTCAGTCGAAATTAGATTCTCGGTTCAAATTCTCTATTCATGAAAGTAAAAAAAAAAAAAAAAAAAAAAAAGATTGCTTCGTCGTGAACATTTAAAATATTAAATCATGGAGGTAATCATTCGCAAAGCAAGTTCTCCGCGAATGAATTTTTGGACCGCTGCCTCGCGTAAAAAAAATAATTCGCACCAGTGAGACAATCAAAGTTTACCATAATTATGTGCTGTACAACTCAGCTTCCTTCCGGACCTTTTCTTGACGTAAATTGAACTCATGTAATAATATTTAATGAATCAGATTTTTAGCATTTTTAAAATCGCTAATACAGCTTTTATTTATCGCGTGTACAAATTAGAAACGATACTTTGATTTTGAAATCAAATGTTTTGATTTATGATATTATTTCTTATTTATTTATTTATTTTCTATTTTAAATGAAAAGTGTGAAGTATTTTAAATTTATGTAATATAAGCATTTTAGATTAAAGTTAAGTATTTTAAATGAAATGAGTGACAGGTTTATAATTTAAAATTAAATTAATTGTAGTATGAATGATGGTGATGGGAACGATATATGGCGATTTATTATCTGCTCTCGGCTAACAAAAATACTCATAATTAATAAAGGAAATAAAAATAAATAAATGATAGTTTGATGTAAATAAATATTGATATACATATAAAAAATAATGGTACTTTTCGGTTAACCGGGCGCCAGTGATATATATACATGTATATATATAACATGTATATATATACACACCCATATCTACGTATACATATATATACATACACATATATATACATATATGTATGTATATATACATATGTATTTATATATATGTACATATATCACTGGCGCCCGGCTAACTGAAAAGTACCAAAATAATTTATAGAATTGAAAAAAATTAAAAGTAAATAAACAACAATTTCCATAACAAAATTTTCGCCAAATTGGCGGGGGGGGGGGGAAATCGCACCAACGTGCGTATGTGACACCTATGCCCAAAAAAATATGCGAAATGCTACCATGATCGCAAAAGTTCATGATCTGTCTGTTAGAATCTTCCGATTTGGCGAAGGATTAAGAGAAAATTAAATTATGAATAAATGTAACGTGTTGCAATGTTTAACATACATTTAAGGGAGACCAAACTGGTCGCCAGTGGCGGCTAGTAAGTAATAGTCGAACAGTAATAGTACCCATTCAATCAATAAATAAAGGCAAGGGTCTGTCTACACTTTTCTCCCAGAGTCCTGTTTTGTAAAATTGTGAACAACTTTCGACATTTGTAAAAAATCTAGTCATAATTTTGTGAACTTGAAATTCTTGTTTATGCATTTTTAAGAAGATATATGTATGTAAAACACACATATTTTCTTCGTATAAGTAAAAGTGACAGTCGGATTTTGATTTTAAATTGTTAAATTTGTGAAAGGTTTAGTTTAAAGAGAGAAAAGTTTTGTAAAAGGTCTATTTTTAAGACAAAGAATTTTGTGAAGGGTCCTGTTTTGAGATAAAACATTTTGTGAAGGGTCCTTTAAAGGACCCAATTTCTTCCTAAGCAGATCCCTGAAAGGAGAGAGAATAATGCACAACAGTGAAATTATACTGCTACTCCCAGACACCATGGATGACACCGATAACAAAATGTTGAGTACTCTGCGACAGATGACTAAAGAATAAAAAATGTAATGACCAGTACTGCCAAGTGTATGACTGCAAAGAATCAGTGACAGACTTCATTAACAAATGATATTAAAAGACTGTGAATTAAAGTTTGAAATTTGAAACAAGAATGCAGCATACAGTCAGAGCTACCAAGATTTTTTTTTTTTTTTTTAAGAAAATTGTAGAGCAGACAAAAAAGTTTGCAGAATACTTTTGTTAATTGAATTATTATATGAATAAAAATAATAATTAGATTATTGTATTTACATTCTTTTTCAATTATAATAATAAAATTATTATAGCTAAGAGGAAACCAATTTGATTATATGAGGGGATTGGGCAAGAAAGTGCCAAGCCACATTTTTCAAGAAATAAATCTATCGCTGTAATCTGTTGCTTAATATTGTAAATTATAATATTCTACATATAATTTGTTTCTAATGTCACTTGGTGTCAGCATATGTCCCATGTTTCATTTTTACCCCAGATGTTTATGCCCCCAATGAAGATAGTTAATTTACAAAAAACGTAATAGTAATATCATTAAAGTAATGTCATACTGTTACTCAGAATATCTCAAATATTACTAAGACATTGGCAAAAAAAATTTGTTATGTACATCTATATTATGTATATCTTGATTTGAGTATTGGATCAAATTTTCAAATTGAAATATCTCAGAAGTTCAAAAATGTTTGTTAGCACTCTCTTGCCCAGATTCCTTCATATGTATTAACAATAAGCATAAAAAACACCATCTTTATAGTCTTTAATATTTAATAAAATCATAGAAAACATTTTACTATGATACTAAACAAAAAACAACCAATAATAATGAACAAAAACTTATATTTATTTATAACACCAAACAAAACATGATTCATAAAATCTTTGTTTAAAAAACTTACAAAACACAGTTTAACAAATTCTTCCAGGTTTTTCAAAAGACACTTGTATTACGTTTCACCAATTGCAAGAACAAGCTTTCCTTTAGCACCTTTCGAATTAATAATATCCTTATGAGCTTGAGAAGCATCTTCAAGCGAATATTTTTTATCGATGACTGGATTGACCCATCCTTCACCAATACCTTTTAAAATGCTATTGGAAGTCTGTTTCCACTCTTCCTAAAATAAAATAAAATGTGTTGAGTTTTACTTAAAAACAATATGTTTAAAAAAAAAACAGTTTATTCAAAAATAATCTGACTTCAGCATTATGTTTATAACTATGTTACAGTTGAAACTCGTTAATGTGAAATCTCTGAACATGAAATGAACTATCGGTCATCAAGCAAAACTGCAATATTTTGTTCTTTTTATGTTTAGCATGAAACATTCCTGAGAATTATTTTAACATGAAAGATTTTGTTTTGAACTCAAGATGGGATTTCCCCACCCCATTCCCCTCCCCGACAAGAAAACAAATTTTGAAAATTGATTTTATTATAGTCTGACAGAAAGCTGTCTTTTCAGAATGTAATGTTTCTTAGAAAAAAGGCTTCAGGATTTTTTTTTTTTTTCAACTGAGAGAAAATGTAAGTCAATTTCTCTAATATATTTTGTTATGAGTTGAATTATTTTACCCAGTGCTTTAACAACTGTACAAATCATTAATTTATGAAAAACAAGAACGAAAAATCATGCGTCAAGCATAGATTATGTAGCACTTTCCAACGCTTCCAAAATAATTTTACAAAACATACCGTTTAATAAGCTAAAAGATAACATCTAAGTAAACAATTTGGAAAACGCATAACATATTTAAAAACATAATTTCAGGAATTTCCAACAGATACAATATTCGGAAAAATATCCGAATACTTTTATTCAGCCCTGTATATGATCTATAGATTTGTATATGCTAGGATGCTAAATTTTAGTTTAGTTAGGAAACGCGTAGCACAGTTTAAAATTATCTTTCTGGAGTTTCTGTCAATAAACGGAAATGTGTTCGCGAACTTTTGTGCTGCCCTGTATAGGATCTACAGAATGTATACACACCACGTAATAGACAAAAAGCGAGTTAAAATTAAAATCGCGTTTAGTAACTTAAAACGCACTTCCAGGAATTAGTGTTAACAAACAGTAGAGAATTCTTTTGTGTGTCCCTGTAAATGAACGATGACTGCTATACACACACTATTCTGTAGTAAGCCTCTTGTAATGCACCTTAGATATATATATATAAATTTCAATGCGTTTAAAATGGTGAAACATTATTTAATTAAACCACAGACGATTTTTCTCCATAGACGTCATGTAACGGAATTCTTTTGACTGTCCCTGTAAAGTAACTATAAGTGCTATGCACACCCTATTCCATATTAAGCTTCTTCTAATGCACCTTAGTGATATATATAAATTTCAATGCGTTTAAAATAGGGAAACATTATTTAAATAAACCGCAAATGATTTTTCCCCATAGACTGCAATGTAACAGAATTCTTTTGAGTGTCCCTGTAATAAAACTATAAGTGCTACACACTTCCATTGAAATAGGGAACATGCTATAGATAACGACAAAAACATATAAAAATTGCAGAGCAATCTGAGCATATTTACGGGAGTTAGAGCACGGACAGACGGCAGACGGCCATACGGCCAGACAAACCGAAGTCATAAGCACTTTTCAACTAGGTTGGAAAGTGCTAAAAAAGCCTTTTCCTAAAACATACTAATCGCACCCCCCCCTCGTAATCCTTGGTGTGCCACTGTATGTGTCAAACTTTTTCAAAAAGCGATTGTGTTGTGGAAGTACTGTTGTCAATTTAGTCGATTTTATTATTCAAAATATCTACCAGAATTTCAAAATAGTTACCTTCACTTTATTTAATCATGGAATGTCTGTCATTAAATAAAGCACAAAATACTATTCGAAATTTTTGGTAGGTGAATAAAAAAACATAAAAAATGGGTAACATTAGTGGGAATGGGAGGGGATTAACTAACTTGGAAGTGAAAGGCCACACAAAAGTTCTTGTGTCCGGTCTCGCTTAGGACAGCTCTGTCGAGAACAATTAAAATACAAACGTTTCAAAGGCCTGTTTAGATATATGCAATATTACATGCATTAAAATGGCTGTAGAATAATACAATATAAGGGAAATAGTCCCTACATTGCTTGCCTATTTCAAAGACAATTTATTATATGTTTAAATTTTTTTTATAAAATTCATTTTCATGACACCATATTAATAGAGGATTTTTAAAAAGTAAAATATTTTAGCTTAATAAGGTACCCTGGAAAGATATTTCATATAATAAAATTTCAATACAAAAGCAGAAGTCTCAAATGAAGTTTATTTCCATGGTATTGCATTTTTACCAGTATTTAAATATTTGCTTGTAAAGAACATTACTTCCAAACCAGTAAATGTTAAAATCTTGATTAAAATATAAATCACAAAAATTAATCTGGTGCGGCATAGTAAAAATTAAAAACAAGCATGAGAACAAAACATGAAAGATTTTAAAAAGTCAGTTTAATTAAAATAATTATAGTTTAAAATACACTAAAAAATCTTGCAAATATATTTAAAAAAAACTAACAAAATATTACCCATAGTTTCTAAATTTTCATCTACTGAAAGTTCTATTTATAAAATAGGTTCAGAAAGGGAAAAAAAAAAAAAGAATAGAAAACTATTGAATGTTAATCTTGATTAAAATGTAAAGTGTCTTTTGCTAATATAACTTAGTAAAATAAAAATTCAAAGTCACTTTGAATAAATTTTGCTGAAAATCTTCTAATGTATTAAAAATTTCAGCGATTTCTTTTCTCTTCTTGGTTGACGACAATTTTTGATTCAAGTAGCTCATGTATTTTTGTGTAGCATTAGAAACATAAATAGGGTCAGGTGGGGTAAAATGGGTATAAAATTCACCATTTTTAGATGTTCAGTTACAAATTTCTGGTAAATTTTAAACAATTAAAACGTTTTTTGATATTTTCTTTACATTGCACATTCTTAGAATGAAAAAACACAATTTTTATCTATTAGGCTACAAAAATATGTCTATAACAAAACATTTAATAGATATATGTTTGCTATATCTATTTTACCCCATGCAGGTGAAAATGGGTGTAGTGCGAGGTAAAATGGGTATATAAAAGTTTAACAATGAATACTGTATAAATAGATTTACCAGAGATTATATAATGAAGTAATAAGGAAAACAATGTTATATATGTCTTAAAAAAGTCATTTTTTTTTTAAATAAGAAATTTAAGTAAATAGATAAATGAAAAATTTTACTGTGAATCAAGCTTGGGTGTAAATGAAAACATTTTCTGGCTATATTTTTTTCAACTTGCATTCACAACCTTTTTACTTTATAAGTATTAAAAGTCTATTTATCAAAAGCATAATGGCCCAGATTATTAAATGTTGGTTCATTTAATGTTTTTATTATCTGCATTTTTTTCCAATATAATCTGCGGGAAAGTCCATTGTTTCAGAAAAACTTCCAATTATTCTGTTATAAAATATAATTAGGATAAAATTGATAAAATTGTAATAATTTTATCAATTTTAATAATTTTGGATAAAATTTTAATTGTAACCAGTTAAATATCACTGTGTTCCATTCACATAAAATAAATCTAATTTGAAACAAAATTTTGATTTTTTATATAGAAAAATAAAATGATTTTTGTTTCAAATTAGATATATTTTACATAAGTTGAACACAATGGTGTTTAGCTATTCATATAAATTTTTATCCTAATCTATTTATATAATACGCTAAGGTGACAATACCGGGATGCATCCATCCGAGACGCACCCCACCACTGTTCTGTAGTGGCAACAGTGAAACATTTTTTTTTTTTTTTTTTTTTTTTTGAAAATGTGCTGAGATTTTGCTTTGATCTATCTGCAGTTATTTTTGAATGTTTTAAAACTAATTTTTTACTTTTTACTATGGATTTTCGGAATGAAACGCTTTCGGAAAGAAGGCGTTGATTGGCCAGGGAAAGACCTGCACATTGGCGATCACGGCAGTCTCAACAGATTTCTCAGATTGAACCGAGAAACTCAACTAAGAGCACAAGCAGGGTTAAACATCGATAGGCACAATTGTGGTCGTTTAGAAGTAATGTGCCAGTATTGTCAGGCTCTTCATTTTGCTGGGGAAATTCCAAACAGCTGCTGCCATAAAGGAAAAGTTAAACTTCCTCCATGTGAAACTTTTCCACCCTTTCTGAAAAACATTCTAAGCAACCCAAATGCAGTTGACTACAAGCATTTTCATGAAAATATACGTTCCTACAATAGTGCTATTTCCTTTGCATCAATGGGTGCAAAATTAGCAGAAAATGTTCTAGAAAGTGGTCCTTATTGCTTTTGAGTTCAGGGACAAATCTACCATGTGACGTGTCATCTACATCCACGAGAGGGTGAGCAAAGAAAATTTGCCCAATTGTATGTCCTGAATACCACTCAAGATGTAGAAAAGCGATTGAACATACCAGAAAATGAAAATTGTTTGCGACATATTTTGACGGAATTAGACTTAATTATGCATAACATAAACCCATTTGTTCAAGCCTTCAGAATGATATTTGAAATAGAGACAAAATCAGGAAGAATCTCACATAAATTCTTTACCAAGGCCAAATGTTCACATGGTGTTGCAAAGAGATAGACACACAGATCATAGGCGGTACAATCTACCAACAGCTAATGAAGTGACAATGGTTTTTCAAAATGATGATGGAGAGCCACCGTTTGAGCGTAATATAAGAATTTATTCTCGTAACCCTGGAAACAATACAGATAACTTTGTTCCACTCAATATCTTAACTTCAACATGGATCCAACGATCCTCGAGGTGAAGCTGGCTGGCAGCCAAATTTGCTGCTTCACCCATATCCAGGATCGGTAGTTTGTGCTAAAAAAAATGTGTCAATGCTCGAGCTTAAAGTTGTACAAACAGCTATAGTACAGACAGGGTACATTCAACCCTATTTTGTATGGAGGCCCATTGACACAGCAGTGGATTATCGATTCCTACCTTCAAGTAGAGGCAAATAATTTGAATTTCATCAGATATCAGCAATTAAAGTTGTCAGCTGAAGAATACCACAACCTTATGGATTATGTTGCTCAGGGAGCAGCAGTTTAGCTTTGCCTGCTGGAAGAGCTGTTATATTGCCCTCTCCATTTCACGGCTCACCTGGGAACATGCATGAACGCTATAATGATCTATGACAATCGTTACGAAGTGTGGAAATCCAGACATATTCTGTACTTTTACCTACAATCCAAAGTGGCCTGAAATTTTAGAAAATTTGCCTCCTGGACAATCCTCTTCTGACAGACCAGATTTAGTAGCTCGAGTATTCCATATTAAATTGCAGGCACTGATGAATGACATAACAAATAGTGAACTGTTTGGAAAATGTATTGCTTGGGTTTACACCATAGAATTTCAGAAGCGAGGACTACCTCATGCCCACATTCTTCTGATTCTTGATCATCAGTTTAAATTTCATGATACTTCTCGAGTTGATGAAGTTATAGTGGCAGAGCTGTCAGTTAAAAATCCCAGGCTGTATGAAATTGTTTCAAGGTCAATGATACATGGACCGTGTGGAACATTAAACCCAAATTCCCCTTGCATGGATAATGGCAGCTGCACCAAAGACGCCCCTAAAGAATTCCAGCCAGTAACTCAATTAAATATTGATGTCTATCCATTGTACCGACGCCGCGAGGGCAATAGTGTAATTATTGACAATAGACCCGGTGATAATCGCTGGGTGGTTCCTTACAACCTGACACTCTTGCTTAAATATGATGCGCACATAAATGTAGAAGCTTGCACAACAATTAAATCGGTAAAATATGTGTATATATAAAGGTTATGACTCTGCCAATGTTATCATACGTAAAAGCAAGAATATTTGTATGACGAAATATCTAATCACGTCAATGTGAGATATGAATGTACCTGAAGCTATGTGGCGTCTTTTGGAATTTAAAATGTATGACAAATCTCACTCAGTAATTAGACTTGCTATTCATTTGCCACAGCAACAGACACTATATTTTCAAGCAGGTGCAGAAAATTCAGCACTTAATCGAACTCAAACTCAGCACACAACGCTTACTGCTTGGTTTAAATTAAACATAGAAAATGTTAATGCAAGGCAGTATCTGTATAGTGAGATACCTGTTCACTATGCGTATGAAAAAGATATTTGGAAAGAACGCCAACGTAGAAAATAAAAAATTATTGCATGAATTTATTGTGTCAGTCCAAGAGACACAAAACAACAGAACATTATTGTCTTCATTTACTGTTGCTTAAAGTTCATGGTGCAACTAGATATGAGTATCTGCGAACTGTTCATGGTGTTGTTTTAATAACTTTCCTTGAAGCTGTCTGTCAAAGACAACTTTTAGCTGATGACCAAGAGTGAGATAGTTGTTTCGCAGAAGCCAGTTCTTTTCAGATGCCTTCACAGATGAGACAAGTTTTTGCATTTATTTGTCTATTTGGAAACCCATCAGATGCTGTAGAATTGTGGACAAAGTTTAAAGATTTTCTATCTGAGTATTTCAGAAGAAATTATGATGGTTTGATAGCACAAAAGCATGCTTTATGCAACATTGAAGCTATGTTGAAAATTCATGGCTCAACCTTAACAAAATTTGGTTTTTCATATCCGGGCAAATTGAATTTTCATCAAAATCAAGATTACGATCAAATTACTGAGGCTTCAGATGCTATTGCAATGCTTGCAACTTTCAACTTACAACAACAAGAGGCCTTCAACAAAATTAGAGAAGCAATTGAAAATGATCAAGTAACTCCCGATATTTTTATCTGGATGGCCCAGGTGATTCCGGAAAGACTTATTTCTATATGCACTTATGGCTTTTGTTTGTGGGCATGCAGAAAAAGTTCTAGCTTATACAACAACCGGCAATGCTGGAATTTTGTTGAAAGGGGGCAGAACAGTTCATAGTGGCTTCAAGCTGCCAGTGACAATATTGGAAATCATCAATATGTGTTGCATCACCTGAAGCTACAATTCTCCGTCAAGCAAAGCTCATCATTATTGATGAATGTACAATGGTGACTGCTCCTGCTTTGCACTGTATAGATATTCTTCTGATAGAAGTTATGGCAAGTGATGAACCATTTGGAAATAAAGTTTTATCGCTGGGTGGAGACTTTTGCCAAACATTACCAGTTGTCAAGTGAGGAACCAGAACTCAAGTCATTGAAGCATGCACAAAATCCAACCCACTTTGGAGACATTTTATTCAATTGAAACTCACACAAAACATGCGTTCGGAGAGACAAGTTGAATTTAATCATTAGCTTCTACAAAATGGTAAAGGAAAAATTCCTGCTATACAAAATTTAACCTGCGACATGATTCAAATTCCACCTCAAATTTTGTACACTTCATCGATTGTAACAACTATTTACGGAAATCATATTAATGTGAATTTTATACAAGAAATTTCTCAAAAAATAATTCTAACTTCCACTAACAAAGATGCTTCACAAATAAATAATTAAGTTTTGAATCTTCTTCTTGGTGTTTCAACACAATATTTCAGTTCAGACTCAGTTGAAAAATCATATTTCATCTGAGGATCATGTAATACGTAAATTTCGTCAAATAATCACGGAAATAACATGAATTTCCTCAGAGGATTACAGAAAAAAATGAATATTTCATCAAAAGATTGCAGAAAACGTGAATTTCGTCAAATAATTATGGAAAAAACATGAATTTCATTAGAGGATCACAGAGAATTTCGTCGAAAGGTTGCAAAGTGCAAATTT
Source organism: Maratus michaelseni (assembly GCA_963931845.1). Lineage (NCBI taxonomy): Eukaryota > Metazoa > Arthropoda > Arachnida > Araneae > Salticidae > Maratus > Maratus michaelseni. Next base: position 41,878,255 of record OZ007588.1, on the reverse strand, counting down.
CATCATAGGATCTGAAAAAAAAAAGTGAATTTTCTCAAAGAAAAGCAAAAAAAGGTGCAATTTGGCAAAAAGGTGCAGAAAAAAACCGCAAATTTTTTAACAAATTGCGAAAAAAAAACCACTCATTTTGTGAAAGGATTGCGGAAAAAACACTCATTTCGTCAAAAGGCTGTGAAAAAAAACAACACAAATTTCATCAAAGAATTGCGGAAAAAATGAGAATTTTGCCACAGGGTTGCTGGAAAAAACTCTTTTTTTCCATGCATGAGGCCGTTCATATTTTCTTCTTCTGAAGGTTGACTTTTGCAAACACAATTTTTTGAATGATTTTGATGATTTACCACTATCTGAATAATCATGCATAATAATCACGTGTTTAAATGAGTATGACTTAATGTTGTAAACTTAAAATAACACTTTTCCATCATTTTTTAAGGGGCATATGCTAGTAATAAAATAATTGGAAGTATTTATGAAAATTTCTTTAATGTCACAAGAATATCGAATGGACATGCCCCTGTGTCTTCAGCATCAGAAAAAACATAAATGCCCCAACCTGGGACATTTCCAAGAATTTTGCTTCATATTCATGTTACATTTTCTTAAATAGCCATAATTTTGCCAAATGATTCTTTGTTTGTCTTTTTCCCCAAATACTGAACTTTCACTCAAGAACTTATTTTTTTTTTTATATTTATATAATTGCATATAAGTTTCTGAGAAATATAAGACTGTTCCTTCATCTTTCCAACTTCAATATTTTTATTGATGCTGAATCCTCTTTAAACAGTAGCTTCTCCATGGCTGAGAAGCAAAAGCATTTCAACAACTTTCTACAAATTTTTATATTTGCTTATAATGATTGTTTCAAAAAGTAATTCATCACTTTTCAAGTTCTCTGGTTGAAAATTCAGCAAAATCAGTATGCTTTAAAACAACAGCATCGTCTAAATAGTTGCCAAACTTTATTAACATATTTTCATATATATTTTCTTCTACATGTTTTGATTCAGCCAGAGAATTTAAAATATGACTCATCTTACTTAAGCAATTCTCTTTGTTAGTGACCATGTTTCTTGGATCTAAACAAGATAAATTTCTCACTATGCTATAATCCAATAGGTGATTTTTTGAGCAGATTTGACTCTTAATTAGGAATTGTTTGACCCTCAAATCAAATATTTGATGATCAATGATTTTTTCCCCTTAGAATATAAGGAATGCACTTGTCTTCAGCAGAGAACCCAAGATGTATAAATTCAACTGCTTTGTAGTTCTTGGCATCATTAATATCTAAATATTGTAGTTTCTGTACAGTTATTAAAACTTTGAGCAATATAAAATGCTGCAAAAGATTGTTTAATATTTAAACTAAGAGGATTGATCTTTGTACCGTTATATTAAAAATAAATGAACAACATAAAAAACAGCACAAGTAAAATACATATGAAAATGGCATACAGCTGTTTCGAAACCTCTAAAGCTGCATCATCAGCATCAAGATTAAAAGTTAAAAACAGATGTAAATGTTTACACCATGTCAATAAACTAGCGTCTCCGCTTGCGACCAAGATGGAATGGCGGATTAGTGTTGAAAATCAACAGCTGAGTCAGGAGACCCATGTGATGAAGGAGACCAATCAGAATCGCTCTACCAGTCTGGGAGAATTTAAGCGGAGAAGAGAGAAAAAAAGGGGAGGGAAGTGAAGAGAGTGAATTAAAGGAAAGGTAGCCAGCCAGACATTTGAAAAATTTGGTGTACTGAACATATTAACCAAGTTGTTTGAATTGTTCCATATATGATCAGCTTAAAAAAAAATCAAGATTGTAAATCGATGAGCATCTCTGAATTATTGAACCTTAAGAAAAATTTACATCGTGATTGTTAGACCAGCAATGGTTAGTAATAGCAAAGTGTTTAATGTTAAAATTTTTAAGTTCCCCTAAGCGGACCTTAAGAGGTCGCTTAGTTTGACCTATATACATTTTATCACACTCGCAAGATATCTTGTTAATTCCCCAATGTGAAATCTGTCTATCAGATGTTCAAGATCTGTAAATTGTATTTTGTTAAATGGTATGTAACTTACTTTAAAATCAAATCTTATCAAAATTTTGGATATTTGAGGTCTAATTCTTGGAAAATATGGAAGTATAATTAAATTTTCATTGCGAAGGTTGTTAACATCGGAATGTGTACGTTTAATTAGTTTATTATGAATTGAATCAATGATTTCAACAGGATAACCCTGATCACTGGCAATGGATTTAAAAATAGTCTAATTCTGTTTTGAGTAAACTCTCAGATGAACAGATGTTTAAGGCACGATGAACAAAGGTGTTAACAGCAGCCAATTTCTGATTAGGAGGGTGAGATGAAAGACGATGTGGGAGTAAAGTAACTGTGATGAGTTATTTTCGCAGTAACCCATAACATCAAGGAAAGATAGTTGGTTGTTATTTTCAAATTCAGATGTAAACTGTATATGCTCATCTACAGAGTTAGATAACAGAGAGAATATGACGGATATCTATATCACTAGAATCCAGTAATGCGAAACAGTCATCCACATAGCAGGTGTAAAATGGAAAATTTAACTTATTGAATAGGTTTGACTTGAAGCAATGCATGTAAAAATCAATGAGGATACGGCTGAGGGATAGGGAAGGCAATAAAAATTACAGTTAAATATGAACGTACTTTGCGATAGACAAATGCCAGTAAGGTGTATTAAATCATCAATTTCAAAAACTGCAAGTAGTGAAATTCCTGGAGGCATATTTTAAGACAATTTAAAGCACCTTGAACCAATACGTTAGTAAAAATGGATTTGATGTCGAATGAAACAATATGGTGGCTTTGAGTAGTGGTGAAGTTATGTAGTTTATTGACGGACTACAAACTTTAATATCATCTTCAAATCCTGACAGAAATGGCAACATGGGTTTATCAATCTGGTAAACTTTAAAAAAAAGGATAATAAAACTTTGGCAATAGAGTAAAATTTTAATTTTAATGAAAGACTATTGTTGTTTATATAATTTTTAACACAAACATATGATCTGCAATCTGGTTTATTGTTTTTCTTCTCTACATTTGTAACATTTTTTTATGGCTGGGAGAAGATTTAATGAAGCTTTGCTAGCTGAAACATTATCAAGCCAACTGTGTTGAAATTTTTTCTTTGGTAATACCCCATCTGATTCATGCAAAAAATCTTTCCTAACAGCAGGTGAATTTTTAAATAAATAATACCATGCAGTCAAAAAGTCATCTATTCCCTGCATGCTTGCAATGCAACCAGATTTGAATGAATTATGCACTATATGAAATTCGCAGGTACTGAAGCTTATCAATTTTCTACCAAATTCTTTGAAAAAATAATCCTGTAGCAGCCATCCACATAGTGGGTGTAAAATGGAAATGCTGTGAAGCTTCAAATTTACATCTGGCTCATCCATAGATATTTGAATTATTTTAGAAAATTTTAATTTTACGATTGCAGATATAAAAACATAAAAAATATCAGACGATGTACTGTGACCATGAAAGGCAGAATTAAAGTAAGCAGTACTTACTCCGTTGTTATGTCAATATATGATGTAGATATCCATTTGCTCTTCTTCTTTAAGGATGTTTAAAGTTTAATTAAAGTACAAAATTTTTCCGATTTAAATTCTTGACAAAACTAAGCTGCAAATATGGTGAGATTCTGAATATTGCATAATATTCAGTTTTCTTTTCACCACATGTATATTTTTGAGCAATACCACTGTCACTAAACATGTGTCGAAATATTTTTCCAATATCTTTCCTTGACTTGTAAGAAAAATGATGCTTTATTGTCTTTAAAGTCCACAAAATTTAGGCGTCCAGGACAAGATTGATGAGTGACTCAATCGTCGGTGGTTGAGGATTAGAAATTGACATTTGAGCAATGTATTCAGATTTAAAATCTGTAAAACACATCTCCTCAGCTTTCTTTTCTGCTGATGTTTTATATGCCAATATTTCTTATCTTTTTACTCATTCTGTTGCATGACTTTTAAGATCGCTTCACCCATTAAAGATATAACAATACTTTTATATCACAGCATGCATCGGCAGAATGCACATCATTCGTTTTTCTTTGTAGCCATAAATTATGACCAAGCTTTTTAAGTCATAAGTCATTAAATATGCATTTTCCTGCCATACTTTTGAATGATTATATCACAAATGAAACATATTAGATACAAAAATAAAACCGATGAGAAAAATAGCATTGTAAAATTACAACAGAAATCAATTAACAGCTATAAAATACAGCATGCATTTGAAACCAAAACCAAAAGTGTAATCAGATAAGATACTGGCTGTAAAGGCGCAAAAGTGACACAAGTGTCTCTGTCCTCTGCTTCATAGAGTAGGAGGAACACATTGGTGCAAAATCTTATTGCTGGCTATTTTAGAAGAGCATTAATGATAAATTGATTGGATGCACACATTGGTGTGGCACACATGAGCTGCCCTTTTTTTCTTCTCCTCCTGACAGGTATCTGCACGCTGCACAATCAAATTTTAACAGCCAAGAAAAAGTGCTAAACAATTGTTTGGAGGAGAAAATGTAATCTTTTCCTTGTAAGTTGCACGTTTTTCAGGCTTTTTGTACACTGTACATTTAAACTGATCCTGTATGATGATTTCTTCTATTTTTTCCAACATATCTTACTTTTAATAACCTTGAGTATTTTTTCAGTTTGCATTTTCAATTTGCTTCAAAAGTTTCACCTTTTGATTAAAAAACTTCAATGTTGAAGATACCATTTAGTATTTCACTGATATGATGACCGGAACTAAGACTGATATTTATTTTATTGCCTCATTATGTAAACTTGACATTATTGTAAGCTAAAAGCATCTTTACATTATAAATTTTTTTATTTAGTATACTTAATCGAAAGAGATGGATCGAGGACGGAACAGGCTTATAGCCTTAAACCATGTTTTGGGATGATGATGATGATGATGTATATATTTTTTGTTTGTTTGTTTAAATACCCTATATTCTATATACAAACTTTTTTTTGTTGTTTTAATGCCCATTACTGAATTTTAGGATATTTTAATTTATTTTTATTGCCACAGCTCATTTCCAATTCATAATGGGAAATACAGCCAACTCCCTCAAATCCACAACTCTATAATCCGCACACTGTTTCAGACGTAAACATGAAAATTACGTTACAGTTAATTTTGCAGGAAAAATACAAAATGGTGGCAATTTGATTGACAATCGGTATTCAGTTTTTAGCCCCTAAATTTTTGCATTTCAATGAAGTAAAACTTTATTTTTTAAATGAAAAAAAAAAAAGTAAAAAAATCAGAAGACTTTTTTCCTGCCTGATACATCTTTTAACAATATAAAAGCATAGGTCACCCAGCAAATTTTCACTAAATGGTTTGAAAACCCTTTCGTAAAAGAAGCTTAATTTGTGCATATATTTTACAAAAGATGGTTTAACTGTAAACTGTAAAATATTATTAGCAGCTTACTCTTAAAATACTCTTAACAGCTGTGCTGCATATCCAAAAATATTACAAAATGACAACAATGTCTCTACGTTATTTTTACCTCCGAATACAACTTATTCAGCTAATCGATCAGTGAATTATTAGTAGCATAAAATGCCAACTGAAAATTGAATTTATGCGCAGACTTATAACTTCTGATGCCAGCATCTTTATTTATAGACAGTGATGCTGATGATGTTGACTTTGGTGGCTTCAGTTAAGATAGTGCAAAACAGAAATTTGCTGAACTTTTGTGTTTTGAAAAAAAAATTTTATTAATTCCTGATTTCTTGAATGTATGTCCTTCCCAGATGAAACTCCAGTTACAGAGAGTTTCACAGATGATGACATTATTACTACTACTCTGTTAAACTCTACTGAAAATAGGATAATTCTGAGAAAGAGTTAGATGATGAAGGTGAAAAAGTAACTCTTGAGTAGGGTTTGGCTTTTGGTTATAAATATCTGGACTTACTGCAGAAACAGAGTTTTGTTTCAGAACAAGAAACAATGATTATATATAGACTCTAAGAAGAAATACTAAACCAAAAGTCAAAAGTTCTCAAGCAAATGACAGTTGAAAATATATTTGAAAATTATAAAAACAAACAAAATAAACTGTAAAATAAAATTTAAACATTTGTTCCTTAAATATGTGTTTTTTTTTTTAAATTAAATAACTCAATGTGTTACAATATCTGACTTTTTTACCAATTAATTTATGCATTACTAATTGATTTACTGTAAAATTACATGAGGAAAAAATGTAAATAAAGTAATGACCGCAAAATTCTATTATCTGCACAACCTTTGGTCCCAAGCTGTGTGGATTAGAGGAAGTTGACTGTATTACATAAAATAATAATTAAAAAATAAATAAAAAATATAATAAAACATATTACCGGTGTACTCTTTAACATAGCAATACCAAAAACTTGAGTTTCAGGTCCCATCATTTTTCTTGGATCAATTTTAACAGATCATAGACTTCCAATAATCTGCAAGGAAAAAGAATTATTTTTTTAAAAGTAAATCAAAGCATACTAAATATCATATACTCATTATTTTCTCATTTTAACACATTGTATGCTAGCATTTGTTCGAATATGAGCACAAAAGTTGTGTACAAAAGTCATTATAAATTGAAACCTGTTTCACAGCCAGTCGAGAGTAAGTATGCTTAGATTACACCTTGTGTTTTCCTATTTAGAAATTTTTCAGTTCCAACAATAATTCTTACCATCAATAAAAAAATAAAAAAAACATTCTTATGTCTCCGTACCGTAATGTGATATGATAAAAAACTAATTTTTGGAAGAACATTCAAACTTAAAAAATTATTTTTTGTGTTTTATGAAAACCATTGGAATTACAAATACAAGGTGAAACTTTAGTACTGGGTTAAAGTTCAAAACAATAGTGAACAAGTACTTCTGAAGAATAAGAACCAGTTTTTAAGTTCTTATTTTATTAGAAATCAATGTAATAAAAACTCTAAGTCCTAAAGATAAATTAAACTTTTGGGCAACAAAAGAAAAAAAGAATCAGAATTTACCTATACAAGAGTTACCACTAATACTGTTAGACATACATATTTGTATGACAATTTCATGCAGTAGTTCAATACTCATCAGTATTGCACTTTACATATATAACAACAGGGTTCCTACACAATTTTGATAAAAAATTTCCCCTGACCTTTTCCAGGTTTTTCATGATTTTTTTTTTACAAAAAATTCCCTGACCTTTCTTAATAAAAATTTGGTTTATATATTGTTGTAAAACACTCCACAATGGAAACCTCCTAATTACAGGCAGTTGTTAATTTCCATAAAATTGCATTACTTTAATACATTAATTAAATTTAGGGGAATATCCCCTTTCTTTTTCAAAAACTGTTACATGGACACTTGTTTTACAGTGCCTAATACTGGAAGAATATCTCTAAAATAAGGAGACGATGTTGCCTACAGCTAAACAAAAAGTGCAAAACACTGAAATGATAAGATTCGTAATCACATATTTAAATGGACAAAGTCCAAGAAAGTTTTGATCCAATGATATAACATTCTATTTTAAACTGTTACTTGCAGCATAAAGCTATTTTGTCTTCATCCAGTAATTAAGTTAGTGGAACTAAACCTTACCATGCTGATAATTATTTAATTATTATAGCGATAATTTTAAACCTGGAGATTTGTTTTTTGGGGCTCCTAAAATCTTTAAATTTTTGTAATAACAAATTTTGCATTTAGATTACAGAAAATTAAAATGTAATAATAATGTTCAATGTGAACTAAAAGCTTCCTCTTAAGTCAAATTTTTCCCAAAAGAACAGTGCCATTTTTGTGTATGCTATGTTCTTTTCTTTTATTCTAGATAAATGCTAAAAAAAATTGTGCTGCATGTACTTCTAATTTTTAATTATTTTTCAAATGATGCTACTGTTGCATAGTTTGCATAAATTTTGTATAATAATGATAAATCAGTTATAATCAGGAATAATTAATTCAAAATTTCACAATGATAAGTGAGATCCGGTTGGAAAGTAGTACATAAAAAATTCCCCGACCTCTTCAAATATAAAAAAAAATTCCCTGACATTTCCCTGACTTTTTGCCTTAATTTTCGAATTCCCTGACTTTTCTCGACCTGTAAGAACCCTGTAATATTCCATAGACAATACTCTTCAGAGTTTCACTGTATATAAATATTCACCCTTTAAAACCGTATCTTGTAAAAATGTTAATTTTTATTGGCCAAAAACAAGGAATTAGAAAAGGAAGAATGAGATCATCAACTTTCTTTTTCTTAATGGTTTTTCACTTCTGAGCACCATCCACTTTTTCTCTATCTTTACTTAAGAGCTCTGAAGCGTGATGTGAGCTGTCCCTAATATTAAGAGTTTCCTAGCTACAATATTTCACGGTTAAGCACTAAATAAAGTTGCAATATAATCAATATTTATAGTGGTAAATAAATATCAATTGCACTTGTAATACACAAATCTTCAGATCAGGGGCCTTAATGTCAGTTCAGCCATTCACAATTTTATTTTGAATGCATTTTATCCAGTTGAAATTTTCAACCCTACATACATTTCTTTCATATTAGATTTGGCAGTTTCAAGAGATTCAACTCTGGCAAATTGTAACACAAAATATGATTACATGCATTGATACTCAAGAACTTTTTAATATATCAGGGGTATTAATTAACCAAAGGCATTTTTTATAACTTTCATTATTAATAATTTGACTTTCAGATTTACTGATATAGAGTCAACTTAAGCCTGTTAAGTTTTTAAAGCCTGGATTTGTACCATGACAATCCTATGAAGAATTATGAAAGAATTTATTTTAATCAGCATTATTATTACTATTAAGCCTCCTCTTTTTAGAACCCTTGTTTCCAAATTTATCTCAGAACAGTTTATCAATTTTAAAATGCTATAACTAAACTCATCGTAAAGGTATATATACGAAATTCTAAGACTAATTTGAGAAATTATCAATAAATGGATTTCAATTAAACATGTTTCAAAAAATTATTTTAATGTAAAATAATTTTTAAGACAATTAAGAGTCACCTTTTTTAGAAACTACACACAAATAAATTATTTAAAACTTTTCCACAAAATTTAACTTAAATCAATTAAGGTACTTTTTATTAGGTTAAAAGAAAATGAATGGTGTAAATCTATTCTCTAGAACTTATAAGTTATCTCCCTTTTTTTAGATCTTATTTAATTACATACAATAGGTATAACAATCCTTGTTTTAACAAATGAAGGTAAGTCACAGTGACAGCAAAATCTTTTGTAACCTTAACCCACAAAACACAAATAGCTCTCCATGACTGGAATGCTTTTATCTTAAAATAATTTTTTTCAGCAATGAAAATAATAAGCAACATTGTGCATTGTATCAGTTGGCAAAAATCTCTCCCTACACTTTTTAGCTGGCAAATTGCTGCAGAGAAAAACAAAAACAGCCATTCGATTGAGAATTATGTCTTATTTTATGTAGAACAGCTTAGAGGCTGTCTCCATATTGAAATTTTAACAAACTTTGAAATTTTTAATATTAACACCTAATTTTGGCATCATATATGGATTCTTAGATAATTTTTATCTTCAGATACTAAACTGGAAGTCATTCGCTGAAGTAGTTTCAGAATTAAATATGCAGAAAATAAAATATGTAGATGCAATGTACCATACAGAATACAATACATTTACGTTGTCAAAAGTGAAAAAAATGCAACTATAAGAAATAAAAAAGCACTCATTGGTGAAAAAATTGTAACATATATGTAAAAATAATGCTCGGAGCTTCGTCGGTACAAACAATATAATTGATAACAGCATGTAATGATGAAATATTAATTAAACTCTTCTATGTTTGTAATTACATATTATAATTGTATCTAAAATTTATTTAAAAGATATGCTGATTAATGTATGTCCAGTTCAGGTACGATGTATAGTTCTTTTTGTATTTACTATTGAAGTATTTTAAAGTTTATGTCCATTTATTTGCCAGTTACTGTCTATAAGGAGAGAAAGCTCTAAAATATAGAAAATATATGCTGCAACTAAAGATTTCCACAGACGAGGTTAACTTTTAAAATGGAAAATTTATAAACACAACGATTGATAAGCTCTTCATCTTTGAAGATTGCTTCTAGCTAAAACTTCGACCATCTTACTCAGAGATCTCAATTGTGCTTATAATCAAATGAAACTTGGATGTCGTTCTCTGCTTTACCAGTGAGAACCTTTAGGACAATTTAGATGATGACAACCTCTCTCTATATGCTGCCAAGATCAAGTTCTGATAAGATCTTTATAACGCAGAACCATTCATCCTTAAAAATCTCCTCTCAAGTGCACCCAGAAAATATATCATAGACGAACTGCCAAAACCATCACGCAGCATTAACACATATTTCATTGACGAACCGCCAACACCATCAGGTCAGCATTAACACAATTAAAATTGTAGAAGAATGCATATTATGAGAAATAAGTAGGGATCATCACTATTGAAAAACGTAACTCCAGCGGATTTGGAAACAATACTGGGAAGTCAGACTTAATCCACCTTTTCCCATAGCTCAGCAACAGCACACGCCATCTTTAGCCCAAAAGGACTCGGGAGCAGCTCTTTAAACCTCTTAACTGCACAGCAATTCGAAAAGCTCTCTTTTTATCAAATTCAAAAACGCCACGCTCAAACCCAATTCGGGCACTCGCCAGACATCCAATCAGTGAACGTCAAACGGGTCGCTACGTCATAAAACCTCGCAAAGAAAAGCCGAACCAGAAGTAAAACTGCAAGATATTGTTGGCAAAAAGGTTGCTTGCAGTTAAAGTTAGATTTTAAATGACGTAACAGACCAACGCTACGTCACTCTAATTGCTTTTTGAATGTTCAAAAGAAACCTTGAAGTCGCAAAATCGACCTTGGATGCCACGAGTCAATGACCTAAGTGCAAACATCCTAATAAGTTGTCATTTTGGGAGTAAGAGAAAGGGAAAATATATGTTAAAGAAGTAATGGCGTCTCTCTAGAAAAACAGTGTTTACTTCTAATACTGGGAAGTCAGATTTAATCCACCTTTTGCCATAGCTTAGCGACAGCACACGCCATCTTTAGCCCAAAAGGACTCGGGAGCACCTTTTTAAACGTCTTAACTGCACGGCAATTCGAAAAGCTCTCTTTTTATCAAATTCAAAAATGCTACGCTCAAACCGAATTTGAGCACTCGCCAGTGAACGTCAAACGGGTCGCTACGTCATAAAACCTCGCAGAGAAAAGCCGAACCAGAAGTAAAACTGCAAGATATTGTTGCCAAAAAGGTTGCTTGTAGTTAAAGTTAGATTTTAAATGACGTAACAGACCAACGCTACGTCACTCTAATTGCTTTTCGAATGTTCAAAAGAAACCTTGAAGTCGCAAAATCGACATTGGATGCCACAAGTCAATGACCTAAACGCAAACATCCTAATAAGTTGTCATTTTGGGAGTAAGAGAAAGGGAAAATATATGTTAAAGAAGTAATGGCGTCTCTCTAGAAAAACAGCGTTTACTTCTAAACAAAACATTGAAAAAGGAACAAAATTCCATAACTCCTAAAGTTATGAACAGAATAGGATGAAATTTATAGCTATGGATATAAAATAAATTATTTCTTTCCATTAAACATGGTTTTAAAATGAAAATATAAAATTTTAAGATTACTATAAAAAGTATTTTTTGTAACTTAGAAATTTTCTCGGAACATCTTGATTTTGAAATAAACTATTGAACAAGACAAAGGATGCAAATACTTACGTTCCGATTTGAATTGTATAGCGATTAACCATTATTAAATGTAATATTTAAAGAGGAAATACGCTGTATTCTTTAAATTTTGTTTTTTAAATGGATAATTTTAAGATAGCAGTTATTAAAAAGGAGTAAGTGAAAATAGATTTATTTTAGATATTTTTGAAGTTATGTTTTAGATATTTTTGAAGTAATGTTTATTGAAAGTTAATAAAAATAAATTTTGTAATATTAATTTAAAAATAATTTGTAAAATATATGAAATGGAAAGAAATTGATATTAAATTTATTTAGCACTAAAAGTTATTACTTTACGATAAATATTTGATTTAAAATTATTAATTGATTAAGCATTATTTATTTTAATAAATTTATGAACTAATTTAAATAAATGATTAAAATAAATTTAAATATTTAAAAGACTGAATAATTAATGAGAGAATATTTTAAATCATAACAAGACGATTTCCCAACATTGTTCAAAAGCTCAGAACCTGGGACAAGTAAATCAGTAATGAGAAAAGATTTTATCGCTCCAAAGTTAGTTGCTGCATTAGACAGGTGTCAATTAAGTATGCTAGATTCTGTGTTTATTCTTGAAGCTACTATTGATGCACTTGATTTAACATTGACAGATTTCCGATAAGTAAGACTTTAATTCAAAGAATTGAAACAGAAAAACGGAAGGAACACTCAGAAAATATAAAAATTTGATTTCCAAAATGAGGTACCGGATGTAGTGACCTTAGCTGTGGAGGGCAAACTGTTGCCTGCTTTGAGTGCTCGGAAATCAAAAGAAGAACACTTGCCTATAGTTATTTCATATGGATTTAAAGAACAACTCATTGCTGTGCCAAGACTGGATAATTCTACAAACAAAGAACAGGCACAGGCTATTTGGAAAGTGATCTTAGATTAGAATCTCGAAAACAAAGTCCAAATACTCTGTTGTGATAACTTCAAATACAGGTCATTTTAATTGTGCTTGTGCACTTCTCAAGCAAAAATTTGATAGGAAAATGCTTTTTTTTGCTTTCCGATGTTCCGTATCTATTGGCGATGGAACATTCCCCCTCCCCCTCTTTTTTGTTTCTGGCAACCCGTTAATGTAACCTTGTGTGTGAAGTAGGTGTACTCGGAACTCGGTGGCGACAAGCCGCCGTTGCTGTCTTCTCTTAATCGTATTTATTAACTAAATAAATACTATAGTTTGATATATACAGTCCATTTTATTCCAAGTTCGCACAACTAGTACGAAACCTCTGCACATTTTTGGTCCTAAAAGACCCGGAGGTAATCAGCGCATCTTCATTGTTTTAACGAAAAACTTGTGATTTTTTTATCTTCAACAAGAAGATCAACAGTATGTCGGAGGCAGCAGTTACGACTCTAAATCGAAAGCGCGGCAACCAGACTTGTATAATATAGACGCATGCGCGCACGCCGTGCGCGGAAAATTTTCTGCAAAATTGCAGAAAATTACAGAAAAAAAATTTAAAAAAAAAAAAAAAAAATTTTTTTTTCATATTAAAAATTTTTAAATATTCCTTTTTTACACAAATAATCCCTTTTTGTTCAAAAATATTTACTGTGTGCGCACAATTCAAAATTTAAAGATGCAAAACATTGTTGTGGCATTACAGACGCTTGCGAAGAGGTCAAAATATTAAGGATTGGGTTGTTTCTAAACGCATTGACAAAATAACTGATAAGAATTCAGCTCTTCATATCATGGATTCTTAGCTTTATTATTTTTAACCAAAATAATTATTCTTTAATTAATATTAATTAATTTTAAATTGTAATTATTTTAAACTACTGTTTTTAATTTATATCGTCAAAATAATATAATACGTAATTTTATTAAACATTAAATTAATTTGCAGAAAGTTTTTTGACTCAATATTTATGTGCGCAGAAAGTTTTTGGTTTTATACAAGTCTGGCGGCAACATCAAATCTCAGCTCACCAAAATATCCAAAGCGATTAACGAAAATACTTTTGAAATAGCTGAATGGCAGTCTCATTTGGAGCGTTTAACTAGAATACAAGAAAGGTTCGAAGTTATCAAGGATGATTATTATAAAATCGTGAAAGAGGACGATTTTGAACAAACAGAGGAGCAACTGTCTCTGCTGGATGAGGACATTAGAACAATAGAGGTAAGTCTTAAAACCTCTATTAAGAAATTTTATTGTGAATCTAGTGTTAGCGCTTCTTCAAGTAAGGATATAACTGTTAGTAATCATAAAGCGATTATAAAGCTGCCCAAAATTCCATTACCGGTTTTTACTGGAAAAATTGAGGAGTGGAACATTTTTAAAATTGCTTTTAATACGCTCATTACTGAAAATTCTGATTTGAACGAAAATGAAAAGCTTTTCTATCTTCGTGGTGCTTTATTGGGCGAACCCAAAAGCATACAAACCCCAGACAATAGTTATACGTCTCTCTTTAGTGCATTAGAACAATGGTATGAGAACAAAAGAAGAATAGTAGATTGTCATATAAAAAATATTCTCAACTTGTACCCAATCAAACATGAATCCGCGAAAGATCTTCGAAATTTATTAGATAGTGTTAGAAAGAACTTAAGAGCCCTTAAAGTTTTAGACTTTGAAAGAGATACATTCTCTAACGCCATATTATTAAATATACTTTTAGACAAACTTGATCGAGACACTCGTAAACAATATGAGCTCACGTTAAAGGATAACGAGGTTCCTAACTTTGACGAATTTCTCGAATTCTTAGAACGAAGATGTCAAATCTTAAATAGCATCAGTACTAATTCTTCTTCAAAATTCAATTCTAACTCTGACTGTTCTAAGTCTTTATTCATGAAATCTGATAAAACACAGAATAAAAAGTGCAGTCTATGCTCTGAAATCCACCCGTTGTACCATTGCGAAAAATATAAGATTATGAAATTAGCAGATAGAATAAATATTGTCAAGAAAAACAAACTTTGTTTTAACTGTCTTAATTCTTCACATTTATTATTATCGTGTGATTCAAAAAATACTTGCTTTGTTTGCAAATCAAAATTTCATCATACTTCCCTACATAAATATTCAGCGCCACAAACTGATCATTAGGAGGCGAGATCAAACGTCGCAGACACAGCGGCGACGGCTTTTACGCAAAGAGAGAATTCAGAAGACGATACTCCCAAACATTCATTTTTTTCTCATGGAAACAATAAATCCGTTTTGATAAACACGGCGATAATTTATATTACAGATTCTAATGGGGTTAAAAGACCGCTACGTGGCATTTTGGACTCTGCGTCAGAAAGTAATTTTATCTCATTTCACGCAGCAACTTTGTTGGGATTAAAGAAAGAAAAAATTCATATACCGATTGCGGGTTTGAATGATTCAACAATAAATATAAAGGCTAAAACTGCAGTTTGCTTATCTAATAAAAGCGGGGATTCTCAATGGAACATTGATTGTCTGATCACTCTGAAAATAACAAATTTCAGTCCGTCTAGAAAGATAAGCATTTCTAATTTGAGCATTCCACAAAACATAAAATTGGCGGACCCTGAATTCTTCATTCCGCAAAAAATAGATATACTTCTAGGTGCAGAATTGTTTTTCGAATTTTTAAATGCTGATCAAATAAAACTGAAAGATAATTTAATTCTGCAATCAACTTGTTTTGGATATCTGGTATCTGGTAGTGTTTATGATAATAATATAAAGCATAATGAAACCCATTGTTTTCTAACAAAAACTCTAGAAACACTCAATAAGACCTTGACCTCATTTTGGGAAATAGAGAATATTGAGGATTTAATGCCGTGTAGCAGTGATGAATTAACATATTGTAATCAACATTTTGATAAAACGCATTTCAGAAAGGAGGATGGGAGATACGTAGTTGAAATGCCCTTCAGACCAGAAATTTCTGAAACTAATTTAGGAAATTCTAAAAAAATCGCATCTAAAAGATTAGATTATTTGTGGCAACGTTTAGAGCGTGATCCAACAATGAAAAATTTGTACATAGATTTTCTAAATGAATATAAGTATTTGAAGCATATGCATGAAATAGAGGAAAATAGTGATTTTGAAGACGGTTTTTATTTACCTCATCACGGAATCCTGAGACCATCAAACAAAACTACCAAACTGCGCGTCGTTTTTGACGCAAGTGCAAAATCGACAACTGGAAAATCTTTAAATGATATGTTATATAAGGGAGGGGTGCTTCAGGAAGATCTCTTTTCAATATTAGTAAGATTTAGAAAGCACATTTACACATTCACGGCAGACATTAAACAAATGTTCAGAATGATAGAAATTAACCCGTCACAGCATAAATTCTTAAAAATTCTCTGGAAGGACAGTAAGTCATCACCTGTCAAAGTTTTCCAACTCTCAACCGTTACCTACGGGACCGCCTGCGCCCCATATCTAGCAACCAAAACTTTGCAACAACTTGCTTTGGATGAAAAAAGGGACTTCCCATTGGCTTCGAATATTTTATTAAATGATTTTTACATGGATGATTGCTTGTCTGGTGCTTCAGATTTAACCCAGAGGCAATTAATTCAGCGAGAATTAAAGCAACTTCTCCAAAGAGGAGGCATGAGCTTGCACAAATGGTGCTCCAATGGAGTACAGTCTAAGGATCAGGAAATATTTCCCCTTGACAGAAATTCCGAGGAAATTGTGACAAAAACGTTAGGAATGCTATGGAATAGCTTCAGTGATACATTTACCTACAAGGTAAACATAAGTGAAAAACAAAACTTTACTAAAAGAGATGTCCTTTCACAAATAGCTCGTATCTATGACTCCCTTGGTCTACTTGGACTGGTGATAGCAAAGGCAAAAATCTTCATGCAACAACTGTGGCTACTCAGTGTGGATTGGAACGAAATACTACCTCCACACGTTTCTCAGCAATGGGAAAACTTCATCGCAACATTACCGGAATTAGAGGCAATTAAAGTGCCAAGGTGTTTCTTAAAGGTGAACGTTAAACCTGTGGTGCTGAACGGTTACGCAGATGCTTCTTCTAAGGCGTACGGTGCAGTCATATATATTCAAACTATCTCCAACACTAATGAACTATCTAGTCAACTTCTTTGCAGCAAGTCCCGTGTTGCTACGACGAAAGTAATGACAATTCCTAGACTGGAATTATCTGCATGTCTTCTTCTGACAAAATTGACTAACAAGGTCTTAGAGGCCTTAAAACAACCTCTCGACTCCGTCCAATTGTTCTCTGATTCAACTATAGCACTAGCGTGGATTGAAACTCCTCCAAATTTGTTAAAGACATTTGCATGCAACAGAGTGTCGCAAATTCGGCAGTTATCATCAAAAAACTATAAGTGGTCTTACATTCCATCCGAGAGCAATCCAGCTGACATGGTTTCTAGGGGACTTGACGTAAAAGCTCTTGCTGCTAGTGAACTGTGGTGGCAAGGTCCACAACTTTCAACTGTTAGTGAACAATCTTTTGAGACTATTCGTAATCCAGATATTCTGTGTGACAATATGTATGTAAATGAACTGAAACCTCCTGCAAAAATGACTCTTTTAAACATTAATGACTTTAAATTTGTGAATGATTTATTTAATTTAACTAATAATTTTTTGAAATTAATTAGAATTCTAGCCTTTATTTATAGATTTATTAGAAATTGTAAGGAGTGCGATAAATTAAATGGTCCTCTTTCTGCCAACGAGATCCAGAAATCGGAAATTTACTTATTGAAATACATTCAGGTAAAGTATTTTACACATGAAATTGATGCCTTGAAAAAAGGTTCTTTAGTCCCTCCTGCAAGTAAGTTAAAATTTCTGAATCCTTTTTTAGATAGTAATGAGCTAATCAGAGTAGATGGGAGACTCTCACATGCGAACATAAATTATAAAAGCAAATATCCCATAGTTTTGCCAGCAAAGGATAGATTAACTAAACTTATTTTTCAATACTATCATCTTCGTGATTTTCATATAGGACCCCAGGCTCTTTTGAATACTGTACGTCTAAAATATTGGCCACTCAGCGGCAGAAACATTGCACGTAAGGTTGTGCATGAATGTGTACAATGCTTCAAAGTTAAGCCCATAATGGCTAACCAGCTGATGGGGGATCTCCCTCCTGAGAGAGTAATACCTAGCTCTCCCTTTTCTAATGTCGGATTAGATCTATGTGGACCCTTTGAAATAAAATACAAGGGCCAGAGAAAGGGTACCCTCCAAAAAAATCTATGTAACTATATTTGTATGTATGGTCACTAAGGCTGTACACTTGGATTTCGTTTCAGACTTAACATCTGAAGCAATAATTTCTACTTTAAAGCAATTTTTCTCTCGTTGTGGGAAAAGTTCAACAATTTTTAGCGACAACGCTACAAATTTTGTTGGGGCTTCAGCAGAACTTAAGCGTCTACGAAAACTTATGAATAGCGAAGAAATCTCTAACCTTTTGGCATCAGAGGGCATCTGCTGGAAATTTTCTCCTCCTAGAGCACCCAACTTCGGTGGCCTTTGGGAAGCGGGAATTAAAGCATTCAAATATCATTTTAAGAGAGTAGTGGGTTCAGCTCATTTAACGTTAGAGGAATTTCTAACGGTAATTGCACAAGTCGAGGGCATATTAAATTCGCGGCCACTTTCTCCTTTGTCGACAGATGCCGACAGTTTTGAAGTATTGACTCCTGGTTACTTCCTCATAGGAAGACCGCTTAATGCGCTTCCAGAACCAAATTTAATTGAGGTAAAGGATAACTTATTAAACAAATGGCAAAGAACACAAAAAATGGTGCAAATTATATGGAAGCGTTGGCAGAATAATTATCTTAGTTACTTACAACAACGAAACAAATGGCTATTCAAAAAGCCAAATATTTTGCCAGGTATGTTGGTATTAGTAAAGGAATCACAACTTCCTATTTGCACTTGGTCTCTAGGCCGTATTACTAAAGTAATACCAGGTGCTGACGGACATGTCAGAGTAATAGAGGTATGAATGGCGAAGGGCATTTTTAAAAGATCTGTATCTAAAATTAGTATTTTGCCCATGGTAGATAATGAAATTAATGCTCAGTAACTATTTAATATTTTTTTTATTATTATTATTCTTAATTGTATATTTATTGTGATGGTTTTAATTGCTTATAATTGTATCATGTTGTTTTCTTTATTATCTGTGTTACATTTGTTATATATTGAAATACATGTAATATTTCAACGCCGGGCAGGATCTTCCGTATCTATTGGCGATGAAACATTCCCCCTCCCCCTCTTTTTTGTTTCTGGCAACCCGTTAATGTAACCTTGTGTGTGAAGTAGATGTACTCGGAACTCAGTGGTGACAAGCCGCTGTTGCTGTCTTCTCTTAATCGTATTTATTAACTAAATAAATACTATAGTTTGATATATACAGTCCATTTTATTCCAAGTTCGCACAACTAGTACGAAACCTCCGCACAGCCATCATGTATACTGCTGGTAAGTTATGGGCCTCCTAACTGGAGTAGATTACATAGCTCAATTAAATAACTATCCACATTTAACCAAATGAGGCATGGGTTAATAGCTCTCTCCGGAACCACCGGGTGTTGACTTAACAGGTAAAAGGCGTGATTGTTGCTTCTGGACGTAGGTGAAAATTAGAATAATCAATACTATTAATGTCGGTATACATCTGTGTTTCTTTCTGTCTGTCTGTGCATTCCCCTCTGTACACGCAAAGGCTCCGGGACAAATTGACGCACGGACGGCGGACGCGTACCGGAAAATTGGGAAAAAAGGCGCGGAGGTCAAGTTCGGCCGGGTCGGGAGTCCGACCCGGACCCGGGGAGTTATTAATTAACAAAACTGTTTTAATTACCGACTGAAACCGAACTTGAAAAAGAATGGAAAACTGCAAATTTTCACCTCCGAAAGGGGTTGCCGGTCTCTCGGGTCGTGGAGAATGCAGGACCGCCGCGGAGCAAATTAAGCCCCAAACCGCAGTACGGATTTTTAAACCGACCCGTATCTGCGAAAGTCTACGGCCCAGAAATTCGAAAGCGGTACGTACGCAACCGGGACGGCGTCCGGTTTCATAAATTTGAAAAATCATTTCCGTACGACAATTAGAACCGAAAAAATCCTTTAAAAATCGATCGATAAAAAATAATTTTTCATTTCTTTCCACGCTGCCAATGCCAGACCGCAGACAGGCGGCCAGATGATTGTCTGGATCGATTTTCAAGAGACGAGGCGCATTTTCTTTGATGGAGGTCACGTGGTTTTCAACCGGGTTTTTTCAGAGGGGTGCCCAATCTCCGAATCTAAGGGGCGCAGTAATTCCTAACTTTGACAGGGCGACGCAAAATTGGATTCTGCTTTCAGAATATCTAAAAATTATTCTCATATCTCCATTACGAGCCGATATATTACTTAATTGTATAATTAATCATCATTCGTATTATTAAAGCAAAAGAAAGATTTCCATGACAGTGCCCGCTAGATATTAGGATTTTAAGAAGTAGGCCGCGTCTAAAAACTGCATGACGAGTATTTTAAGTTTTTCTTTTAGAGTGGCAACCGGATATATGATAAGGAAAAGCGGGCTTCGCCCGTTATCGAATCTGAACGGTTGATGTAATTAAGACATATTTGTACATTTGTATTATTTTTGAGGAAACCAATTCCATTTCAACAAATTTAACATTTTTAAACGTTTGATTGTTTATATGTATAGAAAAATTACCACTATTTTCGATTAGTAAAAAGCGGGCTTTGCCAGTTATCGAATCCGGACGGTTTATGTAATTAAGACATCAGATTTTTTTTTTCTTTTTTTTTTTCAGTTTTAAGTTTTTCTACAGCTCACTGTTATACTGCAGCGCGTGCGCAGCACGACTGCTATACGGTGCCGCAGGCAGCGGGGACTCGAGCCAGAGGTTCGTTCAGTTAGAGGTTTATACTATTCGATGTGCAATTTAAGGGATTATCCGGTGCGTGCGTAGCACGACCGGTATACGATGCCGAAGGCAGCAGGGACTAGAGTCGGAGGTTCGTTCAGTTAGAGGTTTATACTTTTCGATGTGCAAATTAAGGGATTATCTGGTGCATGCATAGCACGACCGGTATACAGTGTCGAAGGCAGCGGGGACCAGGGTAGGAGGTTCGTTCGGTTAGAGGTTTGTACTATTCAATGTGCAAATTAAGGGATTATCCGGTGCGTGCGTAGCACGACCAGTATACGGTGCCGAAGGCAGCGGGGACCCGGATCGGCAGTTTGTCTGGTTTGAGGTTTTACAAGATTTGAGATTTTCTACAATTCGAGGCACCGATGTAAATTAGGGGCCCGCTGGCGGGCGAAGCCAGCTAGTCCAATAAATAATACACATACTACTGAGTTCCATTAATTAATTTACTCTAATTAAAAAACATTAAGCTTTTTACGTTGTTTTTTTTTACGCTGCCTACGTCGTATGAAGCATGACTAGACAAAGTATATCCAACATTCTTAGAAATAAATTACAAACTAGTCTGCCTGATAAATCAACTAAAAATTAATAAATAATTAAGGGGAAAAAAACTACTCGATGCAATACCCCAAATAAAATTAAAACAGAGAATTAAACACAAATAAAAATATTTATTTACAGATATTTACAAAAACATAAAAAGAAAAAACATCAATATAAAAAATTATGAAATTTAAGTAAAAACATTATAAAAGAATAAATCATTAAATGATTAATGAGTCACTTATGGATCCTACTAGAGCACCATCATACTTTAACATACTCGCACTTAACAAAGTGCGAAATCAAAAATGATATTAAATGAGTAACTAAATGTATGCTAATATTATAAATATATAACTTATAGGTTAGACAATTTCTCAACATTATGCACATTCACCCCTAACATTCCTATGCCTTTTAGGCAATACACAGAAAAAACAAAGGGAATAACCAATCAGTTACCTGTCACTTTCAGAGCCCGTCTAAACTGGATGACAATTCTTTCACAGCAAACGGGATAAGCCCGGATCCCCTCTTTGTACACATATTAAGACTATGTTTATATGACATCTACGGCGTAACATCTACATGGGCACATAACATCTATTACAAGACTGCAGCTATTTTTTTTAAAACATGTTTTTAAAAACTTCTAGGAACAACACTTTTTCTTGATGTTTCATCTCCCTCACTCTAAGAACTTAATCCCCACATCTTTCACCTGTTTTTTTTTTACCTTCCAACCCCCTCGAAACTATGGGGTTAACCTTTTCCCCCATCACTGACTATCTGCATTGGCCCTTTTCTTTTTGAATAGAAGTTTACTCCCCACATCTTATTGGTCTGGCTGACCAGCACTCGGATACCGTTCTCATGGGTCCTGGGACCCCTTCTCATGGGTATGCCGTTCCCTTGTAAATCTGCTGTTCATAATTACTCCATCGGCATCCAGCAAGCTGTAAATTCTTAAAATTGTAAAACTGTCCTTTGTAAGAGCTATCATTGTTCGATTCGCAGACCAGTGACTTCGGAAGTAATAATTTAAAAAAAATCTGCCATATGGGTGGTCTCTCTTTTTTCCCATACGAATGTAGAAAAATACCATCGGTAAATATAGATGTTCTGTTTCGCCATACAAAATTAACTAACTATGTATACCAGAAAATAGGATCAACAATTAATTCATGGGAAATTATTCATAAATATGTATATTACAAAATGAGATAACTCATTAATTCATAATAAATCATTCATAAATATGTACATTACAAAATGAAATCAATAATTAATTTATGGAAAAAAGTTCGTGCAATAATGTCTTTTCATTACAAATTGTAATTAATTTTGTTAAAAATTGGGAGAGTGGCTTGTATCTGACCACCATATACGAACTGGTATTTTAAAGGTTGTATTTGAAATGAAAATTAAACAAATGACAACAAGCCCCAATATTCCACTCTTTAAAAAGTTCAAAGAGAATTGGAAAACCATCGATCCCACTAAAATACAGTGCTATAGAGAAACAGTGGAATTGTTCTGAACCATATTCGAACTTGAAAACTTGCTGGACTTTTACAGGTGCTGAATTTAAAAATGTTATGGTCAGAGAGGACTATTGAGAGTTGATTGAACTTTCTATTGTATTGTTAGGTGGAGATGCAGAAAAAATAAAATCAGACCTTTGGGTGCCATGCACCAAGCTAGATGGATGGCTTGAGTGATTTACCCCCTAAAACTAGCGTTATTTAGTTCTCAGCTGAAATTAAACACCAAGAATAAGAAAGCACTGTTAGATGTCTGCTTGTTTATCGTAACAATCTACATTAAACCATGGCTTCAATGCATTTTGACAGTTAAAGCACCCTGTAAAGATTTGTGCTTTTTGAAATATTTGAAAACTTGTGAAAATGTGAATGAAAGTATCTCAAAAGCTACTTTACGGAAATTTCTGCAGCATTTATGGTATTTGACTAATGAAATACCAGTATTAGCACTTTTTGATGATGATGTGGACAAAGAAACAAAATTAAAAATGGTGACAAATTTCGAGAGAGAAAATTACTAGTTTTCACTGCAAAAATATACGACAGTCAAGGTAGAGAAAATCTTTTATTGGTGAGGGGGCTCCTACAATAATAATCGCAAAAAAAAAAAAGTTTTTTTTCTTTCAAAATTCTGTCGATAAGTGCCTGTTTACTTTTAACTAAAATATGTAAGAAAATATATTTAAATACTCTAAAACACAATCAAACCCTCTATCCCGAATCTAACAAGAAAATGGGGGGAAATTGTGATAAGGTTCGCCTGAGACATTGTTTTATAAAAAATGTCTAAAAATATACAATTTTATTAATTTTTAATTTAGTTATATAAGTAATGTGTATTATTATAACATATCTTGGAAAAAAAAAGCCTGTTTATTAAGTTTGATGGCTATTTAAATCTTTTAGTGCATAAAATTTTTTTGTAAAGCTACTGTGCATTGTAGGACCAATATTTTCAGTAGTCTAAAAAGCTGGTAAATAATTTTATTCTGTTTATTTTACTGTCTTTATTATTATTATTTTTTTTTTGGAAACCTGGCAGTTTTGGAGGAGAAGTGTCAAGTGTCAATACATAACACTTCTCAAAAGGTGTAGTAAAACACAACTTCTAAATGTAAAATGATTTCAGGAACTCCTTATGAAAAACTTTTTATTTATTTATTTATTTTTCAAATAAAATATCATAATTGCTCATTTAGTGTTCTGACAGAAAAAACAGATGAAGTTATCATATGAAGTTATATTACTTATTATAATATCCATCAATGTTTATTTTTATGAACAAATATGCATCTATATATAATAGGAAACTATGTTTAAAAAATCCTGGTTTAAACCAAGAAAAAAAGTTTTTTTTTTAATATTATACATATATTTTTAAAACCCAGTTTTTTGCCAACCCTGATTTATATATTATCAAGTTCAGCTGAAAAAGTTCTATATTAAATTGTTAAGACTTCTGAAAATGCCCTGTTTTATGGAATCACCGCATTCATCATGTATATTCAAAAGACAAGCTCAAATGCACTGCAAAACATAATGAAGCAGGTACACTGTAATTTACCAGACTTTGTGTTTTGCAAACATGAGACAGAGAAAATAAAACAGCTTCTTAATTAATTTGCATCCACAAATCCTTTAACATCTCTAAAAATTGAGTTGGAATTCCCTTTTGAAATCACAAGTTTTGGAATTTGTCACATGGATCAGTTTAGCAAAGGAATTACTTAAAAGTAACAATTTCTCCAGTGACAATTGTGAAAAATGCAATTACTTTAGTTCGAAAACACTGATTTTACTATGCGCCATCTTAACTGTTTACAATAATTTCTTACAGAGAATAATAAATATAAAAAAACAAAAAAGAATAAACAGATTAGTAATTAGTTAAAAAAATAAAAAAAACCCAAAAAAAACAAAGAAATTGAAGATGGCAAACGACGGGAGAAATTGAATGACCAAGAAAGAAACTGACAAAAATACAAGCTCTAGCACATTGAAGGTTGTGCGAATAGAAAGCTATGCGAGCAATGCACTCCACCCACATTCGTCTTTCTACTCCTGTCCGCATAAAGTGGTTTTGAGGGGAATTTCTTCGCTCGTATGTGCGATCTATGAAAGATCTTTGTGTTGAATCACTTTCTGTTGAAAACTTTCAAATTTTGCACTATTACAATAATGTAATGTTTTTCATTTGTCATGTCAAAGAGGAGGCGGAGGGGGGGGGGGTGACAGAAGCTCATCCTGTAAATGTTTTTTAATAACTTTGTTTAACTTGTTAATATGTAATTTTTTTCATTTTACTTTGGGGGTTCTACCCCCAAAGAAATTGGTAGAATCCCCAAAGGTGTTCTACCCTCATGCGCACCAATAGAGGAGTTGCCGTTGTTCAACTAATGACTTCTTGTTTGGTATCCAAAAGTAAAATTCTTTGAAGAATGCAAACTTATTGTCAAAAATAGGTACTTGAAGTTTTAAAATTCATTACAATTTTAATATATAGACAACCCTCTATTATGCTTATTTTTAAACACAAAATGAAAGAAAACATAATTCTTAGTCGAATGTCTATATTTATTATTATTATTTTTTTTTTTGCGACAATTTGGCAATTAAAACTTCGGCTGACTGTACATTAAAGAAAAACATAAAGCAAAATGACTAAAAAGTTTGTGTGTTGCATAGATTATTCAGTTATTACTGAAGATAAATATTTATGTAAGAAATTTGCTGCTTAAATGAATCTGTAGTATAAAATTCAGATAATGAGATGGAACAATACAAAAATCAGTTACAACTACAGAAACAGTTGTAGGAAGACAATAAAATCAATGCGACAGCACAAAATGACATATGGAAAAATTTCAGTACTATGCACAATGGTGCACACTAGGCATATCTGACAAATTACATATTTGTCACAAAAGTATACAGAACCCAAAAATTAATTCAAAAGAAAATAATAAAGCATACGACAATTTAAATACATAAAAATATTAATTAGGAATAAATAATTCAACCTAGTATAAATACGCAACTATTAATTTAGACTTACGGCCATTAGGACTTAAAATATCTAGATCCTTGTCTAAATTAACATTAGCTAACATCTCAAGTACAATATTGACACCTTTATTGTCTGTTATTTCCTGCAACAAAATCAAACAACATGACAGTGAAAAATAATATGCTTTTTACAAGCAATAACTTTTAATTACTGATATACATACTTTTATTATTATTTAAAAAATCTAAAAACCACATATATCAAAATAAATATATCTACATAATTAAGTTCAGTAATCAATGGCATTATTATAAATTTAGAACAATGTGACATGAAAGGAGTTTCCTTTCCTTCTTAAAAATCATCAATTTCATTGATCCCTGCTAAAAGTGAACATAACCATTAGCTTTCTTTTCTTGACATGTAAGTTATGAGGTTTAAGTTTCATATACAAACTTATGTTATTAGAAAAAGAACTGCTATGTTAATGTAAACATGTCTTTTAAAGTATCAATGCATATCTAGCTAAACAAAAAATAGCAGCATTTTACCCTGTACTTAATATTTGTTCTGATGCCGATTCCCTTTCTAAAGAACTAATTTACCATACATTTTGGTATAAGACAACTGGCAGATTAGAAAGAAAAAAGGCAGGGTAGGTGTTAGTCATTAAAAATGACACTATTGAAGCAGAAATAGAGCACAGATTCAGACAAAAAGGATGTTTCAACAAAAAATGGTATATTTAGAAACAATAAAAAAAATTATTTTTTACAATTTAAAAAAAATAGTAATAATTTTTTTTTTTTTAAATTGTTTTTAAACGTACCATTTTTTGTTGAAACACACTTTTTGTCTGAATATGTGTTCTATTTCTACTTCAATAGTGTCATTTTTAATTAATTTTAAAAATATAAATTATTTTTTAAGATGTCCCGCAGTGGCGCAGACGGTTAAGCTCGGTTCCAGTAAGATCACCGAAAGTCAAGCATCAACTGATCGACCAAGATCAGTGCTTGGGAGGGTGACAACCTCTCTCGACTGCCGCTGCTGTGGGACCGTGTACGTTAATGGGAGCTGGTGCATGTAAAATCTGTTCGTGGCTCCAATGTCCTCCACGTTTAGTATAAGCGTTACCTCTGGGAGTGCCAATCCAGGTACAGGTCTCTCATCTGGAATTGGTTCAAAATTAGGAGACCAGCTCTAGAAGTCCAACCTCTCTTCAGGCTCTGGCACCCCTTCTTTCAGAGAAGTGCCTTGGCACTTTCTCTGACACGCCAACAACAACATTTTTTAAGATGTCATAAATAAAGTAATATTGATTTCAAATGATTTGGTGAATTAATTATGAATAAAAATGTAATTAAATTGGAACATGACTTTATAATCTTTTATGCTTTCCCAAAATGAATGCGGAAGTTCTAAAATTTTTGCAAGCTCTTGGGTAGGGATGCAATGGAAATCTGGCGAACATATTGCATCCAGTTGGTGCAGCCAGTATGTAGATAGTTGGCAGTAGTTGGGTATTATGATTATCCAGCAGAACACCTGGCTTGAAATTACAAAGACATACTGTGCTTTTATTATTCATTCAACTCATTGTTAAAATTTTCATATTGTAAAGCTACTAGTTTAATCTTGCAAAATACAATGCATTCATTTATCAAACAAAAAATAATTTACTTATGGTTATGGTGAATTGTTCAAAATCTGTACAATAACAAAGATGTGAACAACTATGGAAAAGACTCTTACGGTCTATCTCTGGGTGCAATTTGGGGTGCATTTCATTATTTTTAAAAAGGACCAAGTGCTGTGTCCTTAAAATAATGGCTTACAGACCTGCCAACCTTTGAAAATGAGAAATAGTAGCACACCAAATTCAAATTTATCCGAAGGTTGGTTGGTTGATGGCTGTTTTTTACACTGTAAATTTTAAGCGAACAAATCAGGGGTGATTCTGATTAAAAAAAAAAATTCTGAAATTCACAGCAAATTTTCTGAAAAGTTACAAGAGGTGGGGGGGCGGTGTCCACTACCGCCACTTTTTTTTGCGTCCCTTTGACGAAATTTGCATTTTTCACGATTTTCGGCGAAATTTGCAGTTTTTTTAAGATCTGTTTACAAAATTGGCATTTTTTTGATGAAACTTGTCATTTTAGGTGATTTGTTGCCAAAATTTGCCGTGTTTTCACGATCTTTCGACGAAATTTGCCGTTTTTCGCAATGTTTTTGAAGAAATTTGCCATTTTTACGCGATTTTCTGACGAAAGTTACGTTTTTCCCGCGATCTGTTGACAAAATTTATCATTTTTTCGCTATCCTTTGACGAAATTCGCCATTTTTCGCAATGTTTTTTTTAAGAAATTTGTCGTTTTTTTGTGATCTTTTGACGAAATTTGCCGTTTTTTCCCGATTTTCTGATGAAAGTCACGGTTTTCCCGCTATCTGTTGACAAAATTTGTTGTTTTTTCGCGAACTTTTGACGAAATTTGCCGTTTTTCGCAATGCTTATGATGAAATTTGCCGTTTATTCGCAATCTTTTGACAAAATTTGCCTTTTTTCACAACGTTTTTGACGAAATTTGCCATTTTTTAACGATTTTCTGACGAAAGCAGGGATGAGATTGACAAAAAAGCAAAAAAACTGAAAATTGCGCGAACGACTTGAGCAATAATTATGAATTTCAAGCGCAACAAATATTATAATTGCTATTAAAAAATATAAAAAATCGCGTTTTTACGACGATCTTTCGGCTAAAATTGCGTTTTTAAGGCGATCTTTAGGCTAAATTCGCATTTTTACGGTGATCTTTTGGCTAAATTTGCATTTTTACGGCGATCTTTCGGCTAAATTCGCGTTTTTTACGATGATCTTTCAGCTAAATTCACATTTTTATGGCAATCTTTCGGCTAAATTCGCATTTTTACGGCGATCTTTCGGCTAAATTCGCATTTTTACGGCGATCTTTTGGCTAAATTCGCATTTTAAGTGCGATCTTTTGACTAAATTTGTGTTTTTTCAGCGATCTTTTGGCTAAATTCGCATTTGTACTGCGATCTTTTGGCTAAATTTGCATTTTTACTGCGATCTTTTGGCTAAATTCGCATTTTTACTGCAATCTTTCGGCTAAATTCGCATTTTTACGGCGATCTTTCGGCTAAATTCGCGTTTTTACGGCGATCTTTCGACGAAATGCGCGTTTCTTCGTGCGATCCTGTGACGAAATTCGTCCTTTTTCACGAGATCCTACGACAAATTTCGCGTTTTTCTCGAGTGATCCTGTGACGAAATTCGCGTTTTTTTTTTTTTTTTGCAGAAAATCGTAGTTTTAGACAGATTTTCGTAGCATCGTAGTTTGTGGTTCAAAATCGTAGCAACTACGATTTTTTCGTAGCAGTTGGCAGCTCTGGGCTTAGCAGGAACACTAAAAATAAAATGAAGTCATCAAAATTTTGTAGTTTGAGCTTATATCTGTTTTATAAGTGCATATGCAGGGCCTGCACAAAACTGAGCTAAAATTTGTAAACATTCATTTGGTGTCATCAAGAGGAGACATTGATATTTTCTAATTTTGAAATGAACATTATGACTACTTTAGTTGTCGAAAGAAAAAATGTCTTCGAACATTTAAAAAAATTGACTTTTCATACATGCACTGGAGCCATAAGATTTTGATAAATTTCAAACTCTATTCTTAAAGTGGCCTTGAATGATTTTTCCTGCCTATATCTCAAAATTCGACTCTTATTCAATAGAAGATGCTATTATTGGCACTAAACAATTTTAGTTTCAACGCATTGACAATGAAGCAATGTATTCAGAATAATCCTAACAAAGTGATCGGTTGACAGTGAACTTCTCAAGAGTTCAATTCTTATGCAATAGTTGCTATTAACACCACCTGACTTTTTGTTCAGCATAGAAACAACATATCTGCAATAGCTTAAATTGAAGACCACATGCATGTTTAACATTACGTCTATTAATTAGAAGCTGACTGCTTGATAAATAAATGTATAACTGAGATCTTTTCATAGCACACCAGTTGAGAATCACTGCCTTAATTTAATACATACTCTTTCAGGGGAATGGGGCATGTAAACAACATAAACACATGCAACTTGGAGAAAATTAGCCGACAGATCACTGCTAAATGTGGAAAATCATAAAATTGCTGAAAAGTAAAGAGAGAGGCATTAAAAGTTACTATCAGATGGATAGAAAGAAATATGACAGTTTAACAGCGTAATAAATAACTTCACACTATACAGATAAACTAATCATATCATTAAGTATACACAACACTAACAAGAAAAAATGTAAATGTTACACCAAAGCATTTCCTCATTGAAGTTAACATTGTACCAACCATATGAATAATAAAGTTGCTATGGTAGTTGAGTTAACATGTCATAATTTCAATATTGTTTATCATCAGCAATAAAACACTACCAGTGAAACTTTTATCATTTATTGTATTAAAATTATTTTACAAAAATTATAAATTAATTTTATAAAAATAGCATAAACTACTTTAAATATTTCTTGTAAATAATCAATTGATATTTGATAGTAAATTACATAAAAAAAAGGCATTAAATACATACATTTATTTTTTTTAATTATCCAGTATTGTATAATAAATTTATTTTACCTCATAATTTAGTTTATAAAACTTCAATCGTCTAATTCAATCAGAAGATATTACATAATAATAAGTATGTTTTATTATCCCATCCATAAAAGACACTAGCATTAAATCTTACTGAAAAATAGAATTTTTTCCCTAGATACTGTTTTGAAAGTTCGAAACAATTAAAAACTCAAGATTTGTCTGCAAATTTCAATACAATTATTACCATAATTTTCTCCAGATAATTCTTTTCTCAGTGACATAAGGCAAAATCAGCTCCAGCATTCTTAGCAACAGTAATTCCCTCAGGAGTCCCAGCTGTACCGATAACTTTAAGACCATACTGTTTAGCTATTTGTATCGAAGCAAGGCCCACAGCTCTACTGGCACCATGAATTAAAACAGTTTCTCCATCACAGCATTTACCTCTATAGGATAAAATTTCAAATATTTTTATAATCCAACAGATTTTTCAAATTACAAGTGTTAACACACTTCAACCCTTTTAATATACACCGTTTTCATCACGAAGACCGATTCATTATTTTTGTTTACTAAATTAATGAATATTCGAAAGGAATTGATAAAAAAAATCATTTACACACAACTAATGATATGAGCATAACATTAACAATATTAATGAAAGGCTATATAAATATCTTATTATATATTAATAACATTAACAGCCTTTCAATCAAAATTGGATTATTGAAAATTAGAGTTGGAAAATAATGATATTTTTTGAGAATTTAAGCAAAAGTCATAGATTTGATATGTATATATACGTATATATTATTTACATGAAGCGTGTGGATGCAGGAATAAGTTTTTATTTGTCTACCAAGCCCAGGGAGAACAAGTTTGACACTCCACCTCTCTCAAGAGGAGGTTGTGTTAATTTTTTTTAAAAATCTATTTCACGTAACTATCTTTATTACTAATAAGGAGAGGGCCAAGCTTGGTAATCATAGATTTTGATTATTTTTATATATATTGTAGGGTAGAAGACTCAGGTTCAACGGATTTTATACAGCGCTCCTTACTTCTAGAGAAATAGGCGGTCTAATATTATAACACAGCTTAAATACTTACTTTGTAACGAAATTACTACATTGGTCATAGCTCAGTTGTTAGGGCATCTGCTCGTTGATCTGCAGGCTTGGGTTCGAGACCGGGACGCGCTACATTTGTTTTTATCATTTTTTGTTTTATAAATATACAGGGTGTCCATAATTAAACGACCCTACTTTAAAGTTGTCTACAGATGAAACTATTGGTCAGAAAGTTGTAAAATTTTGTGAAGGTTATAATGAAGGAATGGGAATTTGTTTAAGTGAAATAAAATTATTTCTAAATTTTGCCACCAGGGGGCATTTTTTAACAGGGTTCGTACACATTTCATTACATGAAATTCAAGGACTTTTAAGGACTTTCAAGGACCAAAACCAAAAAAATTTAAGCACCTAAAAATTGAATAAACTAATGAATTGCATGTTTGAATTGAAATTTTCATTTTTGTAAATACATAGAACTTTTTAAGTAAATATAAGTACATTAGATGTACAACGAATTGAACTTTACAAAAAACGTATAATGTATTTAATTTAAAATATCAGTAATAATTTTAATAATACAAATTATGAAACGAGAAACACAATTAAATTTTCTTTAATTCTGAAATTTTTTCTAACAATTTTATGTGAATTTCGTTTTTTTTTATAGTTTTTCTCAGTTCATGATATTGCATAAACAAGTCTATGTTCTTAGATGTTTCAACTTTATCAGCCAAATTATTAGCTTCTACATTTGTACTTTGCATGTCCTTTTCAAGAAAAATCTTTTTTTTTCTGTAGGAAGGTGATCTCATCCTCTAAAGTTTTCCGTTTCAGTTGTTTTGTTTCAGCCTGAGCTTCGTTTTTTTTCTTTTCCAAATGCTGCATGTGCATGTACTTTGAACGAGCAGATGAAGCAGCTATTCTGATTTCTTTTGTAATTTGTAAATTGTGAATTTCCCCAGACAGCTTGATATATTCATGAATCACACGTTGAGAAATATAAGATGCCTCTTTCAAATTTTCAACTTCAAGGGCTTTATTAACTGAGAAGCCTCTTTCGACAGATGCTTGTCCATGGGAGAGTATAAGAATCATTTTAATAATCTTCCATAGGTTTTCATATTTGTTTCCAGAAAAGTAAGGTTGAAAAAATGTATCCAAGGAAAGATTGTTTGGGTCAAATGAAGCAAAATCGAATGAATTCGGCTTGACAACATTGGATAGGAAATCGGCTGGATAGGAATCTCATCACAATTTTTTTCTAAAACAAGCTTATTTTGAGATAGTAATAAAGATGCTTTTCATTTTTTCTCTTGCTTTCTCGGGATGCTCAGCCATCATGCGTGGGTCAATGCTAGTTGCATTTTTTATTAATGAATAATTAACTGGACATTTTTGCATTAAATGTTTTATCATTGTTGTAACGCACTTTTGACAATCTTGTCTAAGTGAAAATATATCATTTTCTGTTATTTCTGTTTTCCTTTTCTTTTCTTTTATTAGTTGCTCTGCAGCAAAACCTAAATATATTTTACCCTTATCGTTGTGCATATTTGGATCACTAAAATTAAATTTGCATAATGCATCAACTTTCTGTATCTGATTTTCAGGTTTCAGATCCTTAAAATGCTGAATACAATCATTTACAAGTTTCAACAAGTCAGTGGCAAAAAATGGAACCATTGGTTTATCACTCTGATATAGCTTCAAAAATGGTAAAAGTATTTTTGATAGCGATAGAAAAAAATTCAATTTTATCAAAAATGTTTTATCTTTAGTTGCTTCCTTAATGATACAAAATGATTTAGATGTAATTTTTAGCAAAATACCCATATCAATCTTCTTTACATATGTTATGATATCATTCCCTATTTCTATGGCCCTTTCGGCTGCTGGGACATTTTCGAACCACCTGTAACTAACAGAATTTTTTCATTGATGAGATATTTATAAAATCATCACGTCTTGCTGGAGGATCTTTAAAAATCCAATATAAACTTGACAGAACTGAAGTTATGTCCCACCCGATGGATGAAATTTCATGTTTGAAGGAATTGTTTAGGATATGGAGACCACATGAACCTAAATTCAAAGATTGTATGCCATATTCCTTGGATAAGTCTTCCTGTAAACTGTTGTAGAATTTCCAATTAACATAAGGCCCATCCATAGATATTTGTAGAAGTTTTGATAAATCCAATTTTACAACACATTCATACAAAGCTGAGAGAATGTCTTCACTTGTTGAATGCCCAATAAATGCTGATGTTAAATATTTTATCCTGACTCTACATTCCTCCTGGTGCCAATATCGTACATGAATATCAAGCTGCTTTTTTTGGTTAGTTTGATTTAGAGTCACATCAAAGAGCAGAGTAAAAAACTCTGCATTTTTGCAGTTATCTACCAAAAGCATTTGAAAATGAGGGCCAAGACCAAAATGGCATATATATGCACATTTTTTTTTCTCCACATGCAAAATTGCTAGCGATGCTACTGTCTGAGAACATTCTGGAAAGTAATTGTGCAATATCTTCACAGGGCTTATATGAATAATGACTTTTAATGCACTTTAAGGCCCACAATATTTCAGCATCTAGTACATCATTTTTAGAAACAAATGTGTGAATTCTATTTTTTTCAGAATTTTTTGAAGTACTAGCATCTATTTTTTCTGATGTATTGGCATCTAAATTGTTTGAAGTAGATGCTGTTTTTGAGAAGAAATCTTTCATTTTTTTAGATTCAAGGTTTTTAGAATGTTTGCCACGTGTAAGAAATATAAAAATACATCAGAAATAATCTACAAATACATCACACATGTAAGCATACAATCAATTAAGATGTAATTATTTTTATGTCTGAAGTATAAATAAAAACCTAGAATAAATTTATTTTAAAATATAGAAAACTAGCTGACCCGCCCGGCGATACCTGGTCCCGTGTAATAACCTTAAATCTATTGCCCCGGGTGGTGAAACACGGAACTAAAATCATTAAGTTTTGTCGAAATCGAGTCGAATGAGTCAAACCGTATTGTGATCGGATATAGCTGCAAAATCTATTACTTCCACCTTCCACTGACAGGGGGAACAATCTCTTCTATACGAACATAACTGAAAATTTTAAGACTATTGATATCGAGGCGAACGAGCCAAACCGCGTTGTGATCGGACCCATAGAGCCAGAGATAGCTCCAAAATCCATTAATTCCATCTTCCACCACCAGGGGCGCAATCTCTTCTATACGAACATAACTGAAATCTTTAAGGCTATCGATGTCGAGGCGAATGAGCCAAACCGCGTCGTGATCGGACCCATAGAATTCGAGATAGCTCCAAAATCCATTAGTTCCACCTTCCACCACCAGGGGGCGCAATCTCTTCTATATGAACATAACTGAAATCTTTAAGGATATCGATGTCGAGGCGAATGAGCCATACCCCTGTCGTGATCGGACCCATAGATCCAGAGATACGAAAGCGCTCCTGGCCGCGAGGGCATAGGCGCCGACTAGGAAGGGGAAGGGGGGGGGGCGTCGCCGCTTTGTCTGGTTAAGGTTAGGGCGTTTGTTAAAGTATTACCGATAGTAATAAAGACAAAAAGAAGGCAGACAATTTAGAAAAATGATTATCATTGAAATTTTTCAGACAAAAATTAAGGGAAAAAAAATCAAAGAAAAATTTAAGGACTTTCAAGCACTTTTTGCAAATTTTGAATAAAAATAAGTACTTTCAAGGACCAAAAAATCTTTAAAAAAATTTAAGGACTTTTAAGCACTTTCAAGGACCGTACGAACCCTGTTTAATGAATTACACATTTAGCATACATTTACGATAATTTACAAATTTTATTATAACAAAACATGTTGAACAAAACTTTTTTTCACGACATGTTTTTAGTATTTCCCAGAACACACTGCGGTCAACTGTGGAACTTGTTATCTTACGATTCCAGATGGTAGCTGAAAATGATGGCCGTCATGTGGAACATATTTTGTTGCAATAAAATATGTAAACTATTATAAATGTACGATAAATGTATAACTGAATAAAAACGCCATCTGGTGGCGAAATTTTGAACTAAATTTCTTTTCGCTTAAACAAATTCCCATTCCTTCATTATGTCCTTTACAAAATTTCAGAACTTTCTAATCAATAGTTTCGTCTGTAGACAACTTTAAAGTGGGGTCGTTTAATTATGGACACCCTGTACTTGTAATTATAATTAAATATTATAATATTGGGCATTAATTATAATGTTAATCTATTTTTTTATTTGTAACTAAATTGTTCTATAAAACATGATTAAACAGTTAATTTTTTTAAAATCACTTTTAAAATGTATTTTATATATTCTTTATCGATGCAATGATATTGAACAATTGTGTCAATTCCTGATTTTAAAAGAATCATTATTTTATATATGCCTTAACAAGGGAAGTCAATGCGATGATAATAATACTCTGTTTTTAAAGTAAGAAGCATAATTATATTAAAAATTAGCATAAGAATTAAATTACAACATCTTTTTTGCATATTAAAAAGTTCTAAATTTGTAATACACATGCTTGCTTGCACTTTGAATTATTCTGTTTTCTTAGTTATCTTCTTTCTGCATTGATTTTTATTTTATTTGAAAATGTTTTATTTTATTATAAGTAGAGAGTGCCACAACAGACTTTGTAACATAGTAAACCCATTACAAAGTAAGTACTTAAGTTGTGCTATAATATTAGACCCACTATTTCTCAAGAACCAAAAAGCATTGTATAAAATCCATTGAACTGAAGACCAGGGGCTTTTACCCTACAATATATAAAAATAATCAAAATCTGTGATTACCAAGCTTGGCCCTCTCCTTGTAAGTAGTAAAGTGGTACTCTATATAAAAAATGAAATAATATTACCATAAGTTGCAAAGGATTAAAAAAAAAAAAAAATTAAACTGCCTCATAACATTCTATGTTAGTAAAAAATAAATTAACATGGGCAGAAGATAACAATTTTTTTTAAAACTTTCTCTTATAGTTATTTAAACATTTCAAAGTAATCAAACATACATGAGATATAAAGAGGAGAGCGAATGTCATAAGAACTAGAGATCGACCGAAATTTCGGTTTCGGTGCAAAATCGGAGTTTCGCCGAATATTCGTTTTCGGCGAAACTGCTACCAAAATTTCGGCCTGACCGAAACTATCTGTATTTCAAAATTTTGTTCCTTCTTTCGGAAATTTTCAACTTTACTCATTGATATAAGTTGTATCGGCTCAAATGCGGCACTGTTTATTGCTGTGAACTCCAGTGTTTATCATTATCGGTCATGACTGATCCATGATGTGAGTGTAAATTATAAAGGAAGAAATGCATATATGACTAAACTTAAGAGACGCTTATCACGTGATCTTTAAAAGCTGCAAACTTAACAGTAATAGAAAATTTTTACTTTAAAACTCCAGATTATTTCGAATGCTTCATGCGAAAGATGTTGTTAAAACATATGAAGATTTACGAAATTTGTTACAAAAGATATATCGAGGTATGTATACTTAAAATATTTTTTTATTAGATGAAATTCGTATAATTGAAAACTATTTCTGTCTTATTGCTAAATTAATCACATTTTATTTTATATGAACAAAAAATTGTTTTGGATAGAAGCACTGAGAGTCAACTTGGCACCGGAGATAAAATTTTTAAACAGGGGTGCCATTTCAATGCTTTCTTAGGGAGTGAGGGAGTGGCAAAGCTTTTTTTTTTAGGGCAGGGGAAGGGGAGGTGAGTGAGCAGAGATTTATTTTGATCTTATTGTGCACATCCTAAAAGAACATTGACAACTGTTACATTTTTATCCTTATATATATATATTTAAAATTAGCTAAAGTACAAAATAGTGTTAAACATGTCTCACTTTGAGAATATTGAAATGAAAAATAAAGTTTATAATTAATAATTCCTAGGCTTAAAATATTGTCTTAATGCTAATTTTCCTTTTTTAGTCAAATTGAACAAATTATTTTAGCTTTTGTGCCCTTTACTCAAACTTTTACTTAAACAATTACTTTTACTTAACCAATACTT
Source organism: Maratus michaelseni (assembly GCA_963931845.1). NCBI lineage: Eukaryota > Metazoa > Arthropoda > Arachnida > Araneae > Salticidae > Maratus > Maratus michaelseni. Next base: position 41,840,552 of record OZ007588.1, on the reverse strand, counting down.
AACCGAGGCTAACGAAAAAGAAAGGCTACTGCGGTGCTTTATGCGTATCTTTTTTTACAGACCGCGGTAGTCACGTGATGCTCGAATGCACCAATGCAGGTGTACGAAATGAGCATCACGTCACTCTAGTGGTCTGTAAAAAAAGATAAGTGGAATGCACTGCGGTAGCCTGTCTTTTTTGTTAGCCTCGACTTAACTCTATACTTAAACAATTTAAATGCAAAATATTAATGAATTGAAATTATGAATATACCAGAGGGCCCGTGCGAGGATTTCGCACTGAAATCTAATATTTTTTAGGTACTTCTCTATTATCCCATCGACCACGTTTCATTTCATAACAAAAAACTATCACCAAACTGTAAGATGAAACGCCAAAAATGCAATCCCATTTACTTGATGTCAGAAGCATTATACGTGTTTGTTACGTCATCAAGTGGTTTTTAATTCAACATTTGCATGTATTTTTCATTATGTTTTACTGATTTATTAGTTATTTTATTAATTAAAATAACAATTGTGTCCTTAAATTCTTATATTTTATTTATTTATTTATTTTGATATTCCAATGGCAACGTTCGCCCGTTTATTTGTAATGATCCCGATAATTTTTTGTTATGAAAAGTGGTCGACGGGATAATAGAGAAGTACCATTTTTTATCAATACGTAATATTTATTAGATGCATGTTTAAACTTCTAAAGAAAAAGCAAGGATAAAAATATCTGCAAACAACATTTAATTTTTAGTCAAGCCAGAATATCATCTACTTTATTCCATCAAAGTTAGACTAAAAACTGATCCAAGATTGCAAAAGGCACGCTAGAGGAAAAAAAAAATAACAATCGTATTTTGACTGCATTAGAGGATGACGTCATCTGCTTCGGGAAAAACATGGGACACAGAAATATAAATCTAAACATTTCAATTTCGCTTTTTAATCATGAATATATATATAAAAAAAAAAAACGTGCGTTGTTTTTTTATAATAATTGCTGAGCATCCTATAATGTGGTATTTTATTTTTGTAGCAACAATAAATTGACGAAAACCTTTCATTTCTTTTATGAAAACAATGCCGATTTAATTTTTAATTTTCAGCAAATTTTAATCAAAAACATGTTTTAACGAAATGTTAAGTGTGCTATGTCAGAAGCCTGTTCAAAATCCTTTCATATGCTATCTCATTCGTCGTTCTGCGTTTCGTATTTTCTTAGAAATAGGGATGTTGCCAGGAGAAATAATATATATGATTTAAAAATTAAATATTCATTATTGAATTTGTTTTACATTATTTAACTACATTGTTAATTAATTATTGATAAATGCCTATAATTATTGGTTGTTATAAAATAATAAAATATAAAAGTTGTATTATTCATGTTTCATTTTTGATTGAAACTTATACAGATACATATATATATGATATATATGTACGTTTGTTTGTTAGAAATGTAGATCAATATATGTATAATTAATAAATGAATTAGTAACATAATTAGTTATTATTAAGTAATTATTAATTATTTGTTATTAATTAATTTATTAATCAATAATTATATGCAGTTATGTATGCATTAATCAGTTTTTAAATTTTTGACACTTTCGGTTTCGGTTGAAAGCAGAAAGATCACCGAAATTCGGTTTAGGTTTCGGTCAATCTCTAATAAGAACCAATGATTATAAGAGGTTGCATATGAAATTTTAGGTTTTTCAAAAATTTATTTTGTAATCCAAGTTTATATCATTTCTCAGTATTTTTTTGTTAGATGAACACCGTTTAATGTCAAGCCCAATTGTTGGCGATAAAGTTAACTAAGACACTAGGTGCAAATACAGTGAAACTTCCATTTAACGAAGTCTCATCGTTACACTTAAACACTTCTGTAGGTAAATTTTAACGTAATTTCCCTCACTTCTGCCAAAAGTTGGCATTCTTTTCTTCATTTTAAAGTTCCCCCCCCCCTTTATAAACGTAAGTCTACTTAATTTATTAAAGTAACATTAGTAATTTAATTTCTTTCCACTTACGTTTCCTTTTTCATAAGTTCTTAAAGTTAAATCGTGCTATGTTTACTTTTTACCACCTTTCCGCCAATCGAATGGTTGGTTGGTTGTCGCATGGAGGGTCGCCTGAACGATCGTCATTGCAACTGACGTTGATCGTAGCTCTATCTCCCTGCGCGGAGAAAATTTTCATTAGCTAAGTAACAAGTGGGAGAACTTCACAAACTGTGAAGTCTTTCATCATCTATACAATGAACCAATCAGAGACCGGCTTCTGCGATCTTAAAGTTTCGCTATTTTTTCTTGGCAACGTTTATTCGCTCAGCTGGTTAGTTTAAATACCCGCACGGTTTTCAAATGCAGTGTGCTTGTGTTTTGGTTTTTACCAAAGCGTTAAACCATCATCTTTTCAGTATGATAAGATGGAAGATATCCTAATAAAACTTAACGTTAAAGCTTTCATAGCGAGATATGCTGCCGAATCATTACTATTTTAAGGAAATGTACCCTCATTTCGAAGGACTGGAAAGGAAACACCGGTAATGAAACATCTTTGTAAATGGCTCCTTTTATGGCAAAAACCTTTTAAGACACTCGTGATATATGGATAAAAAGGTATCGTAATTTAACATCTCTAGTGTCTCTGATTGGATCAAAGTTTTTTGAATTATGCATGTCTTTTTTTTGTTTTTACATATTACTGACAAATGGTCAGTCTACAGTTTGTTTGTGTAAAATTTCATCATGTTTCGTCATATAATAAATATTTTGTCGTTATAATAACTGTGTTATCACTGAAGCCGTCTTATACAGTAATGTTCTAGCAAACATATGCACCTTCAAGTTTCTAGTAAAGTTTTAGTAACTTTTCATGTGGTATGGAAAGCAACCTTTTTATGCAAGAATTTTCTTCTGTATTGATCGCCGGTCCGGATACGGGGACCGGTCTAAAAATGTAATTAAATTGACAAGCAGAGTACGTGGAAGTTTAATGATTGAAATTTGGCAAGGTAGTGACAAAAAGAACTAAAAGTAGATAAGACACATTCATGAAACAGTTTTTAGGTTTAAATAAAGCTAACGTTTATTAAACATATCACAAAATAAAATAAAGATGAAAAATATGACAGACAATTTAATTAAATAAAATATTATGGCATATGGCAACTTAAACAAAAGGTGGCAAACTAATATAGCATGGAGTAACTTAAATGAAGCCTTCAAAGTATACTTGTAGAAAAGTTCATTTTAACTTACATGATAATTAATTGAACGTGATGACACAAATTAAAACAGGCCTTTTATTTTATTAGTCACCATGGCATTGATGTGAAGAAAATGAGTTGAAGAACAGTCCACACACACACTATTAATCCTTGAAATGAACGTACATCACCAACAGAAGAAAGAAAAACCGCAACTTCAACAGCCGAAATAAACAAACACTAAAAAAACATTTAACACCATCATTGCACTCATAAAAAACTTTATACCGCCACTGATATTGTTTCTTCTGGCATCTACCAATATCATTTTACCAAAGCTGCCTCACTCTCGCCATTCAAACTGCCTTTTCATCCCTTTTAAACAACATCAACATACCGCTTTCCGAAAACGCTTCCTTTCTGATGTGCTAAGTTGAGAAGTTCTCAAACTGCCCATCGGCAAAGTAATCTAGAGTGCCTTTGAAGACTGTGTCACGGCGTCTGGGCGCATGCTCCCCTATACTATTACGATTGAAACGATATCGAAGCTGGCGGTTGCAACTGAATTCGGAAAACGGCTGAGAAAACGATGGTCGATGTGGTGAACGATATCGAAACGAACAGTAAACATTATCGGCGAGTTGAAAAACGAAAAGAAAGATTTGAACGATACTAGAGATGGAAAACGATATCGACTGAAGAAAATTAATACAGGATTGAATGGAAAATTAGGCAAGTACGAAAAGGTGACATTATGTAGAAGTTTCAAGGTCCAAAAATATATAAATAGGGCTAACATATATACTTATTTTATTAATCATCTATCTAATGCAAGTTATATGCTCAATCCTTTTGATTTTTGATAAAAGTTGGTAGTTAACTTATTTCATGTTACAACCCACCCAGGGGTGTCACCTCTTAAACCAGCATACTGACGAAAGCCTAAAACCCCGAATCAGCCCCTCTTCTTTTCTGTAAACTTTCCAATGTTACCTAACTTCACCTGCAAAAAGGTGCAGAGTCAGAAAAGCGGCGGCACATCCACAGATTGGTAGCAGAGCGTGGTTGGGGGTCCACGTCTCTTTTACATTATGCTACCTAGTATACAGAAAATATATTTGTTTTATAGCTTGATAAGGCTTTTTAAATCTAAAATATATTATGAAAGTAAAAAGTATAATCTTTTCTAGTGACTCTAGCAATTTTAATGATCTGTTTGAACGTTTTTGAAATATAAATAAATTTAACTAAAAGTTAATTTAAGAAGTTGATTTTAAAGTGAAAAGAAAAATGGCTTCATTTGGTGATAACACAATTTTAACTAGAGATAATTACCAAGCCTGGTCTCTAGAAATACAGGAAGTGTTAGATACAGAAGGCCTTACTCTGTGGTTAAATAAAACCTCATGGCTGGATGAAACTAAACTTACTCTCATCGAAAAACTCCGATGCGACCAATGGAAACTACGTGCTTCTGGTATACTGAAAACTTACATTTCTAGCGACATTAGTCCTTTAATTGCACGATTAAGTGATCCATCAGAAATATGGGATACGTTAAAAGAGCATTATGAAGTCTCGGGTATTACTTCTAAAATTAATAATTTTAACGACTTCTACGATATTCGGATGCATCCAGACGAGGATGTATCAGCTTTTCTATGTCGATTTGAAGAGGCTTACAAGCGCGTAACTGATGCTGGTGTTGATATATCCGATTTACATAGGTGTTACAAGCTTCTAGGTCATCTCCCAGATCAGTATCAATACTTAGTACGCGAGTTTAAAAAGTTACCTGAAGGAAAGTTTACATATAAAAATATTAAAGATGAACTTTTAAGCGAAGTTTCAGCTCGGGAAAGCCTCGAAAGGCGTAAAAATGAAGCATTAGAAACTTTTCAAAGTGTAACAAGTAATAGTAAGAACAAAGAAAACAAAGTTAAAAGTAACGCTCGCTGCAGATATTGTGGTAAACGAGGTCACAAATCTGAACTTTGCAGAAACAAAAATTTTAATTTAACGTCTAAAAGTGACAAACCTAACAAGACATTTTTTACCGAATTAGAGACAAATGATTGTTTTTCTTCAGAACTTTTACCACCATGTTGGGAATGGACTTTAGATTCGGCGAGTACGGCACATGTTTGCCAAAATAAAAACTTTTTCATATCTCTCAAGTCACCCCCTCCTGGAGCAATTGTCCGAATGGGGACAACGCCCCATCTAGTAAGAGGTGTAGGGAAAGTTCGTTTTCAAATTAAAGACAAGGATAAAATCCATACACTCGAACTCGCTGATGTTATGTATGTCCCAAATATACACCGCAATCTCATAAGTATGAGTAGAATGGATAAAGCGGGTCTACATGCAAAGCTCAACAATGGTTTTTCAATTTACGACAGTAATTGGAAGTATTTGTACACCGCTCAATGGAAAAGTAATTTTTATGTATTGAAAGCTCTAAAAATAAAACCTAAAGAAACAACCCCTTCAATTCCTGCAAAACAAGTCAAACAAGCAAAACCTCAACTTTTAAAATCAATACGAGATAAGTCTAACACTGGGGAGGCAGGGAAAGAAACAAAAGTTAAATTTCAGTCAGAATCTCCACCCAAATCAAGTCATGCTGCATATGACAGTAAAGTTAAAACTCCCAGGTACGTAGTTAAATCAAGTTTAAGTTCGGCACCAAATACAGCCTGAGAAGACCAGCCTAAACCTCAAATTGCAAAGAATTCTAAATTAACTAAGTCATCTAAATCCAATCTTAAAACAAAAGAAAATGAGGTCCCTAATAGAATTCAAACGCAAACTTATGTTAAAAATAGATTACCTATTCATAATAGACTTAACTTTAACCAAGCTTATGCGACAGATAAAAATAACATCATGCTGTGGCATGAAAGGCTGGGCCATAGCAATATTAAAGTTATAAAGCAGATGGTCAATAACAAACTTATTGAGGGTTGCGAAAAACTGCAGGGCACTGAACAAAAGTGTGAGTCGTGCATTCTAAGTAAAAGTACCAGAGCCACCCATCCCAGACTTTCACATATCCGTTCTAGAGCCATTTTGGATCTTGTTCACAGCGACGTTTGGGGACCTGCGCCCGTGGGATCTAGAAATGGACATAGGTATCTCCTGACCTTTATTGACGACTACAGTCGTCGGGCATTTTGTTACCCTTTACGAACGAAAGATGAAGTCCCATCAAAAATAAAGAACTTTATAGCATTTATTGAACGACAGTCTGAATGGAAAATGAAGGTTATCCGGACTGATAATGGCCTCGAATATTGTAATAAGCAGGTAAACGACTTGGCCACCGATTTAGGAATCAAGCACGAGACGACGTCTGCCTATAGCCCCCAGCAAAACGGCGTTGCGGAGAGATACAATAGAGTGCTCTTTGAGGGAATTCGTACCTTCAGCCAAGCGGCCAACCTCCCTGCTAAACTCTGGGTTGAAGCGGTAATGGCAGTTAATTATATACATAACAGAATCCTTCATACAGGAATAAATGCCATCCCATTCACAAGGTGGTACGGTCAAAAGCCATCCGTCCGCCATTTTCGCCGTTACGGTTGCGTAGCATACGTGGATCAGCCAAAACAGCAACGTAATAAATTACAACTCAGGGCTAAACGTGGTGTGTTTGTCGGATATGGGTACGGCTCAGCAGGCTACAGAGTTTGGTTTCCTCGTGAAAACCACATAATCGAATCCAAGCATGTCACATTTCACGAGGCTCAGTCTGGTAATCCAAAACAAGAAACTCAATTAAGTCATAGTAGTATTCATGATTTTGATGCACCATTTCTAGGTATATCTTCTAGTAGTCATGCCTTGCCTGTCGTACAACCTGAAGAACCCTCTACCTCCGGTACTCCAACTGTGGCAGAAGTAGAAAAGAAAGAGTAACTGAGAGAAGAAAATCTAAACCAAGACGCCGATGAGTCGCAGGTCAGCTCGTCAGACGAAGAGAGCTCCGGGGATGAGCATGGCTCTGCCAAGGATACCGAGTATGAAACTACCCATGAAGGCGACGATGAGGAAGAAGATGAGAAACTAGTCTTCACGAGAATCATCACTACGAGAAAAAAGGGGGCGTCAGCAGGTAAGCATGACATTTACATTATTCCACCAACCGGCGGACGTTTACGTACCACTAAAGACCTTAATGAATATTGTAAACTTAACAATCTTTTATATGACCCTGAGATAGCCAATTTTTCTATAACTAATGATTATCAAGGACCCATTACTTTCTCCCGAATGCATGAAGCTAATTTAACTGAAATCATCATTCCAAAGTCTGCGAAACATGCTGCAACTCTCCCGCAAGCGAAGCAATGGGCTGATGCCATGAATAAGGAAATCTCGACTATGTTAGAAAGGAAAGTTTGGACGTCGGTACCATTTGACCCCACTAAGAAAGTCATTGGGACAAGATGGGTTTTCACGATGAAATGTGGTGCTTCCGGGGAAGTACAAACATACAAAGCAAGGTTAGTTGCGCTAGGGAACAATCAAAGAGAGGGATTGGACTATCACGAAACATTCAGCCCGGTTGTCAACTTTTCGTTAATATGTCTTTTAACTGTCATGTTCTCCATGATATTCAAGTGGAAGAACTGCCTACTTGACGTAAAGTGCGCCTACTTATACGGAGACATAGACAGGGCAACATATATTCGACAACCGTATGGATTTCTTATACCAGGCAAAGAGACATACATACTTAAACTTAATAAAGCCATATATGGCTTCCACCAAGCAGGAAGATGTTGGTTTCATGACCTTCACGCAAAACTCATCACAAATAATTTTTCTGAAGTACCTGGGGTAAATTGCGTCTACATCTACAAAAGTATTGCAATAGTTTTAGTTTACGTGGATGATCTCCCCATTTTTGCAAAAGATGAGAATGCACTGCGGGAGGTTGTTGAAGTAATAGAAAATTTGTACGAAGTTAAAAATTTAGGAGCTATTCACACTTTACTTGGCATACAATTCAATACAGAAGAAAATAAGTTTACCAATATAACCTGCTCACAATATATAGAGAAATGTTTGCAACAATTTAATGTTCAGTCTCTTTCTAGGGTATCATCACCTGCTTCACCTGGTTCCGTGCCAGTTTCAACCCAAGAGGAAGAAGAGCTGCCTGAAAACCTTCCTTTCCCGAGTCTGCTGGGGTGTTTACAGTACATAAGCCATAGATGCAGACCTGATATCTCGTGGTACGTACACTCTATTTCTCAGTACACAGAGAAGCCCTCACATCACCATTATCGGACGCTGTTCAGAATATTGCTCTACCTGGCAAACTCTCCTAAATTAGGACTGAAACTACAAGCATCAGAACCACCTTTACAGATCGTTACCTACATCGATGCTTCCTGGGCAAATGATCCTGATGATCGTAAATCGTGGTCTAGCCATATAATTTTGCTGAATGATAATCCAATTCAATGGCGTGCCTCGAAACAAACATGCACAGCTCTTTTTCCAATGGAAGCTGAATTCGTGTCAGCCAGTGAAGCAGCAAAAGAAATAAAGTTCATTTCGGATACTATCCATGAAGTTGCTAATTTTTTTCCTCAGCTCTTCCAGCCAAACTCGATACAGCGGCCTATCATGCTCTGCGACAACACTGCTGCTATCTCGTTCACAAAGACCAGTACTGACAACGTCCGTACTCGCCATATTGATCTCAAATATAAATTCGTTAGAGATCTTTTTCAGAAAGGTGTCTTTGACATCAAGCACGTATCCACCAAAGAAAATTTAGCAGATTTGCTAACAAAGGCACTGAGTAAAGATCAGTTCATAAAATTTCGGCAAGCCATTATGCAGTAAACATATAATTCCAGTGTCCTGTCAAAGGGAAAAAAAAAAAAAAAAAAAGTCATCAATCTCTTAGGACTCCTCTTCCTGATAGTATGTCTTGATTGATTTATTCTGGAACTATGCCATATGTCGTAGTCCTGCTTCATCATTTTTTTTTAAGTCAAAAGACTTTATTTAAACTTATTTTTCTTCCAAAGACTTTAAGCCAATATGATCTTTACTCAAAGCCCAAACAAGTAAAGTTTATGGACTGTGAGCTATTCCAGCCATATCTGCATTTTTTTTTTTCAGAAGTAAATTTTTCTATACTTACGTTTTTTTATGTAAGTTTAATTGTTATACAGTCAACTCCCTCTAATCCGCACAGCTTGGGATCAAAGGTTGGGCAGAGTATAGAATTTTGCGGATTATAGGTCATTACTTTGTTTACATTTTTTTCTCCTATAATTTTACAGTAAATTAATTATTAATGCATAAATTAATTGGTAAAAAAGGAAGATACAGTAAAAGCTCAACTAACCGGCATGCTTGGGAAGCGCCGATTTCCGGATACTTGAAAAGTCCGGATAGTTGAGCGCTACAAAATCTGTCATGAAAGAGGGGGGGGGGGGGGTGAACAGTGAAAAAGGAAAATGATTTTTTGGCCTATTTTCCTGTCATCGGGAAGTCGACCAAATAATTCTTTTATTATTATTAAATTTGCATTTGAAAAAGTTAATTTTGACGAATTAAAAATAAAGATAAACAATATTTTGTGTTAGGATATTATTTCAAAATTTATTTATTAATCTTTTATAGCGCTGCTTTATTTATAATTAGATTAGACATCTCAAAGATTTTAATTTAGGACAAAGATGATTAACAGATGCTTATCTTACTTCATGCGCTTAAAAAGTAAACATCCACATAGGAAATAACAAAACTGACTCTGGCAATAAAAGGTGCAACAAGCCACCATAATAATGAGTCCTTTCTGCATGGCTAAGAATATTATCAGATGCAAGCTGTAACGTCCGATTTCGCCTCGCCTCCTCTCCTCTCCGATCACGATAAAAACAAATAAGATGTTAGCATTTTTTCCCCCCCCTGGAAGTGGCTCAGTGCAGATAGTGGGCTTTTTTGGGGGGTTGTCTAATTTTCTGAAAACTTATTGTATTTAAATAGAAATTTGGTAAGGGGCCTAATTTATTATTATTTGAATTTGCTGAAAATTTGAGTACAGTAGGATGATTATAAACAGAGATATCAATTATTTTTTTAATAATAAGTAAGGAAAAGAAAAGGGTATCATTTCGTTACTTCTGTTTGCTGTTTATTTTGCTGAAAAATATTTTCTGGGCAGACGGCTGGAAAGAAAATGTTTGAAGTGATAAAAATACAACAATAAAACAAAAACAAAAGAAACTAACTTACCATGCAGTACTTTTTTTAAAATTTCCAGTTAATTGTATATATTGCAAACACAATCAGTTATAAAATATAATATTCTTGAATAAATATCGTATTTAAAATATAATACAGTATAAAGACCTTTGTAAATAATTCTTTAAAAATAATGATTTCTTATTCTTGATTAAGTAAAATAATAAATTAAAAAAAAATAGTTTGGGATAAATAATTTCTCAGCAGTTACTGTGCATTTGATTGCGTTCCTTTCGATGTGCCAGGAATACTACGAAATGCATGTCTAATGCATACCTGCCAACTTGTAAGGTTTATCCTTACAGTGTAAGGATTTAGGTCCAATTGTAAGGTTGTAAGGGCAACAGGTAAGATTGTAAGGTTTTTTGATAAAACTTGAAATGATTCTGCAAATATGTTACTTATTGAGTAAAAAAATAAAACTGATGCACATATTGCATTTATGTTACATGAGTAAAAAAATAAAACTGATGCACACATTGCGTTTATGTTACAAAGATGAGGAGTGTGATTATCAATATAGTATGTCACAGCAATCAAATAGTAATTCACAACACGTTATTATATGCCACAGAATGTTTAGTCATGCTGTGTATTTAAAAAATTTCTCGCAGCAATGCTGAATGCAAAGCTAAAATTGAAGTTTTGACACTTTTTTTTATTAGAAATTTATTAGATTTTATTTATTTATTTATTTGTAAAATATTTGGTACTTTCATATTACCTGTGCACCAGTGATAACCCGCCAAATCTTGTTTCAGTTGGCATCAGTTGGAATTGTAACCCTTTCAATTCAAATGATTTGAATTCAATGATTTGAATTTTGATTTTAATTCAATTCTTGAGTTTTTGTTATTTGTATTGATGTGTTTGTGTTTACGTATTTTATCATGATTATATTTTAGCTATTTTTAAGTAATTTTTTTAAGACATTACACTGCAGCGTTAAAATATTTATTATTATTTTTTAATAGCTAATGCTAAAAGATTGTCGAAAAAAAAAATGCTTGGCGAGAATTAAGAAAAATTTGGCAATCACTGGTACCTGGCTAACATAAAAGTACTAAAAATTTTAATAATTAAAAGCATGCAACACGATCACTATGGAGAAATGTATGACAAAGAATTGTTGGGTAAAGCCAAATCAGCCTATTTAACGTATATCAAAAAAGAATTATCAGTGCTAATAATACAGTAAAACCTCCATAACGGACACTCCCGAATAGCGGACACCTCTATATAGCGGACACTTTTGTGGTGCCAAAAACCTGTATACTTGTACATTTTTAACTCTCAATAGCGGACACCTCCAAATAGCGGACAAATTCTGTGCCGCCCGAGGTGTCCGTTATTCAGAGGTTTTACTGTATTTGTGTTATTTTTATTATTTAATATTTTTGTAGTTATCAGTAAATTTTGTATCAAATCATATATTACCTTATTAGACGCCTTCATAAATACCTTTTACTACATATATGTTTAATCCCTTCAGGGGCAAAATACTCTTGTAGTTATAATATTGAAATGATTGATTGACACCAGGATTCACGAACGAATTTATTTTAAAATAAGTAAAAGCTTTTCCTCATGTAACTTATAAATTAAAAATTTGATTATAAAATTCTGGTGTCATTCTGGCATTTTGGAATTAAAATTAAGTGGTATATATAATATACCGGTGCCCTTCAAGGGGTTAAAGATGCACAATGATGTACGTCAGAAAAATTGTAAGGTTTTCTGAATAGACATGTTGGCAAGTATGCTAATGTCTGTCTGTCTGAAAGAAAGTTCTCTTTTTTTTCATGAAGCGTTCTTTTATGAGATGCAATTCCATAACTTCTTGTGACGAATACTGCGAATTTTTTTCACAAAACTTTAAAAAAGTGGATAAACTTTTCTCTGCTTCACTCCACGAAATTTTCTCATCAATTATTTCATCTTCGGATTCCGAAGAAACATCATTTGTTTTTTCCTCTGGAGCTGTCATATTTTTGATTATTTGCTCTTCTGTTAAGGTTTCTGTGACAGGAATATTTTTATCCATATCTATCCAGTATTATGTCCATTTTTTAGTGCTTCCATAATTTCTTTCAGTTCGTTCTTTTTCATAGGTTTAAATCCTTCAAATTCTTCATCTGATGAATCAGAACAAAAGTTTACCGAAAATAATAATTTTCTCCATCCCCTTCGAAGAGTTTTCTGTTTTACGGCCTTCCATGCACTGGCAAGATCATAAATTGCATCTTTTATTGAGAAAGATGATTGAAATTCTGGCAGAGTTGTTTGTGCGTTTATTAGCTTACGTATGAAATTCTTTCGATATAACATTTTAAGGTTCTGTATGATTCCCTGATCCATAGGTTGAATCAGAGAAGTTACATTTGGGGGAAGAAACATCACTGAAATATTGCCATATTGCAATTCTACATCGCTGGGGTGCGCTCGACAGTTGTCAATTAAAAGAATTACTTTATTTTCTTCCAGTTTTTTCCCCTTAGCTTCAAGCTCACTAATTACTGATGGCACAAAAACTTTTTTAAACCAGTAGGTGAAAATATCTTTATCCATCCAAGCACTTTTTTGGTTCGTATAAACTACAGGGAGATGTTTGATTCCTGCGAGTGCTCTTGGATTCTTCGATTTTCCTATGACTAACAGTTTTAATTTATGAGAGCCAGTTGCATTGGCACAAGTTAGAATTGTTAGTCTGTCTTTGTTTTTTTTAAAGCCGTCTGCTGATGTTTCATTAGGACCTGCTAATGTTGAGGTAGGAAGGCAACGGAAATAGATTCCAGTTTCATCAGCATTGTAAATGTGATTCAGATCTATGTTATTTTTTAAAATAAAATCTTCAAAAAACGTAGAATATTCATCTGCACCTTCATTATCTGCTGATTTTCTCTCTCCAGATATGTCGATCTTTCTAATTCCATGGCGTTTTTTGAAGCAAGAAAGCCACCCATCTGAAAACTTGCATTCTGTACCAATATTTAATTTTTCTGAAAAATCTCTTGCTTTTTCAATTAGTATAGGTCCAGAAATAGGAACTCCCTCTTCTCGTTTTAATAAAAACCACTGATACAAACTTCTGTCCAGTTTTTCATGCTGAGGCTGCTGAAGTGTTTTTCTTTCATCCGATGTTTTGCTTGTCTCTGTAGAGGAAGCAAATGCCATCAACTTTTCTTTCTGCGACCTAATATCGTAAATTGTAGAGGATCCAATATTGAACTTACGCATCAATTCTTGTTTATTTTCTCCTCTTTCTAAACATCGAATAATACCTAGCTTCTGAGTTATGGTTAAAACAACTCTTTTCCTTTTATGAGAATTTGAATGATCTGCCATTTTTAACAAAAAATATGGAAGAACACGAAGATAGAGAGCAATTTACTAGCCTAGCTGATTAAGCACAAACGAAAATTAGTGAACGGCCGAAAAAATGTGCCGAAAAAAAAAGTGTGATTTAAGCCAAAAATCTAATTGGTCAAACCGAATGTTTAGATCCAAATAGGTGGGGCAGAGTAGAAAGTTCTAGTAACTCCAGGGTAGGTGAGTATGTGTGGTGGGGGGGGGGCACTACTGTGAATCTAAAGATAAAAAAAAGATACCTTCGCTATCTGAAATGACCATATATCCCCATCCCATTTCTTAGAAAACGCAGTGTAATTTTCCTCCCTTCCCCTGCTTCCTCACGTAACTTTTCCGTTTTCCGAAAGCAAGTAAAAAAGGTTGTTTTTCTATCGCTTAATTGCTCCCCCCCACCTCCGTCCTGTTTCGCCAAGAGCAAAAAGATTAAATAGTCTCTCTTCTCTCCTCGCGTCATTTTTTCTCTTCTCCTCCTTTTTTCGCCGGGAAAAACAGCTGCCGGCGGATGACGCAACATGATTCTGAACAACTATTCTGAGTATCGAGCTGTATTTTTTATTTACGTTATATTTTTATATTTTATAACATTCATTGTCATGAGCATACATAGATTTGTTTTACGCCGAATCAGTCGTTGTGATAATTTGAGAATGCTAACAGTAAAGTTCCTAAAATAGCAGTAAAAATTTTCACCTGTTTATCGGAAGAGAAAAATAAAGGAACTTTCGAATTTTTCTGGTTAGTTGAGCTTTCCGGTTAGTTGAATGCCGGATAATCGAGCTTTTACTGTATTGTAAAACATTGGGTTATTTAATTAAAATTCACATATTTAAAGAAACATTATTTCAATTTTATTGTACAATTTCTTTTCTTTGTTTTTACAACTTTCAAACATATCAATTGTCATTTGTTTGTGAACTTTTGTCTTTTGGTCTAGTGCTTTTTTTGGAGTACAGTCATTATTTCTTGTTCTGAGACGAAATTCTGTTTCTGAAAAAAATCCAGATATTTATAACCCATATCTAAGCCCTGCTCAAGAGTTACTTTTTCACATTCATCATCATACTCTGCGTCACAATTATCCTATTTTCAGTAGAGTTCAACAGAGTAGTATTTATAATGTCATCATCTGTGAAACTGTAATTGGAGCTTCATCTTGGGGGATATTCATGCAATTATATTTTATCCATTCAAGAAATCATTCACAACTAGTTAGGAATTTTTTTTGGTTTTGTTTTGTGTTAGTGAATTTTTCTGGAGATTTCTATTTAGCACTATCCAAACTGAAACCATCAAAGTCAACATCATCACCATTATTGTCTATAAATAAAGATACTGGCCACAAATTATGCCTTGTGCTTACTCTTACTAAAGTATCTGTGTATACAGAGACCCATGCATCAGCCAAGAGAAAAATACAGCCTTTAATTGTAAATTGCCTTTTATACTCCTCCATATTAGCCGATAAATCAGAGGTTATAATTCTGCGCATAAATTCCATTTTGTAAAGCCATTTCATGCTAGGAATAATTCCCTGATCAATTGGCTGAATAAGAGAATTTGTAATAGGAGGTAAAAATAATGTAAAAGCTTGGTCTTTTTGTTTTTGGATGTGCAGCACAATTGTTTAAAATAATATTTTACAGTTTACAGGTAAATTGACTTTTGTACTACAATGCATATAGGCTTCATTAATAAAATGGTTTTCAAACCATTCAGTGAAAATTTGCTGGGTGACACTATGATTTTTTATTGTTACAATATGTAACAGGCATGAAAAAAGTCTCCTGATTTTTGACTTTTTTTTTCAGTTGAAAAATCAAGTTTTACTTCATTAAAATGCAAAAATTTAAATGAGGGAACTGACTACCGATCGTCGGTCGGTAATCGTAAGATCGTTGCCGTCTTTTGAATTTCTTTCCCAAAGTAAATGGTTAACAAATTTTCACTGTTTACATCTGAAACAGTGTGCGGATTATAGGCGTTTGCGGATTATAGAGTTGCGGATTAGAGGGAGTTGACTGTATAAAGTATAAAATGTTTAAATAGATTTAACTCGACAACTCCATGTGGCAACCAGTAGGGGAAAAGGGGGCGTTCTGTAGGTAAATTTTAACATAATTTCCCTCACTTCTGCCAAAAGTTGGCATTCTTTTCTTCATTTTAAAGTTCCCCCCCCCCTTTATAAACGTAAGTCTACTTAATTTATTAAAGTAACATTAGTAATTTAATTTCTTTCCACTTACGTTTCCTTTTTCATAAGTTCTTAAAGTTAAATCGCGCTATGTTTACTTTTTACCACCTTTCTGCCAATCGAATGGTTGGTTGGTTGTCGCATGGAGGGTCGCCTGAACGATCGTCATTGCAACTGACGTTGATCGTAGCTCTATCTCCCTGTGTGGAGAAAATTTTCATTAGCTAAGTAACAAGTGGGAGAACTTCACAAACTGTGAAGTCTTTCATCATCTATACAATGAACCAATCAGAGACCGGCTTCCGCGATCTTAAAGTTTCGCTATTTTTTCTTGGCAACGTTTGTTCGCTCAGCTGGTTAGTTTAAATACCCGCACGGTTTTCAAATGCAGTGTGCTTGTGTTTTGGTTTTTACCAAAGCGTTAAACAGACCTGCCAACCTTTGAAATGAGAAATAGTAGCACACCAAATTCAAATTTATCTGAAGGTTGGTTGGTTGGTGGCTGTTTTGTACGCTGCACTCCCGCCACTTATTTTTTTTTTTTTTGAGTTCCTTTGACAAAATTTGCATTTTTTCGCCATCTTCTGACGAAATTTGCCGTTTTTTCGCGATTTTTTGACGAAATTTGCCGATTTTTCGCGATTCTCTGACGAAAGTCACATTCTTCCCGCGATCTGTTGACAAAATTTGCCGTTTTTTCGCGATCATTTGACGAAATTTGCCGTTTTTTTCGCGATCTTTTAACGAAATTTGCCGTTTATTACAATGTTTTTGATGAAATTTGCCGTTTTTTCGCAATTTTCTGACGAAAGTCACGTTTTTCCCGCGATCTGTTGACAAAATTTGCCGTTTTTTCGCGATCATTTGACGAAATTTGCCGTTTTTTGCAATGTTTTTGATGAAATTTGCTGTTTTTTCGCAATCTTTTAACAAAATTTGCCGTTTTTCACAATGTTTGACGAAATTTGCTGTTTTTTCGCGATTTTCTGGCGAAAGTCACGTTTTTCCCGCGATCTGTTGACAAAATTTGCCGTTTTTTCGCGATCTTCTGACGAAATTTGCAGTTTTTTCGAGATCTGTTGATAAAATTTGCGGTTTTTTGACGAAATTTGCCGTTTTTTCGCGATCTTTTGACGAAATTTGTCATTTTCCGCAATGTTTGTAACGAAATTTGCCGTTTTTTCGCGATCTTTTGACGAAATTTGCTGTTTTTTTCGCGATTCTCTGACGAAAGTCACGTTCTTTCCGCGATCTGTTGACAAAATTTGCCCTTTTTTGCGATCAATTGACGAAATTTGCCGTTTTTTCCGCGATCTTTTAACGAAATTTGCCGTTTTTCACAATGTTTTTGATGAAATTTGCCGTTTTCTCGTGATCATTTGACGAATTTTGCCATTTTTCGCAATGTTTTTGACGAAATTTGCCGTTTTTTCGCGATCTTTTAACGAAATTTGCCGTTTTTCACAATGTTTGACGAAATTTGCCGTTTTTTCGCGATTTTCTGGCAAAAGTCAAGTTTTTCCCGCAATCTGTTGACAAAATTTGCCGTTTTTTTACGATCTTTTGACGAAATTTGCCGTTTTTCGCAATGTTTTTGACGAATTTGCCGTTTTTTCGTGATTCTCTGACGAAAGTCACGTTTTTCCCGCGATCTTTTGACGAAATTGGCAACTTTTCTTCGAACAAATGACGAGATTGATTTGAGCACGATCCTGTGACGAATTTCGCATTTTTTCGAGTGATCCTGTAACGAAATGCGCGTTTGTTTTTCGTTTTTTTTTTTCAGAAAATCGTAGTTTTAGACAGATTTTCGTAGCATCGTAGTTTGTGGCTCAAAATCGTAGCAACTACGATTTTTTCGTAGCAGTTGGCAGCTCTGGTTAAACCATCATCTTTTCAGTATGATAAGATGGAAGATATCCTAATAAAACTTAACGTTAAAGCTTTCATAGCGAGATATGCTGCCGAATCATTACTATTTTAAGGAAATGTACCCACATTTCGAAGGATTGGAAAGGAAACATCTTTGTAAATGGCTCCTTTTATGGCAAAAACCTTTTAAGACACTCGTGATATATGGATAAAAAGGTATCGTAATTTAACATCTCTAGTGTCTCTGATTGGATCAAAGTTTTTTGAATTATGCATGTCTTTTTTTTGTTTTTACATATTACTGACAAATGGTCAGTCTACAGTTTGTTTGTGTAAAATTTCATCATGTTTCGTCATATAATAAATATTTTGTCGTTATAATAACTGTGTTATCACTGAAGCCCTCTTATACAGTAATGTTCTAGCAAACATATGCACCTTCAAGTTTCTAGTAAAGTTTTAGTAACTTTTCATGTGGTATGGAAAGCAACCTTTTTATGCAAGAATTTTCTTCTGTATACTTATTTTATCAATCATCTATCTAATGCAAGTTATATGCTCAATCCTTTTGATTTTTGATAAAAGTTGGTAGTTAACTTATTTCATGTTACAACCCACCCAGGGGTGTCACCTCTTAAACCAGCGTACTGACGAAAGCCTAAAACCCCGAATCAGCCCCTCTTCTTTTCTGTAAACTTTCCAATGTTACCTAACTTCACCTGCAAAAAGGTGCAGAGTCAGAAAAGCGGCGGCGCATCTACAACTTCATTATGAAGAAAAATATTAAGAAAATTTGTTAAATAGAAATCAACTTAAATGCAGGAAACTTGTATGCACGTAATACACATAAAATTAAAAGTACACATAAAATGGAAATATTTGAAAAATATATTTTAATTAGGACCGTCATTTTTTAAAAAACAATGTAGACATATGAGAAAATATTTATTAGAATAATGTTTAAAAAAATACACAATAAAGAGAAGTAAACAAAAGCTGACGTGTACCTTTTCTTTTTGGATTAAAATGTGATTAAATGTGTGTGTTTCGATTAGATGATTAAAATGTGTTAATTTTCAGACAGTCCACTCAAATAAATTCATATATTCATAGCAACAGCAGCCTATCCGTTTGAATACTGTACACGCACGAAAGTGGAATAAACTTCGTTATATAGAATATGTTTTTCGTAATATGGAGGTTAATTTACATGTTAATGGTGTTCAAAGTCAAGGTTCTACAGAAAATTTCGTTAAGTAGAAAACTTCGTTAAATAGGGACTTTGTTAAATGGAAAATCTACTGTAGTAGGAAAAGGAAATTCCGAAGCTAACTATAAATGAGAATAATAAGCTAATGATTTAGGTATAGTTCATTGAAAAGAATAACTGTTTTATTAAATGGAAAATAAAATGCAATTCCTAAGCAAAAAAAAAAAAAAATTTCATTACACAATCGGCATAAAGCTTTATTTAGCATTTATGAATGTATCTCTCTTTTTTTTTTTTCAATTGTCACCATATAAATTCAGTTAAGGATGTTCCACAGAGTTTTTACAGATCATTGCAGAGTTGAGATATTGACACCAAAAATAAATAAATCAAAGAACAGTTAATAGCAGTACAGTTGAAGCACTTTATAACGAATTACGATATAACGAAAAGCACAATATAACAAAATGCTCATATCCATTTAGTTAGTCAGTATGTGAAAGAATACTGAATTCAAAACGATGTAATGAAATATTTATAATGAAAAAAGCACGGTATAATGAAAAGAAATCGAGCATGAAACATGAAATAAAAATGATAAAGCGATTTTTTTTTTTCACTTAACGTGGGAAATATAATTTTATTTCCTAAATATAGTGTTTTAAGACAGACAGACAGGGAGACAGCTTAGCTGAAATGGATTATGTTCTTTTTTATTCAGTGACTGATTTTATTGGCATTTACTACTTTCCTGTAAATTTATCGTGCGTTTATTTTTAAAACTCTTTGCATGCTGGCTATGTAGAGCAACAGAAAATGTTTGAGTTTAGAAGAGAAAGTCAAAATTATAAAATGTGTCGAGAATAATGTTGAAAAAATTTTGGATTCAAATTTCTCAGTCCAATATTGAAAGACTGAGAAAAAAATTATTAAAATTTTCAAAAAGGGAGCAGTTTTTGCATCGTTTAAACTTATATGCACAGCAAAGTATGCAGATGTAGAAGAATTATTATTTTCATGGTTTAAAGATTCAAGATCCAAAAATCTCTCTATTAATGGAAGTATTTTGCAAGGAAAAGCATATGCGTTTGCCGAAAAACTTGGATGTAAAGACTTTCATGTAAGTGATGGTTAAAATAAAAATAAAAAAAGATATGAAATTGTGTGTAAAAAATTATGTGGAGAAGCATCCTCTGTTTCAGAAGAAACAGTTGAAGAACGAAAACTCAAAAATATTATTTTTAAAAAGCTCCGTATGTGAAAATAACTGTTCATCCCGTGCACATAATTAATTTTTTAGAAATTTACATTCAATCTTATCAAAAGAGAAGTTTGATATCAAATAAAAATGTATTTTCTTTAAAGGATATAAATATTTTTCTCTTCCAACAAGCAAATCTGATGAACACATGAAAGAAATTGTGTTTTATGAATAAATGCATGAAATTTCCAGAAATCACTATTTTCATGTCGAAGAATCGAACAACGTTTTCTATTTCCAATAAAAGGTGTATATCGTAACTTATAATTGATTCCTTAATTGAAACAATATTTTGTTTTTTCTGAAAATTAGCTTAAATTAAAAATTTGACACCATAATCTGAAAGATCCTATGCTTTTATAGGAAAAGTGGAAACGCTCTTCAATTGCTTTCTATCAGAATAAGAATACATGACAATTATACCTACTTACGAATGAACGTGACTTCGTAAATGTGCAGAACAGAGCTTTAGCATGAACAGAGTTCATGATAAAAAATAGAATCACTAACGTTATTTTCATATAAAGAGCGAGTATGACTCTCACATAATAGCAGACTAAAAATTTGCAAACCTAAACTAATGCTGATTGACTAAAAACAAAAAAATATATTCATCTCGTACTAGATCTAAAAAAAAATAATAATAATTTTTTTTAAAAATGTTCCAATTAAAAAATATCTTACTGTCACAAACAAAAATCTAGCAACAAATATTAGTCGCGCCTCTTCGCATTGTCGCCATATCACCGAGTCATCAATCACGTCGCAAATATTGTAAATTTTCTTTTAAAGTAATATTCTAATACTAGAACAGAGAAATAAGATTTCTGTTTCCCCTTCTATTCATTCTGCTCAAAATAATATTAAAATGACTTGAAATGGAACATGTAATTTTTTAGGGGAAAAAGTTTTTTTTTTTTTTTTTTTTTTTTTTTATATGAGAATAAATAAAATTGTCAGTTTCAGAAAGAATGAGCCCGAGCCCGCCCGGGCACGAAAGCTGGTATAAAAATCGAACCCAAGCCCATGTTGGGATGAGCCAGTCTCATCTCTAGCAGATACCCAAAATCTGGAAGGAGCTAGTGGCTTCCAAACCCAAAAAATCCAGTGATGACATTGTGAAACAAACACATAAAAACAATATTTTTTCACCATTAAATTTGGACAACGGGATTTTATAGAATCTTCCCACCATAATTGTATACAGTTTGTAGGAATAAATGTTTGTAATGTAAGGCCTGAATATTTTATGAATAAACGATTCTCTAAAGTTTTTTGTTCTATAGATAAACTCCTCCCCTCCCCCCCCCCAAAGTATTTTATATAGCAGAAAATAAGCACTTAACATGGGAATTTGCATTAAAAAAATGTCTATTAAAGTCAAAATTTAAAATACATATTAAAAAAATATGAAGAAGATTTATTTTCTTTTAGATTTCAATAAAATAAATTTAACAATTTCTGATATTTTCAAGGATGATGAAGAAAGATTGAATACTATAAGCCTCGTTGCAGCTTTTGTTAGCAAGGGGATTTTTTTAAGGATATATCAAAGATTTTTTGGTACTTCTCCAGTATTCCATTGACCGCTTTACATAAAAATATATATATATCGGCAAACTATAACATCAAAGTGAATAAACAAATAGAAGAATGTTGCCATTAGAATCTAAAAAAGATAAATAAAAAAATAAAAAGTTGGAAAGCTCTTCTCAATAAAGTGTCAACTATCAGCAACTTTAAGCAATTAATTTTATAATACTGTAAAATCCCGAAAGTAAGGCCCCGTCTCCCACTTTTAAGCAATTTTGATTTTCTTTTCCATTTCCAAATATAAGCCCCCCCTCCCCTTAAAAAAAATTGCACGAAAAATTTATTTTAAAAATCCAAAGTGAATTTTCAATCTTTTGAAAATTTTGGTAGATTTCCACTTTTGCTTTTATATTTTGTTAATGAAATACCCCTCCCCACCCCCCACATGAAATGTTTGATTCCCTTCGCTGCGCTCCCCAACACAAAAAGTTCAAAATCTTAAATTCTTCTAGCCTTCTTACTGCTCGCTAGTAATACAACAACAATAAGTAAAAAATCAGTCCTCCAAATTACAATCTCCCCCTCCATCCAAAATTTATGTTTCCCCCTCCCCCCTCAGCATACAAAGTTTAAAATATTTAAAACTCTTTATTAAAAAAATATATGCTCTATTTGTTGCTGTCCAGTGACAATAAACAAATAATCAACCATTATAATTACCTCTCTACCCCCCAAAATTTCTTCTTCCCCCCTCTTTGTCAACCCCTATAATTTTTTTAAAAACTATTTATTAAAAGAAAATCTTCTGTCCTATTTGTTGCTCTCTATTAACAATAAATAACAAATCCTCTAAATTACAAACCCCTTCTTTCGAAATTCATATTACCACCTCATCCTCAAAAATACAAAGATTAAAATTTATAAAACTCTTATTTGAAGAAATCTTTTGTTTTATTTGTTGCTCTCTAGTAAAAATAAATAGATAATTTGTCACCTAAGTTTTCTCTCTACTCCAAAAATGCCCCATCCCCCTACACACGCACACATACAATATTTAAAATCGTTAAAACTATTTTTTTTTTTAATCTGTTGTATTTGTTTATTTTTAGTAACAATTAATGAATAATCAATCATCTAAAATACCCTTCTTCCCCCAAAAGTTCTATTTCCCCCACTGTCTCTCCACTCAGCAAAAACTTTAAAATCTTTAATGTATATTTGTTTAAACACTGTTCTATTTCTTATTTTATAGTACGGTTACTCACTTCATCTACATCATCTCATATAAGTATAACTCACCTAAAATAATCATCCCCTTTGAAATTTTTGTTCTGTCCTTTTCTCCCAAGGGAGGGGGTTGGATTTCTAAATATGTGAAGGAAAGCAAAATTTTTCATCTTTTTTGTAGTTTGGCTGTTCTTTCCTCCCTGAATCATGTGTATATTTTATGTTTTGAAATAATATGTTCTCTAAAATAACTCCCCTCCCATTAACAAAATATCAGCTGTGAGAACAATCAAACAACAAAAAAGACTAACATTTTCTCTCTGCCTCCCTCCCTTCTCTATGTCTAGAAATTCACACATTTTTCTGGGGATGGGGAATGGAAATTTAAGGGCAGAGTTACATAATCATTTATTTGCTGTAGCTACAAAATACCAATCAAGCATAAAAATCTTTAAAAAAAAAATTAAAGATTTTAAGGTTTGTGTGCTGGAGGGGGGGGGGGGGGGGAAGAAGCAGAATTTTTTGGGGTGGGGTGAGGAGAAAATTAAGATAATTATTGTAGGAAAAAAATTAAAGATTTTAAAGTATATACTGGGGGGGGGGGGGGGGAGGGTAAAGAAAATAAAGAGGGCTCTTTGGGGGAGATGAAGGAAATAATTTAGATTGTTATTTAAATATTGTTACAAAAAATAACAAATAGAGCAGAAAAAACTTAAGAATTTTAAAGATTTAAAATTTAATGTGATGTATTTGCAAGGGGGGGGGGTGGTCTTCGTGAGATGAGGCTGGGGGGCAGGGGGAGAAAAGCAAAGATTTTAGGAAGAGGGGTTGATTTAGGTGGTAGATTAGGTTTATTTATTATTAATATAGAGTGTATTAAATAATTCTGAAAAGAAATTTAAAATTAAAGAGTTATAAAGGTTAAACTATGGGGTTTTGGTGCTAGAGGGGGTGGGGGCAAAGGGGGACGCAGTAATAATGAGGGGGATTTAGATGATTGATTATTTATTGTTAGAATAAAATAACAAACAAAGAAAAATATTATAAAATTTTTTTTAAAGATTTAATTTTTTGGGGGGGAGGGGGGCAGTTTTTAGGGTGGGGTTTATATTTTATATATTTATTTACTTTTGAGTGAAAGTCTGTCGAAATACAGAAGATTCTCGCCTTTTTTTACTTCTAAATTAATAATTAAACGGGTTTTTAAATGTTTTTATTTTTAAATCCCGATTATAAGCCCCCTCTCACATTCAACCCTTTTTGATTTTGAAAAAGGGGGGAGGCTTACAATCGGGATTTTACGGTATATTAATGAAAACAGAAAAAAATAATCTTGGATATTGAATTATTTACAGAAGTTTTCTTAATTATCCCTCTCAGATGGTGGATAAACGATTGTGATGTCAATTGAAACTGATATATTCATCATACGTTACTATGCATCACAATATTTTTTTCAATGCTTTTTCTCTTTTAAATATCGTTGTTTAATGACATAATTGTTATTTTTATTAACAAAATACTTAATAAATCTGTAAAACATCACTAAAAATACAGATAAACACTGAATTAAAAATCACTCAAACATGCGTAATGCGTCTGACGTCAAGTAAATGTGGTATCACGATCATGCATTTTTGGCATTAAATCCATTATAGTTTGACGGGATAATGGAGAAGTACCGATTTTTTTTAAATCCCTACGGAGACAATAAATTATAATTTTTGTGATCGATTGCCGATTTTCAAGTTTTATTATCGCGACTCCTTGATGAAATTCGCAATTGTTTGACGAAAATTACTATTTTTTCTGCGACTAATTGATGAAATTCACGCTTTTTATATACGACCAATTGATGAAATTCGGTATTTTTTTCCATGACTGATTAATGAAATTTGAAATTTTTTTTGTATTTTAAAATTAGTAATTTTTTTTTCACAACTGATTGATGAAATTCACAATTTTTTTGCAATCAATTGGTGAAATTAGTGATTTCACCAATATTACTGAATTACTGAATTTTTCCACCAATATTACTGAATTTTTCACTATTTTTTCTGCGGTTAATTGACGAAATTTACGCTTTTTATATACAACTAATTGATGAATTTTATGACTTTAAATTGCCAAGTCAAATTTCAATATTTGCCAACTCATTGAAAAGCAAAATAAATAGTTTTCGCCAATTCAACAAGTTTACCAACTAGTTTTATAATTTTGCCAAGTTACCACAGTCAGAAAATGAAATATAGTTCTTATTTGTAAAAAGTTTAAAAATATTGCCAATTAGATTTGTAACTTTTGCCAAGTCTATCAGAAATAGAAAGTATATTATAGTTTTTATTAAAGTTTTAGACAAATTTGCCAAGTGTAACAGCATTCGGGAACGTTTGGTGGGGGAGGCTCCCTCCCCATCCCCCCCCCCCCCCCCTTAGCGAGGGCCCTGCCCACAACCGCCATGATGAGATTCGCAGTTTTAATCCATGAGCAATTGACGAATTTTGCTGTTTTATTTTGTGATTGTTTGACGAAACTCGTGATTTTTTTCCACAACAGATTGGCGAAAATCACAGAGCTACAAATTTCATGACTGGACCCAAAATTATTCTCTTCTCGGCACTAATTTTTCTGTGTCACAGCCTAATTGCAGTATGCCATTGTCACAGAGTTCATTCGCGGTGCATATCGACATAATTTCTTTTCTTGATTCCATGGACATAGCAGATTTTTTGTTTTTAAAAAAAAGAAAACGAGAAATTTGTGAATCAGCGGATTGACATCCATGTTCAATCACATTTTTTAAATATGGACAATAGAAATGAGAAAAAGTGTTCTAAATTACGCGGAACTATGGAGGACAATCTGCAAATTTGATTTTTTTTTTTTAAAAGGCAAAAATTTGCCATTTGGCAGAAAAAGGGGCATCACTGTAAAACACCTGGCAATTGAGGCATCGAAAGTTAATGGCCAAAGCAAAAAATTAGTCATCACATGGTGACTGGCGATTGTGAATCTGCAGCTATACCGTTAATGACAAATTAGTCAAAACATTTCCTGAAATTCAGCAAATCCTATTCAAGGATGAAAATATCTTATGCTACATATAATACATATCCCTAATTTACATTATTATAAGCACCGTGTCCATAAAATACACTGCAAAGTAAAAGGAAGAAAAAATATCAATTATTATCAATATATAATTAAAAACTAATGTGTAGTACATATTTTATACTCTGCCTTATATTTTATGCCACTGAGTCTATAAGTTATTTTAACCCTCTCATTCCCCTGACCCTTATATGAGGCTCCCAACTTAAACGATAAAACACAATGTTTTAGAAAAGGCTTTTGAATTAATTTTATTTTGAGTCATATCTTTTAAACATCCAGGTCTCCTTTACGGCATAAATCAATTTTTTATTGCAATCTTTAATAGCATTTTAATTCTGCTAATTCAAGGACTAATTTGTGAAAAAGAAATCGGGAACGAGAGGGTTAGCTTAATTTTTTAACCTTATAAATAAAACTTGACACTTCTTTGTTATAGGGGCACGAGAGCTTTTTTAAAAAGATAGGCATAGTAACTCAAAAAGAACAGATTTTGAATGTCTAGATATTTAGGCATGACAGAACAAAACTTAAAAAATATTCATAAAAGGTCATTGTCATAAATAATAATTAGTAATCTCACTTTAAAACCAAAGCTCTGTAAGCAGTAAAATATGGAATTCCTAAAGCGGCTCCTTGATCAAATGTCGATCATCAGACGATCATCTAAGGGAAATACTTCATCTTCATTGGCTATGGTACATTCTGCATAAGTACCAAATTTCCCTGGATTCTTTTTGCACACAAAAACTCTTTGTCCAACCTGCATCAAGAATAAGGTGATCAATTTTAACAGGAATTTTATTGTGTAGCTTAGAAATTTAATACTTTTTTGTTAGATAAACACCACTACATGCCAAGTACCAATGCTGGCAACAAAAGCTAACTTAGGTAAGAAAAAACAGTAATTCTAGCATAAAGTTTATAACGTATAGTTTAATCAGAGTTTTTCCTATGTTTAAAAAATAACAGGGTGCTGCTGGTGGGAAAAGGGCACTTTTTAGATTTTTAAAGGTCTTTTGGATTTTAAAACCACTAAAACCCTGGACATTCTTTTCAAGGCAACAATCAGTCAATTTTTACTATGCAAAATAACAATGCAAGAAATAAGTGGACTTTTTATTAGCTGATGGCCAAAAAGGTTGCTATTTTGTAAACCAAAGGGCAGGTAGAATGCAGCACCTTGCTGGGAAAAACTTTGGTTTAATGAAAAGTATAACTATTTTATTGAATATAAAATATAGAGTAAATTCACAACAATAAAAATAATTAATATTTCATTACAGAGCTGGCATAAAGTTATAATTTCATTTAGATTATAATTCATTTAGGTACTTTTCGGTTAACCGGGCACCAGTGATATATGTATACCCACTTTTTCAGTTAACATTTTTTTTCTCTTGAACAGACTGACCGATCTGTATGAAAATATTTTTGAATATTCCTTAAACCTTCTTACATCCATCATAATTTTCTCACAACATAGTTTTCAATACATTTAAAAAAAAAAAAAAAAAAAAAAAAAAAAAAAAAATTATATACACTTGTAAAGTGGACCAGTGTACCCCGGAAGCGGGGTACAGTGGTCCACCCAGCAGGGTACAGTGGACCACTATTAGGTATTATCTAAAATACAATATAAATCTATTTTTCATTAATCTAATTCTTTTTTGTTGCCCCTTCACCTGCAAAATAACATAGTAATATAAATTTTGAAACAAAAACAAAAAAATTATTATATTTTGAAAATAATAACAGATTAATACAGGAACAATTGCAATTTAGTTGAAGTTATTACTTAAGTACAAAAAAATCAACTCACATTAAAATTTGCAAATGAAATTCCAAAGTACTTATGAGTAAGATTGAGCCTGTAATTTTCAAGAAATAATTTTGGGTCTGAGAGCAACAGTATGAAATCATTGACATCAACAGCAGATTCATCTACAGTTTCGGGAGAAATAAACTGATTTCCATTCAATTTGCGTCTCATGAATCTTACTTGAATAGAATCATCAACAATTAGACTACAGTTATATTTATCAAAGGCAGTAAATACAAAACAAAATATTTCTTACTATGTTAAATGAAATGTTATTTTTATTTGTTTACTTTATTTTACAGTTAAATCTACTTTAAAACAATCTTTCTTTATAGAAAATAAGCAATTATTAAATATTTTGAACATTCTGCATTAGAGGAGCAGAGTGGATTGTGGACCACTGTGCCCCAGGAGTGGGTGGTCCACTGTACCCCATGTTGAAGTTCAATAAATAATCATATTAATATTATTTATAGCTTTCTTTTAAACATATTAACTTTAAAGTAAAATAAAAACAAGTATCTTAGCTTTGCAAAAAAGCTGTTTTATTTTATTTATCTACAACCTTTAATTACTAAAAAAATAAAAATATGATGATGAAAAATTTTACTTTTAGAAGCTCAAAACAACAAAGCAGGATAAAATAGTTCAATCTGAGCTAAACATATTTTTTGAAGGCTATAAATAATAATTGCAGTGTTGTTGTCTATTAGGATAGAAGAGAAGCTTAAAAAAAAATTAAATAAATAAAATATTAGGGGTTGGTCCACTGTGTCCATAGGTCCAGTGTGTACCGGTCTCCCCTATATATATATATGTGTGTGTGCGTATATATACATGTGTGTATATCACTGGCGCCCGGCTAACCGAAAAGTACCTTCATTTATTATATTTCATTCATCATTCATTTAAATTAATTTTTTCAATAGGGGAAACATGGGAGGTTTGACCCACCCTATCTTTTTCATATTTAAACATTTATTCAGCTGATAAGTATCAGATGGCAGCATGGCATCAAGCAAAATAACATATTGTTTCTGTCTGTTTGCCATTTACAAGCAGAATCAAGGAGAAATCACATGCAATATCATTTTCAGCCAGAAATTATTTTTTTGCTGTTGCAAGCTCTTCTCTCCTGTGTCATCTGTCATTAACATGTATAAAAGTTAGTTGATTTGTTTGTGTACTTAGATTAACATACTAAAAGACAGTCTACTTAATTTTTACTTTTACTTTTTATTTTAATGTGTTTTTTACATTTTTTTCCAAAATGTCTATTAAGGGAGGTTTGACCCATATCAATTCTGGAAGGTTTGGCCCGAGTCAAACCTCCCATTTAGTTTAATTTGATTATATCTAATATTATAAAACTGTACAACAGTTAATTAGTTTTTAATAGAAATGTTTATCTTAACTCAAATTGAAGAAATCTTGTTCTTATGTTCAAAGTTACTGAATGTAATATAAATATATTTGAAACACTTCTTGTTTATGCATTATTCTGATCCATCTAAATATAACTGAAATCTGTTTTTACTTTGTTAGGACTTTTTAAGAACAACCTATCTTTAAATTCCTCACTCACTAGCTAGTATTTCTTCTTTTGTAACCTTTATTTTATATTTATAATATGAAAATTCAATAAAATTAAACTATAAATAACCATTTTTCTTCTAAATTAGTTTATAAAATGAACATTGCATAATAATTTAATGGTTAATGTAATCTTATGGTTATTAAAATAGGAGTTAACTAAAGAAACACGATATGAAAAAGATAAAGAAAACTGCATAAAATAATAAATAGGTGAAGAAACAAATGAAAAAGCGAATAATAGATATGTCTTTAGACAGTGAAACTGAACGAGAAAATTTTCATGTTTCAAGTGATGAAATGATTTTGAAAACTCCCAAACTGGAATTGAAAATAGAGATTGTTATGGCAAAATTTACAACCAAATCTAGTTTACTGCATTATAATGGTTGTGCCATGAAAGTAAATGAGGATGGTTTTTCTATAAATTTTCTCAGATCTGATGCATGTAGTTTCAGTTTTATTTACCCTGAAAAAGAAGATGTTGCAACAGTGTCCGAAAGAGGCTACTTCACTCACGCAAAAACACCCGGACACTAATGTTAAGTCTATGGGAGCGTTTTTTAAAAATATCTTGTTTGTATTTAAATATTTTGAAATGGTTTTCCTTTTGCATTGGATAGCTGAGGTCGATCTCTATGCATGCTGTTTTTTCTTTTTCGATGCAGGTATTTTATGAGGATACTTTCATTTTTGGAACCCGTTCTGAAAGTGAAAGTATCCGAATAGATAAAAAACCTTTAAACAAAATCGGAAAAGTAAGAAACAGCATACATAGAGATCAACCTCAGCTAACCAATGCAAAAGAAAAATCATTTCAAAATATTTAAATACAAACGAGATATTTTAAAAAATTCTCCCATAGACTTAACATTAGCGAGCAAGTGTTTTTGCATGAGTGGAGTAGGCATCAGAAGAATTGTTTTATAAATGAAATTTGACTGCAACATATCTAACTATCAGAATTTTTACTGATTCAAACTAAATTCATTTAACAATTTTTGTTAAGATTATTTTATTTTTAAACATTAAATAAATATTTGGTATTTTGTAGACATAATTATTGCCTTTAGCTTGTAATAAATATTTCTTTAGACATTTAATTATTATTGTATACAGTTTTTAATAATGCTTAATTCTTGTGGGTCAAACCTCCCTCAAGTGGGGAGGTTTGACCCAGCTTCTAGACTCTTGAAAAATCACTAATCAAAAGGATAGTTTATAATTTAAATAGAAAAAAATAGTGTAAAATGATGCCAAATATTATAAGCTAGCAAATAATGACAACATGAAAATTTTATTACGTTTAAAAAAAATTGAAAAATATTTTTGTGAAAAACGGGTCAAATCTCCCATGTTTCCCCTATTATTTTCTATGTAAAAATTATTTGCTGTACTGTGCTCTTTCATCTTAAAATTTGCCCCTCATCAGTTTTAAACAATTTATAAATCTAATCTAGTTTTGTGTTATTTCATTGGTGTATTTTATAGTTTGTAACTCTAATATTGTAAACGCTGTTTAAATGAATCAAAACCAACATAATTGCGCAGAAAAGCATTATGATTTCATTCATTTAAAAGACTGATTCCATTAAACGGTGATTCAGATAACCGGTGACCACCTTTATCAGAAACTCAAAACCCCCCCTAGAACCGAATTCTGGCTGCGCCACTGGTCTTATCCCCTCTTCAAAAACTTTTCTACCTACAAACCGGCATGTATACGGATATATATTTTTTTTTTGTGCCCATATCAAGGAAAGATAAAGCCCCATACATTTTAAATAAGAAACATTATGTAATGAAAGACATGTATCAATTCAATTTCATCACAATTTAAGTATACTTACTAAAGTTTGAATGCCAACACATGGACAGATCGAGGTCATAAACAATTTTAGACTTTGTTGAAAAGTGTTAAAAATCAATGCCCTTTTCCTTAAAATTGCTAATTTATTAATGAGCTTATTTTTTTAAACATTTAATAAATTCTGAAGATCTGAATCCCATGTTCCTAGTGTCCCCCTTGAAAATAAAAAACAGTAGAGACGCTTGGGATAAAATGAAAAAGTTCTTCCGGCCTGTACTGGGAGGAAAAGGTAGCTTTCCTATATTTTCGTTTTAAAATTTTAGCTAATGTTACTCGAAACAGCAAGCTAAAATGCAAAGAACCCTGTTTACAGAAGATTCGTTAATACTGAATTTGAATAAGAAATTTGCCAAATTAGTCAACTACGGTCAAGTTGGCTTCATTTATGAAGACTTATTTTTGGTCACCAAATTTGGCGATATTTCACCAAGTGTCGCCAAGTTTAGTGAGAATTTGGCGCTAACGGATATGAATATATTGTTTATGCGTTTGATTGGGAAAATGATTACAACAATGAAAGATAATAATTTGCGAAAAATCGTGTTCACAAAAACTCATAAATTAATCATTGGTTTTTTGTAATGTGCTGTCTAGTTTCAAAATGTCAGCCACCCTAGAATTTCAAACTGTGCATCTCATGCAAAACAACCATCTCAGTCATTTTTAAAGATAGAGGTAAAACAAAAAATGCTGTGGAATTTTTGTATCAAGGCCTAATACTTAAGCAAAAAATAAATTTTAATTTTTAACTCTTTTTTTATTTTTATTTTAGTTTTAAATCTTTCAGTGGCCACCATTTTGAAACAAGATGGCAGACCAAGCAGGCCAATGAACTCGGTCGAGACATTGGTGAGCTTAATACACACATTAGCTTCATCTAAATTGGTTTATAAATATGAGTGTTATCGTATGACATAGATTATATATATATATATATTTCCTAAATCATAATTTCAAGTTTCATTTGGTGTTTCGGTAATGTTTCATTAATGGTTATATATATATATATGGATATATGTATATATATAAATCAACATTTCAACGGAGGAAGGTTTTGGGGTCATGATCAGTGAAAATATACTGAAATTTTTCAGAATTGCTTTCCTCCGAACGGCTGCAAAAGGTAGCTTTATACCTTTTTGTATTGAAAGCTACGTAAAAGTGAGGGGACAGCGTACCACCTGAGTCAACATTCATTTATCAATTTTAATAATGTGTAGTAAAGCAAATATTTATATTTAGTAAACTTTAATCAATTTTATGATTTTAGATATTAAATAAATCAATAAACAAAGGATTATTTCTTTAGATAATTCGGTACTTCTCCATTATCCCATCGGCCGTTTTCCATAAAAAAAAAACAATTGCCAAACTGTAATGCGAATGTCAATAAATAAAAGAAAAAATGTTGCCATTGGAATCTAAAAAAAAAAAATTACAAGAACTTCAGAAAAGGACTTCTTACTAAAGTGTCAACTATCAGTAACTTTAAGCAATAAAATGCACAAAATATTAATGACAACAGAAAAAAATAATCTCAACTGGAGGATAAATGTTTGTGACGTCAGTTGATCGCAACATTTTTTTCAATGCTTTTTCTCTTTTAATATCATGATGTTGCTGTTTAATGACACAATTGTTATTTTAATTAGCAAAATACTTAATAAATCACTAAATCATAACTGAAAATTCAGATAAATGTCGAATTAAAAATCACATGATGACATACTCAACACATGTAATGCACCTGATGATCATGCATTTTTGCAGTTAAAGCCTATTGTTTGGAGATAGTTTTTTTTTATAGAAAGTGGTCGACAGGATGATGAAGTACCCACGGTGCTCAATTTGCAGCAGAGCTCAGCTCCGGTACTTCTATGTATTTAGTTAATATTTAAAAATTGAACAGAATTGACCAGAGCTCATACATACTGCACTTCAGAGCCCAGCGCTTCTGGAAAACGGAAGCTTAAATTATAGTTCCACACACTACTCGCATAACTATTGGTCATTCTATTGACTGTGGTACACATGAATTCGAGCGATCTGATTGATCTACATTTAACAGGTCTATGATATCAGAGTTTCCCCAAGACAGTTTCAGAAGGGTGCTGCACCCTGCCTGCCCTTTGGTTTACAAAATAGCACCCTTCTTGCCCCTCATAAAAATAATTAGCACCCTTCTTGCCCCTTCCAGTAAAATAATTAGCACCCTTCTGGCCCCTTCCAGTAAAATAATTAGCACCCTTCTTGCCCCTCAGTAAAAAAGTGCCCTTTCTCCTTTTTGCATTAAAAAATTTGCTTTCGTAATAAAAACTGACTCAATGTTGTCTTAAAAAGATATCAAAAGTGGCTATAAAAAACCAAAAGAATACCTAAGAATTTAAAAAAGTACTCTTAAGAACCTGAAAAGTGCCCTCAAGAATCCAAAAACTTCCCTTAAGAATAAAAAAGTGCCCTTAAGAATAAAAAAGTTCCCTTAAGAATTAAAGTGCCCTTAAGAATTAAAGTGCCCTTAATTAAAAAAGTGCCCTTTTTTTCACCAGCAGCAGCCTGCCCTTTTTTTAACTTGGGGGAAACTCTGATGATATGATTGGTCTACATCGCACATGACGATTCCTGCAATGATCGCTGAGGCAAAAATGTAGTGGTAGATTGATTGGCGGAAGTGTTTGTTTGTAAACATGCCCTTTCCTTATTTTTAGTGAATATATAAATATTGGTGGAAACCCATCTGAGCTTATAAATACTATGCACCGAAGCCCACCAGAACAGCACTGCGTGCTGTGTTTTGCTAGTTGATATACAGACATCATTTGTGAGTAGGATTTTTAGAAAATTTCCCACTCCTGATTTTAATTTTTTTGCTCTCTTCAATATATTTATTTTAATATAAATGCATATAGATATAGTCAAAATATATAAAAGAATTTCCTTTACTAAAGACAAAATTGCTTTAAAATTTCAAAATAATGCACTGAAAAATATATATGTGAGTGGAGGGCACAGCGGAACTACACTATGCCAGTTATTACAGCAGAATATTACAGCTCTGTTACTTTTTTTGCTAGAAATTAAGCCCTGAGTACCAATAATTAATAACATTATATTGGTGGGTTACCATTTATCTGTAAAGTATATAAAAAAAAAATTATGACATGAGGTATTTTTAATTTAATAATAATAATAAGGCAAGGAAGAAATTAATAAACTTTACATTTATTTTCAGTTTGTAGAGGTTCTCAGATAGTCTCTGTTCACAGAATGAAGACTGCTAAACGAACTTTAATGCATGCAATTTTTCAAACATTGGCCATCTTGGTATCCCACAGTTCAGTAGAGTAATCTGCAAACTATAGTAAAAAAACATTTTTAAGTCAACAAATAATTTTTAAATTTAAATTGCACAATATTTTATTTAATTATTTTTTCTCACACCCAGAAAAGTATGAGATATAATATACACATATACCGATTTTATAATTCAGAGTTATAACTGATAAATAAATTTATGCATTGAAAGAGAGTTGATTTTTAGGAATTGCCAACATACAGATAAAGCAATAACACTTTATACATCTCATTACCATGAGAACTCTGCAGTTTTCAGGATGTATGATGTACATTAATATATTTTATTTTGGCAGCTAATCCTCCCCCCCCCCTTCCTCTTTTATTTCAGGATGTCTTCCAATGGTTGGGTAGGACATTATTAATATAGAATGTTGTTTTAGGTCTAGTGATGTGTCTGCCTTTTTGCAGAATTCTATACATATTTTATTTTGATGCTAGGATTGGCATTTCACTTCACATATGCTATTGAGTGATTATTTTACAGAAATCTTAATATTTAGTTAGATCTAAGATAAGACTAATTTAATCTAAACTAAAATAAATTAATACACCAATAACTAGTTAATATAATTAATTAACAATATAACTAATCGATAAACTAGGTAAAACTCTTTAAAATTTAAAATTAAAACATACTGCAATACATCACTAAATTTTATCATTTCACCAGATCTTAAGAATGTTTCAAGTGATTTGAATTTCAGCATATTAATGCACGTTTCAACAGAGACTCGTGCCAAAAACAAAACACACACAGCAAAGTACTACATCGTAAGATTAATTTTCCTCTTCTTCTGACTAAAAATTACATTACACCAGAATAAATACTAATGAAACAGGGGTTATTAAAGTTAATGAACGGAAAATTTTGAAGTGATTAGTTAATTAATTAATTATCTAGAAACAAATCAAATGAATTTTAAAATAATACAACTAGTTTAATGATTGACTAGTGAAAGCCACACCTAATACAGGAAAAAATGTAACGAAATCTATCCACTCAGGGTCGGTAAAACCAGGCACACGTACAAATAACACCACCTTCATACACTTTGGATGAATGCACTGCCACTTCTTATGTTAAGCTTACAGGGGAACGGAGAAATGCTGGAGTCGCTGGCCTCGCGAAAGGAGGAAATGTCGATAGATCATTATCCTAAAAACAGCAGAGACAAAAATGAAAACAATGTGAGAGTATTCTCACACTTCCAGTGTATTTTTAGAGGCTTATGCTAAGTTATGTAAATACAAGAATAACAAAATATGGAAAATGTTGCCTTCATCTAGTACTATAATAATATCCTGGTCTGCTTAGTCATAAATGGTGCCAAACATGTGGCAGAAGTATTTTTATCGTAATTATTTTGAAGGTTTACCTATGTAATCAAATACAAGAATAATTTGTTTTGTATTTAAAAATTAAGTTTAAATAGTCTTATTATAGAAAATCTAGGGCAGCCAACATTCGGCTGTCACTAGACTTTCAGCAGAACAATTTATAAGTGTGTGTTCATATCATTTTGCATCGGTTTCATCGAAGAAAAGTATGTCATTTGGAACTTTTTCCATCACATTCTTAATAATAAGGAAAGGATGGCGTGCAATGTTTGCAGAAATCTAATGCTGAACACAATCTTGCATTTCTACAGCAATAAAAGATATTGGTTGCTAGGCAAGTATATTGATGCTCGTTTTTAAGTATTTTATCATTTTAGCTATTTTTAAGTATTATATTACAATATTAAAACATTGGGTATTTGTTATTAGCTAATGTTAAAAAGATTGGCAAGAAAAAAAAAAGGTTGGCAAGAATTAAAAAATTTTGGCGATCATTGTCACTCGTCTAACATAAAAGTACCAAATTATGTAGTTTAAATCAATTTTAAAAGTACAATAGCAATACATAAGAACAATGTTTTCTTTTTGATGTGTGATGATTTGTCAATACTTAATTAAATATAAGGTACTTTTCCATTATCCCATCGACCCCTATCCATAAAAAAAAACTATCACCAAATTATAATGCCAATAAACAAATAGAAGATTGTTGCCATTGCAATCTAAAAAAGAAAAAAAAAAGGAAGACATTTGGAAACGCCCCACTCACTAAAGTGTCAACTATCAGTAACTTTAAACAACAAAATTTACAATATATTAAAGAAAAAAATAATATTTTGGATATTTATTTATTTACATATTTTTTCTTAATTATAAAGGTTAAAATTCAATAATTGCATTAGTATCCAGTGGCCAGTAGTAGAGGCTCTATGTTTAGTAGCCACTACTGTCAAGTTAGTAGCCACTTATTAACGTGGTTTTTAGATTTAAATAGTTTTCAGGGATGCCACTCAGAAAATAACAAAAAAGATGAAATTAAGTTCGTGTGAAGTAAAATTTAAGACATTTTTCACAACATTTATGCATGAATTTTATAAACTATATTGTTTAGGTATAATTAACTAGATAAGTTATAAACAAAAAATAAAGTGTTTTTCATCTAGCTCAAAACATGAAAGAAAACAAAACTTGATATATTTTTTAAACAGTTCTCCCCAAACTTGTTATTATCTGCACTTTTAATGCTGTTAATGCATCATGCATGAAAACTTATACTATTTAGCAAATAAACATTTTTTCTTTTAGTTTCCAGTATTTTATATCCATTGAGATAACTCAGTCTATAGATTCAATGGAGCTCAACGATGAATTTTACTATTTATTAGCATGACAAAACAGATGTTAACAATATAATAAATTATACCACCTTGTAATAATATATATTTTTTAAATGCTAAAAGGTGTAAATTAACAACACAATACAAGTTAAAATAACTTTTATAAGGTTGTTTGACATGTTTCCATTCACTCCCAGTCATTTTCAAAAACAAATGAGAATATTAAATAATTGCATGGGCTTTGAAGTTATTATTTTCATGTACTTTTTTAAAAATAAACAATAAAAGATAACGTGCGTAATTTTAAACAAAGTACATGAAAATAAGGTACTTTTCGGTTAGCCGGGCGCCAGTGAAATTTATATATCTATGTATACATATATATACATATATATATACATACACACATTTATATATGCATGTATATATATATATACATATATATACACATACATATATGTGTGTATGTATACATATATATGCATATATAGATATATACATTTCACTGGCGCCCGGCTAACCGAAAAGTACCAAAAATAATAACTTCAAAGCCCGTGCAATTATGGAATATTCTCATTTGTTTTTGAAAATGACTCCGAGCAAGTCGAAACATGTCAAACAACCTAATAAAAGTTATTTTAATTTGTATTATGTTGTTAATTTACACATTTTAGCATTTAAAAGAAATATAAAACAGATGTTGTAAAAATCAAAATAAAACATTTACTATATGCAAAAAATATGAAGAGGATTTATTTTCTTTTTGAAGAATTTAATAAAATTAATTTGACATTCATATTGTGGATGGAGAAA
Organism: Maratus michaelseni; assembly: GCA_963931845.1. NCBI lineage: Eukaryota > Metazoa > Arthropoda > Arachnida > Araneae > Salticidae > Maratus > Maratus michaelseni. Next base: position 41,802,165 of record OZ007588.1, on the reverse strand, counting down.
AATCGAACACTATAAGCCTTGCTGCGACTTTTGTTGGCATTAAATCATTATTTTTATTTATTTATTTATTTTAAATTGAAAAATTTCATGACAGATTGTCGATGATTTTAACAATATTTTTTCGTGACGAGTTGATGAAATTTGCCATTTCTTTGCACGATTGTTTGATGAAATTCAGGAGTTCTTTACACAGTAATTTGACAAAATTCGCATTTTCTTTTCGCGACGGATTGACATAATTCTTGATTTCATTTGAGACCAATTAATGAAACTATTTTTTCCACAGATGCATAGCATAAATTCACCATTTTTTTACATTTAGTCACCCTGTGACCTTTTTCATGGAAAGTGGTCGACGGGATAATGGAGAAGTACCAAATATAATCTTTAAAATGTATAGTATATGTGGAACTGTATAATATAGAGTTCCAAAATACCATCATGGGGTCTAATTTAATATATTCTCCTTATACGTCTATATATTTTTCTTTTAGACATTTTGCTTTCATAGTAGCTTTTAGCACTCATAAATTTGATAATATTTAATAGAAGTGTATATTTTATTAAAAAGAAAAAAAATTATGAGAGCATTAAAAATAGTGTATTAGTTATAAACCACCTTTTTGTAAATAAAAGGGCGGCTGACACATCGGGGGTCGGTGCGATTTTTGTTTTGTGCCATTTTGGCAAGAAAACCCATGTTTGGGTACCCGTTAGGCCTAGATTGCTAAAACAGCAAGTTAGTTTGATTTTATTATTGAAACAGTTTATTTTGTTATATAAACACACACACAATTTTTATTATAAACACACACATATTATTTTATTATAAAACACACACAATGATTAATTTATTAGAAAACACACATTATTTAATTTAATATAAAACCCACAGAATCTGCTCTACTGGGTTGCCATTCGAAGCAAAATCATGCCAAAATCGGCAGGTTGCCCAGGCATAAAATCACCATTTTAGTCCCAAAAAGATACCCCAGTGTGTCTGTGACAGCTGTACCCTAAAAATTTTTGGCTGTCTTTTTTTTTTTTTGGACCTGGCTAAAATCAGACAACCCTAACAAAAATGTAAAAATAAAATTAACTACTACATGTTCAATAATGAGCAAAGAATTCAAAGAGTCACTTTACATTAAAACTAGTAGAAAACGACAGAAGAGTTAATTCTAATAGCCAAAAGAGAAAAAACAAACCCAACTAACGCAAAATGTGGGTTCTAAGAAAAATGTTACAGGTTACAGCAACAGGTGTATCACGCGAAGAGCACATCTGGACTGAAAAAAAAAATCTACAGTGGCTTACATTTGTTTTTGGACACTTGTGTTTTTAAAACTTACTTATAAAAACATCTTCTAAATATTAAAGGATCTACTGAAAAAAATTTTCATATAAACTTTCTTTTGTCTATAATAAAACCTACATATTGTAATAAAAATAAATTCAAACCCTTTATAAAAAAAAAAAAATAATGGTACTTTTCAGTTAGCCGGGCGTCAGTGATATAAGTACATATATAAATATATAGGTATATACATATATATATATATTCATACATATATGTGTATATATATGTACGTATATCAGGGTTGGAAATTAGCGGTCGTTAGTCGCCAAATGCAACTAAATTATTGCATTTGACGATCACAAAATTATACCTGGTCATCAAATTCGACGCCTAGCTTTTTTTTTTTTTTACAGATGCTTTTATTCCTACTTTAGCAAATTCTATTTTCATGTTATTTAATATATGATTTTTTTAATTATTTAATATTTCTTCTTCCTTATTTGCTCCTAAAATAAGATACTGTATAAAGAATGTTTTAAAATTTCAGTGTTTTCCCTAAAAAAAAAAAGTATTTATATAGAAATCAATATCTTTAAATGCCATACAAATATACATTAATTAGTATCCAAAAGTTCATTTATTTGATTTTTTTTTCATTTTCTGATGTACTTTCAGTCATAGGATATATAAATATATATATATATATTAATTAAGCTTATACCTGGTTGTATCTAAAAGTTCAAATTTTCTTTCTATGGATATAATTGCTTGATAATCTATTTTGTATGCACATTAGCTTTATAAAAAGAATTATTTAAACATTTTTCTAGAATCCAAATATTGTAGTTTAATGCTGTTTTACAATTTTATAGAAAGCCAGTTTTTATTTTGTTTTAGTGATTAACACAGAGATAAAATGTTTAATATGTAGAGCTCCCTCGCCCTTAACACATAAAGATAATTGCAATATTATTGTTAACATGGGTTCGAAAAGAAATGAGAAAATATGATATAACATAAAATTGCAACCATGAAATGCAATTTGGCACCTAGGAAAAAAATTGCAGGTGTCATTTGACGCCCTACTTAGAATTCTCAATTTCTAACCCTATGTATGCATATGTGTAGATATATGTGTATATATATATATGTACGTATATATACATGTATATATATCACTGGCGCCGGGCTAACCGAAAAGTACCAAAATAATTTACTGAGAAAGTGTTAAAAACAATCTCACATAAGTAATTGGACACTAGAAAGCTTTACTAATTTTGGCTTAGATGCTTTACACTCACGCTAAAAAAAAAAAAAAATTATCGGTTAAAAAAAAGAAAAAAGTCGCCAAATTTAGGGGATTTTTTTCTTTAATGGCAACCTAGCCATTGTATTAAGTTATTCGTTTGGCGCAGTCTTGGAAATCGCGCCAAACAAACAGTCGCCAATCTTTTGTTTACATTTTAGCGTGATAGTAACACATCTGTTCCCTAATTTTTTTGACAGATAATATTTTTTGTTATTTATTTTTATTATAAATGGCAATTTATGCTAAATATTATCATCTGCACTTTGAAATTACTACTACTTCATGTAAATTTGTTTACATTTCTATATTTGAAGTGAACATGGCCAGGCACTACAAAGATACAACAAATTCTATTAGTAATTTAATCATAGAGCATTTTAAAGATAGTAAAAGCATCAGAACTGTTGCAAAACTTGTTAAAGTAAGACATTCAACTGTTTTTGCTATTATAAAATGCTGGAAACTACATGGAACTGTTGAAAAATCATTAAAATCGGGAGCTTCTCACAAGCTAACTTCCAGGAATCGAAGGTTTATTATGCATAAAATCAAGAAAAATCCAAGAATTAGTGCAGTGAAACCTACAACAGAATTAGAAAATAGATTTGCAATAAAAGTAAACCCTGAAAGTGTTAGATTAGTTATCAGATCATATGTATGGATACAACAGCAGAGTTGCCAGAAGAAAATTTTTCATTAATGAAAGAGCAAGAAAGTTGCGTTTGGACTTTACAAAATCCATGGTAGACAAAGATGTATAGTTTTGGGAAAACATCATGTTTGTGGATGAATTAAAATTTAACATATTTGGGTCTGATGGGCGAATAACTGTGTGGAGAAAGCTCAACAAAAAGCTCAATCCGAAAAATCTATTGCCAACTGTCAAACATGGAAGTGGAGGCATAATGGTTTGGGGATGTTTCGCTGCTTCTGGTATGTGAAATTCAGTTTTCATTGAAAATAAAATGGACCAATATAAGTTTATAAATATCCTGAAGGAAAACTGGAAAATATCTGCCCAAAAACTTGGAAATTCAAAACGTATTCAAGTTGTATCAATATAATGATCCCAAACATACAGCCCTAAATGTTCGCTTCGCTTGTGGCTGCTATACAACTCTCACAAAGTTATTAAAACTCCGCCTTATTCTGCAGATTTAAACCCAGTTGAAAATGTGTGGCATGAACTGGAGAAAATAACAAAAAAATATTATATTTCTTCGAAAGAACGACTTAAAGCAGTAATAACAGAGATATGGAACAAAATTGAACATTCTTACACAAAAAACTATTTGCATACATGCCAAAACGTATTAAGCGTGTAATTGCAGGTAAAGAATACTCAACAAAGTATTAAAATGTTTGATTATTTGCATATTTTTGTTTACATTTGTTGAATGCTCAAAGTGTCCAATTACTTACGTGAGATTGTCTGTAGCACTTTCTCGGTAAATTAATTTTTTGAAAAATATGTTTTGAATATATTTTTATTACAATATGTAGGTTTTATTATAGACAAAAGAAAGTTTATATGAAAAAAAAAAATTAAGTAAATCCTTTAATATTTAGAGGATGTTTTTTATAAGTATGTCTCAAAAACACAAGTGTCCAAAAACAAATGTGAGCCACTGTAATAAGTAAGCTTTTTCGATTTTGACGACTCTTATTCTTTGAAAAATCAAAACACCGCCATAATTGTTTGTCATTTTGAGGTTGGTTGATTGGTTCACAGAGTAGTGGAATGAATCAAGGGGCTGTTCAGAAACAAAGATCGCGCGGCGCGCAGGCGATGGAGATTTAAATATAGAGTGAGTCTCTACTGTGAATGAAATTGAAAGGCCTGCGTTCATTATCATTGATTTGGACGTCCAAATCAATAATAATGAACGCGGGCCTTCATTTGACTAACTTACGTATTTTAATGATATTTTGTAGAAGTTTGGAGTGAAATTGATAGCCGAATGGTTAGAGCACTGATCTTGATTCTGGAGATTGCGGGTTCAATTCCCCTACATTTCTATTTGATTTTTCCATTTAAAAATGTTTTATCGATTGCTTTGTATTTTTCATGATTAATGAAATATATTTTATAAAAATAAAATTTGACTAGATGGTACCCGTCAAAACTTGACGGAAAAAATTACAATAGCAATATTAGTAAAATAAGCTTCTTTATTACATAAGTAGGGGTGCTTATGAAACAATCTTTCAAATATTTTATTTAAAAAAAATTCCCCCCAGTGAATTACGTTATTATTTCCGATGCAAACTCCAAACAAACAATCCGTAAACAAAATGGAAATCAGTTTGACATTACCGTCCTATTCCCCACGGCAAGAAAGAAAATTTCCTGAGCCTATGAAGTATCATACAAATAGCATATCCCTACGTTCATCTCATATTCAGTCAATAAAAGAACATATTAAATAAGGCACACATCCCCCCCCCCCTGTGATAATGCAACCGAATGAGCTCCTATGCGCATGTGCATTGCTTCTCCCCAAACGCACCGTCGAAATTCGACGTTAAAAAAAGTTTTAAAATGTTTTGATCAAAAATTTTAAAATGTCTTCTTTAATCATTGTTCGTTTTAAATCCATATCTTCTGAAACGCATCTATTGTTTTAAGCTAATCAATTTTTATCTAAAGATGAAGAATTTTTTTTACAATAATAAATCAATCTGCAGATAAAGGAGATTTTTAATGTTTTCAAGTGTAATTTATTTGTATGGTTTCTTCATTCCTTTACATAATCAGGATGATTATTCCTTTTCCATAATTAAGAGAAATGATGTAAATAAATAAATATCCAAGATTATTTTTGATTCTGTTTTCATTAATATATTGTAAATTTTATTGTTAAAAGTTACTGATAAATGATACTTTAGTAAATGGGGCTTTTCTTACTTATTATTATTATTATTATTATTATTATTATTATTATTCTTTTTTTGAGATTTAATGGCAACTATCTTCCGTTTGGCGCTACAGTTTGGCGAATTATTTGAGGTACTTTTCGGTTAGCAGGGCGCCAATGAAGTATATATATATATATATATATATATATATATAGTATATACATACATATATACAAATATATATAATGTATATAGTTTTGTTTTTCTAGTATTGAATTTATGTGGTTTATAGATTTTGGTTGGCTTTTGTGATAATGATTCTGCAAGTAATTTTATCTTAAATATTACCTTTATTCCAAATTTCAAGTTTCTAGCGCTGCAAAATCGAATTAGTTTAAAATTTTCCTTATTTTTCGATTTTTCCGATTTTTTCGATTTTTTGATTTTATTTTCGAATTTTATTACGTTTTTTATTTTAACATTTTCTGAATCCTAAACACTATCTTTACCGCGAATTTTAAGTTTCTAAGGCTAAAAGATCAAATTATTTTAATTTTTTCAATTTTTTTCGAATTTTTGAATTTTTTTTCGAATTTTCCGTATTTTTTAATTTTTCCTTATTTTGTATCCTAAATACTACTTTTATTCCGAATTCCAAGTTTCTAGCGCAACAAAATCGGATTATTTGAAATTTTTCGATTTTTTCAATTTTGCTTTCGATTTTTTTGGTGGTTTTGATGTTTTCTTTTTCTGGATGCTAAACACTACCTTCACACCAAATCTCAAGTTTCTAAGACTACAAGATCGTCTTATTTTCAATTCTCAATTTTGATGGAATTTGTTGAATTTTCGAATGTTTTTTTTTCGAATTCTCCGGATTTTATAATTTTTCCTCTCTTTGTATCCTAAACACTACCTTTTTTCCAAATGTCAAGTTTCTAGGGCTACGGAATCTACCTAATCTTTTTGATGACGCGGAACGAGTGAGTGAGGGACAAAAAATCGAATGTTTGAGTTCATATATCGTCTGAACTAGAAAAGACAGAAAGTTGTAATTTTAAATTTTGGTCCTGTGTGCCAAATACTCTACAAAATACTCTACAAAACTATTTCTAAATTTTTTAGACCTTTTAATTTTGTTTTAAAATTTCCCACGACTGCGGCCTTTAATCTCAACAAATGCGGAATGAAAAGTCTGTGAGTTATTGAGTTATTTTGAAGCAATCACAATAAAAATCTTAACTTTGTATGTTAAATTACGCTGATAATTACGAATCATGACGTCATTTTCGCCAACGGAAACTTTTTCTACTTACTCAGATTAGAGTCTCTCACTACAAAAGAATCGTTCTGTTGGTGAAAATAACGTCATAGTAAAAACGAACGTGCATTCTCATTCATAAATTTCAAACATTTTGCCACGATGGCATTGTAATGATTAATTCTTAGCTTGTTTTAAGAATGCAGTAATTTTCCTCGAAATTCATGCATTCCGAAGTGTTTACCGTCGTACAGATATATCGCGTATTACGTATATCCGTATATACGCTGTATTACGTAGGTCGCGTGTGTATGAGAATATAACTCAAAATGACGTCAGATTGGCGCAACTGTACTAAGGTTAAATACATTTAAATATATTGAGATAATAAACCTCAGATTTAACTGGATGCATTTAAATCTTATTTTCATGCGACCGTTCAGATGAGAGTACACAATAACCAGAATAATCAGATGAGATGAGCCGTATTGTCCGGGTCCATGGTCTGAAAACCTGATATTACCTTTCGCCTATGTAAATTCCGTAACGCGTTAGCAGAAAACGGACTTTTTAGTTCATAAAATAAGAATTTTTTTTACAAAGTTTGTGTCAAAATGACGCAATATTATCTTTTTTTCCGTTTGAAGTTCTTTTCTAGGGTTTCGTTCATCTTACGAAACGCTATTTGTCCCGCTACGTTGTCTGTTCTTCACAGAGCCGGTTCTAAGAATCTATATAACTTACAGACTTGAAATTTTGTGTACTTACTTTTGAATACCTACTGTCACGCTGAAAATCATAAAATTCCGAAAAAATCGTATTATCCTAATAATATTATAAATCTGATTGTGTGCAAATGTTAGGCTGAAGCCAGCGTCAAAATGAAGCATTTAATTATCCTGTATCTTTGCATATAAGTTGATTATAACCCTCATATGAACATAGGCTGATTTTTGTTTTTTTTATTTCAATATTTTTCTTAATAATTCAAAATTTCATTATTTTCATAGAGAATAAATGGACATTTTTTCGTATATTTCAAAATGGTTGGTTGGTTTGGTTGGTTTGGACCAAAGGGTCCGGTTTTGCAGCTTTTTTTTAAATGGTTAAATTTATTTTACCGGTGCTAATACTTTATCGTTGCCAATATGAAATAAAACCCCTGAGTAATAATTTTTAATCAACAATTTATTTTCACGTGAAAAATATCCATGTGAAAAATGAAAAGGAAATCAATTATTTAAGAATTAAACAGAATATGAAATGATGTCATACTAGAAATAAAACGTGCCTTTTCAAATATTTGATAATAATACAAAGTGCATAAATACAAGTAAGTATGGAAAGCAAGCGAATATGATGTCATATATATCAAAATAAAACAGATTTGTTTTGGTGTTAAAATAAAATGATCTTGGATTATCAAATTATTTGTGATTAATTTCTCTTATTTTTTTCTTTTTCTTTTTCACATGAAAGGGATTATTTTAAATGTACGTAATATATGTATTTTAAATGTATGTGTTGTAAATTAAAGTTCTGTGTTTTAAATGAAATGAGTGAAAGATTTATATTTTTAATGAATTCAATACAAATGATGGGATAGGTTGGCGATTTATCGTCTGCACACGGCTAACATAAAGTTACCATATTTTTAATTTAAATTTTAAAAAGTAAAAAAAAAAAAAGTAAACAAAAAATATTGGATGGCAAATGTCAATGATATGCATCGCAAAATTATCCGTATCGAAAATCAGAAAATCTTAATAAAAATAACTATAATTTTTAAAAGAAAGCTGCTTTTCTCATAAAAGCTAAAGATTTAATATGATTAGGTCGAAGTAACAGCATTTTAGGTAGATTTCGTAAGAAATACTACCTATTACATTCTCACCTAAGTTGGAAATTTTGAAAAATTTTTGCAGATCTACGCCGATCAGGACTCCCAGAACCCAAAACCACCCCCAGTTCAAAACTTTATATATATATATATATATATATATATATATATATATGTCACTTTTTTCTGACCACGATAACTGGAAAAATTCTGCATTAATCTTTTACAAACTGATACATAAAATCAAGGGGCATAAAATCTCGGTCAAGTTCGTTAATGGGCAAAATCGAACCAAGGGGGGAGGGTGGGGGGGCTTTTTGTGAAAACAGAAAAAACCCCATAATTTCTTAATTATGATACGTATCGAATCCGTTTAAAGTTATTATTACTTCTAGGAGAAGGGTCGAAAATGTATGTATGACAGATTTTTGATATAATTAAAAATGGCCCCAAGGGGGGAAAAAAGGGGGGTTTTAAGAGAAAAAAAATCATAGCTTCGTTATTCACAAGATATCAAATTCGCGTAAATTTATTATTAATCCTCTTAATATTATCTAAAACTTTTATATTGACAAGTTTTTTATAGGACCAACCGTTATAGCAAAAAAAAAAAATTAAAAACAAAAAAAATCCCTGCCAGCTCCGCCTGCAAACAAGTTATTTTTCGAAGTAGGCGGTTCCAACTCCCACATCTTTTCGAAACTGATACATAAAATCAAGGGGCATAAAATCTCGGTCAAGTTCGTTAATGGACAAAATCGAACCAAGGGGGGGGGATGGGGGGGCTTTTTGTGAAAACAGAAAAAAACCCATAATTTCTTACTTATGATACGTATCGAATCCGTTTGAAGTTATTATTACTTCTAGGAGAAGGGCCGAAAATTTATGTATGACAGATTTTTGATATAATTAAAAATTGCCTTAAGGGGGGGGGGGGGAGGGGGGTTTAAAAGAAAAAAATTCATAACTTCGCCAATTCTCAAGATTTCAAATCCGCTTAAATTTATTATTAATCCTCTTAATATTATTTAAAACTTTTATATTTACAAGTTTTTTATAGGACCAACCGTTATAGCAAAAAAAAAAAATTAAACACAAAAAAATCCCTGCCGATTCCGCTTGCAAACAAGTTAGGTTTCGAAGTAGGCGGTTCCAACTGCCGCATCATCGTAAAAAGGTCATTTCTTCCGCAATTCCCGACAAACAGGCGCCCCACGGTCTGCGTCTTCGAAATCTACCTGTGCCTGTAGGCCGAGCCGTCAGGGATTTTTTCCTCTATCATTTTCCCACAATCGAAACACATTTGTAAATCGTCGTTTCTAACCGGAATTTAATATTACATTTCTTTTAGTTTTACAATAGGAAAAACTTTGTTGTCGTTTTTAAATATAGCTTTTTTTAAAGTTGTTTCATAATAGATTTTTGTAAAGTCTTGTAGGATAAGAAAAATTGCATAGATTTTAAAGTAATGTTTAAGTAAAATTACAATATTTTTTAAACTTAAAAAACAACAATGTTATCGAAAAGAAAATCGATTTTACCAACAAATTCGCGTAATGCAAAAGCAAAGAAGAAATCAGAAAGTAATGAATCTTTTCTTCCAGCCGAATTGTGTAAACTTGAACAAGCCCATCGTGCCAATTCATAACATTATAAACGTGAAAGCGCGTTCTATATAGTAAAATTTTTTTTTACATATAGGTAGAAAATTTCCGAGAATAGGAAGGGTAGGTGTCTAAAATTAGGTCCATAGTCAATTTGCCTTTTTTTTATTAAGTGAAATTTGGCGCAAAATTAAATACATTGTTGTAACCAGATTTGTTTTTTGCGTGGTAAACACTTAATGGTATTTTAGATGATCATTTCACCGCTCACCTTTGATGTCAACTATGACTGTAAAACATATTAAAAAATATTAGCCGATAATTTTCTAATTTTCTTATTGCTTCATGATGTAAATAGACATCCTGTTTCATACTTTAAACCTGAATCGGTCATGCCATTGTCGTTCAATTTTTATTCCTAATCCTAACCCTAATTGTACCCTATCATAATCCTGATAATAACTTTAAAGAATATTCTTTGACACGAATATGTAAATTAAATCAAAATCCATAAATGGAATGAATGGAAAATAGAATAAATAGAAATGGCAAAATAAAATAACAAGAAAGTACATTTATTCGACACCTAACCGTAGAGAAAGCGTAAAAAATTTCAAGCGCATGAAATAAATTAAAATAATCTTATATATACTAACAAAAATATGTAAATTTAGATCATCAGATTTGTGTCGTCGGTATTTATGTGCTTATAGTGTTCTTGACCCGATAGAGAAAATATCGAGGTTAAATTGGGAAGAATTTAAAGTACCTTCCAGCAACCTTTATTTACATTTTAGAATCGCATCAGATTGTTATATCCTATTTGTGAAATAGCTATCAATGTATAAAATCCACAAGCAGTTTGTTCACTATTTACACCACTTAGCGTGAAGCACTTAATTTAATATATACATAAACAAGATAATGTAGTAAGAAATATATAACATATGTGTATGCAAATAAACAATATAATAATGCCCATTTAGCAATGCACACATATACAAATTGTACACCAAATACCATCTAAAATGCACTGTTGTATAGAAGAATTCTGCCAGTGTTGTTTTTCGTTTTACGAAGAGGAATTCCTTGATTTTCACGATTTTACTGGGTCCTCCTTTTTTCATTAGTTGCAGTTTCATTTTCGCGATTGTATATATTATTTGGCATGAAATTTCACTTTTTTAAGAATGGGTTATGTCAAGGCCCCTATAGCAAAGAAATACCGTATGGTCTCCTATAAAATGTGATAAAGCTTTGGTTAATTATATATGTTGTTAATTATCAAATGAAATGTTTTGCTAAATTAATGCATTTATTATTTTTTTTAATGTTACGTGAACGAAGTCACGGGTAACAGCTAGTTTTAATATATATAGATAAAAAAAAACAAAAATCTAACAGACCTTTTCCTATTCAATTTAAAGATTTTTCGTTATAGCAGTTGCCAACAGTTAAAAATCCACAGTAAAATTCTTTCTACAATAATTAATTTTCTATTAAAAGATTTCCACGTGAAAATGAAATAAAAAGTTTCACCCATTGAAAAAAAGATTAATAGCACGCCCTATTCGAAATAAAACGGAAATTTTCAAATATTTCTCAATAATACACGGATTATGTGTAAATACAGAAAGCAGGTTAATAGGATGTCATTAGAGAATTAAAAAGAAAATTATCTGACGTCCTATTGGAAGTTTAATGGACTTTACAAATGTTTGAGAATAATACAAAGAGAGTATCAATATGAGTAATAGAGAAAACAAGTAGGTAGGACGTCAGCAAGTGATTATAACGTCATATGAGCTTGAGGAACGTATTGAATCATGATAAAAACTCAATTATGGAAATATTGACATATTTTAACATTTTGAAGGTCTCTATACAACATGTTTAGTTTTGAAATTGATTTGTTTTAATATCGCATTTATTCCACTTGACAGATATTATTATGACAGAGTATAATAGCGGGCTTTGCCCGCTATCAGAACGGTTTAGATTTTCAAAAAAACGAGAAAAACAGACCGGTAAATTTTTACTTTATAAAAAAACATGACTTTTTTGGAAAATGAAATTTATTTGGATTTATTAAAGAAAGGCTAAAGTGTTTTGAAAGGAAAATTAAACGAAACCCTTTGTGCGATCTTCGATCACACTTACCCACTTGTTTTTTATCTTGATAGAAAAAAAATATTTCTTATGGTGAGGTTTTATAAAATGTTATTTTCTATATACCTAATTAAATTGTTAGCAGAGCTGAAATAACGCTGTAAATTAATGAATACAAAGGATGTGAATTATCACTTACTACCCAGCGAACCAACAGAGTGAAAAATGTCCAGACCGCGGATCGAACACGGAACCCTTAGTATTACGCGCACCAGTGCTCATTCTGAGCTATCCGGACGACATCCAATCTAGAATTTTTTCACTCTGTTGTACGCTGTGCAGTAATTGATAATTCACAAACTTTGTAATCATTAATTTTCAGCGTTATTTCAGCGCCGCTGAAAATTTAATTAAATATATAAAATATTCACCGATACTGGATTTAATTTGTCTCATGCATGCCACTGAAGTTGTGCTCATGATTGACGTTCCATCTTGTGCTGAACAGTTGTTGCCTTGCCATATTAGAGTGAGAGAGTGCTAGACTGGATGTCGTCCGGACAGCTCAAAATGGTGGAGCATTGGTGCGTAATACCGAGGGGTCCGGGTTCTATCCCCGGTCTGGACATTATTTTCATTCTGTTGGTTGTAGGTTGTGTAGTAAGTGATAATTCACATCCATTCTATTTATTGTTATTTTTTGTAAAAGTTTTAATGGAATTATTGTACTTATTCGTCTAGCTCTTCAATTAAAAAAAAAAAAAAAAAAAAAAAAAGGCAGTATTTTCGTTTATGAAAATGACGTCACATTAAAAAAACAACGTAAATTTTTCTTCAGAATACTGAGAAATTTTACCACGATCTTGTCATTTTCATTCACTCATTGCGCCGGTGCTGAGTTTAGTTCTTCAAACTTCTGCTGTGTTTTATTATTCTACATTTAAGATTACGCGGCGACGCAATACTTATTCATTTCCAGCGTGACTCTTTAATGTTAATTTAACACAGTAATACCGACCGAGTAACTTTTTTCACTTCTTCTCACCGTTTTGTCCTGATGCCACAAAATTTTTACTCTATGCTAATTCTAATCTATATATATAAAAGAAAGTCCTTTCTGGCTAGATGATCAACGCACAGCCAAAACTACTGAAACTACAAAGACGAAACTTGCAGGAAAAATACTTCTTAGTATAAGAAGGCGCACTAAGACGGGATTTTCAAAAACTCCACCCATAAAGGGGATAAAAAAGAGAACAAACTTTTAAAAAATTCCTTAAAAATCGGGTATTATAGTTACGTGACAAATGATAACATATTTTAATGTATTTTTGTATGCTGAATCGAATGGTATCAATTAAATACTCATAAGTCAAATAGTTCGTGAGATATTGCACATTTTTCTAATTTGGCGAAGTCTTTGATGTCAAAATCTAACAATTCTAACAATACAAGCGATAATTTCTAAAAATACGTCCGTTACTATAGCAATGGAAGAAATTCAAATTAAATCTTTTTGTTTACTTTTGCAGATAGAAACATTAACTGCTCAATTGGGAATTGAATATTATTCTTACGGATATTTATGTAATTGTGTATTATTATTATTTCTACAAACGCCACTATTTAAAATAAAATGTGATTGCTAAAATAAAGGGTACATCTCAATTATACTGTCGACCTCTTTTCATAAAAAAATACAAAAATAAAAATAAATAAAAATAAAAATTATCGTCAAACATGAACTCCAAATAAACAAATGGAAGAATGTTGCCATTGGAACATCGAAATAAATAAATAAAATAAAATAAATTCGGAAAAGCCCCACTCACCAAAGTGTCCAGTAAGTTTTAACACAAAAAAAATTACAATACAGGGTGAATCTATATAGCTCTTGGGCAAAACTTTAAGGGGTGATAGTACACATCAAGACAAACAATTTTAAATAGGACACTAAGGGTCCCAAACTTCTTCCGAAGGAGATAGGCGCCATTAATGTTTAGGTTCCAAAATTTCAAATAGTTCTGAAAAACGGAAAAATTGGTCGATTCGTTTGCGGTTTTCGCTAAAATTATTCTTTATATCAGTATTTTCTAAAAAATAAATTTTAAAGAAAAAGTTTAAAAAATGTCGATAGAGGGCGCTTTAGACTTTGGAGTAACGAACAACTATTTTTTACCGATATTTTTTGTATCTGATTAAATGCTTTCAAAAGCTTAGACTTAAACTTAAATTTTGAGCTCAACATCTCAATCGTTAGGAGTGGTTAAGTAGCGCAAACTGAACTGTGTTCAGGAGTTGAAATTTGAACCCCGCCCTGAACACAGCTCAGTGATTCCCGATCTTTGTGTCGTAGACCAGGCAGAAACTACTACCCCCTACACGTAAAATAAACGATAGAGGGATGACAAAATTAAATAAAAAATATATTTTATAAATAAATTTTAAAGATAAAGTTCAAAAATGCCGATAGAGGGCGCTTTAGACTTTGGAGTAATGAACAACTACTTTTTACCGTCGACTTCGACGAGGACCTGGTTGCGAGGATTGCCGTCGTAGCAGGCGATATCCGAGAGATGCCTGGGGTATTCACTAATGTTCGCAACTCCCTCCGCCGGCAGCGTGAGGCCTACATCATTGCTGGTGGACACTCTTTCGAGCAGTTTTTGTGATTTCTCAGGAACATCATGCCTGTACCATTTTCTACGTGTCAACCTTCATTCATATTGCGCACTACATGCATACATCAAATTGTTTCTTTTTATTTTGCGCGGAGAAATTGCTCATATCTGTTATGAATAAATTTTCTATTTAATTTTGTCATTACTCTATCGTTTATTTTACGTGTAGGGGGTAGTAGTTTCTGCCTGGATTAATTTTAACACAATTATTCAAATTGGTAAAGAAATCATATGAGTTTTAATTTTCCAACTGCACGAAAAATGTCCGGGCCAGGATTCGAACCTGCGATCTATGACTGATGCTGCCATGCTCTACCAACTGAGCTATCCCGGCACGAACTGGATGAATTATGCCCTCCAGATTCAACCGGGATAGCTCAGTTCGTAGAGAATGGCAGCTTCAATAGATCCCAGGTTCGAATCCTGTCCCGTACATTTTTCGTCCAGTTGGAAAATTACAACTCAGATTGTTTCTGCCTGGTCTACGACACCAGGATCGGGAATAACTGAACTCTGTTAAGGAGTGGGGGGAGGGGGGGAGGGAGGTGTTTCAAATTTCAACTCCTGAACGCAGTTCAGTTTCCGCTACTTAATCACTCCCAAGGATTCAGATTTTGAGCTCAAAATTTAAGTTTAAGTCTAAGCTTTTTAAAGCATTTAACGAGATACAAAAAATAACGGTAAAAAATAGTTTTTCGTTACTCCAAAGTCAAAAGCGCCCTCTATCGGCATTTTTTAAATTTTATCTTTAAAATTTATTTTTAAGAAAATACTGACATAAAGAATAGTTTTAGCGAAAACCGCACACGAATCGCCAAATTTTTCCGTTTTTTATAATCATTTGAAATTTTGGACCCTACACTTTTATGGCGCCTATCTCCTTCGGTAGACGTTTGGGACCCTTAGTTTCCTATTTAAGATTGCTTGTCTTGATGTGTACTATCTCCCCTTAAATTTTCGCCCAAGAGTTTAGATTCGCCCTGTATATTAATGAAAATACAAAAAATAAATCTTGGATATTTATTTATTTACATTATTTTTCTTAATTATCCTTCTCGGCTGATGAATAAATGTTTGTGACGTCAGTTGAAATTGATCTATTGCACTTAACTATGAAACGCAACATTTTTACAATGCATTTTCTCTTTTAATGTCATGGCACAGCCGTTTAAGGACGCAATATATATATTTAAAACGCTAAGCGATTTCTTTCGACAATCCGTGAGAACAAACTACTGCATCAAATTACATCATTCTTTTTTTAAATGAAAGATATTTGGACACAGATTTGTTATCGTGCATTCGTTTGTTCGAAAATTTAATTAATTAGCCGTAATTTTCAATTAAACTTTTACTTCTGCTAATGACGTCATAATCGGATAACGCCCACAGTTGCAAGGCATAGAGTTTATTCTATGAACTCTATGGTTGCGAGGATATTAAGAGAAATAATGAATATTAAAAGTACGCGGCTTTTAGGCCGAATTTTTTAATTTGCAAGTTAAGTTTCCGTAAAAATATTTATCCGCGTGTTTTAAAAGCGAATAAAAATTTATATTTATTGTGACGTCACGGGAATATTGTCCATTGGGTTTATTTTATCATTATGCATTATAACTTTGTTGATGCCATTTTTTCATTCCAATTAAATGCAAAATATATTTTTATTTGTATGCATGGTGTGTGAAAAGTTTGCGCCAGTGAAAATCACGTTGCATCAAATTACATCATTCTTTTTTTAAATGAAAGATATTTGAACACAGATTTGTTATCGTTCATGCGTTTGTTCGAAAATTTAATTAATTAGCCGTAATTTTCAATTAAACTTTCACTTCTGCTAATGACGTCATAATCGGATAACGCCCACAGTTGCAAGGCATAGAGTTTATTCTCTGAACTCTATGGTTGCGAGGATATTAAGAGAAATAATGAATATTAAAAGCACGCGGCTTTTAGGCCGAATTTTTTAATTTGCAAGTTAAGTTTCCGTAAAAATATTTATCCGCGTGTTTTAAAAGCGAATAAAAATTTATATTTATTGTGACGTCACGGGAATATTGTCCATTGGGTTTATTTTATCATTATGCATTATAACTTTGTTGATGCCATTTTTTCATTCCAATTAAATGCAAAATATATTTTTATTTGTATGCATGGTGTGTGAAAAGTTTGCGCCAGTGAAAATCACGTTATGCTTACCTTGAAATGCATTTTAACATTGATAAAACTAAAGAGAAAAATGTATATGATTATGATTGTGTCAACATCACGTAATTTTAACTGATTTTTCCACTCATAATTATAAAGATTAGAATTGGAGACGTCATTGATTTCTTCATTTTGTTTGAATACCTGATTACATGTTACTTTTTTTTTAATTATAGGTTAGAAGATTTCCTTTTCTAATAAAACAAATCACAAAAGTAAAGCATTTCAGGAAATTTAAAATCATTAAAAATAGGGTAGAAAAAAAATCTTGAAATAATGATTGTATTTTTAGCTAGAATAAACAATGTAAGACTAATGTTTCATAAGAATTATTTTGGTAGGTTTGTTATAAGTTCATTTAACAGTTCCTTATTAGCGCAAAATCCCATTTCTTTCACTGTGAATTTCTCTTTCGATGTCAAGAAATGTTTTTCGACTTTTGGACGCCAGCCAAAATACAGTGGCAATTTTTAGAAATGTACAATGGTTGTGACAACAAACGGCGCTATCGCTTTAGCTTTCATCGCGGTTACATCACTTCTAAATACTAAAAATTTCTATTTTTTACTACATTTTACAATTTCAATTCTTACATCATCAATTAGAAAAAAAGTTAGCTTTCGATAGAAATTTATTTGAAAACTGCTGCTTAATTTAACGACTTTTTAAATTGGGAATTCAAGCGCTCGAATACGCCATCTGGTGGAAAAAAGATATAACTTCTCCCTTCAGGAAAATCTCTTGCAATCCCATTGCGTTACATGCATTTTTAATTTGTTCATAATGATTATTTTTTTGCGCAATTTCAGATTTTATGTGCTATTTGTGTTCTGTGTTTATATGGCAAAGTAAAAATTATCGGAATTTGAATATCTAACGCTTTTAAACGCGTTTATAATAAATAATGGTTTCAATGGCACTTTAGCATTAGTTAAAGGGACAATTTTCCTGTACCGACGGCTGCAATCAGCTCCTCTATAGGCCGTTTTAAGTCCCAATAATTTTCAAGCATGAAGAGTTTTTCAATTCTATCTTATCAATGACCACCAGTGTGCTTCAGTAAAGTAAAATAGCCCATGGGAAAGTTGCCACAATTGAAAATAGAATTTCCAAACCATCATAAAAAGTGAATAATAATAATAATATTAAAAACAGTGATAAATCATAAGAACTCATTATCCATAAGATAGAGCATTTTAGCGCTAAACGACAATCTGTCAAAAAAAAAAAACTATGTTTAGTTTATGAATAGCATAAAATTGATACGTTGAATTCGTTGATGTATATGTTCCATCAGATACCAGAATATGCTAGGAATTGTATTTTTATATTTTATTACATTTGCCAACTGTATAAGAGAGAAAATATCCCCGACTGTGATGGAAAAGGGATAATAATCCTGATTATGTAAAGGAACCGAAGAAAAATACAAATAAATTACACTTGAAAACATTAGAAATCTCCCTTATCGGCCGATTGATTTATTACTGTAAAAAAATTACATAAAAACTGATTAGCTTAAAACAATGGATACGTTTTAGAAGGTATGGATTTGATACGAACAATGATTAAAGAGGAAAAATTTTTTAAACTTTTAATTTAAGCATTTTAAAACTTTTTTAACGTCGAATTTTGGGCAGATGCAATGCACATGCGCATGGGAGCTCATTTGGTTGCATTATCACAGGTTGGGGCGGGGGGAGATGTGTGCTTTATTTACTATGTTCTTTTATTTACTGAATATGATATGACCGTAGGAACATACTATTTGTATATACTTCATAGGTCCATGAAATTTTTTTCTTGCCTTGGGGAGTATGGCGGTAATGTCAAACTGATTTGCATTACACAGTTGTTTACAGATTGTTTGTTTGGAGTTTGCAACGGAAATAGTACTGTATTTGACTGGGGGTAAAAACTTTTAAAATAAAATATTTAAAAGACTGTTGTATACGCACCCCTTTTTAAATAATAAAGAAGCTTATTTTACTGATATTGTTATAGTATTTTTTTCCGCCATATTTTGACGGGTTCCATCTAGTTTTTATTTTAATTAACGAAATAACTAAAATAACAGAAAAACAAAATAAAAAATACAGGTAAATGTCGAATTAAAAACCGCTTCATGACATAACAAACACGTTTAATACTTCTCACGTCAAGTGAATGGGATTGCATTTTTGGCGTTAAATCTTATAGTTTGACGATAGTTTTTTTTTTATGAAAAGTGGTCGACGGGATAATGGAGAAGTATCAAATAAAGTGTCGAAGGACTGATTAGTATTATGTATTACTTCTTTATTTGTTTTCAGTCTTCAGCCATGTTTCTCTTTTACTTTGGGTAGTTATTTATACGGTTTCCGGCTAATTTTCTGCAATCGGATACCTCGCCAATTGGCGTATTAGGCACAATGTTGAAAGCATCGTTTATGTTTGAAGCAAAATCTTCATGATGAATCCTGTTACAGAAAATCATATCATCATCTACTATGAGTATAAACCGCATATTCACATTTTAATCAGGTAATGTTTTTTGAAAGGTTTTAGCGTATAGCTATTCTACGTTGCTTTGTTATAGAGCTGAAGAGGAAAGCTCTAAAATTATGTGAACCCGATTATTAAAGATTACTTTAAAAAAATTCTACTGAACAAATTTTAATAGAAGTGATTTTTCAGGTATGGTTAATGACCCTATAACATATCATTCTATGTTGCTTAGTGTTTAGAGCTAATGGGAAAGGTAAATGCAATTATGAAAGATATATCTACTATGTATTTAAAATGCAAATTCGTATTTCATTCCGACCGTTTATAATTTGAGTTCTGCTGTACGGACTTTGGTGGGATTTACACTGTTAGTTAGGCAATTTTGTGGGGATGGTTGGTACTTCTCTGGAGCAAAGTTTTCGTCTGCGTTGTGTCTGAAGCGAAAGTTTGACAACGAATCCGATTACAAAAATCATATCATAAACATCTATAATATTTATAAAACACAAATTCTTATTCCTTTTCGATCGGTTAAAACTCAGGTTCTACCGAACAGATTTTTATATGATTTTACTGTTAAGTAATTTGTTTTAGAAAGGTTTTAAAATAAAGCACATTGTTCTACATTGCTTATTTATAGAGCCACGGGATCAAGTTATAGATAAAATTAGGTGAACCCAATTATGAAAGATTACCTTTTTTAAAGTTCTACTGAACGGATTTTGATGGGAGTTTCGCAGTGTGATAATATTTCAGGAATTGATTTTCTACATTGTTTAGTTATGGAGCTATGGGAGAAAGTTGTCAGTGGTGTAGTCGTAAAAAAACAGTGCATATACTCTATAGACAGAGGATATATAATAGAGAGTATATATTATGGCTACGAACGGTGTACAGAATTTCGTCTTAAAAATTCCAGTTTCTACAAAATCCCTGAGAGTTCTATCAACAGGTGAAAATGATTATGAAAGATACATTTATCTGTCTACTGTAATGTATAATACAAAGGGAATTTTGATCCTGCCGCTTATACCTTGAATTCTGCTGAATGGATTTTGCTGGAACTTGCACTGTTAGTTAGCTAAATTTTGAGGGGAAGTTTTAGTGCATAACATATCGTTCTATGTTGCTTAGTTAAAGAATTAGGGGGGTGGGGGGGAGTGGCATTTCTATAATCAGTTGAACCCAATTATGAAACATTAGACTTTTTTAAAGATTTTGCTGTATGGATTTCTATGGAACTTCCATTGTTAATTTTCCAGGGATAGTTTTAGTATATTGCATATCGTTATATCGTTCTTTAGAAAATCATACTGTAAATAATTAAATAAACGAGTTGGTCTTTAACAGTCTAAATTTCGTGTAACACATTAGAAAATATAACAGCGTAATGGCTTTCGTATCGTTTTACACCGATGCGGAAGGACATGAATGTTATCATGGTGTTCATGTGTGAAGGTTTACATGTTTCTTTCAAACACACAATCAAATTCACCGATATATTTCGTTTGATTCAAGTTTTTTTTTTTGGAGAAACCGACCAGTGTAGCGAGCAAAGCCTGCTACGTAATAATAATGGTTAATTTTATCTGCATATAAAATTCTATATTATGTAAAAGAAAGTCCTGACTTGGGAGATCATCAACGTACAGTCCAAATTACTGAAGCTACAAACACGAAAATTGCGGGGAAAATACTTCTTAGGATGTAGGGCGCAATAAGAAAGTTTTGCTAAAATTCCATCCCTAAAGGGGTTAAAATGGGAACAAACAACAACAAAATTTCTTAAAAATCGGGTTTTATATTTATTTGGCAAATGATAACATATTTCAATGTATTTTTGCATGCTGAATCGAATGGTACCAAATAAAAATATTTTAACTCCAACAATTCGTGAGATATTGCACATTTTCGAATTTGGCGTTGCCTTTGGCGACAAAACCTTAAAATTTATTGCATTGATCGCCAAGTGATATTTTCTAAAATACATTCGTCATTGTTAAAGATCAAACAATACTTGGCGATTTATAAGATACTGGATAAGGAAAAAATCACCTGATATTTTGATTATATGAAATCTTAATAATGCCAGTTTTCGGGCTCTTTGTTTTAACTTTTTTGTTAGCTTCGGGAATTTGGAATTGAATATTATTCGGTATTTTTATGTTAGCTGGGTGCCAGTGATCGCCAAAATTTTTTTAATCTCGCCAATCCTTTTTTTTTAATTAAATTTTTTTTTATTGCTAATCTTTTAACGTTAGCTAATAACAACTAGCCATTACTTTAACATTGCGATATAATATCTTAAAAAACTTATTTAAAATAACTAAAATATAATCATAATAAAATACATAAACACAAACATATCAATACAAATAAAGTGTCACGCAAAATGTTAAAATTCAAATGATGCCAAGTGAACAAGATTTTGTGAGTTTTTACTAGCGCCCAGCAATATAAAAGTACCTACTATTCTTACGGATATTTATGTAATTGTGATTTTTAAATAAAATATACTTGCTGAAGTAAAGTTTTGAGGGTCTGTACGGTTTCGATATTGCACATTTTCTATAATTTGGTGATGCCTTTAGCGCCAACTCATCAATATTTCTAACATTACAAGTTATCTATACTAATATTATAAAGGAGTAAAGATTGTTTGTTTGTTTGTTTGTAGGGGGTAATCTCTGGAACTACCGAACCAATTTCAAAAGTGATGGTGGCAAATTGATGGTGACAACCCCTGCTCCAACATAGGCTATATTTTATGTCGGTGCCACTAACCCCAGGGGGTGCAGGAGTAAAAAACGTTCTAAAATTGCCATTTTTTAGCTATCAAACTGGCTGTCAAGCCCTGAGAGCTTGCCAGCCGGTTCTGTATGTATGTATGTACGTACGTAATGCGATAACTCTTCATAGAAATATCCGTTTTCCTTCAAATTTTGTTTATAGGTTCACTGTGTTAAAGCGCTTCCCTGATTAGTTTTCGGGATTGATTGGTTAAGTATAAAGGGGGGAAACAAGGGGCTAATTCCCCCCCCTTAATTTATATAAATGGGTTTTTCATGCAGAATTGTTCCGTTTTCCTTCAAATTTTGTTTATAGGTTCACTGAGTTAAGGCGCTTCCCTGATTAGTTTTCGGGATTGATTAGTTAAGTATAAAGGGGGGGGGGGCTAATCCCCCCTTAATTTATATAAATGGGTTTTTCATGCAGAATTATTCCGTTTTCCTTCAAATTTTGTTTATAGGTTCATTGGGTTAAGACGCTTCCCTGATTACTTTTCGGGATTGATTGGTTAAGTATAAAGGGGGGAACGGGGGGCTAATCCCTCCTTAATTTATATAAATGGGTTTTTCAAGCAGAATTATTCCGTTTTCCTTCAAATTTTGTTTATAGGTTCACTGTGTTAAGGCGCTTCCCTGATTAGTTTTTCGGGATTGATTGGTTAAGTATAAAGGGGGGAACGGGGGGGGGGCGCTAATCCCCCCTTAATTTATATAAATGGGTTTTTCATGCAGAATTATCACATTTCCTTCAAATTTTGGTTAAAGGTTCACTGTGTTAAGACGCTTCCCTAATTAGTTTTCGGGATTGATTGGTTAAGTATAAAGGGGGGAACGGGGGGCTAATCCCCCCTTATAATTTCTAAAATTGCATCCATTACTATACCTTCTTTACTACCGCCACTGCAACATATCCAGGGAGTCTCATCCTGCCACTTCAAGGCACGGCTAGAGGTGCAGGGTAACTGAGATCCGAGATCAACAGCCTTATTCCTGAAATAATCAATATGAGGATCATAATTAAAGCCAGACAAATACTTAGTAGTCCAAGGCAATAATTTGATATGGGATCTCTTTTCATATTTTCCTGTAGCTGTGTGACCAAAAGCGTACATTTTTTGATGAATGCAATTCACCGGTATATTTAGTTTGATTCAAAATTCGTTTGGAGAAACCGACCAGCGTAGCGGGCGAAGCTTGCTAGTAATATTATAAATTTGAAAGTGTGAAAATGTTTGCCTGTGTCAGGGTCAAAGCGAATGATTAAATGCCTTTGCATATAGGTGGATACCGAGAAAGTAATATAGGCTTTGTTTTATTTGATTAATCAAATTGTTTTCTTAATAATTCAAAATTTCATACTTTTCATTGAAAATCATTGGACATTTTCCCTATAAAATTCAACCATGTTTCTTTATTGTTGCCAACAATATAGTAAAACCGTTTTAAATATAGTAAAACCTTATTTCAAAAACCGTAGTAATAATTTATCCACAGCAATTAATTTTCAATTGAAAGATCTCCACGTAATAAATGAAATTGAAATCTATATATTTAAAACGCTAAGCGATTTCTTTCGACAATCCGTGAGAACAAACTACTGCATCAAATTACATCATTCTTTTTTTAAATGAAAGATATTTGGACACAGATTTGTTATCGTGCATTCGTTTGTTCCAAAATTTAATTAATTAGCTGTAATTTTCAATTAAACTTTTTCTTCTGTTTATGACGTCAGAAAGTCGGCAATCGGATTAACGCCCACTGTTGCAAGGCACATAGTTTATTATCTGAACTCTGTGGTTGCGAGATAATAGAGAAATAATTTTAAAAGCGCGTGGCTTTTAGACCGAATTTTTTAATTTGCAAGTTAAATTTCGGTAAAAATATTTATCCGCGTGTTTTATAAGCGAATCAGAATTCATATTTATTGTGATGTCAGAGGAATATTGTTCATTGGGTTCATTTTATTATTATGCATTATAACTTTGTTGATGCCATTTTTCATTACAATTAAATACAAATATATTTTGATTTGTATACATGGTATTTACGCATAAAAGTAACATATACATAGTAAGTGTGAAAAGCTTGCGCCGGTGGAAATGACGTTATGTTTAGCTTGAAATGCATTTTAACATTGATAAAACTGCAGAGAAAAATTTATATGATTGTGTTAACATGACGTAACTTTAACTGGTTTTCCCATTCTTAATTAGAAAGATTAGAATTGGAGCCTTTATTGATTGCTTCATCTTGATTGCATGTTACCGATTACTTTTTTTTTTTAAATTATAGGTTAGAAGATTTCATTTTTAATATAAAAAATCCCCAAAAGTAAAGGAATTCAGGAAAATTAAAATTATTAAAAATAAAGTTATGGTAGAAAAAAAAAACTTGAAATAATGATTGTATTTTTCGCTCGAATAAACAATCTAAGGCTAATATTTTATAAGAATTATTTTGGTAGGTTTATTATGAGTTCATTTAACAGTTCCATATTAGCGGCAAAGTCATATTTCTTTCAATGTGAATTTCTCTTACGATGTCAAAAAATGGTAGTCTACTTTTGGACGTCAGCGGAAACACAGTGGCAATTTTTAGAAATGTATAACGGTTATGACAACAAACGGCGCTATCGCTTTAGCTTTCATCGCGCTTACATCACTTCTAAATACTACAAATTTCAATTTTTTACTAAATTTTATAATTTTAATTCTTACATCATGAATTAGAAAAAAAAAATTAGCTTTCGATTGAAATTTATTTGAAAACTGCCGCTTAATTTAAAGATTTCTTAAATAATTTTCAAGCATGAAATATTTTTCATTTCTATCTTAACAATGGCCATCAGTTTGCTTCAATAATGTAAAATACCCCTGGGAAAGTTGCCACAATTGAAAATAGATTTCTCTAACCATCATAAAAAGTGAAAAAAAAAACCCCCTGATAAATCATAAGATCAGATTACCCATAAGATAGAGCATTTTGGCGCTAAACTAAAATCTGTCAAAAAAAAAAAAAAAAAAAAACTATTTTGAGTTTATGTTTAACATAAAATTGATATGTTGAATTTGCTGATGTATATGTTGCATCAGAATATGCTACGAATTATATATTTTTAAAAGATCCATTGGGTATTTAACTGTACAAGAGGTAAAAGATCCCCGACTGTGATGAAAAAGGGATAATCATCCTGATTATGTAAAGGGACGGAAGAAACTATACAAATAAATTACACTTGAAAACACTAAAAATCTCCCTCATCTGAAGATTGATTTATTATTGTAAAAAAAATTCTTCATCTGATTACCTTAAAACAATGGATGCGTTTTAGAAGATATGGATTTGAAATGTACAATGATTAAAGAAGACATTTTAAAATTTTTAATTTAAACATTTTAAAACTTTTTTTTAACGTCGAATATTGACGGTGCTTTTGGGCAGATGCAATGCACATGCTCATAGGAGCTCATTCGGTTGCATTATCACAGGGGGGAGGGGGAGAGATGTGTGCTTTATTTACTATGTTCTTTTATTTACTGAATATTAGATGAACGTAGGAATATACTATTTGTATGATACTTCATAGGTCCATGAAATTTTCTTTCTTGCCGTGGGGAATATGGCGGTAATGTCAAACTGATTTGCATTACACAGTTGTTTACGGATTGTTTGTTTGGAGTTTGCATTGGAAATAGTACAGTATTTCACTGAGGAAAAAACTTTTAAAATAAAATATTTGAAAGACTGTTTCATTTGCGCTCTTCTTAAATAATAAAGAAGCTTATTTTACTGATATTGTTATAGTATTTTTTCCGTCAAGTTTTGACGGGTTCCATCTAGTATTTTTTTAAGAATCAAAAAGAAGATCACTATGTTGTACATACTGGTAATAAAAGGGACATTTTCAAACATTTGGTAATAATACAAGGAGAGAGCAGGTGCATATGTCGTCATATTTGTAACAAAAAGGACATTTTCAAACATTTGTTTGTTTATTTGTTTATTGAGAACATACATCTGACTTGTGTGCTTGACATCAAGTGCCCGCTTATAAGTCATCGTCAATATACAGGGACGAGATAGCCACAAGGAAATTTACAACACCAGAGAGTTACATCCGGGAGCTCCACAAAGTGTGTGCAATGGAGCCAAACATTTGTTAATAATACAAGGAACATCAATATGAGTAAATACAGAAAGCAGGTTTACCCTATCATTATGTCCTTTCAAAACATGCCCTGTTGTTGCACACAAATATGCTATCTATTTTTCAAATTAAAAAAACAAACAAGTACCACTTATATTTGTACAGTTTAATTTTTACCGTGTGTTACAAACATTATGATATGAGATGTCACCGGCTGAAACTACTCAGTGATTGATAGATTTTTTTGACAACTTGTTGAAAGTGCTTGGGGTCCGCGTGGACCCCAGGACATAGTGATAGGGTTAATACGAAGTCATATTTAAAACAAAAAATTGATCAGCCGTTTCAGAGGATTGAAAGACAATAGCGAGAATTACAAAATAGTTGGTTTGAGAGAGCCGGTATCAGGCCGAAGTTGCCGAAGCTGTTGGTATCGACAAATGTACTGTTTTGAGACTGTGGCAACACTACATTTTAAAGATAAATGCTTGTAGAAGTCCTGTAAGAAGGTCGTCCATATTTAACAACATCATCAGATGACCGATTTGTGCCATTAACGGCCCGGCGCAACTTAACAATGTCAGCAAGAGCGATAGCAGCAGAGTTAAATGTCGCTGATGATATATATAGAAGATAGAGGTGACTTAGTCAACATGGTCTTTATGCCAGACGTTCGACAATATGTCACACTTACCTCTAGTCACTGGTGTGATTAGTATCAATGGTACAGAAAGCACGTAGTATGGCCCGCAAACCAGAGGAACAATGTAAGGTTCTCTGACGAATCCAGGTTTAGTTTACAGAGTGGCAGACGACGTGTTGTCATATGGAGAGAGCCTGGTTTGCGATATAACACGACATTTATACGTGAAATGCTATACGTGAACACAGGGTACGTAGCATAGACGTGTGGGGCGGCATTATGATCAATGGATACAGGCCTCTGCATGTGTACATTGACAAGGCTGAGACTGAAAATCGCTACAGAAACGAAGTTTTCAAACCCGTTATCAGACTTTTCCGGGGTGCTAGTGGCGTACCCAGGATTTTATTTCGGGGGGGAAGGGGGGGGGGGTGACCTAAATTTCCATAATGTTCTGAATATTACGAAACACGTTGAATTGGGTTGTAAACAACAATAATTTTTGACAATAAGGACATAGCCATAGGGGGGAAAGGTGGTGAGGATGTTCCAACATTTTCGAAAATTTAGGGCATGAGGTTCTGAAAATTAAAAAAAAAATCGGTTATCAGTCCGAAAATTCGAACTTAAAAATATATCGCTATTTTTGAAAAATGCCCGCCGAAAGAAATCAATTTCGTCAATCGTTCGCAGAAAAAAATCTCCAATTTCGTTAAAAGATCATGGAAAAATCCAAATTGTGTCAAAGGGCTGCGAATAAAATTCGAATTTTGTCAAAGGGCCGTGAAAAAACGTAAATTTGTCAAAGGATCGCGGAAAAAAGGCCACATTTCATCAAATGATCGCGGAGAAAACGCAAATTTCGTCAAATAATTGCGGAGTAAAGCCGAATTTCGTCAAATGATTGCGGAGGAAACGCGAATTTCGTCAAATGATTACGGAGGAAACACGAATTTCGTCTAATGACCGCTGACAAAACGCTAATTTCGTCGAAGGGCTGCAGAAAAAGCGCGAATTTCATCAAAGGGCGGCGGGGAAAATGCTAATTTCAAGAAAGGATCACGGAAAAAACACGTATTTCATCAAAGGGCCTGTGAAAAAAATGGAAATTTCGTTAAAAGACCGAAAAAACGCGACTTTCGTCAAAGAGCTGCAGAAAACCCGAATTTCGTCAAAGGGCCATGTAGTAAAAACGCGGAAAAGCATGAATTTCGACAAAGGACCGTGGAAAAAACGCGAATTTTGTCAAATAGACACGGAAAAAAATTCAAATTTGGACAAAGGATCGCGAAAAATGGTCAAATTTCATCTAATGATCCCGGAGAAAATGAGAATTTCGTCCAAATGATCACGGAGGAAATGCGAATTTCGTCAAAAGGTTGCAGAAGAAACGCAAATTCCGTCAAAAAGCCGCGAAACAACGCAACTTTTGTCAAAGGATCGCAAAAAACGCAAATTTCGTCAAAGAACCGCAGAATAACCGCGAATTTAGTCAAAAGACCATTGTAAAAAAGTGAATTTCGTCAAAAAAGATGAGGAAAAAACTAAATTTCAATAAAGGATCGCGAAAAAAACGTGAATTTCGTCAAAAAGTGGCGGAAAAAACGCAAATTTCGACAAAGGATCCCGAAAAATAAACGTTATCCGTTAAACGGTCGCGGAAAAACATTAATTTCGTCAAACGGTCGCAAAAAACACGAATTTCTTCAAAGAGCCGCAGAAGAACTCGAATGTCGTCAAAAGGCCATGGATAAAACGCAAATTTTGACAAAGGATTGCAAGGGAAAAAAAAACAAACACGTATTCCGTCAAAGAGCCGCGTTAAAAAACGAATTTTGTGAAAGCATCGCAAGAAAACGTGAATTTCATCAAAAGGGTGTGGAAAGACGTGAATTTCGTCAAAGCATGCGGAAAAACGCGATTTTTTTAAAGGGCTGTGGGAAAAACGGCAATTTTATCAAAGGGCAGCGGTAAAAAAGCGAATTTTGTCAAAGGATCGCAGGAAAATGCGAATTTCATCAAAGGGTCGTGATAAAAACCTGAATTGCATCAAAGGGTCGTGGAAAAAAACACAGCGGTCTCTTTAAACAAGTTGGAAATTGTACGTCAAACGTGACAAATGAGGTTCGGTCGCTTGACGATTCAACCTCGGAAGCTCCTCCAACAAGAAAGCACCGATTTTGAAAAAAAAATTTCAAATTTCTTAATAAATATTTTTATTAATATCTCCTAAAATTTTGATTCGATTTTTAAAAAATTTGAAATGTCTCGACAAAATTCTGCAAAGATAATATATCTTAAATTCCAAACCATTCGGTTGGGCATTTTTTGCGTTGTTATATGCGGACGGACGGACAGACAGACGGACAGACAGACGGACGGACAGACGGACGGACAGACGGACGGACCAAGCGACGACAATAGGTGCTACGTATTTATATAATTACGAACGCACCTAAAAAGAGCATATATACAAACATATCTATGTTTATAGGTATAGTTTTTAAACTGCAATAATATACTGAACTAACTTTTAAAAAATCTGGTTAACAAAATCTGGTTAAAAGACTCTTCCAAAACCGAAAATCAATAATGAATGGCAAATCTTACTTGACATTGCCATTCACAAAAAATTTCAGTACGTGCATTTGCTGATTTGGTGAAATTGATTTAAAATGATCAATTAATAAGTGTTGCACACACAGAGCAATATACATAGAGCTAAAATTTAAAGAATGTGTTGTAGATTCTTAAACTAGATCCCATTTCAAAACGAGAATATATTTTTTTAAAGGGCAAGGAAACTATCATTTAGCAATTATCTACAAAATGTTAGCCTATCCGGCATATAAAGTGGACATACGGGACATATGGATACATCATACCCATTATTATATGCATACTATTCCTGCATTAGGCTATATATAAAATTTTCTTAGAACGCTAAAAAACATTTACCCCAAACATGTGACATGCTGGTGCTTTTAAAGATTCCTGATCTTCTCGTTGGGTATACTGTGGTGTAACTGTGCGCTGATATGAGACTAAACAGCATGTGGGTCGTTCGTTGTATTACAGAAAACAAAGTTACAAATTTATCTCAAACAAAAAGATAAAAATCAGCATTTTTTTCATTTAATTTTCGACTATTTTGGGAGGGGGCTGTAACCCCAAAAAACCCTTCCACTTTTTTGGGTTATAATGTGGTATCACTGTGCACTAACATGGAACTAAAGAAAAGGGAGTGGTTAGTCTGTTGAATGATATAGGAAAAAATACAAATTTATCTCAAACAGAAAGAAAAAAACACTATTTTTTCATTTCATTTTCGATTATTTAGGGAGGAGGGTGTTGTAATCCCATCAGCCCCTCCTCTTCTTTCGATATACTGTGATGTCAATGTGGACTAACATGGGGCTAACGAGAATGGCTATTTCGCTGTATGACAGAAGAAAAAACATACAGATTTATCTAAAAAAGTAAGGCTTGCAGAAAACAAAATTACAAATTTATCTCAAACAAACAAAAAGAAAAAATCAGCATCTTTTTCATTTCATTTTCGACTATTTTGGGAGGGGGCTGTAAACCCATTAGCCCGTTTCACCTCTTTGGATATAATCTGGTGTCACTGTGCACTAATATGACAATTGAACTAAAGCGAAGGGAGCAGCTAGTCTGTTAAATAATAGGGGGGGGATGCAAATTTATATCAAACAACAACAACAACAAAAAAAAAAAATCAGCACTACTTTTTCATTTCATTTTCGACTATTTCGAGATTAGGGGGCTGTAATTCTATCAGCCCCCTCCCCATCTTTGGGTATACTGTGATGTCAATGTGGACTAATATGGGGTTAACGAGAATGGCTATTTCGCTGTACGACAGAAGAAAAAATTAGATTTGTCTTTTTAGACAAGGAAAAACACTTTTTTCATTTAATTTCAGACTGTTTCGAAAGGAGGAAGCTGTAACCTCATCAGCCCCCTTTCTCGTCTTTTGTGTCAATGTGGACTAATGTGGGACTAATAAGAATGGCTAGTTCGCTGTATGATAGAAAAAAATAAAAATTTTCCAAAAGAGAAAGAAAAACATCAGCACTTTTTTCATATCACTTTCAAAAATATCGGGGAGGAGGGGCTGTAGCTCCATCAGCCCCCCCCCCTTCGGTACAGCCATGCGGGGTGCAGTTGGTCCTGAATTCATTTTCATGGACGATAATGCGCTTCCTCACAGGGTTAACGCTGTTGATCACTGTTGTTCCTTGAAAGTTAATACATCAACTGTACACCATGGGCAGCTTATCCGCTAGACCTAAATCCAATCGAACATGTTTGGGATGCCTTTGAAAGATGCATAGGAAATCTGCAACCGCCTCCAAGAACTTTCCCTGACCTCCAGGCAGCACTTGAACAAGAATAACTTACCCCAGAACCTAATTAATATACTTATCAACAAGAATAACTTACCCCAGAACCTAATTAATATACTTATCAACAGCATGTCACTGTGAGTTTTATACTATATCTGTGTGTAAGAGGTCACTATACTTCATATTAAAACAATTAAATTACCGGGAAGATAGTTTGGTATGTTTTCATTGTAAACATTTATGTTTTTTTATTTATTATTTGTAATAAGCTAATACAAAATTGTTTATTAGTTCATTTTTCGTCGATTCTGAATGATCTATACTCATTTGTTTAGTACTTTCAGATTTATAAGCCTTTTTTCCAAAATATGCTATACTTTTGGACACCAGTGTATTAATGACATAGATGTTTATTATGAAACTAGCAAACTACGCCCGCTACGCTGGTCAATTACTCTTAACGCACTTTTAATCAAACAAAATTTTGACCTTGAATTTGACCTCGTGTTTTGAAAACCTATGAGACTTTACTTGGAATATCCTTCTGCATTTCTGAAAACGATACGCATGCCATTGCGTTATTACATTTTTAATGTGTCAGACAAAATTTGGGAGTGGTATGATAAGGAGAGTTCAACGGCCACAGGAGCAATGAACAATGTGCAGCGGACTTCTACATCATAGTACCTTTACAAGGTTCCCTTATTCAGATCTCTTTATACGACTAGTTTTTTTTTTCAATGCTATGTTTGATATTATGCTGGCAAAGCGATTTTATATATATATCTCTCTCTCTATATATATATGTGTTTGTTTATGATATATCTGATATTATAAGACAAAGCGGTTTATTTACCTCCCTCTATACATGTGATATGTCTGATATTATAGTGCAAAGCGATTTTATTTATCTCTCTCTATGTATGTGTGTAGGTGAGTAAATATATATATATATATATATATATATCATTCATAAAATAGTAATAAAAAAAGTTTATTTTTTAAATTACAAATTAATTGCATAATGTCTTAATTGCAATATCTTAACTCTGTGTTCATTTAAATACTGTTTCCTAAAATTGTAAATATAAATTTCTTCGTAAATATATATTTCTAAATTGAATTATTGAAAACAAAGAAATAATCCAGCCTTATAAATTTTTAATTACCCAAGTTTTCATTTTATAATAGCTTAATTAAGAAGTCTCATTACAGTATACAAAGATCTATTATCGCAAGATTCATAGGTCTGAGAAAACCCCACAATATCTTATCTATACATCTCTTATCAGGAGAGCAGCTTGTGACAGCTAGATAAAGCGAGTCAATGCTAGTCAAAATCTTATGGAGTAAAGAGCTCTATCTCTGCACTCCCCATGAAATGATACAGAGATTTCCACTAAATTATTTAGATACTTAAGATGTCTACAAAAAGCCAAGGTAAAAATTAAACAGATATGAATATTCAAATAAGTTTATTTTCTACGTAATGTTTTAGTTAATGTTTAACAATAATTATGAATTTTATAAGAAAAACATTTTGTTTTCTATCTGCTTTAAATAACGTAGGGAATTTTGTCTACCTAAAAAAAAAAAATCTTTTAGTAAATTCATTTTTACAGACATTAAATATTTTCACATCTTGATAAAGTTTTTTTTCTTGAGGCTCATTTTGCGAAAAGTTATTTTGATGAAATGTAGTATATTTTTGTAAGAAATAATATTTTGTAACAAAAGTTATTCAAATTTGAGCCATGTTTTTTTTAATATTTGTGTGTGTGTGTGTATGTGATATATCTGATATTATATGGCGAAGCGATTTTATATATCTATATCATTCATAAACTAGTAAAAAAAAATAGAAAAAAAAATTAAAAACATTTAAAAAAAATAATGTATAATAATAATAAAAAAAAAAAAACTTTAGAAAATTACAAATTAGTAAAAAAAAATTTTTTTTTGATGCATATGGCAATAAAAATACATTCATACATATGTTTGTATATGTAGGTGATTGTACTTATGGGTAGAATAGGTTTCAATAAAGTTCACATACGTAGCATTGTACAAGAAATGTTTGTGTAGAAGTTTTTAATAAATACACATATTTAAAATTAAATTTTTTTTATTAAAACAAAAAATACAGAAAAGTTCTATTTATAGTACAGTATTTACATCTCGATTTAACATTATCGTTACAAATTAGCATTTTCTTGATAATCACGATCTTGATCAATTTCATAATGTCTATATGCTAAGCTGGATATTCCATCGTCTAGCAAGTAATGCTTATCATCAAAAGGACTTAGGCTAATTTTATTTTGGGTTAACGTATATAGGTGGTTATCATCTTTTGCGATCCTTATCTGTTTCTCCATACTTGTTGATTGTTGCTGGAGGCACTCCAAGTAGTCTTCATGCTTGATTTTCTGTCGAACAGTCTGCGTAGGCACGCCTTTTGCATGCTTTTTCACGTCTTTAAAGGATTTTAGGGAGTGCATTTTAGATTTCAGTCCAACAAACTCAAGGGCTAATTCACCATTAAGTGCATCATTGAACTTACCGAGAACTTTCTTATTATCCTCAGAGTATAGGTCATGAGATTTCGGATACTCGGAGAAGTCGAAGAAATCGCAGTGATTCTCTATATCCTTATAAATATTGTTTGTTTGAATATGGTAAGCTAAGGAGTCTGTGTCCGTGAACAAGTCTCGCTATATTTTGATATGTTTTCTTTATGACATTGTAGTGAAAATCATACATAACTAATTTAGATAATTCTAAAATAGCAAACCCGACGTATATCGGCCGATTCATACTAGTTTTCAGTCATTCTACATCAGTTAAATCTTCATCATATGTTTCGAATGATTTAAAAGTAGGCAAAGCTACTAATTTTTTAGCTCTTTTTTCTCTATTGCACAATACAATATTTCTTCTTTTTCGAAGATTTTCCATGGTTTTACCAAAAACAGAATTATTGAGTAATTTAGAAAAGTCCTTTTCAAAAAAAGATTTTGCTTCCTTTCTTTTTTGGGTATTAAAATTAATATATTTCTGTAACCATGGATCCTGCTTGAATTTAAGGATCTTATGCACAGTTGTAATTTTCAAACCAAGTTCTAAATAAAATTTAAGATTACGATAATGGGTTATATAATTCCAATTTTATTATTCAAATTTGGAATAAGTTTAGGCGTTCCTACAAATTTTCTATTATTATTCACCAAGTTTCGTGCATAGGGAGATAGCATTTGTTTTTCCACAGTTACTCTTTCAGGGGCAACAGGGTATTCATTATGCAGATAGCGTATATTCTCCTGTTTCCTTACGACTACAGCACTCGTTTTCGTTTTGATTTCAAGTAAAATTCGCGATGTAAATGTTTTGGATAATCAAGGTCCACCTCGAAGAGGTACCGAATTTCAGAATCACCAGAGAGAGACAAAATCCACTCTTCTGTAACTTGACTTGTCTCATACATTCAAAGTCACCACATGGCAAAAATTGTCTCATAGCCCACCCATACAAGTTATTAGAATAACAGTACATGATGTAGCTAGGTGCCTCATTTTCCCTATAATCGGGCGTACCGGGTATGTTTGCCTTAGCATATCTTTGGCTTATCATACTGATGCCTCTACGTATTCCATTTTCAACCATGAGCAACATGTTTATATCAGTGAATAACTCTAAAGGTGTTTCAAACTAGCCTGCCATGCGAGCGAAGGTGCAGTGAACAGATGAGCAGGATCAATTTTATCATACTGCTGACATAATTTCCTAAAGTTTTGAAACACGTCAGCAAGTAGTAAAACATCTGTCTTCACATAGAGATTGTGATAATCGTCCAAAGTTTCAAGATTGAAGGAGTTCCATACGCTCAAGACATGCTGTGAATCCTGATGTCTATTCTCCCCATATTTTGGTTATAGTCAAATACACACTCAAGTTTCACAATTTCTTCTTGTGTCCTTTTATTACATACTTTCTTTTAACTTACATTTGATTTCTGTATGTATGTGGCAGTCAAATCTTGTGGTTCATTTTTCACCCACTTCCTGTTGACGTAGAGCTTTGAAATTTGGAATATATATGTATTCCTGAGGACAATACATGAATTGGACATTATTTTTTAAAAATACGATCACTAAGGGGGGGGGCAGGGTTTAACATCAACCCAAAACTTGCATTTTCGCCATAGAAATAACGTTACGATTGTTTAATTGAAAAAATAGCTCCATTGTTCCAACATTATTCCATTTTAAACATATTGTTGCCCGCATCATTATGATGTCAGCATTGAGCAACGCACACATTTGTGCTTTATAAGTTGACTTTTTTGTAAAATTTAATGAAAGTATGTTTAATTTTTTTTTAAAATTTTTTTTTTTACATTTAATTATTTATTTCAACATTTACTGTGTTTTTGCTATGAAAAGTTGACAGCATAGTCACATCTTTTTACTTATCCTTAAATCCAAACACATTCATTCCATCATTCTGCAAACATATTACTTCAATTTTGTCAAATTTTTTTGGCATTCCTTTTCTAAATCTGTTCACTGTTCCAGAAAAGTTTATAGCGTTCAATAGAAGGTGTACAACTAAATCAGGAGAAACAAAAGAAATCTCTGTCTAAGTAAAGATTATGTCCTTTACCTAACAAATCTGACGTTAATGTTTTCACTACACGTTTTCCAAACAAACCTGTTGTTTCTGACATCCCCGTATTTTTTCCAGCGTACATCAAAGCATTCCATATATAACTGGTACTTGATTTGCAGAGTTTCTAAATTTTTTTACCATATCTTGCTTGTTTAGAAGGAATATATTGCCGAGATCCTAATCTTCTTTTCCATGCCAACATGTTTTCATAGACTGAAATATTCCTTTCCGATATGTACAATAAACATTTGATTTTTTTAATTAAAAGATCTATCACAGGGTTCACCTTCTCAAATTTTTTAGACGGGGTCGATCCAGGAAAAATTTGGGGCCTACTTAGGGCTTTGCAAAAATCTATTTAATAAAATGGACCCCTTCACAAAAATCAATTTGATAAAATGGGCCCCTTCACAAAAATCAATTTGATAAAATGGGTTCCTTCACAAAAATCAATTTGATAAATTGGGCCCCTTCACAAAAATCAATCTGATAAAATGGCCCCTTCACAAAATTCTATTCCATAAAAACTTACTATTTATTATTTATTTATTATTTTGTGATGTTTTAAAATGTGTAATTTGTAAACAAACAAGCTCACCAGAGAGGAAAACTTCAGCAAAAGGATTTAAAAAAGTTTTTGTTTATAAATGCTTGGTTCGAATTTGATTAACTGGATTTCAACTTTCATTGCAAAATGTTATTTTTCAAAATATATAATAAATTTCACAAAAATAACCTTTACTTTTCACAAAATGGGCCCCAAGAAAAAAAAAACCTGCATCGACCCCTGTTAGATGTAAAAACATAGCTGGAGTTATTGGTCTGAGGTCTTCATTATTATCAAAAACATAAGTTATAGGGCATGAATTTATTATACCCTCACAATCGCAAAGTACTGTAGATAGTTCTTCATAATTCAGAGATGTTTTCCCTACCACTACTCTTAGCATTCGTTTCAGGATTCCGACGACTTCCGAATCTGCAAAAGTGTGTAAGCATTTATATCTTTTATCGTGCATATTTTCGAATGATTCCTTTTGTACTAGTTTTACATAACTGTTCCTGACTTCTGGAGTTCGCTGTTAGTCAATTGACCGAATACTCTGTCGTTACTACCCCTTTTTTAATTTTGACTAAATCGCAGAATCCAACCAGCGATTCGCAAAGTTTTACTGTACGAAGGATAGCGATTATAAAATTAGGGGTCATTACTTTCTAAATTGGAGGCAGTTACAATCGTTTTTCGTTTTTCTGTGTTTACTATTTCCATGTTAGGAAAAATGTTAGACTTAGGCCAGTTTTTTTCGGAATCCAAAATCCCTGTCGGTCTTAACCACCACTGAGACCTAATAAGGGATTTCGCACAATAACCGCGTGACGGCGAATCTGCTGGATTCATATGTCCAGGTACGAAATTCCACGAAGCGATGGATGTAATTTTTCAAATTTCCCTAACTCTATTTTATACGAATGTAGCCCAAGGTCCTTCTCCCGTTTTATCCAATATAACGCGTTCATAGAATCTGACCAATAGAGCGTATCAATATTTTCTAATTTCAAATCCCCTTTAATGCTATTAGTCCATCTAGCTCCAATGCAGCAGGCTAGTAATTCTAGACGTGGAATCAAAATGTCTTTTAGAGGAGCTACTCTAGAACGGGCCTGAATAAGTTGGCAGGTGACAAAATTCGATTGCTCATTTCTGAGAAAAACGCATGTAGCATAAGAAGATTTACTCGCGTCGCAAAAGGCGTGTAGAGATAAATTTCCCATTTTTACTGAAAAGTCAGACAATTTTCGAGGTACTTCAAGATTTTCTAAATCTTTAATTTTGTTACTCCATTTTTCAAATTCCTTAACTATCTCATCGGGCAATTTGGAGCCTCATGAGGCTTTCATTTTCCAACATTTCTGTAAAAGCAATTTTGGAATTAAGGTCACGGGACAAGTGAAACCGATGGGATCGAATATTTTATGCTTTAAGGACAAAATCGTTCTTTTTGTGATAAGCTCATTCTCAACTTTAAAATTCCGGAAATCACACGAAAACGTGTCCTTTTCTGTATCCCATATTAAACCAAGTAACGGAATTTTTATATCATTCCCATCATTCAAATAACCCTTGTCATTATTGCCTAATTCAAATTCCTCGCATTGATTGTAATACCAACCACGGAGATCAAATTGTGTTGATGCCAAAAGTTTTCGTGCTTCATTTCGAAAATACTCTAACTCTTCCCTCGACTCTACACTGGCTACACAATTATCTACATTAAAGGATTCTTTAAGTTTTAGAGCAACATCTTTAAGATTTTCAGGTGCTTGATCTAAATGATGTGTAAGAGTAGCAGCCAAAAGGAAAGGGCTACATCCCGAAAACCACCCTACAATGTCTATAAATCTCAAGGTTTTCGGAATTCCCATCTCTCCACCAAAGAAAACGTAAATAATCCCTGTCTTTTTCCTTTAGAGATATCTGCAAAAATGCTTTGCTAATATCTGCTACAACCCCTATCTTTCCTGTTCTAAATCGATTTAGGACGGAAGGAATTAATTCAATTAAATTAAGTCCCTTCTCTATACAGTCATTTATGGAAACGAACGCCTAACATGTGCTGAACCATCGAATACCGGTCTAATTTTGGTTG
The DNA here is from genome assembly GCA_963931845.1 of Maratus michaelseni. Lineage (NCBI taxonomy): Eukaryota > Metazoa > Arthropoda > Arachnida > Araneae > Salticidae > Maratus > Maratus michaelseni. The sequence continues at coordinate 41,763,239 of OZ007588.1, read as the reverse complement.
TAGACGTAGGCTGGATTACCGCTCTATGAGGGAGATAGTGGATCTTAAAAGGGTTAAATTTTTCCTCACAATTCCTTTTTCAATGATCTCCTCCTCTTCCCATTCATACAAAACTTTTTCGTAATATTTCAATAAACCGCAAGAATTAAGAATTTTGTTATTTTGAAGGCGTTTTTCCGCTAAATCTTTATTACTAGAAATAGGAGGTGTTCATTTATCCAGGGGAGACTAACTTTGTATCTACCGTCATTTTCTCGGCTTACGGTTTCTTTAAAATGTTTCATAACCAATTTTTTAATTTCTTCCTTAGATTGTTTTTCCGTGTGTTCCAAATGTTTGCCCCAAAGTTGGTGGCTCACGGAAAATATTCCATCTTGTGCTACGTTTGTAGCCTTGCCAACATGTTATATTGAGAAAGTTCCAGGCTGAGTATCGTTCCCAAGTGGTTCAGTTGGTAGAACGTCAATGCGCTATACTGATGATCAGGGTTCGAGTCCCGGCTGGGGTACTTTTTCACTATGTTGGCTATACGCCTATTAAGCAATTAAAATTTGATTATTATAAATGCAGGGCGTGTGAAATTTTGTGTGGAAACATTTCTAAAGTATTAAATATGAATTTATTCAATTATCGATGCTGGATTTCCTTTGGTTTCGTGTTTGCCCCAGGGTTGCTGGCTCACGGAAAATATTCCATCTTGTACTGCGTTTGTAGCCTTGCCAACATATTATAGTGAGAAAGTTCCAGGCTGAGTATGATTCCCAAGTGGTTCAGTTGGTAGCACGTCAATGCGCTATACTGATGACCCGGGTTCGAGACCCGGCTTGGGAACTTTTTCACTATGTTGATTATATCCCTATTAAGCAATTAAAATTTGATTATTATGAATGCAAGGCGTGTGAAATTTTCTATAGAAAAATTTCCAAAGTATTAAATATGAATTTGTTTTTTTATTCATCATATAAAGTTAATCTTCTATTATACAGCTTTGATGAATTTTAACTATTTTTTTACTTGATTTTTTATTAATTTTAATTGAATTTTCGTTTTTATTTGAAATCATAACTATTTTTTCAGACATGATTTTTTTAAAATTTATTACCACATGACTCAACACTAAACATTTGTTTCTTACAATAATGTAAACTAATATTTACAGTAATATAGATAAAGATGCAAAATTAAGGGGAAAGTGACAGCATTATCACAATTGCCAACTCATTGCCCAAACTTGGCGAGCATTCCTTTTTCATCTTCCTGGGTATCTTTCACTTGTATACTGATTAAAATTATGAAGTATATTAAGTATTACAAAGTTGAAAATAAAAGAAGAATGTTCTTTTAAAAAACATGCTTAGTGTACTTAAAAATGGAAAATAACTTTTTTGTGAACAATCCGAAGGTTAAAACAAAACCGTCAAATCATGAAAAGCTGAAAGCAATACAAAACTAAGCAGATGTGCCAATCCGAAAACTTTCTTCTATGTCATACAGGTTTCACATATACCAAAACTGAATCGGAACCAATTTATATCAAGGTCTAAATGAACCTAAAGTTTTATTAAATTCTGTGCATTAGTTCTTGAGATATGATTATTAAAATCCTGTAAACCTGATAAAAATAGCATAGAAGCGCCACCTTTTGAGAGATTTACACGAAAATCTTATGAGCACCAATTTATAGCAAGGTATAATTAAATCTGAAGTTTTATTAAATTCCGTTCATTAATTCTCGAGGCACCGCTCTCACAAAATTTTTGTCACAGACAGACATTTTCTAAAAACAGTCAAATCGTGTTCAGGACTTTCTAAAACGTATGAATTCGTCGAAAATGTTTCATGAGAATCCAATAGTTTCTTCTTTTATAGATAGAAGAAATAATTATTTACGTCTTATATATCATATACGTCTTAGACACATGTCATATATAATACATGATATATGCGTCATATATGACTATAACTTGGCCGTATACGTCACGAACTTTTATGTACATCATATCTTATAATGTGGCGATAAATCTTGGTGGCTTGGCTATTCTTCCTTGGGGGCCGCTATAACACGAAAGTACCAGATTTTTATTAGCGCCTCACGCTCTTTATTTTTACCTCCAGATTTTTGTTTCATATAAAAAGCTATTTTGTACTTTTAAGTACAATAAGCTTCTTTTTATTCTCCTTTCACTTTCTACTTTTCAGTCTAATATTTTATTTTCAGGCAATTATGAGTTCCAAAAACTGTTTAACCACTGTAAATATTCTTTTAAACTGTATAATAAGATATGAAAATGTTAATTTAAAGAACTGCTTTCTGAGTTTTGTAATTTATTTTCATATAAAAACAGAATGTACTCTTTCAAAAATATAGGCATGTTTATACTTTTATTTTTGGAAATGATTTAAACCTTCTGTGCCTATTGAAACTTAATTCAATTTCAGAAGACTGTTTATGCAACAGAATTTCCGAACAGAAAATGAGAATAGCTAAGGAAACTCTTTCTGCTATTCATTAATTATTTAAACAGCAGCATATAAAGTTATAGTAATAATAATAAAAAAATAAGCAAATACAAAAATACCTGTACTACAAGATAATATTGCAAGAATAAAACGTTATTGTTGTGTAAATATTTATCTATCAAGAAAGAATGCTTTTAACTTTGGAATATACTACAATAATAATAACAAGAACGAAAAATCATGTGTCAAGCATAGATTATGTAACATTTCCCAACACTTACAAAATATTTTTACAAATCTTTACCGTTTAATACGGTGAAAGATGATATCTAATTAAATAACTTGGAAAACTCATAACATATTTAAAAACACAATTTCAGGAATTGCCAACAATGTTCGGAAAAAAATATCAGAACGCCTTTGTGCAGCCCTGTATATGATCTATAGATTTGTTTATATACTACACAGAATGCTAAGTTTTAGTTCAGTTAGGAAACGCGTAGCACAGTTTAAAACTCCCCTTCTTGTATTTTCGTCGATGAACGGACATGTACTCGAGAACTTTTGTGCTGTCCTGTATAGGATCTATAGAATTTTTACACACCAAATAATAGAGAAAAAATGAGTTAAATTTAAAAACGCGTTCAGCAACTAAAAAAGAACTTCCAGCAATTATTGTTAACAGACAATACCGAATTCTTTTGTGTGTCCCTGTAAATGAACGATGAATGTTATATTCACAATATTCTGTAGTAAGCCTCTTATAATGCACCTTATATCAATTTCAATATGTTTGAAATAGTGAAACGAAATTAAAATAAACCGCAAACGATTTTTCTCCATAGACCGTAATGTAACGGAATTTTTTGAGTGTCCCTGTAAAGGAAATATACGTGCTATGCACACCATATTCTATAGAAACTATCTTTTAGTGCACTTCAGTGATATATATATCAATATGTTTGAAATAGTGAAACGTTATTAAAAAAACCGCAAATGATTTTTCCCCATCGACCGTAATGTAACGGAATTTTCTGAGTGTCCCTGTAAAAAAGCTATTAGTGCTAACAAGCTTCATTTTCATTACCGAACATACCATAGTAAACCACAATAACATATATCAGTTGCATGACAATTCGAAAACATTTACGCGAGTTAGAGCAGAGCACGGACAGACAGACAGACAAACCGAATTCAGAAACACTTTTCAACTGTGTTGGAAAGCGTTAAAAAGAGAGATGCCTTTACTAGAAATTCTATTACTTATAAGAACACCCTTAAATTTATCCAACGACTCTATTCATTCTTTTTTTATTTAAAATTTTTAAACGCTTCTGTCAAAATTTATTTTTGGTAAAGTATATATATTTTTTAAATAAAGTGTAATGCGTTCATTTTATCTTAAAATAATGAAGGCTTAAAAAATACAACTATGCTTTTAATGTATGTATTACGTAATTAATCAATATGCACTTATGTAGACAGTTTAAAAAGGGAAGCCATTGTAATATATACAAGATATTATATTCATTATAATTTGCTTCTCAATTAGGATATTTTCGTTATTGGTAAGTATAAAATACTTTACCAAAATCTGGTAAAAAAAAAAAAAAAAAAAAAAACCTTATTTAAAACAAAAATAACAAAATACTATACAGCAAAAATGTAAGTATTCCTTTGCTTTAATATACAGTGAAAGTGTCTGAAGATTTAAAATGGGAGAAATTCTTAAAGTTTTTGTATAGGGTGACTAACTTTACACATAAAATTTGTTATTTAGTGATACAGTGAGTAAGAAAAAGATTAATTTCAAAAATACTTTCTTGTAATGTTGACACAATGTACTGTATTTATTAAACAATGAAAGTATAAAACACATATGAATCAATTTAGTTGACAAAAATAACTCTTCTTAATTTTAGAATTCCTATCGCATTTCTTACGTATATAGCTTTTCAGATAAAGCTATAAAATAAAAATGCACTAAATAAAAATTAAGAACTTTGTTATTCCAAAAATGTACAAGTAAAATAACTTCCCAAATCCCAAAGGAATTATACTTCCAAATATTATTTTTTTTGTGAATAAAACATCCATTGGCGGCACAAACTGTAAGACAAATCCAGAGCAGCGTCATGAGTGGTGAGAACGTGGACGATGTTCCAGCTAACAGCTCAACAAGCACGGCTTTTGCACAAACTTCCATATATATTGCTGTGGTGTGGAAGACCATTCAGTGTCTAAATCAACTAGCAAGTTACATTTACAGACAGAAAAATCAAATGAAACTCCTGCCTGTGAATGTCCCCAGCTGTCAAAATTCCAAAAGATATCCTTCCATGCTTCATAACTCAGTAATATCCATATCCTCGTCAGTCAGTTCTCCATACCGAAAGCAGACTCGTATCTTCAATTATAACAGCTAATACATATTAAATTAATATTTTCGATATTAAATTTATTTGGGAATTCGAAAGTTATTTTGACTGAAAATTTTTGTACAACAGTATTAATTTTTTTTCAATAAAAATTTCGTATATACCCATCTGAAAAGTGTTATACATTAGAAATTGCTAAAGTAATGAGAGCTTACTATAACTACTAAATTAAAATTAAGTAATCCACATAGGAAGCAATTTATTTCTACTAACATAAACAAAGATATACTAATATAAAAATATAAAAAAACTATCATAATAATTTAAACAAAAATAATTAAAAAAAAAACTTGTACTAAAGTAAAATATTGTTGAAACAATAACATATTAGTTAAGTATCTATTTCAAAAGATAACATTTTTAACTATGCTAGCAATGGCTAAAATATGATGTGATAAAAGATGATAGCTTAGCTGGAATTTTCATCACATATAAAAAAAAAAATATCCTAAATTTACGAAACTACTTTATTCAAAGCACACTCAGAAAAAATCTGAAAGAGTATATTTTACTTTGTTGCATATCAAATATATCTGGTGTTCATGGTGGGCATAGAGATAGGTCACAGTATCCAATGAAAACATACTAAAAAAAGCCAAAAATATAGACTATATTATTATATATATACAAATGATATAAATACACAGTATTATCTATAATTACTAAATTAAAATTGAGTAATTCACATGAGTACATTTTCATTGATTTAAAAAATTACGAGTAACAACATTATGAATATATTTAATGTTGGGGTAAAACATTGTTAGTTACTCTCACAGAAAGACATTTTTATCATTTTATCAATACTAATGATTTAAATATGAGGTACATATTGAAGTAACGATAATTCACTTTGAGTAAACTGATAATTCACAATAATGTATGATATTTCAGAAAAGATTTATTACCGAGAAGATAAATTTACATGGTATTGCTATTTTGTTTGTAAATGAGCAAAATCAAAAAGAATACGAAGAAAATACTTCCTATTAATATAAACAAAGATATATTTAATAGGAAAAGAGCTTATTTAGAATGCGTATACTTGATTTATATATAATTATATCAATATAAAACAAAAATCAAAACCTCACGTCACGTAGGCAGCTAACTTCTCCGATAAATAATTTTTCTTTAATTGAAAGTTTCCTATATCCTATACAAATTGGTTCATTTCGTCTTTAAAGATTTAAAGAGGCTCTATATTTCAAAAAAGATAAATAACTCTTACACGCTATCAAAACGGTTAAGACAAGTTCAAAATCTCACGTCACAAAGGAAGCTAACTTTTCAAAAATTTATTTTTAAATGCCAGTCTCCTCCACCCCGTAAAAACTGGCCCATTACCTCACCACTAACTAAAAGGAGCCCTACACTTCAAAGAAGAGAAATAACTCTTACATGCTACTGAAACGGTTAAGACGAGTTAAAAATCTCACGTCACGAAAGCAGTTAACTTTTCCGAAATTTTTTTCTTTTAATGCCAGTCTCCTCCACCCCATAAACACTGGCCTATTACCTCACCACTAACTAAATGGAGGCCTACTCTTCAAAGAAGAGAAATGGTTTTCACACGCTATCAAAACGATTAAGACGGGTTCAAAATCTCACGTCACGAAGGAAGCTAACTTTTCCGAAATTGTTTTTCTTTTAATGCCAGTCTCCTCCACCCCAAAAAAACTGGCCCATTACCTCACCACTAAGTAAAAGGAACCCTACTCTTCAAAGAAGAGAAACGGCTTTTACACGCTATCAACACGGTTCAGACGAGTTCGAAATCTTACGTCACGAAACGCAGCTAACTTTTCCGATATTTTTTTTCTTTCATTGCCAGTCTCCACCTCCCCATTAAAACTGGCCCATTTCCTCACCACTAACTAAATGGAGGCCTATTCTTCAAAGAAGACAGATGGTTTTTACACGCTATCAAAACGGTTAAGACGGGTTCAAAATATCACGTCACGGAGAAAGCTAACAATTCCAATATTTTTTTCTTTTAATGCCAGTCTCCTCCACCCCATAAAAACTGGCCCATTACCTCACCACGAACTAAAAAGAGCCCTACTCTTCAAAGAAGAGAAATGGCTTTTACACGCTATCAAAACGGTTAAGACCCGTTCAAAATCTCACTTAACGAAGGAAGCTAACTTTTCCGGTATTTTTTTTCTTTTAATGCCAGTCTCCTCCACCCCATAAAAACTGGCCCATTACCTCACTACGAACTAAAAAGAGCCTTACTCTTCAAAGAAGAGAAATGATTTTTACACGCTATTAAAACCGTTTCGACGAGTTCGAAATTTTACGTCACGAAGGGTAGCTAACTTTTCCGATATTTTTTTCTTTCATTGCCAGTCTCCACCACCCCATTAAAACTGGCCCATTTCCTCACCACTAACTAAATGTAGGCATACTCTTCAAAGAAGAGAAATGGTTTTTACACGCTATCAAAACGGTTAAGACGGGTTCAAAATATCACGTCACGAAGGAAGCGAACAATTCCGATATTTTTTTCTTTTAATGCCAGTCTCCTCCACCCCATAAAAACTGGCACATTACCTCACCACTAACTAAAAAGAGCTCTACTTTTCAAAGAAGAGAAATGACTTTTACACCATATCAAAACCGTTAAGACGAGTTTGAAATTTTACGTCACGAAGCGGAGCTAACTTTTCCGATATTTTTTTTCTTTAATTGCCAGTCTCCTCCACCCCTTAAAAACTGGACCTTTTCCTCACCACTAACTAAAAGAAGTAGCCCTATTCTTTAAAGAAGAGAAATGGAACTTACGTGACCTCAAACTTAATATAGAATCATTTGGAAACGATCATTGGCGACTTAGGTTTTTTCCTTTTTTTTAAATTTCGTGAAGCTACCACAGCAACACCTTTATCATGGTAAAAACGCTTTAGTCCCTAGCTATCTATTTTACTTCCGAATAAAATTAGACTTTGTCTAATACAAACTTTATCCAAAAAGAAAAAAAAAAGAAGAAGTGTGGGGAGGGGGGGAGGGTTACCTGTAAACTCCCTACCAAATTTAGTTTTAAATAAATTAAAAAAATCTCTCTCCCCCTCTGTATGCTTGTGTGTGTGTGCATGTGTGTAAGTTTGTGTTTGCGTATGTTTGTGTATGTGCGTGTGTGTCGGTGTGTGTTCAGAGAGAGAGAGAGAGAGAGAGAGAGGAAGGGGGGGGGATAAGACATTAATCTGTCTCTTTACCAATTTAACGGGTAAAAGGAAGACAAAAAAAAGAGGGGATTTTAACGATTTTCTTTTTACACATGGAACGCCACAAGACCCAACACAGCCAGAAGTTTGAACGTTGAGCACCACCTTGAAGAAATGAGGAATAGACAGAAGATGAAGAAGTCTGGAACAAGATCTTTTTTCAGCACCCGGACGCCTCCAGCCAAGATACAGCTCTCCTACGAAACCTGAAAGCATATCTGAAATCCATTAAGCAGTCGTGATGGAAATGATTTATACAGATCCAGTCTTTCTGCATAATGGTAGTCTATTGATGTTAGTCTATTGCACGTTAGTCTATTGCAAGTTACCGAACCTAACCTATTGATGTTAGTTTGTTAGTCTATTGTATTGATTTAAAAAAATTATCGACTCCCTGTTAACTATTGTCAGTTACCGTTGTCAATTATTACTATTGCTGTTGTAAATTGTTACTATTGCTATTGTAAATTATTACTATTGCTATTGTAAATTATTACTATTGCTATTGTGAATTATTACTATTGTTATTTCTATTGTAGATACTATTGCAACTATTGTTATTGTATGGTAATTTTGATTTTCAGGCCTAAACAATCATTTTATGCATTTTGGAAAAATTCAAATATTTCAATGCGAATTTAGTCTTATTTACAGAAAGGCCGGATTTTTTTTAAAAACAAAATGCAACGAAACCTCGATAAACTAAATTTCACGAAAGATAAAGATTTATAAAATCTTCTTTACGTAAAGAAAAATAAATATGGATGTTGATGCATCAAACGTAAGTTTTAATAAAAATAAGAAAGAAAATTTTAAATTGAAAAAAAAATTAATCTCATAGTTTTTAAATAGCAATTTAAATATTTTTGAAAAATGCCAGCTTCTGAAAATTTTCAGGAGACGAAGTGACAAATTGGACGAAAAGTAAAGTTTAAATGTCTGTATTTCTCAGAAATTTTTGAGTATATTTCTTAATTTTAGGCAACAACACCACTAAAAATGGTAAATTCGATATTCTTTTTATGAAGTCAAAATTTAGATATTACACAAATTAACAAAATTTGAAGCAAATTGACCAGAAAGTAAAGTTTATTTTTCTTTAACCAATTTTGAAAACATATATTAAATTAAATAAAAAAGAGAATCCGATGGTTAATTTTTTCTCTCCCAGGTAATAAAAACACATTCTTACATTAAAAACTAAAGTGTCAATTTAGTTTAGAGAAGTTTCGTTGCATTGTAACTTAAATACTAAAACTTAAATACTAAACTTTAAATCTAAGCATAAACATACATACATATATTAAAATACAAAATACAATAAATAAAGAAGAAGAAAAACTCAAGTGCCATCCGTCTTCAGCCTTCTAACTCCTAACCTACCAAACCCTACTAATTTTCATTTTCGGGACCCCTTTTCCTAAATTCTTATAAATTGATTTAAATATTTTGGTATTTATACCTAACGTCTTTATCCTAACCTTAACAATTTTTATTGCTCTCCTAACCTTAGTCGCGTCGTATGCTGCTATCCTAACACTTAATATCCTACCCTTTCATATCTATCTCAGTTCGCAATATTTTAAGTTTTTTTTTTAATTATTATTCTAGAAAACAAATTTATTTTAAAATTTTGTGTCTTTGCCCTTTTATTTTATTCGCAACTTCAATCCAAATTTCAACCTTCTGACTGATTAAAATTATTTTTTTTATAAGAAATTATATTGCGCGAATTTTGGTTTTTATTATTCGAAATTCGAAGATTTGCCTACTTCTTTAAACTTATCTTGCTTTAAATATTTATCTTTAAAATCCCTTTAATTTCCATCAATACAATTCAGCAAAAATAAGTGAATTCAAATTATCCGAAACCTCTAAAAACTGCCTATTTATTAATTTAACTTATTTCCGTCTGAATATATTTAATTATCTATCAATTCTAATCCACGAACGCCTTTTTATTCTTTTTTGCCCTCATTATTACCTTTTATTTCCCCCCAACTCTCTCTTCCCCCCCCCCTTCTCTCTTAAAGACCTAAAACCTGGCGCCCCCGAAGGCGAGTTGCATGGACTCTAGTGGTCCGAAATACTGCTCGCCTTCAAACCTGACCATCGCGTAATTCCCGTAGACTGCAAAGTCCTCGTCGCGTGACTGCAAGACGAGCTTTGCCAACGACAACCCATCCTCATCCGCGACCTCAGCGACACCCTCCCCCCCTGACCCAACCTGACAGGCCCCGTTCTTGAAAGGAACCTTGGGGCGCACACTGGGCCCATCCCAGTGCACAACGCGACCCAAAACTGGAAAATCCCCATCCAACCACCTGCGCACGTCCCTAAAGTGAGCGCGAATCTGCTCCCTCACACCCAACTCACGCGGCCCATTACCCCCCTCTCCCTCCTGACCTGACGGACCTACACCTCCCTCCCCGCTAACTGTACCCAAACGCGAAACCCGCCTGCAACAGCCGAAACAACGTGAAGAAAACCATGCCCTAACGCCCCGACTCCCAGATCCCTCCCGTTGCCCAATCCCTGACTCCCCGTCCCCCACAACCTGGCCCGCATCCGACGGATGCACCCTGTTACCTCTTCCTGCACACCACGAGAAAAACGCCGACCTGCAAGAAGAAAGAGAGTACATTTAGTAATCTTACACTGCTTACATACAAAATTAAATTTACCCAAACAAGAATGTAAAAATTATATATTACAACTAGGGGGCCTACCCCCTGCAAGCTACGCTCGCCAACCCCCGCTCAGACTTTGAGGCCTCTAAAAACATGACAGCGTGTTTTATTTTAAAAATATTGGTAAATCTGTAATTGGGTTGCCATGCTTTTAACGTTTTAATGGGGCATTTTTTGATTACCATGGTCTCATACACAGCTGTTGCGACAACTGACGACTGTTTTCGGGATTGATAAATAAAATCAATTACAACTTGAAAACCAGCTTGTATAAAATGGTTAGGTTTAAATAGTGGCTACCTCTCGGACTTTTATAACAACGATCTGTATTCTATTCTTCCTTTGCGTTTAAGGATGAGAAAAATTCCATCTGCTTGTGAATAATATTAAGAACCATGGTATTGAAAAGTACTATGTTATACACATTTTCATTAACAGGTTTTAATTTTCTCTCTATTTTAGTGCACCATCATGCATATTTTCATGTTATTTTAAATACGTAAATTATTTATTTTAATTAATATGTATATACGAATTTTCTAATAATTATGTATCGTACAAAATTAATTAAATATTTTGTGCATGCATGCCTGCATTTATTCGGCATCAATTGATGAGATATTTAAACAAATTTGCTATCCGCGATAATTTTACACCATGTTATGTCACTTGAATATTGTCCATAAGAAAATCGGGTACTTTTCCAGTATAGGATCCTTTGGTTTTAGGTTTGGCGTAATTCGAGCTTCAAAAAGGGATATATTCGTTAATATACATAGATTTGTTGCCAAAAGTTATGAAAACAAACCCAATGAACTTTTGGTGCTTTTCTATTATAGGGGTCTTTGACGCTTTTTTAAAAAGCTTGGAGGAAAAAACCAAGCAGGATAGAAAACCAAGCAGGATATTTTATTCTCCTTCCGTTCAGTTGGGCAATTATTATTTTATATATTCGTTTCAAATATCCGAATTAGTGATTTTATAAATCCGTTTAATTAAATTTTACAAAAAAATAACAAAATGATATCAATAAATAATAATTACTATTAATTCCTTTCCCCCCTTTCTTTTGCGTTTACATAAATGACGTCATTTGGACGAATTTATTCAAAATATTTTCAGTTTAAAAATTAAATTAAATGCTGACAGACGATTGAATCCTGACGATAGAAATGTGATTTTTTTCTCAAATTTTCCTGAAAAACATAATTTAATCACAATCTTGTCTTCATTATCGATTGAAATAAAAGATAAATTCAATTTCAATTTGAAAATGACGAATAAAAAGAAATGAAAAATCCCTATCGGGATCCTTTTCAATTTTTTTCCCTTTTTTGTCACAAAAAAACTGAGTAATTAGTTGCCATCATTACAGAAATATCATTAAAATTAGAAAAAAAATTAATATCTCGAAAACTAATACCAATTTAAAAATTCTATTACCAGTTTTGACATCCGCGGATTTTTATGGACAATTGGTATTAATTTCACCATCAAACGTTTAATATTTTATTAAAAATAGCCCCGAAACATAATCAGTCGTTTCATAAAATCGTTTCATAAATTCGTTTCATAAAATCGTTTCACAAATTCGTTTCATTAGGATTTTATATATATAGGGTAGATGAAGTTATTTATTACAGAATCTTTGTTGAAGAAAAAATCACTAAAGAAATATAGTGATAAAATAGAAGTATTTTTTAATACACTTTCTTTTTATAAGCAATCAATGTTTATCTTGAAAATCACGAATCATTTCATGACTGAAATTCATGATTTTTCATAAGAATTTCATAAGATTACAGAAATAATAATAAAATATGCACCAGGCATAGAATATTAAACATTTTCCAACACATTAACATAATATTATTAAGAAATTTCCTTTTTATTCTATCTAAAAAAGCTACTTATAAAGCACATCACTCAGTGAAAATCCATTTTTCAGCAATTGCGGTGCATATCCGGTAATAGGTGCGAATTCTTTCGTATTGCCCTGAATGCGATCCATAGAATTTATGCACGCCATTTAATACACTCAAAATTCGATAAGTTTAAAAAAGCATAACCACAGCGGAAAACGCACTTCCAGTAATTATCGATCTTAGTTAGTCGTATAACCTAATTCTTTTGCGTGTCTCTGTAAATGAACAATAAATGCTATACACTCCATAATCTATTGAAAACATATTATTAGTGCATTTTAGTCATTTCAAGTATCATAAAATGCATTTCAAGTCGTTAAAATGCACCCTTAACGATTTTTTCCAATGGATCACACTCTAATGGAATTCTTTTGTGCGTCGCTGTAAACGAACTGTAAATGCTACCTCTGTACTCCTAATAAAGCATGTTGTAGTCCATCTCAATGATACATAGCAGTCTCATTATGTTTGAAATATCATCCATAAAATGCACCGTAAACGATTTTTTTCCATACTATACCATAATGTAACGGAATTCTTTTGTGTATCCCTGTAAACGAACTAGAAATTCTAAACACTTCATTTTCAACACCGAACATTCTATAGAAAATCTCAATAACACATAAAAATTTCATGACAATCCGAGTGTATTTAGAAGAGTTAGAGCAGAGATAGACATATCTAATTCATGAACACTTTTCAACTGTATTTGAAAGTGTTAAACTAATACCTCTTTTCTTCTAAATCGTACTTATATTTTCCCTATACTTATGAATGTACTATTGTTGTTTAAGGTAAGCAACAAAGTAAATGCATCGTTATATAATACAAGAAAAGAAAAAAACTGGTGAAATAAAAACATTTTGCACCATCCCTTCCTCTCCCATCCCAACGAAATATTCCTCTCCAAACATTCCTAAAATGTCAATCGTTGTCATTATCTCCCATTTTATGTTAATGAAATATCCAGAATGTATCGCAGATGTAGGATTCATAATAAAAAGAAGACTACTAATGTTGTGGCCATCACAAAAATCTTTTATCTATATCAATCGAATCATCTGAAACCAGAATTAAATGACAATCTAATTTATTATTGAGGTATGGCTATCGCGTAAATCCTAAAAAAAAAAAAAAAAAACAGAGCATATAAGCGAAACCTGTTAGGCGGTATACACTCAAACCAAATAAGGACCTATTCATGCCAAGGTCTAACAGAATATGAAGTTTAATGAAATTCAGTGCACTAGTTCTTGAGGTATAGCTATTGCGGAAATCAGGAAAGATGCAGCATAGCAGCGGCACTGTTGTATTATTTACACCAAAATCTAATCAGCACCAACTTATGTCACGGTTTAATAGTATATGAAGTTTGGTGAAACTCCTTGAATTAGTTCCTGAGATATGCTATCACGGAAATCGTGAAAAATACAGCATAGCAGCGCGTTCTGTTAGGCGAGATTTACACTAAAACCTAATAAGCATCTATTTATGGCAAGGTTTATTTGAATCTGAAGTTTGATTAAATTCTGTGCATTAGATCTTGAGATAGAGCGCCTAGAATTCGTGTCACGTACAGACTGACTCCCGGACAGACATTATCTGAAAGCAGTCAATAAGTGTTCAGGACTTTCTAAAACGCCAAAAATTTTCCCGACTCTAAATCTGACAGACAGCATTGAAACATTTCAACTTACATTTGTATTTTTCATATTCATTGATTAAACCTAATGTTATACGTGTGAATATTCTTAATTTGAGTATATTTCAATTTCTAAATTTTCTTTGATTAAAAAAATTACACAGTGTCTGTTTAAAAGGTAATGTATTAATTTTCCGTAATCGGAACCACCACCAGAGTTTCTCACCAAACATGGTTGATTTTGGCAGACCTTTAGGGTACAGCTGTCGCAGACGCACTGGGGTATCTTTTGACGCCAAAACGAAAATTTTATGCCTGGGATACCCGGCGATTTTGCCGAGATTTTGTTCGGTATGGCAACTCGGTAGAGTGGATTCCGTGTGTTTTATAATAAATGAATCATTGTACGTGTTTTAAAATAAAATAATGTCTGCATTTTTATAATAAAAATTGCGCGTGTTTTATAAAACCATAAACACTTTTATAACAAAATAAAACTAACATGTTGTTTTAGCAAGCTTAGAAACGGGGATTTCTCATCAAAATGGATCACAACAGAAATCGTGCCAATCCCGGCGTGTCTGCGACAACTGTTCCTAATTTAATTTAAAATGAATTAGGATTTCATTAGATTATCGCAAAAGCCACTCTGTTGCGCCAAACCATACTCGTTAAATTACGCCAATTGATTATGAACCCGATGGTAGAAAATTAACACGGTGATCTAAGCTATTTTACTATGTATAATAACTATGTCTAACATGTTTTACGTCTGACAAATCTAAAAATGCCAGATTGCAGCGCCTAACATGTGGAATTTATAAATTTTAAAGCGGTTATGTGATAACTTAAATGAAATAAAGAATTTAAATAAACATTTTGTGAATTTTTTTCAGATATGCACTATTCCCAGAAAAATAAAAACACAAAAAATCAATCATTATCAAAACAATATCAAGTTAAAACAATAAATACCATACCATACAACAAATTCATCAAATAATAATAATAAAAAATAAGATACTGAAGCTTTTAAACCATTTTAATACTTTCACCCACAATGAAATTACGATCTGATACCTATAACTCATTTTTAATTTAATTTTTGTGATTAAATTAAGAAGTATTGGATACACAATTTTCACTTGAAAAATACAAACAAACATAAAATTAAGATTTGTAACAAATTTTCACTTTATAAAGCTTTTAACTCATTTTAACACCAGTGTTCGCCGTTTTGAAATTAGGCTTAACGTACATCTTGTGTAACTCATGTATTTTAATGAAAATACGGAATTTTAACATAAATATTGGCGACTAAAGTAGGAAATATGCGAAAGATAATTTTATTTCACGAAAAATAAAACACCCGAACACATAAAGTTAAATTTTTGTAACATATTTTTGCCACATATTGCTTTACAATTTTTAAATGTGATTTCACTTTACGCACATTATATTATATTGAAAAATATGTTAAAATAAACAAAATTACTTACATTCGACGAAAAAAACCCATTTTAAATATCAAAATCCTGTAATATATATCAAATATAATTGCTGTTAATATAAGCAAACCAATAGTCGTAATAGTCTAACAGCAAAGATAAAATAGAATGGCAGTTTCAGTATAATTTTGAATTTTTTAACAATCCACAAAAAAATAAAAAGTAGCTCATTGTTGCATGATGAAACTGACGTCAGAAAACTGCTAGAGAAGTAATGATCTAATTGACAATAATGAAAATGACGTCACTTTCAAAAGAAATCGAGCTATTTCGTCGCTCATCTTCTGTCCAGAAGTACATGGTTCAAACCCAGAAAACGCCATTTCCCGACGTATAAACGTAGGTCACGCTTCTACACGCATGTTTACAATTATGTTATTACTATAAAATCCGTTGGCTTTGCATGCGAGGTTGTTGAAATGCGTAAAGAAGTATTTGTGATCACACTGACAT
This sequence comes from Maratus michaelseni, assembly GCA_963931845.1. Classification (NCBI taxonomy): domain Eukaryota; kingdom Metazoa; phylum Arthropoda; class Arachnida; order Araneae; family Salticidae; genus Maratus; species Maratus michaelseni. The sequence goes on along the minus strand of OZ007588.1, from coordinate 41,746,896 downwards.
AAGTGAAAACTATAAAGTATTCGCAATAAATTTATCATTAACAAACGACTGATAAAACGATAAAAAGTTTCTTTAAATATAATAATTTTAATGTATTTAGCTTGCATATTTTCACCTAAGTACAGCGCCTAGAATACATAGTGTGGAAACCGGCTACAAAATAGTACTAAAAAATTGTATCCAATAAATGTACAACGTTGCTGAAAATATTAGGATGGGTTCGCAGCGCCATCTGCTAGCTCTTGACATTGTATTAGAATGTTTCGGCTGGTGGTAAGTTTTTTAAATACTTAAATTATATCATTTTCTCCTCCGACTTAGTGATTTTTATAAGTTTTTTTAAAATTATGAAAGCATGGCTAAAAAACGTGATACGCATTTTTTTTGTCTCTGGTTGCAACATTATCGTAGGAGCACCGTTGCACATTTATAGGCTACAACTTTTTAGCACTTTTTAAAGCATTACACCATTTGCCGGTTTCCACACTATGTATTCTAGGCGCTGTAACCTAAGCAATTGTTGACGATTTTGATTAAATCAGACATATTCACTTTGATGAACAAATTCACACACGTGAGTACTAAGAATTTTCCTTCTCTTAAAATGACGTGTGACTTAAAGAAAAAAACATATTTTTACATTTTATGGATCTTGAAATCAGATAAAAATGATGTCAGATTGAAAAGAAAGAGCGAATTTTAATTTATGTAACTGAAACAATTTATTATGATTTTCAGAAATTGACGTCATTTCCACTCGTGCTTCGTTCGATTGGTTTTAAGATTAAGGCCTAAAAATAATAATATATAATAATATATAATAATGCTGCGATTGAAAGTAACATGAGAATCTTCATACTTATAATAGGAAAAAAGTCTTTATCGTTATAAATGGTATCACACTTTGAAGAAAACGTGCATTTGGATTCATAAAAGAGAAATATTTTGTAATCCCATTTTCACTTATTTCTGATCCTGCACGTACCAAGATATGACCCGAAAGAAACTTTTTATCAAAAAAATGTGAAGAACATTTAAGTTTTTCGATTCTATTGTAGAAGTCAGGTAATGGCGTTGATTGGGTTTGAACTAGGGACCTCTTGGACATAAAGCGAGCAACATAGCGTCAAGCAAAAGGTTAGCCCATTTCTGTCCTGATATTCATTCGTTATATATATTATTATCCGAAGTTGCTCAGCTGTTGAAAGAGGGCGTCGGAACATACTCCACTCCCGTGAAGAAGACGTTAGACGTTGGCTTGTGCCCTTTAGCTATTTGCTGCTGCGCTTTGCGAGCTGGGAATGAATTCGTTTGTGCTGCCATCTGTTGTGAAGGTTGCGTGGTTGTTTTTCGGGTCACCAATGTAGAAGTCGGGAAATGGCGTTTATTGAGTTTGAACCAGGGACCTCTTGAACCGAAGGCGAGCAACATAGCGAAGAGCAAAAAGCTAGCCCATTCTTCTCACGCTAGTCACTCGTTATATATATTGTTATTCAAAATTGTTCAGTTGTTGAAAGATTGCGTCGCTACACATCTTCTGAAATTCTGCACCAAATCACATTCAAAGCAACTTATTTGATGATTTTCTTGTCAACGTTCATTCTTGTATAAATCCCATTAAAATCTATACAATATTTTTTGCCTGCTGCTCTTATAATGCACAAATATACTTACAGTTTTACATAAGATTACGATTAGCATAAGAAAAGTTAAAATGTTCTCTAAAACTTGACGAGCAACTGCTCGAATTCATGCTACAAATTCATGCACAAATAAGTATTTTTGATCAAGGAAAATTGTTTTATATTCTTAATTAACCCAATAGTTTGGTAAATTAATAGCAAAAGAAAGTATAATGAAAGTTTCTAGTCTCTGACGATATTTAAGCTCTAATATTGAAAAAAATATATGTATCTCTCTATAACATAAAATTCAATTTGCCTCATCACAATCTACCAATCAGAAAAGCATGCTTTCACCAGTGAAAATGACGTGACACATATTTAACAGAAAAACTGTATTGCTTTCCTAAAACATTTTAAAACGATTGCGTTAAATGATGACCTAGTCTCGGAATGACAGAATGATTTCGCTAGTGAAAATGACGTCATTCTAAAAAAAATTCTATTAGTGTGTCAATAATTCATTAAATTTTATTTATGTACGCAAAGTGACTAGAGACCGAAGCCACTGCTATTACATATCTTTGATATGCATGAAATAAAACGCTTCTGCAAATGGCGTCATTTCTGCGTAATAATAATTAAGTATTCAATAAAACTCAAACATTTTAAAACGATTGCGGTAAACTATGCAGTAATCTCAGAAGTATGGAATGTATTCGGTGTTGAAAATGACGTCATTTACAACCCCTTTTTATATACCTTTAACCCCTTTTTATATACCTTTTACCCCTATTTTTTATTACCTTTTACCTATTTTAATATAATTGTGTCAATATGACGTTGCATTCAGTAGGCTTTATTTCAGCACGTAAATAGACTGATTCCCCTACTATTTCTAGAAATATCTATGATATGCATATTTGGTAAATAAATCAGAAAAAGTGAAAATTAATAACGTAGTGTACATAGAACTAGTTTGATTAATAGAAACTAAAATAATAAAATTTTCTGTGATATGTACCATTTACATGGATTTTAAAGAGGTTCTTAAAGCATGCTGCAGGGGACGGAGGAAGGAGGGGAGATGGTGAGCATCAGCCAGTACGGGCAGAACCCTTTAGTTATTGAATTAAAAGTTAACGAATCAATGATTTGATGGCACGCTCAATGAATTCATGTACGATACAGTTACGACGCTACAACTGTTATGTTATGTTGAACCAGAAGTCTGACTATAAATACGCTAAAAGCGTTTTTGAATCTATAAATGATGTCATTGTGTGTGTGTGGGGGGGGGGGGGGGAAGAAAAGAAAAAAAAAACTAGAGCGAATTATATTTATGAATCTTAAAAATATTTATGATATTGTGTCAAAATAATTTTTTTTCTCTTAACATAAAATTCAATTTATCTGATCATCAATCCGCCAATCAGAAACATGTTTCTATCATTGAAATCGATATCATTTTGAAAAAAAATATATATTGATATTCATAAAATCAATATACAGTAGATGCCGCTTAATGTGATCACGGTTAATGTTATCACCCGGTTAATGTTATTAAAATCATCATGTCCTGAACCAAGGTGTTCTTATTCCTGCTAAAAGCATCGCTTTATGTGATCGACACTTCTTTTAATGTTATCGCATTTTCAGCAGACTGGCTGTAGTTGCAAAGCTCACAGAAACTGAAATTTGCAAAAAAAGTTTGCGGAGAAATACAAAATCATGATGATGATGATGATGATCAGGAGAACAACAAAAGCCAATTCTATGAAAGACCGCTTACAAATGCAGAAATGAGGAATGCGTTGAAAATTTTGAAATGAGGTGTTCAAAATCTCTCGGACAATTTTTAAAACAATACGAGTATGAATAATTCGTTAATAAACTTTTAAGGGAGACTGGTATAAACAAACAAAAATTACCGAATTCTCTCAATAAATGTTTTTTTTTTTTATCACTTTACAAGTCGTCATTACAACAAGGGTGAGTCATGATTTTGTAAGTAATAGTACCACTAGATGTTATCATTTGGTATTTTCTTAAATCGCTTATTGTTATCAATCGGATATTGTTATCAAAAACTCGTGGTTCCGAAGTGATAACATTAAGCGGCATCTACTATATTTTTAAAGGATTTCGTTAAATAATCCTCTAATCTCAGAATGACGGAATGATTGTCAACGTTATTCTCAAAACAAAAGATCATGTTTCATTCATGAAAATGAGATATTTTACTATGATTGTATTAATATACGACAGATTCACTTTTTTTCTGCCAGGTAAAGAGACCTAATCGTTTAAAATACTTCCATCGCCCCCCCCCCCCCCCCGAGTACAAGACATACGCGCTGACATTTTTATTTAATTTTGTTTTATTATAAGTTTATTATTTATCTTCTATTTTTTAACCTTTTCTAACATTAGTTGAGGTTTAAAGTTTATGTGTCTGTCTGTTGGTCTGTCTATGTGTGCTCTAACTGTTGTAAATAGGATACGATTTCCATTTTTTAAGCATTTGTACGCTCTTCTGAATTTACGCACCAGTATTTTATAAAAGATTTTTTTCACTTATTTAAGCTCAGAAAAATAAGGCGGAGAAAACTTTTAGAAAATACTTGTGTCTAAATTCAAGGGAGCGCGCAAACGCTTCAAAATATCCGCCTGCGACAGCCATCATTTTTGTGTCAGCGCATGTGCTTATTATTAAAGGGGGCAATGATTTTTCTGAAAATTATGTCATTTTCTGTCAATCTTATTAAGTATTCAACGAAATTTGAAATTTTTCAAAGTGATTCTGGTAAATAATGCTCTGATCTTTGAAGCTTGTTATGGTCTTATCGGTAAAAAAGGATGTCATTGACAAAAATAATGAATTTTCCTGTATGAAAATAAAACATTTTATTGTGATAGTGTCTAAAATATGACGTCATATTCACTGTTTTTTTACCCTTTTGCACGCAAAGAGACTAAACTCTTTATACTATTTTTTGAAAAATCTTTATTTTGTTACTTTACATGCTTTTTAAAGCATGGTTTAAAAGAAAATACATCTGAATAGTGAACATTTGTGGCAAAATGACTACAATTAGCGTTTGGTTTGTCAGAGAAAATTTTAAAGAAACAAGAAATAAAAGTCAAGCGTCAAGCATAGATTACGAAACACTTTCCAACACTTCCATAATACTTTGAGCAAACTTCAATGTTAAATAAGGTAAAGAAGATACCGAAATAAACAATTTAGAAAATCCACATTTACCCAATTATTACTCATAGCCGGAACGGCACTAATTTTTTTTGTGAAGCCCTGTATATAATATATATACTTGTTTACATTACACACAGATTAAATTAACTTATGATTGAATACGTTAGAAAACAATTTAGAAATCCTGAATTACATAGTTTAAATGCTTTTTTTTTTTCCTTTTCTGTTGCCATTTCGTCAAAAAAAAAAAAAAAAAAGTAAATAGAGCAAACAATATGTATATTATAATAATTCACTAGTTTGCGCTTTTTATCAAGCATAAATCAATATTTTCAGTAATCGGGTTCGATGCCAACTTAACGTATTGTAATGGAATGCTTTCGGAGTACATGCATTGCTTATATGAAATGAGGCGTGATTTTCACGACAAACATCAAATACTTATAAAAGGGTGTTTTAATTAAAACTATTTTTACTTTTCATTATTTTTATTTAATTTTGTTTTATTATAATTTTGTTAATTATCTTATATTTTTTAACCTTTTCTAACATAGTTGGAAAGTGTTTAAAGTTTATCCGTCTGTCTGTTCGTCTGACTATCCGTGTTCTAACTGTCGTAAATAGGACCGGATTTCCACATGTAATTTTTATGTGTTATGGAAATTCAGTATAGAATGTTCGGTATTGAAAACTAGTATGCGCAGGATTTACAGTTCGTTTGTAAGGGGCACACAAAATATATCGTTACATTAAGGTCTATACGGAAAAAAAATCGTTTACGGTGCATTTTATGGATGTTATGCTATTTCAAACAATAATGAAATATCATAATGTATATACTTGACTGGGTTGGACTACAAACTGCTTTCTCAGGAGTATAGAATAAGTAACATTTATAGTTTGTTTACAGGGTACAGAGACGCACAAAAGAATTTCATTATATTATGATGTAATGGGAAAAAATCGTTTGCGGTGCATGTTAAAATATTTATGATACATCAAACATAATAAAATTAAAAAAGTATCACTGAGGTTGCGCTACAAAATGTTTTCTATACATTATGGCATGTGTAGTATTTATCTTTCCTTTAAAGAGACGCAGAACGTTGCAGGACTGACTATCGATAGTTGCTGGAAATGCATTTAACTGCTATAGTATGCATTTCTAAAATTACCTAATTTTCAGTGTATAAAGCTATGTGGTGTGTATAAGCTATATAGGTACGACAGAATTCGCATATATTATCGCATATGGACATATCAGTTGGTTGAAAATGGATTTTTACTGAATCATGTTCCTTACATTGCTTAGCTAGATTTATCATTTCATTGTACTGAAAAAATGAAATTTCTTAAATGAACATATTTAACAAATCCGAAAATCCAGAGATAATATACTTCACTAATTGCTAAACCAGGGTTCGTACGCCTCCTGGAATTTTGCTACCAGGAAATTCTTCGGTACCAGTATTTTTTTAGAGAAAATCTCTCTTAAAAGAATTCGAAGTTTTTCGAGTTTAACCTAGATTTCTTTTTCTATAAAGAAAATACTGGTAAGACTCCTGGAAAATTCCATGATCCGTACGCTGCTGTATCGTTACATTTTGAATTTTTACGTGCTACAGTTTCAATAATTTCTCTTATAATGGGTGGATTAGTATAAACGAGCAGGGGAGATCGAGTTATGCTCGGCCAAAATTAGCTTTGAGTTCAAATATCATGACCCATGATCAAAATGACCTACTAATCAAATTTTCTCGAACATGTGACCAACCCCAATTGTCTTCTCGTGCCCGAAACCCGTAGGATATAAAATTTAGTCAAAATAGCCTGAGCCGTTTTTTAGATAAAATTAGCTTGACCGACAGTGACCCCAAAATGACCCACTAATCGAATTTTCTCGGACTTGTTCCATAAAAACCGTAGGATACAAAATTAAGTTCACATCGTCTAAGCCGTTCTTAAGCTAAAAATAGCTTGACCCATAATGACCCAGGACCAAAATGACTCACTAATCGAAATTTCTCGAACATGTGACCTAGCTCCATAGTCTGCTCGGCCAAAATTAGCTTTGAGTTCAAATACATGACCCATGACCAAAATGACCCACTAATCAAATTTTCTCGAACATGTGACCAACTCCAATTGTCTTCTCGTGCTCGAAACCCGTAGGATATAAAATTTAGTCAAAATAGTCTGAGCCGTTTATTAGATAAAATTAGTTTGACCCAGAGTGACCCGAAAATGACCCACTAATCGAATTTTCTCGGACTCGTTCCCAAAAACCGTAGGAAACAAAATTAAGTTCGCATCGTCTAAGCCGTTCTTAAGCTAAAAATAGCTTAACCCATAATGACCCAGGACCAAAATGACCCACTAATCGAAATTTCTCGAACATGTGACCTAGCCCCATAGTCTTCTCGTTCCCTAAATCTGTAGGTATACTAAATTTAGTTCAAATCCTCTGAGCCGTTTTTAAAATAAAAATAGCTTGACCCATAAGGACCCACTAATCGAAATTTCTCGAACATGTGACCTAGCCCCATAGTGTTCTCGTTCCTTAAATCTGTAAGGATACTAAATTTAGTTCAAATCCTCTGAGCCGTTTTTAAAATAAAAATAACTTGACCCATAAGGATCCATGACCAAAATGACCCACTAATCTAATTTAGTCGAACATCTGACCTAGCCCAACACTCTTCTCGTTCCCTAAATCTGTAAGGATACTAAATTTAGTCTAAATAGTCTGAGCTGTTTTTTAGATAAAATTAGCTTAACCCACAATGGCCAAAAATGATCCACTAATCGAATTTTCTCGGACATGTGACGAGGTTTTATATCAATGCATTATACATCGTGCCTCTGTAGAAGAATACTCTCATTTGTCTGGAAAATGGTTTCGGCGTAGCCAAAAAATGTAGAAAAATGTAGTGTTAATGTAAAACTTTTTTCTGTGTTATTTAACATATTTTGGCAGTTAATGAAGTATGAAATTCTGTTAATAAAATTCTATTTCATTGCAAATTACAAAATTTTACTTTAATTCTACTATGCAAGATGTATGATTTTTCATTTTTCTTCTTCATTTTTATTTATTTGTTTATTTTTTGATAGTATTGAATAATTTTTACCTAAATACTTAAAGTATCATAGCTTGTACTGACAGATATTTTTACATATTCAAAAAGAGTAAAAATGTCAGAATTTGATCCAAAAGTAAAGCACGCTGTTTTTTGAAAGAGAAAATATATCGACATGTGCATACCCCCCTTAATATACATCAGTGATATGGAAGATACCCTTTCCCCCTTTTTTTTTTGGGTAAGTAAATCGGTCAAGTCCGAGTTTAACACGCACTCAAACGGTTCCGTACATTACATTTATTAATTACTATTTATTAATTAATAAAGTCCTACTACCCCTATTTTTTTTTTCGGAAATAGGAGGGGTGGGTGTGGGGACTTATTTTTCCAGTATACTTTCGACGATATCTCTGAAAATAGAATACCTAAAATTAAAACAAATATATTTTTGAGTTCGATGTTACGAGATCTTTCGAACGAAACCCTACACGATACATAAAAAGAAAGTTTTTTTTGGCAAGTAACTTAATTAATATCTCTGCTAATTAACGACAAATGTTCTCGAAAATCATTATCAAATATCCTTGGATGGTTCTGCGTCGATAGATACCTCGAGGGCCCGTCAACTCCCCCAGTGACCGCCCGAAAAGTAAAGCTAGTGTGTAATAAAAAATGCGTTTTCCTCAAAAACTATGTTACCTAGTAAAATATCTATAATTTTCTTGCAAGGTTTAAACAAACTCCTACTACCTCTAATTTTTTCATAATTTTAGTTTCCGTAGATTCGGAAATAGACGGGGGGGGGGGGGGCATATTTTTGCAGTGCATTCTCGACGATATAGCTGAAAATATAATACCTAAAATTAAAACAAATATATTTTTGAGTTCGATATTACGAGATCTTTCACAGGATACCCCACACGATACACAAAAAGAAAGTGTTTTTCAAGTAACTTAATTAGCCCCTTAAATTTTTTCTAAACGCATTTGTGAATGGCTAATAATCTGTAAAATATGCGGGTAAAAAGTCTTTATAACTTTCTCAAGTATGAACTTGGAAATGAGACTGATATTGCGTCACTGAAGTGGACTCGAGGCTAACGAAAAAGAAAGGCTACCGCGGTGCTTTACGTGAATCTTTTTTTACAGACCGCGAGAGTCACGTGATACTCGAATCCACCAATGCAGGTGTACGAAAAGAGCATCACGTCACACTAGCGGTCTGTAAAAAAAGATAAGTGGAATGCACCGCGGTAGCCTGTCTTTTTCGTTAGCCTCGAGTGGACTACAACATACTTTCTCAGGAGTATGGAATAAGTAGCATTTATAGTTCGTTTACAGGTACGCACAAAAGAATTTCATTGCATTATGAGCTAAGGGGAAAAATCGGTTGTAGTGCATTTTCGGATGTTATAATACTTCAAACATAATTAAAAATTATCAGTGAGATGCACTACAAAATGTTTTCGATAGATTATGACATGCTTGGCGTTTATCGTTCATTTACAGGGACGCACGAAAGAATTCGCTTACAGGACCGAATATAATCGATAATTGCTGGAAGTGTATTTTCCGCCGTGGAATGCATTTTTAAAGTTATGTGATTTTCAGTGTATTAATTGGTGTGCAGAGCTATCCACACATATCATGCAAAGCACATGATATGTGTGGATAGCACATATCATGTGCAGAACTGCAAGAAAGAATTGGCATACATTATAGAATATAGACGTGAATGGGTGAAAATGAATTTTTACTAAATTTACTGAATGACGTGACTGTAAATTTACTGAATGATATGTTTCTTAAATATCTCATTTCAATGTACGAAAAAACGAATTTTTTTAATAATATTCTATCACTTTTGGAAATTGTTTTATAATGTATGCCTGATGCATGATTTTTCGCTCTTGTCTTTTTTGTTTATTGATATCGAATAATTCTCACCTAAATACTAAAGAATCATGGCTTGTATTAACAGATCTTTTTACGTATTCAAAAAGAATAAAAAATGTCAGAATTGGATCCTAAAGTAGAGCACGCTGTTTTTTAAAAGAGAAAATAATATACATATTTACATATGCATACAGCCTTGATATGTATAAGAGATAATGGAAGATACCCCTTTTTTTATAAAAAAGTACCGCCGATACTCGATACTTATGGAAACCGTATCTAGAAACTCTACACGCGATACTTTTGTTAAGAGTCATCCGCTATAAGATACTTTCGGTATCATTTTTTTGAAATATACAAAAAATTTGAAGTTGCGTCTATCAATATGTCATAGTATCCACTTTTGAAACGATTTTAGAAAGTATTTCGTTTGATACGATATTCATATTTCTTTAAAAGAGGATTTAATTTTACTTTTTTCAAAGAATAATCTAATATCATTTTTAGTGTAAAGTTATAATATTTGAATGCTATGTAATGTTGCCAGTGTTTTCGAATTTTAGCTGCTAGATTATCCACGTTTGTGTTTAATAATATACTAGCTGCGTTGCAACCCGATGGGTTGCATGTGTATAGAATCAGATATTTAGGTTTCTTTTGATTTCTTGATATTCAATATTATTGTACATTTAGGAAAAAAATGTCAACATAAATTTTTATTAAACAATAAATTTTAAATAAAAAAATATTTACAATGCACGTTAAGTAGAAATTGCGAAAATTACATCTTACAGATTATGCGATTTTGGATGCAAAATGTTATTTGTTAAACTTATTATTCTTTCAATATTGGTTTTTTAATTTTGGAGCTGCTTGGATAAAAATAACGTAATTTTGACGAACTTATAAAACATATTTTAGCTTTTTGCATTAAAATAAATATTTTACAAGGGTAAAAATTTAATTTTTAACCGATAAACCATTTTACTTTTAAAATCTTTGTGAAACGTTTTAACCGTCATCATTCAAAAATAATTACTTGAAAACAGCATCACACTCCTATAGGTTTAACATTAGCGAGGGAAATTTGAGATCTCACTGAACAACTGCCTTAATGAAGAAAATGGCTAATCTCCCGTAACCAGGCCTCCCGCTAATTTAGCGAAAGTGTAGTTTTGCGCAACAGAGTGATTCTTTAAGACAACTCTATGATAGTAACCACAGTAGCTCTAAACAGGATTGTGACCGATAACGTTTACCCTTGTCGAGAGACTATTATGGAAGGTTAACCTGAAAATTTTTGGTACTTGTCTGTTCCATGCAATTACGATTAAGCCAAGGTTGGAGTTACGATTTCTCCACATAGCTTTTGTCAAGCTCAAATGTACATCATATACATATTCCTCATATGCCATATACGTTATATTTAAATGTCAGGTGTCATACAATATGTCATAATTGCATCTTATATATCGCACATATTCGTCCTGTATGTGTCATATATGAGTATATTCGTTCATATATGTCATATAAGACTATAACTCGCATATGTTATACAAACTGGCGATACATATCGGCCGATTGGCGATTTTCTTTGCCAGCCGCTATATCAAAAAATACCAAATTTTTATGAAATTTTAAATTTGCATTGATTTCAGTTTTAAATATCTAAGTGCTGCATAAGGACTCTGCTAATTTTCCTAAATATTATTCGCCAATTTTTGCCAAGGCATTGTAAAATATTAACCATTTTAATTTTTTTTTTTTTTTTTACGTTATGAACACTATAACTTGCCTATACGGAAATTTACTATCATTCATAATGTAACAGAAAATATATTACTTTTAATAGCACAAGATTTTTATACAATTTTAGTATAGCCTTAAGGTTTTAATCTTAGATGAATTACATTTACTACTATTAACTTTCCAATTTCGGGACGCTTACAATTTTACAATTTATTTATGAAAATTAACACAGCTAGTATAGCACTTAAATGTAGCTTTTTTCGTCAAACTCTTACTTCTGAATGATAAGTTACTTATGTTAATAAAGTATGAAATACGTTCAACATAATAAATAAATATACTTAAAAAATATATTAGTACACTTATGGATATTGTGTAATAACAGATATTTCACACATACAAGTTTTGAATCTTAATTGGTTTTGGATCAGTACACGCATATAGAAGAATGTGAACTTACGCGATCACTGCATATATGTGTAGTAATATGTGTACAAAAACCGAAAAAAGTGTACCGATTCAATAATCAAGTGGTGTAAAGCTCGTAAGATCTACGTTAAAAAAATCATTTGGGTAACATTACAATTACATTAGTACTCCTAAATGCCATATACACAATTTTTCTATTTGCGTTTAAATCTTTTATTCTGAAGTTCATACGCAACCGTATGTCTTAAAATCAAACGATTACACTCAAAATATTACAATATATGTATACAAATGCAACTACATGAATTATTTTTCACGCATTACAGAATGATTACGTGCAACAGTCGCTGCTGAAACGAAAATCTCTATCATTTTAAAATATAAGCTTAAACAATAATAAAAATACTTACAAACAGCGTGGCACTTTCATAATAAAGTCTTTTAGTCAAATAGCAATCCAAATCACAGATAGAATATAGCTAAAACTTCAATATTTTACAGCAGTCGTATAAATAAGTAACACAACTGAGTAAAAGTTTAAAGCTGTATAACGGCAGGTTTCTAAATTGCCAGATATATTATCTAAAAAGATTCTATATCGATGAAATCCATGAATTCACCATGGAGACTAGATATTTATACTGAATGTGGAGAGAGTGTAAATATTATGGTCCATTTTCGCCTCTTTCTAAACTTTTTAGACTATTAATTTTGTTTTAAAATTTTCCCCGTATGCGGCCCTTAATCTCAACATATGTGGAATGAAAAGTCGGTGAAAATTGAGTTATTTTGGCACAGTCGTGAAAAAATTATTAGCATGGGTTGAATTGCACTGATTATTACTAACCATGACGTCATTTTCGCTATCAGAAATTTTTTTCTACTTACTCAGATTAGATTCTCTCGCCACCTGAGAATCGTTCTGCTGGTGAAAATGACGTCATAATAAAAACGAATGTGTATTTTCATTCATAAATTAAAATAAAACTGCCATAATGGCATTGCAATGGTCATTTTCAAAGTTTGTTTTAAGAACGATATAGAATACTGAGCACAATACTGATAAATTTTACCATGATTTTGTCACTTTCATTGAGTTATTTCGTCTGTGCTGAGATTAGTTTTCAAATTTCTGTTGTGTTTTATTATTCATACTCGCTGATCCGTTCGGCGTTGCCCAGAAATCAGTAACTTTCTTTTGCTGTTTCGATAAAAATAGTCCTTTTCGGAGCCTATTCTGTTCGAAACGAGCCTCTTTTCAAACGAAACTCCTGCACTCGTCCCCACTGCCTGCGGCACTGTATAGCAGGAGTGCTACGCTAAATATAGTTTAGTTTAAATTTCCACCGCTAGAGGGCACGAAATCATCTTACTTAGTTATCTACATCTTAATTAGTTCATATTAATTTGAATGGACCAATTCCCGTTGAAGAAGATACCAAACATTTTTTAGAACACTTTGTTTCGAAATATGAAATAGGTCGAACACTTTCAACCCCTCTATCTTCCACTTTTCCACAGCTACCGACATGCAACCACCATAGTGCGTGATCAGAGATTCGAGGCCACACAAACACCAGTGGTCTGCACTGGGTAGTTTTGGCTGCAAAGTGAATTATAAGGACACACACGTGTATATTTATATATAGATATATATTTAAGCAAGGGCGGCAGCGTAATGCTTATTTATTTCCAGTGTGACTCATTAATGTTAATTTAACACAGTAACACCCGTAGACGGAGTAACGTTTTTGACTTCTTCGCAACGTTTTGTCTCGATGCCATAAAATTTTTACTGTATGCTAATTCTTATCTAAAAATAAAAGAAAGTTTCGCTCTGTCTGCCTGTGAGTGTGTCTGCGATGGCTAGGAAAATCTACCGCACTTGTCTAAAAATTTGGGCGAGAATAGTCTACGGCAGGTCCAGATGCACGTGGGCTCATATTTTAAATTTTTTGATAATTAGCCAAAATATTAATTTAAAACTCATCAAAAACATCTCTTTTTTGCGATCCGGCAAACGATCTCGCGCATACCCAGAACCCAATTTACGCTTCGGGAGGAAATGAAGAACCGAACTCGCGATTTTTTTTCGTATGTGTTATTTCGTCGTTTTGAATCGCACCAATTAGCAATTGACCAACTAAGGAAAAGCAACTTAGGCAACAAGATGCACTGAAACCATCTCGGCCTAGAGATTTATCAAACAGATCTTCAGTATGTGGATATCAGGGGAATCCTCGCCCCGTGTTGCCAGGCATCAACCCGTTAAGCTGCGCATAAGCACGGAAGGTAGGGGTCTGATTAGCGGTTTAAAAAAAAACAGAGAGAACTCCCCCTCCCATTTCCCTTTCCATCCATGCTTTCAAAAAAGTTGAGCATGCGCACTGAGGTCAGTTTTGTGTGAATCTTATCTTAAGAAATGCTATGTTAGCTTTAAATATATGGATGTGATTTATGACATTGTTCTACATCAACGACGGAGTTTTTGTCCGGATTCAAACTTTTTTAAATTTTAGCCTAACATATTCAATTTTTGCCTAATTATAGCCACACAAAATTTAATAGAACATTGTTTTTTTTACAAAGTTATTTCTCTTCTCACCATATTTTACTTATAATCTAATTGTTTTTACTATATTACCGCGACCAAATAAAATTATAGATTTTGGGATATCTGAACAATCGTTCCTCGACTCACCAAAACGTCTCTCAGTGTCGCGAATCCAATTGAATTCCTACTAACAGGAGATGTTTTCATAAATGTATCTTTCTAAGCTGTGTGAGAAAGATGATTTTTTGTTTTCATAAATGTATCTTTCTAAGCTGTGTGAGAAAGATGTTTTTGTTTCGAAATTGTATTTTTCTAAGCTGTGTGAAAAAATGTGGTTGTCAGAAATGGTTTTGTACACGGAGAAAGAACCTGGAGGGGAAACTAGAATAGACGAGGATATCGAAAATGCAAGTCATATTTTTTTAACGAAAGAGGGCGCTGTAAAATTTGGCGGCTGCCTTTGAACAGAATGTCATTAGATTACATGTTAAATTCCGAAAGTATTTTATTCGATTATTTTTAATTATAGCAATTATATGTCATAAATTTAAGATGGGATATAAATGTTTTATTCCGGGATGTAGATCGGGCTATGATGATGAGATAAACAAAAGAAAAATCGAAGATTTTTTTTTTTTTTTAAGTATGTTTATAGCTCCAAAGGTGAGTGCTTTTTATTATACTTTAATTTAAAGTTATATGCATGTAATCATTTTTAAACTAAGAAATTTTTATTCTAGTATATCGATCTTAGTGTATATGTTTTTAAAATGTTATACTTAATGAATGCTAATGTCTGTGGCTAATTGACATGGCCATTTAAATTGTCTTATAGAGTGCTATTTGTTTGGCTGTAATCTGAAGCTGTTTTTATTTGAATAATACTTTTAATCTCTAAAAATTACACGTCCATTCCGTATTTCTTCGCAGTACAATATCCGTGATATTTATTTTTAAATGACTATTCAGATGCTTTTGTCAGGATGAACTCTTATTTAAAGAGTTATAAAAAACAATCGGAACGCCAAATATCTATTAAAATATATGCATGGTGTGAAGAAAACTTTATTTAATGAAATTTCTACTTGTTTGACTTTCTTAAAATTCAAATTTTCAATCAAAAACATTAAAAAAATGAATGCTTTTCGCATTGAAAAGCATTGCAGAAGCAGGTTAGGATAGCCTTCAGTTTGCCGTGGCGCCATCTATAAGGAGAAAAACTGTATTGTAAAATTTCAACGTTACTTTCCCCTCCATCTATCTTCCTCCGTGGTTTTGTAGAATGTTTTTGTCGGCACGGAAGTCAGAGAATAAAAGATATTCGTTATGTTTTTTAAGAGGACTGTTTTTCACGTATTAAAGTATTATTTTCCTTTGCTTTAAAATGACGAAAGTATTAAAACGGGTAGTTTTAGTGTTTTCGAAAATCGCTATGTTTGTATTTGCGATAAATTGGTGCCCGAACAGAAGGACATAGGAAGTAATATTTTTTAAGTGGAAAACTGTACAAGTATGGATGCGTTAAAAATAAAAAGAACGCCGCTTAGAAGCGCATTTACGAAGACTTTAAATGCTTTAAACGAAGCTATTAACCAGTCAAGCCCAGATGTTAATCCTATAGAAGAGTTTTTAGGTCAATTAGTAGACAAAGCATCAAGATTACGTTCCACAGATGACGAAATATTAAATTTTATGTTGTCGAATGGGTCTCCAGAAAAAGATTATGTAAAAGAGTTCGAGGCATGCGAGGAATACCATGAAAAATTAATAACAGTGAAGCAAAGTGTAAGACATTTTTTGGTTAAGCGTACCGTCGAACATCAGCCTCTTTTACCTAATTCGATAGAAAACGAAAGAATGGGATCCCGCACACTCAGATTGCCTGAAATTAGTTTACAGCCGTTTGATAAGGACTCAAGATCGTGGCTAACATTTTGGAATACTTTCAAGAAAATTCACGAAGACACTGTGTTAGACGATCACTCGAAGTTCGTATATCTGATGCAAGCAATTACTCCGAAATCGAAAGCGTCTCAAATTGTGAAAAGTTATCCTATATCAGCTGAAAATTATGCTAAAGTAATTCAACATCTAAAAGAAAGATTCGGAAGAGAAGACACTTTGATACAAATTTATGTTCGCGATCTGCTGCAGCTGGTATTATGCAATAATAATACATCGAAAAGAGAGTGCAATATGTCATCGTTATATGACAACCTAGAAACCAAACTTAGATCGTTGGAATCTCTTGGGGTCACAGAGGATAAATACGCGAGCATTTTATTCCCGTTGGTGGAATCGTGTTTACCTCATGATGTTCTCCGAATTTGGGAACGGGATCGTGGAAAGTCTGATCAAGGTAAGAGTGAATTAAATTCTATACTTAATTTCTTAAAAAATGAAGTGTTGTCTGAAGAACGTATTTTATTGGTGCGTACTAGTTTTGGTTTTGATAAATCTAAGAATTTTACTAGATTTAAAAATGTTGAATATAATTCTATGCCAACTGCTACTGATTTATTTGTAGGTGATAAATTTAAAGATAAACATTTAATTAAGAAATATGATGAAGCATGTATATTTTGTGACAAGTGTCAATTATCAGAAAAATGTTTTAAAGCTAATTAGCTTTCTTTTGAAGATAAGCGAAGTTTAATTTTGAAAAAGGGAGCTTGTTTTGTCTGTCTTAAGAAAAATCATATTTCACGTCACTGTAAATCGAAGATTAAATGTTTAAATTGTGGTAAAAGGCATTTTGCTGTAATGTGTCAAAATGTTTGTAATGAAGAGAGTAATACGGCGTTAGACAGTCGTAAACATGAGTCAGGGAGTAGTGATACTGTTTTGACTACTCAAGGTTCCGACACAACAGTGTTATTACAAACTTTGCATGTACGTGTAAAGCACGATGGTAAAGAAAAAATTGTACGGGGAGTCATAGATACGGGCTCTGAGCGTTCATATTTATCAGAAGATGTAATTAAGTATTTGAATTATAAAAGTATTGATGAAGTTAAATTAATTCATAAATTATTTGGTGGTGTTGAAATAAGTGAGACAAACCACAACAAATATAGAATTCATTTAAGTAGTATTGATAATAGTTATAAATGTGATATGCATGTTTTAGATGTTCCTGTTATTTGTTCTAATATAAAAAAGGTGCCAAATGGACCTTGGTTAAAAGAATTAAATAAATATGGTATTAAGATTTCGGATGTTGAAAATAATGTATGTAAAACCGAAAATGAAATTAAATTGTTAATTGGTTCTGATGTGGCGGGAAAATTACTGACCGGAAATATTAAAATTTTAAAAAGTGGTCCGGTTGCTGTAAAGACCCATTTGGGGTGGACTCTCATGGGGAAATTTCCAGGCATTAAATCTGAAACAAATGATTCTCTTATGGTTATTTCGTCTCTTTGGAACGAAAGTTCCGTTGCTAATATATGGAAGCTAGATATTCCTGGTATAACTGATCCGATTGAATCTAAAACTAAAAATGAAATTCATGAAGAAACTATGCAACATTTTAAAAGAAACATAAGAATAGATTCAGATTGGAGGTATGAAGTAGCATTGCCTTGGGTACTAGATAATGCCCGCTTACCTAGTAATAGAGAATTGACCGAAAAACGGCTTGTTGCAACGAAGAAAAAAGTTATCAAATTTGAATAAAACTGAAGTTTATAATGAAGTATTTGATACATGGTTAAATGCAGGAATAATTGAAAGGGTGGTCGATAATAAAAAATCCAAAATACATTATTTGCCACACAGGCCTGTATTTAAAGAATCGAGTGAAACTACTAAAGTAAGGCCGGTTTTTGATGCTTTGGCTCATGTGAAAGGTTTTCCTTCATTAAATGATTGTCTGGATAAAGGATTAAATATGATTGGAATGATTCCTTCAATATTGCATCGTTTTCGGAAATTTCCTGTTGGTGCAGTATCTGATATAGAAAAGGCATTCCTAAAGATAGGTATTACAGAAAGTGATAGAGACTATCTACGGTTTTTATGGAAGGATAATATAATTTACAGACATAAACGTGTGGTTTTCGGAATCAATTGCAGCCCTTTTTTACTAGCGGCTACTCTGAAACACCATCTGGAAAGTACACCTGACAATTTTGTTTCTACAGCAGAAATTTTGAATGAATCTTTGTATGTAGATAATTGTGTTTGTAGTTTCAACACAACTGAAGAGTTAAACAAGTTTATAATTGAATCGAGAATGTTACTGTCCTCCGCGAAATTTAATTTAAGGGGGTGGCTGTCAAATTATCCAATTCAAATTATGTCTGAAACTTCAACAGTTAACATAACACCAGTACTAGGCTTAAACTGGGATATAGAAAACGATACCCTATCTTGCAAAATCGGCCCTTTTGAGGAAGAGCAAATTATTCCTACAAAACGAGCTCTACTTTCATTGGCTCAGAAGGTTTTTGATCCTCTGGGATTTACCTCACCCGTGAGTTTGCTCCCTAAACTTATTCTACAAGAATGCTGGAAGTTGAAATTAAAGTGGGATGAATTAATTCCAGAGAATTTAGCTAAACAATTTTTGAAGTGGGTGCAGGGAATACAATTAATTTCTGACATCAAACTTGAGCGCTGGATGAATCTAGATAATTTTGAAAATGATGTAAGTCTTCACATATTTTGTGACGGAAGTAAACACGCATATGCTACTTGTATTTTTCTGAGAGTAAAGAAGAAAAATGAAATTTTGGTGAGTTTTATACAAGCACGCGCAAGAGTAGCTCCTCTTAAGAACCTAACTATACCGCGGTTAGAGCTTTTATCATGCTGCATTGGAGCCAGGTTGGGTAGTCGTGTCATTGCTGATTTAAGAATTCCAAATTTGAAGATCTGTTATTGGTGTGATTCAACCACAGCTTTAAGCTGGATAAAGCGAGATAATAGATGGGGAACATTTTTCTGGAATCGTGTAGAAGAAATCAGGTCTTTGTCACAGAAAGATCAGTGGCGACATATTTCAGGAAAATTTAATCCGGCTGATCTTCCTTCCAGAGGTTGTTCCATTGAGCAGTTCCTGCAGCTAAAATGATGGGAGGGACCAGCCTGGCTGGCTGAGCCAGAATTTACTTGGCCTCAAAATATCGAATCACCAGATGAAGAAGTTATTAATGCTGAGAAACGGAAAAGTGTCATTTCAGCATTAAACAAGAACACGAAACCTAATGATTGGTATTATCGACGATTTTCATCATACAAGAAAATAATAAGATTGATTGCATGGATTCTAAGATTCATAAGTAATTCAAGAAAACCGAATTCAAAAGAAGTATCTGAACTTACATGTTTTGAACTAGAACAAGCTGAAAGAAAATTAATGATTTTGATCCAGAAAGACAGCTTTGATGAAAAGAATAATGAGAAAATTCGTAGCCTAAGACCAATCCTAGATGAAGATGGTATCATCAGAGTAAAAACACAAGTCATCTATCGAAAAGATACTGTCAATTTTAAGTACCCAATTCTTTTGCCGTCTGACCATCCTGTAGTCCAACGATTGATCTCCTGGAAACACCAAGAGCTATTACATGCAGGAGTGGCTCTTTTGATGACATCTATACGAGAAGACTACTGGATCCTGAAAGCCAGGAAAACCATTCGAGAAGTAGTTCAGAAATGTGTGCGTTGCAAAATATTTAGTGCACAGAAGACAGAGTCAGAACCTATTGTATTGCCAGCAGAAAGAGTTCAAGATGCGGCAGTATTCCAAATAATTGGAGTAGATTTAGCTGGGCCCTTATATTTGAAAAATGGAAAAAATGTATGGATTGTGTTGTACACTTGTGCAGTGTACAGGGCCATACATTTTGAATTAGTGACGTCATTAGCAACAGATACCTTCCTCCCATCTTTTAGGCGCTTTATAGCGAGAAGAGGAAGACCGACGACCGTTTATTCTGATGATGGTAAAAATTTTGTCGGTGCAGATAGAGCTTTTTCAGACATCGATTGGGAACAGATCTCAGCTGCAGCAGCTGTACAAAAGATTCGTTGGAAATTCAATCCGTCTACTGCTGCCTGGTAGGGTGGTTGGTGGGAGAGGTTGATACAAATGGTGAAACGCATCTTGAGGAAAATACTAGGTAGAGCCTCATTATCCTATGAAGAGCTTATCACAATTCTTTGTGACTGCGAACAAGTTGTAAATGTTAGACCACTCACGTATGTCTCAGACGATGTGGATGATCTAGGACCTTTAACACCATCAATGTTTCTTCAAGAAATAAGATCTTCAGATGTGATAGATTTGGATGCAATTGACGCAGAAGAATTAAACAGAAGAGCAAAGTATAGACAACAAGTTCGAGAACATCTTAGAAGACGATTCCGTATTGAGTATTTAGGGAAGTTACGCCAACAAAATTCCCTGCAAAAGAATGCCAAGCAACTGACCGTTGGTGATGTCGTTCTCGTGGAGTCTGATAAGAAACGTACGTATTGGTCGGGTAAAAACTGAAAATGGTGAACTTTTAAGACCAATACAAAAACTGTATAATCTAGAGATTCCAAAAGAACACTCTTTAGAACCAATATTACGAACAAGAAGTGGCAGAACAGTTACTGTTCCAAAACGTTATCAGTCATAAGACTATTTTTTTGAACATTGAACATTATAAACTCTTTTTTTCCTTATTTTTAGTATATCTCATTTTCTAGTGTTAATTTGAATTTGTAATAATATGTTTAATTTTTGTTTGAATCTTTGCAGGAAATAGTATAATTTGTCTTTGAAAATTAGTGTTAAGAATATGTATACTTTGGCCATGTAATGTAAGTATAATGTTACACATATTTTGTGTTATTTTGAATTTTGTTGTGCCTATTGTTGAGTTTTCCTGTTGAAAACTCAAGGTGGGAGATTGTCGCGAATCCAATTGAATTCCTACTAACAGGAGATGTTTTCATAAATGTATCTTTCTAAGCTGTGTGAGAAAGATGTTTTTTTGTTTTCATAAATGTATCTTTCTAAGCTGTGTGAGAAAGATGTTTTTGTTTCGAAATTGTATTTTTCTAAGCTGTGTGAAAAAATGTGGTTGTCAGAAATGGTTTTGTAGAATGTTTTTGTCGGCACGGAAGTCAGAGAATAAAAGATATTCGTTATGTTTTTTAAGAGGACTGTTTTTCACGTATTAAAGTATTATTTTCCTTTGCTTTAAAATGACGAAAGTATTAAAACGAGTAGTTTTAGTGTTTTCGAAAATCGCTATGTTTGTATTTGCGATACTCAGGACCAACAGTTTTGGAACCACTGTGATACAGCATTGCTTTCCCTCCCTCCCCTTCCCAAAGGGTGCCACTCAACCATCCAGTTTAAATTGTACACAATAAAAAAAGACGAATGTTTTTTTTTAAATCTAGGAAAATATAATATAACCACGAACGAAAACATACAGGGTGATTTATAAGTAAACTAGCAAGCTACGCCCGCTGCGCTGGTCAGTTTCTACAAATGAACCTTGAAGCAAACAAAATATATCGTTTAATTTGACCTTGTATTTGAAAGCAATCTGTATATTTACCTGGAATATCCTTCCACATTACTGAAAAATGACGTGATTGCGCTATTATATTTTCTAATGTGCAGTCAAAATTTTAGCTGTTAAGGACCAACTCTTTTATTTGGTCATTTACAGTTAAGGTTTGCTAAAGAATGATAAAACTATATGCAATATACTAAAACCATCACTAAAAATTATCGAACTAACAATGCAAACTAATTAACAAAATCCATTCAGTAGAAGTTTTTATAAAGGCTAATCTTTTATAATCGGGTTCATCTGATTATAGAACTTTTCCACGTAATTCTAAAACAGAACAATATAAAATATACTAAAACCATCCTTACAAATTATCTACTTAACAATACAAGTCGCAAAAAATACGCCCAGTAAAAACTTTCAAAAAGGCTAATCTTTCGGAATCGGGTTCTCCTGACTGTATAACCTTCACACAACTGTTTGACTAAGCAGCGTAGAACAATATGTAGTACATTAAAACCATTCCTGAAATAGCATCTGACTAACAATACAATTCTCATCAAAATCCGTCCAGTAGAACTTTTTCAGAAGGCTAATCTTTCATAATCCGAATCAAATACTGAAAAAGCTAATATTTGATAAAAAAAAATATCACCTGATTTTCGATTTCCCCCTATAATTCTAGAACTAAGCAACGTAGAATGATATGTTATATAATAAAACTTTCCCTAGAAAGTTATCTAACAGTGTAGGTTTCATCGAAATCCATTCGGCAAAATCTTTTAAAAATGCTAATATTTCATAAACGGATTGATCTGATTATAGAACTTCCCAGAATAATTCTATAACTAAGCTACGCAGAACGGTATGTTTTACAATAAAACCTTCCCTGAAAAATTATCTTATACAGTTTAAGCTCTACGAAAATCCATTCAGCAGAACTCGAGTTATAAGCAGCCGGAACGAAATTTCATATATGTAGAAGTAAATAGAAGTATATTGCCATTAATATAGTTTGCATTTGAATTTAAAAAAAGGTACTTTTCGGTTAGCCGGGCGCCAGTGATCGTACACTTGAAAAAAAAAAAAGCACCTTTTGGCTTAAAATCTCTCATCAAAACTGTTTTTCTTTTTTTTCTTTTTTTTAAATAAAATTAATAACAGCTTTTTCTTTTATTTTTCCAGCTGTATAGCCATTTCAATTCTTTCTGCATCAAAAAAAAAAAAAGACACCTTTTGGCTTAAAATCAAATTGTTTAGAATCAAAAGTAAAATCAAAATCGCCAAAAACAAAAGATAAATCGCGAAATATTGTTTCGATAGCAATCTTGCCCCTTGAATAATTTTTTAAGCATTGCGAACATTCCCAATCATGTTTAAATTAAATATTTTCGTTTTATAATATTCTCTCATCAAAACTCTTTTTTCTTTCTTTTTCTTTTTCTTTCTTTTTTTTTTTTTAATTAATTTAACACAGTTTTTCTTTTATTTTTGGAGATGTATAGCCTTTTCATTTCTTTCTGCAACAATAATGATCGCCAAAAAAATAGCAATGGTAACCTTTTCGGCCAAAATAACAAATGTAAAAAATGAAATTATTTACGACATCACATTAAAAACCTCAAAAATAACAGTATTTCTCCACTGTTTAATGGATATACATATAAACCTTCCTCTTGAATCACTCTATCTATTAAAAAAAACCGCATCAAAATCCGTTGCGTAGTTTTAAAGATTTAAGCGTACATAGGGATATAGGGACAGAAAAAGCGACTTTGTTTTATACTATGTAGTGATATATAACTTCCAGATGCTGTAAAACAGAAACAGTTTAAGGCACTTTCCCCAAATGCAAGCAGTAAGGTAGGTATGCTCATAAAGTTTTTTTTCCCACTGCAGTGCGAACGAATATCAGTAGAAATGGCTGCGTCTGCAGTGTAAAAGGCATTTCGTGTTCTTGAATTGAGCAAAACGAATCTGTCACCACTGTGCAACAGCATTTTCAAACACGATTTGGAAAAGAACCTCTAATCAGAAAATCCATTTATGATTGGTTTCAAATTTTTGAAACTACATGCTGTTTGTGCAAAGTGGACCGAAATGGATTACCGGTTTGATCTGTGTCATGTAAGTTAAAAAAAAAAAAAAATAAAAAAAAAAAAAATAAAACAATCATAAATGGATTTTCTGGTTAGAGGTTCTTTTCCAAATCGTGTTCGAAGATGCCGTTGCGCAATGTTAACAGATTCCGTTTTGCTCAATTCAAGAACACAAAAGAATGTCTTCTCCACTGCAGACGCAGCCATTTCTACTGATATTCGCGTGTTACCTCGCACAGCAGCCAGAAAAAAAAAAAAACTTTATGAGCACACCCACCTTACGGCTTGCAGTTGGGGAACGTGCCTCAAACTGTTCCTGTTTTACAGCATCTGTAAGTTGTATACTTACTTATGAATCACTCTGTACCTCTTCCGAATTACTAACGATTCCGAAAAGCGTTCTTTATCCTTAGGAACATCAGAAACCAATGTATTTTTGGGGATTTCCAGAAGTATTTATAAAAACAAAGACTGACACTGATTTTCGGAAACGCTTTCGAGTCGTTTTTAGAGTGTATTAATCCGTTTTCTATACCCAATATCTAAGTTTTTCGGATGCTATATACAATCTCAAGTAAACATTTTCATGTTCAACAAACATTCTTTGCAGACAAACGTGATGAATTAACATTAAAATTAATGTTATTTTTTTAGTCTTGCATGTATAAATTCAATTACGTAGCTGAAAATGTTTAATTGAGATTAACTAGCATCCTAAAAATCGATATTCCGGTATGAGAGTTTTCCTTTAACACTTTAACGGGCGGTGTCCACAAAAAAGGACACCTAATTTTAATTCCAAAACTGACAAACGGCACCCAAGAATGTTTAATTAAAATTTTCCTTTTGTTAAGTACTGGAAAATAAGCAAGTTTGTATTTTCTAATGAATTCGTTTGTAATTTCTGGTGTTAGTCCATTATTTCATAATTTTACAAACAGACGTACTCCGCGCCGGAAAGGGTGAATGGGAAAAACGGCTAATCTTCCTTAACCGGGTCTCCCGCTGCTTTAGCGAGTGTAGTTTTTCGTTGCAAAATTTTCCTTTGAAACAACAATTTTATGGTTGTCCACATTAGCTCTGAACACGATTGGGGACAAAATCGATTATACCCTTGTTGAGAGACTCTATTATGGAAGGTTAACCTGAAAATGTTTGGCACTTCTTTGTTATAGCGGCACCTGTAATTACGATTAAGCCAAATTTGCGGTTACGCTTTCTCCAAAGTTGTTGCCGAGCTTATAGATACATCATACATATGCCTTATATATGATAAGTGCCGAATACGTCATATTTACATGTTATATGTCACATAATATGTCATACTTATGTCTTATAAGTCAAATAATACGTCATATATGTGTCATATATAACTATAACTTGTTTATATTCGTCAACTACTACGTCCTATACTATAACTCGCAGATGTTATACAATTAGGCGGGAGAAGTTCCATGTCCTGTGCTGGTTGACGCGATTGGCAAAAAAATCCCAAATGGCGCCAAATGGGGTGTGACGTCACGTAGATAAAGTCCATTCCAGTAGTTAAAAATGCAATCCCAAAGACTGCAGATCACAAAAACCACATCAAACACTTAAATCAACTCACGAATAAAAACAGCACAGGATACGGAACTCTTCCCTACTAGGCGATACATCTCGGTCGCTTGGCGATTTTCTTCGGGGACCGCTATAACAGGGAAGTACCAAATTTTTATGCAATTTCAAATTTGCATTGATTTAAGTTTTAGGTTCTTATGTGCTATAAGGACTCTGGTAATTTTCATAAATGATATTCGCCAATTTTCGCTATGGCATTGTAAAATATTAACCCTTTTACACAATTTTAGTGGCCTTAAAGTTTTAATCTCATCTTAATTACATTTATTAGAATTAAATAGCAAATTTGGCGAGGGTTGCGATTTTACTATATGTAATATTTGTAAATAAAATTTAACGGGAGCTGGTTAAGTACGGCTTAAGTATAACTTTTTTCGTCAAACCCTTAATTCTAAATTATAAGCAGTTATGTTAATAAAGTAATGAAACACATTTAACATAATAAATAAATAATAGTTTAAAAAATATTTCGTTTATGGATAATAACAAGATATTTCATACGTACGGTACGGTATGCAATAAAGTTTGGAATCTTAAGTAGTGGTGGATCAGTATACACGCATATTGAAGAATGTTAATTTACGCGATCACTGCAAATATATACATATACAATATATTTAGTAATCTACATATTTATTTAGAAGTGTGTGTACAAAACAGGAATAAAGTGTAATTCTCGATTCAATAATCGACTGTTTGTGGTAAAAAGCTTCTAGTATCTATGTTAAAAAAAAGTAATTTAGATTCACTACAATATTACAACTATTATATTAGTACTCCAGAAAGTCATTTACAGTTTTTCAATTTACGTTTAAATTTTTTAATTCCAAGTTCATTCACAGTTGTATGTCTTTAAAATATCAGATTACACTAAACATAATGCAATATATGTAAACAAATGTAACCACATGAACTATTTTTCACGCCTTATAAAATGACTATGTGCAACAATCGCGAGATGAAAAGAAAATACGTCTTATTTTAAAATATAAGCTTAAATAATAATAAAAAATACTTACAACCAGCGTGACACAGTCATGATTAAGTCTTAAAGTCAAGAAGTAATCCAAATCTCAGATGAAAAAGGCTAAAACTTTGAAATTTCAACACAGTGATATATAAGTTACACAATCGAGTAAAATTTTATAGCTTTATCATGGCAGGATTTTAAATTGCCAGATACATCATCTAAATGAATTCGATATCGATGAAATCTGTGAATTCACCATGGAGATTAGATATTTAAACTGAATGTGGAGAGAGTGTAAATATTCAGGATCATTTTCGCCTCCTAAACTTTTTAGACTTTTAATTATGTTTTCAAATGTCCCACGATTGCGGTCCTGAATCTCAACAAATGTGGAATGAAAAATCTGTGAAAAAGTTATTTTGGCACAGTCGTAAAAAAATTCTTTGCATGAGTTAAATTGAACTATTATTACTAATCATGACGTCATTTTCACGATCAGAAATTTTTTTTACTTATCCACCTAGATTCGTTTATCTCGCTACGAGAGAATCGTTCTGCTGGTAAAATTGACGTCATAATAAAAACGAATACGTGTTTTCATTCCTAAATTTCAAACATTTTGCCACTATGGCGTTGTAATGGTAAATTTTTTAGTTTGTTTTAAGAATGCGATAGTTTTTTCCCCTCGAAATTCATCTTTCTCGAAGTGTTTACCGTTATGCAGATGTATGAGAATATAATTGAAAATGACATCAATTAGGCGCAACTGTACTAAGGTTAAATATATTTAAATATTGAGCTAAGAAACCATAATTTAACTGGATACATTTAAATATTAATATAAATGCTGGACGATTACACCATGAAACATTACAACATTAAAGAACATTTAAATATTTTTTTTAATGCGACAATGTAAGTGCTATAACCAGAATAATCAGATCAGAGCCGTATTGGCCCTGGTGTGAAAACCTGAAACTATCTTTCGACAATGTAAATGTTGTAACGTTTAGCAGAAAACGGGCATTTTAGTTCACAAAAATGAAAATGTTTTACAAAGTTTGTGTCAAAATGACGTAATTTTCTTTTCTTTCCGTTTATTTGTCAAAGCCCACTGAATTCAAAGCCTTATTCTTTTACATCGATGGTAAAAAAAAAAAAGAAATATTTCTTATGCTGAGTTTTTATAAAATGTTATTTTCCCTTTTTATTGGAATTATTTTATCCCTCTTGGTCTTCAATTTTAAAAAAAGACTCATTTTACCGTTCATGACAGTGAAAAGAAAACGAGAATTGTCATTCACAATACTGAGATATTTTACCACGATTTCGTCATTTTCATCGACTCATTCCGCTGGTGCTGAGTTTAGTTCAACTTTCAACTTCTGTTGTGTTTTATCATTCATTCAGATATATATATATGCTTAACCCTTTACTATTAAATACGTGACTTTTCATATTGCTAAAAAAGCATATAACCAACAGAGTGAAAAATGTTCAGGCCGGGATTCAAACCCAGATCCTTGGAATAACGCTACAAGGATACGGGTTCGATTCTCGGCCTGAACATTTTTCGCTTTGTTAGCAATATGATACGTATTTAATATTCGTAAGTCACGTAAATACGTAAGTCACGTATTTATTATTCAATAATTTCGGGCCTAATTTCATTGCTGTAAATTAATAGGAAAAAAAATAATTACAAATTATTATATACGAGCAGGAAAGACCGAGCTAAGCTCGATCAAAATTATCTTTGAGCGATATTTTTTCATTTGGCGCCAAGCAAGTGTTTTGGAATTGGTAATATTAAAAGTAAATTTTCCCTATCATATGTACCCTGATTGGTTGAATTCTGTTTTCGAGAACGTTCTACGGACTCTGATTAGTTGAATCATGTATCTTGGCTCCTATTGGGATTTCTAGAAAATACCTTTAGATTCTGAAAGCCAACCTTTTAGCCAAATGTCGCCAAGTTTGGTGACATTCTTTCATTTTGCGCCAGGCATGTGTTGAGAAAGATCTATGTACCTTGATTGTTTCAATTATGTTTTCGAGAACGTTCTATGGACTCCGATTGGTTGAATCATGTATCTCGGCTCCTATTTGGAATTTCTAGAAAATTCCTTCAGATTCTGAAAGCAAATTTCTTCGCCAAATTTGGCGATATTTTTCATTTGGCGCCAAGCGTTTTGGTATTGGTAATCTTAAAAGTCAATATTCCCGCCAAATCTCACCAATGTCACCAACACTTTTTAAGATAAAAATAGCTTGACCCATAATGACCCATGACCAAAATGACCCACTAATCGAATTTCGTCGAACATGTGACCTAGCCCAACAGTCTTCTCATGCCCAAAAACCATAGGATGCAAAATTTAGTGTAAATAATCTGAGCCGTTTTTAAGATAAAATAGCTTGACCCATAATGACCCATGACCAAAATGACCCACTAATTGAATTTTTTCTAGCATGTGACCTAGCCTAATGATTTCCGCGTGCCCAAAAACCGTAGAATACAAAATTTAGTTCAAATTGACTGAGCCGTTTTAAAATAAAAATAGCTTGACCCATAATGACTCATGACCAAAATGACCCACTAATCGAAATTTCTCGAACCTGTGACCTATCCCAATAGTCTTCTCGTTCGCTAAAACTGTTTGATACTAAGTTTAGTTCAAATCCTCTGAGCCGTTTTAAAGATAAAATAGCTTGACCCCTAATGACCCATGACCAAAATGACACACTAATTGAATTTTCTCGAACATGTGACTTAGCCCAACAGTCTTCTCGTGCTCGAAAACCATAGGATGCAATATTTATTGTAAATAGTCTGAGCCATTTTTAAGATAAAATAGCTTGACCCATAATGACCCATGACCAAAATGACCCACTAATTGAATTTTCTCGAACATGTGACCTAGCCCAACAGTCTTCTCGTGCCCGAAAACCATAGGATGCAGCATTTAGTGTAAATAATCTGAGTCACTTTTTAGCCCATTAGGAATTTTAGTTTTCCCGTGCCCGAAAATGGTCGGATACAAAATTTAGTCAAAATCGTTTGAACCGTTTTTTAGATACAATTAGCTTGACCATGACTCAAAATGACCTACTAATCGAATTTTCTCGAACATGTGACCTAGCCCAATGGTTTTCTGGTGCCCCAAAACGGTAGGATACAAAATTTTGTCAAAATTGTTAGAGCCGTTTTTAAGATAAAATTTGCATACATATATATATATATATATATGTGTGTGTGTGTGTATAACCACACACAAGATTTGCTTGTATTAGAATATATGATACTTAACCCTTCTGTTCCCATCACTGAGCTCCATAATAGCACGGATGAGCCATGGTAGCGTGACAACATCAATACATAAATATAACGTGTCCAGCGAAGAAATCGGCATCGGACACTTACATCGTGCCTGATCCAGGGCTTAATATTTTACGGCAGACTCGGGCAGACAAAATATCAGGCTTACATTTTATTCTACATACTCGGACCGGAATTGGCTGGAATTAGTGTCGTAAAAAGGACTGACTGATTTTAAAATTCAGTAACTCGCAAACGGCGAAAGATATTTAAACAATTGTTGTAGGAATGTGGATTATGTAAGATGTCAGGAGTTTGTTTACTGCGATTCCTAATTTTAGTTTGAATCTCCAGCAATAGTTAGCGTTGCGAGAAATAGACGTCCAATCAAGGCAGAAGTCTAATCACCCAGCATTGATACGAAGGAAGAAGGTTAAATATATGGAGTGGGTCTCATTCACCAATGCAATCTACATAAATGAAAAAAAGTCTGTCCTTTCGAATGCGGTTTATTAAATTCCTGCCCAATTCTGAACGCGGTCGTTATATCGAAGATATCGCTATTTCCATGGCAACAAAACATTTCATTGACATTTCATACAAACTGAGTTCAGAATTGGGCCTTAAAAACAAGATTTTATTGGGGAATGAGACCCACTCCATATATTTAATCCCCTTCCTTCGCATCAGTGCTGGGTGATTTCAGTTTTGGCCACGATTGAGCGCGTACTGCTTTCAGCGCAATCTATTGTTGCTATTTGAAACTAAAACCGGGAATCGCAGAAAAAAAAGCTTCTGACATCAAACATCAAGAAGAAAGTATTGGATTCATAAAAAAATTCGACTTCCGGTTTTAGAAGGATTTATACATTTTAGAAGGTCTTGAAAACGATTTGACTGTTTTTAGAAAATGTCTGTCTATGAGTCTGTCTGTCTGTATGTGACAAAAATTTTGCGGGCTCTCTATCTCGAGATCTAATGCATGGAATTTAATAAAACTTTATATTCAGTTAGTTCCTGATATTAATTGGTGATGATTAGTTTTGGTGAAAATCGCTTTACAAATGTAGCATAGCAGTACCACGCTGCTATGCTGCATTTTTCGCGATTTCCAAAATAGCTCTATCTCATGAACTACTGCACTTATTTTCATCAAACTTGATATTCTGATAGACCTTGACATAAATAGACGCTGATTACGTTTTGGTCTAAATCTCACAACAGGTGGCGCTGCTATGCTGCATTTTTCAGTTTTTACATGATTTTAGCAATAGTCATATTTCAAGAACTAACGGAATTTAATAAAACTTTAGATTCAGTTAGACCTTGATGTAAATCGATGCTGATTCGTTTTAGTGTATGCGAAACCTGAGTGAGATAGAAGAAAGTTAAAAGATTGGCACATTCAACCAGTTAAATATCTGTTACCGTTTGCAAGTTATTGAATTTGAAAATTAGTCCAATCATTTTAGGAGACCCGGTATATAACAGTTGACATATAAGACGTAAGATATAACATATAAGACGTAAATAAAGCTTTCATATGACCCTTTATATGACGTACATCTGAAATATGTATGATATATATGTGACGTACATATGCTTTTTTCCTTTAAATTCAATTCTTGTGAACAGGGGTGAATAATTGTGCATCTATATATGTAAAGAACTTAAATTTCACTCCTTCGTTGAATTTAAAGCTGAAAAAAATCTACGATGCCTAAAATGATAATATGTCGAAAGACGATTTTTGTTGTTGTCGACATTGTTTTCATAAATGAAATGAAAGGTTTTTCTCAAATCAGGGTTGCCACAAAAATAAAATACTGTATTATCAGATGACATCATCTTATAATGCAATTAAAATAAGATTGTTAATTTATTTCTTGCGCGTACTTTTTGAAAAAAATATCGTATACAAAGTTTTAATTGGGTTTGTATTTAATTTTTACGCGCGCTTCACCTATTGTTTATTTGTTTTCTTTGTTTAATCATGGCTGTGTATATCCGTACTGTATCGGAGCAACGGAGCACCAGTAGATTACGTAATTTAAGGATTATCTTCCATTTAGCTGTACAGTTCATTAAGATTCACAAAAATTGTAAGTATTTATTTTTTAATATTTCATTAAGCTGTTAATACGCCAGCGAAGTCTGGCGTCACTTAAATGGCTGTTAGACCACAAAGTTTGAACATCCCATGTTTGAGTTCCTATAGACGTGCAAAAAAGTGGTGTACGAAATATTGATTTATGTATTTAAGACATTTCTGGAACAGTTTTGCAAAATCTGAGGAAATGCTTTCGTATGAATTCCCTAAACATCTGTTTCAATGTTTAAATATTTTTACATTTCGTTTTTTTTTTCATTATAGGGGTCTTGGCAACCTAGAGAAAACATACAACGATGAATGAAATGACATTCAAAAAGTTTTTGAACAAGTTTCTGATATAGTAAACCCACATTTCGTTAAAACGAGTTGTTTGATTTTTAAAAAATCAGTTAATTAAAAATTAGTATTCAAACATACCAGGAAATAATCTCAAAGATTGCAGTGCGAAAGCTTCGCATGGGTTCTTCTAGTCTACATAAAATGTATAAATTTTCCTCCTACCGCAGATGTTCAAAATTATTAGCGTTCTGGTCAATACACTTTTAGAACAGAGGACTATTGATTCAAAAACATCAACAAACATTTCATAGGTGTTGTGGCGAATTCTTGCTCAGTTGCGGTTCCGGAACGTTGTCTATGAACAAACATTCGTTTAAAAATTATCTTTTATCCGATGAATTGTAAGTCGCATAGGTAGATCTGCCTGAAACTCCCTGCGATATTGTCTTTGGATTTCAGCTACATTTTCCTACTTCCAATAGCCTTTTAAAATAAATTTTCTTTTTCCAAAAGTTAATCTGGGTTCTCTCATTATTTTCAATTAATAACACCCTGAAAAGAAAGAAAAATTAGAAAGTTATGACCCGTTAAACAGTGTATGTATAGGTATACATTCTTTGGATCACCCTGTATGTTTTTATTTCTTCGAATTTTCTTGGAAAATTTAATTTAATCAAGCTTTTTTTTTGACGCTCTCTGCAAATTGAAAATAATATCTCTTTTCAATTTTAATAAGAAAATGACATCACTGAAAATATAATAATTCATTTTATTTCCCCTTTTCCGGCTTTTATCAACAAAATTGGTGTAATTTAGTGGCCATATCTTCAGAGAAACTTTGTTAAAAAGTTACAAAAAAAAAATGTATATATATATATATATCTTGGAAACTAATTCAAATTTAACCAGTCGGATGTGCCATTCCCAAAAATTTCTTCTATCTCATACATGTTCATGCATCAAAAAGCATAATTTTTTTTAAATTATACATTTTAGAATCCAAAAATACAGCATAGCAGCACACCCTGGTATTACACGTACACCTAATCAGTAACAAACTTATGTCAAGGTCTAACAGAATATGAAGTTTGATGAAATTCCACGCATCAGTGCTTGAGATAGGACAGTTTCAAAAATCGTATAAATCCTGAAAAATGCAGCATAGCAGCGTCACCTGTTGGGCGATTTACACAAAAACCTAATCAGCAACAACTTATATCAACATCTAACTGAATCTGAGGTTTGATGAAAATTTTTGCATTAGATCTTGAGATAGAAATATTGTGGAAATCCTGAAAAATGCAACATAGCAGCGCTACCTGTTGGGCGACTTGCGCCAAAATCTAATCAGATCGAATTTATATCAAGATTTAACCGAATCTACAGTTTTATTAAATTCCGTGTGTGAGATCTTGAGAAAGAGCGCCCACAAAAGTTTCGTCACATACAAACAGTCAGACAGGTTGATCACAGACAGACATTTTCTAAAAACAGTCAAATCGTGTACGTTGACTTCTAAAACGTATAAATCCGTCGAAAACCGGAAGTCGAAAAATTTCACGACTCCAATATGATTCTGGTAAAGATAGAAGAATGTAAAAATTCTGAGAGCTTATTGTTAGATGACAGATTTTTATTATTATTATTTTCCAACATGAAAACCGCAGTTGAAAAGTGTTCATGAATTCGGTTTGTCTGTCTGCCTGTCTGCCGTTTGTCTGTCCGCGCTGTAACTCGCGTAAATATATTCGATTTTTCATGGAATTGATATGTGTTATTGTGGTTTACTAAGGCATGTTCGGTATTGAAAATGAATTGTGTAGCACTTATAGTCCGTTTACAAGGACAATGAAAAGAATTCCGTTACATTATTGTCTATGGGGAAAAAATATTTGTAGTATTGTTGTTACACTATTTCAAACATATTCAAATTGATATATATATATATATCTGAGGTGAGAATATGGTGTGCATGGCATTTGCCTTTCATTTACAGGGACACTCAAAAGATTTTTTTTTATATTACGGTCTAATTAGAACAATTATTTTCGGCGTATCTTAATGATATCACACTATTTCAAACATATTGAAATTGATATATATCACTGAGGAGAAGTGCAAAATGCTTACTGTTGAATATAGTGTGCATAGCATTCATCGTTCATTTTCAGGGACACACAAAAGAATTCGGTTACCATAATGTCTATGGACAATAATTTCTGAAAGTGCGTCTCTAAATTTAACAATTTTTTTGCATATTACTTGGTGTGTATAAATTTGACAGATCATATACATGGCGGCACAAAACATCTCCAGTAGATTTTCACATTTTAGACATTGATGGAAATTTGCTGAAAGGGAATTTTCAATTGCGCTATGCGTTTCCTAAAGAAACTAAATTTTAGCATGCTATGTAGTATACTAGATACAAATCTATTATAGATCATATACAAGGATGCACAAAAGAATTCCAGTTCATTTTCGTTTATCGACGAAATTTCCTAAAAAATAATTTTCAACTGTGTTATTTGTTTTCTATACTGAACTAAATTTTAGCGCACTATGCACAGTATATATAGACAGTGGTCGGAAGTAGCGAAACTACTGTAGTCGCTATGTTTTACAGTAGTTTTTAGTGTAGAACGCTACATTTTGAACAATGTAGTGTAGCGAGTAGCGCGATACAAAAAATCAGTAGTTTATAGCGAGAACCGACGCTACTTTCAACGCTACTTCAGGAGAAAAAAAATGTGCCATTCTTCAAATCACGTGGCCGAAACTTTCTTCTTTTGTGCAAAAGTTGTTCTGCTCAACAATTTATAAATCTCAGCTGCAGTTAATAGCAACGCATCACACGAAGTCCATTTTCCCATTGACACTTACTGCTAAAATCAAGTACTAACCCTCCAAAGGAATTAATTTTCTTGCTGGCATCACAACTTACTCGTTATTACAGGTCTTCACGTTCAAACGGCGAATTTCTTATTATTCGGAATTGTTTTATTTACAGATTTATTTATTGTTTGCATTTAGAGTTGTTTTTCTGTTATTTTCTAGATTACAATATCTCTCTTAATTTTTCTAAGAAATTTGTAATGTATGTATAAACTAACATTTTGGAGACAAACATTTTCTTGTATGTTATCTTTCTCAATTGTTTAATGACCTCGGTTATGTCGCACTTATTTAATTGCAGACGCGATATAACGAGGAGTCACTGTATTTTTTAATCTGTGTCTTCCATTTCGAGTGTAAATAGAATCCTTTGACAAAATCTGAAAATAGCGAAGTAGGGATTACTTTTGAAAAGTAGTTTGTAGTCGCTACTTTTTAAAACAAGTAGTTGTAGTTAACTACATTTTTGATAAAGTAGTTGTAGTTCGCTACAATAAAAAAAGTAGTTTTTCCGACCCCTGTATATATATATAACTTTGTGGTATTCTGTCTACACTTTATTACTAACTATCTCATTGGAGATTAGGTTAGAATGTTGAGAGAACTTGGTTAATGTTTTTTGAAATTCAAAGATATTATAATATATATATATATATATATATACACACATACACAAATATATATCTTATGTACAGGGTTTTGCAAAAGAATTTGAGTACTTTTCCGACTATGAGCATTAATTGTTCTAATTGGATTTTCAAATATATTATGAGTTTCCAAAATTGGTTTTTTTGACAGAATTTTTCACGTTATTAAAAGGAAAAGTTTCGTTACAGTATTCTGAATATGCTGGAAAGTGTTTCATAATCTACACTTGACGCATCATCTTTCTTTCTTGTTATCGTTATTTTGTTTTATTCGTTCCGTCAGCGTTCAGTCAAAATGACAAAAACTAGATCAACTAAAGAAAGGCGTTTTTTCCCTCCCATCTGCTGCTTTTCTTTTCTTCGAATTTAGCATGCGATTCACTACTTCTATTTAATTTGCATTTTGGGATAGGCATTTCGAAGATTTTGCGTAATTTTTCGACTATTCACTTATTTTTGTCGCTCTTTGAAACGGTGATATCTAAAAAAAAAAATAGTCGCTTTCGACTTTGTTCTTCTAACACAATTACGTGACGGCTTCACTGACCCAGCTCCTGCAATCTCTCTTTTAAATACGATATTTAATTAGTATTTTTCTCACTTTGTGAAAAGTTAACAATGTGAACAAAGTGAAAATGCGTTTAACATATTTTAATATATATATCTTTTTGCTATAAACACGTTTCGTTTGCTCACTTATTCAGTTTATCTATTTGTCTGTTTGTCTAGCTGTCTATTAGTGATAACTTCATTGACTCAGCTTCTACTATTTCACCTTTAAATTTAATAAGTATTGTCATCACTTTGCGAACAAAATGAAAATGCGTTGAACATATTGTAATGATTTTCCTTTCTGACTATGGATATGTATAATTTTTTTTATTAATTCGGTTTATCTATCTGTTTGTCTGCCCGTCTGTCTACCAATGATGGTTTCACTGACACAGCTCATTCAGATACATCGTCCTTTTTCAACATCTCACAACAAGAAGGGAAAAAGCCCTAATATTTTTTTCTGCACTTCTCAGTATTTACATATACATGATAATAAATAAATGCCATTCTGTGATATTGATTTGATTACGAAAATTGTAACATGCACATAAACTAACTCTCTAACTAAATATAAACAAGTAATATAAAAACTTTTTTTTTAAGTCAATTCCTACTTAAGTCAAATAGAAAATTTTTTCCAGCTATCTACACGCTTCGCCACTGACGGTATTTATTCCTAAATTTATATCCTGCTAAATATCTTACATAAGAGAAATTTTTGAAATGTATTAAAAATTAAATAAAAAATAAATAGCTAAAATACCAAAAATTAATAGCTCGAAAAGTATTTCTCACAAAATTGTTAGACAAACTGCGTTAGAAAGGTAAAAAAATTGTATTTTTCTTGATATAAATTTAAAATTTAATGATTATGCCGTTTTTCAAATATTGAATTTCAAAAATTACCAAACTTCACAATAAAGTGCCATAGCGATGTTACAGTTAACGATAATACAGTTTTTTTCAAATATTAATAAATTAAATTTTATTATTAAATTTTAGTTTTATACTGGTCGTTTTTATCTCTATCAGACGTTCCATCTGTCGGTGCGATTTTAAGTTTTTTTTAACCACTCCTAAAAAATTCCCATTGCTTTGGGAGTATACTGGTGAAATTTCAGCTCTTTTGGATCAGTGGTTCTTTTATTATAGGGTTTTACTTTCACAACTTTAAAAAAAATCACCCTGTATAATATAATCTTCTGAGTTATCGGAAATTCAGAATAACGTGTTCCATTGTCTTTTGAATCCCCAGAAACCAATACAATTCCAAAATTTAAAGAATTATTTATAAAAGCAAAGTATTTTTTGGTGCCCGTATTTTTCAGAAACGTTTCCGAAGGGTTTTTATAGTGTATTAATCAGTTACCTCAGCTTGGAATACCTGTTTTTCGAATGTCATCCATTCTCAAGTAAACGTTTTCATCTGCATAAGTTAATTTATACATGAAAGAGTACAGAAATAATCTTAATTTTAATGTTAATGTTAACGCTGTTAATTTTGCATTTTTGTCTGTTAAACATATTTGTTGAACATGGAAATGTTTATTTAAGAACTCTTTACTTTGTTTTTCTGATAGCATCAGAAAAAACCATATTCCAGGCTGAGGTAACTGATTAATACACTATAAAAGCTACTCGTAAACGTTTCTGAAAAATACGGGCAGCAAAAAATACTTTGCTTTTGTAAATAATTCTTTAAATTTTGGAAATGTATTGGTTTCTGGGGATTCAAAAGATAATGGAAGACGCTTTTCGAATTTCGGATAACTCAGAAGATTATATTATATTTTCGTTCGTGGTTATCGTATATTTTCGTAGATTAAGAAACGTTGATCATTTTTTACAGTGACTGTAAAAAAAAAAAAAAAAAATCCGGAAACTTTAACTCTATCTAGTGGGGCAACAATGTGGCCCAATAAATTGAATAACGTTTCCGTACATTTCGGATATATATTCGGAAACGTTCCTTTATTTTTCTGTTAGATATTCGGAAACGTTTCTGTATATTTCGGAAACCTTCCTATATATTTCGGAAATGTTTCTGTATATATCGGAAATGTTACTGAATGGTTCTGTGTATTTCTGTTATATATATATATATATATATATATATATATATTTATTTAAGATAACGATACACTTTTTTAATAGAATTAATATTATACAATTGAATATTATTGTACAGTAATATTCAAGTTGCTGTTAATTTTTTGTTGCACATACAAACTTACATAACTTGTTTCGATAGTTTCTTTATACTCTTGTCCCATGAATCTATAATAAATATTAGATATTTAATTTATGAATAATAATTTAGGACTACAGTGAAGTTCAGAGAACACTGTTTATACGTTTTTATCATATTTTCGTTTTAAGATAAGGTTCCGATTCATAACTATTGTAATGATGAAATGTATCGTTTATATGACAGAAGAAACTCATAATTTCACCTACACTACATGTATTTTCCTCATTTTTTATGAGTCATATATTTATGAATAACTATTATTGAAAATTTGATTTATAGATCTAGAAATATATATATATATTTTAAATGCGGTCTCGTGAGTTCCATCCTGTGTATAACTTTTCCTCCTATTGCAGATGTTCAAAATTATTATCATTCAGGTCAATACACTATAACGGATTCGCAAACTTCAACAGACATTTCATTGGGTGTTGTGGCGCCTTCTTGCTCAAATGCGATTCCGGAACGTTTTCTACACCAGGGAGATAGAAGTAAGAAGGAGAACAGTGAAGATAGGCTTTCTAGATCAGAACATGGACAGGAAATTAGTACCCGGTTCGTGACGCTGGTGCTCCCAAAGGCCGGTCATGTGACCTGTGAAACATGACAAATTGTCATCTGCGCTTCCTGCATTTTGGTTTCAAGAAAAGAGTTGTCAGTCGAAACCGGAAATAGAGGGCGCTACACTCCCCAAATGCCTAAAAAACCGGAAACGCAGCCATACCGCTTTTAGTTCCATAAGTAGAAACATTATCGTTGTTCTCCTTCTCTCTATCTTGCTGGTCTACACTGTTAAAAATTTGCAGCAAACTGTCCAGCCATTTGACCGTTTTTATAGAAAATGGTTACATAACCGTAATTTAACTCTATTCTGGCAATAATATGGATAATAATATGGTAACAACAGAGTTAAATTACGGTTACGTAACCATTTTCTATAAAAATGGTCAAATGGCTGGACAGTTTGCTGCAAATTTTTAACATTGTCTATGAACTTCCATTCCTTTCAAACTTGTCTTTTATTCGATGAATTGTAGGACGCATGTAAGGGGGATCTGCCTAAAAGTCCCCGAGATATTGTTTTTGTACTTCTGCTACATTTTCATACTTAACACTAGTATTTTAAAGTACATTTTCATTTCTCAACAGTTAATCTGGGTCCCACTCATTATTTCCAATTAATGATACTATTGAAAAGAAATAAAAATTAGAAAGTTATGACCCGTTAAACAGTGAAATGTATACAATTTTCTGATGCATCCTGTATTTTCCTAGATTAATAAACATCTGAGATTAATTTTAACACAATTATTCAAACTGGTAAAGAAATCAAATGAGTTGTAATTTTCCAAATGGACGAAAAATGTCCGGGCCAGGATTCGAACCTGGGATATCTTGGCTGATGCTGCCAGTGCTCGACTATTCCGGTCAAATCTGAAATACCTGGTTAACTGGATGAATTAGGTCTTCCAGATTCGACCGGGATGGCACAGTTAGTAGAGCACTGGCAACTTCAGCCAAGAGATCCCAGGTTCGAATCCTGGCCCGGACATTTTTCGTCCAGTTGGAAAATTATAACTCATATAATAAACACCTGTCTTCATATAATATCATATCATCACCCTCATATAATAAACACCTGCACAATATAAAGAGGGACTATATACTTCAGTAATGTTTACCTTATTTAACGATTGACATTACGTGATTAAATAAAGCGAATATTCATATTCGGAAATAGTGTAGAGGTGAGGTGTATTCAAAAATTTGCTAAATGGGCAACGCTATCTCACTGCCTTAAGAGAAAAAGTGAATTATATCAGACGACCTGCCCCGGTAAATCTTCTGTTCGCAAAATCACACACAAAAAAAGAAAGAAAATGCATGTTTTGGAAAATTCAGTTGGCTCTACACAAATAATATTTATTACTCCAGACACGCTCGGCTGCAATAATTTATTCTAGGCCTGCTTGACGAGTCAATGTTACGAACTTCTTGCATTCTTCACCTAAAAAAAAAAAAAAAATTTCCCACAGCTTTTCTTATTTCAGCAAAAGTAAAAAAAAAAATACCGATGGAATAAACGCTGAAGATCTGTTTTGTCATATTTATGATGTCAATATTAGTTAAACGTTTGTTTCCACCCTGAATTAATCAGTTGATTTGGATGCGTCTAACAGTTTGCATGAGTCACACCGGCTGGGCGTGTGCGTGTTGTACGCATAGTTGTCAGAGTTGGGCAGTATCGGAAATACATGTATTTGAAAAATATTTTCAATACATATTTGTATTTTGCATTTCGTATTTTAAACTGATAAAACTAAAGTATTTTAGTAATGTATTTTGTAATGTTTTGTTTCAAGTAATTTTGTATTTTTATAATAGTCAAAATACATTACTTCTGATTTCCGATTGCCGTATTTGAATCGCTGATCAAAGACTCACAAGGAGGATTCTTTTTTTTTTTTTTTGTCAGTAGTGTTAACCAGCAATCTTTACTGTTCTAAGTAAACTAAAAGCTATGTCAGATTTACACTTCAAACTGTAGCAATCATCCAAAGCTTGGAAAAACGTTGAATCATTTATCTGAACTTAAAATAATGAGATTGAGTCGCCTATCCAGTGTTTGAAATGCGCCTCTGTTTCCGTCTATTATTCAGAAAGAAAAGTGGAAAGTATATTCAAAATATTTTAATGAATTCGTCACTGCAGATGAAGAATCAGCCAGAGTAAGACTGATGAAAAAAAACAAACTGTAGCAGATGATGACAGAATAAACGACTGCACATCATATTTGTGCAAAGTTCTAAGAATGCTGCGTTTATCTTGAAATACTTGAGATTGTAACTCACAAATTGATTGATCTGAAAATATTAAACCCAAACCCTACAGTGAAATAAATCTTTTTTTAAAATCTAATACGAGGTCTTACTTCAAGTGCTCTGGGTCGAAAGATTTTTGTTTTCTTTTTTGAGCGTTATAAATTCGTTAACCCCTTTGCGAGGAGCATCCTTTACAGAAATTTTAATCTATTACCACCGGTTTTTCAAAACAGAAATTTTCGCCTAATTGAATCGCAGAAATGCTAGGATTACATAAGGCAAAGCTTACAATAAAAAATAACTGGTGGGAATAATCGAGGATTCTGAGCATCTTGTGCGTCACGTATACGTGTCGCTCGTCCCCAAGGGGTTAAAAAAGATAATTCAATAGTTCTTGATTTGAGAAATTGATTATGTTGAAGACTAATCAATATTTCCAATCATAATTTTGCATTGTGCTTTTTTTTTAATTGATTTTTGTTTTTATAAAACTTTATTTGTACGCTTTAAATGAAACCCAAATAAGCTGAGTTTGATCTTAAAGTTATACTTTGGAAAATGCAGTATATTTAACAGTTAGAGTCCATCCCTAATGATAAGAAGCTGTTTTTGAGCGACAGGTGCGGCTACACAGGGTATCTTTTGGTTCAGAGTTATTTGTTTCACGATAAAACATATAGATTTAACTCTTAACTAGGGTTCCTTCATGTGAGAGTGGAAACATACAGGATATATAAAATTCGATTGGTTGATACGATTCTGGATAAAAGTGAATCGCGAACCTGTCATTATTGTCAAACTAATGCTTAACTTGTCTCGCTCGTGTAATCGAACTCGTCAAGGTGAGGATCTCGAAGTCTGGAATGTGAATGTGCCATTGTTTGGACAAAAACATCTGTCTGAGCACAGTCTGATCACGTGCTCTGTGCGTATGTCGCCACTCTCATATAGAGACACTCTATTATTAACTGGTGTTGTGGTATAGCGTCAAGAAGATATTGTGTGGCAATCGGTTAGGAAAGTGATGCTTTAAAAAGATCTAAAAAATTGAATTCGATAAATGTCGAACGATAAAATGTCGAACATCTGCTAGCTCTTTTCAATGTAAACATTGTGTAAGAATTGTATAAAGAATGAGCTAGCAGATATGCTACAATCGACATTTATCGGCAATTCGACATTTATCGTTTAGCATCGTTCAACATTTATTTAATTTTTTTATCGCTTTTTGGTTGGCTGATTGTCAGGCTATATTTTCTAGACACTATAGTTATGATGTCATTCAGTCCCCACGTATTTATGTACTCCTGTATTTTCATCATCAGTCAATAATATTCAGATAAAATAATAAGGTACACAAGTGATATACCTACTGATTTATTCAACTGACAGTTAAATAAATCCTTATTATTTACATTTAAGTCATGTACAAGTACCATCGTTTTTAATAAAATTTTATTTATTTATTTGTTTATTTTAAAATCATAATAATAAATGGGGTCAAAATGACACCTTGTCGCCAGTTGCGCACAAAAATCTCAAGACCCCAGTTAAGGGTAAAGTGTGCTTATTTATAAAATGTAAAATATTTTAATATCAATGAAATATTAGATGCTAGACGTGAGCGTTCGA
This sequence comes from Maratus michaelseni, assembly GCA_963931845.1. NCBI lineage: Eukaryota > Metazoa > Arthropoda > Arachnida > Araneae > Salticidae > Maratus > Maratus michaelseni. The sequence goes on along the minus strand of OZ007588.1, from coordinate 41,703,624 downwards.
GAAAAGAACATTCTGTTTGTAGCCTATACTCAAGTTACAGGCATTTTTAAGTTTTAGCCTAGTCGCCATTTGACACATGACATGTACTTGGACATGAATCGACAAGGGTATAGTCTGAATGTGAACTGTCAAGGTTGTTCGTCAGTGAACTTCCCGATTCCCCTCGCTAATTTTAAACCTATGGATGTATAGGATGCATTCGTATATTTAAAATATCTCCTCAGGAAATTAACTTCTGTTTTCTGTGTACACTTCTTAAAGGATTCTCTCTTTTCTTTCTTAGTTGTCAAAATATTTCTAAAATATATACTCAATTCATAATTTTATGCGTTAAAATTTTAGCGAAACTGAATAAGATTTTAACACTTTACATAAAATTAAGTATACATTTTAGCAATATTTTGACAATTAAGTACAAATGAGACATCTTTTACAGTTTAAAGAAAACAGAAGTTAAAAATATTAATTTCCTGAGGAGATATTTTAAATATACGAATGCATCCTACGGCCATAGGTTTAATATTAGCGAGGGGAACCGGCAAGTTGACAAACAGCCTTAAGAGCCTACACTAGTCACGGGAAGAAACGCTCAAGCTAATGTTAAGTCTATGGGGAGGTTCTAGCGCGATTTCTCGCTCGCATTTTAATATTTTTTAATGCTTTTTTTGCATAGGATAGCTGGGGTCAATCTCCAACGTTGTTAGTTTTTACTTTTTCGATTTTTGTTTCAGTTTTTTTATAAGCGGGCATTTTCAATTTTGGAACCGGTTGGAATCAGTTCTGAAAGTGAAAGTACCCTTATATAAAATAACTGGAACCGAAATCGAAAAAGTAATAACTAACAACGTTGGAGATTGACCTCAGCTATCCTATGCAAATAAAAGCATTTTAAAATATTAAAATGCGAGCGAGAAATCGCGCTAGAACCTTCCCATAGACTTAACATTAGCTTCAGCGTTTTTTCGCATGACTGATGTGGGCTCTTAAGAGTTTGGTGTTGTTCAGAAGTCTGATAAACGTTATTATTGCTTTAATGATTATTTGGAATGCAATAGCACATATTTACATCTCTGTAAAAGATATTCTACGATTAAGTTACATATTTCATGGCTTAATCAAGTTTCTCTCTTCCTTATACGAAAGATATTCTTCCTGTGCACATGCATAAGTCATGCATAAGTATGTCATGTGAGACTAATCCCAATTAATTAAGCGTGGGTCAATTGGGCCGTGGCCCTAGTGTCCCTTGATTTTGGGGAATCCCAAATTTGGTACGCAATTTTTGTAAATTTGATATTTTAATTCTATTTTTACATTGTAACTGATAAAAATGCATATTAAGCACCTTTAGAGACCAACAAGATTTAAAATATATACAAGGAAAAATGAATAGAAATGATGAATAGAAAATGAATACACACTTTGAATGATTACAACTTAAGTTTTTATTCATATTTAAATTGCAAAAGAATCTACGTAAAATGTATAACTTTTCTTTATATAGCATATGTTCAAAATTATTACCATTCTGGTCAATACACCGCTTATAATGGTGTGTGGCTATTGATTCACAAACGTCGACAAACGTTTCATTGGATGTTGAAGCGTTTTCTTGCTCAATTACAGTTCCAGAACGTTGTCTATGAACACCCATTCGTCTCAAACTTATCTTTTATCCGATGAATTGTAAGTCGTATAATAGGTTAGATCTGCCTGAAACTTCCTGCAATATTGTTTTTGTACTTCTGATACATTTTCATACTTGACAGTAGTATTTTAAAATAAATTTTCTTTTTCAAAAGTTAATCTTGGTTCCCGCATTACTTCCAATGAATGACACTTTGAAAAAAAAAAGATAAATTAGAAAGTTATCACCCGTTAAACAGTGTATGTATACATTTTTCTAACGCACCCTGTATCTATTTAAATATGTATTTATATATTCCTATTACTATTCTAAAACTTAGAAAATGTTTTTGTGACAGTGTACGAAAGGTGCCTTGAATTAATAACAGACCTCTTTTTGGCTTAGGCATTTGTGGAAAGGGTAGGGGATTATATTAGTTTAGAAGGCAAGGGCCTTGCAAAAGTTCTTGCATCCAGTCTCGCTTCGGCTGGAGACGGCTCTGTTAATGATGGATTCATCTTCCACCTTCTGAAGTAAAAAATAAATTCTATAAACATTACCTGCTCCAGAAAATCTTCAGTTCTAAAAAAGACTAAAAGTGGGGAAAATACGTATTGTAAAGCAGTTGGCTCCTTGCACGTAATATTTGCTACTCCAGACACGTTCCGTTGCAATAAGTATTTTGAACCTGCGTGACGAGTCAATGTTATGAACTTCTGAGCATAAATTCGCTACTAGGGATGAACCGAATAGTGGTTTTCACCGAATGCCGAATATTTGGTACACAGGTAAACCGAATACTGAATAGTTGGCCAACCAAATAGTAACTATTCGGACGAATCAAGCCTTCCATTTAGAGGGGGTGGAGTCATGTGTTCTTTTTTTTGTGGGTCTTTATTAGCAGGTTTTATATCTTAGATCCAAATTGACTATTTTCTGACATATACCCGAATTAATAAAATACAACCTATGTTCATTTCTGGGTCATCCATATGGAAAAATATAGGGCCATTAATTCATCCATTTTGACGTTTTCGCCAGCCAAACATTCACACACACTTTCGCATTTATAATATTATTAAGATTAAAAACAATGTTCGATTCTTCAGTGCTTAAACCATAATTCCTACAATTTTCATGTATTTTTATATAAAAATAAATTCCGTGAATGTATGAGAAATATCAGAATTTTTAAGCAGGATAAAAAGAAAAAAAAATAGACACCTTTAATGCATATTTATATTTAAAAAAATGTATTATTTCTATAGATGCGTTTTTCGTTTAGAGGAGGGGGGGGGGTCATGACTCCCATGTCCTCCCCTTTGGATCCGCGCTTGGGACGAATACCGAACATTAGGCTGGGCAAATTCTCCTATATATCAGAGTTTAAAGGTATTAAAAAGCTAAATTAAAAAAAAAAAATACATAGAATTTAACACAAACACTTCCATTTTGACAAATAAGATCTCTTTACAAGTAAACTTTACGCTAAAATTATCTATGCTTTGAGTTATTAATTAAAAAGACGATAGTATTAAAACATTTTAAATTAACATAACTTTAAAAGTTCATGCGGCTTCTTCTGTGAATTAAAATAAGTTAATAAAATTCCCTTATAGTCTAAAACAAATATTTTAAAATCGAAGAGCAATTTTGAAGGAATTAGGAAGAAAATTTTACAGTCATATACTGTTTATTTGTCAGGAAGGGGCTAAAGTAAATATGAAAGAAAAATCATGCGTCAAGCATAGATTACGAAACACTTTCCAACATATTCAGAATACTGTAACAAAACTTTACAGTTTACTATGGTGAAATATTATGTCTATGTAAACAATTTAGGAAACTCATAACACATTTGAAAACCCAATGCCAGCAATTACCGTCTAAAGTCGGAAAAATATTTCACTCTTTTGTGCAACCCTGTATAGGACCTGTAGATTTGTATATATACTACACAGTATTCTAAAATTTACTACAGTTAGGAAATACATAGCACAGATGAGAATTCCCCTACAGCTAATTCCAGTATATGGAAATGTATTTGAAATCTTTTGTGGAGCCCTGTATAGGTTCTATGGAATTTACATATACCAAGTAACATGCACAAAATGAATTAAATTTAAAAACGCGTACCACAACTGAAAACGCATCAGAGTTCCAGCAATTGTTAATCAATTATTGATAGACAGTACTGTAACCGACTTGTTTTGTGTGTCCCTGTAAATGAAACGATGAATGTTATGCACACCTTATTCTATATAAGGATCTTGAAGTCCACCTCAATGATATAGATCAATTTCAATATGTTTGATTTAGTGTAACATTATTAAAGTACACACCAAACGATTTTACACCACAGACCGTCCTGTAACGTAATTCTTTTGAGTTTCCCTGTAAATGAACTATAAATGTTTCACACTATATTTTCAACAGCGAACAATAAATAGTAAACCTTAATGATATACAGTGAAACCTGTCTATAACGATATTCTAGGGACCGAAAAAAATTATCTTTATAGACAAGTTTTAATGTGCAAGTGTTATAACATATTATAATAAGTAAACAGTACATACCTTACAATAATAAGATTTTTTGATTGTAAACAGCATACACATTTATCTATTTGTTAGAGTCACATGTTTTTAACAGAAAAGAAATCTGATATTCTTGTTTGTTTAGTTTTTGCTGGAAAACGCAGCCTGTATGCATATTTTTTATAATCCATCCATTGAGTTCAAATATGTTTGTGGAACGTTCGGTAGTGCTGAAACGTAATTTTGAAGAGTGTCAATTAACTGAACAGCATCAGTTGCCGTTATAAGTTGGAGTTCAGGTGAGCAGTCCGCTTCTTCATCACTTTCGATATAATTTGGTTTTAAATCGGCTGCTATCTCTTCATCAGTACTGCCATCAAACACAAGCAAATTTTTGAAATTTAAAAAATCGTCTGCACTGAAAGGGTTGGATACGTTTCTCGATGCTTCGTATGCACATAGAGTTTTGCTGAGATTTGTCGCACATTCTTCTTCTTCGGGGATGTCCGTATCAAATTCAATTCTTTCTCCACAACCATTGAATTAGAAATCAAAACCAGCTTTCTTCCAACAGTTCTGGATAGTGCAAGGCTTCACGGTTCTCCAGCTTCCAGAGATCGAATCACATGCATTTTTTACATTTATTGCAAACGGATCACAAATTTTGTTATCCAACTTGAAAATTACATTCTCAACAAGTCGCTTCCGGTTGTAACCTTTGAAACATTTAATGATGCGTAAGTCCAAAGGTTGCAGAACTGATGTACAGTTAGGCGGAAAATAGAACACTTTTATGTTTTTCATATTTGGTGGATTATTGTGGGGAGGACAATTGTCTACGATGAGAGCAATTTTCTTCTTTTTCTTCTGCATGATTTTGTCAACATCGAGTAGCCACTTGTTGAACAGCATTGCGGTCATTCACGATTTTTTATTGGCTGCATAGTCAACCGGTAAGCTTTTAACGTTTTTAAAGCATCTTGGATTTTCATATTTTCCTATCACAAAAAGATTCAATTTGTCGGAACCTGTGCTATTTGAGCAGAGCAACACTGTCAGTCTCTCTTTGGATTTTTTCCCTCCTTTGCATTTCGCTCCTTTAAATGACAGCGTTTTCTCTGGTATAAGTCGGTAAAACAACCTGTCTCATCAGCGTTGTAGACATCCTCAGGAGAGTATTTTTCTAATGTTTTCTTCATTTCCCGTTGTTTCCACGTTTCTGCATCATTTATTGGTGCAGACTTTTCTTCACCAATGACGGACTGAAATGAAATTCCATGGCGATCACAAAATGAGTCAAGCCATCTATTGCTACCCTTGAAATTCTCATTTCCCAGCATAACTGCAAATTTCCTTGCCTTTTTACAAAGTATGCGTCCACTGATAGGTACATTTTGGGACCGCATTTCTTGAAACCATCTGATCGTTGCAGTTTCTTACGTCTTCATTCACGGGTCCTTTGATCCTTTTGCGTTTTAAATCTATTTTTCCTTTCGCTGCAGTCTCTTCAATTTCTTTCCTTTTCTTCAAAAAATAGCGATGGTTGACTGTGGAATACCATATTTTGTAGAGGCATCCACTTGTTTAAGTCTCGGTCAATTTCTAAAACAATTTTTAGCTTTTTATCAAAATAAATTATTTTTCGCAATGCCATTTCAAAATCGAAGCAAAAAAATAACGAAAAAGCAATCCACTTTACACAATTTACAGAGTGAAGTGTAAGTGTACTTTTTATAACTGGACCAAAGAACGAGTGAGTGAGAAGAAGCAAGCGATAGGTTGCCATAAAAGAGATCGCGCCAAGTAGGTGAGGGCAGTTGAAAAACGTATTGACAGCATTGAAGAAACAGAGAGAAAAAAAAAGATGAGTTGGCGAAAATAGACAACCTGTGAGCTAAGAACAAATAACATTGGAGACAACTTTCTAGAATATAGTTATGTTGACCTATGGGGAAAGTGGCGGGAATAAATTTATTATCCAGAGAGTTTAGTAGTTGGGGGGGGGGGGGTCTTTCAACAAACAGTTAAAAGGGATTGAGAAATAGAAAGCGATCGTTTCAAAAAGCTCAAAATTATCGTCATATACATGTTTCATCTTAACCCATTTATTGTTATAGACAGGTTCAATATACATTAAATTAATAAGATTTCTGCTGGGGCCAAATGAAATATTGTTATAGACAGGTTTATCGTTATAGACAATATCGGTATATACAGGTTTCTCTCTATATCAATTGCATAGCAGTCCGGGCATATTTACGCGAACTAGAGCACGGACAGACGACAGACAAACAGACAGACAAACTGAATTCATAAACACTTTTCAACTATGTTGGAAAGAGTTTAAAATGAAAGTAAAATAATTATTAATTAATTGTGATATTTGTTGGTCTGGTAAAAGCATGTGGAAATAGAAGTATTGCATTTTATTGAAAAAAAAAGACAAAATATATGCATTTAAAACAATTTAACTCGGATTAGCATAGTTATGTTTATTTCGTTTCGGTATTTATTACTTTCCCGACACATATAACGCAAGGAAAGTTATTGTAGTCGTGTGCATGATGTATGTATGTGTGTGAGTGAGTGAACACGACAACGTCCGAACGGTGTTTTCGATTGAGTTGTCGGTTGGCAGGTATATCATAGTCCCCTGTCGCAAAAACCATTACACTTTCGGAAAAATCGGCCGATGGGTTTGGTATCTAAATCTTTTTAAAACTTCTTTTAACCATTTATCAATCATTTGGTGACCAGATAAGTATCATTCCGATACGGAAAGTCGCCAAGATACAGTAATATCTGCATGTACATATAATACAGTAATATTTTTATCTAGATATACACAGACACGCTCGCGCCAAAATTTTTGCCAAGCTTGACGATAATAGGCGAAATATCGCCGAATTTCGCGTGAAAAATAAGATGCAGAAAATTGGAACTAATATAAGAATTTGACGAAATTCCTATATAATCGCAGTTGTTAACAAGTCCTTTATTTCCTCTCTCTAACCCTGCGAAGTGGATCATTCCATTTATTTTGCAAATGGGAAAAGGGAGAAGTACTAGTGAACGCCAGATGTATGCTCTGGGACTTGGAGAAATTCGTTGCCTGTTTCATATGTGAGCAAATAATTCCGAAACCGACTGCCTTATGTTTTACAAATCTTACTAGTGAGCGTGGTTTAGCGCAAAATTAATTGAAGCACAGTGAGCTGAAGGCGAACGGAGTTTCCTATGTATTCATTCCCTTCTGACGTGGAATTTATCGGTAATAAGTATTTTCTTGGCAATAGCTCAATCAAATGTAATGTAATTTACCACAAACATAGATCATATTAAAGCTTTACCTGAATTTTGAAATTCGTTTTGTAGCCTGAGTAATTAAAGGTCAAAGTTGTAACGCAAACCTTACAGACGATTTTGATTTTAAAAAAAATATCGCGCGCGAAATTTTTAAGCACATAGTCCCACATTGTTGGCATATAATTGAAACGCTATTAATTTCAATAATGCAAAACAACAATGGGATTAAATTGAGTGACAGATTGTAAACGAAAATAACAGTTACAAAATTTGTAGTTACAATTGTTGTCAAATATGTAGTTGTTGTAAATTGACCAATAGCAACAAACAAAACTGAAAAATTATGCTTGTGAATATTGTTGTGCACTAATAATAAAACCCAGTTTTTTTTAAACAATTTTTACAACAATATGAAAATATATATTGTGAACGCTACTGCTGCTGCAATCTGCGCATTCCTGCCAAAGTATCAAACGAGTTGTTTGGGGTTTTATTAATGAGTTCATAAAACTTATACGAAATCTTTTATTGCTTTTAAAAGTTGTTCAAACACTTATAAAAAAGATATTTAGTATAAAGGAAAGAAAACGGTTATGCGTTTTTGATATGAAATTCAATAACAAAATATCGACTACAGTCGAACATATAGAAAAGAGTGGTTTACAATTTCAAGGAATTGTGGACAATGGAACTTTTGGATGTGTCGTAAAAATGGAAAATATAAATGATAAATCTACAGCTGTGAAAATTGTTCCTAAACAACCTATTGCTGTTGAAGAAATATGTGGCGTACTTTAGATCATCCCAATATTTTCAAATTTATTTCGGCTAACTAGGCATATTTCCTCTGTAGACTCATTTATTTTTATTACGCCGGTGATTTCAACTACGTTAAACAATAAACTATTAGAAAAGGCAAATAACATTAAGCTTTACATAACAATACGATGGTTAAAAAATATTTCCGATGTATTTCCATATTTCCACAGTCAAAAACTGCGGTATCTTGAAGCTGACAATATTTTGATAAATGATCGTCAGGAGGCTATGGTGTGTGATTTTGGATATATGACTGTCGGAGATCAGGTCGTAAACGATAACAAACACTTTTCCAGTATAGACGCCTTGGCGAAATAGAGAAAATGTTCTTGGCGAGCGAAGGAAATTTGGCAACATATTTTCTGGTAAGCTATTCATTGTTTCATATACACAAATAATTTTTAATACTTATACAATTTATTTAATATAAAGAAACCATTTATCTAATTTTATATACAAACAGAAGTAAATTGTATATAAAAACAATAATAATAATATATATATGTAAACAAGTTGTTTATACTATATATATAGTATATGTAAATGCACATATAAACAAGGATTTAAGTTCATAAGGTTTGTTTTCATTGCTGTTCATATTATTTTGCAGCAAATCTCACTTTCTGAAGCCCTAATTGCGCCAAGCTTTTTAAAAAATCGTTAAGACCCCTATACTGGAAAAGTCATGGAATTAGTAATAGCACTGGAAGTAAGGTAAAGGAGTTTTACAAAGTATCTTCCCTGCTGCCTGTTTGCCGTAAGACTTTTTTATTTATTACTTGCTACTGAAACTAATTCCAAGCAGGGCAATAGCAGTATGGTTGAATTCCAAGCCGGCTGATAGCGGTAGGCTTCACGATTACAACCTTTCCATCATCCCCAGCGGGCTTCAGAGCTAAACCGGCTTGTCATTCTCCTTCTGGTTCTTTTGTGACTCTATGGGAAAAGTACCTCATTACGGTTTTCCACGTACTTATGGACCTCCAGAAGCATCGATTTGTAGGATAAGCTCGATGGTAGATAAATGCAGTTTTGATGTGGGACCCATTGGAATGTTAGGCTTGGAAATTTTTACACGCATGGGCTTGTTGAAAGAAATTAATAAATGACCTTCCCTTTGTCTAGCTGGATTTGTTCAGTCTATTCTACGTTATAGCCGATTTTAATGAAATAACAGTTTTCAAACTGATGAAATATGAATACAATGTTTCCGATGCCACAAGAAAAGTAGACGATGTGTTAAAACTTATGAAATTCTGCTTGCACGTGATACCAGAAACGCGACCAAAAGTAGAACAGCTCCTGTCACATCCCTTGTTCGGAGGATGTTTGGAAAATACTGAAATTCAGCAATTCGGAATGGATATACAGAAGCAAGCATTGAGTACTTCCGAAGTCAACGCTATCATTCAGAAAAACATATCAGACTTAGTATAAAGAGTTCTGATAAAAGAGTCTTGCTCAACTGTACAGTATTGTCTGCTTGCCAAGCGATCGAAAGATCAGATTCTTTTCTCATCCAGTCCCCTTCTTTATTTTATGAAGATGTGAGAACTGATAACGATTCAAAACAAAAAGAAATTGTCGTAAAAGTCGATGTTCACAGTATCAAAAATGAAAATGAAACACCAGAAGTAAGCATGTCAGATGATTTTTCTCTAGACTTAATCTTTGGCTCACGAGCAAAAAACAGTTGGTAGTGGATTTAACCGGGGCCTCCGAGATGTCGCTGTGTGTCCTACAAGCAAAAAACAGTTGGTAGTGGATTTTAACCCTCTGCTGAGACTGTTTTACCGATGTCGAAGTTAATCTCGAATCTGTGGAAAATCAACCGGAATCTAGTGAAATTTCTATTTTTGGATTTGATAAACTTTTTGGCAACGTTTCTTCAGCTGATGAAAATGGCCGTGAATTAAACTGGCAGTCTTTCGACAAAGAGTCTGAAAAAAGTATGTACATGGCATTGCTGAAAAAGCAACAAGCTGCGGATACTAAGCATTGTGGGGTATCTTTAGATCCTGGATCATTTGACAAGAAATACGAAAGTCAGGCGCCTCACTTGTTGGAAGTTTCTGCTTCCAAAATGCTATTAAAGAACAGGAATGACGATAAGAAGCATAAAATAAATTGCTGCTAGAGGTTGCGCTCGTGGTGGGAACGTGGTAAATCCGCTTGCTGTACGATCTTTGTGTGCTGTGCAAAAATGAAACAAAAAATCAACAACAAAGAGGAAGTTTGATTTAATTTGGAAAACAACTCAAATGTATGTGTTGGCTAAAGACGAATAGTCTCAGATCAGCGAATTGAATTCAGAATAAATGAATCACGAAGAATGGATCATGAAGTGAAAACAAGTATCAAAGTGAAAAATGAAAAATTTCATCAAAAGTCAAGTGAGAAAAATGTTGTAGGAAAAGTTATTAACATGAAGAATTTAAAATGTTAAAGATTTTCAAACTACTAATAAAAATAATTTCAGTGCATGTTGTTATTTCAATTTGAAATTTCCTGACTAAGTGACTGATTTATCCATAAATAACAAATACATTCATGAAAGAAATATCCCAATACCATGAAAATTTTGAGTCCCATGAATTAAATCACACAGTTTATTTGTCAACATGATTTATTAAATGTATGAGTTACAAAGCTGTAATTCATTTGAAACATGAGTAATATTTTAATTATGCCAAACATGTCATTTTTGTTTCAATTACTTACCTCGATTTCTTCTTGGTGTTGGGATTTTTTTCCATAAGTAGATTTTCTACTGGTAGATTTGCCTTTAGAAATCCTCAATGAATAACAGGGCGACGAGTAAATTACAGTAGAAATATAAAAGAATTATATGTTCTTAAGGTTGTTATCAAATCCAAACTCTGACACAATTACGAAATCATTTTCATCTATAAATTACTAAATGTTTCCAGCATTCTTCTGCTGGTTCCTCAAAATAGAATACCATTTTCCATTCTCCTATAAAAATAAAGCATTTTTAAAAAAATCCTGCCAAAAATTAATGTTTTAAAGCAATTTATGGAACTTCAACATCACTAAAGCGGATACGTATCCGGATTAAGAGAAATAATAAGTATTGTTTTAAATTTCATAAAAATGCTCTAAGCATTATAATTATATATATATATATATGTGTGTGTGTGTGTGTGATTTCTTGGAAAAATCACTCATTGTTTCATCCTCTGCGTAGAAGTCTGAGAAAACTTCCAGCTCTGTATGTAATGCTACCATATCAGCAATTGTTTGGGTTTTAGGAAAGAAATCTGCCGCTTTCTTAACCAGATCTAGTGTTCATTTCTCTCTTGCAATGGGAGAATTTATTATTTCACACAGTGGCGTAATTATGCTAATGTAAGAATTGAGGCTGCCAGCCATCATCACTGTAAGTGTATCCAGTACCTTCTTAAACACCATGCAGTAAAACGGTAGAGGTTCAGGAGTAAAGAGATTACCTAAAGAGATTCCTAACTTCTTTGGTGCCAATCTTCCTCGAGGCTGCACATCAAATTCATTTAACGGATCTACACCTTGCTTCGTTGAAAAAATAATTGCATTCTGTAGTTTTCTATTCATGATTTCATCGTCACTGTTTATTATTTCCAGTGATTTGATGCCAGTCTTCAGTATTTTCGTATCGTCAATTATGGTAAGATCCCATCTTCGATCTCAGATTTTCAGTAATTAAGTTGCACTTGTACAGAATGTTCTTCAGAAACATCAGTGAAGAAATGAGTTTTGAGCGACAACATTTTCTGTCTTATTTAGGAAAAAATTCTAGAAATTAAAAAAAAATCGATTGTTTGAGAGTTGTATTGATCGATACTGACTACCTAGAACTTGCCGACTATGATCAAAATTTCCGACATTGGGGGGCGGGGGAGGCGAGAATACCACATACTTCCCCGAGTAGTTTCGCCCTTGGATATTCATTTGTCAGTTCGAAAAGCAAACGATATACCATTATTTCCCTTTGTCTCTCCCTTTTTTCAAAAGATGGATGAATTTTGTTGCCTTCATTACAGAAACATTATTAAAATTACAAAATAATAATAATAATATTCCGGTAACTAATTCATATTTTAAAATTTTAAAAGTTATCATGGCGTACTTGGATACGGATTAACTGGTGTTAATCTCAACTCCCAATGTTCTATATTTTAGGAGAAGTAGTTGTTAAATACAAACAGGCAATCATATTTTAATTATTAATCGAAAAGGTAATTTCGAGAATATTCAGTGGAGCAACCAATTTGTTTTTTAACTGACTTTATATTCATTTTATATTCAATATAAACATTCTTTTCGTTGACAAATTTTGGTTTAGCGACAAAGCGTGGTATCCTATGATTGATTTTTTTTCTTTTTTAAGTTGCTCTAAGCAAGAAATTGTCAATTGTGCTAACTAATTATTCTATTTTAGCAAATAAATGTTTATTTATTGACGTAGATTAAAAAAAAAAACATGCTTGAAAATTATTTATAGCTGAAAAATGTCAGTAGATCGAGCTACAATTTTCAAACAAGGTACATCATTTCCTCTGATAGATGGTGCAAAAATTCGAATTGTACGATATTTAAAAATGCTGCTTGAGTGATAAAAAAGAAATCGGTTTTCAGCAACTGTGAATAACACAAGTCCGTATTGAAAGAAATAATACTTTGTCTCTAAAAACGTATCACCCTATACTATTTTATCACCAACTTGTTGTCAAGAAATGTGAAAGGGAATTGTTGCATTCGACTGGGAATTGTAGTCTTTTTCCGAATATGAATATATTAAAAAGTGCACCAAATTTCATTTTTCAAATAGTAACACATTTAAGCATAACTTTTCACATTTTATTCGAGTTCCTTGACAGTGTCTGATCATGGAAGGGGAAAACTTCGACCAGTAATTGCGAAAAGAAATTTTCGCATTATTTATGACAGAATTTCTGAGTTTAAATAACACGAAGATTTCTTTAAAAATTATTGGTGGAAGTCTCTGTTCAATGGACGAAAGAATCCCGGAAAAGTATATTGCTTATGCAGTTTTTCTTAACCCCATCACGACGAGTGTCCAGTAAGTTATTTAATTTTTTTAATTTTCAGCACCAGTAATTCCAAATAATTTTTTTTCTTGTTTAATCTCAGAAGTTCGGTTATTAAATAAGGCGAAATTTTCTTTTCCAAAATACTAGTAGATGAAATTGAGAATTGTACGCACCCTATATGTCACGTATGCGCGAAGTGGTGAAATCTTCAAAAAGTGATAAAAGAAAATGTGTTAGGTGTTTATCCATAAATTTAGAGAAATAAAATTGAGGTCTTATAGGGAAAAGTACCTGAAACATTCAATCAGCAACTTGAAAAATTACACATAATCTATATAAAAAAAAAATTACTTTAAATAAAAGAAAAAAAAAAAAGAATTTTTTTGGTTTACTTTCTGAGATTTTCTTGTCTGTGAATGCAATCAATAACAGTAAACGATCCCTTTGACTGTCGAAAATTTAAATTGATGTATAACTCGAAGACGTTTGATAGAAACGAGGTGTAAAAGCACGTTTCTATGTTTTCAACGACGCTGACTCTTTTTAAGTAAAACTTAACGTAAGTTTTAATTCATATTTTTTAATTTTAATTATTTTCAGAATTACAAGGATTATTATGATAGGATACAGATTATTATGAGGCATGTAGTAATCAATCAGGCGAAGAATTTTACGTTTTTTAGCTTTAATTTTTTGTCAAATTGCACTAGCCAACCATTAACGATATCTTGTGTCATCCATGCTTTCTTATTGAATTTATAATTCTCAAGGCAAGGTTCTTAAAGCAACGGGGCTTGCCAGAGTGATCAACAATTAATACTTTTCTCTTCTCGGTTCCAGACTTGTTACATTGAATTTGAATTATTTTCAGAATTAAAAATATGTTTTTTTTTTCAATCCATAAATTAGGTAACTTTTGGGTTCAGTCAGCGTATCTCATTAAAACAAAAACATTTAATATAGATGACTTTTTTAAAAAAATTAATTTGAAGAGATATGAAGAGCTTGTTGAAAAGCTTGTCACGGGAATTTAACATTAGCATCCTAAAAGTTCCCCTTGCCAATTCTAACTCTATAAAGATCTAATACACTATATTGCCAAAGGTGACCGATCACTTGCGATTTTAGACGTTTTGTTAACTATCTAGAAAAATACATGAGGAATTAACCTGAAACTGCAGGTGTGTAAACAGTATAGTATAGGTTATATATTTCCGCGAAGATGTTTTCACGGAACCTCATAGGGGACTGTCAACAAATGGAAAAAGAACGAATATCTTTTGGATAACCCTGTAAAAACTAATGTAGCCAAGTCGTTCAAACTCGAGATTATTAATAAGTGGCTTATTGTAATATACTGTGTTCATTTTTATGAGGATAGCATGTATACTCGTAGAGAAATAAAGGTTTTTATAAAAACAGTCCCAAATTTCACCTAGTTTTTTGCTTATAATTTGCATAGTTCTTAATATAAAAAAAAGTTCTTTTCAGAAAATACGACAAACAAAATTGTCCATAATACTCTGCAATCAGAATTCAAAAATAATAAAAATTGGATGAAAAATGAGCAGGTTTACTAAAAAATGTTTCACTGTGCATGCGCGAATGCAATCAAAATATAATATGCATAATGTATTAGCTAAGTACATCGAGCAACTTTTCTGAAAGTCTCAAAATCATAGCTTGAAAATTCTGAAAATTATCGTTGATAGAATAAGCTCGAAATCCGTTGTTCCCGAAAAGTAGCAAAAATATGAGGGTTGTATCAAATTCAATATCTGTTGATTAGTGCCAAGATAGCGTACATACGGTGGTGGAAAAAATTATAAAGCCACTTGAAAATATGATATAATTAAAAAACAAAATATATAACATTTATGAAATTTCATACATATATATAATATGCTGCAAGGAAGTAAAGAAAAAAATAAATTCATTAATAACTATATTAATAAAAGATTAATAGACTTAAGAAAATTTTCTGTACAAAGAAAGTTGGAAATAATTATAAAGTCGATACATGTATTTCATCAATAATCGATGTGAGACCCATTTTTTTCGATGACTTTGACTAGTCTTTTGTTCATTGAATCTATCAGACCACACAAAGTACTTGCATCAGTATTATTCCAGCAGTTTTTAAAAGCATTCATCAAATCTAGCTTTAAATTGAATTTTCGTCCATTTTTGTATACATTTCGAGCTAAAAATCCCCAATGATTTTCTATTACATTCAGATCGGGTTTATGAGCTGGCCATTGAAGGCATTTCACCTGACTAGCTTCCAGCCAAGATTTAGTTGACATCGAAACATGATCGGAAGCGTTGTCCTGCTGAAATGTCCAGTCTCCTGAAGTTATAAGAGGAGCAAATGGGTAATAAATTATCTCCTAACATTTCTTGATACATAACCCAATTCTTTTTGTTATGCATGAAAACATTTGGAGTGGTTCAACAGGCAGCTAATGCAGCCCAAACCATTACCGAACCACCTCCAAATTGACGCTTTGAAAAAATATCAGGCTCCTGTCGTAAATCATGCCAAAAATATTTATAGCCGTCGGGTCCATCGAAATTAAATTTCTTTTCATCGGAAAAGACAATATCTCTCCAATTTGTGCCTTCGGTTACATGTTTTACGTGCAAAGTCTAAGCGAGCATTTTTGTGGTACTTAGAAAGAGGTGGTTTTCCTTTAATTTTTTTAAATTGAACAATAGGATTGTTACTTAAAACATTTCTTACCGTTCGGCTTGTACATGGTAATTGTAACTGTTCTTGAATTTGAGTATACGACATTTTTTGTCCGCAAACTAGCTTCCGGATTTGTCTTGATTGCCTTACAGTTAAGGATTTCGGTCTTCCTGTATGCTTCTTTCTACCGTAATCTTCGGGATTTCTGAGAAAACTGTTTACTGCAGCCTTGGACCTTCCTATTTTTTTTGCAATATTAAAACCAGACATTCCAACTTCATTTAAAGTTAATATTTTAATTTGTTGACAATCGGATAACTTTTTTCCTCTTGGCATTGTATTAAACAAACCAAATACAAAATGAATGCACGTAACGAGTTTACATTTACCTAAACTTTCATGGCGACCTATTTTATTAAGTCTGGCATTATGCCAAATGAGGCTAGAACTATCGGCTTTATACTTTTTTCCAAGTTGTTTTTCATTGGTTGTAAGAAATTAGCATAATTTATGTTCCCGCTTCCGTTTTTCCAAATAAAGTTTATGTGTATTATTGCAATGTTGATCATGCAAATGAAAATAGAATTTGCGTTATCAACAGTTCCATTAGTTTTTGAATTTTGTAAATTTTTCCATCGGCTTTATAATTTTTTCCAGCAGTGTAATATTGCACGTTACTATTATATTTTTGATTCCTTTTGGGAACAACGGATTTCGAGCTTATTCTATCGACGATAATTTTCAGAATTCTCAAGCTATGATTTTGAGACTTTCAGAAAAGTTGCTCTATATACTTAGCTAATACATTATGCATATTATATTTTGATTGCATTAGCGCATGCGCAGTGAAATATTTTTTAGTAAACCTGCTCATTTTTTCATCCATTTTTTATTATTTTTTAATTCTGATTGCAGAGTATTATGTACAATGTTGTTTGTCATATTTTCTGAAAATATCTTTTTTATATTAAGAACTCTGCAAATTATAAGCAAAAAACTAGGCGAAATTTGGGACTGGTTTTATAAAAACCTTAATTTCTCTACGAGTATACATGCTATCCTCATAAAAATGAACACAGCATATTACAATAAGCCACTTATTAATAATTTCGATTTTGAACGCTTTTGCTACATTAGTTTTTACAGGGTTATCCAAAAGATATTCGTTATTTTTCAATTTGTTGACAGTCCCCTATGGGATTTCGTGAAAAAATCTTTGTGGAAATATATAACCTATACTATACTGTTTACACACGTGCAGTTTCAGGTTAATTCCTCATGTATTTTTCTAGATAGTTAACGAAACGTCTAAAATCGCAAGTGACCGGTCACCTTTTGCAATATAGTTTAGAAAGTTCATAAGCTGCATACTTTTAAGCGCTGCTTTGATCCAAGGTACTCAAAAGTGTCAAAAACGGGATTTATTATTTGAAGAAAAAAAAAAGAAAGTTGGTACACTTTTTAATATCTAGACAACCGAAGATGCAATTTGTTTGAAAACTGTAATTTCAAACTGTGTTTCAATTTACTAAAATTTATGGTTTTTAAATTAAATTTAGAGCATGATGTTTTGAAAACTTATCTCTGTTGTATGCAGCCCGATTACGGAAGATTAACTCAGTTGGACTTAAAACATATAAATACTTCAGCATTTGTTTATGTCTAATAGTCCACGAAATTAAAACTTCATCAGTAGACGAATAAAATAATATGAGTAAACTATAAAATTTAACAGATATGTAATCGAACAACGTACTTAAACACAAAAGTAATCATAATAAAAAATAAAGTTGCTATACATAGTGAAATCTTTGAAACCAACGATCTGACCAATAAATATTGATAATATTCCACATCGAATTTAAAACTTCATCAATAAATAAATAATATAAGTAAAATATAAAATGTAACAGATATGTAATCGAATTACGCGCTTAAATACTGAAATAATCAGGGTAAAAACTTTAGCTATAAATTGACAATTTGACAATTCCTTCTGCAAAGCCGCTGGCATTGCGGATAGCACAGAACTATCGTTTTTAATAAATTTCAAAACTTATTTAAATACATAATTCATATTTTTCGAATAAAAATGCTTTCTGCTGTTGTTAGTGGACAATCTAAAAAAATATTAAATGTAACAAATTAGTTAAATTTTTCAATTAAAAATGATTTTTCCGTATGTTTTGTACACAGGGCAATATATTCTATTCTGTAATCTGGAAAGTCCGGGTTGGATCCCGTTGTTGAAATTAAAACAAAAATCTTAAAAAAAAAAAATACTATCAGAGGGCAAAAAATTAATGCCTCATTTACCCATTCCCTTTAACTTATATTAAAGCAATACAATAAATTAATTCAGTAAAAAAATTATGATATCCTTGAAAAAAGTTTATTGAAGTCAGGACTGGAGTTCTGCACACGTTTCAAACCCGAACCTGAAGTGAATCAAAATTAATTTACATTTCAATACAATTATTGGAAGACAGTCTACAAGTATACACTATATGGCCATTAATGACCGGCAACTTTCAATTTTAGA
This sequence comes from Maratus michaelseni, assembly GCA_963931845.1. Lineage (NCBI taxonomy): Eukaryota > Metazoa > Arthropoda > Arachnida > Araneae > Salticidae > Maratus > Maratus michaelseni. The sequence continues at coordinate 41,685,049 of OZ007588.1, read as the reverse complement.
CATTTTGTCGAATATTTAAAAATATACTAGTCAGATTCTTCTGGAATTTTAGGATCCAAAAAAACAGGTTTGACTTCATATTTATCATTGTTGATTTGATAAGGAGAACAAATAGGGGACCAAAAAAAATTAAAGAAAAAAAATAATACTTGGGATCACCCTGTAAAATAAAATGCACGAAATGATCTATCGCTACAGAATATACATAGGCAGACATTGTACAATATGTGTATTCATTTGTGTAAGAATTGCATGTATATTAATAGAGATATAGCGATTTTTTAAAAAAATAAAAAAATTCTTGCATGTTTTTTGCTTATAACATACAGGGTTTTTAACCAAGTTTAACGCCAGTTTCAGAAAAATTGACAAAATATAGTAGAAACAAAATAGAGTAATTGAAATGTAACTATATTAAATATTTAAGGAAATATGGGCAGTTGTATAAAATATTTTTTATCTGCGCATGCGTGAAAGATAAAAAGGAACTTTTTGCATAATTTAATAGTCAACTCCATGGAGCAACTTAAAAAAAAAAAATCAGTCAAATATCGTAAAAATTCAGAGAGATATCGGCGTCAGAGTGAGCTGTTTTTTAGTTTCTCACTAAAACTCGTTAAATGATAAGGGATTGTCCACAAATTGGCATGTTTAATTTTTAAACTATATTTCATTTTTTAATGATACTTTAGTTCGCATTGGAAAACTTTATTGCACCAGGTTATAATACTTTTGGAATGGATCCTTTGATTTTGATAATTCTTTTTTTTGTTCGAATAATCTCGTTAGGGTAGTTTTTCAAAGAGAACTAAAGTATCATTAAAAATTGGAAAATAATATAAAATAAAAAATGACAATTTGTGGAAAATCCCTTATCATTCAGCGAGTTTTAGAGAGAAACTAAAAAACAGCTCACTCTAACGCCGATATCTCCTAGAATTTTTACGATATTTGACTGATTTTTTTTAATAAGTTGCTCCATAGAGTTGACTATTAAATTATGCAAAAAGTTCCTTGTTATCGTTCGTGCATGCACAGATAAAAATTATTTTATACAACTGCCCATATTTCCTTAAATATTTAATATATTTATATTCCCATTGCACTATATTGTTTCTACTACATTTTGTCAATTTTTCTGAAACTGGCGTTAAATTTGGTTAAAAACCCTGTATGTTATAAGCAAAAAACATGCAAGAATGTTTTTAATTTTTTTAAAAAGTCGCGATATCTCAATTACTATACATGCTATTCTTACACAAATGAATACACATATTGTACAATGTCTGCCTATGTATATTCTGTAGCGATAGATCATTTGGTGCATTTTATTTTACAGAGTGATCCCAAGTATTATTTTTTTTCTTTACATTTTTTTGGTCCCCTATTTGTCCTCCTTATCAAATCAACAATGATAAATATGAAGACAAACCTGTTCTTTTGGATCCTAAAATTCCAGAAGAATCTGACAAGTATATTTTTAAATATTCGACAAAATGTCTAAAATTGAAAGTTGCTGGTCATTAATGGCCATATAGTGTATATATCTAATATCAAATGAACACATATAAGCGATTTTCCAAAAAGTGGGTAATTTGTGTCTCTCGGGGATATATATATGCCTGTATTTTGTCATTTATACAGATTTCTCTTAGCATTAAATGTATTTTGAAATGTCTTTCTAGAATTTCATGAAGGTATTTTCAAGAAAATAAGTGTAAATTTTACTCCAATATTTTTAATATTAAAATTATTACTACTGTCCCTTGTCCCTCACCTCATGCACTCATCTTCTGGAGCAATTTTCAATGTAATGACAATTTATTTTTAAAACTTTTTCTACCCAAAATAAAAATTTATTTTCTAAAACTGTAAAATAAGGGATTTTTATTAAAAATTAGAAACAATTTTATATTATTCTGTGCCAGAGAATATTGTCCCTTTACTTTTTATGTCACTGCTGTCCCTTTGTATAAAACCGCTCCTGTGACCACCAGGAGGGCGGATAAAATTTAGGGGACAGCTGCATTTAGTAGAAGCAGCAATCTAGACTGCTGAGAAAATCACAGAGTTTAATTTTCTGGACTTTAAAAGAAGCTACAAGCTAGAAAATGGATAGAAAGATAAGAATGTGTTTATTACTTGTTATTACTGTCCCTTACTTCATTTTTCCTTATTATTATTTTGAATTATTTAACATTTTGTCATGATATAAATTACTTTTGTTTAGCTCAAAACGTCATATTACAGTCTTACTAAGATTAACACACTGTGCGCACGCAAGCAAATTTCCCAATTTTGTCACTACTGCCCCCTTTCAATAAAATTACATCAGCCCACTTAGAATAAATTTGAAAAATGTAAATTTCAACTGCGTTACTTAAGATATGTCACATGTGACAATGTAAAATAGCTTTTACCCATTTATGCCTAGCGTCGATGTTTTAGCAAAATAGGAAAAAGTGCATTTCTCACCACTTTTTTTTTTTTTTTTTTTTTTTTTTTAATAGCTCGATAAAATAAGACACCAAATTTCTATTAAAAAAAAAAGTGGTGTGAAATGCATTTTTTCCCCATTTTACTAAAGCGTCCCAAAATTGGGACGCTAGGCATAAATGGGTTAAAATGTGAAATATCTTTAATGTTTTCGTTAAAAACATTATTTTACACAGGGTGGCTATAATCAAGGAAAAACACAGTAAAAAAAGTGATAAACACCAGTATTTTCTTATTGAAAAATTCCTGTTGTTTATCTGAACGATAAATAAGTCCAATTTTTTATAAGAAAATACCAGTGTATAATACCCTTTTTTCGACTGTGCTTTTCCCTGACCTGTAGCCACCCTGCATAAAATAATGTTTTTAAAGAAAAATACTGTTTAAAGTTTATGCCAGAATATTGTATATTACTCACTAGCCTATGTCTTATCTATTTTAACGAATTTTTGTTTTTAATTTAACTTTTATTTTTTACTAAATCACAAAGTGAAATTACCCACTTATTGAAGAATCACCAATATACAAATACATTCATTAATACCAGGGATAAGATTTCTCCGCTTTTTTGCATACCAGTAAAATCATACACAAAATGTTTAGTTATTTAATCGGAATATTCTGCGATTTAAGAGAAAAACATTTTCTGTAAGATTATACTAGTATGCGAAAAAGCGGAGTAATCTCATCCCTGATTAATACTCAAATATATAGATTTATTCATAAAAAAATATTCAGAATTGGTGATCATTTAAATGGTCAACCTGAATCCGACCTGAAAGAACCAAAACTGAACCCCAAAACGACTCGAACTGGAGACGTTTAAAGTCAAGCTTACTCGAACCCGGCCCGCACCGAAAAAAAATTAGCGCCAACCCGACCCAATGCAGGACTCTAGTCAGGACAGACAGACAAGCTGAGCTAATTAACACACTCTAACATAGCTCTAAAACAATGGGGAATAAGGAATTTACGATATAAAAATGTAAAATAGCCATTGTTCCTCATAAAAGTACCTTATCAACAAATTTAATTAGAATTTTTAAACACTTTAATATCTCAGTGCTTGCAAAGAAACCAAATTTAAGCGAAGATTTTAATAAGCTGATTCAGCCGTGAATTTTAATAAGCCGTCAACCTTCTGAAGATAACTAAAGCAAAAATTTCGACACCACTTCGCAGCATGTTCTGCATAAAAAAAAACCTCTCGTCTGCTCTTGCATCTTGAATGCGTTTGAATTACAAATTAGGTGTTTTAAGGTAGGGCGGTGTAAGTCACTAATTTTGGAAAAAATGAGTTAACAACTAAATACACGATAAAAAAAAATATATATATTGATTAAAAAATACCTTGGTTATATTTTAAAGTTTCAATACCAGAAAACTATTAAAGAAATAATGTTTTAAATATTACGGCTAAAGTTGGGAGTGGTATATTAACAAAAAAGTCAGTTATATACGCGAAGGATATAGGCTGAGGAAGATTTGCCCTTCGCGGGGGTCTAGTTGATCCTAATCCGTATTTACGGCAAGAACTGAAAATTAATGAATAATGGATTGTAACTACAAACATATCTTCATCATTTTTCATCTTTCGCACAAAAGTGCGTAAAACAATTATGATTAAAATCATTTCTACAAATCTGTCTAATTAAAAAAGAAATATGAAAAAAAAATTCCGTAAAAACACACTTTCTATACATCAGTTTTTTTTTTTAAATATACACAATTTATCATGGATACAGTAGCCTACTCTAAAAATCGATCATAACAATCTTATGCTGCAATCTGTTGCCGTTTTCTTGTACTAGGAAAATAAATAAGAGTGTATACAAAAGGATATAAAATAGCATTTGCGAAAAAAAAAAAAAAGCTCCACGTGATGTATGCACTCAAAACAAGTATGTAGCCGATCAGCTGCACCATACATTTAAGGGATGCATGGAGTGTATCTAGAGATATCAATATACACACAGGAATATCCATATCAGGGATAATTCAACAAAATTTATCTGTAAATAGTACAGAGGTTCGGCCCAAGACCGTGAGCCTGAGTCTGGGTTTGAAGCGGGTTCTGGTTCGGTCTCAAACTAAAAATTTAAACAGATTTTTAAACGAGAAAATTAATCTTGAAACAATGTTATTAACAATTTTCTACTGCATACTTTCGATATCGGTCTCTGGCAGGTTTCGATTTTTGATTCGTCGGGCTCAGGCGGGCTCGGATTTCAAACTATCGGGCTCAGGCGGGCTTGGACTTCGAATTATCCTGGTCGGGCTCCAAAATAAAGAGCCCGGGCTCATCTCTAGCAAATAGCATCCGAAGATATTTTACCACACAGGAAATCATTGTAGTGCGTGCAGAAAATCTTTGTTTTAGAGCATTTAACCTTTTGTGACCTGAAGCTAAAATAACACTACAAATACACATTCGTTGCTTTTGCACAAATAAAATGACACCGTAGACGACAGAGATACCTTTTGCTGAAATTTGTGCTGTAGGGGCACATATACAGCTTTAAAATAGTTACTAGCCCCCCTAAAATATCAATTTAATTACCAATAATAAGTTCGCACAATAACAAATTTAAGGCCTTTAAACAAGTGAATGATCTATGGACCCTCAAATGTTTTCATTCTAAAGCGTTTAAATTAAATAATTATGAAAATTCTCAGTTTCTTGGATATACTGTTTCGAAGGCATTTTGCAAACTCAGATGAGAATAACATTTGAATCGGTCATTTCAAAAACCACATAAGTCACATTTTTTCCAGATATACTTTTTTTGTCGCAAATGCTTCCTAAAAGATAAAGCCATGATCAGAGTAATAACCACATAAGTCAGTGTATTCCTTCCTCTTCAAACAATACCTTCTGATTTTCTTTCATTACTTAAACGACATAAAGTCAGCGACTTAAGTGGTTTTTGCATGCAATACCAGATTACATACAGATAACATATTACATTACCCTATTACCATTTGCATGCAATTCCATATTAAAACATAAAAATGTTCCTGTATAAGTGCTATCTTCATTAATTTTGATTAATAAAATATGTTTAATATGTCTGTTTTGTTCAAATTAAATACCAACTAACCTTGTTACTTGCTAAAACGAAATAAGTCAGGAACCGTTTGTCTGTTATTCTTCTTTTTATTATTCATAAATTATAAAAATTATTCGATATTTACAAACTTTGAAATCAGAACTCTATAATCAGCCCAAAAAACCCATAAAAATTCGTTTACTTGTGAATAATAGAGTTTTCTTTTAAATTTCTGAAAAGTTCTAATTCTGTGATTGATGTTTTTGACATGAGCTATTCATTTATTTTATGAGGAAATAACGCATCAGTGCTGCCATTTATTAGTTTTGTTTCAAAGCAAAAAACATTCAGCTACATGGAAGCAAAGTAAAAATCATAAAAAAAAATCAAACAGTTTAGTTTTTAAGTGGAAGAGAATAGAGGTTCACATTTGTGTACCTCAGGTCTAGAGTTTAAAAAACCCCGCAGTTTTTGAGGGACGGGAATAAACCCGGAATTTTGGGGAATATTGTAAATTTTGAAGGAGTTTTGTAAGTAAACAAAACTAGTCATTTTCAATTTATTCTTTTTATTTTTAAGAAATTTCAAGCACTGTTCTGAACAGTTTAAAATAGGTTTTTCATTATGAATTCACAAAATTTAGGTTTTTGCGCTCTAAGTTTTTATGATTTATTATAACTCATTTGCTTTACAACAATGGCGTCTGTGAATTGGTAAAAATTTTAATGTTTCTTTAAAAATTGAAATTATTTAATTTCTGTTAGCTGGCACATTTACATTTCAGGCATACTCTATATTAATTTTCTTGTGAGGTAGAGTACTTTTGTATGAATTACTATTACTTTTGCTGATTTTCTGTTTTTTTTACTTTGTCTTAATCGGAGAACGGTGATGTTTATATCCATGTCAGGCAAGATGAGTTTGTCATCTGCCTCTCGCTTTTTTTTACTTATCCGCGATTAAAATATCAAATTACTTATAATATTTTAATTTATCTTTCTTATTATTTCTGCAGCTTAACCATGTATGTCGTTAGTTTTCATGTAAATTGTGGTATTTCTCTGTATTTGTGTTATTGGTTTTGTTTACATTTGTAAAAAAAAATTTGTTTAGAAATTTAAAAAATCCATTTCTAAAACTTCGAATTTTGAATATTTTCCTCCCAAAATACCCGGTTTATTCCCGGGAATAAACCCAGTTTTCCCACCCTTTGCAACTCTACTCAGGTCTGAAGAGGTTAAGAAAATATGACCAGAACTGCAAACTTCTACGCTTTTGTCTTAACACTATGAACTACCAAGGCGGGTCTTCCATGACCAAGACGTGATGTATACGCTCGTATCTCTGTTATTTTTCAGAAGAAAATTTGAAATTGTCCGACTTTTCCTAAACATAATTTTAGGATTCACATTTAACACGAATTTAGTTGAAATCTAACGAATACTTTTTTTCTACAGGTTTGTATACTGAGGATTACGGAGGGTAAAATGCAAGTTTAAAAAAAAAATCACACTGTTAAAAACAATCTACTTAAAAATGAGAACTTCTGCGTACTCGTTTTTAAAAAAAAAAGTAGAATTGAATCAGAAACGAGTACGTGATGTTTTCAAATGTTAGTGAAAAGTAAGTTTGTGAATAAATATTAATATAATCTCTTGTTACTCTATGTGTATTTATTCTATACATACTTATGTTCGAGTCCATGTATGTACTCAAAAAATAAGTACAGTACACGCGTTTCTCAAATTTAAGAGTTAAGTACTCGGAGCTATTATAAGATCGGAAAGTACTCAGACATGAGTACATTTTGCTTATTACATATATAAGATTGAGAGATGCCGAGTTGGGATATCGCTCCTTGTAGCTCAGTGATAGAGCCTCAGAGCGCTATTCTGAGGCCCGGGTTCGAATCCCGGCTTGGGACATTTTTCACTCTGTCGGCTTTACGCTCAGTTTAGCAATGAAAAAAATCCACTTGTTTGTTACTCATTAGATTCGGGCAAATTTCACTCCTGAAAAATTAATTGAAATTTACTTGTAAAAATATTAATATTTGATTCATTTATGTATTCAAAAATAAGTACATATAGTTCATACATTAAAAAATTGAAACTGTGTATATACTTAAACTGGATTTATAAATGTATTCAAAAATGAGTACATATATGTTGTATAAGACTAAATACGCGTGTTTGAGACCTATATGTACTCAAAAATATTAGTATGTGTGTTTCTATACATACTTATGTTCGAGACCCTGTATGTAGTCAAAAAATGAGTACATGCGTTTCTCATATTTAAGAGTTAAGTACTCGTAGCTATTATAAGATCAGAAAGTACTCAAAAATGAGTACGTTTTGCTTATTTTTAAGTATTCCGTTTTAACAGTGCATGGAGCGATATATATTTAATATTTATTCAGTTTTAATATCTTATGAATCTGTAGGAACATTATTAAGGAATTCAAATTGATAATTAAATGTATATTATTTGAAAGATTTTCTTATTTCACGTTTTATACGAGCTGTCAAAATCTCGAAGTATCTATTCTGAAACTAGAAATTTATATTTCTTTGATGGTATCCGATCATATTATGTAATATTCTAGAACAGCGGTTCCCAATCTTTTAGGTAGCTTTCAATACAAAAAAGTATCAAGCTACCTATTGCAGCCGTTCGGATTAAAGCAATTTCGGAAAATTTTGGTATATTTTCACCGATCATGACCCCCAGACCCCAAAACCATCCTCCGTTCAAATGTTGTTTATATATATATACATATATATATCTGATCTATGTCATACGATAACACTCGTATTTATAAATGAATTTTGATGAAACTAATTGTGTGTATTAAGCTCCCCAATGTCTCGACCTAGTTCGTTGGACAGCTTGGTCCGCCATCTTGTTTCAAGATGGCGGCCTTTTAAAGATTTAAAACTAAATTAAGTGTACAAAAAAGTTAAAAATTCAAATTTATTTTTTGCTTACGTGTTAGGCCTTGATACAAGGATTCCGGAGCATTTTTTGTTTTACCTCTATCTTAAAAAATTGCTGAAATAGAGCAGTTCGAAATTCTAGCGTGGCTGACATTTTTAAACAGGACAGCACATTACAAAAAACCAACGATAAATTTATGAGTTTTAGTGAACGCGATTTCTCGCAAATTATCATCTTTCATTGTTGTAATCATTTTCCCAATCATACGCATAAAACTATATATTCATATCCGTTAGCACCAAATTCTCGCCAAACTTGGCGAAATATCGTCAAGTTTGGCGACCAAAATAAGTCTTCATAAATGATGCCAATTTGGCTGTAGTTGACTAATTTGGCAAATTTCTTATTCAAATTCAGTATTAACGAATCTTCTGTAATCGGGTTCTTTGAATTTTAGCTTGCTGTTTCGAGTAACATTAGCTAAAATTTTAAAACGAACATATAGGAAAGCTACCTTTTCTCCCGGTACAGGCCGGAAGGACTTTTTTTTCTCACGTACCCTTGCTTAGGTTTTTACTTATACGTACCCCTTCTCCCATATAAACCTGTAACAAATATTTTTGTTTTCGTTCATAAGTAATGTTCCTATGATAGTTCGCAATGTTAGATGTAGTTCTCTTCAAAATTTAATTTTTCAACCCCTTATCCATTTTGAACCACAACATAATATCAACATAAAGTCACTAGAACACTAAATATTGGCTGAAAATTTCAGAACACTAAAATGATGACCTGCTTTTAAATGGATTTTGAATGAAATCGTAGAAATCGGAAGCCCCGATACGATTCAATGCATGTTACTTACCCATCATACGTAGTATAGGGTAAGTCTTGTAATCGTTTTGAAAATCGAAAAAAATTTTTTGACGCATTTACACGTTTCAGACACTGGAGATTCCGAAAAACATATTTTTAGAAGAAACAAATTTTGCCGTCCGTCTGTGTGTCTGTAAACGCTCTATCTCCCGAACAAATTGAGATAGAGACTTGAAATTTGGTATGTACTTAGTATGTAATAATGGGAAGAAGCCTATTTAATTTCAATAACCTCGATTAACCCGAACTATTTTTTTCGAACTCTCGAAATAGTCGTTCTGATAAAAGGTACATAAAAATTTTCGAAATTGTTTATTTTAAGAAATGAATATACAACGACAATAAAAAAACATAAATTTTGCATAAAGCATGAAGTCGATCGGATAATAAGTTGCCGAGATATTTGTAATTCTATTTTCCACACTCTTCGATTTTTCATGACCCTGTATTTCATCCAAATTTCACTTCAAAGATATATTTTAATTGGAAATTTGATGCTTAATCAGATGCAATAAACCGCTAGTTAATAGGATTATTATTTTTGGAGTTATAAGGATATTTCAAGCAATTCAGTAATCGAGCCTTTAAAGTTTAGGACGTCATCAAGCCACGATTTTATTTGAATTGCAATGCATTTTATAAGTAGTTTACACATTTTTATTTTAATATTTTACATAATGCATAGCAATGATGGGTAAGTATTACGGTGGCCCCAACGACTAGTTTTTTTTTTATAGATTTCATGTTTTATCTAATATTTCTTGAATTATTAAACATAAAAGAATAAAAAAAGAAGAAAAAGGGGCGGGGGACACATGGAGCATTGCAAGATGTTATTAGGAGTTGGCGGAGATAACGGCAAAAAACTATCAACCAATTACTAAGTTTAGATATTTTCCTTCATTTTATGCTAGTAGCCTATTTTACTTCTACACAAGTCTCTTTTTGTAAACGAAAAGGTTAGAGTTTTGTTTTTCTGTGTCCATTTTAAGTTTTAATTTTATCATTAGCCGCCATTATCAGTGTAAATTTCACGTACCCCCAACTGTTCCACCACGTACCCCAAGTTGGGAACCGCTGTTCTAGAAGCTAAATTCTATTAATCGTGAATTAAAAATCATTGTATTAAGAATCAAACTTTATTGTGTGTCTGTATCTCCCATACAAAACAAAAATAGCATCACTAATGTCCATTCACCTGGGTAGTTCTAGTATATAAGAAACACGGTTGTTCTAGTGCAAACACTAAAATTTAACAGTAATTTTTGCCTTATAAAATCGAATATTTTGGTAATTAGACAAGGCAGAATTTTTTTTTTTAATTTTAGAGGTAACAAACAAACATATAAGCTTGCAGCTATGGCTTACACCACTCTGCTTTTCAACGCCGCACGCATAGCATGCTAACGAAGATGAAATGTTTCGAAAGTAGCTCTAGTTTCGCGTAACTTTCACCCCTTTCTTTAATTTGTTTGTCTTTCGTTGTCTTTTCTTTTTTTTCTTTAATTGTATTTTGTCACTGCCACCTACAATGATAAAGAAGGTTCAAACGTGATGCAGATGAGTTTGGAAAAGTATATAAAGCGAGAATCATGAAGCGAAAGTCACATCCGAGTCCAGAGAAACTATTTTTAAATTTCCTAAATTCAAAGAAATTTTCATTCCAAAAATGTTTAAGGTATGTAAGAAAGTTTTGCCTATATCTTGTTGACATGTAATTTGAATTGATTGTTTTAAATTGATTTTAAAAACTTATAAAAAATAAAATAATGTATAATAACTACCATTCATCTATATACAAATTATATAATAATAACTATAAATAACGAAATTATAAATGATCACACAAAGTGATATATATCACATAAAGTGATAATTTATTTCTTAATTTCTAAAACTATAAAAAAAATCGAATTGACATCTCATGTAAAGGGATTTAAATTAATAATTTACTTAACTGCCTTTTTAAAACGGATAAAAAGAAAAATAATATTTACTAATGCTTTTAATTATGTGAAGTGATAATTATTTAAATGACACAAGTTTGTAAATATTTATTTCTTAAAATATAAAGACATCGTCCTTAAAATATAAAGATACATTGTTGAGATCTCAAGTAAAGCGACTTAAATTAATAATAATTTTTTTAACTTAATTTTTAGTAGTTATAAAAAATAAAATAATGGTAAATAATAATTTTTTATTTATTCAAATGGTTTAAAGGGATTTTTTAGAAATTCGTTCGGCGAAATCATGATTTTCTTGACTGCATGTTTAGTTTAATTTTAAATGGCATTTTCCAAATAGAATTTAAATAAATAATTTATTAAAATTAGCTTAAAAAATAATGAAAATTGAAATTAGAATTTGTTTATGTTATCTTGATATACTCAAGTGAAGTAATTTAAGTTGATGATTTATATAAATTTGTTTTTAAAATTGATAAAAAGCAGAACAATGTTAACCATTAAATAACTATTAATTTTTAAATGATAAAAAGTGATTTCTCAAAGATTTACTTCTTAAAATATAAAATGAAATTGAAAACCTTATGAAATAGTTTTTTGATGAAGGATTAAAGTTTCTAGACGAATGTTTGATTTATTTTTAATTTATTTCGCAAATAATCTAAATGTATGTATTAATAAAAATAGTTTTAGATATTATTATTTTTTAAATGTATTAAATATACATTAATTTCACTAAAAGTATGTTCCAAGTACTTTAAAGAGATTTTTAATATTGTTTACGTATTTATATAAAGTTTCACCAAAATATTTAAAAGTTTACAATTTGATGTTCTTACAGAAAGTTTAGAATTACGTTCATATGGAGAATATATTTTCTATATTTAATATGTGCATATTTAGTACATTTTTATTAACATTCCAAATAGAATAATTTGAGTGAATATTTATAATACACTTAAAAATTCTCTAAAATATTTAAAATCTTAATAAAAGTTAATGGATAATGGTTACCTTATTTAAATAATTTTTTAATTTTTAATTTCTTAAATTATAAATTGAGGTTTAAAGTCTATATTATAAATTAAGGTTTAAAAAAAAATATGATATTGGGTTCTTTTCAAAGTATTTGGAGGTAAAATTATATTTCCTTTCCCTTATGTACGTATTTCGTTTTTTTTTTTTTTTTTTTTTTTTTTTTTATCGGAATTTTAAATACATTTATTTTCGTAAATGAGTCTCAGAACTTGAATGAAAAACAAAAATAGTGAATAAATAATTTTAAATTTCATTAAAAGTGTGTTTTAAGAAATCTAAAGTAAATTTTTACTATTTACTTTTTTTAAAGTAAAACAAATTTGAAATCATTAATATTGCAAACTTTAAGGTACATTTGACAAATATTAAAATTAAATTTCTTTTCATAAAAATCCATTTATTTTATTACACATGTGTTGTTCATTTTTATTGAATTGCAAGATAAAGCTACTTAAAAAAATATTTTTAATGTTATTTTACAAATTTAATACAAAATAAAACAACAAATAAATTTTTAACTTTAACTTTTAACTTTTATTTGAAATGCAATTCGTCGCGTAATATAAAGGTGATTTTTTTTTTTTTTTTGAAATATAAATGTAAAACCATATTTTCTGGATGCAGGGTTCGTAATTTGCAAGATTCTGTGATTAAATAAGCTGTCGATTACTTTCCGTAATTTCCGAAAGTATGCAGTCATACAAACCCAAGGAAGTTTCTTAAATATATGATAAATAATGAGTGATTAAGTATACTTAAATATGAGAAAGAATAAATATAACCATTACCCCAGTTTATCACAGTATTATTCTAACTTAAAATAAAGAAGTATGACTACACTTTACAATTAATTTAAATATCTATACTTTCGTACGATTTCCCTCAAAAATTTTAAATGCTTTTAAACTTTTTATGGAAATTAAGCAAACCCTGTTTATGATAGCTCGAGACTCCAAAATATTATTAAAATATTATTCAATATACATCCAAAAAACATAAATTCTAAAATATAAAAATAGGATTTTAATTCTATCAGTTTTATTGACAATCCTAAAGGTAAATGAAATAGTCACTGTAATGCTTCAATTATTATTACTTTCAACTGCAAAATATGGCAAACAGCTTATTAGTAAAACTCACAAATTTACCATACATTTTTATATTTATTGAAAATAATTTACCGATTCTCTGAATTTGAATTTACTGAAATTGACAAATAATAATTTATTAATTGACTAAATATGAAATCACTGAAATTTGCTGATAACAACTGATTATGATTCGTTTAATTTTTTTTTAAATATAATATTTAAGAAACATTTTCTATCTCTGCTTTAAAAATTGAAATGCTGTAAAATTGGCTGACACTGCTAAAATAAATTAAGCCATTAATTCGTCTGAAAGTATTTCAATGATTTATACTAGTATTTTTCGTATTTAAAATTTTCATTTTAGTTTAATGGGTAAATATTATTTTAATTTACTATACTTTATTTTACTCAGATATGTTACGATTTTCTCTTGAGAAAGATAATAGTCTAAAACAGCGTCCCTCCTTTTTGTTTTGGTAAGGAGGCTATCCCCACTGAAGTATATTTATAATCACGTTTTCTTCTCTGTGACACACACATACACACATATATATTAAGTGAACTCATATTCACGGAGGAAGCTTTTTAAAGACTACTAATTTAGTTTAAACAAACTTCTAAAATTCAAGGTAGCCATGAAAGGAAGAAAGAAGAAAATAAATAGTTTAAATACCTTGGAAGAAAACAGCCCTCCCCCCTTTTCTTAGGTTTGGGGGATATCCCCACCGAAGTATCTCAAAAGTCACGTTCCCCTCTCTGTGACAAGTTTTTTAAAGACTACTAATTTAGTCTAAACAAACTTAAAAAATTCAAGACATCCACGAAATATAGAAAGAAGAAAACAAATAACTGAAATGCCGAGGAAGAAATTACTTTAAAAAGAAAAAAATATTAGTAAAAATAGCATAAAACGACATTAAAATACGAAGAAAACTGAAAATAAAGTTTCAAAATGCGCAACAGAAAACTGAAATGAAAAAAGAAATAATTAACTAAAGATTTTTCGGCAATGCTTCGATCATTTTAATAAATATCATTTAACACCCACCAAGAACAATAAGAAATTCGTTATTAATATGTATTATCGAATCCCTCCTCTCCTTCCATTGTGTGTCGTGTGTTTCCGCAACAGCAAAACAGACTATAAACGATATTCATTTTGGATACATCGACATCAAAATTGGTGAAATATATTTTACCTACTCGGCAAAATCTGCTTCGTTGGGAATAAAAGGAAGAAAGTAGTAATAATTAATGAGAATCAGTGAATGGAAATATGATTCGGATCGAAGTTGTCCACCTTGAGATGATCGGATTTTGCTGGGAAGAAGGAATATTTTCTATTCGTTTCCCACTAACATAGTCGCAGGTGTTCGTAGATTCCGAAATGACGAAGATCAGAAATGTGAAACGAAACTCAACCGGACTATCTTTTACATTGAAACTTCCTGAATATTTATTACGGAAAAAATATATTATTCATTAAAAAAAAAAGAACAATAAAAAATAGCATTTTAATTTTTCAAAAAATCAGTTTGAATCCACGATTGTGTTCCTATAGGAATTGGCTTGAGAGGATGTTTGAAACTTGATGAATTCTGAGGGAAAATTTGCCTTCCCCATCTTACAGATTGCGAATTTTTTATTATGTTAACGACCTGGAAGGAAAAAAATCCTTTCCCAGAATTCCACAATCGCCCCTCCCTTCAATCAAACTCAAAGCTGGAAGATTCTGGGTTCGAAGTAGAGTCTTGCACGGGTCGGGTTGTACCTAACGCGAACCAGATATTTCTACTTAAAGTCAACCCGAATATATCAAAAAATTTTTCATCAACCCGAACCGGATACACTTCAATCCGAACCCGACCCGAAACCGAAATATTCAAATGCGAACCCGAAGTAAAAGAAAACGAGTCCACATTTTAATACAATCATGGAAACAGTCTACTATTATATCTCTAATAACAGTTTTATCTTTTTTTATAATATAAAAATGAACACATATGCAGTCGTTAATATTCAAATACACTCTAAAAACGACATTTTCAAAACTGAGCAAAAAATACTCAAATTTGAGTATGTCGCATAGTCAAAATTGCTCCAAATCAAGATGACTCCAGTTTGAAACATGTATAGACTCATTTTTGAAAACATGCACACACTCAAGAATAAAACATCATGTGCTCCTATTTGAGAAGATCCATGTTTCAAAAATGAGTATGAACTGAATGTGCTCAGTTTTGAGTAGGTCTCTGTTTTAACGTTCTGAGTATTTCTGGTATTTCAGAATTGAAAGCATTGGATCGTCCTATTTGAAACAAAAAGTTTCATAACAAAATGTAAACATCGATTTACTCAAATTTGAAAGGTGTCATTTTTTTCAGTGTATATAGTTTTTTATTTGAAAAATATTCTGGACTTTCTATTGAAAAATAGGGTCAACCCGAATCCGAACCAAAAAACTCAAAACATAACCCAAACCTGAAACTTTTAAAGTCAACCCGACTCGCAACGAAAAGAACGACCGAACTTCGGATCGTGTCAGGTTTCGATAAAGTCGAGTTATCCGGCCCGATGCAGGATTTATTTTCAAATATGAGTTGTAATTCTCCGACTGGGCGAAAAATGTACGGGCCAAGTTTCGAACCAGGGATCTCTTGGCTGAAGCTGCCAATGCTCTACCAACTCAGCTATCCCGGTCGATTCTGGAGGACCTAATTCACCCAGTTAACCTTATTGATCATATCATATTGTCTGATATCTGAATCAGTTCAACAGAATAAATCGCAGGTAAGGGAACTTAAGAAATGCTGGATACGTAATTATACTGGATTAATTTTAACACAATTATTCAAATTACAACAGACTACAACTCATATGATTTCTTTACCAATAATAAGTGTGTTAAAATTAATCGAGTGTTAGTTTCGAATGCCTGAAAGTTCAGCATATTATCGAATTATAAAAGCGAAAGTTAAATCTGTGGAATACACAAGCCAGATGTATGTTCTCAGTAAAACAAACAAACACAAACAAATCTGGAATATTCTGCTACTTCAAGGCTGCGAAACCACTTGCTGGGAAATGTAGAAAACAAGACTCTAGAGCCTTGCTCCTGCCTTCAAAGTGGTTGCGTGTCTTCTTTGCGCCTGACGAAGAAACACAAAGTTCTTTCGAAAGGCCTTGCGCATTCCTGGTTTTATGATGTTGTTAAGAAGTTTTCTATACTTTTTTAGTATCACACCAGTTTATCCAATACTTTAATTCAGAACTAATTCTGACAATTTTATACGGGCAAACTGTCTTATTTTATTCGTATATTAATTTCTTTTTGCAGGTCCTGATCCTCGTAAGTCTTGCGGCGATTGCCTGTGCCCAGTATGGAATTCCAGCTCCAGTAAGTAATAACATATTTGTAAAATAATTTTTAATGCATCTTATTTATATGCAGATAATGTTCAATATATAATTATATAATGAAATAGACTTAATTAAGAGATTTCTTACATCCAAATAAAGTAATGTTTAACCGCGATTGATTGGCGTGTAAGACACGTCACATTCGAGGCATCCATTCGTTGAATAAAGTAGCTGTAGAAAAATGAGAAAGAAAGAACCACCAGATGGCGCTAAGCGCGTAGAACATGGCTGACTGACTGTTGTTTTGTGTTTACGTTTGTACATAGTTTATTTCGTTCTGTGATCGTCATTTACATAGGTGTTATCTCCCAAATAAATGATCTTATTAGTTAAAGATGTTTCAACATGATTTGAAACTACCTACATAAAAAACAGAAAATTAGGCGAGAGAAGTCATAAATTATTTCTTTGGGCTTTCTTTTCCAAAGACCCTGTGGTCGGTTGTGACCTTTTTTGTTGTTCTTCAAAGGTTCGGAAGCAAAGCGCACAAAATCAGCGAAAGAAATTCTCCCCAGGGTAGGTGCTAAATATGTCAGGGAACCTCCTCCGCTGTTCCTTGCATTCTTTTGCAGCGCGACAAAGATTACCCACATCAAAGAGACCGACAAAAGCACCGATTTCTGTGGCGTAAATGTGTAGCGAACCTAACCGTTCGGAGTTTTCCGTAGTTTTCTCTGAACTTGCGTATAAAGGCTGCGTAAATAAGGGTTAGGCTTCCTTAGAAAGATCCCCCCCACCACGGAGAGTAATTCTCCCTCCCCCATCTGCCTATATCTTTCGTGCAGGTAATCGGCTATATCAAACATCCACAAACTCCGATCCATTTTTTCGTAAATGCTGTTCTTTCTTCACCATCTATGCCACCAGACTCTTCTTTACAAGTGGTGTTTTGAACTCTTCCAAGGTCCGATGCCAACTTATCACAGTTGGACAATGCATTGAGTCACGATCACGAAATAATTTTCGTTCATTTATTCCTAAACGCAACTTACATTCTTTTTAAGATTCCAAAGATGAGTGAATTTTTTTTCATTGTTTTTTTGTTTGTAATAGTAACGCTTACTTTATGAAATATTACCTAAATAAAGCAGTATTTTGTGGGGAGACATTAAATTAACAAAAATAACCATATAGAAATAAACTACAATGAAATACATAGCACATTCGTAGGCAAATATAAAAACTTTTTTTTTTTGTTTGAATTCCAAATTAGAAAGTCTGAATCGCATTATGTATAAAAGGATGAGTATTATTTCAGAATCATGCTTCAAAGTTTACACAAAAATGTATATGTCGAATGAATGAATATGAAGCATGTGAAAACAATCACAAGGACATGAATTTTCTTTTGTAAATTAAATGAGGAGTGAAAGACGATTGCAAGGTTAATCATAAATGAAATATTCAAATGTTGACACAAACAAAAATATTAAAAAATAAAAATTAATATAAAATATTGCGCTCATTAAAACAGATGATGATTTCAAGCCAAGTTGTTAAAACTCATTTTCATTCTCTTCAAATTCTTAAAATTTCACATTCATCGTTGGGATGCAAAAAGTGCTCCAATTAGGATAGGTTTATATTTTCAGCTATGCTTATATTTCGTTTCTCAGTTTGAAAATTTTCATGAAAAGTAATTAATTAAAAGTAACTATATTAATCAAGTTTAACTAGTCTTGTGAAAACATTTAACCAGTTAAACCTGTTCAATTATTTGATTTAACAAGTTTATTTTACCTAGCCACTGGATAAAAACTATTGGTCAGCAATGTAAGAGAAATATTCCAGTTTCAGTAAATTTAGACTATTTTGCAGGGACTTGAGTACAACGGCATTCCAAATCCCTACCAATTCAGCTACAGTTCACCTTCAGAAGGCGGATCTAGTTCACACCAAGAGCAAGGCGATGGCAGCGGACGAGTGACAGGCTCCTATTCAGTCGTCGACGATGATGGCAGGTCACGAGTTGTGGAATACGTTGCCGATGAAGGTGGATTCAGGGCCTCAATCACCACCAATGAACCCGGAACCAGCAACCAAGCTCCAGCTGATGTCAACATCCAATCTTCAGCTGAAGAAGCATACAGCGGAGGTAAGCTATGCTCTCCAGTTAAAAAATCTCATTTTCAACAGAGGATTTAGTTGAGGGTAAAACGGAATCCTTTTACTGCAGTTTGTCTTGATGTCTTTGTTCACAAAGGCTAAACATACAAATCTTTGAAACACGTAAAATATTCAAGACATAACGTGAATCAATAGTCGGCACCTCACAAATAGTGGTCTAAGTCATAAATGACAGGTTGCTCTTTTTAGGAAGTGAGCAAACGTGATATCTTCAGTAGAGTATCTGCATAAAAGGGTGAGACATGTGTGAACTAATTTTATAATGGTTTCATAACGCGACTTTTTTTATAGCTTTCATAACTGTAAACTTTTTTAAGTTTTATTTTTTTGGCCCGATAATTTAACCACTTCTTAAAATTTATTTGAAATCAATAGCTGCGGGAACTTTGTGAAATACAATCCCAGCAAATTGGAGACCGTCTCCGAATTTCGAAGACGAATTAACGGTAATTAATAGGGGGGACTAAGGTGATCCCCTATAGTCACCTTACACATAGGGGCAAAAAATGTCATTTGTTGAAAGAATATTGGATGAAAACGTGGCAGGCCTACCATTATTGCCAAGGTATATTTGTTTACTTGTCTATTTCGTTTTGTTTGTTTGTTTTATTGAGAACATACATCTGTCTTGTGTGCTTGACATCAAGTGCCCGCTTATAAGTCATCGTCAATATACAAGGACGAGATAGCTACAAGGAAATTTACAACACCAGAGAATTACAACCGGAAGCTCCACAAAGCGTGTGCAATGGAGCTGATGGGAGTCGAACCCGCCGAATTGACTCCTACGCTCTCAAGCGATTAACGGAATGGTGTCTTAATCACTCTCGTCTGTTTCGTTTATATAAATTTACCCATACAAGTATCGCTAAGTTCTGCAATGTGAGTTGCCATATTGGTCTTCATTCTGATCATGCACCTTGTGCCTATCCCGTCACTCTCTCATAAAATCACTCTAGTCTTCAGTAAATGTTTTCATGAATAGATCCATCACATATATTGATTGAATGTAGAAATTAAGATAGGTCTACTTTTAACTAAATCGCCGTTAAGAGTGTCCCAGTTTTCTTTGTAAAATTTCAATGGGGAAGAAATGGGTTAAAGTAAATGAAATTATACGATGTTATATGTATTCTTTTGTGAGTCGTGTATTTTTTCTTTGGAGGTGGGATATTGCAAGGGTTTAGGAACAAATGTCTTCCGCAGTATAAATATATGTTACACAAATATAGTGGCAAAGACTGGAAAAAAACTTGGTTTATCCCTAGGAATAGACAGGGTGTTTGGGGACTAAAACTGAAAATAAACTGCGTTTTTTGCGACACTATAAGGCAAATATTATTTAAGAGGTTTGTTTCACAACACCTCAAATTTAAATTGATATCAATTGTAAATATTTTATGATAAATATTTATTAAATTCAATTACTGGTTTAGTTTTTGCACAGCCATATTTTAAACCTGCAATATACCTTTCACAATCTGTATTGTTATTTAAAAAATACAACTGTATACTTTTATTTTTTATTACTTTCCAAAAACATTTTAATAAAAATCTGGAGATGAACACCGGAACATTTTTTATACGAGTTAAAATTGAGTAGAAGCCAAGTATTTTATTAAAAAGAGTAGAAGAAAAACAATTTGTTTGCTTAGTTTTGCTGTTTAGAAGTCATATAAATTATGTTTGATTTTCTTTTGTATGCAAAAAAGATGACTTAAGATAAATTGAGACTTAATCAGATAAAGACCTCATTTGGTTATTATACAAATGCATTCAGCTGATCATTATACATTCGCGTAACGAAAGATTATTAAATACACAAGACTTTTACAAGACTTTTACGAAATTTTATTTATAACAGCCTTGATATGCAGCCAAGTAGATAAAAATATTTTATTAACCTAATTTAAAATGGTAAATTATAATGAAAATTTTTAGAAATTAATCAACTTATAATATAAAAATTTACTGGAACATACAACTTTCACGAATTATGTCCTAAATTAAAAGGAAGAATTATTTCGTAGTAAAATTATTCTGTCGGTACTAATTTTGTATGGCTTTATTTGCAGGCATTCAGTATGGAGGCGCCGGTGGATATGGAGGAGTTGTCGGTGGATATGGAGGAGCTGTAGGTGGATATGCAGCTGCTCCCGTTGCTCCAGCTCCCGTTCCAGTAGCAGCAGCTCCAGCCTATGGAGGCGTGGCTTATGGTGGTGGTCTACCATATGGTTATTAAATAGCATAAGCCATTATTTATTTGAACTCTTTTGAAAAAATAAACAAAAATCTTTTCACTTGCAATATGACTGTCAAATCCCCCCCCCCCCCTTTTCTGCACTTCCTTTCTTGTCCCAATCTTTTTTGCTTCTTTAAGTCACCTATACTTTTTATGCACCTTTTACTCGCTTCACTGAATGCTTCTGTCAGGGCCTGATTAACCTCTGAAGTTAAGGGAAGCACATTATCATTTCGGAGCTCCCATTCTTTCGGGGAAAGTTTTCAAACTCTTCACTGCTACAAATATTATTCCCGAATGCGATTTAGCAGAATTAGCATTTCATTTCGTAGATTTATTTATTTTCATGTTCCCTGTATAAAAATATTACTGAGTATATTTGTAATGTTATATCTTCAGTTATACGGACGGTTTGCAATCAAAACATCCAGATGCCATATAATTGGTTAACAACCTGTTGATCACTTTCAGATTAACATTTCTCCGTCTGATAGCAGTAGTATCTACAAGTATCTTGGATTTTTTCTTGCACTCGGCAAACTTTCTCCGTCTGATAACAAATGTATCTACAATTATCCTGGATTTCCTCTTGCATTAAGCCAACTTTCGCGGTCTGATAACAGAAGTATCTAGGATTTTCTCTTGCAGTAGACAAACTTTCTCAGACTGATAATAGAAGATCCTGGTTTGTTTCTTGCATTAGACAAACTTTCTCGAAAAAAAAAATAAAAATGGTAATTTAAAAACGTATTTTTCAGTCATTTTGGTGCTTTTCTTAAAGTTCAGAAATGAACTCGTGCTTCCCGCGCTTTTTTTTGGGTTATCAGGCCACTTCTGTGTCTTGGAAAATTTCACTGTTTATTTTTGTGACGTAAAATACATGCTTTTTAAAAATAATAAAAATACATTTTCCTGTTGATCGAGCTTTTGATTTTTCAAATATTTAAACATTTAATGGCTTGAATAGTTCAGTAAATATGTCAGTTTTACAAAAAAATTGAAATTAAAAAAAATAATTACAAACTCAAAATTTGTTACCGATAATTATGATAAGTTCTATAAAGAATATCTTGTGTTTAAATGTTCTTGAGTTTTGAGAAATATTAAAAAAAAATATATTAGATTTAAAAATATTTTTTCTGTGTCAAATTTGGTGTCCATAAATGTTTTAATGTCTAGGATCTAAGAAATAGACCGCATTTCAGAAAGAATATTTTATTATAACGAAGTATTAGATAGTTCTAAATACTTTGGGACTTTAAGTTTTTTGAGATTTCTAAATGTTTTAGAACAAGAAAAAAAAAATGTATTAAATACCGAAATTTCTCGGAGGTTGAATTTATTTAACACTTTAGCTGCCCCATGTACCGCTGTCGATCACATGTTATTTTTTCCCCATAACGTATTTATTAACATTGCCAGCGGTCATTTCGAATATTTCTTTGCTGACCAACTGACTGCCGGCTATCATTTACATTATTTAGTTTATAAACCCAAGCATTATTTCGTTAGTCTGGAAAAGTGTTAGCCTATCAGTAAAGAGTACATTTGAACGTCAGCGATCATTCGGCAGCTAACGTGGTTGTAAAGACATTGATCATGAAATAGATTAATAGAATTTATAACATGTATTTAAAACAATATAATAAAATAAATAATATGACTTCTGTGACAACTGTATATTTAGGCATAAATACTATTAATTAAAATCGTAGATTAATATTTTACATTTACCAAAGATTAGTTTTCAAACTGTAAACAATTGATATAGTAAAAGAAACAGCAACTAATATATCATTAATTGTTAACAAAATGGTTTTACTAAATTTCCTTAACAATTGTCTTTATTCAGCAATACACCAAATATAATGTAATTTCATTTAAAATTTATAAAATGATTTTACTAGATTCTCTTAAAACCATTTTTTCTTTATCTAATAATATAATTGTGTTTTTTATAATTATTCTTCGAAAAAAACTTCTATTATTTTCAAGCTCAATATTTATACTGACATTTATTATATTTCTTTCATGCTCTGAGTAGCACAAATAGCAGCTCAATACTATTTTACTTTTGTATTTTATGTTTTATATGTTTTGTTTTGTGTGAATGATAAATAAAACTATTCTTGTACAGTCAAAATTTTTGTATTAAATGTACAAGCATTTTAGTTGATCAAAGTTTTGGAATTTCTTGTTACCTTTATGTTTTTAAAATAATTTCCTAATTACATTTGTACGTTTTTCTGATATGGTTAAATTATATAAAGTAAATATTATTTATAAAAAAAATTATTAACTATTAAAAAATATTAGAATTTATGATAATTTTAATATGTTCTGTGTTTTATGTTTTCATAAGTTATGTTTGGAGCTATACAATTATGGATAAAAAAATATATTGATATACATAATGTTTTTTTAAAATTCTATCTTAGGAAAAACTACATGTTAAAGTCATGAGTGCATATTGTTTACTTGATTTTCAAATACTATCGCAAATAATATCATTTGCTTTGTTAATTGAAAATAGCCAGTATGAATGTTCAATGCAGTGTACAAATATTGTTTGTCACTTAAAATATATAATCGATCTATGATGAAACTTTTATATCTTAAGAAATAGAAACAGCCTTTTTCAACTGACTCTGGTGTGCTTA
Source organism: Maratus michaelseni (assembly GCA_963931845.1). Classification (NCBI taxonomy): domain Eukaryota; kingdom Metazoa; phylum Arthropoda; class Arachnida; order Araneae; family Salticidae; genus Maratus; species Maratus michaelseni. The sequence continues at coordinate 41,661,142 of OZ007588.1, read as the reverse complement.
TACCTATGTTCTTATTTCTGCCTGTATTCTTTGAAAAAATAAAATAATTTTCCTTTTAAAATTTATGTTTCTTGAATACTGTTTTCAGTTTAAACATTTTTCACACGCAATTAAACATGATATTTAATACAAAAGTGAATTAAAAATGTAAATAATTACGTGTTTTATGGAGCTAAAAGAATGACATATAAATGAGTTAAAAAAATTATTATTGTACTCTTTATTTTTTATTTATATTTTCAGCTTTTTAGTATTTCGTTGTTGCAGAAAGTTGGCCCATTTTAGCGAGCATGGTTTGGAACATAATTATCTCAATTGTTTTCGTAACTCGTAAACAGTTATAACCATAAAGATTATTTGACTATTTATCACTTGCGGTCATCTAACAACAAAAAAAGGCTTTTAAATTAATATATTAATTTAAAGGCCTACCTTTCGGCTTAAGCTTAAGTAGCCCCACCCATATCTATTAAGTAAACAAAATTACCCATCCGGAGCACCAACCTGTGAGGGTTTGCGGCTTAAAACCTCCAGCGGTAGTTTCCCCTTCAACACCCAGCAATGTCACAGCTTAAAGACGGACCCGAAATAAAGGATTGTTGGAATTAAATCAAAACAAAATAACAACACCCCACCAACTTAGTCAGAAAACACTGCTTCACGCAGGGAACTGGAAACATAACGAAGCTCACCGAAAACGTAACTCTACTAAAGCTGATTTACAAGCTAAGAATTGTAACAGACTTTAAAGACAGATTGGAGTTACATCTGTCTCACTAAACCTAATTCTAAAGCTAAAATAAACTATAAATATAAATACATAGCTTCCCATACAAGGCAATTACACTAAAAAACAATTACCAATTATATAGCCACTGAAATCACAAAAATTCCAGCAAAGAAACAAAATAAAATTACAGAGCGTCTCACCACGGAGAGTTACAGGATACTACGAATGAAACATGAGTTGTGAACAGATAACTTGCTACCTATATGCATATCCACCTGAAAATGCATAAGTCAATGTAGATCACCAAAATTTACAACATCCAGTATTGATATAGTTGAGTTCATTGCTGCAGAAACCATGACAGAGCTATTAAGAATGAGGTCTCCTGAAAATCACTGATCAGCCATTTACTGACCGAGGTCCAATGAGAGCACCACAGCTTACAAGATAGCAACAATAGTCTATAACTGTAGTTAAAATAGCAGCCAGAATTGAATTTCAATGTTAATTAACAAGTAAAGTTCAGATTTGCCACAAAAGTCAATTGCAGGAATTAAATTCCAGCTTTAAAATCACACAGAAAAATATGAAACAAGAAATGAAAATAAAAGCATTAAATGATTCATTCACAGTTAACGTTCCAGACTATGTCAGCGAAACGACTGCAACAGTGACAGCTGAAGAAGAGCCAACTCTGTAAAGCACTACTTTAACTAAAGAGTAGTCGCACGGCTTTAACTAAGTAGAATCAATATCACTGCAACTTGCGAGAATTAAAAAAAACTACCGAAAAGCAATGACAACTGATTAGTCTTGGAAAACTGAAAAGCAGGTGTATAAAAGAGGACAGTCAAACGCATTACAAAAACCCATTCTGTCAAATGGCAGAATTAAATGAGAAAAGTCCATCATGTCCACAGTCTTAAAAACTTTGACACTAAACCTGGTACCCATTAACATGTGTAAATAATGAAGGACACTAACCGCGTAATGAAACGTGTAGTGTCAAATGTAGAAGCACACAAACCATTACATGACATTTTAATCTTGACAGCTAGAGAGACTATGTGGCACAATAGCACAACTTTAAAATTAGAAGACTCAACGTGTATAAAAGAATAGTCCAATATATGACAAAAGCCAGATACTTTGTATGACAGAATTAAACGAGAAAAGTCCATCATGTACCCAGCCTCAAAGATTTACACTGCAACTTCACTGTAACTTGTTGAATTTACCCTATTAAATAAACAATTTGGAAAACACATGACAAAATTGAAAACCCACTTTCAGAAATTATCATTAATAATCCGAAAAATATCCGGTTTTTTGGACAGCCTGTCTAGGAGCAATAGATTTGTATCTATACTACACAGTATGCTAAAATTTAGTTCAGTTAGGAAACTTAAGCACAGTTGAAAATTTTTATTCTGCAATGAACGATAATGTTCTTGCGACATCTATTGTGTAGCCCTGTATACGATCTATAGAATTTATACACACAAAGCAATATGCCAAAAATTAGTTAAATTTGAAAACGCGCTTCCAGCAATTATTGTTCATAGACAGTACTGTCCCGAATCTTTTTTTGTGTGTATTTCTATAAATGAACGATGAACACTATGGACTCCATAATATATAGCAGCGGTTCCCAACCTGGGGTACGCATACCCCTGGGGGTACGTGGCGGGGCTGCTGGGGGTATGTGAAAATAATATCGGTAATGGCGGAAATCACAAAAATGGTTTAACTGAAAATACATAAAGAAAATTGATTGTCTTGGATTACAAAATTAGTCTCACGTGTAAATCCAATATGTTACATTTAAAAAGAAAGAAAAAGCCCACTAAACCTAATAATTCATTGATAATGCAATGTCACTAGCTCCGCCCACTGTCAAGCATATTGCATGAATACTTATATATTTTCCTCCATCTTCTCGAAAACTTCAATTAATAATTATAGAATATTCTTTTCTCACCACTTTTTTTTTGTTCTTCGGTTTTTAATAATAATTGAAGAACGCTTAAATTACGTCAGAGCTTCTGGTTTTAATGTCTTTTGTTAAAACGTGTTGAAAAGCTGGCCGTTATTTTCGTTTTCGAATAGGGGGAGTTATATCACTAACGTATTTTAATAAAAAAAGATTCCCTCATTTTAATGAGGATTTAATTTGAAGTGGTTATTTATTATATGAGTTATTTTGTTTTGTGTTTAAAATGGATAATTTGTTGAATTCCGAAACTCTTAAGAGAACTGCAACTGCGATTAAAATTCAACCTAGTGAGTCCGGAACTGCAAGTACTTTGAAACAATCTGATTATTTAGAAGTGCAACACAACTTGAATGCAGCTGTTAATAGGCTTGTTCTGGTAAGTGATAAACCTAATACTTTAAATAAAACTGAAAGTATCAGTGCCCCATTAAAAGAAAGAAAATATAATAATGAGAAAATATAATAACTTGAAATATGAAATATGGATTTTCATTCACGGGAGAGAAAGATTATCCAAAACCACTACCCGTTGTTTGTGGAGAGATATTGTCCAGTGGTAGCATGAGACCCTCTTATGCGCCATTTAGAGACAAAACACCCAATTTATAAACAGAAGGATATCAGTTTCTTTCAGCGACTATCAAGCGGCCCTAATATAGTATCTTACGTGTTTTCTACGAACAAAGACAACAAGAATGCTGTTGAAGAATCATACAGAATATGCTATCATATTGCTAAAAGTGGTAAAAATCATACAATCGCTGAAAATTTGATATATCCTTGTATCAAAGGTACGGATATCTTCAATCTGTAAATTTTGCTTGTTATTGCAAGATATTTGAATGATCATGTACTTTAAGAAAATTTGCTACTCTGCTATTCTCTCACAAAAAGATGTACAGGAAAAGATATATTTAATGCCATTCACAGTTATTTCTGTGAAAATTTTCTTTATTGGGCCAATTGCTGGGGAGTTTGCACTGATGGTGGAAAATCTATGTATGGGTGTTACATAGGGTTACGCGGTCTAATCAAAGAAATTGCACCTCCTGTACCTTTGAACCGTTGCTGTATACACAGACACCTTCTAGGGACCAAACCCCTGCCAGACTCATTGAAGGAAGTATTCCACCAAACTGCCAAAGTTGTTAATTTTATTAAGGCCGATTCAACAAACTCCAGACTGTTCAAATCTTTGTGTGAAAGGATGGGCAGCCTGCATACTACACTGTTTTTGCACACAGAGGTGAGGTGGCTTTCACGTGGAAAAGTACTTGAAAAAGTACTTAAAAAATTATTTGAATTGAAGTATGAAGTGAAATTTTTTTTTTAAGATCATCCTTTTGAGGTTAACTCTAAACTTCATGAAAAAGAATGGCTTCAAATGCTTGCATATTTATCTGACATTTTTTTCGGACACCGAGTCTATGATTAAAAAAATTTAATTTTTGGGAATCATGCATGAGAAAACCCCAGACAGAAGTTTTTCGAACACTTTACAATTTCTTATCAGAAGAAGTAAAATCTAGTATAATGGCTCACTTAACAGGACTTAAAACGTCGTTGCGCGTTGCAACAGCCCCCAACCTGGAAGACTAAGGAAGGCATTCACCCTGAACAACCTGTCCGGCTTGGGCGATTCTACGAGGAGCAATAACTTCAAGGATAATTGTGTCACGCAATCACATACCACCGCAACAAGATGGAGACACCATCTTGGGGAATGTAATCAAATGTAATTAATCTGCCGATTAAAGTTTATTCATTAAAAAAAAATGTCTTTCTGTACTTTCCTGTGAAAACCTCATCGTGCTATTGTCTATACTTTTTATATTGAAATTTTATTTATTTATTCATTCATTCATTTATTTATTTTTGGATATCACCCGGTATGTTTCTACCAACACAATTAGCAGCATTTTTATCCGAGTGTGAAGAAGAGCAGGGGATAGGTGTTCATATACAAAAACACACAATCTAGAATATTATTAATTGTAGGGTTCGGGAGTAAAACATGGTAACTGAATTTTGGATTTTTTTCTGATTTTCATGTAAAATTGTTTAACTAGATCCCCACAAACTGTTAACACTTTGTTGACTGGCGATTTTGTATGAAATCTTTATTTTAAAACTGTAGAAGCTCCGCCCTCTTCTGAAAGTCGTTCATTAAATGGTTTTCTAGATAGGTTTTTCAAGTTTATGCGTCAGTAAATATCGTACAATGTACGGATTTATATTTGTGATAACATCGATAATGTTATATTTGTACGGATGTAAATTTCTTACAATCTAAAAAAAAAAAATATGAACAAAATAATATAAATGTATTTTTAATACTTTCCAACATAGTTGAAAAGTGTTTATGAATTTGGTTTGTCTGTCTGTCTGTCCGTGCTCTAACTCGCGTAAATATATTCGTATTGTCTGCAATTGATATATGTTATTGAGGTTTACCATAGAATTTTTGGTATTGAAAATGAAATGTGTAGCACTTATAGTTTTTTTTACAGGGACACTCAAAAGAATTCCGTTACATGACGGTGTATGGGGAAAAATCATTTTCGGTTCATTTTAACGATGTTACACAATTTCAAACAAATTCAAATTAGTATATATCACTGAGATGCACTACAAGAGGCTTACTATAGAATGTGGTGTGCATAGAACTAATAGTTTCTTTACAGAGACACTCAAAAGAATTCCCTAACATTACGGCCTATGAAGAAAAATCGTTTGTGGTTTATTTTAATAATATTTCACTATTTCAAACATATCGAAATTGATATATATATAACAAAGTCGCATTACGGGAGGCTTACTATAGAATACTGTGTATTAGTGTTCATCGTTCATTTACAGGGACACACAAAAGAACTCGGTGCTGTCTGTTAACAATAATTACTGGAGGTGCTTTTTCAATTGATGAATGCGTTTTAAAATGTAACTATTTTTTTTATCTATTACTTGGTGTGTATAAATTCTATAGATTATATACAGGGTAGCAGAAAAAGCACTAAAGTTCTTGAGTACATTTCCGTTTATTAACGGAAATTCCAGAAGCGAAATTTTAAACTGTGCTGCGGGTTTCCTAACTGAAGTAAAATTTAGCGTTGTATATAGTATATATAAAAATTTGTAGATCATGTACAGAGCTACACAAAATAGATCGGACATTTTTTCGAATATTGTTGGTAATTCCTGAAATTGGCTTTTTAAATGCGTTATGCGTTTTCCAAATTGTTTTCTTGGTTTTAATTTTTCACTATATTAACCGGTAAAGATTTGTAAAATTATTTTGGAAGTGCTGGAAAGTGTTATATAATCTATGCTTGATGCATGATTTTTCGTTCTTGTTTCCTTTTAAATAAGGTAAAAGCCACGCTTTTAGTCAATGATGTTTGGGAAGCAAACATGAGTTAACTCATGACCGGTCAACAAAGTGTTAAAAGTGCAAAGTTTCTTTTCATCTCATTGTGTGTCATAATAATCAAAGTTAAATTTTAGATATGATTTTCACTAACCAAGATGCTTTGCATATACGTTCAATACCGGGGTGCCATCTGTGATAAAGATATATCACAGTTTTATCTTTTTTAATTATTTTTATTTCAGCTCAACGTATTTCTATTTTTATAGCCTTTCCAGTTAAAATTTGCCGTTCTTTAAAGGCTATTTTATCGGCAGCCGTCGCCGCCGCGCAAGTTATTTTCTCTGCAAGGCATTCAGTCGGCGCCGAGCTGTGACGTCATCCTCATTCAGCGGCTCTCGCTCCGCACGCGTGTGTTGTGCGCATGCGTCACCGCCACTCTTGTTCGGTATGTTTTCAGGAGCTGTTTTGTTTTGGCGCTGCATCCGAAAGGGGCGTGTCTTTCAAATACAAATTAGAATCGTTCTTTTAATTATTAAATGTTAATTTGTTTCTGATTTGCTCTTTTAATTTTTACGTAATTCCTAATCATCAAATTAGTTTAAATTAATCTTGCTTTAACATTTGTGCACCCCTTTTCTGGGTATTTATACTATTGTTGCGCATTTTTCCAACAGAATTTTAATAAAAATGATGCTGTAAATTTATGATAAACGTCGTATGGTCTGGAGGCCCGCTGGCCTGTGCCGGGGCGCATATAAGCAAACCATACATTGATTCATGTACAGAGAAAAATAGACCAATCACCTGGCGCTCTGGCGTTTCAAAACTCCGCCCCTTGCTTCGCTGGCGTGTGGCGTGGCATGGAACGTTGGTTACAGGTTAGAACTAAAACTAATGTTGATGTCACTACTGTACGCTTGCACTTCATTTGTTTTCTTTGCCAAAAATTTTGTGAGATCTGATGCAAAGCTGTAATTAGTTACAAATATTTTCAGTCTCAATAAAATCTGGTAGCTGCAGAAACCTTAATAACATTAGGGCAATTAAGTTTTGCCCAAATTCTTAAACAAGTTGTTCAGCATCGATAATCAATCTGCATTAGTGTTGAATGTTTATGAAATATTAGAATAACATTATTTCAATATAATACATTTCGAATGTAGAAGTATTAATTAAAAACATATTTTCTTAGAAATAACAGTATGTAATCAAATTATAAGGTCAGTATATGTTTAACTCATGAATTCACAAACGATGTCTTTAATCAAAACAACTCAATCTTAAATTTAGTCTTTAAATTATGTTATTTTAAAATTTTATCTATGCTGTTTCTCATACTGTGATTAATTAGAGTGATTGCTTTTATTATTCACTTACAGTTTATTAAATAATAACTTTTGTTTATTCAGATCCCTAATACTTTTTCACCATTTATTGTGCTGTCCTCTTAAAAAAACCCACAGTGAAATGTTTCCTAAAAAAAAAAAAAAACTCTCTAGTACTACATCAAATATTTCACTAAAGTCTTTTTTTTTTATGCTCAAATTAGAATAATAAAAATATCTAAGGAGTGCTTATTTAATTTTAAAATAATGTAAACTAACAATTGCAGAAATCTGGGAAACACAAGCTTCATTTTTACAGATTTTCTTCTTATAATAGAAATTAAGAATGATCTACATAATTTTTTTTAATGTTAAACCATTAATATGCAATAAAATGCTTCATTTTTAGCTGATTATGTCATGTGTGGGTGTTTTTCAGGTAACATAGGTTATTTTTTGAAAAAGTGTTTTTTTTTCCTTATTTAATTGGCTGCCATTTTGTAATAAAGTGATAAAATAAAAAATGCTCAACATTAAAATCTTGGTCAGAACAGCTGTGAAAATTTAGCCATGCTTAATTTTTTTTAAATTTTTTATTAAACTTTATGTAGAGAAAATTTCAAAAAATGGGTTTTTTTAGAGAACAGCACAATATGTGTTTGTCTTCCGATTTCTACTCTTTATGCACCTGTCAAACAACTCAATTTGCACGTTAAAGTTTTTTTTTTAATTGTAAATTAATTTATTATATTCTTAATTATTATTATATTTTAATTTAAACTGAACTTTATAACTTAAACTGAAGACCTAATTGGAACAAAATATTTTTTTTCTACATTCTTATTAATACCGAATTCAGAATACAATGATATTCAAAAAGTATAGTATAAAATTATAAATTATGGATTCTTATCAAATTAAAGTAAATCTTGAGGGGATCGTATCTGATGGCCCGGTGAACTCTTGTGGTGTCTTAGAGCCTTCATATTTGATAGCCTTAGCATTACGGGCAGTTCACCAGGACAATGTAAGCAGCGTGAAAATGGAACCTGTTTATAATGGAATGTTACCTGCTTAAAGTAGAGAATTTTATGGCCGAGTGAAAGGAAGAAATGCTGATGTGGAAGCCTGCCTAAAATAGAACTTTTCTTCTGGTCCCACTCAGGAAATTCTGTAATTTGGCAATTATCTATAATTTATAAACTTATAGTACTGTGTTTCTGAAGTTTCATATATTTTGAATTTACAAAATGGAAATAGTAAACATATTTAAAATTTTAGACATGAAAAAAAAAATGTTAATGTTTGAAAAATAAATGTTATTAATTGCAAAAATTTAAAATAGGTGCAAATTGGATTTTTTTTTTATTCTTTACAGCTTCATTTCCTTGACTATTTATAATTGGCTAGAATTCACACTTTATTTTGTCTGAGTTTTATCAAGGTTGCTATATAAATTAAATATTATCAAATTTTACTTCTCAAAAGTAAAAATTAATGCAGTATTAATTTTCATAAAGGATGTTTGGTTTCTGCATAAAAAAAAATCTTTTCTGAATGAAATCAGAACTAGTATATATGTTTGGGTACTTTTTATGTTAACCAGGTGCAATCTCATCGATAGCAGCTTTACCTTTCCACGTGTCTAAATTAGAAACGGTGCTTTGATGTTAATATAAAACTAGATGGAACCCGTCAAAATTTGACGGAAAAAAATTACAATAAAATATTAGTAAAATAAGCTTCTTTATTACATAAGAAGAAATGCTTATGAAACAGTCTTTCAAATATTTTATTTTAAAAGTTTTTTCCCCCAGTGAAGTACAGTACTATTTCTGATGCAAACTCCAAACAAACGATCCGTAAACAAAATGCAAATCAGTTTGACATTACTGCCATAATCCCCACGGCAAGATAGATAATTTCCTGGACCCAGACTTGCCAAGTCTCTGGCTTTTTGCACACCAGTATTATCTTAGAGAAAATGTTGTTCTTTTAAATCTCGGAATGTTCCGGTTACATAAAACAACATTTTCTGTACTAAAATACTGGTGTCCAAAAAGCTGGAGACTTGGCACCTCTGCTGGACCTATGAAGTATCATAGATATAGTATATCTCTACGTTCATCTCATATTCAGTCAATAAAAGAACATAGTACATAAAGCACACATCTCCCTCTGTGATAATGCAACCGAATGAGCTCCTACGCGCATGTGCATTGCATCCCCCCAAACGCACTGTCGAAATTCGACATTTAAAAAAAATGTTTTAAAAGGTTTTGATCAAAATTTTTAAAATGTCATTTTAAACATTCTTCGTTTCAAATCCATATCTTCTGAAACGCATCCATTGTTTTAAGCTAATCAATTTTTATGTAAAGATTTTTTTACAATAATAAATCAATCTGCAGATAAGGGAGATTTTTAATGTTTTCGAGTGTAATTTATTTGTATGGTTTCTTCAGTTCCTTTACATAATCAGGATGATTATTCCTTTTCCATAATTAAGAGAAATAATGTAAATAAATAAATATCCAAGATTATTTTTGATTCTGTTTTCATAATTATATATTGTAAATTTCATTGTTTAAAGTTACTGATAAATGATATTTTAGTATATGGAGCTTTTCCTAAGTATTTTTTTATTATTATTTTTTATTTTTGAGATTTAATGGCAACATTCTTCCGTTTGTTTATTGAGCGCTACAGTTTGGCGAATTATTTGGGGTACTTTTTGGTTAGCCGGGGGCCAGTGAAGTATATGTATATATGTATATATATATATACATATATATATACATACATATATACACACATATATATATATATATATATATATATATATAGTATATATATACATATATATATATATACATACATATATACACATATATATATATATATATATATAATATTTATAAATTTTACTGGTGCCGGCTAACCGAAAAGTACCTAATTTGGATATAGTTTTTTTTTCCTTAATGGGACGACGGGATAATGAACGGAATTTCGACGGGATAATGAATATTTTTGATGGTACCAGAAAATTTTCTTCATTTTATAGTTATATTAAGAAATACATACTTTTAAAGTTTGCTGAATCACTTATTTGTTTACTTTTTCATGCGTTATATTATTGAAGATTGTTAGATCTCTCATTCTTTTAACTATACCCTACTTATATAAAAATAGCATGTGTTTGTTCTCTGTGGTGTTTCGCATAAACGTTGCAAAATTCAGGTTATTAGATTTTATCCAACTTTGCTGTCCTAATTGCTGATGAAGCAGTCATTTTTGGCGATTTTATTGTTAACTGTAAAATGTTTGTATTTGATATAGCCCGAACTAAGAAAAGTTTGGGTACTTTTCCATTATACGGACACCATTGCCTCCAAGCATACATTGACATGTATGGCATAGTGTCGGTAACAGAAAACTACCAAAATTTGCGATCGATCAAATAATTGAATTTTGTTAAGCATTACATTTTCTGATTACTTCTCTATTATCCGGTCGATGACTTTTCATAACAAAAAACTATCGCCAAACTGTAAAATTAAACGCCAAAAATGCAGTCCGATTTACTTTATGTCAGAAGCATTATACGTGTTTGTTACGTCATCAAGTGGTTTTTAACTCGACATTTCCGTGTATTTTTCATTATGTTTTACTGATTTATTAGTTATTTCATTCATTAAAATAACAATTGTGTCCTTAGATTCTTATATTTTATTTATTTATTTATTTTGATATTCCAATGGCAACGTTTTCCCATTCATTTGGCGATAGTTTTTTGTTATGAAAAGTGGTCGACGGGATAATAGAGAAGTACCATTTTTTTTTATCAATATGTAATATTTCTTAGATGCAGGTTTAAACTTCTAAAGAAAAAGTGAGGATAAAAATATCTGCAAACAACATTTAGTTTTTAGTCAAGCCAGAATATCATCTAATTTATTCCATCAATGTTATAGTAAAAACTGATCCAAGATTGCAAAATACACGTGCGAGAAAAAAAAAATTACAATCGTATTTTAACTGCATTAGAGGATGACGTCATCCACTTCAGGAAAAACATGGGACATAGAAATATAAATTAAACATTTCAATTTCGCTTTTTAATCATAAATATAAAATAAACCCGTGCAATGTTTTTTATAATTGCTGAGCATCATATAATGTGGTATTATTTTTTGTGGCAACAATAATTTGAGGAAAACCTTTCATTTCTTTCATGAAAACAATGCCGATTTAATTTTTAATTTTCAGCAAATTTTAATCAAAAACATGTTTTAACAAAATGCTATGTCAGAAGCCTGTGCAAAATCCTTTCATATGGCATCTCATTCGTCGTTCTGCATTTCGTATTTTCTGAGAAAAAGGGATGGAGAAATAATACATATGATACTAGTTGCATAGACAATCATTTATACTCGCTCATATTTGACACCAGCATTGGTCGCCAAAGCCGATTACAGAAAATTAGCCTGAAGTTGAAGGTGTTACATGGTTTCAAACAGAATGAAATTTTTATATGCTTTTCCGAAAATGTTGGTAAGGCAAATCTTTTAGTTTATCTGTCCGTCTTTCTATCTTTTACTTTCTTAAAATAAATTTTATTATAAATGTTGGTATTCTAATCACAATATCGCTCCAGTCAGTGTGGCAAAACTTTGGTTGTTATTTCTTTAAGTGCATTTTAATGATGTTAATAAACTTTATATATATATGTACACACATGAGATTTTATTTGAAATATATGTATATGTTACGGTCAATATGATTAATCGGTCATTATTAATAATAACCGGTTATTATTAATAATGACCGTATTAATCATAATGACTGTAACATATATATATATTATATATACATGCATCACACATACAATACATATTCATCATTATGATGTCAACATAAACAGGGTATGTTTATAGCCAAATTTGGCACTATTTCATTAAGTGTCGCCAAGCTTGGCGAGCATTTGATGCTAGAGGCTATATTCCATTGAGAATTTTTGGGTGAGTAACCCTCCTCTTTAATAAAAAGCTACGTGTTGCTGATGACTGGTTTTTTGCTAATCGTTGCCACAAATTAATCTTGGAAAATGAAAGATTTGAAGTTACTGAAAAAATGAATAGCTCGAAAAGTATTTGTTAGAAAATTGTTAGACAAAACTGCGTTAGAAAGGAAAAAAATTGTTTTTTCTTGATATAAATTTCGAATCTAATATTATGCCTTTTTCAAATACTGAATTTAAAAAATTACCAAATTTCACAATAGAGTACCATAGCGAAACCTTCGCGCATAAAAAGATAATGATAACGGCAATGTAACCTGACATGTATACTGGCTGATGTCATGAGTACATGATTTTTATTTAATTCTCGACAAATACTAGATGCACCATTTCTTTTTAGTTGTGAATAATAATATAGGTTAATTCCTGTTATTAAAAAATGTAGCTATAAAACATGTAAATAAACGGAAAATGGTAAGCATGGGTGCAAGTCTTCAGTCTCAGGACTGATTTCAGTCCTGGAGAGATTTTTGATTAATAGTAAATTCTACTTTTATATAACTAATAATAGCTATTTTACTATCAAGAACTTTTTAATCACTATCTTTTACTGCAAGATATCAATTTTTAGCTGTAATGAAAGACAGAAATCTTCTAGTTCATTTCCATTTGGTTATTCCCAATTCTCAGAAAAGTTTTCAGTCTTGGCTTGGTTGGACTTCTTGCACCCATGTAATAAGTGGTAAACCGCATTAAAAAAAAGCATAAAACAGTGAAATAAGTAATTTTTTCTGGCAAGTGTTGACGGGTTCCATCTAGTCCATTAAGTGGTTAATTAAATGGCAAAACACACGATTGTTAATAAAGTTTCAATCTTTCGTCACTGCACAAGACTCTTGCTATTATATATTACTGTATTGTTAATCTTTACTCTGTTAAAAGTTTATTATAGAAAGAGAATTTTCAGAATTAAAGCATCGAAACTGCCAGTTCTCCTCATGATTATTATAATTTTATAACAAATATCCAGTTTAGCGATATGTATGTTATAGAATAAATCTTTTATATTGGAGTTCTTCGCATTTCAGCTTCAGGTTTTTGCATAAAATTAGCTAAAATCTTAAAACCAAGTCACATTGACATATTATCTAAGACGATTAGATGAAAATAATGATAGATTTTCTAATGGAAAAATGGCTGTGCGTCTGTAGATTTTGTAATCTTACTTAATCATGCCAATGTTAGAATGAAAGGAAAAAAAATTATTAGCATCAATATGGTTTATTTTAAATCTGGATAGCTTTAAAAACGTTTAAAAAGAACCACTTCTCTTGCACTAAATCGTGTTTGCTAAAATATGTCATTTGGCAGTTGCAATTACAGAAGATTACTTAATAGGATTAAAAATCTCCTCATTAGAGAACATAACAATGCAAACAAGCATGAAGCATAAATGCCTAAGTAAATTAAGCGATAATTGTCAATAAAGATGAAATGCATACTAACACAAAATATAAGATATGCAGCCATGATCGCAAAGAGTTGATTCTTGATTTATCTAACAGAAACTTCCGATTTGGCGAAGGGTTGAGCAAATAAATTATGACAAAAAAGCAATATGATAAAGTGCTTAGCATACATTTTAGGAAGACTAAACTAGTGGCTAGTATTTTGATGTAAACAAGAAATAAAATATAGATTTGTAAAACATAATAAAATAATTTTATATTTATATCCATCCTTTAGAAAAATACATTTGAAAAAACCTACAAATCCCATCAAAAAAATTTCTATTAAAAAAAAAGTGCCAAGTTCCTCTTAATGTTTCAGCCGCAGAAAGTACCTGATGCTTGCCCAAGTTAAAAGTCAAACATCTGAAATCTTTCATTGAAAATGGCTTAAATTATTAGAGGGTTTTTCATATCCTAAATAATGTATCTACATGTCTACTACATTTTTTTTAAACATTTAATGCATTTTATTGCACAAAATACTGAAATATAATACACATTTTAAAAAGCATAATTTCAAAATCACAGCTGTCGAGGATGGTCCACTCTGGTTCTCAACGTCTCATATAATCTAACAAAATGTGAAATTTGATGAAAAAATTATTCATTGGAATTCGTGTTAATGACAATAGACCGTACAAAATAGCAATTAAACCATGGTAAAACTAAATGATGGTTAATCAAAAATAATGTTTGTTGAAATTCAATGGTAATTTATCACATAGCTTTTAGTTTCAATGTCTTCATACGAATTTGCTTATTTGCATTCTGATATTACTTTTAATATTCAAATAATTTATAAATGCATCATTTCTAATCATTTATTTTGAAAAGATTTATCGACGTAATTGTTTATTTCAAATGAAAGTTATATGTTTAACATCAATCAGGGTGTATTATATATTCTAATTTATTTTTCTCAGTATTAAATTCTTCTAATGTTCTTTGGAATTTATTGAAATTTGTATAAAAATGCCAGATAAATGAAAAAAAAAAAAAAAAAAAAAAAAAACCTAGATTGCATTAACGGCCAAGTAGCAGGAAGCCATTTTCAATGAAAGATTTCAGATGTTTGACTTCTAACTTGGGCGAGCATCAGATATCAGTACTTTTTGTGGCTGAAACATTAAGAGGAACTTGACACTTTTTTTTTTTTAATAGAAAATTTTTTATGGGATTTTATACTTTTCACTGGAATAATGATAAATGTGAAAAAAAAAGTTTCATTTGTTGAAGCAATACAGTAAAAGAATTCTGAGATGATAAATCACGGAATGTGAAGAAAATGTACTGATCGTCTTTCCGAATATTTTAAAGTAAATGTTATGTAAATGTTAAGAGTATCATATTTTGTATAGAATTCAATAATTAACTCCACATGTTTCATTTGACCTTATTACAATTTATTGACAATACATCCAAAATCAATTCATTATGCAAAGTACTTTCTTTCTATATTTATACAAATAATTACTATATTAAAGGCAGAGTATATTGACACTTTCAAATTTAGAAGATAAAAATTTTTTTGAAAGCAAACAGCAAAATATATTTTTTAAATGGATTACGTACTGATCATGTAAAAAAAAAATATATTCATAAACTAGCACAAACAAGGGGAGGGGGAAGATAGGATCTATATATTAATTTCCATTTATGTAAAAAAAATATAATTTCCAGTTGAATGATAATAGTCACATATTTACATGGATAGTTTACGTACACATATAACAAATAATTAAACATTAAAATTAAATAAGATTAAATATTTTTTACTATCTAATATAATAAAATGTATCAAATATCATTATCAAAAAAAAAAAAAAAAAATAATAATAATAAAAGCATATTGAATATGTATGGTGAAACGCTGAAAAATATACACACACATATATATATATATATAGTATATATATATGTGGGAAAATTATGGAAATCAAACCTATTAATTAGTTTTTTTTTTTTAATGAATCGCCCTCACTTTGGATACAGGCCCGATGACACATAATCACGAGTTTAGCAGGGTAGCCAATTTAATCAGTTTATCGGCTTAATTAATAAAACCACATGGCTTTTTGAACTGATAACTCTTCGGAGATGAGGAATTTCTAATATACTTCTACCCCACTTGCTGTGTGAAAACCATCATATATGCAACCATGAAATTCTACTGCTGTAGCAGGCTTTCCTTTAATAAAGGATGTTATATTTAAATCACCCGAATGCTGTCATTTTCTGAAAAATGTGACACATATATATATATATATATATATATGTACTATATTGTTATAATTATATCATAATATCCTACGTAGCATTTAATTAATGGATTACCAAAATTAATGAAAAAGGCAATAATATAAATTTATTGACTAATTAATTACAGTGAAAGAATAGTAATTTTACGATAAAAAAATTAATTCCAAGTATAGCACTTCAACATGGACTTTGTGGCATATTTTAAAAATTATTATCCTTACATTCTTTTATGTTGAATTTATTTTTATCTAAAAGTGGGGGTATGTAATTTGCATCTTTTAGTTTCAAGCTCTTTTCGCACAATAAATCCCATATCTGCCAACAATGAATCTCCTTTTTCGAATGATTCTAAAAGATTTGATTTCAAGAGATTATCTCTGTCTGAAACAGTCCCTCCCAATGCATCCAACATGAATGATATTGCACCAGAAGATACAATACCTATGAGACATTTGTTTCTATTTTTACAGCAGCTCAAAGTGACTCCTAGGGCCAAAGGGATTTTGAATTCAGTGGTATCTACAATTAGCGCACTTATTCTTAAACAGATGGGCATATAATTTTGAATTTGTTGTTTACTGGACCAAATAATATTTACTATTTTGTTGTAAATTAAGTCTGTCATCATAAAAATGATACGGGAAATTGTACTTTGGCAGCCTCAAAATATTAGTGCCAACATTTCTTTTATCAGAACGGTTTTTAATCTCACCAAAAAACATGAAATATTTATTTTATAGACAGCGTTTTATCATCATCATCACCAGAAAAATTTGAAAATGAAAACATATTTTCAAATGGTATTTTATTAAATCCTATTATAAGAATTTTTAAATCCCTATTTGTACTTGATGAAATGTACCAATGATTCCAATGGACCAATGGACTTGTACCAATGATTCAGTGGTATCTACAATTAGCGCACTTATTCTTAAACAGATGGGCATATAATTTTGAATTTGTTGTTTACTGGACCAAATAATATTTACTATTTTGTTGTAAATTAAGTCTGTCATCATAAAAATGATACGGGAAATTGTACTTTGGCAGCCTCAAAATATTAGTGCCAACATTTCTTTTATCAGAACGGTTTTTAATCTCACCAAAAAACATGAAATATTTATTTTATAGACAGCGTTTTATCATCATCATCACCAGAAAAATTTGAAAATGAAAACATATTTTCAAATGGTATTTTATTAAATCCTATTATAAGAATTTTTAAATCCCTATTTGTAACATATTCACCTGTAAAAAAATAAAATTGAAACCTTTCTTTAAGATATGTATTTTTTTCCCTCAGTTGCTGATTTTCTTATAAAAAAGGACAATATAATGCCTTCAGTTTGACATTCTTTATCTTCCGGTGCAGATGACACAGGAAATATGGGGAGAGGATGTTCTGAAATGAAAAAAAATGTGTCATAAATTATAAAAATTATCAATTTAACATTCGATTAAAAAAAGGATGGCTATGATGTCTTACACTCATGCACAGATTTTTGTTTTTTATCAGTTATAAAAAGTAAAAAAGTCGCCAAATTTTGGGGATTTTTCCCTTTAATGGTAACCTGGCTATTGTATTCAGTTATCGGTTTGATGCAGTCTTGAAAATTGTGCCAATCAAAAAGTCACCAAACATCGGTGCGTGAATGTAACACATCTGTTCCAAAAGGGTTTTTCCCTCTGTTCTCAAATCCAAACTGGCTACTTTATGACATATTTTTTAATTCATTTTTGTTCTGAAAGGCATGAAATTGGCAGGTGTTTTTATTCAGAAACTTTGTAATCAAGACACGTTTTCTATTTTTGGTAAAGGCAGAAGATCTTTCAAAAATATTATCAAAGTCGGCATTTTGAAACGAATTCTGATTTTGCAGTACAAGAAAGAAGAAAAACGGGTCGTCACATGACCAGAATCATTTATAACTCGATAAGTAATCTATTTATCAAAATATGGAAAACTCATTTAGATTCCAAATCACTCCAAAAGTCAAGTTTGCCAATTTCATGCCTTTGCATTAAAAAATGCATCAGAAATTGTCTCAGAAAGTTTCGCGTTGTTGAGCAAGTCATTTGAGAACCACCTTTTACATTTTGACAAAATATCGAAACTTCAAATTTTCATAATTCCTCCAATGAATTTACATTAAAACATTTTAATTTCATTTTTTAACTATTTTGCTGTTTATTAAATTCTTTTTATTGTGAAGTGAACACAAAGAATATTTTCTTGGAAGTAGTTTTAAATTTTATACCTTTTAAATTAAAAAAGTTTTGAAAAAAAATATTTAAAAAGTGATTATTTAATAATATAGTTCCCATTTCCTGCATATTTTACAATTTCTGATTCTACAGTCTTTTGTGTGTATGTTTGTTTTGGGATTAATTTAAATATTTTAATAAATAAACATGATTAAATTTTGTAAATAAGGACTACTCACTGATAAAAGGAGCCCTCATTCATCCGAGTCTCTAACAACCCTCATCCACCAACTGTGAACATGATAAAAGTAATAAAATGAATGTAATTAGAGGATTGACAAATTTGTTGCACAGGTAGACATCCATTTTACCTACAGTGCTGGGTTTTTTTAATCAAATAAAACTGTATTTCATTCAAGTACTTTTGGAAAATAAAATTTCAAAAGTGAAACATTTGTTTATATACAAACATAGGTACGTACTTTTATGTTAGCTAGGCACAGGTGATAAATTATCAAATATTGCTCCCATCACCATCATTTGTATTGCATCCATTTATTTTAAAATATAAACCTTTCACTAATTTCATTTAGGATACATAACTTTCATTTAAAATACATATATTATATAAATTAGATTTAAAATACATGCATTTCACTTTTTTTAAAATACCCCTCCACATGAAAAATAATAATAATAATACCATAAACCAAACATTTTATATCAAAATCAAAGCACTGTTTCTAATTTAGACACGTGAAAAGGTAAAGCTGGAATCGACGAGATTGTGCCTGGTTGTTAACCTCTCTAAAGTATCCAAACATATACTGGTTCTGATTTCATTCAGAAAAGATTTATTTTGGATGCAGACACCAAACATCCTTTATGAAAATTAATACTGCATTAATTTTTACGTTTGAGAAGTAAAATTTGATATTTAATTTATATAGCAACTTTGATAAAACTCAAACAAAATAAAGTGTGAATTCTAGCCAAATATTATAAATAGTCAAGGAAATTAAACTGTAAAGAATGAAAAAATTTCCAATTTGCACCTATTTTAAATTTCTGCAATTAATAAAATTTATTTTTCAAACATTAACATTTTTTTTTCATGTCGTCTAAAATTTTAAATGTTTACTATTTCCAATTTGTAAATTCAAAATACATCAAACTTCAAAAACATAGTACTATAAGTTTATAAATTATAGATAATTGCCAAATTACAGAATTTCCTGAGTGGGACCAGAAGAAAAGTTCTATTTTAGGCAGGCTTCCACATCAGCATTTCTTCCTTTCACTCGGCCATGAAATTCTCTACTTTAAGCAGGTAACATTCCATTATAAACAGGTTCCATTTTCACGCTGCTTACATTGTCCTGGTGAACTGCCCGTAATGCTAAGGCTATCAAATATGAAGGCTCTAAGACACCACAAGAGTTCACCGGGCCATCAGATACGATCCCCTCAAGATTTACTTTAATTTGATAAAAATCCATAATATACTATACTTTTTGAATATCATTGTATTTTGAATTCAGGTTTCCTGAGGTGGTCATCCCTGTATTTTGAATTCAGTAAAAATGTATAAAAATATATATTTTGTTGTAATTACTTCTTTTCAGTTTAAGTTAAAATATAATAATTAAGAATATAATAAATTAATTCAGAAAATAAAAAAGCTTTAAAGTGCAAATTTTGTCCTTTAACAGGTGCATAAAGAGCAGAAATCAGAAAACAAATCAGAAACAAAATTTCCAGCACAGGATATGGGACTTGTCCCGAATAATAAAAGAAATCACTGTAATTAATCACAGTAGGAGAAGCAACATAGATAAAATTTTAAAATAACATAATTTAAAGACTAAATTTAAGATTGAGTTGTTTTGATTAAAGACATCGTTTGTGAATTCATAAGTTAAACATATACTGACCTTATAATTTGATTACATACTGCTATTTCCAAGAAAATGTTTTAAATTAATACTTTACATTCGAAATGTATTAATATTGAAATAATCTTATTCTAATATTTCATAAACAAACTAATATAATACAGATTGATTATCGATGCTGTATTGTAAACAACTTGTTTCAGAATTTGGGCAAAATTTAACTGTCCTAATGTTATTCAGGTTCCGCAGTTACCAGATTTTATTGAGACTGAAAAACAGCAAAAGCTAATATTTGTTTTAAACCATGTGTCGGTGCAAGAGAGCATTTTTATTTAAAATAATATTACTTACATCTAATGAACAGAAAAACCCTAATTAGACTACATTATAAACATGTTATATTACCAGCAAACATTTTACTTCAATTTGGTTGAGATATTCTCACATTCAAACTAGTATTAGTTTTCATTCTTATTATAGATGAATCATCATTAATCTTGATAATTTCATTCTTAAAAGAATGGGGTAAATCATTAATAGTAAATATCAATCGATCCTTGAAAAGATAATTAATTTGTCAACAAAAATAAAAATTTCCTTCTTAGGCTAACCAAAAACATCAACTTTCCGTTCCGTTCCACGCCACGCCACGCGTCAGCGAAGCAAGAGGCGGAGTTTTGAAACGCCAGAGCGCCAGGTGATTGGTCTATTTTTCTCTGTACATGAATCAATGTATGGTTTGCTAATATGCTGCCGGGGCTCGTATCCTAGAATCGCGTAGCGCTGATTCTTTGGAGATCAATTTCGCGTTTTCAGTTTTCAATTATTCTATAAAATGCTGTTGTAAATTTTAAGTTTAATATTTTAAAAGTTTTAAATCAACTGGTATTTGACTTCTAAATTACTTCTATAATTCTTCATGGACGCGGCCAGAAGGAATATTTAAAGATTCTTCGAAATTTACGAAATTTGAGCCAGTACTTTTTAAAGACTTGATGTGCAGCTTTCATCTCATCCTTCCTCCTTCAAGAAAATGTAATAAACGTTATTGGATCCAACTTATAGTATTCATCATTTATAGTCTGCATCTATTTCTTCACTCAAGTAAAATAATTTATTTCATTTTATTATTTTGATTCTCTTCTCAAAGAATATTCGACCTAAAGAACGTCATGCAATTTTTTGCATTGGGTTATTGTTCACACATTAATATTCCCATCAAATGCTCTCTCTTAAATAATTTCTCCTTCACACCATCTGGTGGAGGCTAAGGAGGCATAGCCCTCCTCCCAAATAATTGGATATTTCATAATATATCGGTATTTACAAGTCAAAAAAAAAAAATCAGAAATAGCACAAAAGCTAAAGTGACTTATCAGATTAGACTAAAAAAAAAACAAAAAAACATTATCATTAAATAAACACTCGAAGCACAAAAAATAATATTTATCAGTATTTGCTGAAGTCTTGATATTTCAGTATTTTTAAAGTGATACACTTTTATCATTGAGCACAATTTTGGCTACACAAAATATATATGTGAGAATAAAACCAGGGCCGGCTGCAACGATTGCATCTAATTGGGTCCACGATTAATTATGATGTAACGATTGCATCTAATTGCAATAATAGAGTTTATCTGCTCTGGCTTTTGAAGCACACACCAAGACACAGCAATATATCATGTGTATGACATCACATTTTATGCTTAATGAGGATATTAGTTATTTGTGTAATAAAATTACTCAACGCAAGTTTTTGTAATTTTAGGACACATTTAGTTTTATGTTATTTTCTATAGTTGTTTCTTAAGTTAATAAGAATTATTAGAAACACACTGAAAACCCGCATAATAGAAAATTCATTGGTGTTGCTGACTTTCGAGGAAAGTTTGGTTCATTAGTGCAACATCAATAAGATTCATTAATGTAATATGAGCTATTGCTATCGCAGAAATCGTGAAAAATGCAGCATATCAGCGTCACCTGTTGGGCTATTTACACCGAAACCTAATCAGTAGCAATTTATGTCAGCGTCTAACTGAATCTGAAGTTTGATGAAAATCCGTGGATTAGACCTTGAGATAGAGCTATTGCGGAAATCGTGAAAAATGTAACATAGCAGCGCCAGTTATTGGGCGATTTGCACCAAAAACTAATCAGTACCAATTTATATTAAGGTATAACTGAATCTAAAATTTGATTAAATTCCGTTCATTAGTTCTGTAGATAGAGCGTTCGCAAAATTTTTGTCACATCCAGACTGGTAGACAGCCATTTTCTAAAAACAGTCAAATAGTGTTCAGGACCTTCTAAAACGTACAATTCCGTCGATAACCGGAAATGGAAATATTTCACAAATCTAATACTTTCTTCTTATAAAGAGAGAAGAAAGTAATAAAAGAACAAATATATTCAGAGGGTGTTTACACATTTTTGGGACGATTTTGATGTTGAATTAAAAACACAATGAAAAACAAAAGGGGAAAACATCTGGCAACATGTAATAACATGATAACTGAAATATTGGCTGCTATGAGAAAATACCGTCTGCTACTGAAATGGCACGCGAAAGAAGCGAGTGGCTTGAAGGTTATATATTTGCTCTTTCCGAGGAAAATTATTCATATTCCGTGATTAGAAATCATTTAGTAGGTGATAAGTGGAAACATATTGTCACAATTGATGAAGCGTGGATTTATCTAAACGACTATAATAAAAAACAGATCGATTTATTACCGGAAAAGAGGCCAAAAAGACTTACGACTTTGGTTCAAACACTGCAAAGAAAATTTCTATAAAGGATTTATGGTGAATGCTGGAATCTCTTACAAAGGAAAATTAAAGATCAGAAAAGTTGAAAAAAATGTCAAAATTAACTCTACGTATTATTAAAACAATGATCTAATTCCTATTTTTAAAGAAGAAACTCCAAAACTTTATCCTACGGACGTTAAAAGTGTTGAGTCACCAGGATAAAGCGAGCAGCCATACATCCTAAAGTACAATCGCATTTCTCGAAAAATTGACAAGAGAAACTGAACTATTAAAACAAGCAACAAGCTCTTGCGAAACTCCGATTAACTACGTTGAGTGGACTCTGTAAATGTAAATGTGTGGTGGAGGAATGGAACAAAAATCCACTTCCAGTTTTGCAAAAAGCCCTACTATCTTGAAAGTCCCACTGCAATATGAGTCCACAACAAGGGCTACCAGATAGAATATATTAAAAAATATATTTTATTGTTTTAACTTATGTATTTTATTTTTGGGTACTTCTCCATTATCCCGTCGACAACTTTCCATTACAAAAAAAGAAACTATCGCCAAGCCAAATTATCGCCAAATAAACAAATGGAAGACTGTTGCCATTCTAAATTTTAACTATGTATCACAATATTTTTTTCACTTTTAATATCAAGGCTTCACCGTTTAAGACGTAATTGTTTTTTTTTAAATAATTAATAAATCAGTAAAACATCATTAAAAGTGCAGATAAACGTCGAATTAAAAACACTCGATGACATAACAAACACGTGCACCGCTTTTGACGTCAAGTGAATGTGATACCACGATCATGTATTTTTGGCGTTAAATCGCATAGTTTGGCGATATTTTTTTTATTTGAAAGTGGTCGACGGGATAATGGAGAAGTACCTATTTTTGTTGTCAAAATCGTTTCCAATATGTGTAAACACACTCTGTATTATACAATAAAATTAAACTCAATTTAAACTGAAATCATAACATTGTAAATTTCTCTTAGCATTGAAGTAAATAATTAAATTTTTTGAATAAAGATGTCGCCACAAGAACTGCACGAGATAGGATTATAAATAATGACAAACAGTGTTACGATGTCTTTTATTACGCCATTTTATGATGCCCTATAATCTCTCAACATCCGGTGTTAGGGTCAACGAAATTCTTTATGTATAATTCCATAGCCCTGAAACAACTTTATTTCATATTTCTCATCCTCAGGTAACTGCCAAATGGTAAAATACATCTCAGCGCAGTAAAAAATGTAAGTTATAATTTAATATAAAAAATATTTTCGATTAGAGAAATAGTAAATTAAGATGTTTTACAATTAAATGATAAAATAAAACTATTCGCGTTCAATAAATAGCGTGACACAATGTGCACAGTGTGCAATATGCACTGTCAGTGTTCAAAGAAATGCCGCATTAGCAAACATTTTTTTCATGCTGTTGGTATAACGGAAAAGTACCAATATTAACTGTGCAACGGATACGATGTGTGTTAAAGTTAGAGTTGCAAAGGGTGGAAAAAACCGGGTTTGTTTTCGGGAATAAACCGGGTTTTTTGGGAGAGAAATATTAAAAATTCCTGGGATTTTTCAGAAAGTTTTAGACATGGAATTTTTTAATTTGTAAACAAAACGCCTTTTTTTTTTTTTTTTTTTTTTTTTTACAAATGTAAACAAAGCGATAACATAAATACAGAAATATGGCACAGTTCACATAAAAACTAATGAAATACATGCTTAAGCTGCAGAAATATTAAGTAAGATAAATTAAAATAACATAAGTAAGTTGATATTTTTATCGTGGATAAGTAAAAAGTGCGAGAGGCAGATGACAGATTCAGCTTGCTGACATGAATATAAACATCACCCCTGTTCTTCGACTCAGACAATGTAAACAAAAAAGAAAATGAACAAAACTATAAGAAATCAATGCAAAATATACTGCAACTCGCAAGAAAAATAATATAAAATATGCTTGAATAGTAAATATACCATCTAACAGAAATTACAATTTTAAATTTTAAAGGAACATTCAAATCCTTACCAATTCACGGTCACCATAGTAAAGCAAATGATAAGTTATAACAATTTATAAAAACTTAGAGCGCAAAATCCTGAATTTTGTGAATTCATAATGAAAAACCTATTTTAAACTTTTCAGAACTTGTGTCTGAAATTTCTTAACCCACTCGCTGCCAACCACGAGTATACTCGTGGTTCGAATTCGTAATTTCAATCTAAAATTACGAATTCGTACTGGAAATTTCGAATGAAGAACTTTTAAATTTATGTAATCACAAAACGTCTGTAATTAAGTAAAACGTCTGTAAATTAAGTAAATATTGCTATTAGTATTTTCTGGTATGAATTCGAACTTTCTAAATAAAGTAAAATTCTGGTAATTTTAACCCGCAATGAACGTGTTAAAAAAAAAAAAAAATTGTAAAATGACTAGTTTTGTTTACTTTCAGAATTTCCAATATTCCCAGAAATTCCGGGTTTATTTCTAGAAATTCCCGTGTTTATTCCTGTTCCTGAAAAACTGAGGATTTTTTGCAACTAGTTAGGACTACTGTGAATCGTACTATGAAAGCTATTGTTGGCACGACGCTTCTTTCTGGCACGTAAAATAAGTAAGTACCCTTAATTCTTAGAAAAATATGGATTCATTAAAGCATAATCATTACGTCGTCGCAGCGTAGGTATTACATATACGATTATAAAGTTATTGACAAGGTCATAGTAACCTAATAGGCGTAGCAATTAGTAATGCATCAGAGAGTAAATATTTAACGAAACAGCTACTGAATTCATTCACAATTCCCAAGTCATTCTATTTGTGATTACTGAACAAGTCAAGCAGATTGTTATAAAAATCAACAAAACAGGGTGTTTGCAAATCATTTGAGTTTTTTTTTCTTTATTGAATGAAATGTTATAGATGTACAGATCAAATTTCGCTTTAAACGATCAGGATCTTTATTTATTTATTTTATTTATATTTATTGTTTGTTTCTTCTGATCGTCGCCGCAAAAACGCAGTATTTATCCTGTAGTTGGAAAGATGGCAGCAGTATAATAAAACTTATCATTCAAATTTCAGAAAATTCGACAATTTTTTAAATGAAAATTAACGCATCTTCTTTAATCTTTTAAAAAGGTTATGATTTATGTCACTTAATTTTAATACCGTAATGCCACAATGACAGAATTTTGCAATACAGATTTGTTTTCAAAATGCACGTTCAAAATGCACGATTTTACTTAGTTTCAAATAATTTTTTTTCGCAACTTCTGGTGTCATTCCATCATTTCAACATTTTAGAAAGATAAGTAAATTTCTCCTGAAAGGATTAAAACACAAAGAAAAAAAATAATAAAAAATCCCTGACGGCTCTGCCTACAGGCACAGGTAGATTTCGAAGACGCAGACGGTGGGGCACCTGTTTATTGGGAATTGCAGAAGAAAGACCTATTTGCCATGATGTGGCAGTTGGGACCACCCACTTCGAAATATACCTCTGCCTGTAGGCGGAACCAGCACGGATTTTTTTGTTTTAAATTTTTTTTTTTTACCGTAAGAGTTGGTCCTATAAAAAACTTGTCAGTATAAAAGTTGTAGATAATATTTAGAAGATCTATAATAAATTTAAGAAGATTTCATATTTTGGGAATTGACGAAGTTATGAATTTTTTTCTTCTGAAACCCTTATTCCCCCCCACCCCCCCGCGCCCCTTTGGGGGCATTTTTAATGAAATCTAAAATCTGTCATATATAAGTTTTTGGCTCTTTTCCTAACGGATTCGATATGTATAAAAATTAAAAAGTTATGGGTTTTTTGCTGTTTTTACCTCTGCTTGTGGGCGGAGCCAGCAGGGATTTTTTTGCTTTTAATTTTTTTCTTTTTTGCCGTAAGAGTTGGTCCTATAAAAAATTTGTCAGTATAAAAGTTGTAGATAATTTTAAGCAGAATTACAATAAATTTAAGCGGATTTAATATTTTGGGAATTGGGGAAGTTATGAATTTTTTTCTTCTGTAACCCCTATTTTTTCCCCCTTGGGGGCATTTTTAATGAAATCAAAAATCTGTCATACATAAATTTTTGGCCCTTTTCTTAGAAGTAATAATAACGTTAAACGAATTCGATGTGTATAAAAATTAAGACGTTATGGGTTTTTTTCTGTTTTCACAAAAAGCACCCCCATTTGCCCCCCCCCCCTATGGTTCGATTTTGCCCATTAAAGAACTTGACAGAGATTGTATGCCGCTTGATTTTATGTATCAGCTTGGAAGAGATTTGTGCAGAATTATGGGAGTTATCGTGTCCATAAAAAAGTGATATAGATAGATAGATAGATAGATAGATAAAGTTTTGAACTGGGGGTGGTTTTGGGTTCTGGGAGTCATGATCGGCGTAGATCTGCAAAAATTCCAACTTAGGGGAGAATGTAATAGGTAGTATTTCTTACGAAATCTACCTAAAAATGTATTATAACCACTAACGAAAATATATAATAACCATTTGCGAGTTACTCATGATTCCGAAAAGCGTTCTTTATCTTTAAACTAGTCGCTGGGGGCCACGGTAATACTGACTCATCATGGATTTGCATAATATAAAATAGAAAAATAAAACATGTGTAAACTACTTATAAAATGCATTGCAATTTGAATAAAATCGTGGCTTGATGATGTCATAAACTTTAAATGTTCTATTACTGAATTGCATAAAAGAAACATCCTTATAACTCCAAAAACGTTAATCCTATTAACTAACGGTTTATTGCGTCGGAAGAAGCGTCTCATTTCGAATTAAAATATATTTTTGCATTGAAATTTGAATGAAATACAGTGTGATATAAAATTGAAGAGTGTTGAAAATAGGATTACAAATGTCTCGGCAATTCATTATCCGATCGACTTCCTTCTTTATGCACAATTTATGTTTTTTTATTGTCTTTTATATTCGTTCCTAAAAAAAAAACAATTTCGAAAATTTTTATATACCTTTTATCAGAAAGAATATTTCGAGAGTCCGAAAAAAATAGTTCCGGATCATCGAGGTTACTGAAATTCAATAAGCTTCTTCCCATTATTACATACTAAATACGAACCAAATTTCAATTCTCTATTTGTTCGGGAGATAGAGCGTTTACAGACACAAACACAGACGGCAAATTTTTTTCTATAAATATGTTTTTCGGAATCTCCAGTGTCTGAAACGTCTAAATTCCTCAATTTTTTTTTTGATTTTCAAAACGATTACAAGACTTACCCTATACTATGTATGATGGGTAAATAAAACCAGACGCCACTATATTTTTGAGACTTAAAGAAGTATTCATAAAAACAAAATTTCTTTTGCTGCCGCAGACTTTGGGAAATTTTTCCGAGTCGATTTTAGGTGCGTTCATGATAATATAAATACCTAGCACCTATAGTCGTCGTCTGGTCAGAGCAAAAACTACCCAACTGAATGGTTTGAAATTTAATATACATTATCGTTGCAGAATTTCGTCGCGTCATTCCGAATATCATGAAAATCGAATCAAAACTTAAAAAGATATTAATAAAAGTTTCTTTATTCTATTAAATCATATTGTACGTAATCTATATAATAAAAGCGCAAGTCATGTGACTGAGGAAAACAAATTCAGGCAAACCACTTCTTTTTTCATACGCCAGACGACCATTTTTATTCAAAATAAATTTTTTCAATAAAATTGCATAAAAGTCACGTTTTTAGAAAGATCGTCCAAAAAAATAGTTTGCTTGCGAGATGAGTTACGTTCAAAAATGTATGTAGATTCCGAGATAAGTTCAGTGGAAATTAGGTTTACAGCCGAGTATCTCAATCCATTAGAGTCAATAAGTACAGGAGATTCGTTCATTATGAGTCATAAAAATATAAAACCATGGACGTAATCATTCGCAAAGCAAGATCGCCATGATGAATTTTGCAGCGCTGTCTGGCGTAGAAAAAAAAAATTCGCATTTATAAACATGGCATACGTATAATAACAAGTGGGTAAGTGTGATCGAAGATCACACAAAGGGTTTCGTTTAATATATCTTTCAAAACACTTTATCCTTTCTTTAATAAATCCAAATAAATTTCATTTAAAAAAAAAAGAAAAAAGTCCTGTTTTTTATAAAGTAAAAATTTATCGGTCTATTTTCCTCGTTTTTTTTTTAATATCTGAACCGGCCCGATAGCGGGCGAAGCCCGCTATTATACTCTGTCATAATAATATCCGTCATGTGGACTAAATGCGATATTAAAAAAATATCAAATTCAAAATTAAACATGTTTTATAGAGATCTTCAAATTATTAAAATATGCCAATATTTCCATAATCGGGTTTTTATCATGATTCATTACGTTCCTCAAACTTATATATTTACTATTCTCTACTACTCATACTGATACTCTCTTTGTATTATTCTCAAACATTTGAAAAATCCGTTATGACGTCAGATTAATTTTCTTTTTAATTCTCTAATGACGTCCTATTAAGCTGTTTTCTGTACTTACACATACTCATACTCCTTGTATTATTGAGAAATGTTTGCAATTTTCCATTTTATTACCAATATGACGTCCTATTAGTCTTATTTTTTCTATTGGTGAAACTTTTTATTTCATTTTCATTTTACGTGGAAATCTTTCAATAGAAAATTAATTATTGTAGAAAGAAGTTTATTGTGGATTTATAATTGTGGGCAAGTGCTATAACGAAATTTTTTTTAATTTAATAGGAAAAGACTGTTAGAATTTTGGTTTTTTATCTCTATACATTAAAATAATACGATTTTTTCAAATTTTAATATTTTGAGCTTCATGGTAGGAATTTAACAATAAGTACACAAATTTTCATGCCTGTAAGTTTTATAGTTTCCGAGAACGGCTCTGTGACGGACAGACAACGGAGCGGGAGTAATAGGGTTTCGTGAGATGAACGAAACCCTAATATAAAAAAAAGGGCATGCTCAATTCGTTCATAGCAGACGATACAATTCATTTCACTGAAATAATAAGGATGACTTTTTTACATTGTGAAATTAGTTATAAAACGAACGCACCTGCATATTAGGGTGGAGCGAATTTTTTTTTCTTTAACCCTTTAACGGATAAAGCATTTCAATTGCTAAAATGTTGAAATAAATGATTGACACCGAAAATTATGAACAAATTTATTTATATATATAAAAAAAAGCGATATTTCACATATTTAATAAACGGAAAACATTTCTATTAAAATTCTGCTGTCATTGTTGAATTTCGCAATTAAAGTTTTGTGGTTTCGTGGGGAAACCAATGAACGTTAAAGGGTTAAATCAAAATTGGGCGGGGTGTGAAAGTTGCTCTATTAGATCCTAATTCTGAATATAAAATATCTTTGAAATATATTAATCAAGCAGGGCGGTCGCTCTGCCAAGCCAAGCTTAAAAAAAAAAGCCACACAAACAACGCCAAGAACTGAACTAGACCGCTACTGCTTATTTACAGAAATCAACTTCGCAATGTTAAATCGACAAAACATGCCAGATTAAAATATCAGATAACAAATAAACCTAGCGTCGCAGAAAAAAAAAAACGAAAACTAGAAGAATCTAATGGAGAATTTCTTCAATTTAAGACCAAACTCATCTTCATAAGTGATTTATAAACAGAGATAAAGATTTTTAAAAAAAAACGTCGAGTTACTTAAAATGATCACTTTTTTCTTCGTCAAACTTTTTTTTTTCAAACAACCTACAGACCTTAATATTCGGCAGAATAAAAAAGGATTGCATTTTTGGACAAGTAATTACGTAATCTACGTGCTTTTATAAAATTCAGTGTAAAAAAATATTATTTTCTATCCTTAATTAGCAAAAAACTGTTAATTAACTTGGCGATTAAAAAATTATGCCAAAACAGAGATAAAACATGCCAACGACCATGTACCATCTCTATAATAAAACCGTAAGTCATGTGACTGTCATCAACAGTTCCGGAATGTCCGTTTCACTTTTTCATATGCCAGGCGGCCATTTTTATTAAAAATTATTTTTTCGAATAAAACTTCATAAATGTGACATTTTTAGAAATATCGTTCAAAATAAATTAATATTTGAGAGATGACTTACGTTCAATTATGTATATATTATCCAATAACTTCAGTTGAAATTAGCTTCGCAGTTCAAATTCTCTATCCATGAAAGTAAACAAAAAAAAAAAAAAAGATTCATTCGTCGTGAAGGTTTAAAATATTAAACCATTAAACCATGGAGATAATCGTTCGTAAAGTTAGTTTTCCATGAAAGATTTTTTGGAGCGCTGCCTGGTGTCAAAAAAAATAATTCGTACCAGTGACACAATCAAAGTTTACCATAATTATGTGCTATACAACTCAACTTCATTCTTTATCTTTTCTTGATGTAAGCTGAATGTAAACAAATACAACTCATGTAATGATATTTAATGAATCAAATTTCGAAACAAATTGTCAGTTAATTTGGTATTTATGTATTATACGTGAAAGGAAGAGAGACCACCGAAAATGATTGTTAATCACCAATCATATTTACCATTATTAATGACCAATCGCTTTCAAAACAGTAATTTAATATACATTTACAAAATACATAACATCATTAAGTACTTTTGTGTTATTTGGGCGCAAATCTCGCCAATAGAATTTTTAAAATCGCCAATACCAGCTTTTATTTTTCGCGTGTGCAAATTAGAAACAATACTTTTATTTTGAAATCAAATGTTCTGATGGAACAGCTGTCGTAGACGCACCGAGGCACTATATTAACTATAGAGTTGCAATATAGAGAGAAAAAACGGGTTGCTGTAATTAGATTTATAGGCGGTAATGTTGGTGTGACATATTTACGTGATTATCAAAACTGGCTTCCGAAAGTTCAATGTTTCACCAAACCATACTCGAAAATTACGTGTTATAATATGCACTCCGATTATGTCACATTATTCAAGACGTTTTAAATGAGAATAATGATAGATTTTCTTCTTGATTCTCCCGTAATCAAGTCTACAGCCAAAGTTAGCGAGAAACAAACAAACAAACAAAAAAATATTGGCAACAATATGGTTCAGTGTAAATGGTGGATATCATTAAAGACTTTCACAAAATAGACTTCATTGCACCAAATCGTATTAACTAAAATACGCCATTTGGCAATGGATCCAATTACGGAAAACTACTTAATATGTTTAAGAATCTCCTCATTAGCAAGCATATTGCAACTGATAAGCAAACGGATATGAAGCATAAATGCTTAAGTTGGTTAAGCGGTTTTTGTCAAGAAAGATGAAATACATAACAACAAAAAATATGCGAAATGCTACCATGATCGAAAAAGTTTTTGATTTGTCTATTAGAATCTTCCGGTTTGGCGAAGGATTACGGAAAAAAAAATAAATTATGAATAAAAGTAACGTGTTACAGTGCTTAACATACATTTAAGGGAGACCAAACTGGTCGCCAGTGGCGGCTAGTCTGTATTATAATAGCACAAATCAGTTACAAGTTATAACAACATCAAATTTCATCTGCAAGTCAGCCATTTTCTTCTGAAGATATTTTTTTTTTAAATAAAACTTCATAATTATAAGAACACACATTTTATCAAACAATTAAATATGACTGCAAACTGTGGCAAATGAATGTTTCCAACATGAATAAGTATGAGAAATTCCCGTCAAGCGTATCGATCTGGGTTGCTCAGTCGCAGAGCGTCGGCATGGTATGCGTAAGGTCCCAGGTTCGAGTCCTGGCCCAGGTCAATTTTTCACTCGTTTTTGTTTAGTGCATTTAATTGTCTGATAAAATGCGTGTTCTTAAAATATTGTAAAATAAAGTAATCAGACGTAGTGTTTATGCTTTAAAAAATATTTTAAATATATAATATACGTTTTTGAAAGATCTTTAAAAATAAATTAGTTTTTGAGGGAAGATGTACCTTCTAAAATGTACACATTAAGAGTTATCGGCATTTAAAATTTCTTTCCAAACGTAAACAAAATTTTTGAAATGAATTAAAGATGATTCATTTATTTCTAAAAAAAAAAAAAAAACTGTAAAGGACAGGCATTTCGTTCGCAGGAATACCTTTCACGTCATTTTTCTATAAATTAATGAAATCCAGTTGTTAAATTATTTTTGTTTTAGAAGTGAAGTTTCCATTTAAATTTATTGTAACAGTACAATGTTTAATTGAATAAAATAATGTAAATCCAAGAAATTGCTAAGAAATTCCAAACATGCACAGGGCAATGCAAAAAAATAAAATAAAAAAATAAACAAAAAATAAATAAATAGATAAATAAATAAATAAATAAAAATCAGCTTTCATAAATTCTAAAAATTGTTCATATATCTCAATTACAATCTAAAGCAGGGTTTATTTCTATATTATTCTACATATAATAGTAATTTCAGCAAATATATTAAATTCCAATGCGATCTGTTTTAAACTTATATATATTATATATAAGTTTATATGTTTATAACACATGATAAAAAAATTATAAAAAAGAATGGCACGTCACAGTTCGGGGAGAGGATGGGGAGGAGCGTGAACAAAATTAGGAAGTATAATAAGGCTATCTGTTTGAAACTTTACGATATTTTATAACACATAACATAAATTTTAAAAATAAAGCTGCGTCAAAAATTATAGGGAGGGGCGGAGCGCGTTTTGCCTACACAAGGGGGGGGGACACTTTTCTAAATTTTACCGATATCCGTCATGTCACATATCGTTACAAAGAGCTGTGACCACTTATTCATGTTATGCACCACAGGTGAACCCCCCACATTTTGCGCCCCCCCGACACTACTCATGTGATATATTGTTCGAAAGGCCTGTGGCCGCTTATTCATATTATGTATCTTCGGGGTCCATCCTCCCGCTTTCACCCCCTCAAAGGAGGCACTTTTCTAAATTTTGCCGACACCTCTCATGTGATATATCGTTGGAAAGGTCTGTGAACGCTTAATCAAATTATGCAGGTGGGGGGGGGGGGGGTATTTTCTGAATTTTGAACATATCCCTCATGTGATACATCGTTGGAAAAGTCTGTGACCGCCTAATCTTATTATGCATCTCCGGTGTTCATCCCCCCACTTTGCTCCCCAAACGCGATTAACTTTCACCACCAGGGGCGCTTTCCTATCTCTGTTTCTATGGGTCGGATCACGACGGGGTATGGCTCATTCGACTCAACATCTATAGAGCTTTCCGATTTTAGTTCGTTTTTTCACCACCAGGGGGCACTTTCTTATCTCTGGTTCTATGGGCTAGATCACGACGGGGTATAGCTCATTCGACTCGACATCTATAGCCTTAACGATTTCAGTGTCCGAGGTTCGTATAGAACAGATTGCGCTACGTGGTGGTGGAAGATAGAACTTGAGCGTGCGCAGCACGACTGCTATACGGTGCCGAAGGCAGCGGGGACCCGTGTCGGAAGTTCGTTTGTTTACAGGTTTATACAATTCGATGTGCAAATTAAGGGATTATCCGGTGCCGAAGGCAGCATGGAACCAGGTCGGAGGTTCGTGGTTTATCTTATTCGAGGTTTTAAAAGGATTGAGGCCCCGGTGTAAATTAGGGGCCCGCTAGCGGGCGAAGCCAGCTAGTGCTAATAATAAAAGAGCGTGATATCACGTTTGATTTCAAATGCAGCGTTGACACGCTATGTACATATTCCATTTTTATTCATTTAATGGATTAGTCAGTGATATTTTTTAACGGAGGATAACAAGTATTATAACAAGCCACACTTAGTATGTTGTTTTTAAGAGTGTAATTAATTTAATTGAAAAATCTACTGGTAATTCTAGTTAACCCTTTAAACAATGACTGAAAGTAAAATGTATTTTTAAATTATTTCTCATGTTTAGATTATTTAAATTATGTTCAATATATTTAAAAAAAAAGAAATGATATCTACAAAAACAACTTTTCAAAAGTAAAAAAAGGCCAAGCGTAAAAAAAAAGTTGTGGCTAAAAAATGGTGTGATATCAAATTTCCAAGCTATTATATTGCTTATTTAACTTTTTTCCATTAAATAAGTTATCATATATATAAGTCGAGTGCCTACGTATATGTTAATAGAAATCGTTTTCTCCTGTACTAAATACATCCTAATGAGTTTCTGAAAATTCAATTTTTTCAAATTATGCATGATGGGCTTGGCGGCCATCTTTGCATATTATTCACAAAATTCTAACCACCCAAATCCGTAGTTAAAATCCGAAGTTCAAAATTGTTATTTAAGCAAATATTTAAGAGTTTCATTTATAGACTTGTATGCTCTGAAAATTGTGTCTTAAGATAATGATGACTTATCTTAAAGATTCATCTTATGATTTATTTTTTAGAGTAATTATTAATTTCAAACTAGTAAAAATCAATTTATCAAAATATCAGTCTTATCTAATTTATCTGTCCGTAGTTAGAATCTGAAGTTCGAAATTTTTATAAACATATTACGCTTTTACTTTAGAAATTTGGGTGCTTAGAAATATGGAAAGATGGCCGCCAAGCCCATCACGCATAATTTGAAAAAAATTGAATTTTCAGAAACTCATTAGGATGTATTTAGTACAGGAGAAAACGATTTCTATTAACATATACGTAGGCACTCGACTTATATATATGATAACTTATTTAATGGAAAAAAGTTAAATAAGCAATATAATAGCTTGGAAATTTGATATCACACCATTTTTTAGCCACAACTTTTTTTTTTTTACGCTTGGCCTTTTTTTACTTTTGAAAAGTTGTTTTTGTAGATATTAAATACTGCCCCAAAGTCACTGAATATTGAGAAAAAACGTAAAAGTTGTGCATTTTCCCATTTTCTTGTCAAACATATAAAATGCACAAATACAGTGACCTCTCACTTATACGCGATGTTCAGTAATTACTTTTTCGTACCACTATTTTAAAATAGTATAATTCCTAGTATAGTTTTTGTATAGTTTTAGTAATAGTATAGTTTTTGAAACAAAAAAACAGCATGGACTACTATAAAATGGTAAATTCATTGTTTGTAAATTGTAATAGTAAATTATTTTTACCTTGTTACTATAGTTCTTGAAGAATACTTTGAAATTATATTTTCTTACATAGGTTAAGTAAAAAATATAAAACAATTACAATTACCCAAATTTCATATATTTAAAAAAAGTATAGTCGTTGAGTTGGTATAATAAAAGCGAATTTGATATAAATATTACATAATTTTACTATAAATATATAATAATAATAATTCGATAATCCTCCTTTTAAATTAAATTAATAGTTTGTATATTTGAGGAAAAAAATGGAAAAATGCACAACTCTTACGTTTTTTCTCAATATTCAATGACCTTGGGGCAGTATTTAATATTAATATTTTTCAAAGCTATTTTATATTCAGAATGAGGATATGATAGAGCAACTTTCCCATACCGCCTCATTTTGATTTGGAGAAAAAAAAATATTTCCATAGGCGAGCGCTCGACCCTACTGCATATGTCACGTTTAACGTAGAATTTCCAACTTGTTATAGTGTATTAATCAGTCTTCTTAAACCGGAATGTCGATTTTTAGGATGCTATTCATTCTCAAGTATACATTTTCGTCTGTGTAATTGAATTTACACATGCAAATGTCACGTTTAACGTAGAATTTCCAACTTGTTATAGTGTATTAATCAGTCTTCTTAAACCGGAATGTCGATTTTTGGGATGCTATTCATTCTCAAGTATACATTTTCGTCTGTGTAATTGAATTTACACATGCAAATGTCACGTTTAACGTAGAATTTCCAACTTGCTATAGTGTATTAATCAGTCTTCTTAAACCGGAATGTCGATTTTTAGGATGCTATTCATTCTCAAGTATACATTTTCGTCTGTGTAATTGAATTTACACATGCAAATGTCACGTTTAACGTAGAATTTCCAACTTGTTATAGTGAATTAATCAGTCTTCTTAAACCGGAATGTCGATTTTTAGGATGCTATTCCTTCTTAAGTATACATTTTCGTCTGTGTAATTGAATTTACACATGCAAATGTCACGTTTAACGTAGAATTTCCAACTTGTTATAGTGTATTAATCAGTCTTCTTAAACCGGAATGTCGATTTTTGGGATGCTATTCATTCTCAAGTATACATTTTCGTCTGTGTAATTGAATTTACACATGCAAATGTCACGTTTAACGTAGAATTTCCAACTTGCTATAGTGTATTAATCAGTCTTCTTAAACCGGAATGTCGATTTTTAGGATGCTATTCATTCTCAAGTATACATTTTCGTCTGTGTAATTGAATTTACACATGCAAATGTCACGTTTAACGTAGAATTTCCAACTTGTTATAGTGAATTAATCAGTCTTCTTAAACCGGAATGTCGATTTTTAGGATGCTATTCATTCTCAAGTATACATTTTCGTCTGTGTAATTGAATTTACACATGCAAGAGTAGCAGAATGATATTAACTTTAGTGTTTAATTTATTCTGTAAAACATGTTTCTTGAACATGAAAATGTTCACTTGAGAACGGATAGCATAAAAAAAAATCTATATTCCGGTTTGAGAAGACTGATTAATACACCATAAAAACGACTCGGAAACGATTCTGAAAATCAGTGGCAGCAAAAGAAAGTTTGTTTTTAAAAAAGCTTCTTTAAACCTCAAAAATAGATTAGTTTCTGTGGTTTCTAAAAATAAAGAATGTTTTTCTGAATCACGAATATCTCGGAAGAGGTTATTGTATATTTTCCTAGATTAAGAAGCATTTTCCTTTCGTTACATAGTGAGTTATCTTTTTTAGGTGCGTTCGTAATTATATAAATACGTAGCACCTATAGTCGTCGTCTGATCCGTCTGTCTGTCTGTCCGTCTTTCCGCATATAACCGCGCAAAGACTATCCAACCAAATGAAATGAAATTTAATTATATAGGGGAAGACCGAATAAAGTGGTCACCCAATATAATTACGTCACCAAACCGCTGGCATTGCGTGGTTTGTGGTCAAACTATTTCGTTTGATGGCAGTGAGTAACCAGACAATCGTTGAACAAGGCGGTTCCATGTTTTATCATTTTAGAGCGGGTTTTCCAGTTTATGAAGTTTGTGATCAATTGTAAGTGATTTATATTACATACAATTACAATAACCTGTTGTTCTTGAATTTATTTATTGAATGTGTTAGGAAAGAGCCTGTTTTCAGCTTCACATTGGTGGGTGAGTGATTGCTGACTAATTATTAGTTTCCACTGAAGAACGTATTTTCTGTCATGGCTCCCAAACGAGTAAAGTGGTCAGGGTAGTAGCCGTTTGATTGGATCAAGTGATGAAGGTTGGATCAGGTGCAATGTTTGTCACTCCTGTACTCATGAGGCCTGTTCACTTCGCGAAGAAGATGACGTGGAGTTCATTTGCAAAAAATGTAGTGTTTGATTATGATTTATAATTTTTTATTTGGGTTTGTCAAACACTTATTGGATTTTCATACCATTTTCAATCTTTCATTGTGTTTCATACGATTTGTTATGACAATAAAAATGTTCTAATCATTTAAATAATTTTTTCAATCTTTTTGCACCTGTAGGGTAGAGTGGCCATGGAGTGACTACTTTGTCTGGCTAGGTCGGGCAAAGTGGTCATATTGACCTTTTTTGGAAAAAAAAACAAATTATCACTTGCACTTTATTATTTCGTAAAAATTATAAATACCCTTACACTTTTAAGTATTCCCTCTAGTTCTATGCAAATTGTCAGTTATGTATATGTATTTTAAGGGGTAACAAAAAATCACAAAACCTTAGGGTGACCACTTTGTCCGGACTTCCCCTATAAATGTTGCAGAATTTTGTCGAGTCATTTCAAATTTTATGAAAATCGAATCAAAACGTATAAAGGTTAATAGTAAAATATTTATTAAGTAATTTGATTTTTTTTAATCGGTACTTCCTTGTTATAGCAGTTTCCGAGGGTTAATCGTCAAGCGATCGAGATGCATCGCCAAGTTATCTGACATGTATGACGTTATAGTCATATATGATGTATATAACATTTTATAACCTCTATGATCAAGTTATAGTCACATTCTTCTTTCTATTAAATCTATCATACGCAATTGATTCAGTGGTATCCTATGATAAGTAATGATTCTAGGTTGCCATGCTGATTACGCCCTATTTAAGATAGAGTCATTATTTCCGTTATTACTGAATTTAAAAACCGAATTTGTATACTAAAATTGTTTAATTATAGCAATCCTATAATCCACCGACAGTTTTTTGGATAAATGTTTCCGGAGAAATAGCTATTAGATGGAAAATGAGTCTAAATATGGATTTCAAGTTCTGAAACTTTCAAAGCAAGGCTGAAGTTTCCTATAGGAATTTTCAGTAAATGTCAAAAACAGTTAAAATGTTGCAAACTTAAAATGTACTTATTTTATTACGGAAATGAATCATATCATAATAACAGAGGGTATAATTCATTTCACTGAAACTAGTTATATTACGAAAGCACCTCATTTATTACGTTTGACGTACAATTTCCAACTTGTTTACTCGTGCAGTGAGATTAATTTATTTTTCTTAAACTAATTAACTTTATGCAAAATCTGATTATTTCTGTTATAGAAAATACTTATAAGAAAAGCATGCAAAGGGAAAAAATGTTTCAATAAGTTCAAAATTGTAAAAGAAGTTATCGTTTTAAAATTTTCTTCAAATTAAAAAAAATAATAAAATTAACTGCATTTTTTCTAGATTAAATATTTTTCTTTATAAAATGGTTTAATAATATGCCAAAAAAGTGTTTTATAATACTTTTTTTTTATATATTATTAAATCAAATAATAATAATAATAAAATAGTTCAAAGCGTGCAAAGTACCCTTAAAATACCTACTATGACAGCATTTCATTGGAGATATTTTTCTTTTATCTAGAAATAGAAAACACTATTCCATTTATTTATTTCTGAATAACACATGAGAATTACGTTCTTTTAAAATTATAATGTGTTCATGAATATTTCAGAAAGTACCCAACTTGGATTTGCTTTCTTCAAGAGAAATTTTATTAAAAGTCAAATAAATGCAAAAATCCAATTGGATTTCAACCTATGAGTATAATTAAATTTCTCCCCTAAGAAAAATCCTTAGAGAATTTTACCCTGTAAAAGAACCCTTCTACAAGTTTATTTTCCCTAAATCAAGAGGAAATTCTCAAATTGGCAACACTGTTTGCTTCAATGATAGCTTTTTTTTATTGTTGTTTACTAGTTTACATGTCATCTTTAGAAACAACATGTTTACTTGAACAAATCTTAGTTGAAAGCAGTGACAGAATCCTATAACAAAAATTTTTTTAATCTATTTTTCTTTTATATTTTTTCTGGTATTTGTTTAGTTGTTTTTTCTTAAAAATATTTACAATCTACTGTCTTCAAACGTGTGTTGTATGTACGAAATATCAATTAATCCATCTCC
This sequence comes from Maratus michaelseni, assembly GCA_963931845.1. Classification (NCBI taxonomy): domain Eukaryota; kingdom Metazoa; phylum Arthropoda; class Arachnida; order Araneae; family Salticidae; genus Maratus; species Maratus michaelseni. The sequence continues at coordinate 41,620,535 of OZ007588.1, read as the reverse complement.
CCCTCCAAGAAAAAAAATATTATATTTGAATAATTTGTACACCAATTAAAATAATAATAAAAGTCTTGCGTTGTGTTATTTCGTAAAATCCCAAATACCTATGAGTCTTCCGCCGAATATATATATAATTAAAATTAACATTAACGATTAATAGAAATACCTTAATTTTAATTGGCGGGAAAAGTTATGCTAAATATACCCGTAAAGAAGGAACATTAATGAACCTAAAGAATTACACACAAACTCCATGACGATTTAAAAGAAATACCAAAAAAGAATTAAATTAAAATTATTTATTTACAAAATTTCTAAAACCTTATTTGCAAGTAAAAGAATATACAAAAAAAAGAGAAAGCACTTTTGCTTTATTAAAGTTTAACTCAGCATTTAGGCGGATTACATATTTCTTATTATTTAGAATATTTATCTCATTATAATAAAATGTCACGTTGACATTTATTTAGTTCAAGTTATATTTTAACAACTTTATGAATCAAAAATAAGTTTTAGTTTGGATTTCTGAAGTAAATCCCTATTTTTCAATTAAGGAAATATAGATAAAATATAAGACACAATTGTAGTTATAATACAGGGTGTCCCAAAAGTCTCCGTACAACTTCAAAAATTTATTACAAAAAAAAGTTAAATAGGCCTTATAGCAAAAAATAATTACAACAGTACATAGAGTAACTTAAACAGTTTTTCTCTACTACCTTAGTATACTTGTACATGAGATCCTTTCGTTGCACGAAGAATATCAAGTCGATATTCCAATTCCATCCTCGTGCGTTTCAGCATGCTAACATCAACAGTAGTTACAACTGTTTGATGAAATCCGAACAAAAGTTAATAGTCTCATGGAATTGAAACAAAAGATCCAAACATCAGTAGCTACTGTTGGTGTTAGCATGCTAAAACGTTCGTGGATTGAAATGGAATATCGTCTTCGTATTCTTCGTGCTACGAAAGGATCTCATGTTGGAGTTTACGAAGGCAGTATAAAAAAACTTTGTAAGTTACACTATGTACTGTTGTAATTATTTTTGCTGTAGGTCTATTATTTTTTTTTGCAATAAATTTTTGAAGCTGTACGGAGACTTTTGGGACACCCTGTATATTAACTTCGTACCAGGTTACACAAGATTAGGTACGACTGTTGTCTGACAATCCTCCGAAACAAGTAACATCTGGATATAGGTGCACACAGCAAATAATTAGTCTCTTGATGGATCATTAAAGATGAAACTTTTAGCAATGAGCGATTTACATTGTTGCACTAAAATTCATATTTTGCCTATTTAAGCAATACATGTTGATGACAAGTTGATACATTATCAAAACTGGTACATCCGTAAAACATCCGCTGTAAATCCGTAAAACAAAATTTATAAAGAGATTTTTTTTCATCTTACTCTTAGAGATAAACTATGGAATGTTGTATTCTTGTAATAATGGTTTTTATCTCGAATGAAACCGAAACATGTCAGTGGTTTATTTGTTTTATATGTATATATTGTGTGACACTTTAATTAAGTAAAAGAAAGTTTTTACGTGTTTATATATTATTCTATTTTCTCATAGAGAGAGAATTTATTTCTTAAAAAAATACACAAGAAAATAGCCCTGTACTCTGGGCGTGTTAATAACCATCTTATTATTATTGAGTGAACATTGTCCCAATAGAAACATAGCAAAGCATCTATTCGCTGCCGAAAAGTCACACTGTACCTTAAATACAGGGTGGTTATAGTCAGAGCCCGATTAAGTTTGTCCGGGGTCCAAGGCCCAGCAGCTTTTGAGGGCCCTCCTCAAACTAAAATAGTAGTTAGAAATGTTTTTTGGGAGTATTTGGAAAATTTCTTGCCTTTTATAAAAATGCTCATGAAACTCAAGCTAACCTTAATTTTATCTTGCTGTTTGATGCTATAAAACTTTAAATATCTCCATGTTAAATATTTCTTTAAAAAAAATTTCCTATAAAATATATTCTGTCTACTGCATTCCTATGTTAAACTGTTTTTAGAGAACAGAAAAATACAGGCAAGTCGTTTATACAGGTAACTGTTTCTTAGATATCAAAGATTGAAATTAAAAAATATATATATGATAATTTTTTTCTAAATAATTTTATTCCCTTTGTCCCTCTCGCCCCCTCCCCCCGTCTCAAATGGGCCCAAGGCCGTGGCCTAGTAGGGCTGTGTGGTAATCAGGTCCTGGTTATAGTATAAGTATCTCTATTTGGAGCTGTCTGTAGCTCGAAGGAATAACCAGCATGAAACCAAAATCGGTACACTTACTATTCGAGAAGGGGAAAGAAGAATGGAACAATAAAAAAATTGCAATAATCACCAACAGATGGCGCTACTGAGTGTGAAATGTAATGTGTAATACAAGAACAAAGAATTAAGACGTCAAACAGGATGACACACCTAATTTATTGGAAAATTTCACTTTGAATGTGGTTACGCTTTCGCATGGCGGTGCCGATCATGTTCAGGTTCCACATGGCCATTGTGCTGGAGGATACAATCCATTTGGTGTACGACGTGCTCAACTGCGGAATGTAACGCATCAGGAGTGATGTTTCACACATGTCGTGATATGCGGTAAAGTCATTGAAGTGTGCGACACTTCCACGGTACACAATATGACACATTACATTTCACACTCAAAAGCTCCATCTGTCGGAAATTATTGAAATTATTTTTTTTTTTACTGTTCCATTCTTTTCCCCCTTCTCGAATAGTAAGTGTATCGATTTTGGTTTCATTCGGGTTATTCCTTCGAGCTACAGACAGCTCCAAATAGATACTTATATTATAACCACCCGGTATATCCACTTACTATAGAGATCACAGGGTCAAGTCCCAAGAACTGCTGAGATACTTTTATTACCATAAGTGCCCTTAATTTATGGGACTTTATGGGGTCCCATAAAGTGTGCCTTGTTGTCTTTGTGCTTTAACGTCATCTTTGGCGACCCGTTGTCCAGAGCAGATCTGTGTGTGGTCTTGCTTCCGATGCTATTGATCTCCTCGACGATAAATTTTCGATTAATTATATAAATTATTAATTTTTGTACTTTACGTATTTAATTACAATTGAAACACTATTTTTAATTAAAGTAGTGATGGGCAGAATGAATGATTTTCATATTCGAATGAATCATTCGTTCATGCGCAGAAGCATATTTGCCAAACTTTAAAAAAGTTTTATTCCATTACTATCAGAAATTTTGAAAAAGAAGTTTATAATTTTAATCAGATAAAGAGCGAGATGAAAACATCAAATTTCTTTCGTTTTGCAAAATTTCTGGGGGAAATTGATTAAAAGTAATACGAATTTTGGCAACTATGTTTTTCCTTCTTTTTTGTTTACAAAATTTCTAGTAGTGATTGATTAAAAGAAATACGAATGTTGGCACTATGCATTTGCGCATGCCCGAATGATTCATTCTGATGAAAAAAATCAGTCATTCTGTCCATCACTAATTTAAAGTACGATAGTTATAGAGTATGAATATATACATTTTATTTTACTATCATTTATAGAATAATTTATGTTAAATTATACATATTATTATTCCTGAAAATTACGCAAACTATCTGTTGTTTTACGTTAAAAAATGATGGTGTGCAAAGCTCTCCATCACACTGTAATAAATAATAAAATTAGCATGTCTCATGAGCCAATTAGCATGTCTCATAAAAATTCGGTGGGCATGTTTCTCCCAGCTAATTAACCACCAGTCGAGATATGTTAATTTATTAAAAACATATTTTAACACTATAGTCAAAACAGGAATAATTAACGTTTCTGTTACATATACAACGTGAAATTTGTATTTCAAACATGTGTATTATAATGTAATTTATATAAAAAAAATTATGCAGCAGATAATTATTAAACGTCTGTATTAAAAATCTGAAACGTATCCGTTATTAAAGCTGATTTTAAAAGTAACGCTATATGTGGCGAAATATGCTTTTGCTTTCGCTTTTATTGCATACACCGTTGCTTCTACATATTGTATAATTTCAATCTTTACTTCATCGAGTACACCAAATACTTTTAAATAAAGTTCGATAAAAAACTTCAATTTAATATAATGTTTTTTTTTAAAAGATTTGTTGAAAAATATTTTTCAAGCTGTTATGATTACGTCTGTTTTAAAATCATTATACTTATCCCCTTCGGCCCTGACTGCCTACTAATAGGACATATCTTTTATTGAGTATTATTTGGTCTTAAACATTATTTTTATTAATTCCAGCACCTAATAGTGATAGTATGAATCTCGACATTTCCTAGTATGACTTCTCTTATGTTTAGCACTTAGTAATAATAATAATAGTAATAATAATTTTCATAATTATTAGCAAGCCATTGGCATTTCTTTTAATTAAAACATACGTTTCACTCTTTAAATTAAAATTTGGGAATCCTTTTCCGAATTGGTAATTTGTGATAAAAGATAAAAAATTTTACAAAATTTTTATGCTTGTTTAATTTAGTTGTAATACGACATTTTCCAAACGTCTTCAAAAATTCTTCCTTAGACTATTGCTATATGAAAAACACGCAAAATAACTACATTTGTGAGGTTTTGGTAAAGAACGCATTCGTTAACTTTCATTAAACCCTAACTTCTGTGATTCCGATAGCTATTTTTAATTTTGTTAGCATAACAGTAATTTTTTCTCAAAAAAAAAAAAAAAAAAAAAAAAAATATCAGGACCGAAGGGGTTAACATCCAAGAAAAATACTTCCCAGAGACGCTTAAAACTCGGGCATCGAAACTTTACTTTAAGCAGCAGCATCGCTTTCCTAGCATAGAAGCAGTTTCAAGGTAAATAACGGTATTCTAGGGCCAATTAGCATGTCTCATAAAAATTCACCGGGCATTTTTTCCTGCTAATTCAACCACCCGTCGACATCCGTTTATTTATTTTTAAAAAATGACTTCCACGTTATCTTCGAAATACGATAATTAACGTTGTTGCCTTATCTTCAACTTGGAATTTCTATTTCCTTACATATGTATTATAGTGGGTTTCTTTTTTACCATTCAGTAGGTAATTAATAAACTAAAAAGGAGCAGTTCTTAACGAGACGAAATGCAAGGTTAGGTCGTAAAGAATCAGTTGTCGGATACAATGGAAAAATCGTTCCGTCAAGAGAGACGTGATAGGAAAGGGCAAGCGGTGCCGTGCTATTGTGGAGGTGTCACTGGTTAGAAATCTGTAACGGAATTTATGACTTGGAGACATAAATCGTAATTGTAATGTTAGGGACGGGATAATACATTCAAAACGAATGTTTCAAGGTGTATGCTTTTTAGTCCCAAAACCACCCTATTTTGAGGTTACTATTTCCGAAACGAATTATTCGCCTTACTTAATGATAGAAATCATTTAATAAGACCAAAATCACTACAAAGAAATAGTGTTACTTCAAAAATGGGACAGTTGGCAGTTGTGAATTTTAGAGAATTAACACAATATTTCCCGAGGAGAAAACCAATATTGATCCAACAATACGCCCATATGGCATTTTTTGAAAACTAGCTGAGGCGACCGGTGGCGTTGCACGGACTCGTGATAATCGCCTTAAAAATAAGCGTTGAATGATTTTATATTTTTTAATGCAGAATTTTAAAGTATGCAGAAAAAACTAAATTCGTGAAATTGATTTATTTAAACGAACGCTTTTGAAAGGGTTAATATTGATATTTCTTAAAACCGAAGGTGTCGTTTTAAAGGAAAATGAATGTATATAGGGTTTAGTATCTTTGGTTTTCGTCTCATTTTGATTTCTGAAGCCGATGCAGATTATTAAACATGGCAGAAAAAAACAGAAATTCTCGTTAGGGACTTTCGGATCTCATTTTTTGGAAAGAGTTAACATTGACAGTTTTTCAAAGAGATTGCGGCGTTTTAAACCAAAAGTATTATATTTAATTTGGTGTAATCGGTTTTCCGTATTTTGAAAAGTTACGCCGTTGTGGGCTTCGAAAATAGGGAAAAAACACGTATTCGAGGTTTCTTAATTAATGGGTTAACTTACGTATCTTTCAAAATAGATTGATCCACTAGAAAGCTTAAAGAACGTAGATGTGATTTGGTGTCTTTCTTTTTTTCCGTATTTAGAACAGTTCGGCCGATGAGCATGTCGAAAGACCGAGGAGGAAAAGCCCGCTTTCGTACTTTCGTATCGTCTCTGCTTCCCCGCTTCTAATAAGGGTTTATGGCACGCACTGGCACGATGCTTTTGTCTATCGACCTTTTTAATTGCGGGGTTTAATTGATATCTAGGCTAATTATCCCTTTTACAAAAAAGTACACTAAGATTACACATATATAATAGCTCAATTTACACTAACTATCATATTAATTATAATACCAAAATATTTTTTCTTATGCAACACATTAGTGTTACTAGTATTAGATACAATAATAGGGAGCTGTGCTTCCTTCGAGCTACACTCACCAACCCCATTCAGCACCCGGCGACGTTCACAGTACACTTTCTTCTAAAACAAATCAGCATGTAATTTTTCTTTTTAAATTATTATTTAGTTTAATTTAATTTAATATAATTTATAATATAGAGGAGATTAGGGAGGGATGGCAAATCTGCAGTAATGCTTAAAATTAGTTTTATTTTTAATTTATGACTCTTCCACCAGATGGAGTAATCATTGCATCCTACTTGTTGCTGTAAATCTTTTTAGTTGCAAGCACCTATGAGTTTGTGAATTAAAAAGACTATTTTACAATATCAAAAGCAACTAACTACTCAGATTTTTAATGTAAATTTTCAATCTCATTCTTTGTTGCTAACGTAATTGTTTTTAGTGTTTTGTAAACTCAACAATATATCATTTATGAATGAACACTTAAGTTAAGACTAAAAGCCACATACTTGTAACCCTATTTTTTTTTAATGTTGCTCTAAGGGAGGGATGGGACACTATGACAGAGAGGGATGGGAAATGTCCATCCCTCCCAAATGATATCTTTATACAAATAATTATGTTTAATTATATGCAATTTTTTTATATTTTATAACACTATCTTGTTTTCGAATTGAATAGTGTTTCAAAAAAAACTTATTATTTTGCAAGTTAAAAGGAATTTTTTCTATTTTCATGATTTTATTTTTTTTTAAATATGCCTTGAACAATTAAAGCAGTGCAATTTTTTCTTTTATCAAATATAGTGAGATACCTGACAAATTGGGGGAAATCCTTTATCATCCAATTGGATTTCCCCTCCAATTGGTCAATTAACTTACTGTATTGCCGATATCTTTCTGATTTTTCACGATATTTGGCTGGTGTTTTTATATGAGTTACTCTATAAAATTGACTACCAAATCATGAAAAAAAAAAAATCTATGGTGTAGTTCGCTCATGCGCAGTTAAAATTATTCCATACACATGCCCATATCTCATCAAACATTCAATATATTCTTTTAATTGCAGTATACTGTTTCTACCAGAATAATCTTCAGACCAAATGTTTCTTCAGAATAAATATCTAATGCTTGAGTTCTGCTAACAATAAAATTCAATTACTTAAAAATTAATGCTAATTAAAGTACATTTAATAAAAAATACTAACCAGGGAACCATGCCGTTAGTGTAATAATGAAAAAATCTAAATAAGCAGCAATCGAAAGAATGTATGTGAAGCATGTTTTTTGACGCATAAATCAGTTGCCCTCGTCTCCCCGCTGCTATCGAGATATAAAGTCTTAAAATTGGCTAATTTATTGATTTAATAGGATGGACGGAGGAGTCATACGTTTTCAACGTAACAACATAATCAAACTACAATCACTTGTTCATTTCCAGTTTAGTGCGTCGCAATACTCCGACATGATTAGCTATGCTTGGTACAAGTCCGGGTTAGTGCAAACTCGACCACTTCCATTTCAAACGTGCTTGCAATTTTGTTTTTCGCAGGAGGTTGACCATTGTAATCATAGCACTAGATTTAAGTTCATGAAATGTTCTTGGTTCCACGATTTTCTATGATTCAATCATTTTTTGTTCAATACCATATTTGTCAAAAGTTATTATTATTTTTTTTGTGTGGATTCCTTTCATTTTTATGTTATTACTATATTGAAATATGTTTTGTATTTTATATTAATCTGATTATTAAAAATTCTGAATCAGAACCACGCATTTTCTCCCTAAATTAAATAAATAAATTTGCAAACTTTAAAACGTTATATCGCGAAAACGGGTAGACGAGGGCAAATGATTTATGTGTCAAACAACACATTTCACTATTATCTTTCGATTGCTGCATAATTAGATTTTTTTCATTATTACACTAAAGCGTGATTTCCTGGTAAAGACTAAAAGCGAAATCCAACTTAGATCATTAGATTAAAATTAAATTTTCAAAAGTAGACAAGTTATACCAATAAAATAAATTAATTACTTTAAAATAATTAATACTAATTAAAACACAAATCATAAAAATACTTCGGATTAAAATCTAATTATGTACTGCGATATTAATATAGTTTCTTCGTTGATGTTTTTGACACAATGTTTTAGTAAATCACTCATTTATGATAAATTATTGAAATACAACTTAAAATTATAATTAACATTAAATTTTCAAATTTAATTACAATAGTATTGGGGTTTTATACTTTTAAACTTACATATATATATTAATTATATTTTAAATAAATAACAAGCATCATTATTCTGGTCTGCTGTCGTTGTCTCTCCTTTATTCTCCCGGGCAATGATGGCCAGGTTAATGATGAAACCGACGTAATTAGAAACTGGCACATTCTGTCTAAATATTTTAAAGCCAATCCATATATTTTCTAAAAGATAACTTTATTACCTATTATTCTATATATTGTAATATAAGCAATTTTCTATTCAACTAGTTTTTTCTGTAGATGCCAGGAAAATGATTCATATTAAACATTTAACCCTGACAGCAAAGAACTTCAAAATTCCACAAAAAATAAAATCGCACCAATTGTGAATAATTACGCAGCTTACTAAAGAAATAAAAGTTCTTGCAATAGGAACAATAAATAGAACCTTGCTACCATCTGTAGGGAAAATATTGAGTGTAATGCAATCTACCAGGACAATGATATTTTTTGCAGTTACACACATTTTAGTAATTTTTTTAATTATGAAAAAAATAACTAAATTTTTTAAAACTATTTCCCATTATATAAAATACTTTATTATGAATGTATTACATTAATTGCTACGATAAAACAAGAACGAATTAAATTTAAAAAAATAAAAAAACCGACTGCGTAAAAAGCGAACTAAAAACGGAGCTTCTGACTGTAAAATAGTCTAGGAAACATTGTTTTCATTTTGAAAGACTCAATATGGTGCGTAAGAATTTTATTCGTCTCTACCACTATTTTGTATTTTACGGGCGCCATTTTGAATTTATGGAAAAAAAATTCTAGCCTATAAGTCTTCATTTTGAAAGATCTATCCAATGATATGCCACTCAATATGGTGCGTAATTTTTTTTTGTCTCCACCGCCATTTTGAATTTATGAAAACAAAAGCTAGCATATAACCATCGGACGGTTAAGACGAATCGATAGAGACCTCATTCATTAAAATCCATCCAGTCGTGGGGATGTTTCGAGGGTATAAAGAAATCCACATACCCAGATACGCGTCAAACACATAACCCTTCTTGGCAGTCGGATAATTAGTTTTATTATTAATTTATTTAACATGTGGAATAACGTAGATGCTCTAGTGACGAGCCAGGATAATGACTTTTGAACATTAGATATTTTTAAAAATAAGCTTATCAAATCGTTTTCGTATTTGTTATATAACTGTAGGTAATCGCAGAACATGGAAAAGTTATTAAAATACTTTTAATTATTTTTGTATTTAATTTTAAAATGATATAAAAGGCAGTTACATTTATTTTTCCTACTTTGGGACTATTTTCCCGTGACTATTTTCGAATAGTAATATTTAACTTATTAAATCGCAGATTTCTGCGATTAAATAATGCGGAAATTACTATTAGAAAAGTATGGTAGTAAAAATTGTAATTCTTGGCACTTGTTCATTGATAGCATGCACATAATCATATTCACCATCGTGTTCGATCAAATTTTCTTCTAATTTTCTTCGAACATACTACGTTTTTCTTCATTGGATCCTTTCATGTGGTCAGGCGCTGTCTTTCATGTTTTTAGACTCCTGTCGCTGGTCTAGAGATCATAGGTCAGCAGAGAAGATCCCTGACATGTTTATTACGCCCCTTTCTTTTATTGGGACTTTTGTTGACCGATCTTTTGTTGATCACCGCATAACCTTTAGAAAAGAATGACCAGGGGAATAATTTACGACTTTCTGTCGCAGATTTTTTAAAATACCATGTAAAAGCAGATTAACAGCGACACGTATTATAATGAGAAAGAAAAAATGCTACACTTGAAATTAATTCAGATGAAAGTCTAGAAATCCTTTTCGTGTACAATAGAGTCTCGATTCATCGTTTTCCGCAGGGGAATAAGTTAGAAATGATGGATATGGGTAAACTAAGGCTTATATTAATATATATAATCTATATATTTAGTAGCTCTAAGGTAAACGATGAATGCGGGTCACCATAGAATTGGATGCAATTGCACTACGGCTGTTGAATTAAAACGGTGAATGAATGCAAATGACAGATGTGATGGATAGAGAGTCCAATGTAAATTGCATTATATGTAGATAATACAATGCAAATTGTATTATCTGTAGCGAAACATTGGTGCCCCAAAATTTTCCATGTTCTCTTCATGAAGTACTAAAATCAATTATGAAAGGTATCAACGCCTTCTAATTTAGTGTAAAATTCACAGTATCTTCAAGAAATTTTCTGACGATAAAAATGTGGACCATGTAACCATAAAGATATAGTGGTGAAGGTGCATGACGTCATTACATACAGTGGTGGCCAAAAGTGTGGACATTTTTTTAAAGTTTCATGTTTTTCAACTTTGTGTGCTTGTAGAATATATTAATTTTCACTGAAATACAAACGTTTATATATCAAATTGAAGGTAATTTAATGTAGAATTTAATCATAAAAACAGTATTACAATATCTGTATTACACAAAGTTATGCAACTAATAGTAAGATCTATCTTAGATTTGCATTTATTTAAAGTGATACTTAAGCAATCAATACTTAGTAGGATAACCCTTATTAAAAAATAAGCTTCACAGCGTCTTTTCATCGAGTGAACGAGTGTTTGGAGTTCATCTTTCGTAATCACATGGTGCCAAGAACCAATTATAGCTTCAATAAGTTTTCTTTTATTGGATGGACGTTTTTTTCGTACAAGAATTTTCAAACGTCGCCACAAATTTTCAATTGGATTTAGATCAGGGCTGTTTCCTGGCCATGGTAATATATCTATGCCTTTATTTTGAAACCATGCTTTGCATACTTTTGCTGTGTGGCATGGAGCTGAATCCTGCTAAAAAATAAATGGTGCGTTGTTGGGGAAGAGATCCTTGATGGAAGGTATCAATTTTGGTTCCAGGACAGTTTCGATGTATTTTTTGACATTCAGGATGCCATCAATCACTTGAATTCGGCCCACACCATCTGCAGACATACATGCCCAAATCATGGCATTTGTTGGGTTTTTTGTAGTTGCTTCAATGCAATCAGGATGAAGTGCTTCTCCTACTCTACGTCTCAGGTATTTTCTACCATCACTACCAAACAGCGATATTTTACTCTCATGGCTCCAGATTACTTGCTTCCATTGATTTTCTGAACCATTTAATGTGTGCTTTTGCCCACTTAACTCGTTTTCGAGTTGCTTTTGATTTAAATATGGATTTTTCCTAGGAATTCTAGCTTGTAGTCCAAATCCTGATAACCTTCTTATTGTTCTTGAACTTACTGCAATACCCGCTGCATTCATTTAACATCTAATGGCATCTGATGAAATTTTTCTATCTTGAAGACATAGCCGTTTAATTTTTCTATCGGCAGTAGCACTTGTGCATTTTTTTCGGCTTGATTTGGCCTTATTTTCCACTGATTTCGTTTTTTCATAACGTAAACAGAACTTTCGTACACCAGAACAAGTCACTGAACTACCAACTTGTCTTGCAATTTCAGCATAAGAGAGGCCATTTTCTCTCAATATGACAATTCGGCTTCTTTTTGTAGATGTCCAATTAGTTCTTCTTGTTGATGACATTGTTTAAAATTAGTTTAATTAAAAAAAAGAACTTTAAATATTCAAAAACAACAATACTCTATTTAAATTTACTAGTATTCATCATTCCGCAAAATATTTCCACAACAATAACTCTTTTACCATCCAAATAAACTAAACTATAGTTACAGACATTTGATTGGTCCTCAGAATAGTGTTTGTGATTGGCTAGTACGATTTTATTACAAAACACGTCCTTATTCAAAAACGATTTGTGTTTGTTTGTTCAATGAGCATAACTTTTTTAAGATTATTTAAAAAAATTAATCACTCTTTCAGAGGAAAGAATGAATTCTTTGGAGCCCTGAGCACGGGTCTTTTTGCGGGCCAAGGTTATTATCGTACTATGTTTAGGTCTATTTTAGATTTTGTGGTCCCTTGTGTTATTAGGGTACTAGGACAAGGGTCCCGTATCCTTTGCTACAAAACAGTAAAAAAATTCGTGAATTGAAGGATTTTTTTTATGTAGTTTTTTTTTTCATTGAAACACGAAAGTTTCCACCTTGATTTGCCCAATTCCCTCTAAAATACAGAAAATAAACCAATCTAAAGTAAAAATTATCTGAAATCCTCCAATCAAAAGCTGCATTATTGTTAAATCAAAGGAGTGTTCAAGCAATAATGGTGTGTGTTACTTTTTCGTTTTATAAACGGGGTTTTTACGCGTGAAGTCTCTTTCCCTCAGAACACACAAACAAAAAAAAATAAAAAATCGCGAACCGCAGCTTAAAATCTCCCGAAAATCTCCCATCAAAAGACGGAAATTTCGTCAGTTAACAGAAAAATCTCTTCCAATCACATGGAGGTTCCGGCAAATAGTCTGTACTTTTTACGTTTTTGGACGAAATTTTGTTAGAGAGCGCACTGCTCTCACATCTTCTATTAGTATTTCGCTTTACGTATTGAATGATCGAATTGTTCTTCAAGCTATCTATAGCGATATTTTTAACTTTAAAAAAAGGAGGGTGTTCTCAATTCGAGGCGCCTTCATATATATATATATATATATATATATATATATATATATATACATATAATATGGTCACCGATTACTCCAAAACTACGCAACAGTTTTTGATTGTTTGATTTTTTTTAACTGAAAGAGGATACTCTCGAATTGGTCCCATTTATATTTCATCAAAATTGGTTCAGTACTTTTTTAGAAATACAACATAAATAAATATCTTTGAAATATTTCATTTTTTACGGATTTCATAAAGTGAGGAGGTCGCTAGTCGGCGAATTTCCTCTGGCGAATATCCCTCTTTATACGGTTTTGTTTCTAGGACTGCTGTGGGGAAAACCAAAATGCAGTGTTTTAATCATTAAAACTTTTATGACGTAACCAATTAGGAAAAAAATAATCAAAATTGTAAGGTGTTTATATTCACCCAAGATTTCTGCGGTACTCTCACTTCATTTGAAAAACTATAAGATTTGTGTCTATAAACGGTCTGACACATGTTAATGTTTAATAATTCATGAAATAATGAAAATATAAACAAACCTATGGCATTTATGCATAGAATAACTCATATACTTCCATTTATATTGTGAACGTTTCCACAGACAATTTCCTTTTCCTGTTTGAAAATCTTTTCTTACTTTTTCACTGGAAAGACACACATATGTGTCATTTACTTAGTCATGTTGGAAAATTTCGTATTTCGGCGATTCCACCGTTACGTGTGTGACTTTTTGAGAGTGTTTTTTTTTTTTTTTTCTCCAAATGTAGACAAATTTGAAAGTGAAATTATTTAGATAACGTTTTACTTTTTTTTTTTTTTTTTTTATCGCTATTACAGTACACATACAGAAACATTTTTGTAATGACACCTTTAGTCTAAAGCAGAGGTTCCCAAACTTTTAGACCGACGTACCACTAAATCGAAGTCAATACTTCCGCGTGCCACCATGCATCAAACGTAATGCTAATATAGGGGAAAATCTGAAAATGGAACTTCCCATATTTTGTTCTATTTCAAATCACCATTTTAAATAACTTTATTGTATTAAAAACCGATTTCCTTGAAATAGAAAGAAACTTACACATTTGGTACAGATTAAGAGAAAATTTTCAATTGACACACTTAAATAAATAATGAATTATGTTTCAAATAAAACGTCAACACTGAAATAACCAGTACAAATAATAATAATAATAATAATAATAATAATAATAATAATAATAATAAAATAAAAAAAATATTTATATGTATAAATTACACTTAGAAAAAAAAAATTAACTCCTCCTATCTAACAAGCTTCTCCTACTTTCACGGATTCAGACTTCACCTTCGGATAATACAATTAAAAAAAGTCCTTCCGGCCTGTACCGGGAGGAAAAGGTAGCTTTCCTATATCTTCGTTTTAAAATTTTAGCTAATGTTACACGAAAACAGCAAGTTAAAATGCAAAGAAACGTTTACAAAAGATTCCTTAATACTGAATTTGAATAAGAAATTTGCCAAATTATTGACCAATAGCCAAATTGGCTTAATTTATGAAGACTTATTTTGGTCGCCAAATTTGGCGATATTTAGCCAGATATCGCCAATTTTGGCGAGAATTTGGCGCTAACGGATATGAATATATAGTTTTATGCGTATGATTGGGAAAATTATTACAACAATGAAAGAAAATAATTTGCGGGTAATCGCGTTAATGTGCTGTTTTGTTTCAAAATGTCAGCCACCCTAGAATTTCAAACTGCTCTATCTCAGTCATTTTTTAAGATAGAGGTAAACCAAAAAATGCTCTGGAATCCTTGTATCAAGGCCTAACACGTAATTAAAAAATAAATTTGAATTTTTAACTTTTTTGTATATTTATTTTAGTTTTAAATTTTTAAATGGCCGCCCTCTTGAAACAAAATGGCGGAACAAGCTGGCCAACCAACTCGGTCGAGACATTGGTGACCTTAATACACACAATTAGTTTCATCAAAATCGATTCATAAATACGAGCGTTATCGCATGACATAGCTCAGATATATGTATATATATATATATATATATATATATATATATATATGGATATATCTATATATATAAATCAACATTTGAACGGAGGGTGGTTTTGGGGTCTGGGGGTCATGATCGGCGAAAATATATCGAAATTTTCCGAAACTGCTTTCCTCCGAACGGCTGCAATAGGTAGCTTTATACTTTTTTGTATTGAAAGCTACCTAATATACTTTTTTGTATTGAAAGCTACCTAAAAATAGTAAAGTCGTTGTTACGTTTGTGACTCAGAAAACTCACACACGGAACAACAACTTTACCATTAAAAAAAAAGTTATTACTTTAAACTAAAGGTGTCACTACAAAAATGATTCTGTATGTGTCCTGTAATAGCAATAAAAAAAAAGTAAAACGTTATCTAAATAATTTCATTTCCAAATTGTCTCAATTTGCAAAAAAACACTCTAAAAGTTACACACGCAACGGTGGAATCGCCCATTTCCACAACTGGAAGAGTTTCAGCCACATGTCTTTTTGCAACAAGATGGTGAACCACTGCACCACCTCATTGGGGTACCATCGTTCGTCGAATAATCATTTCACAGGAAGATGGATTTGGTGAGGTGGCCCAATTCCTTGGGCACCCAGATCACCTGATATAACGCCACTGGACGTTTTCCAGTGGGGATTTGTAAAGAACATCGTTTACAGGAGGAGTCGAACATTGATGACCTAAAGGCCAGGATTACAACCGCAATAACCACTGTGGATGCCGACATGCTTCCCCGTACCTGGCGTGAAATCGACTACTTTTTTATATTCTCCGTGAGACGAAGGGCGCATATGTGAAAATCCGCTGACAAGGTCTTAAATCTTTTTGAATCTATCTAACCATCAATGTTATTAATTTAAATCTCCCTTCATTATTTTAGTAGTTATTAAACATCAAAATGTGTCAGATTTTTATAGACACACTGTATTTTTTACGGTAGAGGGATTTGTACGCTGATACAGTCTTTGGCGAATTTTTGAATTTAATATAAAATCAAGTAATTAGTGTACGATGAGTGAGGTTGACAAAACAGCCAATTTAACTGAATTCTGTTTTTATTAATATTATTATTATTATTTGGTTAAAAAGTTTATATTATTTTATATTCTGGTCCTTTCTACATTGTTATAGAGAGTTTAATTGTAGATACGTGTACCTCATAAAGAGTCATTGTCGACCAAATTACACTGTGCATTCATTCAATTTCAGAAGTGTTATTCCCAAATTTCCCTCCATAGGCCGGGAAAAAGAATGAACAGAAAAAGCCTTTTTATTCTATTGTTAACAAGATATCAAAACAGATGAGACATATGATCTTCCATAAAGTGGATGACATTGAATACTTTCGAATTTCTGACCGCTTGAGACTTTCTTCTTCGTACAATCTCTGATGCTGGGACGAGTTTTAAAGCTGACTAATCAGTGTTTTGTTCTTTCTTTTTTTCACAGAATTCAGCAAAAGTAATGATGATGCTTTTTATCCCCTCTTTTATTTTATTTTGTTTTGTTTTGTTTACAAATGTAATGTATCAGCCTTTATCAATTGTATACAATATGTTAATTTTATGTTAATGGAAATTTAGAATTGTAGGATTATTTGTTATATTGGTTTTTTGCTAGATTATTTGTTATATTGGTTTTTTGCTAGATTATTTGTTATATTGGTTTTTTGCTAGATTATTTGTTATATTGGATTTTTTGCTAGATTATTTGTTATATTGGTTTATTTGCTAGATTATTTGTTATATTGGTTTTTTGCTAGAGAAATGTTGAAATAAACTCATTCGATAAAAATATTTTTTCAGGAACTCTCTAGGTTTGATATCGGATACTTCCAGCAAAAGCATGAAATACTTTGATATAATATGTTCTTTAAAAATAGTTTAAATACCATATATCTTGGCAAAGTACTATTGGCTAACTATTGGCCAAATTTTGGCGCAATATTAGACAACGTTCGTTCTGTTTGGGTCAATATTAGAATATTTGCATTTTCGAAATATGTAACCAACATTGTCATTTAACATGTACTTATTATTGGAAAACAATCTCGGATTAAATTGGAAATACTCTAAATAAAGAGAGCTAATATTTCCGCAATACTTTTTAAATTTTGGCGCAATAATGGGCGATAATTTTTGCTCTAATTTTTCTCATTGTTGGAATACAATGCACTCTCGTTAATATGTCTTCGATTAAGACGTATCTCCAGTTCATGAGGAGAATTTTGTTTTCCGCGTAATTTCCTGTTTGCAATTAATGTTAAACACATCCCTTAAGGCTGCTCGTCAGTAAACTTCCTAATTCCCGTCCCTAATGTTAATCCTATGAGCGTAGGATGCATTCGTATATTTAAAATATCTCCTCAGGAAATTATTTTTTTTTTAACTTCTGTTTGTACTCTTCTTAACCCCTTCGGGACCGATGGCTTTTACACAAATTTTATTCGGTTGGCACCACTTTTTAAAAAAAAGCTACCTTTACTTAAACTATCACAAAAATGCTCTAATTAGAGAAAGCAAATATTACATTATTTTTTACTGGTGCCTAAAACAAATTCTGTATGTTCTTTTTGAGGGTGCATATATGCACCCATGGTCCCAAATGGGTTAAAGGATGTCTCTTTTTTTTTCTTTAGTTGTCAATTTTTTTTAAATATATACTTAATTTATAATTTTATGTGTTAAAATCGTAGCGAAACTGAATGAGATTTTAACACCTCACGTAAAATGAAGTATCTATTTTAGAAAAAAATTGATAACTAAAGAAAAAAGAGACATCCTTTAAGAACAGTACAAAGAAAACAGAAGTTAAAAATATTAATTTCCTGAGGAGATATTTCAAATATACGAATACATCCTACGCTCATAGGATTAACATTAGTGAGGTGAATCGGGAAGTTTATTGACGAGCAGCCTTAAAGCGTACTACCCATCGGATAATGCGGCCATTTCTTTCACAAACCGACCGAGAAGAATCGAAACTGCTTTTGTAAATTATTTTTTAAAACGCAACTTTGATGTAAATGTGGATATCGAGAGATCAAGCAATTGTCAGTGACAATAATAAAGAGTAAGAAAATTTTCTACCTTCAAAAACGTGAGAGGCTGCCTATGGAATCAGGAAGTTTACTGACGAGCAGCCTTAAAGCGTACTTACCTATCGGATAATGCGGACATTTTTTTCACAAACCGACCGAGCAGAATCGAAACTGCTTTTGTACATTATTGTTTAAAACGCAACTTTGATGTGAATTTGCTTATCGATAGATCAAGAAATTGCCAGTGACAATAATGAAGAGTAAGAAAACTTTCTACCATCGAAAACATGAGAGATACAAAAATTGCTAATAGCTGTTCGTCGATATTACCAATCAAACTGTGATATCATATAATGGACCAAAATATCAAGTGTATCGCAAAACTGGTAAATGTATGTGGTAAAAAGTTCATTTGTTCAAAGAACGCAACTAAAAGTTAGCGATTACTTTAATTAAAGTTAAATTATGTAAGTATACGGCAATTTCTTCGCATATTTTGTTTGTTTTCAGTACTTTATTATGCTGTATTATCAAATTGTCACTAACTTGCTTTTAAGCTAAAATTACACAATGAAAGAATATGCTGTTTTTTTAGGCTGAAGTTGGTAAGCTATTGAACTGTCCTAAATTGAGTTAAATTTATTCCACGCAAGACATTGCGGACTTCAATTAGTGCGGACAAAAAAAATGGACTCCCTTAGAAGTTCGCGCTAATCGGAGATTACTGTATTTACCGTTTGAAAATATGCCAGTATTACCATTTACTCAACATCGAAGAAAAGCTGGAATAACGTTAACAATATTTCGAATGTTAATAGTCATGAAAATTTTGTTAACCCTCCCTCTGGTCTTTCGTACTATTAATACGACATTCATTAAGCATTATTTTGTCTTAACGATTATTCTTGTTATTATCTGCATGTTGTAATAGTAATATATGTCTATACATATTATGACTTCATTTACGTTTCAGCATTTAGTAACAATAATAATAATAGTTTGCTTAATTTTCTTTACATTTAATAGTACTAACGTTAATTTTTTAGAATAAAATACTTTTAACAAAATATTCGGACCCGAAAAGGTTAAAATAGAAATAGTTACAATAAAGTGCCAGTATTTTCACAATATTAGCATAAGTTGTGAATATTTGCAATTTTTGCAAATGTTTTTTGGAGTATTATTACTATTGTAGTGTCTGAAACTTCTCAATCAATATAATATCGTCACAATATTAGGCTTATATGCGTTTGTCAAGTTCACATTGATTCGTCGCATGTGACATAAATAATCGCAGTGTTCTTCGCAAGTGACATAAATAATTAAAAATTGAGAGAAAAAAGAATTATGATTGAAGGCAAAACATATTTTTATTTATTAACACCGAATGACCGCTGGGTGTCAAATGTATCTTTCATTGATAAACCACCAACACACTGTAAAAAAATCTGTTGATTTTACGGAAAAAAACTGTCAGCTAAGAAGCCAGTAAAAAACTATTTATTTTACGAAAATACACTATATACTTATTACGAACTTTTTGTTACTTTAGCAGATTTTGTCCGTAAGATTGTAATAAATGCAGATTATTTTTGTAAAGTAAAAGTTTTTTACTGGCGGCGTGGGTAACAGTTTTTTCTTGCGAAAAATCAAACTATTTTTTTTTACTTATGCCACTGCAGCTTATATGCTGAAATTTCTGTGGATCTTATAAACTGAACAGTCTGCCATCAGTCGTCCAGGAAAAAGGATCGCCAGTGGTACAAATACGTCATGACAAAAAGTACACGTGACCGCCATCGGTCAGACTGCAGCCAAAGTGTAAATTATAATAAGGCACTATTTTATCACAAATAATTTATCTCCCCCCTCCTAAAAAAAAATTGCCATCCCCTGCATCGATGTGGAAGTGACTCATACAGACTTCTTTAGCCGCCAGTTTTGAAAAAAATAGTTATGCCCATAGTTGCTCGGAAGCCTTAAATTGGTATTGGCGAAGAAGAAGTGGGAAGAAAGCTTAAAGAACTACTAGTTTTACTCTGTTTATCTATAAAATGTCAGATAAGAGAGAAATACCATCCAAAAGATAATACAAACACTTGATGAACGCGATAAACAATCCTTGAAAACATACGAAAATTCAAATAAATTACTCCTCACGTAGATACCCCATCTATCTCTCTGTAGTACACATGGGAAATTCCACACCCAGGTTGTTCGAAACTCATAAATCTTACAAATAACTCTCTAAACCCTTTTGGTTTTGTAGGCGTCCCCTATACGTCCTTGCACCGTATCTCTCCCACAACGTAAAAAAGATCGAGGACGTATAATCGGTGGGACGACGAAAATCCAGAAAAGGAAAAGTAAAATCACACACACACACACAACACAACCGAAGACAAAGCTAACGTTTTATCTGTTACATTCTTGTGACAGTTTTTTTTCTTGCTCAGCTTTTGTCTTCTTGAATGTCCGAGGAGAGAGTGTTACACAACTTCCAATGACAGTTCAGGGCCATTGATGGGAATCGGATTCATTGGTAATTCAGAGTCATATACAAATGAGATAAATACAGAAATCAGAGCACGGGCCCGTTAACGTATATATAAGAGAGGCAGGGCGGTGTCCTGTTACTTGTATATAATACTGACGCGTTAGAAAGTGTTTAGAGTGGTTTGTTTCATCCCGTGACAGAGAATGATTACGGTAAGTGCCGTGCATTTGTAGCTTCATAGTGCATCAATGACTGAGACATTGGTTCTCAAACTTTTTGCCAAATGTTTGTTTGTGGACTATACACATATCCCTTCCATCATATGTGACATAATGTATTCTAACAATATTTAAGCATAATTGCAATGGAGAGTTAGAGATAAAGCCAAATAAATTTTGCTAACTCATCTGCAAATAAGATAGTGTATTCTAATTTTAAATGTGATTTTTCCATATCTGCTAACTCTAGTAATAATCCACGATCCTATATAATTGTAGATTTTATAGGAAACAAAAAACTATATAACACAATCTCAGATATAAAATTTTCATAAAATCGAAAAGAATAATCAGTAATTATTATTCTAAAATGGATTTTAAACACAGTAAGGTCATATATTTTATTACGGTGTATTCTAATAGTATTGTTATTTCTCACAATTCTGTTCTGTTAATTGTATATAATTCTGGCGCGTTAGAAAGTGTTTAGTGGTTTGTTTCATCCCGTGACAGAGAATGATTACGGTAAGTGCCGTGCATTTGTAGCTTCATAGTTCATCAATGACTGAGACATTGGTTCTCAAACTTTTTGCCAAATGTTTGTTTGAGGACTATACACATATCCCTTCCATCATATGTGACATAAAGTATTCTAACAATATTTAAGCATAATTGCAATGAAGAGTGAGAGATAAAGCCAAATAAATTTTGCTACTCTTATGAAATTAAGATAGTGAATTCCAATTTTAAATGTAATTTTCCCATAGTTGTTGTCACTAGTAATAATACACAATCCTATTGAATTATATATTGTATACGGAATATAAAAGAAATTACACGCTCTCAGATCTAAAAATTTCATAAAATCGAAAAACATAAGTAATTTTTATTCTGAAATGTATTTTAAACACACTAAGCTCATGTATTTTGTTACTGTGTTGTATAATTGTATTCCTATTCTCATAAATGTATTTTTAAAAGTAATAACGTAAGATGTAAACAAGTAATATAATTTTTTTTTAAGTCAATTCCTACTTTTTAATCATAAATATATAAAATAAACCCGTGCAGCATTAATGTCCCACGTTATCTTTATTGAACATTATTTTATAATCATCGTTGTTGGCATCACTCATTTGAGATAAATCTTTCATTTCATTTATGAAAACAATGGGAGAAATTTTTTTCACCCATATAAAAATTAAAATTAATTAATTAAATTTAATTAATGAATTAATATTTGAAAAAAACTGTATTAACATCAATTGTCATCCAGTACAAGTTTAAAAAAATTATTTGAACTTGAATGGATGAATAGAAAATATTTTATTAACGATTGAAAATTCCAACAAGATATATATAGAGAGAGTGTGAGCTAATAGTAGGGATTTAATAAAAAAGAAATCTATTCAGTGGAAAATATTTTGAGAGATTTACTTTTAAGTATAAAGTTGCATTATACCTACAAAATGAATAATTAGTATTTTCTATAAATCTGTGGTAATTCAGGGTTATATACAAATTACATAAATACAGAAATCAGAGCACGGGTCCATTATCGTAAGAGATGTAGGGCGGTGTCCTGTTATTTGTATTATATAATAATGACGCGTTAGAAAGTGTTTATTGTTGTTTGTTTCATACCGTGAGTTATTACGGCAAGTGCTTTGTATTTGTAGCTTGATAGTGCATCAATGACTGAGACATTGGTTCTCAAACTTTTTGCCAAATGTTTATTTGTGGACTATACATACTGATAACCCTTTCACCATATATGTGACATAATGAATTCTAACAATATTTAAGCATAATTGCAATGGAGAGTTAGAAATAAAGCCAAATAAATTTTGCTTACTCATATGCAAATAAGATAGTGTATTCCAATTTTAAAAGTGATTTTTCCATATCTGTTAACTCTACTAATAATCCACGATCCTATATAATTGTAGATTTTATACGAAACAGAAAACTGTGTAACACAATCTCAGATATAAAATTTTCATTAAATTGAAACACATAAGTAATTATTATTCTGAAATGGATTTTAAACACACTAAGGTCATTTTTTTTTTTTTTTTTTTTTTTTTTTTTTTTACGGTGTATTCTAATTGTATTCCTATTTCTCACAAATGTATTTTTCAAACTGCTAACCATAAGATAGGAAAAAAGAAATATATTCAGTGAAAAAGAAAGATTTAAGATATTAAGTTCCAAATTGTTGCATTACCTACAAAATGAATTAATGCTATTTTTTTTAAAATAAATATGTGGTAATTAAGAGTCATATACAAATAAGATAAGCACAGGAAGCAGAGCGCGGTCCCGTTAATGTATATATAAGAAAAGCAGGAACGGTGTTCTGTTAATTGTATATAATACGTTAGAAAGTGTTTAGTGTGGTTTGTTTCATCACGTGACAGAGAATGATTACGGCAAGTGCCGTGCATTTATAGTTTGATAATGCATCAATGACTAAGATATTGGTTCTGAAACTTTTTCTCAAATATTCATTTGTGGACTATACACATATCCCTTTCATCATATCCGGAATAAAGAATTCTAACAATATTTAAGCATAATTGCAAAGAAGGGCTAGAGATAAAGCCGAATAAATTTTGCTACGCATATGCAAATAAGGTAGCGTAATTCTAGTTTTAAATGTGATTTTCTCCTACCTGTTATCTCTACTAATAACCCACGATCCTATGTAATTGCAGATTTTATACGAAACATAAAACTAAATAACACGGTCTCAGATAAAAAATTTGCATAAAATCAAAAAACGTTATAAGTAGTTTTAATTCTGAAATGAATTTTAGACACACTATGCTCATGTATTTTTTTACAGTGTATTCCAATTTTTCATATATGTACTTTTAAAAGTGATACCGTAAAATGGAAAGAAAGTAGTGTAATACTTTCAGTGCAAAATATTTTAAGAGATTTACTTTTAAGTACTAAGCTGTTGTATTACCTACGAAATTAATTAATGCTACTTTTTATAAATCTGTGATAATTCAGTCACACAAATGCGAAAAATGCATAAATCAGAGCACGGGCCCGTTAACATTCATATAAAAGAGGCAGAGCGGTGTTCCATTATTTGATATAATACTGACGCGTTAGAAAGTGTTTAGTGTGGTTTGTTTCATCCCGTGGCAGAGAATGATTACGGCAAGAACCGTGCGTTTGTAGTTTGATCATTGACTGAGAAATTGGTTCTCAAACTTTTTCCCAAATATTTATTTGTGGACTATGCGCATTTCATCATATCCGGCATAAAGAATTCTAACAATATTTAAGTATAATTGCAAGCCAAATAAATTTTGCTACTCATGTGACAATTAGATAGGGTATTCCAATTTTAAATATCATTTTCTCATACCTGTTATATCTACTATAATAGTCCACGATCCTGTGTAACTGTACATTTTATACG
This sequence comes from Maratus michaelseni, assembly GCA_963931845.1. Lineage (NCBI taxonomy): Eukaryota > Metazoa > Arthropoda > Arachnida > Araneae > Salticidae > Maratus > Maratus michaelseni. The sequence goes on along the minus strand of OZ007588.1, from coordinate 41,596,065 downwards.
AAGCATAAAACTAAATAACGCGGTCTTAGATCTAACATTTGCATATAGAATCGAAAAAACATAAGTAATTTTTGTTCTGAAATGAATTTTAAACACACTAAGTTCATGTATTTTGTTACAATGTATTGTAATTGTTTTCCTATTTCTCCTAAATATATTTTTCAAAGTGATACCGTAAACTGAAAAAAAAATCTATTCAGTGGAAAAGGTTTTAAGAAATTTATTTTTAAGTACTAAGTTGTTGCATTACCTACAAAATGAATTAATGCCTTTTTCATAAATCTGTGGTAATTCAGAGTCCTATGCAAATGAGATAAATGCAGAAATTAGATCACGGACCCGTTAACGTATGTATAAGAGAGGCAGGGGCGGTGTTCAGTTACTTGTACATAATACTGACGCGTTAGAAAGTGTTTAGTGTGGTTTGTTTGATCCCGTGACACAGAATGATTACGGTAAGTGCATTTGTAATTTGATAGTACATCAATGACTGAGACATTGGTTCTCAAACTTTTTGCCAAATACTTATTTGTGGACTATATACATATCCGTTTCATCATATGCGACATAATGTATTCTAAAAAAAAAAAAAAAATTAAGTATAATTGCTTAAGAGCTAGAGATAAAGCCAAATAAAATAGCTACTCACTTGCAAATAAGATAGCGTATTTCAATTTTAAATGTGATTTTTTCCTACCTGTTATCTCTACTAATAACGCACGATTCTATGCAATTGTAGATTGTATACGAAACATAAAACCAAATAATACAGTCTCAAATCTAAAATTTTCATAAAATTGAAAAACATAACAAATAATTTTTATTCTGAAATGGATTTTAAACATGCTGAACTCACGTATTTTATTACAGTGTATTTTAATTTTATTCCAATTACTCATAGATTTCAAAGTGATATCGTAATACAGAAAAAAAAAAGAAATCTATCCACTGGAAAAGGTTTTAATAAATTTACCTTTAAGTACGAAATTGTATTACCTACAAAATGAATTAATGTCGTTTATTATTATTATTATTATTATTATTATTATAAATCTGTGGTAATTCAGAGTAATATACAAATGAGATAATTACAGAAATCGGAGAACGGGTCCATTAACAAATATATAAAAGAGACTTGATAATACATCAATGAGTTAAGATACTGGTTCTCAAACTTTTTCCTGGATATTTATCTGTGAAATATACACCTCTTATCACGTTAATGTGGGATATACAGTGGTAGTTAAAACTGCGGATACTTTTCATTCATTTAATTTAAAAATTGCATATTACTTTAAAAAAATTACCTAAAGGTTGTAAATAATTCAATACGTACAAAAGTTAATATATATATATATATATATATACACTTTTTTAGAAGCATTCAATGTTTATCTTAAAAATCCTACCTAATTTCATGACTTTATATCAAAACATGTTATATACGTTAATTTGAGGTGGACTTCGATTATGGAAAATTCACCGCTTTGAATTAGCTTGGCAGGAATCGCGAACTAGCAAATTTATTATTAATAATAAATAATTTTTTTTTTCTGTGTCTATTTTAAGAAAAAAGCATCCGGGATATCTAAATTATTTTCTCAACGTATAATCATAACTTAATTAATATTAAATTATTAATTGATAAAAGTTGATTTTAAAACTTTTATGTTAGACTGACGCAAATTTTTCCAATAATAACATTTTATCCCTCACCAATAGCAGCTTTAATTTTTCACATGTGTAAATTAGGAGAAAAAATGTTTTGATGTTAAAAAAAATGTTTCGATTTATGGTATATATATATATTTTGCTTATTTATTTATTATTTATTTTCGGTTTTAAATTGAATGAGTAAAAGACGTGCATTTAAACGCATATATTTTAAGAGAAGTGAGTATAAAAGCAATGTATTTTTAATGTATTTATTTTAAAAGAAAGTTATGTATTATAAATAAAATGAGTGAAAGGTGGATGAGTGCAATACGAATGGTGGCTCTGGGAACAATACTTGGCGACTTATCACTTGCGCCCAGCTAACATAAAAAGTACATTTATTGTTTAAAAATATATATATTACACTATTTATTTTATATTTGTATACTATTTTCTACTTTTTGGTGCTTAACACTAAAACAACCATAGCGACCAATTTGACAGCTACCGAATAAATATAATTCGATTCGTACAAGAAGTTTCTCCACAAAATAAGTTATACCACACAGAAATAAATTTAATAAATAAGTTAATTAGTTTTAAAAGAAAATTCTGGTGTAATTTTTCTGTTCATTCTAGTGTTAAAATGTTTCATTTTTGCAGTTTCTTACTCTGTTGGCATATTTCAGCTAGCGTTGTTTAGTACATAATTAACTTCATTGTTCTTGTAACTGCTGTACAGTTGTGACTATAAAGAAATATTTGGCGTTTTAGTACATACGTGCGGCTAACGGAACAATGCCGTAAAATTAATTTGTTAATTTATATTTAAGCTCTAAAAGTATTAAAACGTATTGTTATCAGATATACTCCTGTGTACATAACATTTATAATTCTAGCATATGAAAAAGGGAACGAAATCTCGATTATAAAATTTCATCTGTAAAACAAGAACCAAATTAAGTTAAACAAAATAATGTAAAAAAGAGATTTAATGCTGATTTGAAAGAAAGAAACATTAAATCAAATATATTTACTACGAAACTGTTGTCTGAAATTTCATTTTTTAAAGGACATTACAAAAGCTTCCACAATATTAGTCACCATTGTACATTTAGTACAGGTAAAATAAATACAGATATAAAAAAAATCCAAAAATTGAGTAATAGGCGAGAACTGGTGGCCATTCACGAAAATTTGAGAAGAACTTCCTTTTGGCATTAGAAATAAAGATCCGATGACTCCCTTAAAAACAAAGTTGTCTTACCAAGTTTTTTGGAGGCAAAAGGAGGGAAAATTAGGGGTCAGGTAACCTTTAAAGTGTCAGAAATTCGAAAAAAAAATTATTAGCTTATAATTAACTATGATTCTTTAGGAACAATTTAAAATAAACCTCGTGCAAAAATTCCCTTTAGAAGTGGAGTTATGTCTAAAACAGTTTGAGCTTTTTTTATATGATCAAGGGCAGGTTTGATCTTTGAAGTCAATTTTCTCAAAACGACGATTTTGGTCATTGCGCGCATGATTTAAGAAAAATGATTGGTTAGAATTTAATGAAATTTTGACTGAATGTCTTAACCAGACACATGCACAAAATGACCTACTATTATGTTTCTCAAGTAACAAGTTTAGAATTTATGACTACTTTTGTAGTTAAAAAAACTCGATATTTTGAATTTCTCTAAAAGCAATTTTTTTTCTCAAGATCTACACATTTTATTTTTTTCATCGTAGGTCATTTTGAGAACACATTATATATGTATTTATTAAAAATAATTTGGCTCGTTTTAGCAATTCAAATGTGAAAAATCATGCGCGCAGTACATGCAAGAATAATTCTTTCGTAAAAAAATTATTATATTTTAAAATAAATTTAAAAGCTTTATATGAGTGTATACATTTTTGGAGAATTTTAATTTATAAAACAAACCTTTATTAATATGCATTTTAAATTTTATAATTCAAAGTCAAATAGTTACGGAGTTATGGTAATTCTTATAGAGGTCCCTTTTTCATGTATTTTGTGAGTTTAAAGGTTACCTGGCCCTTTAACTAAGAGGGGCGCGAAACTGAACTTTTTTTAGTGGGTCAGTTGGGGCGCCGTTTGTTATGTTTTTTTTAAATTCGGAATCGAATGATTACATTATCGCAACTCGAAATGATAATTTTTTACAAAGTTACGGCAGGTTTTATAAAAAAAAAAGGCAAAAATTATACTTTAGTGCAGGTAAGATACACCGATGTCCAGAAATTGAAGGGCCGTGATCGATTTCAAACGTTTCGTCGAATATCTACTGAAATTCGTAAGGAAATGCCCGAAATGCCCTTGAAGTTTGAGGATGTAAAGAACATGTTTGAATTCATGTTTTTCAGTGAAAATTTTGTCGCAAGAACAATTAAGGGGGGGGGATAACAATTTTAATAATAAAATAATATTTTCGGTCACCCAAGTAACAGAAAATGCTAAAAATGGTTGGTCACTGCAGCAAATGACTATGTAGGTCCTGTTCAACATTTGTGTGCATTTGTGTAAGCAGAGCACGTATATTCGTGAGGATGTTAAGTTTTTTGTGTAAAATTCAAAAGTTTTTTTTTATAGCATGTAAATTTTTTAATCAAAAATATAACACCACTTTCCAAAAACTTGACAAAAAATTGTAGAAATAGTATACTGCAATTAATAGAAATAGTATACTGCAATTTTTTTATAGCATGCAAATTTTTCAACCAAATTTAACACCACTTTCCAAAAACTTGACAAAAAATTGTAAAAATAGTATACTGCAATTAAAATATTAATAATTTGAATATTTGATAAGATATGGGCATTTGTATGAAATAAATTTTAAATGCGCATGCGCGAACGACAGTAAAGGTTTTTCGTCATGATTTGATAGTCAGTAATATAGGGCAACGCATATAAAAAACCAGTCAAGTATCGTGAAAACTCAAAAAGTTACAGGCAATACAGTGAGCTCAATTGATAAATTGAGCAGGAAATTCAGTTGAAAACTCTGCATGCTCTATAAAAAAAAAACACTTTTGAATTTAGTGATAAAATATAAGGGTCGTGCGTTCCCCCCCCCCTCCCCACGACTGTACACGAACACTCATTATAAAAAATAGTACTTTTCCGTTATACCAACACCATGCCAAAATGAACGCTAATGTGCTATTTATTTCAACCCTGAGCGTGCAAAAGATTTCTATTGCAAACTGTGCCTAACATTGTGACTAGCTATTTATTGAACATAGATTTTTTTTTTATTGGGTGCGTTCGTAATTATATACACTGCAAAAAAAAAAAAAAAAAAAAAAAAAAAAAAAAAAAAGAAGAAGTTAATTTTACACTGTAATATTGGCATCTGGGATGCCAGTATCATACTGTAAAGTTAACAATGGTTTTTTGCAGTGTATAAATACGTAGCACCTATAGTCGTCGCCTGGTCCGGTCTGTCTGCCCGTCCCTTTCGTATATAACAGCGCAAAAACCACCCAACCGAATGGTTTGAAATTTAATATATAGAATAGTTGCAGAATTTTGTCGAGTCATTTCCAATTTTATGAAAATCGAATCAAAACTTAGGAAGATATTAATAAAAGTTTTCTTTATTCTAATAAATCCAATCATACGTAATCTATATAGCAAAAGCGTAAGTCATGTGACTGAAGAAAACAAATACGGACTAACCACATCTTTTTGCATATGCCAAGCGGCCATTTTTATTGAAAATTATTTTTTCGAATAAAAATCCATAAAAGTTACATTTTTAGAAAGATCGTTCACAAAAATTGTTTGCTTGAGAGATGAGTTACATAAAAAAATGTATGGATTCTGAGATAACTTCAGTGAAAATGAAGTTAACAGCCGAATATCTCAATCCATTAAAGTAAATAAAGAAAAAGATTCATTCATCGCAAGTCATTGAAACATTAAACCAAGGAGGTAATCATTCGCAAAGTAAGCTCTCCATGGTGAATTTTACAGCGCTGTCTGGTATCGAAAAAAAATTCGCATTTGTAAACATGGCATACGTCATAAGAAAAAAAAAAGACATGCTCATTTCGCTCATAGCAGACGATATAATTAATTTCAATGAAATAATAACGATGATTATTTTTACATTGTAAAACTAGTTATAGCACGAAACGAACACACCTCATTTGTCACGTGTAACGTACAATTTCCAACTTGTTAATATTTAATCGTATCTTAATTTGCTATTTTTCAAATTAAAAATACTTTTTATTAAGAGACATTTACAATTTCATACCTAAAGTTTAAATGGAGTTTAAATTTATTGTTTTATTGTATAATATTTATTTGTTCTATTTAAGCATATATTTGTTTCGACTTAATAAAATAGTATGCGAAAGTCTGGTATTTGTAAATGTATATTTTGTAAATGATCATTTTCGCACCAACAGTGTACTTTTTTTTTTTCAAATGTTTCATTTGACGCAAACTATTACGCTTGAGGACAATGGTGTTGGTATAACAGAAAAGTACCAAAAAAAAAAAGTCCTTCCGGCCTGTACCGGGAGGAAAAGGTAGCTTTCCTATATCTTCGTTTTAAAATTTTAGCTAATGTTACACGAAAACAGCAAGCTAAAATGCAAAGAAACGTTTACAAAAGATTCGTTAATACTGAATTTGAATAAGAAATTCGCCAAATTATTGAGCAATAGCCAAATTGGCTTCATTTATGAAGACTTATTTTGATCGCCAAATTTGGCGATATTTCGCCAAATGTCGCCCAATTTTGCCAATTTTGTCGCCAATGTCGCCAATTTTAGCGTTAACGGATATGAATATATAGTTTTATGCGTATGATTGGGAAAATTATTACAACAATGAAAGAAAATAATTTGCGAGTAATCGCGTTAATGTGCTGTTTTGTTTCAAAATGTCAACCACCCTAGAATTTCAAACTGCTCTATCTCAGCCATTTTTTAAGATAGAGGTAAACCAAAAAAAGCTCTGGAATCCTTGTATCAAGGCCTAACACGTAAGCAAAAAATAAATTTGAATTTTTAACTTTTTTGTATATTTATTTTAGATTTTAAGTTATTTTACATCTTTAAATGGCCGCCATCTTGAAACAAGATGGCGGACCAAGCTGGCCAACGAACTCGGTCTAGACATTAGTGACCTTAATACACACAATTAGTTTCATCAAAATCGATTCATAATTACGGGCGTTATCGTATGACATAGGTCAGATATATATATATATATATATATATATATATATATATATATATATATATATATATATGGATATATCTATATATATAAATCAACATTTGGACGGAGGGTGGTTTTGGGGTCTGGGGGTCATGATCGGTGAAAATATATCGAAATTTTCCGGAACTGCTTTCCTCCGAACGGCTGCAATAGGTAGCTTTATACTTTTTTGTATTGAAAGCTACCTAAAAAAGAAGTAGATTTTAAAAATCATTCCTCTGTAGTTTGTTAAACCAAATTAAATTTCCGAAGATTTTGTCAAATAAATTCACAATAACACTATTACTTTAAAAAAACTTTCCAATTTGACATGAACTTTGATCACGTTTTTCTTTCCTGGAAAGAATAAAGTCTGACGCATTTCGGATAAAATGAAATCCAAGGTCGAATAAGAAGTCTGGACCGGGCTGGTCATGGACTTGATGGGGATGACCGCGTGCGCTTTAACCCTTTCCGGTACAGTGGTCCCACTCCGGGAACGCCTAATTTTAATTCCAAACTTGCATTCGGTACCAAGAATATTTTAATAAAATTTTGTTTCTATAATGAAAGCTTAAAATAAAGAATTCATACTTTCTAAAAAAGTCGTTTGTAAATTCCGGTGTCAGTCAGCAATTTCTCATTTTACGAACAGACTTTGTCTGTGCCGGAAAGGGTTAAGAGGCACCAAAATGAGCACCAGATACGTGTTGATAAGGCTGGTTTTAACCTAATTTAAGGTTTAATATCAACAATTAGGATGCCGATGCTGTAGATAATTTTGGATATACGGTAACCATTATCGCAATGATTATTTATAACTTTGCAATTGCTTTGTAGACTTTTCTGTAAAAATTATTTTATAATAATGTTGCTTATTTTATTGTTTAATAATTTTTAGGTGCGTTCGTAATTATATAAATAAGTAGCACCTATAGTCGTCGTCTGGTCCGTCCGTCCGTCTGTCCGCATATAACAGCGCATAAACTACCCAACCGAATGATTTGAAATTTAATATATATTATCGTTGTATAATTTAGTCGAGTCATTTCAAATTTTATGAAAATCGAATCAAAACTTAAAAAGATATTAATAAAAGTTTTCTTTATTCTATTAAATCCTATCGTACGTAATCTATATAATACAAGCGCAAGTCATGTCACCGAGGAAAACAAATACGGGCAAACCACTTCTTTTTTCATATGCCAGGCGGCCATTTTTATTCAGAATTATTTTTAGGTAGCTTTCAGTACCTATTGTAGCCGTTTGGAGGAAAACAATTCCGAAAAATTTTGGTATATTTTCACCGATCATGACCCCCAGACCACCCTCCGTTCAAATGTTGATTTATATACATATATATATATATATATATATATATATATATATATATATATATATATATATATATATATATATCTGACATATGTCATGCTGTAACTCTCTTATTTATGATCCGATTTGGATGTAACGGAGTATGTGTATAGGACATATCAAGGTCTCGACCAGTTTCGTTGGCCAGCGTCATCCGCCATCTTGTTTCAAAATAGAGACCAGTTAAAAATTTTTAAATTTTTAAAAATTCAAAAATATGTACAAAAAATTGTAAATTGAAAAACTTGTTTCTGTTAAATATTAGAACGTTATACAAGGATTCTGGAACATTTTTTGTTTTGGCTATATCTTAAAAAATTGCTGAGATATGGCAGTTTGAAATTCCAGGGTGGCTGAGATTTTGAAACAATCTGATATTTGTTATGCTGAAACACTCGTATTTACGAACCGATATGAATGTTCCTGTGTACCATAGAAGTAAGAACATTAAGTTATATGTTAAGTTGGTTATATTAACAACATTCAATGTAACAAAAATAATATAACAAAAAAAAAAATTTAAAAAAAAATTAAAATTAAAAATAATTTGCGAAATGTTAAGAAGTTGGAAATTGTAAGTTTGAAAAAGAAACCTAGAAAAAGTTTGACCTAGAAAAAGTTTGAATACTTATTAAATTTCAATATTGCATGAAATTGATTTATTGGGGATAATCAGAAAAGCAGTTATACTATTATTACAAGTCGCATTCCTCATATAAGTCAGAAATCAAGAAAGATTTCCAATAAGAAAATGTTATTAAAAATGTTTCTTAGTTATGTCATTTTTAAGTTATAAATTATGAAATTATATTCGAAAAAATATGTATTATAACCTATAAAATTTGTTAATAGAAATCGATTTTTATAAACTTTAAATATGCGAATCCAAAATCACAGGTATTTCCGGTGAGTAGTGTTTGACTCATTTTTAAAAGAACCCTATACCCTTTGACCTATTTTTTTTAATTTAAGTTTTTATAATATCTTATTGGTATATTATTAAAAGTTTGTATGAAAAAAAATGCTTTCATCAAGCAAAAATCTAATTTTTGCAGTAAAATTTTAAAAATTTAAGAAAAAAATTAAGAAAATTTCAAAACCACCCTGATTTAACAATTTTTAACATTTTGTAATATCTTTTGTGGCATTCTTTTCTTAGAACTGTGCTCTATATTTCTAAAAATGTAATTAATTTAATAAAAACTAAATAAAATGCCATGGCATGTGTAAAATGTACAGTGAAAATGATTTTTTTTTAAAATTAAAAGTAAGTAAAATTTTTTATATTACTGAAAATCTGATTCCTAGTTTTATTAAATGCACCTTAACCCATTCGAGACCATGGGTGCATATATGCACCCTCAAAAAGAGCATACAGAATTTGTTTTTGGCACCAGTGAAAAATAAAAGTAAAATTCTTTCTCTAATTCAAACATTTTTGTGATAATTTAAGTAAAGTTAGCTTCTTTAAAAAAAAGTGGTGCCAACCGAATAAATTTTGTGTAAAATCCACGAGTCCCGAAGGGATTAAGGACTGCGAAAAAAATATCGAGTGAAATGAAAAATATTTGTGGAAGTTTTAACATTTTGAACAAATTGATATATTGAAAAAATATAAACGAGAAAAATCACTCTAAAGATTTCAACTCTGAATCATTTAAACTGAAATGGACGCAGTAAAAAGCCTTTTTCACATAATTTTAATTATCGGATCTTTACGGCACTTCGTGGGACGATACTAGGGATGTCTAGATTAATTTAAACAAAAAGTTGGACAGTTAATATTTTTGTCATTTATCGCCAAATGAAGGAAACTACACGTCTTCTTTATCCGTAATCAAAGACTGAAGTAAAACTACACGAAATTCTATTTTGTAACATTAATTTTTATCATCAACTGCGTAGTATAAGAATGCTGTGATAAAAAAATTCTATTATTTCATGAAATCTTAGTAGAATGTGACTGAACATTTTCGCGGCATACCTTCGACATTTAAAAATTGCACGCAACCTAGTACGTAAAAGTAACCTAACATGAACATTCTCTTTTTTATTTTGCGAACTCTAACTTGCCTGAGAGGCACTGATAGGCATTTTAATTTAAAATCTTTTAATTAATCCTGAATTATAGCAACAAACTTTTAATTTTATTAATTTTTATTTTCGGATATTTTTTTCCGGTGTATACTTTTGAGTATTTTCTTTTCTTTACAAGAAAAAAATAAGTACGAAAAATCATGCGTCCAGCTTAGATCAGAAAACACCTTCCAACACATTCAGAATAGTACCAAAAAATTTCTTAGTTTATTAAGGTGAAAGATGATCTCTTAATAAACAATTTGGAAAATGCGTAACGTATTTCAAAACCCATTTTCTACCATCAACAGTCGGAAAAATATCCGGATTTTTTGTGCTGCCCTGTATATAATTTATAGATTTGTATGCATACTAAATAGTATGCTAAAAGTTAGCTCAGTTAAACGCATAGCACAGTTGAAAATTCCTACTTAGCAATTCTCATCAATAAACGGAAATACACTTGAGAACGTTTGTGCAGCCCTGTATAGGATCTACAGTATTTTTATATACCAAGTAAATATGCAAAACATAGTTAAATTTAAAAACGCGTACCACAACTGAAAACGCACTTCCAGGAATTATTGTTCATAGGCAGAACTGTAGCCAATATCTTTTGTGCGTACCACAACTGAAACTGCACTTTCAGGAATGAAATATTGCACTAGAAGAATGAAATATTGAAATAAAATAATAAGTAAATAAAACAAAATATTCAATTTCTTGCTATTATAATTATTTATTCCATTCAAAGAAAATCGACTCTTTCAACTAATCATTGCTTTTATAAGCGAGGCAAATCCTCTGGCGCATACCAAAACCATGATTTTTTTTTCAGCTAACACCGGGTAACTATTATTGCATATTATCTTTATATGAAATAAGACCACAAAATATATAAATAAGTCTGGTGGGTTTGAAATCTAGGCGGATGTGCCAATCCCAAAACTTTCTTATATCTCATACAAGTTTCTGAAACACCAAAAACGAATCAGTAGCGATTTATGCCAAGGTCTAATTGAATCTGAAGTTTTATTAAATTCTGTGCATTAGTTCTTGAGATATAGCTATCGTGTAACTCGTGAAAAATGTAGCATAGCAGCAAAACCTGTTGAGCAATTTACACCAACAATTAATCAGCACCAATTTTTATCAAGGTATATTTGAATCTACAGTTTTATTAAATTCCGTATATTAGTTCTTGAGATACAGCACCCACAAAATTTTTGTCACATGCAGACAGACAGACAGACTCACAGACATACATTTACTAAAAACAGTCAAATCGTATTCAGGATCTTCTGAAACGTATAAATCCAACTAGCATATACGCTAGTTGTAAATACAGTTTATATAAGCTAGTTGTAAACCCACTTCATAAGTATATTTGTTTTAAAGTGTATCTTACTTAATGATTTAAAAGAGAGATAGTTAATTAGAAATTATATAGCATTTCTATGTGTTTTTACACTTTTTTTTTCAAAATAGGAGCTATGGGATGTTTGACCCATGACCTTTTGAATAGTTTGATCCGGGTCAAACTTCCCATTTTTCCTCAAGTATAATTGCTCACATTTAAAAATTATTAATGCATGAATTAAATTTAGGAAGTAACAATAAAAAAAACTTCAGTAATTAATAAATAAATAATAAGCTACTGAGACAAGAAAAACAGAGAGGTTATTATTATATCAGACATAAATTACGAACATTTTAGTAAAAAGTGGGTCAAACATTCCCATAATAATGAAAGATTTTTGTCGAAATCTGTTTTTAAATGTCAGTTATTTGAAATTTGTTTTAAAAATATTATTTTTCAGATACTGGTGATAGCTGCTGTAGCAGCGACGAGTCATGCCACGCCTGTTTACGTGCAACGGGAGCCAGTCGCTTACGCCGTGAGTGCGGTAACTATAACCGTGTTTATTATTATTATTATTATATATTTTTATTGTTTATTTATTATTGCTACTTGTTTATTTTTCCCATCGAAACCATCCACCGGATGAAACTAATCTATCGCCGAACAGTGCGATTTATCGTCAGGACTAGCGATGGTCACTCGCCACTCTCCAAATGGTGAGTAGAAATCTAGGTATGGCTAGTAAAATTTCACTCTTACCAGGCATTGTGGCGAGTGATCTACTCATGGACGAATTCTTAAAATATTCGCAAGTTGTGAAACAAAAACAGTTGCCGCATTTAGATATTTTCTACTTGTGAGTAGGGAGACAGCAAGAAAGTCTTACCACCCCTTTCTATTTCCTGAACAAAATTCTGGAAGTGAGACATTTTTAAGAATAAATCACGTGTGACTTACCTTATGGTGCGAATTTCAAATCAAGATATTTTTTAGAATAACTAACTGTCAAAGAAGATTCAGCATACTTCCTCAATATCATGAAAGTGCTGAAGAGGATATTTACAATCCCTGTCAGCCCAGCTGTATATAAATGTGGATTTTGATCAATGAATCGCATTTCACACTCAGCTCCAGTTATTGGACGATCTTATGATGATCAAGAACATTGCAAAAGTAAAGCTACCAAATGTAGGTTCTATTCAGCAGTTGAACCAGGAAAATCAATGAAATTATGATGGGAGGAAAAAACAACGATTCTAAAATCAGGCGCTCTATGTATAGAAGTTTGTTTTATTTCAAATTACTTTAAGTAAAAGTTGTATTCTATACAAATATGCTTTGATCATTTCTCTTAAAAAAAAACTGTACATCATGATTACTATTTTATGAAACATATTCCCCTCTTTGATTTATGGCTGGTAAATTTTTTGAATTGAGACTTATCAGCCACACTGGCTGGTAGAATATTTTCACTTCTGCTAGGCCATCGCCCTTTGAATAATAGGCCTACGCATTGACACAAAAATGGTAGCTGTCGTAGGTGAATTTTTTTTTCAGCGCTTGTACGGTCCTTTTAATTTCAATAATAGTATTTTATAAAATTATTCTTTGCTTTATTTAAATCTCATACGAAGCCGAAAAGTACTTTTAGAAAATACTGATATTTAAATGCATGGGACCATACAGACGCTGAGAAAAATCCATCTACGACAGTCGCCAATTTTGTGTCAGCGCATAGGCCTTCAGGGGCGGTAGCTGATCCTAGAGTTCCTATTATTACAGGCTGAATCACACCGCCATTAATAACCCAACGGACCAAACACCAAGGGAAAACCGGTTAGCTTACCGTAGTAGACAGTGACGGCAAACACCTATTCGGGCGGTTACCTAATGCTGAGCTGGGTTACAATATGGTGGTTATTTTGAGCAACAAGAGTGATATGCGTAAGCTCCTCTTATTTCAGTTATATTTGTTTTAGTTAATCCTGCTTATCGCCATTCGTGGATAAGCGTGACGTCAAAACTTACTCATAAGATTTTTTTTTTTGGTTTTGTGCGACTGATAAGAAGTAGGCACGGGCCGGATTAATTTTCTTTCAGTAGACTCTGGTCGTGCCGGGTCAGTCTTCTTTTTCCCTGGCTGAGCCGCACGCGGACTTTTTTCTTTTCCCCGACCCCCGAACTGCAATAAATGATGGATCTCTTACGATTTCAGCGTTTATTAGAGTTTTTTTTACCCGTGGTTTATCCCGTTGAGTTGTATTAGAAAAAAAAACAGACATTTTTGCCATTATCTGAGTGAATTCTGTAGGTTGGGTTGTCGCTGTCACTCAGGTAGCTCAAGTGGTAGAGCATTGGCAATACAACGATTATGCGATAATACAATATACGATTCCCAAACTGAACATGTTTTCACTCAGTTGAAAAAATTACAACTCATATGATTTCTCCCCACAATCAGTATTATTGTGTTAAGTATAATAATAGTGATTAAAATTTGGCTGAATTTACTTAGATTGTCCATGCTAAGTTTATAATGTTTGAAAAATGTCTAGGAAATACCCTTAAATAGAGACAGGACTAACAAGTATTTTTATGAAATTCGGAATGATGCTTGCATTATATTATCTAAAATTATATAATTGCAAACACGCTTTATATGAATATTTCATAGTTATTATTAATCGCTTCATAAAATATTACATTATTATACACATGTTTAAAAAAATTAAGTTTTTCCTCCAGGAAAACTAATTAAATAACTCACATATTTTTCGCATCACTACTTTCATCACCAACAAAAAAAAAAAAAAAAAATGAAAAAAATGCGAAAAATAAGCGAGTAAACGTACGGTACACTTTTAGAGTTGTCCGAAGAATTTGCATTCGATCATATTAGGAAGAAAAATCAAGGCTTTATAATACAAAATTGCACCTATCATAAAATTGATTCATGAATTGAATAAAATGACTTTGGAAGAGTTAACACAAGTTCGCCAGAAGAATTTTTTCATTTGATAAAGGAGAGATTTTTTTTATGCATAAATTATACCAGTTGCATAAATATATTAACAAATCGAATAAAAACAATTGGAAATTTTAACAGAGGGTTATCGGGAACACATTTTACATTTGGTAAAGTTGGGAAGCAAAAATCTATGCTTTATTGCATAAATTACATATTTCTCGAAATTTATACTAAAACGAATAAAATGATAACGAATAAATTAACACACATTCATAGCTGCCCATTTCTCATGTATTTGAGACGTTTTCGAATACTAATTTTCTTCTTATTTAAATGCATAATTTGTGTCAGCAAATAAAGCTAATTCTTCCAAATATTTCTCTTCGAAAATAGTGGTCTATAAAAACGGGAGGGTTGGCAGTAGTGCTGCCGGCTATCCCGATATACTCAGGACGTCTCGATATTTAGAGGTTAAAAGAGCACATCCCGCGAAACCATTGCGCTTAACGTCAAATGTCCCGGTTTTATAAAGAACACAACATCTTTTGAAATTTTCTACGTATTATGCCGTACCTATATACTTTTTCAAGTTTTTAATACATTGAAAATTTTAAGAAAAACAACAATGATTTCATTAAAGATTTAATTTCTATAAATTACAGTCTGAAATTTGCATGATAGATTGAATGGAGACTTTACATTCTAAAAAGGCGTAAATATAAGTAAGTGTAACTGTAGCAATCACATCATGTGATGTATTTTCTTAAGGGTGTTGGTCTAGCAGATTTCAAATTCGCTTAGCAATTATTAAACCCATGCGCGTGGAATGCATTTTGCATTTTTTAAATATCTCCTTAGGCAAATAATATTTTTAACTTCTTTTTTATGCGTAATGTTGCTTGCATAATCTCTTTTTCTTTTTAAGGTGCCTGACTATACATACGGAGCAATTTTTCCCAAATAAGCTTATTTCTTATTATTGAACTTATTTCTATTAAGATTAGAACTAGAAACTGTGAAAAAAAGATAAAAAATATTTCATTCATTGATGAAATTTCGATAAATGGGGGATTTTGTGGTAAAATTTAGTGAAATGTGGCCCAATACACAAAACGCGCTACAGAAAAATATATTGTATGTATCTTAATTTCCTTTTCACACTTCATACTTATGACATTGGTGAAGGCAATGAACTAAAATCTAAGAGATATTTTAAATGTTTCAAAATTTATAGCATATCGCACCTTTTTACGTGCTTATTTTCTTGAAATTCATCGACGTCTTTCCACGAAAACATCCATAAAACAAAAAATAGTCATTCTAAAATTATATCTGTAATTCATTGCCTTCACAATAGTATAAACAACATGCATTTTAAATTTCATAGTGATATTCTAAAAACTTTTTGAGAAATCATGTTTTGCGTATGGAATTTTCACGAAAAATTACATTTTCCAAAAAATGCATTTAAAGTTTAGATTTATGTTTTACTACAAGAATTTACACAGTAATATGCATCTAAACTTTTTTTATGAGCCGTACTCTTTTTTTTTTATTAGTATTGAGCCTTTGTTTATTTTTAAAAGGCCATAGTTTTGCTTCCCCCCTCCCAGTTAGTACCTTTAAATAGTACTTCCAGTCCTTTATACAGTACTTCCGGTTTGAGTGACAACTGTTGAGTAGTTTAAAAACCGCTACAACTCCGGTTCTATTTGTCATACAATAAAAACAAATACAGTTTTGGAAAGGTAAGAAGTTGGGATTTAATAAAATGTAATAAAACCATTTTGACAATTTTGGTCGAAAACCACTTTTTAAACGTAGTCAGATACCTTAATTGCCAAAACATTTCTAAAATATATTCTTAATTTTATTCGGAGTGTTAAAACCTTACTCACAGCTCGCGAGTTAAGCTTAGAATTTAATACATAAAATATTAAATTAAGTTTATACAGGGTCATCGAAAAAGGTTGAACACATTAAAAAAAATCATAACTCCGAAAGTAATTGAAGAAACACTGTTAAAACTGCAGGTGACACATGGCAACCCCAAGGGGTGAAAGGCTTGTCTCACTGGTGACACCTCTAGGGGAGCCAAAATGGCGCCCTTAACTAGGGTGAAAGGATGGCACCCATGATACAGGGTGTCCAAAGGGGTGAAAAGATGGAACCCCAGGGGCGAATAATGGCACCTCTACTCCAAGGTGCCTAGCGGCAATCCACAAATGAAAGCATCCCCCCCTCCCCCCTTGTGTAGCAATTGTATTGAAAAGAGTTTGTAAATTCTCATACTTAAAAAAGGAAAAAAAAAAGCTAAACATATTGTTATGAATTTTGTATATATCTGTAAATATTCCATTTGTTTAAATTTATTTTATTTTATTATTGTGAAAATTGCAGTATTATTAATGTATTTCCTATTGAGCATCATGTAACTCAATGCTAAAGGATGCTAATCAGATGGTTTGCAAGGAAAACAACCTTACACCCTCATCTTTATAATGGAAGTCTATGGTAAAATCGCCAAGGAATGGGTTTATCGCCAAGTTGGCGATGGTTTTGGCGACTTATTTTTGTCGCCAAATTTGGCGATATATCGCCAAATGTCGCCAAGTTGGCGACGGATTTGGCGACTTTTTGTGCAACCACCCCCCTTATACCTGTACATTGGGATGATTTCTCGCTTTGGTTCTCTATCGAAAATTAAAGCACTTTCTGGTAATTTCTAGCATCTGAAAGCTCTGGAATAATCTGGAAAGATCTCTGAAGCCTATATAAGGGACCTCCACCAGTCCAGTTAGTTAGTTGTCTGTCAACTGCGATTGAATTCATACGAGAGGCTTTGCATTGAGAACTGTGTTACTCGGATCGATTTTGTCGTTGATACGTCGTATTGAACGCATTGTTTCTGTGTGAAATTTTGCTGTGCTGTTATTAGATTTGAAGATTACTGAATATCTTGTAATTTTCAGAAGATATTTGTGATCGTATTGCACTGTTTATAGTGAATAAAGCCTTTTTATTGTTCTTATATATTGGCTTCAGTCCTTTCGAACCCCGAGCTCACAACAATTGGTGTCAGAAGTGGGATTGAATGTCGATTACCAGAGCAATGGAGGCACAGCTGACTAAATTATTGGAGAAATTAGGGGAGATGGATGAGAAAATGACTGCCAACCTTGGCGAGTTGAAAGAAGAAATGAAGAAGGACATGTCAGCGATGGATGAGAAAATGACTGCGAATCAGGCTGAGATGTCAACCAACCTTGCTGAGTTGAAAGAAGAAATGAAGAAGGAAATGACTGAGAATCAGGCTGAAATGAAGGAAATGTCGGAAGAAATGAAGAAGGAAATGTCGGAAGAAATGAAGAAGGAAATGTCAGCGATAGATGAGAAAATGACTGCAAACCAGGCTGAAATGAAGGAGATGTCGGAAGAAATGAAGAAAGATATGTCAACCAACCTTGGTGAGTTGAAAGAATTAATAGATAATAAAATTACATCTTTAAATGAAAGAATTGACAGCGTGGAAAACAAATTTGAAGGAAGATTTCAGGAAATAGAAGAAAAAGTTCAAAATACAGCCAATACCGTAGAAGAAAGAGTAGAAGAAAAAGTTCAAAAGATCTCCAAAACCGTAGAAGAAAGGATTGAGAGTGTAGAAAAGGAGTTGGAAAATGTGAAGAAACAAAAGATAACTGCCGAAAACTGTCCCGAAGATGTCAAGTATCAAGGTATGCTTCCTCGGGCCTCTATTAAACTCTCGACCTATGACGGAAAATCCTCATGGCCAGTTTTTAAGACACAATTTGGGATCGTAGCGGACGCCAATGGATGGGATTCCCAGACAAAGGCTTGCCAGTTAGCTGCTTCTCTACGAGCTGATGCTGCCGATGTCCTACAGACTTTGCCTGCAAATGAACCGCTGGATTTTGAAACGCTCGTCAGTGCCTTAGAATTGCGCTTTGGCGAGAAATGCATGAAGGAATATAGCAGACTCCAGCTCAAATCTCGACAGCAGAAATCCACTGAATCCCTGCAAGAGCTTGCTACGGATGTCGAGAGACTTTCCCATGTTGCTTATCCTGACTGTCCGACTGAAATTAGAGAAAGTTTAGCTCTGCAGCATTTTATTGATGGCGTGCGTGACTCTGAGATCCAGAAAGCACTCCGGATTGCAGATCTCAGCGATTTAAAAGGGGCTTTGGTTTACGCTCTGAAATTCGAGGCAGCCCAGCAAGCTACTAGGAAAGATCGACACTTTGTGCGAGCAGCCAACCTGCCTGAGACGTCGGATAGAGCTGTGGAGTGCTTACAGCAGCAGATGAATGACATAATGAGAAAGATGAACTCCTTAATGGCCAACAAACCTTACAGGAAGATCAAGTGCTGGAAATGCGGTGGAGAAGGCCATATCCAAATCGACTGCCCAAGACGACCCAGCACCGAAGGTAATAGCTCACCCGCTAACGGAGGAGCAAGAAAACTGATTATTGACCATCTTGCGGGGCGGAGGTTTCCAGATCTTAAGAAGCCTCATTTTCAAGTATGTGAAATTTCTGCAAGAAGTTGCGGCGAGAACGGAGTTTTTCTAGTCGGAAGTGTGAATGATTTGCCCTGTAATATGATCATCGATACAGGAGCCAATGTGACCATCATTCGGAAAGATCTAGCTCAGCGGCTGAAAGAAAAACTCTCCTGGACCCCGCCACGTGTAATCCTTCAAACGGTGACAGGAGATAAGATCGATATATTTGGAAGAATGACACTGGAAATAAAGTTTGGGAACGCCGCTTATCGCCATACAGTCTACGTGGCCGATATTTCAGACCCTTTCATACTCGGACTGGACTTTTTAAAAGAGCATGGATTTACACTGGACTTTAAGAATAATGAGTTACGCTCTGCTCAAGAAGATGTCACTATTTTCAAACTTGGAAATGAGTCCGGGTCTATTCAACGGATCACAGCCAAGACAGATGTTATCATCCCTCCTCGGACCGAAATGATGATACCTGGATTGACTGGAAACGAAAGAATTTTCCAGTATGGCTTGACTGGATATCCTGAAAAGAGCCCAAAGGGAGTGCTAATAGCATCAGCGCTGGTAGATCTGTCGAGAGATGTGATCCCTGTGAGGATGGCGAATGTAAGTGAAAAGTCTAGAACTATCCAGAAGGGTGAAGTGCTTGCTACCTGTGCTCCAGTCACCTGTGTTTGCAAAGACCCGAGCTTGACCTTGTCGGAGCCGCCTACAAGTTTAACACCTGAAATTGGACGAAATGAGAATTTATCTCCTGAGCAGAGACATGCCGCAGAAAGACTGTTCCAGGAATTTACGGATGTGTTTTCACAAAACGAGAATGATATAGGTCGCACTTCTCTGACACGTCATAGAATTGATACTGCCGACCATCCACCGATTAAACAGCATCCAAGACGCTTGCCGTTCGCAAAACCAGAAGAGGTTTCTAAGCTCTTACGAGAGATGCAGGATAGTGACATCATCGAACCGTCATCAAGTCCGTGGGCCTCTCCCATCGTGTTGGTCCGAAAGAAAGACGGCTCCACAAGATTTTGTGTGGATTATCGTAAACTTAACGATATCACGAAGAAGGACAGCTATCCTCTACCAAGAATAGACGACACGCTAGATACTCTTTCAGGACATAAATGGTTTTCCACACTGGATTTGAAGAGTGGATATTGGCAAGTAGAGATCCATCCTGATGACAAAGAGAAGACCGCATTTACTACTGGACAAGGACTTTGGCAATTTAAAGTTATGCCGTTCGGGCTCTACAATGCTCCAGCAACGTTCGAGCGCCTCATGGAGACGGTGTTAAAAGGTCTGACTTTTGAAGCTTTTCTCATCTACCTAGATGACGTCATCATTGGTGGCCGCACGTTTGAAGAACATCTAGAGAATATTCGGAAAGTGTTAACGAAACTAAGAGCGGCGAATTTAAAGCTGAACCCTTTGAAATGCAAGTTCTTCCAACGAGAAGTAAACTATTTAGGACACATCATCTCAGCTGAAGGTGTTCGAACAGATCCTGAAAAAGTGTCTGCAGTAAAGCACTGGAAACGTCCGGAAAATGTCCATCAGTTGCGAAGCTTTCTGGGACTATGTACTTATTACAGAAAGTTTGTACAGGGGTTCTCCAACATCGCAAGACCCTTGCATAGGCTCACTGAAAGCAAGCAGTAGTTTCTATGGACACAAGAATGCGAGAATTCCTTCCAGCGGCTGAAAGAAGCTCTCACATCCTCTCCAGTCCTTACCTATCCGCACCCCGAGAAACAGTTCATTGTGGACACGGATGCCAGTCATGAAAGTGTCGGCGCTGTACTTTCCCAAGAAATAGATGGCCAAGAACGAGTCGTAGCATACTGGAGCAAATGTTTATCGAAACCAGAGCGGAATTATTGCGTCACTCGTAAGGAGTTATTAGCTATAGTAAAAGCCATAGAACACTTCCATCACTATCTCTATGGCAGGAAATTTCTCCTTCGTACTGATCACGCATCCCTAACATGGCTGATGAATTTTAAGAACCCAGAGGGCCAAGTAGCCAGATGGATACAACGACTCCAGGAATACGACTTTGACATCAGGCATCGTAAAGGCTCATCGCATGGAAATGCTGATGCCTTATCAAGAAGACCTTGTCCCGAAAGTTGTCGCTATTGTTCCAGAGCGGAGAACAAGTATAATCCCGAACATGTCATACGCCAGACGAAGACTTCACTATCAACGCCACCAGATCCCTGGAGTGATGAGAAGATTCGAGAAGATCAAATGGCAGACTCTGACATCAAACCAATCTTGGAGTTATTAGAATCTTCTAGCACGAAGCCCAGTTGGAAAGACATCTCGACTTACAGTCCTACGACGAAGCAATATTGGGCTCTTTGGAACTCTCTCCACGTCAGGAATGGTGTCCTGTTCCGAAAATTCGAATCGGAAGATGGGAAGACATCTCGGTGGCAGTTGGTACTTCCTCGATCCCGAATACCAGAGGTCCTCAAGGAATTACATGGCAGTCCTACTGGTGGCCATTTTGGAGTCATGAAAACATTACACAGAGTCCGGGAGCGCTTCTTCTGGGGAAAAGCGAGAGCTGACGTCGAACGATGGTGCAAATCTTGCGATGCATGTGCAGCTCGGAAAGGACCAAAGAAACGTAGCCGAGGAAGACTACATCTCTACAATGTAGGAGCACCTTTCGAACGCATCGCCCTTGACATCCTAGGCCCTCTGCCAAGAAGTGCTGATGGCAACAAATACCTCCTTGTTGTCATGGACTACTTCACGAAATGGCCTGAAGTTTATGCCATCCCTGATCAAGAAGCTTCTACGGTTGCGGATGCCTTGGTACACCAGTGGATATCAAGGTATGGAGTCCCCCTTCAAATGCATTCTGACCAGGGGAGAAATTTCATCTCTGCTGTGATTGAGGGTCTCTGTCAACTTCTCGGAATGGACAAAACTAGGACGACGCCTTTACATCCACAATCGGATGGCATGGTTGAGAGATTTAATCGTACCATCCTCAACAATCTCTCACTGCTAGTCTCAAGAAACCAACAAGACTGGGACCAAAAACTTCCCTTGTTTCTTCTCGCCTATCGCAGCGCCGTCCATGAAACAACCGGCTATTCCCCGTCTCAGATGCTTTTCGGTCGTGATCTTCGTCTACCTTGTGATCTGATTTTTGGTCGCCCTCCAGATGCGCCTTCATCGCCAGAGGGATACGTGCAGAATCTCCAGGCACGATTTGAAGACGTCCACAACTTGGCTCGAGAGCGGATCAATATACAGACGGAGAAGATGAAGACCAGGTACGACACGAAAGCCACGGGACATCAATTCAAAGAAGGTGACAAGGTTTGGTTTTATAATCCGACTCGACGTAAAGGACTTTCTCCCAAACTGCAATCGCACTGGGACGGTCCTTATACAGTCCTAAACAGACTGAATGATGTCGTAATTCGGATCCGAAAGTCACCAAGTTCGAAGCCTAGAGTCGTTCATTACGACAGGCTGGCTCCATACTATGGCCATAGTACTTAGTTCATTGATTGTAAATAGTGTAATGTAAATAATGTAAATTAGTATGACCATGGTCTTGTATATAAATTAATGTAATTATTTATTTTGCTTAGCATTATCATTATTATTGTTATTATTATTTAAATACTTGTATGTAATAATGTCTATGCTTTAATTTTATTTTATTTTTAAATAAGTGTATATTTTGTATAATTCAGCATTATGAATGTGTTTTGAATAGTATAGCATTTGTTGGTAACGGGTTTGCTTTCCGATCAAAGGTTGAACTGCCCGGGACGTGCAGTCCTTGAGAGGGGGGCAATGTTATGAATTTTGTATATATCTGTAAATATTCCATTTGTTTAAATTTATTTTATTTTATTATTGTGAAAATTGCAGTATTATTAATGTATTTCCTATTGAGCATCATGTAACTCAATGCTAAAGGCCTCAGATGGTTTGCAAGGAAAACAACCTTACACCCTCATCTTTATAATGGAAGTCTATGGTAAAATCGCCAAGGAATGGGTTTATCGCCAAGTTGGCGATGGTTTTGGCGACTTATTTTTGTCGCCAAATTTGGCGATATATCGCCAAATGTCGCCAAGTTGGCGACGGATTTGGCGACTTTTTGTGCAACCACCCCCCTTATACCTGTACATTGGGATCCTTTCTCGCTTTGGTTCTCTATCGAAAATTAAAGCACTTTCTGGTAATTTCTAGCATCTGAAAGCTCTGGAATAATCTGGAAAGATCTCTGAAGCCTATATAAGGGACCTCCACCAGTCCAGTTAGTTAGTTGTCTGTCAACTGCGATTGAATTCATACGAGAGGCTTTGCATTGAGAACTGTGTTACTCGGATCGATTTTGTCGTTGATACGTCGTATTGAACGCATTGTTTCTGTGTGAAATTTTGCTGTGCTGTTATTAGATTTGAAGATTACTGAATATCTTGTAATTTTCAGAAGATATTTGTGATCGTATTGCACTGTTTATAGTGAATAAAGCCTTTTTATTGTTCTTATATATTGGCATCAGTCCTTTCGAACCCCGAGCTCACAACAATTATAATTATAATGCAATGTTTAGCTGCAATAAACTGATCAATACTTCATTTTCTATGTTGAAATTTATACAAAGTTAAAAGTTGATCATCTCATGTCAAGGGCCGATCCAGGTAAAATTTGGGCCCTATTCAGATCTCCTTCACAAAAATATATTTAATAAAACAGTATCCTTCACAAAAATCAATTTAATAAAATGGGCACCTTCGGAATAATCAATTTGATAAAATGACCCCTTCACAAAATTTCTTTCAATAAAACAAATGCCTTCACAAAATTCCTTTTAATAAAATAGGCCCTTTCACAAAATTCTATTCCATAAAACTTATTATTTTTATTAATTATTTATTATTTTGTTATGTTTTAAATGTGTAATTTGTAAACAATCAAGTTCACCAGAAGGGAAAACTTTAGCAAATATTACTTTAAAATGTTTTTTTTTTATGTTAATAAATGTTTGGTTCGAAAAATTGTTTACAAATTACACATTATAAAACACAATAAAATATTAAATAATTAATAAAAATAGTATGTTTTTATGGTATAGAATTTTGTGAAAGGGCCTATTTTATTAAAAGGAATTTTGTGAAGGAAACCAGTTTATCAAATAGATTTTACTGAAGCGGCCCATTTTATTAAATTGATTTTTGTGAAGGAGCCTGTTTTATTAAATAGATCTTTGTGAAGGAGCTCTGAATAAGCCCCAAATTTTACCTGGATCGACCCTTGACATGAGATGATCAACTTTTAACTTTGTATAAATTTCAGCAGAGAAAATGAAGTATTGATCAGTTTATTGCAGCTAAAGTTAAACATTGCATTATAATTATATATGTATAGCCTTTTTTTTTCCTTTTTTTAAGTATAAGAATTTTCAAATTCTTTTCAATACAATTGCTAGACAAGGGAAGGGGGGGCATTTTGTAAAAAATATAATAAATTTCGCAAAAGTAACCTTTATTTTTCACAAAATGCCCCCCCCCCACACACAAAAAATAATAATAATAAAAATAAATAAAATAAAATAAAATAAAAAAACCTGCATCGCCCCTCCATGTGTAGGTTAATATATATGAGAAATGCGTTATACATCATCAGGTGTAAATAGCCAATAGACACTATAGATAAATAAATGCCGATTAAGATGTTT
The DNA here is from genome assembly GCA_963931845.1 of Maratus michaelseni. Lineage (NCBI taxonomy): Eukaryota > Metazoa > Arthropoda > Arachnida > Araneae > Salticidae > Maratus > Maratus michaelseni. Next base: position 41,571,130 of record OZ007588.1, on the reverse strand, counting down.
TGTTTTGTTTAAGATTTAAAAGTCATTTTACTTACAACTAAATTTGTTAATAAATGTTTATAGCTTGTAACTCCAGCCTAAATATTATGAATAGATATTTTCAGCTTAGCAATAAAGATTTTTGTTACCTTCAAAACTGGTTAGTATTTATTACCATTTTTACTATTATTGTTATTTTAAGTTATATGTAGTACAGAGATATTTATTTATCATTATTATTATTTTAAGAGAGAAAAAACTGTCTTAGCTATGCGAGTTAAATATATTTACATAAATCACTCAATCAACCAAGACATTCTTACATCCAGCCACACTGTGACATGTTCCAGTGATTTATTATTATTAATATGTTATAGTACAAGAGACTCATAAAACATTTTTCAAGATACATGTCAAAATATCAATATAGGAATTACGATTTATTTATTTTGTTAATAATTCATAATATGTAATGAGGTATATGTTTAGTTCATTTCATGATCAAACACAAGCTCTAAAAATTTCTATAATAAAAAGTATTTGATTAATAAAAACATCTGCAGAAATTTATATTTTATCAAGTTTACTATTTCTTATGTTACAAAGTTTACTATTTCATATTATCAAATCAACTAATTTAAAATTGTCAAATATTCAAATTAATACACGTTACACGTTAGTAAAAATCAATTCTCTTTAAAACTTGTAAATTCTTCAATTGTTTACAAATAGTTTGTTTAGATATCAGAAAAATAAGAAATTAAACTATTTTTTTAAATATAACAACTTATGTTTCAACATTTATTATTATTATTATTATAATGCATCATTAAATTTATTTCTAGATGGTAAGCAACAAAAACTGTGCGAGAAAATTCATTAGCTAAAAATATGAATAAAATGAAATTATTATAAGCTCTACATAAATTATAATTTAAAACACAAGCAAATAGGTGAGGCGACATCATTCTACTTTTACGAGATAAAAATTTCAACTTTCCACATCAAGATTATGACTTAAAATGTATTTGTCTTGAAAATAATGTATGGAGCCATTTGTAATACAACATGCCTAAAATTTATATAATAATAAAACATAATATACAAACACACTGAAACATTTCACATACCTGTATATAAATAGTGATTATTCTTGTTTACTCCCCTGGTTTATTTATTCGCAATAAATGACGTTATTTAGTTATTACTACAATTGAAATCTCGCGCGGCAGCGATACACTACAATTCAAAGGCAGCCATATTGTACGATCTCCCTTGTGAGTGACTTGCGAAAAGTAAAATACGTCACAGAGCATGCGCAAGATGAAAGTCGCTCGGCGGGGCTGCCAAAATTCGAGCAATAGGTAGTGAACTTCACCCAAATTAGCCTCAATCACCCAGTGAGTGGTCAAATGGCACCCCAGCCACATTCCCCAGCCTTAGGGTTCCAAGCGGTACCGCCTATTCACCCCGGGGACCCAAACGGCACTGCTTTGTCACCTTCAGTTTTAACAGTGAACGCAGTAATATTCTTTGAAAAGTACTCGGCAATTATCCGAGATTTTTAGATGTAACTGCTTCGCAGCCGTGAACTTCAGACGAAGCGAAAAAGCAATTGCACGATGAACGAGGCCTTCGTGCTGTCCAACCATTTTCGATGATTCCGGTGTGGAAAGGGCTCCTATATCTAAACGGATTGGAGATATGAAAAAAATGTCAATTAGATAGTTCTTCAGCATCGTCGATTTAGTAGGAAAGGATCCTAAATGTACACAAATAGCCTAAGCCACAAGTGGATATCTCAAATGTGTGGTGCGATGGGTTTAATATTCGTGAGGGAAATTGAACACTTGACTCACCCACACCCTCGATGTATGTTGACGCTACGGTTGGTAAAAGAAGTATCTAATGAGAGAAATTAATTGAATTTTTAAATGCTAATTTGTATGAAAAAAATAATGCAAGTCATGTAAAAATTTTATTAGGATAAAAAAAATTATATGTTTGTGCACCTTTTGATTAAGAAGTGATCGTCCCACTTTTTTGTCGTTTCCCTGTCACGTTTTTTGCCATACTGGACTACGGCCGACTTTAGTATCGACCGAAAATGCTCTTGTTTGCTTCTCTCGCATTAAGACAGAGTTCATAACGTCAGATCACGTGATCTGTGGCGTACCCAATCGGCCGATAAAGCCTTTTCATCTCCCTAGGACTAAGACTCCTATAATAGGAGCTGACGCATATCCATTTTGTTTCGGATTATTGGTGCTCAGTTCAGCATCAATCTACCGCAGCCGGAGTTGGGGTTGCCTAAGACTCGGTTCTGATTGGCTGAACCGGTTCTGATTAGCTTGGTTTTTCGACTGAACTTCAATTTGAGCACCAAATCTGCGAGGATGCGTCAGCCTCTATTATAGGAGCTCTACCTAGGACGGCTTTCTCCGATGATTGGGTCGGTGGAGATCATTTGATCTAACGTCATAAACTCCGTCATAAGCCACCACCCTAACAAAGAAAAGCTTCCTCGGCCGGTACTGATGTCGGCCGTGACTGACCGGGTAACACTAGCTGGCAGCTATTTACACGACGCTACAGTTATGCTCAATATAAAAAAGTGAATAAATTAAGTTTTATTTTCCTTTACAGGCACCTGTTATAGTAAAAGAAGAAGCACCTAAACCTTACAGTTTCGGCTATGAAGCTCCAGCCATAGGGGGCGGAAGCTCGAGGCATGAAACATCGGACGGAACTGGTCGTGTCATCGGGTCTTACACAGTAACTGATGCCGATGGCCGAGTGAGGGTTGTGGACTACTACGCTGACGAAACCGGATTCCATGCTAATGTCAAAACGAATGAGCCTGGGACGGCCAATCAAGATTCTGCTGATGTATCAGTACAGTCTTATTCTGCGCCAGTAGCAGCACCCGTTGTGGCTCCTAGAGTGGTAGCAGCAGCACCCATAGTGGCTTCTGCTCCCATTGTCGCTGCAGCACCTGTATATAGGGTCGCAAGACCAGTACCAAGGAGGTGAGTTCTGACATGTTCATTATTATAGAGCTGCCACTGGCATTTTTTATTTAAATTATTGTTCCTACCACGTTTTCTATACAATAATAATTGATGTCGAATATTAGTAGGAATGTATTACAAAGATTGTTGTTTTTAAATAGTGGTAGAAAAATTAATAATAAATAAAATAATTGCCATTAGCAGCTCTGTTATTAGAATTCTACGCATTTAAAAATGACATCTATGAATGCCGAATGAATTTAATGTCTTAACAATTTTTATTAAAAATAAATTATACGTCTGTCCCTCCGTGCTGTAACTCTCGTAAATATACTCGGATTGTCATGAAATTTTTATACAATATTGAATTTTACTATACAATATACGGCATTGAAAATGAAGTATGTAGCAATAATAGTTCATTTACAGGGACACACGAAACAATTCCATTACATTAAGGTCTATGGCGAAAAATCGTTTGAGACTCATTTTATGGATGTTACGATATTTTAATTTAAACGTAATGCAATTAATGTGCATTACTGAGGTGGACTTACAGCATGCTTTTACCGGGGTATACAATTAGTAGCATTTAGAGTTCAGTTACAGGGATGTACAAAATAATTCCTTTACATAATGATCTATGGGGGAAAATTGTTTGCGGTGCATTTTGAACATGTTATGATACTTGAAATATAAAGAAATTTAAAAGGATCACTGAGGTTCAACACAACTTATTTTCTATAGATTATGGAGTGCGTGGGATTTATAGCTCATGTACAGAGACGTACAAGACAATTTGGTTAAAGGACCGACTATGATTGGTCATTGCTAGAAGGTGCTCTTTCCGCGTGATTTGCAATTTTATGTAATTTTTAGTGTTCTACGTTTTGTTTACAAATTCTATTGATCCTATGCAGAGCTGCACGAAAGACTCCGAATATGTACAGTAATTGCTGAAAATGCATTTTACCGAGTTATGTGTCTTTTAAATTGCTTATTTAGATATCTCATTTAATCGTATGAAAAAAAAAATTAATTTCTTAATAATATTCCGTTAGTGTTGGAGAGTGTTCTCATAATCTATGTCGGATGCAGGATTTTTCGTTCTTGTTTTCTTTAAATTGAATACTGTAATATATTTTTTACATTTATTGTTTTTTATTTTGCCCATTAACGCCCCCAAAAAGCATTTTTACGAGAAAAATATCAATTATGTATTCAAATAAAATGTTGCAATTTATTAAATGCAATACTTTTATATCACAAGCATGCCGCAGTTAATGGCCGAAGAAATCGCCAACGATGGTTTGAGCGCGTAGTTCGATTACCTATCTGTTAAATGTGTGTTTTATTTATGTTATTTTATTGCTTTTCATGCATTACAATGTACAATGCATTAATTTTAGTATTAAATTAATATTTAATTGTGGTTAGAGGCATAAATTTCAAAGCTTTTGCACGAAGCAACAGTAAAAAATAGTAAAAAAAGAAAAAAAAAGAATAGAAAAAAGAAATGCCATGCATTCTGCTTTTATGACAGCAACTGTTTGAGTATTTCTTAAAACAATAGAGATGTTGAAATCAGAAATTCGATAATGAAATCAAATGGAACTAAGAAATTCCAGCCAAATTGTAAACTGTTTGTTGAGAAGATGACAATACACTGCTGTTTCACAAGCAGTGTTTAAAAAAAAACGATCGATTCTGAAAACTCGATACCATCTACTCGATTACCCAAATGATGAGTAGTTTTTTTTTGTCGGAACCGATTGAATGAATGTTTTGCAATCGGATAATGGCGGCATCTCTTTTATTTCCACCTGCCGTAAATAACAAGCATAGAATTCATTCAAAACAACGAATTTAATATCGATTTTCACAACCTAAAAGGTGTTATTTCTTTGTTTTTGATATTATTGTTGTTTTTAGAATGTTATTTAACTCAACTTGTTTTTGGTATGTAAAGATGGAATTTTGTAATCGATTTTCACAATCTAAAAGGCGTTATTTGTTTGTTTCTGATCTTGTTCTTTTAATACTTCTTTAGTTTACTCAACTTGGTTTTGGTATGTAAAGATGGAATTTTTAACACTCCTTTATTTAACTTAACTTGGTTTTGGTATGTAAAGATGGAATTTTTAACACTCCTTTATTTAACTTAACTTGGTTTTGGTATGTAAAGATGGAATTTTGTAATCGATTTTCACAATCTAAAAGGCGTTATTTCTTTGTTTCTGATCTTGTTGTTTTAATACTTCTTTAGTTTACTCAACTTGGTTTTGGTATGTAAAGATGGAATTTTTAACACTCCTTTATTTAACTTAACTTGGTTTTGGTATGTAAAGATGGAATTTTTAACAGTCCTTTATTTAACTTAACTTGGTTTTGGTATGTAAAGATGGAATTTTGTAATCGATTTTCGCAACCTAAAATACGTTATTTCTTTGTTTCTGATATAATTGTTGTTTTTACACCCTTATTTAACTCAACTTGGTTTTGGTATCTATTTTTCACAACCTAATAGGCGTTATTTCTTTTTTTCTGATATTGTTGTTGTTTTAACACTCCTTTCAGCAGTGCCAAATTTGTGCTTACCGGAGCTCAGCTCCGATACTTCTTTGTTTTTATTGAATATTTAAATATTAGTCGGAATCCACAAATACTGCGCTCCGGAGCCCAACGGAACAGCATTTTCGAAACACCGAATTCTAAATTATCTTTTCCTTTCCCTTCCATCTCCAATCATTTGCGTTCTTTCCCGCCAGCTTACATATGTAATGCACCGTGTCGCACACGTAGGAACATACTTCTATGTAGCGCTTACAAATGGAGACTCAATGATTTTCTGTCTCAATGGTTTTCGAACGGTGACGAGGAAAACAGAATGACCGCAACCGTATCTGCCGTTTTTGCTCGTGGTTGTTTTTACAAGATGCTTTTTGTTCGTTTTTGTGAAATATTTCTACTAATGAACTTATTTGTGTTGAAGTACCCAGGAGCGTAGCTTCAGCGCTTCTTTACTTTTAGTGAATACTATAGCTGAAGTACCCGACGTTGACCGGGATTTTAAGAATCTTTGTTGGGAAAAATCAATTTCAAAATTAAACATGTTGTACACAGAACTTCAAAATGTTAAAATATGTCATTATTTCCATAATTGGGATTTCATCATAATTCAGTACGTTCCTCAAACCCATATGACGTTATATGCACCTGCTGACGTCCTATCTACTCGCTTTCTCTATTACTCATATTGATACTCTTTGTACGATTCTCAAACATTTTAAAAAGTCCGTTGAACTTTCAATACGTCATATCAATTTTCTTTTTAATTCTCTAATGACGTCCTATTCACCCGCTTTCTGTACTTACACATACTCATACTCCTTGTATTATTCAGAAATGTTTGAAAATTCCTGTTATATTACCAATATGACGTCATATTAATCTTTATTTTAATTGTTGAAACTTTTTATTCCATTTTCATTTTTCTCGTGTAAATATTTCAATAGGAAATTATTGTTGTAAAAAGAATTTTATTGTGGATTTCTAATTGTTGGCAACTGCTATAACGAAAAATGTTTATATTTGTTAAGAAAATACTTAGATTTTTGGTTTTTTATTAATTAAAAATTAACTATACATTCTTTCGATTCTGGATTACTTTAGATGCCTCGGCCGCGTTTTAATACACCTATACGTAACATTTCACAATTCTGGCTTCCAAACTGTTGATTTGTAAAGAAGTGCAGACAGACAGACAGACAAATTTTCATTTTTATATATTAGATTTAAATATTTGTCGGAACTCACTGAAGCTTATAAACACTGCGCACCTAAACCCAACGGAACAGTGCTTTGTGTGTTGTGTCTTGCTGATACAAAAGAAGTCCTTCCCGAGTAGAATTTTCTGAAAATTCTCCACTCCTGATTTTAATATTTTTGCTCTGTTCATTTACTAGATTTTATTAGATATAAATGCATATAGATAAAGTAAAAATATATTGAAAATTTTCTTTTTCCGAAAATAAAATTGCCTTAAATTTTGCTAAAAATGTATGAAATATAAAAAAGGCGGGTGGAGGGAACGCTGGAATATAATACGGTTGTTATTACTATGGAACATTAGAGCTCCGGTAATTTTTTTTTGTTAGAAATAAAGCACCGCCTATAAATACCTAGTTTACTATTTTCAGATATATCCTTTTTATAGTAGTTCGCCTTTATACTAGAGTAGATTATACTAAACCCATATATACCGACATATTCGGTGTGTCCCGAAACAGATTCAAATTTTACGATGGGTCGCTTAAAAATACACTTTGGATTAGAACCACTGACTTATATAACTGACAGAAAAAATATATTGAGGTGCAAAAAAAAAAAAAAAAAAACCTTCGTAACGAAAATTTTTATATACATTTTTCGACATCGAGAATGACCTACTTTACTAGATAACTGTAACTTTTAAAAAAATTTGATATACATTTTTCGACATCGAGAATGACCTATTTTACTAGATAACCGTAACTTTAAAAAAAAATTATATACATTTTTCGACATCGAGAATGACCTAATTTACTAGATAACCGTAACCTTTTTAAAAAGTTTTATATACATTTTTTGAGATGGAGAATGACCCACTTTACTAGATAATCATAACTTTTAAAAAAAAAAAAAATCATATTATGCAATGTTTTTACACATGTCATTTCTTAATACTACATAGAAAATAAGTAATTTTTGTTTTATACCACATACAGATATTTTTAATAAGATCAGCACGCCAATCAAATCTTTGCAAGACGTAGGGGGGGGGGGGGTCTACGAAAATTACGTTTAGAAACAACAAATCAAAAATAAGCATTTTTATATACTTCAACATAGATATAATAAATGCATTCTCATAAAATTACATTAGCATGTCTTATTATTTCTTTAAAGCAGATTTTTTTCAAAAAACTTTTAAAGTGATGTTATCTCACAAAATGCATGACAAGTTTTAATGATATAAAATAGAATCACATCTTATTATCAGCTGTAACCTATATATTAAAAAATAGATCCCGGTGAATGAGAAAAATTTACCAATTGTTAATTTTTACATAGTTTTGTTAAGTACAGTCATAGGGGGGAAAAAGGATATTCTCTTACTAAATATACTTCAAAACTTCGTATAAAAATGATACTTGTACCTACCTATTTGTAATAATGTCGTACTATTAAATGCTGTACACAGATTAGTACTTGTACACCGCGTCTACACATTCAAAATTTAACCAACTTTGTTTTTTTTTCCAATGATAACACTAATTCCTGATAGTATATTCGTGTTCCTTGGATCAAATGAGCCCGGAAAATACATAAGTTATGCAATTTATATTAAATGTTTACATAGTTCGAAAAGATCAAGGTTTGAGAATAATAATGATAAATCCACCTGGCGAATTTTAAGTTATATCTTCCGAAAAAAAACCCATCTGATTGAAATGTTTATTTTTTTAATGGCATACAATGAAATACCCAAACAATGAATATCAAATATGAAACCCAAACATAATCTAATAGTTTTTTTTTATTTCAAAAACATTTTTAAAAATATGAAAATTATTAATAAATTCATATTAAAAAATTATGAATGATAGCGTACATGAATTTTTACATTAAAAGAATGGATGTCGTCCAAAATATGTGCATGTACTTTTTACAATTATATATATACTTATTCCTATCATTAGTTTTCAAGATAAGGTAGGTCCCCCTGTTATGGACATGTTCTTGATATAGACATCCCCTATTATACGTTAGCTAGCCAAAAATATTGCTAAACTGTGTAAGCATATCGTAAAGAAGCTTCTTGTGTATCATTTGATCACTTGCCATTCAGCTAGGTTGTGGAATTTGACGCCAATTTCCTATTTTATGTTTTTCGTGTAATCACTTCTTGTTTTTATCTGATAAGTCTACCTCTTTATGCACGTTTTAAAAAGAATTTGTTTTATGAATATCATCATACTCTGTTCAGTTTTTAATGCTCTATCAATTGGTGCTGTCGTTGATGGTGTGTATCTTACGAGTTGTTCAAAATAAAACGATTTTCGTGAAAGCTGACCTGTTCCTGATATGGTCATCCAGGTGGCCATATCAAGTGTACCATGCAAGTCAGGGATAAAGACATTTTTATTTGTTCCAATGCGATAAGTAATTTGTTTTAAAAGATTTTTTAAACTCCAAAAGGATTTTACATTTTATCTAAATAAAAACTTTAACTGTAATATCCATTTTGTAAAAAACTCCATTTTTAATTAAAAAAAAATCTTGATTCAAATTCACTTTCTAATAACAAAAAGAATTATTGAGTATCTTTATTTATTTTACACCAAAATTATTTAACTTAGCAGTCCAGCATTTTTAAATTGAAGAAAATCACGATTTGTGAAACATGGAACAATGGTGGCACTATCATGTCCATATGTTCTTAATATGGCCACTTGGTAAAACTTTTGCAATTCCATTTTTTTTGGGGGGGGAGGAGGGGGGAGGGGAGTAGTAAAACTATTTCCATGGAGAATGCAATATTTTTTTATTGAATTTTCATTAACCTGAGAGCGTTAAAAAAATGAATAAAATGGTTTGGATTTTTTCAAAATAACGGCAGGGAAAATTCTTAAACTTTAGTATCAGGGACACCTACCTTATTTTACATTTCGACCGTCTAAGGGGATTATCTCCTGTTATCGTCGGCATGCACAAAAAGAAAAACCTCAGAAAGTAACTGGAAAATTTTTAGAGATTTCTTTTTATATAAAATGAGTTTATTTTCAGAAGTGTGGTATATCTTTTCTGACTACTATTTGAATGTTTCCGGTATTTTTCCTTGAAAGATCTTATTTTTATTTTTCGAAATTTATGGATAAACCTCTAGCACGTTTCTTTTTTTAACTCTATGAACATTTGAGAAAATATGCACAAACTAGGCTTTTTTCGGGCTTCTTTGATCTGAGGATCTCAAATACGGTAACAAAAGTGGGTGTTTGCATTTGAAAAATCAAAGTTTGTGCAATTTTTAATATGTAGTCAATTCTCGAAGTAATAAATAGAGTTTAATAGTAGATACTATTTTCAGTCGATGTCTTTTCTATACGGTTATTTGTAGGAAACTTAGTACGGGGTGATTAAGCTTCTACAATATATAGAAGGCCCAAAGCCTTAATTTGTACACATAATTTAATAGTAGGCATTATAACCACTTTGTTGGTACTAATATCATTTTTATACTATAGTTTGCGACCGAATAAACTCTGTGTGTGTGGAAGGGGGGGGGGGGGAGACGTACTTTTTTTCCATGACTGTTCTTCCGATATTTTTTATGCTACATATTTCCTGCGTCATGATGTTCATTAATGTCGTTAACTAACTACTCATTTACCTCAAATCTTCTCAGAAAATTCTAAGAAATATTAAGAATGACCTGCTTAATGAAATATCTAATAGTAACATCATATTGATGGTGGTAACGACCTGACCGATAAATTTTGCTTTTACAGCAATTTTTTAAACTTCTAAACCTCGCACAATTTCCATTTTTACACAGTCAAATAGGGAAAACAATGTACTTTCAAATGCAATATGTTTGAAAACTCTATCTCGATTATTTATGACTTAAAAAAAATAAACATGGATATATTTTATGTCTGCGTGCAATCCAATTACAAAACATTAACTGGTTTGCTCTTAAAACAATGTAAATAATTCAGCACTTGTTTGTTCCCGTGTAATATTCCCTACCTAAATTGCCAAACGAAATTAAAACTTTACAAATAAATAAAACACGAATAACAGATATCTAATCGATTAAAGATTGAAATAATGAGAATCACAGAAGTGTGATACAAACAGTGAAATGTTTCGCGATTGACAGTTGGCATGCGGCTAGTACGAAAGTAGTAAAAATGCATTTTGGTAATCGGAGAAAATAGACTAAATGTAAAAAAAATCTATTATAGAGTTTTCTATAAAAAACTGTTTTCATTGAATACACACCAATGTACACCGGGCAATGTATCGGTCATTTTTAATCTGGGTACCCGGCTTGGATTTCCTGTTTATCGTAATACACCTCTTTACGCTCCAGTTATTTCTGTTGTATTTCCTATGTTTGTAATTTGCCATATTTCTCCAGCAATTAAAGTACAACGGGAGAAATGCTTCACTTGGTCATCTACCACAAATTGGATCACCTGTGATCTTGATGGACTTGTTTGAGGCTGAAGCAGTAGTTGCACAAATGATGAGTTTGTCAGAAGGAATAAACTCCTAAAGGATGGGTAATTGATGATACACTGCAAAGTATGTAGCCTTACCACAGATGGGGTGGTAACCTCCCCAATCGGCGATGTTGAAAATGGGCAGATGCCAAGCCGAGGGATGGGCGATGGTCGCCATGCCGACCACAGAGGATGGGCTAAATAGTACCTATTGGCATATATCAATGCGGTGGTAAACCAAGTGTCCAGGTAGTACATGACTGGCATCAAGTAATAGCTTGCGATGTCCCATGATGGATGAAAGCAATAACAATAGTTCATACTAACAAAGTATAGATTGGTATACCATGAGCATTCAGAGAGATAGGAAGCTTAAATAGTAACAAAGTTTACAACTCTGTATGACTTTCTTTAAACTTATTCAAACTCTTTATGATGACTAAAAAATGCACATTGTACGGGGATGTTGGGGAATGTATTGTCAATAATTGTGCTTTCCCTGGTAGTAGATTCTTGAATGAATGGACTTAGGCCTAGAGCTAAAAAATATTCCTACAATTTATTTCTAGTACTGTTTCAGGAGCTGGCATTGCATTCATCTGCAATAATCAAATTTTGCCATAATGTTTCTTTCACCTATGCTTTTAAATATGACATTATTTATACATTCAATGGCAATGTTTATTAAGCATCTTGGCGAACTACAAACAGTTATCAGCCGCACATCAAATAATTTCAACTGAAGACATTCACAGCGTCCACTATCTGAACTATCATATTTGACGTAATACAAGACAATTTTAAGGTGATTTTCAAAAAATTACGCTCAACAATGCGAAACTTTCTGATTCATAAAAACAAAAAAACATGACTATTGAAGAAATTTCTAATCGAAAAGTTTTTAATTATAAATGAATTATATTGAGTTCTAAGCAATTGCTAATCTCAAAATTATTGACTTGTAAAGTCTTGGAAACATTCTATAAATTATTTTTCAATAATTGAATTGAATTAAAATGAAAAACGTTGACTATTTATCACTATGATTCACCTTACCTAAACAAACACTTTGTACAAAGTTTAGACTTGGCACTGTGCCAAGCGTGCTTCGAATATAGGTTACAAAGTTTCAATGACGCCTTTGTCCGTGCCGTGCTTTATAGATAGGTTTTTAATTAATATATCGGCTAATTACGGACAATTTTTTTTCGAAAATGATTATCAACAATCCTTGGATGAATCCCCATCGATAGGTACCTCGAGCGTCGCACAATTTCCCCAATAAGCACCCGCAAAGTAAAGTTTGTGTGTAACGGAAAATGCGATTTTCTTAAAAACTATGTGAACTACGATAATCGTTATACAGTCCTACAAAGTTTGAATAAACTCCTACTACCCTAATCTTTTCATAATTTTTGTTGTTGTAGATTCGGAAATAGAGGAGGGGGGGGGGCATATTATTGCAATGCATTTTCGGCGATATATCTGAAAATATAATACCAAAAATTAAAAACACACATATTTTTGAGTTCGGTGTTATGAGAACTTTCGAACAATACTCCCCCTAACATATACAAAAAGAAAAAAAAAAGTCAACTTAATTAGCTTCCTAGATTTTTCCTAAAAATATATGTGAATGGAAATAATCTATAAATATGTAGGTCAATAACTCCTTTATAACTCTGCCAAGTTTGAACTTTCCACGTTTCGTAGTTTTAGAGAAAAACGAACGGACAGACGAACAAACAGACACGCGAGTGTTCTTACAATGGCTCTGTTTTCACTTTTAAGTAGGGAACCCTAAAAATGAAAATGTTATGTATTAAAGTTCTTAAACTAATTAACATTTTGAAATTGTTCAAAATTGTAAAAGAAGTGTGGTTTAAAAAACTATATTTTTATAAAATTATATTATAGAATTAAATTTTTTTTCTTGACAAAGTAATTTTTCTTCATAAAACCAATTAATGTGTCAAACAGTATTGTAAAATGTTTAAACAAACCAAAAAATATATAGTTCAGAAGACACTATGTCCACTTAACTGGAAATCCATAAATTAACATTGTTTGTACACCTAAATTAGCACAAAAAATATATTCTATTTTCATTAAAAATATAGTAAGTAAGTATATATATATATATAATATTGTGTCAGTTAGACAAAAAAGAAAAATCGTTTCAGAAAAGCATACAGAATGAAAAAGGTGGAAAAATTTCTGATTCAAAATTTAAAATAAACCAATGCATTTCATAGCTCTAGGTTTGACATTGGTAAGTTCTGACTAATAACTAGCCCACTAAGCTGTATGGATCAATTTTTTTAAACACTTTTTAGGGGATTTTGTAATAATATAAATACCTAGCAATTATAGTCGTCGTCTGGTCCGTGGTCCGCATGTAACAGCGCAAAAACTACCTAACCGAATGGTTTGAAATTTAATATATAGAATCGTTGCAGAATTTCGTCAAGTCCTTTCAAATTTTATGAAAATCGAATCAAAACTTAAAAAGATATTAATAAAAGTTTTCTTCATTCTATTAAATACTATCACATGTAATCTATATAATAAAAGCACAAGACATGTGACTGAAGAAAACAAGTACGGGCTAACCATTTCTTTTTTCAAATGCCAGGCGGTCATTTTCATTCAAAATATTTTTTTTTTAAATAAAATTGCATAAAAGTTACATTTTTAGAAAGGTTGTTCAAAAAAATTGTTTGTTTGACAGATGAGTTACACTCAAAGATGTATTGATTCTGAGATAACTTCAGTTGGAATTAGGTTAACAGCCCAATATTTATCCCAATATCTATTAAAGTAAATAAACACAAGAGATTCGTTCATCATGAATCACAGAAATATTAAACTATAGAGGTAATCATTCTCAAAGCAAAATCTCCTTGGTGAATTTTGTAGCGCTGTCTGGTGGCGAAAAAAAAATCGCATCTGTTAACGTGTCGTATGTAATAAGAGAAAAGAAAGACATGTTCATTTCGCTCATAACAGACGATATAATTCATTTCACTGAAGTAATAAAGATGATTTTTTTACATTGTAACACTAGTTATAGTAAGAACGCACCTCATTTGTCACGTTTAACGTACAATCTGGTTACTTAACTTTGTTTTTGTATGTAAAGATAGAATTTTGTAATCAATTTTTAACTCACTTCCTGATAGGCTAGAATTATAACAAATTATGTTCACAGGTATGTTTCTGATAACAATACAATATTTTAATATTTTATAACTTAATTATAAATTAATCTTAAGGCATTTTTACTTTACCCGCCACAGATGATCAATCGCCCAATTTTCTTTAGGATTACAATTGTATGCGAGTAACAACAACAATGGATTTAATGATGCGCCAAATCACGCTCGCCAAAATAGGCCAACTGGCTGCGAAACGGCAAAAGCGAAATACTTTAAACACTAGAAGTAGAAAATGTAAACCTATACTAATAAAAGAAAGTTGTTAGCGAGGTCTAGCGCACGTGGAATTCTGAAAATTTGGGTGCGGATAGTCTAAGGCAGGTCCTGATGCACCTGAGGTTCGGATTTTTGATTTTTTGAGACCCGAGAATCCTGGGGCCCCCTTAAGAGTTTTGCCCTAAATGTTAATAACTTGCCCCATTTTTGTCCGATCCTCTTAGTTTTTGGGGCCCTTTCTCCATTTAGCTTTTCCCCCCATTTCTACGTTCCAGTTAAGACCTTGGCTTCCTAGGGCCCAGTACGGGCCCGTTGAAGTTTCTTTCCTAAACTGTTAATAACTTGTCCCCTTTTAATCCGATTTTCTTACTTTTTGGGGCCTTTTCTCCATTTAGTTATTTCCCCATTTCTACTTTCCAATTAGAACCCTTCACCTAAGTGCGCTACTCAAACTATCAGAAGGCCCCTTTTGTGCTCCCTACTATAGTTCCCTTAAAAATCGTCCGATTCACTAGCTTTTTCTTTCCCTAATAACTTTTTAGGACTTCCAGCTATTACATGAATGGCAAAAAAAAAAAAAAAAATTCTCGGACAAGACCCGGGCCCTTTGTGGCCCTTTACGTTTTGTGCCCTAAATTTTTCATAACTTGCCCCTTTTTTATCCAATCTTCTTCGTTTTTGGGGCTCTTTTCTCCATTACTACATTCCATTTAAGGTCCTGGTCCCTGGGGCCAGGTACAGGTCCTTGAAGTTTTTGTTTCCTAAAATGTTAATAACTTGCCCCCTTTTAATCCGATCTTCTTCGTTTTTGGGGGCCTTCTCTCTATTTAGTTATTCTCCCATTTCTACATTACAGTTAGGATCCTGGCCCCCTGGGGGTCCTTGAACTTTTTGTGCGCCATGCATTTCCCCCCCCCCCCCCTCTCCTAATTGTGTCACCATCTCAATGTATAACTTTAAAGTTGAGTCTTGGACTTCTGTTCCCGAGCCACCACCCTCACATTTTATTGGGGGTTTAAAGTCCCCTTTTCAGCATTTCTTTAAAATTTTATTCTAATAATTAATTTATACTCTATGCTTACTTTCGACTAATTAACGATCTAAAGCACTAAGTATACTAGAATATTTTAAGATGTTTTCTTCTTAGGGTCCTATCTGTTGCCCCCTTTTGGGGCCTCTATTATAGCTCCCTTAAAAATCACCCGATTCACTAGTTTTTTTTTTTCTAACTACTTCTAGGACTTCCAGCTGCTATCTGCACAGAAAAATATAAAATAAAATAAAATAAAATAAAATAATAAAATTCTCGGATTTCAGCTGCCACTAATTTTAAATATTAATCTGGGCCCTTGGTGCAGCTTCTTTAAAAATGATCCGATTTTCTTGCAATTTTCATTAACATATTTCTAGGGTACTCCAGCTACTTTATAAACTAGTAAACATTTTCTTAGACCCCCAACTACCACCATATTTTTAAATATTAATCTTCTTTTTCGGCATCAACTTACGTTTACTCACTACAGCTGTAAATTTAAAATCGCATTACTATTAAAGATAAGGGGTTAAGTTTACAGAGAGGCGGCGGAATTTCATCTGTAAATTAAATATCGCTTTAATGTTAAAGGAAATTCGTTACATTTACAGGGGATCAAATTCTACCGCCGCCGGGGGGTTGATTTTTTCTTGTGTTCTATGGGCTCGATTTCAACAGGGTTTAGGTCATTTGACTTGATATCGAAAACTTGAGGTTTATTATTATTATTATTATTATTATTAATTGTTATCACGGGCTCGGGCAACGCCGGGCGGGTCAGTTAGTAAAAATTAAAGAATGTAATATATTTTTAATATATAAACGCTTTACTCAATTAATAGTTTTATATATTACGATTATACGCTGAGAAATCAATTCCGAAATCCTAAAAAGATAGTTTAAACAATGTTAAATTTTTCTTGACATATTTTAAAAAGCAAACATAGCTAAAATATATATATATATATTTAAAAAAATAAATCTTATATAATCTTATAATCGACAAAATTCTGCAATAATTATTTATATTAAATTTCAAACCGTTCGGTTGAGTAGTTTTTGTGCTGTTATATGCGGACAGACGGACAGACCAGACGACGATTATAGGTGCTACGTATTTATATAATTATGAATGAACCTAAAAATGCCGATAACCGATTTTAAAACACATTAAAAAATATATATTTATTTATAGGATCTTTATAGGAAATTTAGGTTAGAGTCCTGCATTGGGTCGGGTAATACGATTTTATCCGAACCCGACCTGACCCGCGGTTTGAGTCAAGTCAGATTGAAGCTAGTTTTTTGTTGAGGGTTGGGTTGACATTAAATGTTTCGAGTTCGGGTCGGTTTCGAGTTAGGTCTTGACTTTTTCGGATCGGGTTCGGACTGACCAAATTTTTCAAAAGAAAGTCCTGACAATTTTTCAAATGAAAAAAAAAAAAAAAAAACTATATATTTAAATATTAACGAGTGTACACGAGTTCATTTTTGTTCCAAAAAGATTATATTGATATTAGAGATATAATTGCAGACAGTTTTTCCATAATTGCATTAAAATACAGATTAATTTTCTTTCGCTTCGGGTTTGGGTTTGAATATTTCGGTTTTGATCGGTTTCAGTTTGAAGTGTTTCGAGTTCGGGTCGTGTTTTGGGTTGACGAATTTGTTTTTATTGGGTTCGGATCGGGTTTCCGGTTGACTTTAATCAGAAAATTTCGGTTGAGTAATTCCGAGCAATAGTCTAATTCAGGTGAGTCAGAGAATTCAGAAAAGTGACATTTTCTGAATAGAATTTCGGACAGTAGATGGAGACACTAAAATTATTTACCGTTAAATCTTAATGTAGTACTGTTAGATAATGCAAGATGGCGACACCATCCTCTCTGACAGCGCTATTTGGTTGGGTCGTGGAATGATCTTCAAAACCAAATGATTAACCTCATCTGCTGTAAAAATAAAACGATCGCATTATGTTACAACTTTCATAATACGAGTATGTTTAAATAACTTCATAAAGAGAGTTCGTATTTTAACCTTTCACAACGAACATGCTTTACGGAATTTTCAATTATTTACCACCGGTATTCTTAAATAAAAATTTCTGCTGAGTTTAATCTAAAAAATGTTCTACGTTAATAAGACAAAATTTCTAAAAATTACTGGTAGGACACACAAGCGAAAGTTTTTATACTAGCACGAGTCCTTTGACGAACCCCTAATGATGCACTGCGTACCCCTTGGTGCCCGTGGACCACAGTTTTAGAACCTCTGATGTAGACTCTTTCATTGGTGCAAATCAATATTATATAAATCACATTTACTTCACATTCTATAATGCATTCATTGATTAGCGTATAGTCCTTACGTTGTAAAAGAAAGTTTTGGTAAAAGAAGGATTACTGCTTGCATGTGTATACCTTGTATGAAAGTTCACCTTTTTTGCAGGATTCATTTTACAAAAGGCTCTATATACATACATATTAGGTGGGTCTCGAAAAACCTTCAAACTTTAATAAAATTTTAATTGGTTATTTTCTGACACATTCCTAAATTCATTTTTGTTCGCAAACGAATGAAATTGGCAGGTTATACAAAAAATGTGTAATCGAACAAGTTTTTCCATTTTTTTGACAAAGGCAGAGGTTCTGTCAGAAAATGTAGTTATAATGGACATTTTGAACCGAAATTTTGAACACGACAGTCCGAGAAAAGAAAAAAAAATTCCTTTAAGAGACAAAAATCACTTATAACTCAAGATGTAAATCCTTTATCGAAAAAAGGGAGAAAAACTGCTCGATCACATCAATAGTCATGCTTGCAAATGTCATGCTTTTACGTTTAAAAACGAGTCCGTAAAATTGTCAGAAAATTTCGCGTTGTTGAGCGGCGAAATTATTTTCTTGAAGACCGCCTTAGGGTGGGTCTCGTAACAACAAAGTTTAGGAACCGCGGTATGTTACCATTTTTATTTTATTATTATAGATAAAATATGAAAAGACCCCGACTCAGAAGTAAATAAAATCATATTTTAATGAAAATAAGTTGATGTAAATTCACAAATAAACAAATTGACTCGCGATTTCTTTTTGTTAATTTCGTGTCCAAATTGTTCTAAAATCCAAACAGTGCCATAGTTCTGATTTATTACTAACAGATGGGATGGGGTTGGGGTTGAGTGGTGGGGGTGGGATTAAGCCTGATAAGCCAATTATTAGTAATACCTGTGGCAAAAAATATGGAATCAACCCTCAGTATCCGACAACTAAGAAATAGATACATTTCAATTATAATTAAAAATCTGTAATGTTTTTCGTTTTAGTGAACGACCATAAACATTAATGCGATACACAGACACAAATATAATTACAAAATGAACACTCAATAATTATCTTTAAATTAAATTTTATTATTAATTTTTTTCTAAAAGTTATATAAGGGGAAAAAAATTAATCACTCGCTTGTTTATGAAAATTTACATATCTGATGATTAGCGAACTGTTACGTTATGGTCGCGCAGTTTTATTTGAGATGTGTATAAATATATTAGGCTTTTTTCTCTTCTCATTTCAAACGAATGGATTAAATGGCATCTGTTGGATGTGGAAACTATCATTTAGCTGTGGAACTAAATTTCCATCGTTATTTGGGGTTTTTTGTTTTCTAAGAGGGCGGAAGACTGTGCTTAGTGAATGAGAATGTAAATTCAGATATCACGTTTCATCTTTAGAAAATTTTCTGTTTCTGAATTTAAAAGATCAATTTGGATATGCTATATATTAGGCTGTATCAAAAGTATTTTCGTTTTTTGAATGTTTTTTGTACCATTTTTGTAGGCACTTTTGAACTTAAAATATTATTTAAGCCTCTATATTCTATAATCATACAGGCTTCTTTCTTTCATTTTTAGGTTACATAAAGAGTGATACAAATGTTGAGATTTTTATGCTTCTTAAGGCATAATTTTAAACTTGCCCTTAAAACCAATGAAGCTTCCCTCAAAATTCGTGCACTTGGCGGCCAAGACAAGAGTGGTGTCCGGACAGTTCAAAACAAATCCAAACGTTTTAAGGAAGGGACCTCAGCCTTGAAATAAAACATAGAAGTGGACAGGTTAATTTTGACCAGTTGAAGAGAAAAAAAAAGAGGCGAATCCATTCTTCGCAATAAATTTTGATGCTACAAAAAATAACAAAACTACACATTTAACAATTATTAATGTTTGAAGGTGCCGTTTTGTTAATATTTAGCATCAAAATTTATTGTGATGAAGGGATTCTTCTCTTTTTCCTCTTAAATTGGTCAAAATTCTCCTATCATTTCGTTTGATTTCAAGGCTGAGGTCACGTTTGGATTTGTTTTGAACTGTCCGGACACTACTCACCGATGTACCCAACTCGGAGACATCACACCCAGAAAAAAGTTTTGTTGAATCAACAAAAATTTGGTTGACCCAACAAAACTTTTTGTTTAAATATAGGTCAATGGAAATTTTGTTTGAATCAAGAAAAAAAATTTTATTTTGCAATTCCAAAAAAAAAAAAAAAAAAAAAAATTGTATCGTCAGCAAAAAATGTTTTGTTAATTCAAGTAAAATGGTTCAATTTTAATTGAATTTTGCTAAAACAACCAAAATGTACTCAACAAAACATGTTTTGTAGTTTTAATCAATTCCTTTTTCTGGGTGTATCAGTAATCGGATTGCCACATATTTCACATTGCAGTGGGATGTGCTAATAATAATAATAAAATAGATGAAAGTTCTAGTTAAAGTATGGATAAAAATAATTAAATATCACTTCTATATTTTAGTTAAACATGCTGTTTACAAGTTCTGTTGCATTTGTGCATTATTAAAAAAAAAAAAAAATCTGTTGATTTTATGAAAAATCTATTATCCCATAAATCCGTTTATTCAACGGAAAAATTTTATTTTTAACGAGTTCTTTTTTAACAATCGGATACTATATTTGAAAAGTAAACGAAAAACTTTTCGAAAAACAAACGATTGCTTTAAGCTAAACACTTTCCAACCGATGATATATTTTTTTTTCTTTTATATAATTTACGATTTATTTTATTTTCTTTCTTTTTTTTTATATAGTGGCAGTTTTACGGTATTATGTCATGATTATGGTAATAATGATATGTATTTATATCATTTTTTTTCTTTTTTCAAATTTCGCTTATAAAGTTGAAATAAACTATAGTAGTAACATACATTAGTAGTACATTTTAACGCCGAAAAAACAGCGACTGTTAGAAAGCAGATTTTTCCAGTAAAATATTTTTTTTTTTTTTTTATAGGCATTCCAGAGGATAATTTTTCTTTCTTAGATACGGGAAATTTGTCTTTCAGTGATTATACAACGATTACCTCAATCATCCCTAGTCATTTTTTACACACTTTTATTACTTACTTTAATGTAAACTGGTTCATGTTTGTTATGATTGAATATTATAATAAATTTTTCATCTATTTCTTGATGTGCTAGAGTTCAGACATTATGCACAATTGTGTGTTTCCGATGACAATACAATATTTTCACATTTACAGTTCTCAGTTATCAATTTATTCACTAATTTTAATTAAATTAACTTTCCAATCCCACTGTTTGAAGATATAAATGGTGGAATTGTTCAATGAAAATTTTAGTACAATAATACTTTAATAATGGATTATGAAATATATTAAATACTAAAAAGTATAAAATGAAATAAAAATAAAGAATATTTACGAAAAAAAAAAAACTGCTTAGTGTACTTAAAAGTTGAAAAAATATTTTTTTTAAATCAAAAATCAGGTCAAACAAAAACCATAAAAGCTTCCTGCACCTTTATAAATTTCGAAATTTTGGAAAACTGTTTTGGACGAGTATTTGAGTCTTAAAAGTAGCAGCCATGTCGAATTCCAAGTTTTATCTTAGCAATTCCATATAAATCGTAATTTAGAACGTTTTAAGAACGCTTTTTGAGATTTCACATTTTTCAAATTTGGATTTTTTTCCAACTGTTCTGTGCGACCATTTACATGTCAAGAGTAAGAGCCATGTCAAATATCAAGTTTCTAGTCTTAGAAGTTAAAAATAAATCGTAATTTAGGACGTTTTTGGAACGTTTTCCGATCTTTTCACCCTTTTAAATTTCGATTTAAAAAAAAAAAAAAAAACTTTCTTAGCTAGTATTTACATCTTAAAAGGAACCACCATGCCAAATTTCAGGCCTTCTATACCAACTGTACCACATAAATCGCAATTTTAGAACTTTTTTCTTTTTATTAAATTTCGAATTTTCCTTTTAAATTTCGAATTTTTAGAAAACTTTTCTCAGCGAACATTTGCGTCTTATAAGTACAACCATGTCATATTTCAAGTTTCTATCCTTAACATTCCATAGAAAACGCAATTTAAAACGTTTTTAGAACACTTTCGGCTCATTTCACCTTTTAATTTTTTTTTTTTTTTTTTTTTTTAGAAATTATTCTTAAGGAGCATTTGTATCTTAAAATTAACCACCTACCAAATTTCAAGTTTCTATTCCTTTCAGTATCACAAAAATCGTAATTTAGAACGTTTTTTGCTGCTGCACCCTTTTAAATTTCAATTTAAAAAAATGTTATATGTATGCATTTGCGTCTTGAAATTTAACATGGCTGTTACTTTTAAGTTTCTATCCTTAACAACTTCATAGAAATCATATTTAGAATGTTTTTATGAAGCTTTTCCCTCATTTTACCCTTTTAAAGTTCGATTTTTTTAGAAACTGTTCTTAGAGATCATTTACATCTTATAAGTAACTACCATGATAAATTTAAAGTTTCTAGCCCCCTCAGTATCACAATAATCGTTATTTTAGAATATTTTTTGCTCCAGTGCTCCTTGCTGGTAAATGGTACCGACATAAATTATAGCCTATGTTATAGCAGGGACTGTCACCATTAATTTGCCACCATTACTTTTGAAATTGGTTCGTTTTTCCAGAGATTAGCCCCTACAAATAAACGAACAAACGTTATTTCTTTATAATATTAATTTTCTATATAATAATTTCTATAAAAATTCTTTATAAAAATTCTTAATAATATATTTTTTTAATATTGTAATATACTATACACTATAGTTTAAAAATGATACATATTTTTACCATAATAGTTTTTATGGCCATCTTAGTTGACATTTTTATCCCATAAAAAAATCCCAGATTTTAACAAGCAAGAACAGAATTTTTATTCTGCAATGTATTTTTGTTGTAATCGGGTTCTTTAATTTTTCCCGCCAATTTATTTTTCAGCGAACTAATCTTACATACGTAGGTCAATTTACTATTCTTTGCAGCTATTCCTGTCCCTAATCAAAAACTTTATTAAATCAGTTTAAATATCTTATATCTATTAATTGTAGATTTTATTTATCAGAAGAATAACTAGACCAATAATCCTAATCGTCGCGTAATTTTCGGAAAATTCGTCGATTGTTTTTATTACCCCATTTTATTAGTCATGAAATGCTGAGTTAGTAAAATAAAGTGTTTTTGTAGTTTTTTCTTGCAAATTTAAAATACTCAGTATGGATAAATTTTTAAAAATCACAATTTTACTTACCTTATACATAGGGCTTTTTTTGTGCACAAGCTACGTTTTTTAAATTCAGATTGCTTGATTACCACCACTTTTTTGAAGTAGAAATATGCGCCTAATTTAATGACTGACTAAATTAAATAATACGAGAATAAGTCCAATTACACTACTTAAAAAAAAAAAAAAAAAAACTGGTGGGAATCAAACAATTTGAATTAAAAAAAGTGCTTCCAGCCTGTACCGGGAGGAAAAGGTAGCTTTCATAGTCTATGTTTTTTAAAAATTCAATTCATTTTACTCAAACACCCGAAGCGAAATTGCTTGGAACCCAATTATAGAAGATTCTATCCCGGTTTTCGTTAATACTGAATTTGAATGTGAATTTCAGGATGAGAGTTACATCATAACAAAAATCAGATTGTTTCAAAATGTCAGCCACCCTAGAATTTCAAACTGCCATATCTCTGCCATTTCTGAGGATAAAGTCAAAACAAAAAATGTTCCGGACTCCTTGTATCACGATCTAACACTTAACGGAAACAACGTTTTCAATTTATAATTTTTTATACATTTTTAATTTTTTTTTTTTAATTAAAAAATGTAACTTGCCACCATTTTAAAACAAGATGGCGCTTGAAGCTGGTCAATGAACTCGGTCGAGACCTTGGTATATTTTGTACACATGATTCGTCACATTCATATCGGTTCATAAATACGAGAGTTACAGCATAACAAATATCAGATTGTTTCAAAATCTCAGCCACCTTGGTATTTCAAACTGCCATATCTCAGCCCTTTTTTAAGATATAGCAAAAACGAAAATTGTTCCAGATTCCACGTATCACGTTCTAACACTTAACATAAATATATTTTTTTCAATTTATAATTTTTTGTGCATCTTTTTTGAATTTTGAAATTTTTTTTTAAATTTAATTGGCCTCTATTTTGAAACAAGATGGTGGATGTAGCTGGCCAGCAAACTCGGTCGAGACCTTGGTATGTCCTATACACATACTCAGTTACATCCAAATCGGTTCATAAATAAGAGTTACAGCATGAGATATGTCAGATATATATATATATGAATATATTATATATATAAATCAACATTTGAACGGAGGGTGGTTTGTGGGTCTGGGGTCATGATCGGTGAAAATATACCAAAATTTTTTGGAATTGCTTTCCTCCGAACAGCTGCAATAGGTAGCTTTTTGTAATGAAAGCTAGCTAAAAGTAGCCTACACTGCCCGCGAGAGTTACGGGTGCAACAGATTTTGTTTACAAATGACTGCCTGTGAAGGTATCAGGCGTGACGATTAAGGGGTTAAGCATTTAAAATAATCTTCGGAGTGACAAAATTATTGAACAAACCAAAACAAACCATTGAATATACAGGGTGTCCCAAAAAGAAGTACCCATTTTTAAAAATGAATAAGAAACAAACGAATAGAGTTATTAAAAGAATTCTTGCAGGAAACGGATATGTGAAGTCTGGAATTTTATTTAGAGTATTTTATTATGTTAGTTCAAATTCTTACCGACAGATGGCGCTGTGGCTACCGCATTCATCAGCAATAGTTGAAAATTAAATGACAATATTTTCAATATGTCCTCCATTCATCACAATAACATGTCGGAGTCTTAGAATGAAATTAACACACACCTTCTGCAACGTCTGTACGGAAATGGCTGTACACTCTTGAGCGGTTAATCGCTGGAGCTCAGCTAGCAAGTGGAATTTTGGCAGTAAACTACATCCTTCAGATGGCCCAAAAGAAAAAAATCACACGGATTTAAATCTGGTGAGTAAGGTGGCCAATTCATACCCTTGCCGGTTAATTTCAGGTAATTTTCGGTGCTGTAGCGCCATCTGTCGGTCAGATTTTGAACTATCATAATAAAGTGTTATAAACAAAATTCCAGACTTCACACATCCGTTTCCTGCAAGAATTTTTTAAATAACTCTATTCGTTTGTTAATTATTCATTTTTAAAAATAGGTACTCCTTTTTGGGACACCCTGTATATCACAGCTACCACTGGCAACTATTTTTATAATCTATTGACACCACTATTCTTAAAATATAAATTTTATATTATATTTCTCTTGCAAGTTAAAGTGTAGAAAAAGATTTTTGTTTTGAAAAAGTGCTGGGAGATATAATTAAAATTATGAGTTCAGCCTGTGCGACGCAATTTGTTCACAAATTTTGCCCTTGAATGTATCTGGCACGACCATTAAGGCAGCGGTTCCCAACCTGGGTTACGCAAAAATCATATAGGTAATGGCGGAAATCACAAAAATGATTTAACTGAAAACACATAAAGAAAGTTGGTAGTTTCGGATTACAAAGTTAGTCTCATGTGTTACTCCAATATGTTACACTCAAAATGACGGTAAAAGCCCACTAGACTTAATAATCCATTGATAATTCTATGCCACTAGCTCCGCCTTCTGCTGATCATATTGCATGAGTACTTATACTATCCCAATCTTTGATAAAACTTCCATTGATCAGTTTGCAATGTTCTTTTACCACGCCTTATTTATTCCCGTTTCTAATAATAATTACAAAATGCTTAAATTATGCCAGAGCTTCTGGTTTTAATGTTTTATTTTAAAACGTGTTGAAAAGCAGGCCCTTATTTTCATTTTCGAATAGGCGGAGTTATATCACTAACGTATACTTATTGGAAAGCTTCCTTCCTTTTAATGAGTATTTAATTTGAAGTGTTTACTTATTATTTGAATGATCTGGTTTATATTTAAAATGGATAACTAGTTGAAATCTGGAACTCTTAAGAGTATTGCAACTGCGATTGAAATTCAACCTGATGATTCGGGAACTGCAAGTTCTTTAAAACAGTTTGATTATATGAATGGCCAGAGAATATTAGTGCAGCTGTTAATAGGCATGTTCTCATAACTGATTAATACTGAATAATAATACTGAAAACATCAATTCTCCCATAATCAATAGAAAATATGATAATGAATAATTCTTGAAATATGGAATTCGCATTCACCGGAGATGAAGATTTTAATAATATGGGGGGGGGAGGAGTGTGTGTGTGTGTGTGGGAGGGAGTATGATAAATGGGGGTACTCTGAACTATAAAGGCCTAAGCAAGGGGTATGTGAAAGAAAAAAGGTTGGGAAGCGTTGGGTTAAGGGATTAATCTATGCAAAATTTCGGAATAATTGTTAACATCTTTGGTGTTTTCATGGAAACATAGGCGACAAGCACAAATTTCTGAACTCGATAATATAGGAGACAAAAATAGACCTTAATAAAGCAAAAAAATAGTCTTAGAAGCAACAGAAAAAAAAAAAAATTCACTGCTGGTTAGTATATCTAATTCTTTTGAGCTGTCAATTTTTACGCATTTTTCTCACCACTATTTTTAAAAAGAAAAAATGATTTATCAAATCACAGACTTTCTCAGTTAAATAAGTTTATTTTTATAGTTTAAAAAAGTTGAATTTTATTAATTTAAAACATTGATTTGGCATTATAATTTATCTTACTCATTTATTTCTGGATTCATATTTTTATTTTGCATTCATGAGTCCTCATCTTAATTTAATCTTGAATTAGGAAATTTATTTTGGCAACATAGTGCGTAGCCTTGCATTTCATGTATGCTTGTCTTGTCTTGTATTATGCATTTGATTCTAATTTTTATTCGCCAATTTACTTCAATTGCTCATAGTTGTGTTCCCAATTTTTAATACATAATTTCCGATTTCTTAAATGGACAATATCCCAAATTTTGCACATCTTTAGTTTATTATAGCTTGTGCAAGAATAAAATCGTACATGTTTTGTGGAATCCGTGGTAATTTTTGCTTGAGAATTCTGACATGGTTCCGTAATTATTTCATTTTTTCTTTAATGGCTATTTTTCATAACAGGTTTGAATTACATTTAAAAATTTTTCCTCATTTGTGTATGGTGAATTCTAGGTAGTTTATATTATCATATATAACAAAACTCATTTTTGATTCAAAGAATAATTGATTAACGTAACCCATGTACAATTCGTGATATTGATGTTTTTCTAATGTTAAGTTTCTTTGTCATTTCAGAGTGATAGCAGCTCCAGCTCCCATTGCCTACCGAGTCGCTCCAGCTTACAACACGATAGCTTACGCAGCGGCGCCCGTCCAATACGGCTACGGTTACTTCGGACATCACGGTGTGAATAGGCTATACTACAAATGAACTCAGGATCAGGACTACCTTGTACAGATTAACGAACTTCACTGATCTTCGAACACGGAGGGACAATTTTAATTTCCAATACCTCACACTATGTTTTGGGCTGTATTGTATATTGATGTAGCTGTTAAATAAAGGATTTTATACATAAACAGTTTAGTTTTCGATTATTTATGTTTGAGATGAAACACATTGCAATACACTGAGCTTCAAATATAACAGTAGATCTGTATTCCTGTTCCCCAACATTATTTTCAGGGATCAGCGTGGAAGGATACAGTAACGATAACTTTAGTTCGCATTCGTGGCAAAACCTACTATTTTTCGCGTTGCCTTACATGATTAGAGAATCATTCAGATGAGCATAAGTTAATTAGAGCAGCATAAATTAGGATAATAGTAAATGAGAACACTAATATCTGACATTGACAACACGGACTATTTTTTACCTCTGCCTTGCAGGCTCAATTAGAGCTTATATTCATATGTTTCATATATATGGAGCTCAGTGTTTCAATAAAAGCATATTAAAGATGGTCTTAATGTGATTAATAACAAATGGACGATGAGTGGGATTCTTATTCTTGAAATGTTTCCAAACAGAGCGAAAACACTTTACTTAAATTCAATTATTCTATCTATCTACCTATTATTGACAGACAGACAGACAGACAGACAGACAGGACAGACAGGACAGACAGGACAGACAGGACAGACAGACAGACAGATAGATAGATAGATAGATATAGATAGATAGTTCATAAAACGATATCGAAACAATCTAAAATATATTTTTGTGATGTTATTATTTGTGATGTTTGTCTCCCTAAAAGTAACAAATAATGATTTCAATATTTTACTTTTAACAAAGCTGCCAACGAAAATGAGTAACCAACAAATGTGAGTTTCAGATTATTTTTTAAAATCAAAGTATTTATTTATTTATTTACTATCAGACTCACTCGTCGTTGCTTGGACCCATATAATAATGTTAAAATTACCCAGAATCAATGTTGATGTCAACATTGTTGATTGAATTTATTTATTTAAACGGAAATCACTTTAAACGACGCGAATGCTGAGGCCTCCCATTCCCTTCGGTAGCGTACATCTTTGATTTTGTATATATTTTTATTTTCAAATGAAAATCTATCCAAACTAACTTAAAGTTGGAAACATTTGTATTGCATGAGATTTTCCGATTTTGGGGCAAAAAATTCAATTCTTCATTTATAAAAGATTTATACTATTAATTATGTTAAAATTCTGACTTTAAACAAGAAATTATGTTTATAATGTAAATGAACTGAAAACTATGAAAATTACATTTTACAAGATACGCGATTTTGATTGATGTACTTTAATAGAATGCCTTAAAAAATGGAGATACCTGGGCAATAAAATTCCATTGGTCGAAAGAATTTTCTATAAAAATTTAGTGAGCTTGCTTTTTTTTTACATAATTCGTCTAAGCGAGCATCAGCAAAAGTTCTGTAGAGTGGGTTGCTATGGATTGGACAAAAACTTTCAATCTGATAATATGCCCTTTACGTATGTTTATGTTTCAAGCTGAGAACTCCATGTTTTGTCATAGTCCATTAATTTATATTTAAAAAAATTCGGAAAATATTATTTCATACGGATCACTAATATTAAAATCTTTCTGATTTTGGATAATAATTTTAGTAAATGTGGATACAGAGCCGTCCTTAGGGGTGTGCGACAAATGCGGCCGCACAGGGCCTTGCGCCCGTAATAAAAAAGATTTTTAGTACTTAAAATTTAAAATCTATACGGTCAACATAAATGTTAAAAGTAATTAACATTCATTGAGCAGATCACTTTATTTCGCATAATATTTTTACCTGTTATTAAGCGTATCATATTGTGTGCTTTAATTTTTAAACTGAAAAGGAAAAGTTGATTGTGCTCTTTTCGCAGCATACCATATACTTATTTAAAATTATTGAAATTTCGGAGAGTTAGGAAGATGAGAACTATTTTTTTATTGCTATGTTAAAGGAGCCGACGCAAAAACAAGCAAACAAAAAAGTGAGAAGAAAACATTTCTTTTACAACTAGGTAACAATAATTTTTTACGAAATTTTTATACGGGCTGTAAAACCGTTTTATTTATAACCAATAAAGATTTCAAAGAGTTCGGACAGAAATAACTTTTTATTTTAAAACCATGAAATGATCCTGCATGAAAAAATAAGAAAATGATAACTTTTATCACTAAATATCAATATTTTTTCGCGAATTTTCATTTTAGAATATAATTTCATGAAAAATCGGGTTAAAGATATAAAATAATAAAAACTTGATTTTAAAAAAAATTTATTATAACGGGCCAGGGCAACGCCGGGACGGTCAGCTAGTACTTATTTAAAATGCAACAAGTTACACGTGTGGCGTTTTTCAGGAATTAAATTTAACTAGTTCATGCCAGTCTATTCAAGACAATCAAGAAAAGCTCTATACTCTATACGCGCCGAAATTTTCAGGCCAAGTCCAGTCCGACCTGTGTGAAACCTTATTGATCCGGCCCGTCTAAAACAATCTAATGAAATGGGGTACATGCAATGAAATCAGGCACAAAACACGTCGATATCTCTTACACATTATATTAAAAATAAAATTATTTTAATATAAATGATATAAAATATATTTTAATATAACGGAATATATATTATTTTTTTAAAATAGGAGTCGTTTACATATTAAAAATTATACCAGCTTTCCTTTTTCATATGTTAACATGAAAATTTTTTTGTTTTTAACTATATATTCTATTAATTATAGAATTATATTAAATATATTACAATTACTTACATAATTCAAACACAATTTAAGATAATTTAAACATAAATTATATTAATGCTTCCAATTCTAAGTATATATTATTATGTATAATAAACATGAATATTTTAATAATATTACACATATATTTATGTAAAAACATTTTTCATGTTGTATGTCCGCAATTCTTGGAATACGGAATAATACTACTAATTGTGGGAAAGGAAGAAAAACACACCACCCTATGCTTTTTTATCACCAAATTCTCTCAGAGAGAACCTAATGGTAACTGTTCGACTGGAATTGTGTCTACTTTCCGAATATGAATGAAATTTTTTTAATAGGCGTCAATTACATATTAAAAATAGTTCTAACTTCAAATTTTCGAATGTAATATCCACTTATGATATTTTATTCGAATTCCTTGGATCAAAGCAGTCCGAAAAAAGGTATAGTTTATATATTTTTTCTTAAATTTTCGAAGAGTTATGAAAGAAAATGTATCAGAATTTTTTACGTAAATTTCGAAAAGTAAAATTAAGATCTTACAAAGAAAAGTACCGAGAACAGTGAATTAATTACCAAAAAATATTTAGAAATTCTAAATCTATACTAATAAAAGAAAGTTTCGCTCTGTGTGTGTGTTGGCGATGGCTAGCAAAATCTAGCCCACCTAGAAACCTGCAAATTTAGATTTAGGTAGTCCAAACCCTCTCCTGGTGCACCTTAACCTCAGATTTTTAATATTTTGAAAATTGGAGTAGTTATTAATTAAAAACTGATCAAAGATCGCAAATAAAAAATCTGTCTTCCGAAAACAGCTTGGCGCATAGCATACCCAGAAGTCATTTATTGGTTACTCCGTTAAAAGATGAAACAAAGCGTGGGTCATTCTATTTCTTTTTAAGTTTTTCTAAATTCGCCATGGGCGAACGGCTAGAAATACGGAAAAACCGTCTACATATTCTGAAAGAACATACTTTTACGTATCGAACGATCTAGTTGGTTTGAAAAAAAATTACATTTAACTCTTTCAAAAAAAAAAAATAATCAAAAAGCATCGAATTCATGTTTTTTATTTTCTCCTGTTTTCCGAACCTTGCATCCACCGGAATACAAAAGATACGAAAAAACGAAGGTCACCAAATTAAAGATCTAAGTTTGCACTTTTCAAAGCCACTATTGGTTTTTAAAAATATGAAAATTAACCCTTCGAAAAAGTATATTTTCTATATGCTGTTTTGCAATTTTTGCGATTTTGGCAATTTTTAAAAATTTTCATCGGCGATTCAGAGAAAGGTACGAAAAACTAAAAATACCAGACAATATCTACATTTATTCCTTTTTCGACATCTGTATTTGTTTTTGAAAAATACGAATATTAACACTTCAAAAAAAAATTCGTGCGCAGGACTCTCTTTTGCAAATTCCGATTTTCTGCGATATATAAAATCTGGCATCGGCTCTCTAAAATAACCAAACAAAAAACAAACACACCTAAAGACATCTACGTTCTATCGGGTTTAGGCAGAAACCTTCAGTTTAAAAAAAATCACGTTAACCTTTCGAAAACGTTTTTTACCATAAGTCAATTTCGCTTTTTTAACAATTTCTCCTATCTTTAAAATTCCGAATTGGCGTTTATAAACAAGATACGAAAAACTAAAAATACCGCGCCTAATCTACATAAGGAAAAAAAAAAAACTTTTCCAAAACTCTCTCACGCGATTTTCGTTTTTCGGTTCACGTTTAAAAATCAGCATCGACTCGGAAAATGTGAGTACGGACAAACAGTAGACTCCAGATCATAGATACGTTCATTTTCTTCAAAACGCACGGTTGGGTTTTAAAAAATATCTACATTAACCCTTTAGAAACCGATCGATTACTTTCGCGATTTCCGCTATTTTGGCAATGTTTACCGGAGGTTAAATTTCAATTCTACTAGGAAATTTGGCTGGCTCGAGTGTTCTGAAAAGGCCTCTTCCAGAACAGACTGTGCCCCCTGGCGGTGGAAGGTGGAACTATTGGAGCACATCTGGTTCTATTTACTCGATTACGACGGGGTTGGCTCAAGTTTTGTATAGAATATATTATTAATATTTCGGGCCCGGAAAACGCCGGGCGGGTTAGCTAGTATAAAATAAATTCACTTTAATTAATACAAAATTTTATATATTTATTTTCCGGTTACTTCCTAAGATTTTCTTTTCTGTGATTGCCAACGAATGCAAGAGACTGTTCCCTCAGAGACAGTTGAAAGTACATTTTTTCCATATCTCAAAAACTGATTATAGGAAGGAGATCTAAAATAAATACACGTTTTCAATGACACGAATTCTTTTTATGAAAAAAAACAAAAAAAAAAAAACAATGCAGATCATAATTCGTAAATTTTTTTAATAAAATTTTATTAATAATTTTCATAATTAAAAATATGTTTTTGAATTTAAAAAATACTTGGAATATGTTTGGGTCTGTTCTATTGTATCTCACTAAAAGAGAAACATTCGAATTGGATGTTTTTTGGGAAAGATATAAATTAAAGTTTTTCATAGGCATTTAAAACCTTTTCAGATTTTCTAACTCTCTGAAGATTTAAAAAACAAGTTTATAACCTAAACTTTTTTCCGAGCTGCTTTGATCCAAGGAAATCAAATAAAATGTTAAAAGTGAATTTTAACATATAAAAAATGAAAGTTGGTATAATTTTTAATATATAAACGACCCCTATTTCAAAAAATACATTTATATTAAGAAAGCAGACACATTCTCAGGTGAGCGGTACGTCCCCTTTGTGATAATTTGGTGATAAAATATATGCCGGCTGGTGTGATTTTTCCTCCCACGACTGTAGGTGAAAACTTAT
This sequence comes from Maratus michaelseni, assembly GCA_963931845.1. Taxonomy (NCBI): domain Eukaryota; kingdom Metazoa; phylum Arthropoda; class Arachnida; order Araneae; family Salticidae; genus Maratus; species Maratus michaelseni. The sequence goes on along the minus strand of OZ007588.1, from coordinate 41,537,934 downwards.
TTAAAAAAAAAATAATAATGCGGTTCAGAATGAAAGAAAAATTTGCTTAAAGAAAATCACAATTTTAAAGCTCCCTGCAAGGGATAAAAGAACATTAAAAAATATATTTCTTAATAATTCGTTACACCAAATTAAATTCCCAAAGGCTTCGTTAACCCTTAAATGCATAGTGTAACCAATTGGCAACACTTTTTATTTAACTTTTAATAATAATAAAAACTTTCAATAAAATAAAGTTCTTCGCAACCACTATATTTATATAAAAAAATGAATCCTGTGAAAATGACATAAATAGGCTACTAAATAAAGTTAAAAATCTATCTTAAAATTTCTGGTGTCTAATTCTTAATATAAGTATAAAAAAACACAATTCTAAAAGAAAATTCATGCACTTAGGGTTAAATAAAAATATAATATCACTATTACTTAAAAATAAAATCTGCCAAACCGACATGGCCTTAGGCCAATTTTCTTTCCTAGAAAGGGGTCATTCCATGGTAACTTACGTTACATTTAGAATAATTTTCTTTAGTAAATTTCATAATATATTACCAAAAAATATTGAAAATGTAATGTTGATATGATTTGTTAATTAAACCTATCCAAAGCGAAATTTGGATGAAAATTACCTACCTTTAGTGCTATTTTTTGAAATGTGGCTTGGCACTCTCTTGTCTCGACCCCCTCAATTTACTTGTATGTGTTGGTCTATGCTGGACTTGGTATGTCTTAAAAATTTTTTTTTGTCTAAAATTTGCGACAGGGTTTGTGTGCTTAGGATGACAATTTCCATCTTGTGTTGCGGTTGCAGCCTGTCCGACATATATAAGAGTGAGAGGTGCCGAGTTAGGATATCGCTCCTTGTAGCTCAGTGGTAGAGCCTCAGAGTGTTTTTCTGAGGGCCCGGGTTCAATTCCCGGCTTAGGACATTTTTAACTTTCTCGGCTTTACGCTCAGTTTAGCAATGAAAAAAAAATCCACTTGTCTTAAGTTATAATATCAACTGCTAAATAATATTTGTAATGTGTGTGGGTGGGTGGAAGGAATAATTAGTTTGGAAGGAAAGGGCCTCGTAAAAGTTTTTACACCGGGCCTCTCTTTCGCTAAGGACGGCTCTGTGCAATAACTCATATGAATATTCTTTATATTACTCTGTTTTTAAGAGAATGTAAACTGAAAATCATCAATCAATGGCAAAGTACTTCTATTCGTAAAATGCTAAAAATATTTAGTGGCATCTAAATTTACGAACAAGTATATCTGAAAATAAATAAAACCTTTCCTTTACGTAGTTGAACACCCAACCGGGGAGCCAACCCGTAGGTTTATGGCTGAATCCTCCTGTCGTAAGCTTCCCTCTAGCACCCAGCGAAGCCGCAGCCACAAAACGTACCAGAACACGGGCGTATACTTAATACAAAATATAATGGAGAGTAATCCACTCCCAAAACCACAATAATATATATATATATTATAATATATATAAACAAATATATATATATATATAAACAAAACAATGATACAGACACAACCGCATTGCGTGCCAACATTTCAGAGATTGAGGAATCAAATGTCTAAATCAATTAATCTAAATTAATCTATTAAATGTCCAAAAGTCATATATGATTCAAAATCTTAAGAAAGTTCAAACTCATATGTCGAAAATCATGTCAACGTCTTAACAATGGTCGAAAGTCATATGGTCTAGAACCCTAGAAATTAAACATTCCAAATAGTCTAAAACCTTATAATCGGATAAATCAAAAATAATATAATATTGTCACGTGTCCTTAAACTTTAAAAGCTTTTAGTCATAGTTAAGTAATATGATGTCACGAGACAGCAGAAAACATAACACACATCATTGACATCTACACACTGTAGCACCACAATAACACTCGATGTTTCCTTTATGTATTTAATAAAAGGAAAATTGTCATTCTAAAATCATGATGCCAATGTGGCATTTGGGGATTAAAATTAATCAAGGGGTTAAATCGATTTATAGAAACAAAACAAAAATTAAGATATTTCTTCACCATTTCGGAGAGTAAACAATATTCCATTATGTGCCTCTTTTACTTTCCATTTTTCCCCCTCACAAAAATGGAGTATTTTAGTCGCCATCTTTAGAAAAAACATCCTTAAAAGTTACAAAAATTATTAATATCTCGTTAAACCAATTCAAATATTAAAATTCTGAGATCTTATATGACACCATCGGATCCATGCGGAGAGCTGATATTAATTTCATCGTGGTGTTTTTCATATTCTAAGAGGAGGAGTTGGGCAATACAAACAGACAGTAAGATTTTAATATAATAGATAGATAAATACACTATACCGTATTTGTAAACTCAATGTTTCATAAAATAAAGGACGCGTTCTCTCTTTAGCAAAAAAAAAAAAAAAAAAAAAAAAAAGTTTAAGCAGAGTTCATTAGAAAATAACAACAACAACAAACTATGTAATGCTATCACGCAAAGAATTTGGGCATACAAACTACTCAAAAATGTATTTATTATTATTTATTTTTGTCTTTGGATATTACACATGTTACAAATTGTAATTAGAAAATTTATAAATATTTTCAGCATACGTATTTTCATAAACATCGCAAAAAATAGACAGGAAAAATGAATAAGTTAAAATATTTTCAGTCAGTGTTTGAAATTTAAGTATATTTCATTTAGATCAAGTAATCATGTTGTCTCGAAAGATGGCATGTAAAACAGTACAAATGAATTGATAGCAACGAGGCAAGCACAACTGCTAACTTAAGAAGTGTCGGGGGGAGGGGTATTCCACTTAAATTTAGGAGGAAATGCTCGGTTATTTTAAGAACTAAAATTACGAAAGGGGGGAAGGTGGGAGGTGGTGTGAAATTCTATCCTTAGGTTGAAATCCAGTTGTTTTTAGCATTTGTCTTTTATTATTTTTTCCCTTATCCCCCTGAGACCCCGCATCCATCCTATGATATTTTTATTTTTCGTATAATATATTTAAATTTCCGTTAGAACTTCTAAAAACGTACTGTCCATTATAATGGATAGTCTAGTGCTGCTACCTGTAAACCGTAAGAGTAAAAAAATCGTAGCAAAATGTGTATTTTAATCATTTGAAAATGGTGGCGAACAGATGAAAGACTGTTGAAGCTAAGGTACACAGTTTTAACTCAAATTATATATTTAAGTATTTTGATATTAATGCAGCATATATCTAATTTTAAATGATGTAGTAATGGAATTAAACCGCAGTTTAGGTAATTGAATGTATATTTTGGAGAATAAATACATGACTTTATCGATGTCCATTGTATTTGACGTTGGGTCTATATCAGTTGTTTACATACATATTAAGATCTTTTTGAATACTGAAGGGAAAGATTGGTTTTTACTCAAATTTCCATACTGTGTTGAAAATAAAGCCAATACAGAAGTAAATAATATACATTTCTATTGGCAATTAAATAATTAATTAAATATTGTCATAGAAATGTCTAATTCTACTGACACAATGCTTGTTCCAAATTAGTATATTGTTTAATTTTTTTTATTTTAATGAAACGTGTTTTTTTGCAGTATTTAATAAATAAAGATATTTACAAATGAGCTTTTATTTTAATTTGTTTTTCTTTTCTTATTCATTGCGATATTTTTGTATTATTTTTTCTGTTAGTATGTGGTTTCTAATTCAATTAATTGACTTAATCAAATTAAAATAACCCAATTTAAATAAAAATATAATTAAAGATAACATTATAAGATTATAAATAAACTCATTTTTATTTCTTTTAAATTTCCCCTTGGCACTTAATTGCCAATTGTGGTAGCTGTGCCACTAATTATTATCATTGTGCTAGGAAACAAAGGGTTGTTGTTGAGATAGATTTACAACATAATTCTAATTGAAAACTCTTTAAAAGTTACTAAAGTGACGTACAACTTTTCTATTTGATTATGTAAAAACTGAAATTATGCGATGCTTAGAATTGATGGATAAGTAATAAAAACATACTTCTGACGACAGAAAAGTTTGAAGTGTAAGAAATAGGACTTTGTCACGTTAAATCAGATTTTTGAGGCCTATCTTTTTTTTTAGAGATATTTGGAAACTAGCGTTATTTAGGTCTAGAGAAAGTTATTGAGACAATTCTGGAAGCAATAAAATGAATTGTGACGTGTCAGTGCTTGACATTAGCGATGAAGGTAAGAAGGAGGAAAAAAACAAAGAAATTGCATTCATTCAAATTCATCCAATTATTATACTTCAGGCTGCTTAGTGCGAGTCAGGTTTTGAGGGAATCGAAGTTGAGTTATTAGAGTCGTGACGAAAACTCAAGCCTCCACCTAGATTGGACATAAGTGCCGAGTCTACCCAGTTCTAAAAGAGTATCAAACAATTACCTAAAATGATGGACAAATAAAATGCATTTTGAGGCAAAATCAAATATTATATAAAAAAAAAAACTGAATTTGTGTACATGAAATGCAACTTTTATAACTACGAAAAATAATTGTTTTGCCGACGCACATTCAAAAAGTACTGAATTTTAAGTTCATCTACTTATTTTTTGCGTGTAATTAATTTTTTTTCATAATAATGATTATTATTTAGTGTCTAATTAAAATTTTTATCATTAATTTGTGTCCAATTAAATATTGTGTCATTATTTTTCGTCTAATTCAATTTTGAGTCATTAATTTTTGTTCAATATTAAGAATTTTCCATTGATATTCATGTAATGGAATAGTATGTTTTTCACAAGATGAAGACCCAATGTTCATTTTATTGGACACACTAAAAAACTATATACATATATATTTTAAATAAATGAACATATTTACTGATTTCAAGCCTCAAAAGTACAATAATCTGAATTATGGTAAAATTTGCGAGAAAAATACGAGCTTGGGTCTCAAGAGGATATGCTGGTTCTCAAATTCAAATTTTGACACATTCACGAACTTATATTTATTCTTAATTGCACGAAATTCGCATGTGTACGTATTCAGAAACAAAGAAATCGAATTGAGTTTCCATTTTTTAATAATGAAAGTGTTTTTAAATTACGGCAAAAGTTCTGAAGAACTTCATGAAAGCATATAATTTTTGCACCTTACCTCATTTTCAAAACGAATATTAAATGTAAAGTCGTGTAAATAATATATCGATATGACGATAACTTTATAGGAAAAAACATTTAAAATTGCTATATTGTTGTAAATGCCAGGCTTGCGTAAAAGGCTGGTTGGTTGAGTATTTTTAATAGAGTATTTTTAACCAACCCCACTAAAAAAAATCTGAAGATTATCTTAAAAAAATATCTGTAGAAAATCTGTAGGGATTTGGCCCACTTTTTTTCTGCAAATTTTCTGCAGAAATTATCCTCAAAATTTTCTGAAAATGTAGGCTTAAAAAGTGGGCCAAATACCTACAGATTTTCTTAAGAATTATTTCTATAGATTTTCTGCAGAAATTATCCTCAAAATATTCTGCAAATCTAGGCTTAAAAATGGGCCAAATACCTACAGATTTTCTTAAGAATTATTTCTACAGATTTTCTGCAGAAATTATCCTTGAAATTTTCTGCAAATGTAGGCTTAAAAAGTGGGCCAAATACCTACAGATTTTCTTAAGAATTATTTCTATAGATTTTCCGCAGAAATTATCCTCAAAATGTTCTGCAAATCTAGGCTTAAAAATGGGCCAAATACCTACAGATTTTCTTAAGAATTATTTCTACAGATTTTCTGCAGAAATTATCCTCAAAATTTTCTGCAAATGTAGGCTTAAAAAGTGGGCCAAATACCTACAGATTTTCTTAAGAATTATTTCTACAGATTTTCTGCAGAAATTATCCTCAAAATTTTCTGTAAATGTAGGCTTAAAAGTGGGCCAAATACCTACAGATTTTCTTAAGAATTATTTCTACAGATTTTCTACAGAAATTATCCTCAAAATTTACTACAAATGTAGGCTTAAAAAGTGGGCCAAATACCTGTAGTTTTTCTTAAGAATTATTTCTACAAATTTTCTGCAGAAATTATCCTCAAAATTTTCTGCAAATGTAGGCTTAAAAAGTGGGCCAAATACCTACAGATTTTCTTAAGAATTATTTCTACAGATTTTCTGCAGAAATTATCCTCAAAATTTTCTGTAAATGTAGGCTTAAAAGTGGGCCAAATACCTACAGATTTTCTTAAGAATTATTTCTACAGATTTTCTACAGAAATTATCCTCAAAATTTACTACAAATGTAGGCTTAAAAAGTGGGCCAAATACCTGTAGTTTTTCTTAAGAATTATTTCTACAAATTTTCTGCAGAAATTATCCTCAAACTTTTCTGCAAATGTAGGCTTAAAAAGTGGGCCAAATACCTAGATTTTCTTAAGAATTATTCAACATAAATAATCCTCAAAATGTTATACAGAAATATGCTTAAAAAGTGGACCAAATACTAGATTTCCTTCAGGATTGATATCTATAGAAATGATTATCAAAATATTCTGCATTTTGTAGGATTAATAAAAAGTGTGTCAGGATATGAAATTTTTCTGTAGCATACACAAGATAAAGTGATCCAAAACCCCTTTATGTTTTTCTACATTTTTTTTTTTTTTTGGGGGGGGGGGTGGCACTTTAAAATAGTTAATAATTGGTTAATAGTTATAAAGCATTATTTTGGTAAATGAATGTAAGTTACAGTGGCTTGCATATACCTATGTCAGCTTGCAAAATACATATTGGCATTACAATAATTGCAGACCTATTAAATGTAAAAAACTTTTTTTATGTAAAATGCAAAACACCTTTTGATATTTTTTCAACATAAGATCAGATGCCAAAGCGACTTTGAAGTAATGTCAAACTGAACAGTAAAAAAAAAATCACTGCATATTTTCAAGGTAAATAAATTTCAATAGTTAAAAGCATTGTCTAGTATTTATTTTTGCAATGCTTTATTTATAATAAATTATAATATGCATGAAGCTACATATAATTTAATGTATTATCTAATAAACACTTTCCATTTTGTTTAATGATAAATTTAAAATAAGTTTTTAAGTAGTACTGTAAGTATGTTTTATAAATTTAAATTAGAGGTTCATTCGGTTAAGCCATTTTTGAATAATTGGGACTAAAATAACCAGGGTTCTACTGTATCTACAATTTTTTAAATTAGTTTTATCATTCTTCAGCAAATATATATCTATTCAATACATAAATAATTGAATTATTTAACAAATAGGCTAGAACGTAAAAATTTATTCTAAGTCACACTCGTGCTATTTCCCAAGCTAAGACCCAAGCAATCCTAAAATTATCATATTTTCAACTATTAAGAATAAGTGAATATTGATTTTTATTCTGTGATTTTTTAAAACTCTTTTGTGAGATTACAGTATTTAAAAATTCAATTATTTCTTTTTAATATTCCATTGTAGTAGAAGATCTTTATTATGCAATTCCTTATATAAGTGGCAGCAATCAAGCAATTGGAATAAAACCTCAACTGGCAACACTGCAGTTACATTCCTGTTTGACCTTGACGCATTATGATGTGCATATCAACCCAGGTGTCGATGCAGGTTTTTTTTTTTTTTCTTAGGGCCCATTTTGTGAAAAATAAAGATTATTTTTGTGAAATTTATTATATTTTTGTGAAAAATAACATCTTGTAATGAACTATATATAAAATATAAACTAGAGATTTCAATTAAAAACAGTTTACATATATGCTGTACACTGGACAATATATTGGAACTGTTTAACATGGGTTTCCTTGTATATATATAGTCCAAATATAAAAATAATAATTCAGTTTATAAATTTAAAATTACATTGAATTGGTTTAATTTCACTTCAAACTGTCTAAAAAACAAGCTGGAGTCGAACTGTTTTTTAGTGACTCCGACTCTTTTGCCCAAAAAATAGGTTTGACTCCGACTCCACAGCCCTGGTCAAAATCATAATAGTGAGGGCAGCTATAACACGAAAGTACCAAAATTTTATAATATGCAAAACCTCTCATGCAAACTATCTCATATGAATTATAAAAATCTTATACTGTATATTCATGTATGTCTGATACATAAATTTTTATTTTAAACTATTAATATCTACAATGAGAAAAAATTATATTTTTATGAAATTTCTAGCCAATAACAATGAAAAATTGTAATTTTCAAACAAATCTAAATACTGATTTAAAAAAAAAAAAAAAAAAACTGAAAACATTTTAGTTAATTAAAATTGATATTCATTCCTCATTGTTAATTTGATGAATGAATTGAAGTTTGAATAGTTTTGTTAAATACAGTGGTGTAGTCATTAAATAAAACCCCAAAGAATACATGCTATAAGCGAAGAATATACAACAGAGTAATATGGAGTTATCCAGAAGGCATACGGTGTGTACCCTCCACTACATCCATGGTGAAATATATTCACTATATGTTCAAAGCCTACAGAATTTCTGAAAACTGGTTCATTTCTTAAAAAATATATTTAACCGCCTTTTTTTTTTTCATTTAAATTACTCTCTCAAAATATTATTTTTATACTGTGGCTAATATCTAATTTTAAGATGGTTATTTATTATGAATTTGGAAACAGACTGAAACATAATAAAAATATCAAATGCAGAGAGATATTTCATAAAATTATTAAAATCTTATGAAGAATTTTCATTACTAAAATGTTAATAAACTAAAATGTTTTCATTTTGTTTTTTTTAATCAGTAATTGTTTAAAAATTACAATTTTTCATTGTTATTGGTAAGAAATTTCATAAAAATATAATTTTTTTTCTCATTGTAGATATCAATAGTTTAAAATAAAAATTTATGTATCAAACATACATGAATATACAGTATAAGGATCTTTATAATTCATATGAGATAGTTTGCATGAGAGGTTTTGCATGTTATAAAATTTTGGTACTTTCATGTTATAGTGGCCCCCACAATTACGATTATGACAAGGTTGCGGCTGTGATTTTACTAATATCATTGCAAAGTTTATATATGCATCATATATACACATATATATGTATATACTCCAAATACTCATATATGCGCCATCTACATCATTATATAAACATTATTGATGTCTTATATATTATATATACGTCTATATGCATGAATACACATATCATATACATATATATGCATCATATATAACAGTAACTTGACCATATACATCATGAAATATTATATATACAACATATATTATTACAATGTCATCTATGCTTAATAATCTGGCAATAAATCTTGGTCGCTTGGCAATATATGCTCAAGGGCCACTATAACAAAAAAGTACCAAAATTTTGAGTTATATCGATCACATTTCACACATCATTAAACTTACTTTGTAAACATGGCCAAAGTGTATCTTCATATTGCATTCCTTGAGACCAGAAGTTGTGCAGATTATAAATTTTTGTATAATAACGAACATTTCACACATTGTTAAATTTTACTTTATAAACACAGTCCAAATCATTATATTACTAATTTTCAAAAATTTCTAATGTAATAATAGCAATTTTTTTTAATTAAAAAGCTCTGAATTGAGATAAATATAAAATAATGTATTAAATGTAGCCCTCTAGAAAGTAGCATTTTTTATACATTGTGGAATGCGGTGCTTCTTAACTACAAAATTCATTGTTTACATCTGAGAAGTGGTGCATTACATAGGGAATTGCATAATAAAGATATTCTACTACAATAGCATATTAAAAAGAAAAAAATGGAATTTTTACATACTGTAATCACAAAACAGTTTTAAAAAATCACACATAGAAAAAAAAATCAATATTCACTTACTCTTAATAGTTGAAAAATATTATAATTTTAGGCTGTTGTCAATATTTAAAAATATATTTTTCCCATTACAAATGAATGACAAAAATCACACGATTCAGACATGAAATGCTAACTGGGATATTTTACATAAGTTTTATTCTGCAAGAATGAATAAATTATTTCACAAAATAACTTTTTGCTGGATTTTTCTTATTTTTTAAATCTACTATGATATTGCTCTCACTAATTTAAAAATATCCCCATTTGTAATGAATGAATAAGAAACAATAGTTAGAAATATAAAATATGTACACCATGAAATTTCGGTACTTTTCGGTTAGACGGGCGCCAGTGATACCTGTACATACATAAATACATATGCATATACATATATATGTATATATATGTGTATGTATATATATGTATACATAGATATGTGTATATGTGTGTTTGTGTATATATATACATGTATATATATCACTGGCGCCCGGCTAACCGAAAAGTACCGAAATTTCTTTAAATTATTCTGATTCTTATGTTTTGCAACAGACTTAATATTAATGTAAAGTTTATTCACAAAGCAAAAATTTAAGTTTTCCTGTGTTTTTATTACAGCAAAAAATATATATTGTCATCAGTATTTAACTCTTTTAATTTTATAGCAAATATAAGAAACTTGCAATATACAAGAAGCATTTCACTATTCAGTGGGTGCCAGTGGCGACTCTTCTATCGGTGAACAGGAGCCTCCAAAGAAGAATGAAAAAAAATATATATAATAACAAGTTAAATAAAGGAATTGAAAAGCACATTTTAATTTTTTCCCATTTGAAGGCTGAACTTCTTTCACCCCCCCCCCCCCCCCCCCCAGACACAGAGCACCCTGGTCTTTTCGTCTCTTGCATGTGTGAGTGAAAAAATTCTCCTGTAAAATGAAAACCACTTTATATGGATGGAAGTGGAGATCACTCGTAAACTCACATTTGCACAGTCTGTAATGTGCAGGAGCTTGCTTTTTTCTCATTTTCATTCTTGTTCACTCAGTTTCTCCCTTGGTTTGCTATGTTCGGTTATTTTCTTTTAAATAATTATCTGTTTACTCATTTTGCTTTTTATATATTTATTATTCTGTGTAAGAACTAGTTCTAAACAGCTAAGATGGCACATAGTAAAATGAATGTTTTGAAACTAAATTTTCAACATTGTCGCTGGAAAAGAAAATTGAAGTTACAACAGTTAAGATGGCACATAGTAAAATTAATGTTTTGAAACTAAAGTCATTTCATTTTATAATAGTGTCGATGAAACGGAAAACTGAAGTTACATTGATTACTTAAATGGGTTGGTCAGTTAGATCTCAAATTCCCCTCGCTAATGTTAAATGCATTAGGGGGGGGGGAGGAGTGGAATCCCTTCTTATTTTTTAAATGTTTCATATGGGAGTTAATATGTATGACCTATTTTTCCTATGTATAATAATAAATAATTATTAATTTGTTTACTTACTGGAAATGAATATTTTTGACTTATTTTCTTTAATGTTTTGACTAAAGTCATTTCATTTTTGAACATTATCACTGGAAAGAAAATTGAAGTTACATTGATTACTTAAATGGGCTGGTCAGTTAGATCTCAATTTTTTTATTTTTTACTGGCTACAAAATACAATTTCTTAAAGGATGTCTTTTTTTTTTAGTTGTCAAAACATTTTAAAATACCTGGTTAGTTTTATCTGAAGTGTTAAATATTTTTCAACAGCTCGTACAATTTTAGCACACTAAATAATAAATTAAATATATATTTTAGAAATATTTTGACAATTAAGAAAACAAGAGACATCCTTTAAGAAGAGTACACAAAAAAATAAGTAAAAAATATTAATTTCCTGAGAAGATATTTAAAAAATATGAATGCACTCCACCACGCGTTTAACATTAGCGAGGGGAATTTGAGATCTGACAGAGCAACTCCCATAAGAAATACTTTTGCTAACTAATCCAGGTGACACAATCCAATTTAGATAAAATGTTCATGGATTTATGGATATGAATTAATTAACAGCCTGTTTTGCTTCCTGTCTCATGTTTGCAAAACACAATGGTGATCCACGGATGAATTACAGTATAACTGCTATATCAATTTAACTTTAAAAAAAAATAAACATGAATGTTCGCAATCACATTTAAATTCCATATTAGAATTTAATTTTACTAAGAAAGTGGGGGTTCTCTGTAGGTATAACAGCTTGACATTGCGTTTCAGTCAAATGTTAATAAACACAATAGGGAAGTTACCAAAAACCATTATGTAATTACAAAAATTATTGATTGAATGCATTCAGTTTTGTGGTGCATTTGAGCTCACCCTTGGAGGACATGATGAATACTAAGAGTCAATAAAACATTGTGCTTTCAAATGTCGTATAATATTTTAATGTAGAGCTTTTCTGTAAAATAATATATAAATTTTCAAATGAATATTGTAAAAAAAAATATACACATTGTAACCTATAAAAATTTTAACACAAATCAATTTGACAACATTCAAATATGTTAATCAAAAATTTTAGCTTATTCCACCAAGTAGAATTTGAGGTATGATTAGAAAACTTCACATATTTCAGTTTGTTTTATTAACAAATGAATTTAACATTAGAAGTTAAAATTTTTACATCTGCATAATTACTAAACTAGTGCATCAAATTACTTTCCATTTGATATTCTAAGATAAAAATTTTCTGATAATTCCAAATATATAAAAATTAGGTTTTTATAATGAAAATTTGTCACAATTGCAATATGAAGAAGGCCCTCTAAGAATAAAAATCTAATTGAAAGACATTTTTCCCAATAAAATTATTTTTGTTTTACAACAATTTAGCAAATAGGAAATTATTTTTTTTTTTTTCAGCACTGCACTGTATTTTTTTTTTTTTTGTAGAAAGTAAAATGATACAAATGTTTTAAACTTGTGACAATTCAAATGTATTTTAATCTGTATGCCACACCGTAAATGTAATCTAAGATACTTAATGTTGAACTCTGTAATCAGCTTTGTTAAATATTTATTCAATAAAACCTGCACGTCTGTTACTGCCGAATGGCACTGAAAATAGTAGCTTTAGCAGCCTTCACAAAAAAAAGAAAAAAAATAGTAGCCAAAATAGTCGCATACCTACTTTAAAAAGAGGGAAGAAAAAAATGCATCCGTAATAATTGTAAAAAATTTAAGAATGTCCACATCTTATTTCAGAGTTTGTGTTTCTGCTCAAATCACTCAATAAAAAATATGGTGGTTTCTTCAAATCAGAAATCAATTTATCCCAAAAATAAGGCTTCAGTTACATATAAGGGAGGAGGGGTAAAGTTCTCTTCGAGAGGCAGGGTTAGAAATTACGTGTGATATTGCAAATCCCGCACAAAATAGGAAAATACTGCATTAATAAAAAAAAATTGTGTGGTATCTTCGACCTTTACTTTTTTCACAAGCATATGATATGTACACAAATGTTTAATTTTCATGAAAGCCGAGATTTCTTCTTTTTTTCTTCTTTCTGGAGGAATCCCGCAATATGAATTCATCAGTCAATCGTAAAAAAAAAAAAAAAATGTGAATTTTGCCAATCTGCATCAAAAAAATCTCAGATTTCAACGATTGATCGCAGAAAAAAAAAGAAAAGTTGCCCATTAATCACGTGAAACAATCGCAAATTTTGTCACACTTTTGCAAACAAAAAACCTGTGATTTTAGTCAAATAATCATGAAAAAAATAGAATTTAATCAAATACAGTGCAAAAAAAATCAATAATTTCTTCAGTCAATCATGAAAAGAAAATCACGAATTTCGATAAATGATCGTAGAAAAGAAAAGCGAATTTTGGTCAAAAAATCTCCACAGCAAACAGCAAATTTCATCAATCGGTCGAGGAAAAATATATATCACAATTTTCGACAAATAGTTGTGAAAAAAATCAATCTCATCAATCGATCGTAGAAAACCTTTGCAAAATTTAATTTAAAAAAAAAAATCACAAAATTTGCAATCGGTTGCGGGAAAAAGTGCAAAATCTTCTCAAATGATTGTAGAAAAATATTGCAAATTTCATCAAACATTGCAGAGAGAAATAGCTAATTTCATCAACCTATCGGAGGAAAAGTCATTCATTTTAACAATTTTGACATGCCTGTACTAACTTAATTCTTTAAATAATCAGGCATGAATGTCAAATCTCACCGAAAAAGCTGAACTAGGCGCATAATACAAAGTTATTACAATACAAATACACATGTAGAAATAAATATTACAAACGAAAATTACAAGAAAAAAAAAACTATTAATAACTGATTTAGGTATGTAAAACGTAAAATAAATATGCAGTAAAGTTAAAAGATATAGTAAAACCATTATTAATTTTATTCACACCCCCGTGGCAGAATGTAAGTTATGCTGCGACGGGCGTCGCAGACTTTTTAGGGCACTTGCAGACTTTTTAGGGCACTTGCAGACTAAAAACATACAGCGATGACGCGGACGCGCTATAGTGCGCAAATTACTTTTAAAAAAAACGGCAAACTTCGTCGAAAGATCGCGAATAAAGTGCCGAATTTCTTCGAAAAAAAGGTGAAATTCATTTAAAGTTTGCGAAAAATGGCTAATTTCGTTAACAGATCGCGAAAAAAACGCAAATTTAGCCAAAAGGGCGTGAAAAAAAAACGTGAATTTCGTCAAAAGGCCGTCAAAAAACAATCAGTTTCTTTGAAGGATCGCGGGAAAATAAGCATTTTGCCGAAGGGCTACATAGAAAATGGCAACTTCATCGAAAGATCGTAGAAAAAACTTAATTTCATCAAAGGATCATGAAAAACAGTCAATTTCATCGAAGAAACGGCAAATTTCGTCATCAGATCGCGAAAAAACGGAGAATTCTGCCAACAGATCGCGAAAAAATGCCAAATTTCATCGAAGGATCGTCAAAAAACTGTAAATTTCGTCGAAGGATCTTGAAAAAACAGCAAATCTCGTCGAATAATCTAAAAAAAACGGCAAATTTCGTCGAAGGATCACGGAAAAAACACGAATTTTGTCCAAAGGCCAAAGAAAAATTGTGAAAATCATCAAAGGATCTGGGAAAATGGCTAATTTTGTCGACAGATTGCGATAAAAATGCAAATTTTGTAAAAGGGCCGGGGAAAAACTTGATTTTCCTCAAAAGACTGTAAAAAAACAAAAAAAAAAACATTAGTTTCGTTGAAGGATCGTGGAAAAAATATTAATTTCATCAAAGGGCCACAGAGAAAATGTAAATTTCATCAAATGGCCTCAGAAAAAATGCTAATTTGGTCAAAGGATCACGAGAGAATTTCATCGAAGGGCCATGAAAAAAAAACGTGAATTTCGCCAAAGGATCGCAGGAGAAAAAAGAAACGCTAATTTCGTCAAAGGTTCACGAGAAAAACATGAATTTTGTGAAATAGTCCCGGAAAAGATGCAACATTCCTTTAGGAAACAGCAGACACACAAAGTTCTATGGTTATTAATGTAGGCATAGTTTTTAATCTGAAACAATATATTGAACTAACTTTTGAAAAATCGAGTTAGCTCGAACCCAATTTGCAAGAATCTACACTCAGCCTGAAATCGACTCTAATCAAAAGCAGAGTTAATCCGACCTGCAACAAGAAAAATTATTGCCGAGAGGGGATTTTCTTCCCTCCCCCCTCTGTTGTAACCTTTCAGAATATTTGCTGTGAATTTCAGAATTTTTTTTTTTTACTCAGAAAGGCATATAAATGCTGATGCCTTAATTAATTAGCACTACAACAGCACCAAGAATAGATTTATATGATATATTGCGTATTGCAGACTCTTTTTGAAAACATTATCAGCGTTGCAGACACTTGAAGGTCGTTCTGCCACTGGGATTCACACCGACTTTCCTTTATTTAAATTATATTTAGGTTTTCAGACATGATGTTAAAATTTCTGCACTCTATTAGCATAGCTACTCAAATTCAAGACAACAACATTGCTGCAAGAAAACACACTAAAACAAAAAACAGAGGTAGTATTACAAAATTTACATAATACACATGCAGTTAACTATTCTTTTTTTTTCTCATTCCCCCCCCCCCCTTTTGCTATGATTTCTTATTTGAAGAAAAAGAGTTTGATAAAATCGAAAAAACTAGAAAAAAGGGTGAACACACGTAGTTATTTAGTAATTATTTTGTTGCATGCATCTTTTACTTTTTTAATTATGGTTTTGTATTAAAAAAGCTATATATGTTAGAGGGAAATTTTAAAAGAACAGAATTTATATACATTATAATTTTATATATTCTCCAACCCCATCCCATATCCACCCATATTCACCCCATCCCAAATTCTTAGATCATGATTTCTCTGTGTTTTTGCGTCAATCTCAGAAACAGCCTAAATGACATTAAAAAAACCTGATTTTAGTGAAAAAGCTGAAAACTTCCATGCCGGTAATAGCACATAAAATAATAGTGTGGTTTAAAGATACTTTTTCCTCCCTCCCAAACAGTTCAACTCCCCTCCATTTATAAATGTTGGGAGAGAGACTCCCCTGCTATGAAAAACGGAATTTCAAGTCCTAAACATGTAAAATAATATTGAAGTTTAAAGATATGTTTTTCTACTTTACAAACAGTTCCATCCATTTATAAATATTGGAAGGGGGACTCCCCTCCAAGGAAAATTTGATTTCCACGACTTAACAGCAGTGTTAAACTTGAAGGATTTTACTTTAAAAATTACATAGAACCACAGAATAGGATTCTATTGTCTGTGCATAGAACGATATAAAACGGAGCGTAGCACATGTTACAGGCGGCTAAACTCTGGCCGTCCACATTACGCAAGTCTTCTCTGATTGGCCGGAGCTGAAAAGAATGGCTTCTCTTTCGTTGCTGTTGTGACAAACATCAAATACATTACGTATAACTGCTAGTAAGCTCAGATACTTTTAAATTTTCTTTCTTTTGCTTCGTGGTTCGAACATTCTCATATCCAGAATGTTGAATTTTATAATTTTAACAAAGAAAATATTGAATTTGTAAAATATATTTATTCATCAATAAATATGATATATAAATAAATTCGAAAATTATCAGTGTCTGTTCACAGAATACTGATTTTTTTTCATTCTTTCTTTCTTGTTCTTCTTCTTTTTTTTTTTCCTTTAATCTTATGGGTAAGATTTATAAATGAATTATTTACCTTGTCAAAATATGTCATTTGTCGAAAATTTTAATATTTTTAAAAAAATTTTTAAAACTAATAATCATAAATAACCTCTGTCTTTTTTTTTTTTTAGCACATTTCAAAATTTCCAGTTAAAGGAATCCTGGAACCTTCTGATTTGATTTTTTGATAGACTATTTGATTATTTGATATATTATTATTTTTTTATATATACTTTTTTTTTACTTATTATTAAATGGTTTTATGAAGAAAAATGATTTAACTAAAGAAAAATTCAATTCGTATAATAAGAATTCGAAAAAAAAAAAAAAGAAGAAAATTTTAAAACCACACTTCTATTACAATTTTGAATTTCTTGCACCACTCTTTTTTTTTTTTCACAATTTTCTTCACATGTATTCTATAACTGTAAGGACCAGATTTCCAACTAATTAATTAGTTAAAAAATGAAATTAAATGTCATGACAAATGTAAAAATGACTATTTTGTCCTTTTTTTTTTTTCTTGGTAAAATACATGATTTTATTAAATCAACCATATGGATTGTCCATTAAAAAAGATTGATTCATGAATTTTTGAAAAATGCATGTCGAAGTTTTAGCATTTTGATCACAGTTATACATTGAAAAACCATATAGAGAAAAAGAGCTTTAAAGATTGCAACTGCAACTCTGCAAGGGAAATTTCATTTAATGTGAAATGGCAGCAATAAATCAAATTGGAAGATTAATATTTTCATAATTTTTCCCAAATTAAATTGTACCCCGATTCCTCCCTTCCCTTTCCCCTACGAACAATGACAAGCGTTTTCGTTAAAAAGATTATTATCTCATACCTCCTTCAGAAAATCATTCAGTAATATGTCAGAAAAGTATTATAAAATATTCAAATTTTTAAAAAGTTCAAAATTTATCGAATTCTATTAACTAGAGCTCCACCAGTGACTGCTGAGAGGTTCTGCTCTCATAGCTGGCAGACGGGAGGTGCTGGGTTCAAACCCCTGTCGCGCTCGTCTGCCTAACCGTTCGGAGTTTTTCTTCGAACCTTGAGTAAATACGGGTTAGAAAGACCCCCCGCTGGTCTATATCCCTAGTGCAGGGAATCGGTCGTAAAAAATAACCATCTATTAACTGGAAAATTTAAAATGAGCTTACAAAAAAAAAAAAAAAAAAAAAAAGTAGGATAGGATACGATGATTATTTTTAAACGGCTGGTGTTAATCTTGACAAAATATTCAACATTTACGATAGTTGGTCTATTTTAACAAATGTTACAACAGTAAAGGATAGGTAAACAGGAAAAAAGGTAAATCATTCATTAAAATGAATACTCTAAAGAAAAGCCTTCTGAGGGGAAGTAAAGAATCAGTATTTCGTGAAGAGACACAGATAACTTCCAAATATATTTATATGTAATATTTATTGTCGAATAAATATATATATAAATATATTGCAGAATTGACAAATCTACTTATTTTTTTATTTTAAGTCTGTTAAAAAATATATTATAATATTAAAATATGAAGCCATAAAAATATTTTTTACAGATTTATATAACAAAGATTCGGTGTTTCCTTTGTTTAAATTATAAAATTCAACATTCTATATTTATAATTTTAATGATTAATAATAAATTCTGAATAATAAATGCAAGCGAAAAGTGAAAGCTACACAAATAAGTATTTCCTCTTTTTCTCTGCTGGTGAAAGGGATCCCGAATTTTTTCTAAGTTCTACTGTTAGAGGTCGTTTTCTCCCCAGATGCTCATCCAGCTTCTGGCCAATCAGAGAAGACTTGCGTAATGTGAACGGCCAGAGTCTAGTCGCCTGTGCACATGTTGATGTGAATTGTAAACACCTAGACCAACATATCATATGTTGGTCTAGGTAAACACACGCTCGCTGACGGCTGAGTTGAGAAGTAGAAGTACTTTTTCTTTCATAAAAATGGAGTCAGTAAATACAGCAATAGCGTCTTTGGCATAAAATGTAGCATCAAATGCGTAAATATTTTATTTCAGAGTGGAAATTTTAAATAACAAAATTAAGATTATTATTATAATTTTTAATTTCTTCTATCTTTACAAGGAGAAAGTATTGGATTCATGAGAATTTTCGACTTCCGGTTTACGACAGATTTATACATTTTAGAAGGTCCTGAACACGATTTGACTGTTTTTAGAAAATGTCTGTCTGTGACTCTGTCCTGTCTGTCTGTCTGTCTGTATGTGACAAAAATTTTGTGGGGTCTCTATCTCAAGAACTAATGCACGAAATTTAATAAAACTTTATATTCAGTTACTCCCTGATATAAATTGGTGCTGATTAGTTTTTGGTGAAAATCGCCCGATAGGTGGCGCTGCTATGCTGCATTTTTTTACATATCCGCAATAGCTCTATCTCAAGAACTAATGCACTTATTTTCATCAAACTTCAGTTAGACCTTGACATAAATAGACGCTGATTACGTTTTGGTGCAGATATCCCATCAGGTGGCGCTTTTATACCACTTTTTCATTATTTTTACGATAGCTATATCTCAAGAACTAATACACGGAATTTCAACAAACTTCAGATTCTGTTAGACCTTGACATAACTAGATGCTGCTTACGTTTTGGTGTAAATAGCCAAACAGGTGGCGCTGCTATGCTACTTTTTTCATTATCACGATATATATCTATATCTCCAGAACTAATGCACGGATTTTCATCACACTTCAGATTCACTTAGACGTTGACATAAGTTGTTGTTGATTAGGTTTTGGTCTAAATCTCCCAACAGGTGGCGCTGCTATGCTGCATTTTGCAGGATTTACCCAATTTTAGCAATAGTCCTATTTCAAGAACTATTTCACGGAATTTAATAAAACTTTAGATTCTGATAGACCTTGATATAAATTAGGGCTGATACTTTTTAGTGTATGCGAAACCTATGTGAGATAGAAGAAAGTTTTGGGATTGCCACATCCGATTAGTTTTTAAGTAAAAGTAAGTTTTACAAAAACTGCAAGTTATGACTGATAGAGATACAGACGACAAAAAGTTTTTTAGTAATCTCACCTGCACCTTTAATCTCTAATTATGGGCGCCACCAAGAGTAGTGTGAGGGCAAGGGGGGATATCGCCCAACCTGGATTTTGAAATTTACTAAACAAAATTTTATTTTTTACAGATTTAGAAAAACAAAATAAACCGTATTCTTTTCGAGTAAGCAAAAATAATTAAACACTAAGAGAAAGTAGAGCTAAAAATTTTCCGCGGGGGGATGGGGGAGATTATCCCCATAAATCCACTCTTGATTTTTAGTTTTTTTTTTTATGTTTATGTGTCGGTAATTTATCCTAAACACAGTGGTTCAATGCAGTGTTGAATTTAAGCAGTGGTATCCCCCTCCGGGATTTTCAAATTTAAGCGGCTAATTTTCTTTTTCTCTGATTTTGAAACACATAGTAAAATAATTTTCTTTCGAGTATCTTAAAACAACTAAACACAAAGCGAAAAATGAACAATGAATATTCCGTTACGGTTGACGGATTTTCCTCCTCTCCATAAACCCTCTCATGGCAGATAATTTTTTACTTTTAATATTTATGTGTTTAAATATCATAAACAGGGGATGCAGATCTGTGTGAAGTTGGCACCCCCCCCCCCCCTCCCATTGCGAATTAAAACATATGAATTGCGTAGAAGATTTGCCCACCTATTAATTAATTTTGCACACCTTTTATAACTCTGTAAATAACATTTTATTTTTTGACCCATTTTTCATACTAACACCCTACAATACCAAATTTAAAAAGAAAAATGTGCTACTGTTTTGCCCACTCATTTTTTAATTTTGCGCACCATTTTTAACGTTGTAAATCAAAGATATCTTTGAAATGATCACGTGTGAAATTGGCACTTTACATTACTAATTAAGCTTTACAGATTGCATAGAAGTTTTGTCCAAGTGTTGACGATCTATTAGATAATTTTGCCCACATTTTATAACGCTGTAAATTAAAAAATATGGTTTTGACCACGTGTTCAGTTAGCAGCCCCCTCCCCTCTCTAATTCGAATATAGCTAAACAAATTTCGTAGGATTTTTGTCCAAATTTTGTCTAATTTTGCCCACCTATCATTTCATTCTGCCCGTCTTTATAATGCTGTAAATCAAATACTTTTTTTGACTCAGTGTGAAGGTGCCCCCCCCCCCCCAATACGAATTAAGCTATATAAATTACGTAGAAACTTTGCCCAAGTTTTGCCCACCATTTTTAACGCTGTAAATAAAAGATATCTTTGTTGACCACATGTGAAGTTAGCACGCCCCATTACGAATTAGGCTTTACAAATTACATAGAAGTTTGCTTAGAAAAACTTGGGTTAAACTTCTACGTAATTTGTATAGTTTAAATCGTATTTGGAGGAGCTAAAGTAACACGTGGTCAAAAAAAATTCTTTTACGGCGTTAAAAAAGGTGGTTGAAACAAAATAATTGAAGGACAAAATTTCTACGTAATTTATATAACTTAATTCGTATTTGGGGGGCTACCTAAACGTGGTTAACAAGAAATATATAATTACAGAGTTATAAAAGGTGCGCAAAATAATATTTTATATATATTTTTTAATTTTCTATTGGGGCCTATTTTTCATATTTTGATATATTACGAAAAATAGGTCAAAAAATAAAATCTAATTTACAGCTGCAAATTTGGTAAAACTCATCCAAAAGCTCTCAGAACTTCAGGTAAATCCAGGCAAAACTTTAAGAACGCCAGAAAAATCTCGACGAACGTTTGGAAAAAGTCTGAGAAAACTGGACAAAGCAGGGCAATTTTGTAGGGTCACGAGCTAAGCCGGACAAATCTTTAGGAAGGGTAGTCAAAACCGTAGTGACGGTGGGCAAAACGGGCAAAAATCTCTAGTATATTGGGAAAAAGTGGTCAAAGCCACAAGAACCGCGACCTACGTTATATACGGCCGGTGCATGACGTTTAAAACGTCACATGGAGTGGATCATTTTTACACGGCGATTGGTGCAAAACGGGAGGCGCGCCACTTTGCACCAATCGCCGTGCAAAAATGATCCACTGCATGTGACGTTTTAAACGTCATGCACCGGCCGTGTATAACGTAGGTCGTGCAAGAACACGTTGGACAAAGAATGACAAATTTTTAGGAACGGTGGACAAAACATTGGTAACGTTAGACAAAACTGAGGAAAACTTTAGGAAGGCTAGGCGAGACTTGCTAAAACATTTATAATGCTGGACAAAACTACAGGGATATTGGACAAAACTAGACGAAATTCCAAGAAAACACGGAAAACTGGGCAATGCTATAAAAAAGATTGGCACAGTCGGACCGCGACCTACTTTATACACGGCCGGTGCATGACGTTTAAAACATCACATGGAGTGCATCATTTTTACACAGCCATTGGTGCAAAACAGTGGGTGCGGCGCTTTGCACCAATCACCATGTAAAAATGACCCACTTCGTGTGACGTTTTAAACGTCATGCACCGGCCGTGTATAACGTAGGTCGCGGTCGGATAAACCTTTAGGGACGCTGGACAAAACTAGGAGTTTTAGGCATAACTCTAGAAACAATGGGAAAAACTGGGTAATGCTCGTAAAATTCACGACTGCAGGACAGAACTCTAGGAACTTTGGGAAAAACATTAGGAATACTGAACAAAACTTATATGCAATAGCAATACTATAGAAACACAGGCAAAGCTAGACAAAAAATTTGGAATGCTGGGCAAAAAAATTGGAACATTGACCAAACCTAGGCTAATTCTAGAAGCACTGTACAAAACCGGACAATGCCAATGGGCAACACCTGGCAATGATACAGCCTCAAAGACAAAACCTTAGTAAAACTGAACAAAAGTCTAGGGACGTTGAACGAAACGTGACAAATTGCTAGGAACACTGAACAAAATCTGTCAACCTCTCAAACTCTCTATCTGGAGTCTCCCTCCCCTTAAAAACATACCATGAACGGGACGCTGAACATAACTCTAGGGACATTCGGAAAAACTCTACGAACACTCCAAAAAACCGGGCAACTAATAGGAAAAATGGAAATTTGTAGAACCGATAGGCAAATATCCAGGAACACTAAGAAGTCCTGGTAATGCTATAAAAGCCTTTGCAAGTCTTTATGAACGCTAGGTAAAATTCTGGAAACATTGTCAAAATACATATATTTGATTATAGCGTTATAAAACTTTGGCAAAAGATTTACTACAGCGTTATGAAAGGTAAGCAAAATTAAAAATGATTTTGGGGGGGGGGGGGGACTGGAAAAGCTTGGGCAGGGGTCCAAAAATAAAATTTTATTTACAGCTTTATAGAAGGTGTGGCAAAATTAAATAATGGGTGGGCAAAACTTCTATGTAATGTGTAAAGCTTAATTCGTAATGGGGATTGCCAATTTCACACGTGGTCAAGAAAGATATTTTTGATTTACAGTGTTAAAAATGGTGGGCAATATTAATTAATGGGTGGACAAGACTTGGGCAAAATTTCTACGTAATTTATATAGCTTAATTCGTATTGGAGGGTGTCACCTTCACAATGGGTCAAAAAATAAAATTTGATTTACAGCGTTATAAAAGGTGGGCAGAATTAAATAATGGGCGGCAATCTTAGACAAAACTTGTACAAAAATTCAACACGTGGTCAACAAAGATATCTTTCGTTTATAGCGTTAAAAATGGTAGGCAAAATTAATAATTGGTAGGAAAAACAGAGTAAAACCTGGGCAAAATTTCAGCGTAATCAGTGTAACTATATTCGAATATATCAGTTTCAACTGACGTCACACCCTAGCAACCACCTTAGCAACCTTTGTTTGCCTCTAAAATTTGGAAGATTGTGATTTGTTGGCTCATAATACAGGCTACAAATTGATGATATGATTGATTGGATAACAGTTGATGGGTTGGTTATCACGTGGTTGAAACTGATCTATTGGGGGATGCCAGCTGAACACGTGGTCAAAACAATTGGGCATTCAAGCGCTCGAATACGCCATCTGGTGGAGAAAAAAACTTCTCGCTTCTGGAAAAGCCCTTGCTAGCCCATTGTATTACATGCATTTTTAATTCGTTTGTTTATTGAGAACATACATCTGACTTGTGTGCTTGACATCAAGTGCCCGCTTATAAGTCATCGTCAATATACAGGGACGAAATAGCCACAAGGAAATTTACACCACCAGAGAGTTACATCCGGCAGCTCCACAAAGTGTGTGCAATAGAGCTGGTGGGAGTCGAACCCGTCGACCTGACTCCTAAGCTCTCGAGCGATTAGCGGAATGGTGTCTTAACCACTCGACCATGGAGGCCCCTTTTAATTCGTTCATAATCATTATTTTTTTGCACAATTTCAGATTTTATGTGATTTTTGTGTTCTGTGTTTATATGACAAAGTAAAAATTATCCAAATTTGAATATCTAACATACAATTAGTTAAAGGGACAATTTTCCTGTACCGACGGCTGCGATCAGCGCCTCTATACGCCGTTTTAAGTCCCAATATTTTTTTAATTTACAGCGTTATAAAAGGTGGAGAAAATTATCTAATGGGTGGGCAAAACTTCTGTGTGATTTGTAAATCTTAATTCGAAATGTGTCCTGCCAACTTCACACGTGGTCAACAAAGATATTTTTGGTTTACAGCGTTAAAAATAGTGGGCAATATTAATTAATGGGTGGACAAAACTTGGACAAAATTTCTACGTAATTTATATAGCTTAATTCGTATTGGAGGGTGCCACCTTCACACTGGGTCAAAAAATAAAATTTGATTTTTATCGTGGGCAGAATTAAATAATGGGTGGGCAAAATTAGACAAAACTTGGAGAAAAATTCTACACATAATCAACAAAGATATCTTTGATTTATAGCGTTAAAAATGGTAGGCAAAATTAAATAATGGGTGGGGAAAACAGAGTAAAAATTGGGCAAATTTCCACGTAATCTGTATAACTATATTCGAATATATAAGTTTCAACTGACGTCACACCCTAGCAACCACCTTAGCAACTTTGTTTGCCTCTAAAATTTGGACGATTGTGATTTGTTGGCTCATAACACAGGCTACAATTTGACGATATGATTGATTGGATAACAGTTGGTGGGTTGGTTATCACGTGGTTCAAACTGATCTATTGGGGGATGCCAGCTGAACACATGGTCAAAACAATATTTTTTTAATTTACAGCATTATAAAAAGGTGGAAAAAATTATCTAATGGGTGGACAAAACTGGCAAAACTTGGGCAAAATAATATTTTTTGAATTTACAGCATTATTAAAAGGCGGACAAAACTAGCAAAACTTGGGCAAAATGTCTATATAATTTGTAAATCGTAATGGGATGTGCCAACTTCACACGTGATCAGCAAAGATATCTTTGATTTACAGCGTAAGAAATAGTGGGCAAAACTAGAGCAAAATTTCTATGCAATTTATATAACTTAATTCATATTAGTGGGTGCCAACTTCACACGTGGTCAAAACCTTAATTTTTAATTTACAGCGTTATAAAAGGTGGGCAAAATTATCTAATGTGTGGAGAAAAATGTGCAAAACTTGAGAAAAATTACTACGTAATTTGTATTGTTATAGTCGAATTGGGGGGGGGGGAGATGGACAAAATTATCTAATGGGTGGACAAAACTGGGCAAAGCTTGGGCAAAAATTCTATGTAATTTGTAAATCTTAATTCGTAATGGGTTATTCCAACTTCACACGTGGTCAACAAAGATATCTTTGATTTACAACGTTAAAAATTAAATAATGGGTGGGAAAAACTGGGGGAAAATTTCTACGTAATTTATATAGCTTAATTCGTATTAGTGGGGGAAAACTTTACACGTGGTCAAAACCATATTTTTTTATTTACAGCATTACAAAAGGTGGGCGAAACTATCTAATGGATGAGAAAAACTGAGCAAAACTTGGGCAAAATTTCTACGTAATTTGTATAGCTATGTTCGAATTGGAGGAGTGCCAGCTGAACACGTGGTCAAAACCATATTTTAGGTAGATTTCGTAAAAAATACTACCTATTACATTCCCTCCTAAGTTGGAATTTCTGAAAAATTTTTACGTATTTACGCCGATTATGACTCTCAGAACCCAAAACCACCCCCCAGTTCAAAACTTTATATCTATCTATCTATCTATCTATCTATCTATCTATTTGTCTACATCACTTTTTTAGGACATGATAACTTCAATAATTCTGCACAAATCTCTTCTAAACTAATACATAAAATCAAAGGGCATAAAATCTCGGTCAAGTTCGTTAATGGGCAAAATCAAACGGGGGGGGGGGGGTTGGTCTGACAACAGAAAAAACCCATAACTTCTTAATTATGATACGTATCGAATCCTTTTAAAGTTATTACTTCCAGGAAAGGGCCGAAAATTTATGTATCACAGATTTTTGATATCATTAAAAATGGCCCCAAAGGGGGAAAAAAGATGGCTTACAGAAGAAAAAAATTCATAACTTCGTCAATTCACAAAATATCAAATCCGCTTAAATTTATTATAAATCCTCTTAATATTATCTACAACTTTTATATTGACAAGTTTTTTATAGACCCATCCCTTATAGAAAAAAAAACCCCTGCCGGTCCGCTTACAGACACAGGTAGATTTTGAAGGGGGCGGTCTCAAGTGCCGCATCATGGCAAAAAGGTTTTTTCTTCTGTAATTCCCAACATACAGGTGCCCCACGGTCTGTGTCTTCGAAATCTACCCGTGCCTGTAGGCCGAGCCGTGAGGGATTTTTTTTAATTTACAGAGTTATAAAAGGTGGGCAAAACGCCTATGTAACTTGTAAAGCTTAATTCGTAATGGAGGGGGGAGGTGAAAACTTCACATGTGATGGTCAACAAACATTTCTTTGAATTACAGCGTTAAAAATGGTGAACAAAATTCAATAATAGGTGGGCAAAACTTGGGTAATATAATAAGCTCAGTTGCTTCATTAGCTTTCGTACTGTGAAGTGCTAGTATGAAAAATGGGTCAAAGAATAAAATGTGATTTATAGCGCTATAAAAGGTGGGCAAAACTAAATAATGGGTGGGCAAAGCTTCTACGTAATTCACATGTTTTAATTCTTAATGGGGGTGGATGCGCAAATTCACATATATGGGATGCAGGTCTATGTTAAATTCGGAAATGTAGGGGAACGCCCCCCCCCCCTCCTCGGATTTTGAAATGTATTTAACATAATTTTCCTTTTCGGCAATTAAAAAAAAATTTTAGTAAAATTTATTCTATTCGAGTAACTTAAAATATAAATCACTAACAGAAGAACTTTAAATTTTCATTTAAGGCGGGTGGAATGGGGGGGGGGGGGGAGCGGTCATCCTTAAAATAATTTTTAAGTTCTGCCTCTCTTTTATTTTTATGTATTTAAAATTTATCTTAAACCGGTGTGTGTGTGTGGAGGTTCAATGCAGTGTTGAATTCAGTGTACCATAAGGAACAACTCCCGGGCTTCCAATTGTACCCCTTCCGAGAACTTCAGAAATCTCTCTTGGAGGAAAATATCTGAATTAAACGCTGATTCAGGGAGCAGAGACCCCTAGTAGAAAATTTTATTATTACTTAATTTCTCTTTTTTGAAAAATTCTCTGTGCGGGTAAAAATTTATTTTGTAACATAAATCCAATTGTATTAATTGTTAAATTTCTATATTACTTTTTATGTTAATATGTTTTTAAAATTCTCGTGCACGGAAGTTTCCGACAAAAGTATGTCAGTTTAGTGTATTTCGCGTATATTCAATCAATTTAAACAAAATCTTGCCCCTCCCTGGATTTCGTTCTTCGGTGCCCATATCTTCAATGTATAGATACTAAAAATCTTCTGACTGCAATACTTCTGAAGATAGTACCAAAATTAATTTCTAAGTTCTTAATATTCTGTAGAATTTTTGAAGACTAATAATGTTTACTTTATAATATTCAAAATGTCTGGATAAATTCGGTACATATTTTGCTCATTTAACTCTATATTTACATGATTTTCTTATATTTGTAGAATATCTGAAGACAAATTTTG
Organism: Maratus michaelseni; assembly: GCA_963931845.1. NCBI lineage: Eukaryota > Metazoa > Arthropoda > Arachnida > Araneae > Salticidae > Maratus > Maratus michaelseni. The sequence goes on along the minus strand of OZ007588.1, from coordinate 41,509,808 downwards.
TTTATCTTATAAATTTTAAACTGCTTATGAAATGCCTTCAAATTTTCTGCAAATATTTTAAAGACAAATCAAATTTTCTGAAAAATGCCTTCAAATTTTCTGCAAATATTTTAAAGACAAATCAAATTTTCTGAAAAATGCCTTCAAAAGTTCTCAGATATTTTAAAAATAAATCAAATCTATAAAATGCCGTAAAAAATTCTGCAAAAATTTTAAAGTTAAATTAAATCTGCAAAATGCCTGGGAAATGTCATCAAAAATTCTGCAGATATTTTAAAGGTAAATCAAATCTTCAAAATGTCTGCAAAATGTCTTAAAAAATTCTGCAGATATTTTAAAGGCAAATCAAATCTTTAAAATGTCTGCGAAATGTCTTCAAAAATTCTGCAGATATTTTAAAGGCAAATGAAATCTTCAAAATTCCTTCAAAAATTCTGCAGATATTTTAAAGGCAAATCAAATCTTCAAAATGTCTGCGAAATGTCTTCAAAAATTCTGTAGATATTTTAAAGGCAAATCAAATCTTCAAAATGTCTGCGAAATGTCTTCAAAAATTCTGCAGATATTTTAAAGGCAAATCAAATCTTCAAAATGTCTGCGAAATGCCTTCAAAAATTCTGCAGATATTTTAAAGGCAAATCAAATCTTCAAAATGTCTGCAAAATGCCTTAAAAAATTCTGCAGATATTTTAAAGGTAAAGCTAAATCTGCAAAATGTCTTCAGATTTCTGCAGAATTTCTGAAGAAAGTGGCACTTTCGTAAGATAATCTTCAGATTATTTTTAGTGGGGAACCTAGTGGAAAAGTGTTTATGACTTCGATTTGTCTGTCCGTCCGTGCTATAACTCTCGTAAATTATCTCGAATTGACGTTTACTATAGCATGATCCCTATTCAAAATTAAGTGTGTTGCATTTATAGTTTATTTACAGGGACAGTCAAAAGTATTCCGTTACATTACAGTCAATGGGAAAAATCGTTTCAAATGCCTTCTGAGGATATTACGCCATTTGAAACTGAATGGAATTGATATACAATTATGAAGCGCACTAAAACATGCTTTTTGCAAAATATGGGATGCAAAGCATTTATTATTCATTTACAGGGCCACACAAAATAATTCTGTTACACAAAGATTGTTCTACGGGGAAAAATCGTTTGCCGTCTAATGTAATTTTTAACTTTTAAATATTCACTAAAACACTTTTATTTTGCTTAAAAGACGTCAAACATAAACATTAAAGATGTTAAAAATTAAAATTTAAAATTTACATGTTTCGATTTGTTCATCAAATCGTCATCAGAATATACATATAAACACAAATACAATGTACATAAAAACGCGAGATTAAATTAATTAAAAATTAAAAACCAGAGAGTCTGAACAGTCACTATGTGAAAGAGGTACAACGCCCTCTATACTTGTAATTTTAACACCGCTTTTAGATTCATCAACAGACCGCATCCCACTATTATTCAACCACTCAACCCAAATTTTCGGAATATTAAATGACAACGTATCATTAAATGCTTTCGAGCTTCTTAAATATATTTCAATAGATTCCCTCACAAAAAGTTGAAAATAAAAACTGGAACAATATATCAATTTAGCTTCATTAAATAGGATGTTGATGCTCTCTCTATTATTTAACCTTGATAAGGCAGTATTCCCTCTCCCATACTTAATATATGCGATATGCTCCTTACATCTAACATTGAATTTCCTCTGTGTCATGCCAACATAATAATTTCTAACACCCCCCTCTCTAATAAATGGAATACATAAACACCCGAAAGGTCACCCTTACTGACAGGATCAATTCTCGTGCTCAAAACTGTCTTTAACTTCGGGGGAGCCCTCGCGACTAAACTTAAACCAAATGCTTTTAAAGGAAATTTTATAAACTCAAATAAACCCGGATAATAACTCATAACACTCTCTTCAACTTAACATCACTATCTCTCTTATTTTCCCCCATACCTTTGTTCCTTTTAGTGATAAAGGTCTGAATTAATTTATTAATTGAATTCACGTGATATCCGTTGTCAATAGAGATTTTAATAGTAATTTTAACATCTTTAATGTTTATGTTTGACGTCTTTTAAGCAAAATAAAAGTGTTTTAGTGAATATTTAAAAGTTAATTCTAATGAACGTATTTTGATTGTCCACGTTATTTGAAATACAATAACATTTGGAGTGTACACACAAAAGGAATCGATTACACTCTTAGTGTATGATAATTACAGTTTATGCGTTATATGTGCGTTTCCAACTTGGTTTGCGTTTTTAAGTTTAACAAAATTTTTGTATAGTAACGTGCTGTGTATAAATTCTGTTGACCATGTACAGGGCTACAGAAAGGAATTCGTAAGTATTACCGATGACTATGGGAGTGAATTGCTTAAGAGTGTTTTTAATTGTATTACTCATTTTACTGCTGAACTATATTTAGTAGACAAATATAAATGTGTGGAATATAAATAAATTTATATATAGGGCTACGCAAGGAACAAGATACATTGTCGTTTATGGTTGGTAATTGCTGGAAGTGAGTTTTAAGTTGCTTTATGCGTTTTCTCCCTGAAATAAATTTTAGCCTAATATGTGGTGTGTACAAAAGTTTTTAGATAATATACAGGGCTGTACAAAAGATTTCGAGGGCATTTCCATCGATTGGCGAAATTTGCTAAATATAAATTTTCTAATTGAACTAAATTTTTTCATGCTGTGTAGTATATACTCAAATCTATAGATCATATACAGGGCTGCACAAAATAATTCGACTACTTTTTTAACTATGGAAGGCAATTGCTAAAACTGGATTTTTAAATGTGTTATGTGTTTCCTAAATTGTTTACTACACCTTCTTTCACCTTATTTAACGGTGAAGTTTTGTTACAGCTTTTTGGAAGTGTTGGAAAGTGTTTCATAATCTATGCTTGACACATGATTTTTCGTTCTCGTTTTTATTGGTAAAAAGTTCAAAGAAGGATATGTTGCACTAGACGAAATAAAAGGATACAACATTTTTAAATATTTACAGGTAAAGCATATAAAGCTAAAAGCAAAATACATATGTTAAAAACAATCTGTTAAAACATTGTTTAAAATCATTATTAATTTAAAACATAGTTGTTTAAAAACATTATAAACTTTAGCAATCTAGTTTCTTCTTGTACAAAGTGTAGTCCATAAGTTAAAGTATCGCTCTAATTAATAATAAAAAAAATTAATGCTGCTGTTGCTGATATTGATTTTATTGGGAACTTTTCACTTTCTCGGCTCATACTGCAAAAACTATCGCATATAAAAAGATGAAAATACGTAGTTTTATAGAAAAATGCATTATAAACACGCTAAAATAGTCAGTTTTTAAATCGATGAATTATTTTAACAGCTAAGTAATGTTGGAATCGGCCCAAGTAGTTCATTTACATAAGTTTTATGGGAACAAAAACTACGCATAGCAATTAAATAATCTTTTGGGGCACATAATTGACTAGATTGTGGTGTGCAGTTCAATCTATTACTTATCTAATCTTTAAAATTTATCTAATTTTTTAAATTCTTTTTCCAATTTTCTATTAAAAATTTAATTATCTGAATAGATTATTCAATTCGTAATTTGAAATAGCCATTTTTACCTACTGTTGTCAGATTTTAAAACAGCCCAAATAGTAATATTTCCAAACACTTTTCAATAAATAATAATATACTTACACGTTGGAAATTAAAAAAATAAAGGCAACTTTAAAATAATTAAATTGTTACGTGCGAAAATCATTTAAAGGATTTATTGATAATTCGATAGAATTGAAAAAAACGAAAAGTAAAGTGTTGCTATTAATAGAAAGGAGATAGTTAAAACATTGTAGATGTTCAAAATATATTGGAAGAAGGTATTACCCATAAAATAATTACAAAAAACAAATAATTTTTCAATAGATACACACAAACATGCTGAAAATAGTTAAACAAAATAGCTCAGCTACACCCTATTTTCACACTTCTTTAAATCCTTTAAAATTTAAAGCCTTTGTTTGATTTTTTTGGTAGACTATATTACATATATATATATATATTATTTATTAACTTAAAAATATTTTTTATACACTTACTATAGGGGAGACCGGGGCACATTGGTACATTTTGCAGAAAATTGTCTTTTTTATGATGAGTATCCAGATTTTTCAAAATTTTAAACCATGTAATTGAAGAGTGTTTTCTAATGTTGCAACGTGATGAATCATTTTGAAAAATTTTGCTGTATTAAAATCAGTAACATGTAGTTTAGGAAATAATTTTTGTACCAATCTACCCCATGGTGGGGTAGATTGGTACAAAGATGGGGTACTTTGGTACACTTACAAGAAATATACATAAGGAACTTAACACTTTTATTAGTAACAGTAATTGGGATACAAAAATGGAAAAGAACTTAAAAATACACGAATATTAATTTGAAACTGCATCAATGTATAGAAAACACAAGACAAAACATAGGAAAAAATAATAATAGAATTTTTATACAATTAGTGGACATTATAGTCACTTAACTCAACAGGACATGATAATAATGTTGCAGATCTATCAGTACTACCACAAAATGTAGGCTGTGGAAGGATAAAACATACATTTGAAATATCAATAATGCTACTATCAACCTGTTCAGGGAATTAAAATTTTGAGCAGTCAGTTTTCTTTCTTAAACACTTTACGGAAAACTCAGATTCTGTATTCTTAACTTCAATCTGGCCAACATAATAAATAAAAAGAAATAAGCAAATAAATAAATAATATGTGCAGCCTATAAAAAAAGAAAAAGCAAAGGAGATGAATACACTTATTGAACTGTGCCTAGTAAATATACTGCAACAATACAGAAATTACAGTAAACTGGCTTTAACTAAAAGAAATACTTTGAAAAAGAATGTTATACCATTTTACAGTCCATTATGGGGCACATTGGTACATGTACCAATGTGACCCAATAGGACTGTACCAAATTACCCCAGTAGCAGATTTTTGAAAAAAAGTGTCATGGCTGACGTTTGTTGTTTACATTGCAGTTCAAGACAGTGTGAAAATGAACGTCACTAACACACATTATAATGTGCTATTATAGTCAAAGTGATAGCTCAAATGGAATTCTGATTATAATGTTACAAGTAGACTTCCAAAAGATTACAAAATTACAGTAAAACAGTTAAAGTTACCTTTTCCAAGAAACTGCAAATCCAATCCCAGCAAACTTTCACCTGAAAAAAGTCTTCAGTGTTGCTAACTTTTAGGAGAGAAATTGAAAAACTTTTAAATAAATCAACTAAAAATATCTACCTTGTACCAATGTACCCCATGTACCAATGTGCCCCGGCCTACCCTATGCCATGTTTAAAATTGGCTTTTGGGTCAGAATTTGATTGGTGTATTTTGATGTCAAAGATATTAAATATATATATTTAAAAATGAAAACATATGTAAAAAAAAACAAAGGATAAGACATTGTAAAAAGCAATGGAATGGACACAGTATTAATTATACTTAATAGGATGAAAAAGCAAAAATTGGAAAACTATGAATATCTTATAGAATCTTAAGAAGGGCTTTATAAGCATATTCATAGTAAATATATGTTTATATATATATACATTTCTCTCAACTCAACTTAGTCAACATGTATGATGCATTGCCATGTGGATGTGAATATTATGCAGAAGTTGTGACATTTTAAGGATTCTGTATCATTATTGTGAGTAAAATATTTTATCTACACTTTACGCGTTCATATTTCCAATTTTATTATTTCAAAACTGTTATCTCGTGGTAATTTCGTGAGGTGTTAAATACAGTTTTTGGGATTATCGATGTGAGTGAAATATATTGTACATTCTTAATGGTTTTTTATTTCCTATTTAAATATTTCCAAATTTTAATATTTCCAATTGTTGTCTGGTAATAATTCAGTGTACCTGGATGATTCTACTGATCTTAGCATTATGCCAGTAGAATTATGAAACACTGAATTATTATTTAAAACACATGTGGGTGCATCCAGGCTGATGAGTACATGTGCATGTGTTTTTTCATATCCAATTCATATTTAATTCTCATGTGGTCCAATTTTCCATTGTATATGGTTCATATTTAATTTATTAATCCATTTGTATTTACTTAACTGCAACTCCAATTAAAATTTTTTTTTTCCCCTTTCTCTCTATTTCTTTTTTCTTTTTTCAATATTCTTTAGGTATGAGTAAAATTTGGCCAATTACCATTGAAGAACAAGCTATGGTAATATTATGTTTGCACATGTTAATTATTAGCTATGTGGTATTCTGTATACACAATATCATTAATTATCTCTTTGGAGATTACAGTAGAATGATAATAGAACTTGATATGTTTTTTGAAATTCATAGATATTATAATTATATATATATATATATATATATATATATATATATATATATATATGTATGTATATATATTATTTATTCTTTCATTTTGCACTAGGGGTCTTAAACCGACAGTAACTTTGCAATTCAATCAGGTCAAAGTTGCCCTTCGAATTTATGGTGGCAAACGACTTTCAGACAAAATGTTTGAAGACTCTTAGTCTAAAGTAAGTTACACAAATATAATAATAAAGAATAACAAAAGCAAATATTTAATCGCAGTCAATCGAGAAAATTTTGATTTTTGGAGTAAAAACAATTTCTTCAAGATATCATCTTGAAAATACATTACTTTTGTGTTTAGAAAAAGAACAGTACAACGTAAATATGCGAATTCTAAACCTTCGTGCATATTTGAGATTTCACAAACGTCTAAATGTCTCTGAAGAAACTTGAAAACTAAAATAAACAAATAAATGGGGTAACAAGTAAATATTTCATTCACTCGGAATTTCAAAGCGAATTTGAGACGAGCAGTTTCAATGCCAAATACAGCAAAAATTTCGAATTTTTTAACACTGTAAAACATGCTTTTAACGCGTCAACTTTTTTCTTTGATAAAATATTATCTTGACCACGCCCAATCGGTTAAAAACTTATTTATGCGCCTGTTTTATTTTGTTGGACATCAAAACTGACTGCAAAATTAAAATTTACTCAGATGAATGTATGAACCGTTGATTTTGAAAGTTGGGAAATTCCATTTTGTGAAACAAAGTTAGTTAAAACTAAATCTTTATACAAATTAAAACGAAATGTATGTTTTCGATCCATTCACATTAAATAACTTTTAATAGCAGTATAAATTTGTTACTAGTCATCTATTGGTCAACGATAGTTCAATTGCGTGGATTTTGAAAAGGAGGCAAGTCTACTTTGATTAGCATTATTATTTTATATTGTAATATACTTTTAAAAAATTCACTATTTAACTTAAGAAATGTAATTATGGGCGTACAACTTATTACTGAATATTTTTTCATATTTATTCCTATACAATTAAATTTATTTTTAGTTTTATTTTAACTTTTCTAAATAAGAAATATTGAAATAAAATAAATAAGTTAATAGAATGAAATATTAAATTTTGTCGTTGTTATAATTATATTACGTTCAAAGAAAGCCAACGTTTTCAACCAATCATTGCTTTTGATATCGAGCCAAGTCCATGGCCATATACCAAAAACATGACTTTTTTCAGCTAACAAGAATAACCATGATTGCCTATTAAATAGGCATGAAATACGACTCTCAAAAATATAAAGTAGGTCTGTGACTACTTACGAATATTTTTTAACCCATTCCAATGCAATCCATTAATTATTTAGCAATACATAAAATGGACTTGCGCATTTTCAAAATTAAAGGCTCATATAGAAAATATACCTTTTAAAGTTTTTTTTTTTTTTTATAGGTATACTTTTTTTAAGAGGGTGATTTTTAGGTTTTTGAATAGTTAGTTATTATACAATGCTAAAAATGAAACAGTAAACTAAAGATGTTCTAAATACAAATTTTTCTGATGCATTTTGATACAAATATTTAACATTTTCACCAGTACATCCGTATAAGATACATTTTTTTTTCAATTACAGTAGTATTTTCAAGCTATATACAAGCTCTCCACCAGTACAAATATCAATCGAAAACCAAAGCTGTTGTTTACACATGTTCGCGTTCAAAATTATGCATAAAAAATATTAAATAACCAGGGAGTATATGGTATAGTAGGACCACATATTCTGGTACAAAAGTACATAATTCATTTAGGGGAGATTTCGGTAATCTTCTATATCAACCTTCTAGAAAGTTCTACTTTTAAAATTATTGCAGTTAGATTTAATTATTTTAATATTTTCGAAATCTGGGGTGTGGTTGGTATACAATAAGGTGGATTTTCAGAAATTTCCCCTAAATGAAGCATGTACGTACAATCCCACCACAATATGTGGTCCTATTGTGATATATGCTACCAGAGGATTTAATATTTTAACACGAGAACTCATACGTGGCGTCGCTTGGTCACTTATTTGATATTCCATTTTTTATAAAATATTACGAATTCGTACCGGAAATTTCGAAAGAAGACATTTTATTTTATGTAGTCACAAAATCTCTGTCATTAAATAATATAAATATTACTATTAGTATTTTCTGGTAGCAATTCGAAATTTCTGAATAAAATAAAATTTTGCTAATTTTAACCCGGTAGTGAACGTGTTAAATGCATAATTTTGAAAGCGAATATGCAGTCGCTACCACGTCAGACTGAAACAAGTTGGAAATTGTACGTCAAACGTTACAAACGAGGTGCGTTCGTACGCACGTTTTAGAATTAAATTCATGATATCCAGTGCGTAGAACGGGTTAAACAGCTAGTTAAGTATATATTTTATGACACTGTTCATACAAATATCTTAACTAGTTATATAAATATTCAGATATATATGTATCAGCTAGTTATATAAATATTCAGATCTTGATGATTTTTATGTGCGTTCGTAATTATATAAATACGTAGCACCTATAGTCGTCGTTTGGTCCGTCCGTCTGTCCGTCCGTCTGTCTGTCTGTCCGTCCGTCTGTCTGTCTGTCCGCATATAACAACGCAAAAACTACCCAACCAAATGGTTTGCAATTTAAAATATATTATCTTTGCAGAATTTTGTCGAGACATTTCAAATTTTATTAAAATCGAATCAAAACTTTAGGAGATATTAATAAAAATATTTATTAAGAAATTTGAATTTTTTTTTTTTTAAATCGGTGCTTTTTTGTTATAGGAGCTTCCGAAGTTTAATCGTCAAGCGACCGAGATGCTTATTTTATGACAGAAATTAATCTGCAGACGATATAATTCATTTCACAGAATTAAAAATCATCAAGATCTGAATATTTATATAACTAGCTGATACATATATATCTGAATATTTATATAACTAGTTAAGATATTTGTATGAACAGTGTCATAAAATATATACTTAACTAGCTGTTTAACCCGTTCTACGCACGGGATATCATGAATTTAATTCTAAAACGTGCGTACGAACGCACCTCGTTTGTAACGTTTGACGTACAATTTCCAACTTGTTAATTCTGTGAAATGAATTATATCGTCTGCACATTAATTTCTGTCATAAAATAAGTATCTCGGTCGCTTGACGATCAAACTTCGGAAGCTCCTATAACAAAAAAGCACCGATTTAAAAAAAAAAAAATTCAAATTTCTTAATAAATATTTTTATTAATATCTCCTAAAGTTTTGATTCGATTTTAATAAAATTTGAAATGTCTCGACAAAATTCTGCAAAGATAATATACTTTAAATTGCAAACCATTTGGTTGGGTAGTTTTTGCGTTGTTATATGCGGACAGACAGACAGACGGACGGACAGACAGACAGACAGACAGACAGACGGACGGACCAAACGACGACTATAGGTGCTACGTATTTATATAATTACGAACGCGCCTAAAAATAATATAAATTTAAGTGGATTTCTTTAAAAATTTTCTGGTTTGAAACATATTTAACCTCAGTTAAATTAACCTAACGGAAGTTTAGTGCGATTTTGGGAAGGTATGCCAGTAACTGCTTACTGCGTAAAAATTCGTGCATTACGTAGTTATTTTAAAAAATAAAATTTTGATAAAGACGTAATAAGTTTTATTTTTCTATTTGAATGGAAGTATTTAAAACTTTCACGTATGTGGGAAATGAATGAATTTTTAAGTGAGTCAAAAAGATTATCTTTCCCAAGTAGAAAAATAAAAAGTAGAAGAACTTTTTAAAAAGAAAACCAAACTACCAAAAATTGTCAGGTGTACAAATTATTTAATACTTTGGAAAGAACTTTAAAAATGTAATTAGGAAATTCATTTTAGCGTGGTAAAGGAACGGAAATGGCGTAACAAACAGGATTCTTGGAATAATTAATATTTGAATGCCATTAAAAGAAAAGAAAAGAAACGTTTTCAGTACGATGAATGAGTCAATAGTCTTCGGAATTTTCTGTTACGAAAAATCATAACGATGACAAGAATTCTGACGTTCGAATGTAACCGATATGAATCAAAACAATCTTTTCCCGAAAATGTACGTATCGCATTTCGAAATTTGAGATTCCTTTTGTTCTCTCTCATTCGAAGCCGAACTTCCAACACAGCTGAGAACAAAGTGAATGACTTGTGTCTGTCTGTCGGACAGTCTACTTCGATTCTTATTAGTTCCCGGCTTTCTTAATCAATGGCCTGATGATAGTGCTGAAACGCACCATTTTCTTAAAAGAAGGGGGCGGTGTCTGTAGCCCCAGATTGATAAATAATAGGAGATTTTCAGAAAAAAAACTAAATACGATCGCAATCTGGGGTTTATATATTTTATTATAATACTAGCTTTCCCGCCCGAGCCTGTAATAATAAATTAAAAAACCCTCAAGTTTTCGATATCAAGTCGAATGACCCAAACCCTGTTAAAATCGAGCCCATAGAACCCAAGAAAAGAATGAGCCCCCAGGCGGTGGAATGTGCCCCTCTGTAAATTTAACAAATTTCCTTTAACATTAACGCGATATTTAATTTACGAATGAAATACCCCGCCTTTCCTTAAACTTAATCTCTTATTTTTAACAGTTTTTAATTTACAGCTGTAGTGAGTAAACGTAAGTTAATGCCGAAAAAGAAGATTAATGTTTAACAAGTGGGTAAGTGTGATCGAAGCTCGCACAAAAGGTTTCGTTTAATATTCCTTTGAAAACACTGTATCCTTTCTTTAATAAATCCAAATAAATTTCATTTTCAAAAAAAAAAGAAAGAAAAAAGAAAAAAAAAGTCATGTTTTTTATAAAGTAAAAATTTACAGGTCAATTTTTTCGTTTTTTCGAATATCTGAACCGGTGCGATAGCGGGCTAAGCCCGCTATTATACTCAGTCATAATAATATCTGTCATGTGTACTAAATGCGTTATTAAAAAATCAATTTCAAAATTAAACACGTTGTATAGAGAACTTCAAAATGTTAAAATATGCCAATATTTCCATAATCGGATTTTGATCATAATTCAATACGTTCCTCAAACTCATATGACGTTATAATCACTTGCTGATGTACTATCTACTTGCTTTCTCTATTACTCATATTGTACTCTCTTTGTATGATTCTCAAACATTTGAAAAAGTCCGTTAAACTTCCAACATGACGTCAGATTAATTTTCTTTTTAATTCTCGCCCATACCATCACCCACCTTGATTGTAATCTGATCTTTCACGAACGAATGTGGGGTCATTTTCAGTGCCCCATTCCCTCCATACCAAAACACGTCGAATGTCACACTCCAGACTGAATAGGGACTTGTCTGTGAATAGCATTTGACTCCCATCCGTTGTCTTCAATTTTGATGTTCAGTAGCCCACCTTCTTCGGGCCGCACGGTGGCTTGAGGACAGTGAAATACAGACCATTGACCTACGTGCATAGAGACCACCCTGATAAAGCATATTTCGCATTATTTGGATGGACACCCTTTGTCATGTTGCCAAGAGCTACTGTCTTTGCAGCTGAGTAGCATTCCATTTTCTGTCTCGACGAGCTGTTAACAGGATATATAGGTCATCAGTTTGCTGTGGTAGCACGTTATCGATCTTGCCCTGGTCGACGTCTAACATTTCCTATTTCTTGGAATAGATTCCACATCCTTGCAAGGACATTTCTTGAAACTCCAACAGCGTCCGCTACACTTCGTTGTGTTTGCCCGGATTCAAGTCTCTCGCTAATATGCCAAGCCGTGGATTCCGGTAAATCATGTTGTTGGGACATTTGCAAATCACCTTTTCTCAAAACAAAAGCTGAGCAATTGAATTTCCCAAGTGAGACAGTGAAACAGACATTTCTGTAAAATCCCGATTTCTGCACTTAACACCTTTTTTCGGTTTTTGACGTCATGAACTTTAATTTGCATATGAAGTTTCATTTTTCTGTTTTCTGCTATGCTTTAAATTATGGATGTTTTAATTTAAGATACTTATTGGTGTACGTATTTGTGTAATTTTGCCAAAACCATGTGCTCCCCTAATTGTTTTGAGCAGTGTATTTGGAACGAGTTTTCATGCGAGAAAGGGTACGTATAAATGAAAAGTCTAAGCAAGGGGTATATGTGAGAGAAAAAAGGTTGGGAACCGCTGACCTAGATCATCAATACGCTCCACTGTGTGATCCTATGTGCCTACTGCTCAGCAAAGTAGCACGATCCAAGTTGGAGAGCGAGAGTAAAAACAATTTGGATAAAATAACATGCGCTGTCATCTAAAAATGGTATGATTAACTACATGACTATTATCTAAATGTAACCTGATATGTAATGTAATATATGAGGCAAATGGGATAAAAAACAACAAAAGAAATTACATTATTAAAAACTATGGATATAAAGGGGATCGAATAAAAGGAGAATAATGTAAAAAAAAAAGAGAAAAGAAAAAGAAAAATTCGTTATTATTATTAAAAAATGATTGAATGATGAACGTAGATGTTAAATTATGAGGGATTATATCAAATATCTGTTGATTCGTGCCAAGATAGCGTACACAATATTGCACGCACTACTATATTTGGATACAACCCTCATCATTTTGCTTCCTTTTGCGAACAACGGATTTCGAGCTTATTCTATCGACGATAATTTTCAGAATTTTAAAGCTATGATTTTGAGACTTTCACAAATGTTGCTCTATATATTTAGCTAATACATTATGCATATTATATTTTGATTGCATTCGCGCATGCGCAGTGAAACACTTTTTAGTAAACCTGCTTATTTTTCATTCAATTTTTATTATTTTTTAATTCCGATTGCAAAGTATTATGTACAATGTTGTGTGACATATTTTCTCAAAATAACTTTTTTCTATATTAAGAACTCTGCAAATGATAAGCAAAAAACTTGGTGAAATTTGGGACTGTTTTTATAAAAACCTTAATTTCTCTTCGAGTATACATGTTATCCTCATAAAAAAGAACACAGTATATTACAATAAGCCACTTATAATTAATCTCGAGTTTGAACGCTTTTGCTACATTAGTTTTTACAGGGTAATCCAAAAGGTATTCGTTGTTTATCAATTTGTTGACAGTCCACTATGGAGTTTCGGGAAAAATTCTTCGCGGAAATATATAACCTATACTATACTGTTTACACACCTGCAGTTTCAGGTTAATTCCTCATGTATTTTTCTAGATAGTTAACAAAACGTCTAAAATCGCAAGTGACCGGTCACCTTTGGCAATATAGTGTATATAAATTCTGTCTAGGTGCCGCCATCCAAAAAATCTACAAGAGACCAGTCCATTTCTTTCGGTCAAAGGTCCATTCATCCTCCAGACTCCTACCCTCATGGCTTTTTTTATGCCATCCATACAGGTCTTTTGTGGTCTTCTTCGTTTCTGTTTCTGGTTTGTTCTATAATTTATCGCGATTTTGGGTAGTCTCTCATCACTCATTCTTTTAACATGACCATACTAGATTAATTGCTTCTTTTGGAGACCATCTTATATGGTTCCCCTAATTTGCTTCATTTCTTTGATTCTTTTATTTCTTACTAGCTGACCCGCCCGGCGTTGCCCGAGCCCTTGTAATAAACTTAAATCTCTTAAAAAACGGAACTCTGGCCACGGTCTACGATGGCTTCGGAACCGTATACCCGGCATGCTCGTATACGAGCATGAGCTCTAGAAAATCTTTTATTTCCCCCTACCACCGCCAGGGGAGCATTCTACTCTTCTAAACAAACCTCTTTCGAACGAACTTCTGAGACAGGTCCCCGCTGCCTACGTTACTGTATAGTAGGCGCACTACAAAATTGAGCTGGTTTCGAGAAGATGGGAACATTATTAGCCCAGTTATTGCAATAAGGCACAGTTAGAGAAAATAACCTTGAGTGAGACGCCGAGGGGAGGGGATGTTCGAGTGTCCTTCAGAAAATGACTAATTAGGAGGCCCACTATGCATGCATAAAAATTCGTTCGTTTTGTTAAGCTAGGAACTTAAATATAAAGTTGGCTTAAACTCTTATTTGTAAATAGTGGTAACCGCTACTCATAAATTTAAGTTAATGTTATAAAGGGTGACTATTAAGTTAAATATAATGTTTGGAATCACTTGCGTTGAAATCGGAAAGATAGTTGCTGATATATAGAAACGGGGCATAGTTAGAGAAAAACCTTGAAGGAGGGGCCGGGGGGAGGGGTGTTCAAGTACCTTTCAGCAAACGACTAATTAAGAGGAGCACTATGCATCTTTCGAAATTCGTTCGTTTGCTTAAGCTAGGAACTTAATTACAAATTTGGCTTACCCAATTATTCGGAAATAGTGGTAACCGCTACTCATAATTTTAGTTTAATGTTATAAAGAGTGACTATTAAATTAATTATAATGTTTGAAATCACTTGCGTTGAAATCGGAAAGATAGTTGCTGAGATATGGAAACAGAGCAGAGTTAGAAAAAAACCCTTGAAGGACGGGCCGGGAGTTGTTCAAGTGGCCTTCAGCAAATAACTAATTAGGAGGATCACAATACATCTTTAAAGATTGATTCATTTGGTTAAGCTAGGAACTTAATTACAAATTTGGCTTAAACTATTATTCGTAAATAGTGGTAACCGCTACTCATAATTTTAGTTTAATGTTATAAAGAGTGACTATTAAATTAATTATAATGTTTGAAATCACTTGCGTTGAAATCGGAAAGATAGTTGCTGAGATATGGAAACAGAGCAGAGTTAGAAAAAAACCCTTGAAGGACGGGCCGGGAGGGGGTGGGGGGGGGGGGGGGGGAGTTGTTCAAGTGGCCTTCAGCAAATAACTAATTAGGAGGATCACAATACATCTTTAAAGATTGATTCATTTGGTTAAGCTAGGAACTTAATTTGCAAATTTGGCTTACACTATTATTCGGAAATTCTGGTAACTGCTTTCTAGAAATACACCTTGAAGCTTAAATGTAATTAGACCCTTGCCCCTCTTCATTTCCGCAAATATAAAAAAGAATCTGTTAAATAAAGTTTTCTGTATTAACAATCTCCTTCATAATAATAAATGCCATGAAAAAAAAAAAAAAAAAAAAAAAACTTAAACCCGTCTAATTGTCTTGAAGAAAAATGTCCCTGGAAAATATTTCAATCAGTGGGACGTATGTGTAATTTGTCATGTACAGGTGGCGCGACATTCGCATGGCTCCTCTACGCTGATAACTTCAATCCATATTGACACTATTTAGTTAGAAATCCTTATTTATGCATCGCTACTCTGGTTTATTTAATTACTTCTGTGAAGAATCGATGCAACCAACCAGTGAACCAACTAACCCAAGAGAATAAAAGCGCATTTTTGATGAGAGTTCTTTGTGCATTTTAATTAATATTTCAAAAAGTAATTAAAATATTAAAATTCTGAAGTAATGGTGCACCAGGAGAGGGTTTGGACTACCTAAATCTAAATTTCCAGCCTTCTAGGTGGGTTAAATTTGCCTAGCAATCGCCAACAGACACACACACATACAGAGCGAAACTTTCTTTTATTAGTATAGATTCTTTCTATTATTGATATCCTGCATGATCTTCTTAGGGAATCCATTTCCACTGCAGCTAATTTCTTTCTTTCTGTCTCCATAATTCTCCATCCCTCTGCTCCATATAACAATATGCTCTTTACAACAGAATTGTGTATATTATATATTTTTTTAATGGAGATCTCTTCACTCCACCAAATATAATTTAATAGTTTTTTTCTGTTAAATATTTTTAGCATTATTTCTATTCAGGAAAGATGAAACTGGTGAAAAGAACATAATTAAAGTCGGGAATTAAAGTTTCATCGCATACAAGAGTTAATTTATTAATAAAATTTTCATATTGTGTAAAAAGAATTGTTGGCTAGTAAACTACTAGATATAATTTAACCCTATCACTATGTCCTGGGGTCCACGCCGACCCCAAGCACTTTCAACAAGTTGTCAAAAAATCTATCACTCACTGAGTAGTTTCAGCCGGTGACATCTCATATAATAATATTTGTAACACATGGTAAAAATTAAACTGTACAAATATAAGTGGTACTTGTTTTTTTTAATTTGAAAAAAAGATAGCATATTTGTGCTGGGCAACAACAGGGCATGTTTTGATAGGACATAGTGATAGGGTTAAGGGCGCGATTAAGATACGTTTTTAAATATTTCAACAATATTTTTAATTTTTATTTTCGAGATATATAATATATAACCTATCAATAAATATCTTAGAAATTGAATTTTGGCGCAGTTGCATTATTATCTATTCTTTTATAATTTCCTCCTTTATTTTAGAACTAGCTGATCCGCCCAGCGCTGCCTGGTCCCGTAAAAAAACACACAAACGTCCAGAAATTAAGGGGCAGTGACCAATTTCAGACGTTTCGTAGAATATCTACTGAAACTCGTGAGGAAATGCCCGAAATGCCCTTGAACTTTGAGTATGTAAAGAACATGTTTGACTTCATGTTTTTCAGTGAAGATTTTGTCGCGAGGACAATTAGGTTGGGGAGAAATAATAATTTTAATAAGAAAATAATAAAATGACTATGAGTCCTGTTCAACATTTGTGTGCATTTGTGTAAGCATAACACATATAATCGTGAAAATGTTAACGTTTCGGTGAAAAATTCAAAAGTTTTTTTTATTTTTTTTATTATTTTTTTTATATAGCATGCAGCGTTTTCAACCTAATTTAACACCGCTTTCCAAAAACTTGACAAAAATCTATAGAAATATTATACTGAAATTAAAATATTAATATGTTGAATATTTGATGAGATATGAGTATTTGCATAAAGTAAATTTTAACTGTGCATGCGCGAACTACAGCAAAGATTTTTTATCATGATTTGATAGACAATACTATAGGGCAACTGATATAAAAAGACCAATAAAATATCGTGAAAACTCAAAAAGTTACAGCAATAATTGATAAATTGAGGAGGAAATCCCATAGGACTATGGGATTTCCATAAATTAAATGTTGCGTTAATGTTAAAGGTAATTCGTTAAATTTACAGGAGGTTTACCTTCCACCGCCAGAGGGCGCATTCTTTTCTCGAGTTCTACCGTCCCGATCTCAACGGGAATTGATTCATTCAAGTTAGCTCACGATTCAGTTACTTTCAGCTTTATGAAAGTTTATCTTCTATTACAATCATTTTCGAATATTTACGGCGCATTCTTTTCTAGGGTTTTATGGGCTCTATTTCAACAGGAATTAGTTCATTCAAATTTGTTTTCAATTCTCTTACAGATTTTAGTTCCCCCGCAAAGAGCGCATTATTATCTCCAGTTATATGGTATTACTACGGGGTTTGGCTAACGCAACTTGGTTTTCTACTGTCTCTGGCGCGTGTGGTGCACTTCTCGCATACGCTCCCTTAGACCGATCACAGGTTCGTTCGGAAATAGGTTTGCTGGAAACACGCTAGATGCTAACAAAGGCATTGGCGCGACGGAAACTAAGTTCATTTGAAGCATTCTACGTTGCCAAAGGCAGCAGAGCACCCAAGACCTTTTTTGTAAGATTTTCGGAAGATATAAAATCATACAAACTTGTGTTTTATTTAAGGTTATGACGGGCTCGGGTAACGCCGGGCGGATTCAGTTCCACAACTGAAAATGCACTTTCAGTAATTATTGTCCATAGACAGTACTGTAACCGAATTCTTTTCTGTGTCCCTGTAAACGAACGATGAATGCTGTACACACTGTATTATATAGTAAGTATTCTGCTTTTCACTTCAGTGATATATATCAATTTCAATATTTTTCAAATAGTGTAAAATCATTAAAATACACCGCAAATGATTTTTCCCCATAGATTGTATTGTAACAGAATTCTTTTGATTGTCCCTGTAAACGGTCTATAAACGCAAAACACTTCATCTTCAATTCCGAACATGAAATAGTAAACCTCAATAACATACATCAATTTCATAGAAATAGGAGTATATTTACGCGAGTTAGAGCACGGACAGACAGACAGACAAACCGAATTTATAAACACTTTTCAACTATGTTGGAAAGTGTTAAAAAAGGCGTAAATAATATTTTTAAACATTTTACAGTTGAAAATATAATAATATTAAAAGAGAAAAAACGCTTCAAAATAATTAAATTATTATTTGCAGAAAGAATTAAATTGGGGGAAAATTAATCATAAAAGCCCAAATAATACTATTTCTAAACACTTTTCCATTGAAAAACATATTTACACTTGAATGTTTATCAATAAAAGGAAAAAGGATTTGTTGGAAAGTGGAATAAATTGTCAAAATAAAACCTTTCTTAATTAAGCAATCAATAATTCAACTGAATCAAATTATATTTAGAATAATCTATAGTGATGAGAATGAAGAAGAATGAATGAGAGAAGAAGGTAAAAAGTTATTCTTCAAGGTTGCGATAAGAAATTTCGGCATTTATCTTAAGCTATTTATTTGTAACACGTTCACTTGTTCCATATCTCTTCTTTTTTTTCCAAAAGAATCGGATCGCAAAAGGTTGTAAGATAAAGCAATTCGTACACGGGGAGAGCATATTAAAATATTTAGATTTTCACACCTTTAGAAAACGATCACTACATGATACTGACCTCGACTATGAGTTACGATTCTTCATCGCAGCATGTGAAGAAAAATCTCGTGACTTCTTTTACCCTTATTACTTACCCATCATACGTAGTATAGGGCAAATCTAGTAATCGTTTTAAAAATCTGAAAATTTTGTTTTGACGAATTTACACGTTTCAATCACTGGAGATTCCGAAAGACATATTTTTAGAAGAAAAAAAAATTGCCGTCCGTCCGTCTGTGTGTGTGTCTGTGAACGCTCTATCTCTCGAACAAATTGAAATCAAGACTTAAAATTTGGTATGTACTTAGTATGTAATAATGAGAAGAAGCTTATTGAATTTCAGTAACCTCGATGATTCGTAACTATTTTTTTTTGGACTCTCGAAATATTCGTTCTGATAAAAGGTATATAAAAATTTTCGAAATTATTTATTTTAAGACGTGAATATAAAAGACAATAAAAAAACAAATTTTGAATAAAGAATAAAGTCTATTGGATAATGAGCTGCCGAGATATTTGTAATCCTATTTTACACACTCTTCGTTTTTTCATGACCCTGTATTTCATTCAAATTTCAATTCAAAGATATATTTTAATCGGCAATGAGACTCTTAATCCGACGCAGTAAACTGTAAGGATGTTTCTTAGACGTTATAAGGATGTTTCTTTTACGCAATTCAGTAATAGAGCATTTAAAGTTTGTGCGACGTCATCAAGTCACGATTTTATTCGAATTGCACTGCGTTTTATAAATAGTTTTCACATGTTTTATTTTTATATTTTATAGTATGCATATCCATGATGGGTAAGTATTACGGTGGCCTCCAACGACTAATTTTTAAAGGCCATAGATAAAAAAGAAAAGCCTATTTAAACAACAATTACAACAACAAAATGAGTCTTAACTTTTTGTTTATATCTGGAGGCACGGCAGTGCCTCCGCCAAGTCGAGAAAGCACGGCCGTAACCATACTTTTCTGGAAGCAGCTCAGGGCACATTTGACCCCCCCATATCTCCGCGCTGGAGTATCCCAAAAATTCAAAACTTCGTTTTTCTAGAGTATTTGGCACACAGGACCAAAGTTTAAAATTACAACTTTCTGTCTTTTCTAGTTCAGGCGATATATGAACTCAAACATTCGATTTTTTGTCACTCACTCGTTCCGCGTCATAAAAAAGATTAGGTAGATCCCGTAGCCCTAGAAACTTGACATTTGGAAAAAAAGGTAGTGTTTAGGATACAAAGAGAGGAAAAATTATAAAATCCGGAAAATTCGAAAAAAAAAAACATTCGAAAATTCAACGAAATCCATCAAAATTGAGAGTTGAAAATACGACGATCTTGTAGTCTTAGAAACTTAAGATTTGGTGTGAAGGTAGTGTTTAGCATCCAGAAAAAGAAAACATCAAAAACACCAAAAAAATCGAAAGCAAAATTGAAAAAATCGAAAAATCGAAAAAAATCGACAATTTTCAAATAATCCAATTTTGTTGCGCTAGAAACTTGGAATTCGGAATAAAGGTAGTATTTAGGATGCAAAATAAGGAAAAATTAAAAAAATCCGGAAAATTCGAAAAAAAATAATTCAAAAATTCGAAAAAAATTTCTTTTAGCCTTAGAGACTTAAAATTCGCGGTAAAGATAGTGTTTAGGATTCGGAAAATGTTAAAATAAAAAACGCAGTAAAATTCGAAAATAGAATCGAAAAATCGCGGAAAAATCGAAAAATAAGGAAAATTTGAAAATAATTCGATTTTATAGCGCTAGAAACTTGAAATTTGGAATAAAGGTAATATTTCGGATACTAAATAAGGAAAAATTCAAAAATATGGATAATTCAAAAAATACCCATAAATTAGTGCAGACGGTATATGAACTCAAAGTTTCGATTTTTTGTCACTCACACACTCACTCACTCTTGCGTCATCAAAAAGATTGGGTAGATCCCGAAGCCATAGAAACCTAAAATTTGATTAAAGCTAATGTTTCGGATACAAAGAGAGGAAAAATTGTAAAATCCGGAAAATTCGAAAAAAAAAAAAACATTCGAAAATTCAACGAAATCCATCAAAATTGAGAGTTGAAAATACGACGATCTTGTAGTCTTAGAAACTTAAGATTTGGTGTGAAGGTAGTGTTTAGCATCCAGAAAAAGAAAACATCAAAAACACCAAAA
Source organism: Maratus michaelseni (assembly GCA_963931845.1). NCBI lineage: Eukaryota > Metazoa > Arthropoda > Arachnida > Araneae > Salticidae > Maratus > Maratus michaelseni. The sequence continues at coordinate 41,488,532 of OZ007588.1, read as the reverse complement.
AAATCGAAAGCAAAATTGAAAAAATCGAAAAAATCGAAAAAATCGAAAAAATCGAAAATTTTTAAATAATCCAATTTTGTTGCGCTAGAAACTTGGAATTCGGAATAAAGGTGGTATTTAGGATGCAAAATAAGGAAAAATAAAAAAAATCCGGAAAATTCGAAAAAAAAATTTTAAAAATTCGAAAAATTCGAAAAAAAATGAAAAAATTAAAATAATTTGATCTTTTAGCCTCAGAAACCTAAAATTCGCGGTAAAGATAGTGTTTAGGATTCAGAATAAGTTAAAATAAAAACGCGATAAAATGCGAAAATAAAATAAAAAAATCAAAAAATAAAGATTATTTGAAAATAATTCGATTTCATAGCGCTAGAAACTTGTAATTTGGAATAAAGGTAATATTTAAGATACTAAATAAGGGAACATTAAAAAATATGGATAATTCGAAAAAAAAAATCGATATTTTCAAAAATTAAAAAAAAAAGAAAGAAAGAAAAAGAAAAAAAAGTGAGAAATTGAAAATAATATGATCTCGTACTCTTAGAAACTGAAAATTTGGTGTAAAGGTAGTGTTTAGGATTCAGAAAAATAAAAAAATAAAAACACAACAAACATCGAAAATAAAATAAAAAAATCGATAAAAAACGAAAATTTGAAAATAATTCGATTTTGTAGAGCTAGAAACTTAAAATTTGGAATAAAGGCAGTATTTAGGATACAAAAAAAAAAAGAGAAAAAAAGAAAAAAATCTGTAAAATTCGAAAAAACTTATTGTTTAGGATACAGAAAAAGGAAAAATTAAAACACAATAAATTCGAAAATAGAATAAAAAAAAACTCGAAAAAGATCGGAAATTTCAAAATAATTCGATTTTGTAGCTCTAGAAACTTGAAATTTATAATAAAGGATACAAAATAAGAAAAAATTAAACAATCCAGAAAATTATAAAAAAAAATCGAAAAAATCAAAAATTGAAAATAATTTTATCTTGTATTCTTAGAAACTTAAAACTTGGTGTAAAGGTAGTATTTACTATTCAATATAAGGAACAATTCAAAAATTCGTTAAATTCGAAAATAAAATCGAAATATCTTTAAAAAATCGAAAATTCGAAAACAATTTGATTTTGTACTCCTACAAACATTAGTTTTAAGATAATTGTCCTATTAGCTAGTACAACGGCCCTAATTGTTTTATGTTTTTTCCCCCGGATTATGGCTTTCTTTTCTTTCGTTTACGAATTTCGTTATAGGAAAGTTCCACTATAGACTGGTTACGTTATAGGCGATTTCTTTATAGACAGGTTTGTTTTCTTTCACAGGTTATACTCTATTTACTTCGCATATGAAATATGGATTGTTAAATGATGTTAGCCCCACAAAAATTTTCACAGCTCCCCCTACCCTCCCGACATCACTGGCTGGTTATGGTTTGATAGTTCTTTCTAAATAAAATCATGGTAATTCTCACATTCACTTGATTTACCTCTAAATTGAACCTAAATGATCCTAAGAAGACGGATAAAAAAAATTACTATATTGGCATGGGCATGGCAATCAGGTAACTTAGAAGTAAAATCGAAAAATCAATAAATTTATAAAAAGTCAAACATTTGAAAATAATCCGATTTTGTAGTCCTAGAAGCTTGACATTTGGCAGAAAGGTAGGGTTTAGTATACAAAGTAAGGAAAAATTAAAAAATCCGTAAATGTAAAAAAACATCGAAAAAAATGAATATAGTTTGATTTATTAAAAATTTCCGGAAATTTTAATTTTGACTTTCTTTTTATACTAAAAAGTTCTTTTATGCTAAATATCATGTATCTAGGACTGCGAGTAATATCTCAGATGGATAGCACCTATCCTGGAAGCAATTGAGAGTACTTTTGAGACTTATGTACTCCCATAACTTAGTGCTGGCCTAGGAACCTGCAATCTTTTTATCTACAGTACTTTGCAAACGAAACTAAAGCTTCAAATTTTTGATACCTGTAAATAATAGGGACAGAGTGTGGGTTTAGCGAAAATGAGTGGATGATCTCCAAAAAAGAACCCAAAATCAAGAAAAGGAGGATTATTTACAAAAAGAAGTGAAATCTCATCAAAAACATCACCTGTAAAAAATGCAGCCAAGTCTCGTGACTCTTTTTCCGTAAAAAGTTCTGAGATCGTGTAAAGCCAAGTTTAGCTATCTTATTAACTATCACAAATCACTCCTAGCTTCACAAATCACTCCTAGTCTCTACATCTTTAGTTAAATGTTATTTTGTGACTTGGCAATTACGTAGCACGAGAATGTGATGTATATAATTAATCTTAATCAAATAATACCATGCCATCCCATAAAATATTAAGGTGTAATAACTTCCCTGTGCGTATATAATTAGCCTTAATCATATTATCTCATCCCATCCCATAACATAGTAAGGTGTAATAACTTCCCTGTGCTGCGTAATTGCCAAGTCACAAAATAATATTTAACTAAAGATGTAGAGACTAGGAGTGATTTGTGAATGAAAATTTCAGAGTTAATAAGATAGCTAAACTTGGCTTTACACGATCTCAGAACTTTTTACGGAAAAAGAGTCACGAGACTTGGCTGCATTTTTTACAGGTGATGTTTTTGATGAGATTCTATTTTCTTTGTGTTTAAAATATTTCATTGTTGCAGTTTAGCGAGCGTGGTGTTTGACACATAATTAACTCCATCATTGTTGTGACTCGCATACAAGTTGTAACCATAAAAAAATATTGGGCGATTTATCACATGCAATAGGCTAGCGGTAAAATGCCATAAAATTAATTTATTAATTTTCCTTAGTTTAATAGTCAATAAATAAACTCAATGAAAGTATATTGAAACAAATAGTATATATTCCTAGAATAATAAATAGAAAAACGCTATTATTCAAGGTTTTGGATAAGAAATTATAGACTCTATCTTAAACTACAGTAACATTCGTAGCAGGCTCACGTCTTCCATATAATTCTCTCTTTTCAAAGAATTGCTTGACAAAAGATTGTAATATATACTAGCAATTCGTACACAACAAGAGCAAATTAAACACGCTTTTCACACCTTTAGAAAAGCGATCACCACATGCTAGTGACCTCGACTCTGAGTTACCATTGTTCATCGCAGCATGTGAAGAAAAGTCTATTTTTTTTCCATAATTTCCTTTTCGTGATTTTTTAGCATAATTGTCCAACTAATGAACTAGTTTGAGGCAGTTTTACTTCTTAACGCGACAATTTTTAAACCTGGGGAGTCATAAGTTAAAACATGGTAAATCTATACATGCGTATGTCATAGCTGGTGTCGCCAGATGTCCGGATTTTCAGGGACATTTCAGATTTTCCTGTCATGCTATTCGTTACTTTGCATCGAGTGGAACTTAATACAGTAAAACGTATGAAGTCTAAACCTGTCTATAACGGAATTTTTTTAAAAGTCACTTCGAAAGCAATATCTCAAAAATTTAGCTGCATAGATGAAAACCTGTTTTAAAAGGAATGTTTTGTGGTTGCTAGCGATGCTGTTTTCACAGGTTTTAGTGTACTTTTTTCAATAAACCCTGCGAAAACGGAACCTGTTTATAACAGAATTCTGTTTTAAAAGCAAAACTTTCATTGTCTATAAGATCGAAATACTATACTTGCTGAATTGCAATTTTGTTTTAGTCCCTAGTGATTCCAATTTCACAGGTTTTACTGTATAAAGTTGTTGTGTTTATTTAGTATAGTAAAGCCTGTTAAGACGAAATCTGACAGAACCGGAGAAAAATTCTGTTTCAAACGGATTTCTGTCATCGCTGGAATAATTATATGCTATTCCTATTGTAAAGGACAATGACATTTTGACGTTTCAGAGAGGATTTCGCTAGAGAGTGGTTCCGTTTTATAAAAGTTAACTGTACTTTTATGTCCCGCTTTTTCTATCTTCATGTCTCGCTTTTTTTTATACTTGGACTTGGCAACACTACTCATTGCTGCCAACCATCGGTTTATTTAGAATTAACTAAAATCCGAATTATTATTAAGGCCTGTTGTAACTTAAAAAAAGATGCATTTTTATATACAGAAGGTCGTTTACACTTTATGGAAACGATTTTCACAGTTAATTTCTACACATAAATGATATATTCTTTGCAACAAATTGGCTTTGTTGGATAGACTTGATTTTTGACTATAGCTCTGGCTCGAAATTTTTATGATAATTTCCTTGTTAAAGTCATGTCAATTTTTTCCCGATACCTCGTGTAAAACTTCCCAAAGTCTTTTCAAAGTTCGTGAATTCATTTAAACAATCCAAATCAGGTGATATTACATGCATTTCTCCAACTGAGACAATTTATTTCCGTTTGGGATTCTTTCTTTGCTAAATATGTGTCAGATGAGTTATGGAACACTTTCTGCTGGGAGATTTAGTTCCTATGAAACTCAATGTTGTTTTCATAGAAAGCTGGAATTTCTTCTTCAAAAATTGGTTCTGAAATAATTTACTGATAATATAGTGAAATCATCTTAGCTTTACTGCATTTTTTTTACCCTTTAATTTATTTTCATAACGAAATCCAGCAGCAGTCATGAATTCTTTTGGAAATTTTTCTTTACATTCACAAACCATTTCTTTTTTTTTCTATTAATTTATAAAAATTGCTCTTCTTTTGATACACTCACTTAAATGTAGATATGTGTCATCAAGTGTTATGATAAATTTTTATTTATCACCACCTATGTGTTTGTTAAAGCGAGCGTTATAAAGCGCTATCCACAACACATTGGAAGACTTTGAAAAGTTTTCCAAGACGTGTGGGAGAAAATTGATATTTTGTACTAAGAGAAATATCGACTAGATGGAAATTTCGATCCAGAGTTATATAGTATGCAATATGGTACTGCATGCAAATGGTAATATTGTAATGCAATATCGGTATAGCATGTAATCTGGTATTACATGCAAAAACCACTTAAGTCGTTGACTTTATGTCGTTTAAGTGATGAACGAAAATTAGAAGGTATTGTTTGAAGAGGAAGGAATACACATACTTATGTGGTCGACTTATGTGGACTTACCAGATCATGGCTCTACCTTTAAGGAATCATTAAAAAAAGTACATTTGGAAAAAAACTTGGATTATGTGGTTTTTGAAATGACCTATTCAATAATTAAACTGAATCAAAGTGTATTTAGAGTAATCTATTGTGATGAAGAAAAGAAGGAAAAAGTTATTCCTCAAGGTTTCGATAAGAAATTACGGCATTTATCTTACACTGTATTTGTAACAGGCTCACGTGGTACATATCTCTTTTTTTTTTCAGAGAATCGGTTTGTAAACAATTGCAAGAAATAGCAATTTGTACACGGGGAGAGCATATTAAAATTTAGATTTTCACACTTTTAGAAAAACGATCACTACATGGCAGTGACCTCGACTATCAGTTACTATTCTTCATCGCAGCATGCGAAGAAAAATCGTGACTTTTTTACCCTTATTTTTAAAGGCAATAGAAAAAAGAAAAGCATATTTAAACAACAATTACAATAACAACAACAACAAAAATACGTCTTATATTTTATTTTCTTAGTGTTTAATATATTTCACTGTTGCAGTTTCACCGCCAGGTGGTCTGTTTTAACGAGCATGGCTCCGCACATAATTAATTCCACCGTTGTTGTTATTCGCATACAAGTTGTAACCATAGATAAATATTGGGTGATTTATCACCTGCAATAGGCTAGCGGTAAAATGCCTCAAAATTAATTTATTAATATTTCTTTCTTTAATAGTCAATAAATCTGAATGAAAGTATATTGAAAAACATATATTTTCCTAGATTAATAAACAGAAAAACGCTATTCTTCAAGGTTTTGGATAAGAAATTATAGCATTTATCTTAAACTACAGTGATATTCGTAGCAGGCTCACGTCGTCCATATAATTCTCTCTTTTCAAAGAATCGGTTGACAAAAGATTGTAATATATACTAGCAATTCGTACACAACAAGGGCAAATTAAAACCCAGCTTTTCACACCTTTAGAAAAGCGATCACCACATGCTAGTGACCTCGACTGTGAGTTACGATTGTTCCTCCCAGTATGTGAAGAATTTTTTTTTTTTTCATAATTTCTTTTTTGTGATTTTTTAGCATAATTGTCCAACTAATGAACTGGTTTGAGGCAGTTTTACATCCTACCGCGATAGGTTTCATAGCTGGGGAGTCATAAGTTAAAACGTGGTAAATCTATACATGCGCATGTCACAGCTGGTGTCACCAGATGTCCCGATTTTCACAGATATTTCAAATTAATTTTCCCGTCATGCTATTCGTTACTTTGCATCGAGTGGAACTTAATACAGTAAAACCTATGAAGCCTAAGATTGATTTTAACACAATTATTCAAATTGGTAAAACAATCATATGAGTTGGAAAATTACAACTCATATGATTTCTTTACCAATTTTAATAATTGTGTTAAAATTAATCTAGTGTAATCACGTATCCAGCGTTTACTGGAGTTCCAAATTACATGCGATTTATTCTGTTGAGCCGATTTAGATATCCGACCAGATGGTATGATCAATAAGGTTAACTGGATGAATTAGGTTCTCCAGATTCGACCGGGATAGCTCAGTTGGTAGAGCATGGCAGCTTCAGCCAAGAGATCCCCGATTAGAATCCTGGCCCGTACATTTTTCGTCCAGTTGGAAAATTACAACTCCTGTGAACACTAAACCTATCTATAACGGAACATTTTTATAGCCCTTTCGAAAACAATACCTTACAAATCTACCAGCCCAGACGGAAACCTGTTTTAAACGGAATGTTTTGCGTTTCATAGCGATGCTGTTTTCACAGGTTTTAGTGTACTTTTTTCAATAAACCCTGTAAAAACGGAACCTGTTTATAACGGAATTCTGTTTTAAAAGTAAAAAAAAAAAATGATTGTCTCCACGATAGGAATACTACACAAATATAAAAATAAAAGTACACACAAAAACATGCGATTCCATTACCTAAAAGATGTCTAAAACTTTAATTAGATTTTAAAACATTAAGCTAAATCGAGCACTTTCGGCTGTGAACCCAGCCTTCATCAGGATTTATAAATAAAACAGGTGTTGAAACAAGCGTTTAGATCACATTCTTGTATACAGTATGTCTCTGTCTACCAGCCTGTTAGCATACTGTTTACAAGAATGTGATCTGGACGTTTGTTTTAAGGGGGTCCGAGACACGAAAATCTTCAAATTTTTGAAAAATATTTTATTGTATTAAAAAATTTTGTTTTTATCCGCTTAAAATGACGTTTAAATCATGTTTCTATCTTAAATAGAACAGGATATATTAATTTTTTGTCCTAAAAATCTACCTTTCAAGTAGTTGTTGTCATGGAAACTTTTTTTGCGTTTTTCTGCATGATGGGTTCTTTCACGCGTTCTCATCTTTAAATCGTTATAAGTCAAAACAGTTAAAGATAAATGGTTCAAACTTGGAACGTCTTTTTCAGCTATTTTACTTTAATTTTGATTCAGCAAATTTGAAAAAAAAAATACTTACTTTTGAAAATATGATTTTTTTTTTAAAGTTACATCAATTTTTTTTTCAAGTTTTTACTTTAAATATTTTTAATTTTTTTTTAATTAATATATTTTTAAATGATGAATCAAAATTAAAATTTATATATTTCTGTTTATTTAAATGAAAAAAACATTGAAATTCAACAAATAATATTTCGAGTTATAACGATTTTAAATTACTCCACTTATTTAATAAATTTTAAATAAATTTTTTTTTAAGTTATGGGAAGTTTTGTCATGTGATTTTGTTAACAAATGATATGGTTAACCATCACAAAATAATTCAAAATTTTAATTCAATAAATAATTTTTTTTTTAAATGTGTCCCGGACCCCCTTAACACTTATTTTAATTATAAATCCTGATGAAGGCAGGGTTCACAGCCCAAAGTGCTCGATTTAGTTTAATGTATTAAAATCTAAATAAAGTTTTAGTCATATTTTAGGTAATGGAATTACATGTATTATTTTAATTAGTACTTTAGAATTTTTATTTTAGTACTTTTATTTTAATTTGACAAAGATTAATTTAAACATTCCGAACTTGTTTTATATATACAAATATACTTGCTAAATTGGAATTTCGTTTCAATTCTTAGCGATTCCGATTTCACAAGTTTTACTGTATTAGATTGTGTGGCGTCTTTAGTGTGGTAAATCCTGGTAAGACGGAATCGCAAAGGACAGGCGAAAAATTCCGTTTTAAACGGGTTTTTGTCTGAGCAAGTATAATTGTATGCTATTCCTATGGCAGGAACAAAGAAATTTTACGTTTAAAACGCTATAGAAGATTCCGTTTTATTACGGTTTACTGTATTTTTATGTTCCAATTCAGAAGCCATTGTCCCGGGTTTTTTTTTACTACAATTATCATTACGGGGACTCGCTACCCCTTCATTTATAAAAAAAATAATGAAACTTAATTTCCTTTTTTTTTTATTGCGTAAAATGTATTTAGACACCAGTAGTATATTCTTCCGATGTTATGTAAAGATTCGATAATCCTTATATATAAAAAAATCCCTGACGGCTCGGCCTACAGGCACAGATAGATTTCGAAGACGCAGACTGTAGGGCGCCTATTTGTTGGGAATTGCGGAAGAAATGACTTTTTTGACATGATGCGGCATTTGGAAAGGCCCACTTCGAAACCTAACTTGTTTGCAGGCGGAGTCGGGAAGGATTTTTTTTTTTAAATTTTTTTAAATTTTTTTTTTTTTTTTTGCTATAAGGGTTGATCCTATAAAAAACTTATCAATATAAAAGTTTTAGATAATATTAAGAGGATTTATAACAAATTTAAGCGGATTTGATATCTTCTGAATTGACGAAGTTAGGAATTTTGTTCTTCTGAAATCCCCCCTTTTACCCCCCCCCCCCCTTGGGGCCATTTTTATTGATATCAAAAATCTGTCATACGTAAATATTCGGCCTTTTCCCTAGAAGTAATAATAACTTTAAACGAATTCGATACGTATCATAATCAAGAAATTATGGTTGTTTTTCTGTTTTCACAACCCCTCCCCCCCCCCACACACCCTGGTTCGATTTTGCCCATTAACGAACTTGACCGAGATTTTATGCCCCTTGATTTTATGCTTCCGTTTGGAAGAGATTTGTGCAGAATTATGGGAGCTATCGTGTCCATAAAAAGTGACATATATAGATAGATAGATAAAGTTTTGAACTGGGGGTGGTTTTGGGTTCTGGGAGTCATGATCGGCGTAGATCTGCAAAAATTCCAACTTAGGGGAGAATGTAATAGGTAGTATTTCTTACGAAATCTACCTAAAGTCAGTGTTGAAGTGCATGTTATTTATACAAAATTTACAATTTTTGAGCAATTTGCGCGAAACTTGATTAAGCTGCTATCACACGTACTCTCCTATCATAGTCAATATCAGATATTTCCTCCGAAAAACGTTTTTCAAGAGGAAAACGTTTGAAAATGCTCCTTGTGATCTATTGCCTCTTAACTTAAAGCCTCTTAACTTATTGCCTTCTAACTTAAAGCTGTTTGTATCTCCTACGATAGATATCACCTCGAAATCCACCATTCAGAGCTCTCTAAAAATTGTGTTTCCCTGTTCTTATCCAAGATGGCTACCGATAGTTAGTGAACGTGTTATGTTTAGCGTGGTCCGCAGATATTGAAACCGAACATACAGAAGAATTAAGAAAAAAGCAATATCTTGGGTAACACAGGGACCAATTATACACGAAAAGAACTTTAAAAATGTGCATTAAAAATGTGGAAATTAAAAAATTACGTATGCGGCGATTGTTCTTTCGGAGTTCGCTATTTTCCACTACCGATAAGAACTTTATTTACTAACTAGATGGAACCCGTCAAAACTTGACGAAAAAAAAAAAATACTCTAACAATATCAGTAAAATAAGCTTCTTTATTATTTAAGAAGGGTGCGTATGTCTTTCAAATATTATATTTTAAATGTTTTTTTTCCCAGTCAAATACAGTACTATTTCCGATGCAAACTGCAAACAAACAATCCGTAAGCAACTGTGACATTATCGCCATATTCCCCACGGCAAAAAAAAAAATTCATGGATCTATGAAGAATCATACAAATAGTATATTCCTACGTTCATTTCATATTCAGTAAATAAAAGAACATAGTAAATAAAGCCCACATCTCCCCCCCCCCTTTCCCCCTGTGATAATGCAACCGAATGAGCTCCTATGCGCATGAGCATTGCATCTACGCAACAGCACCATCGAAATTCGATGTTAAAAAAGTTTTAAAATGTGTAAATTAAAAGTTTTAAAATGTCCTCCTTAATCATTGTTCGTTACAAATCCATATCCTCTAAAACACATCCATTATTTTAAGCTAAGTTTTCAAGTGTAATTTGTTTGTATGGTTTCTTCGGTTCCTTTAAATAATCAGGATAATTATTCCTTTTCCATCATAGTCGGGGATATTTTCCCTCTTTTAAAATTGGCAAATAGATCTTAAAAAAAAAAAAAAAATACAATTTCTAGCATATTCTGATATTTGCTGGAACATATACATCAACGAATTCAGCATATCAATTTTATGTTCAACATAACCTAAAACTAGTTTTTTTTTTTTTTTTTTTTTTTTTTTTGACAGATGTTCGTTTAGCGCCAAAATGCTCTATCTTATGGATAATCTGATCTTATGATTTATCACTGTTTTTTTTTTATTATTATTATTCACTTTTTATGATGGTTAGGGAAATATATTTTCAATTGTGGCAACTTTCCCAGGGGCTATTTTACATTATTGAAGCAAACTGGTGGTCACTGATAAGATAGAATTAAAAAACTTTTCATGCTTGAAAATTATTTAAAAAGTCGTTAAATTAAGCAGCAGTTTTCAAATAAATTTCATTCGAAAGCTATTTTTTTTCTAATTGATGATGTAAGAATTGAAATTATAAAATGTAGTCAAATGTAGTAAAAAATAGAAATTTGTAGTACTTAGAAGTGATTTAAGCGCGATGAAAGCTAAAGCGATAGCGTCGTTTGCTGTCACAACTGTTGTACATTTCTGAAAAATAGCCACTGTATTTTGGCTGGCGACCAAAAGTAGAAAACCATTTTTTGACATCGAAAGAGGAATTCACAGTGAAAGAAATAGGACTTTGCTCTAATAAAGAACTGTTAAATGATTTATAATAAATCTACCAAAATAATTCCTATGAAATATTAGTTTTACATTGTCTATTCTACCTAAAAATACAATCATTATTTCAAGTTTTTTTTTCTACCATAACATTATTTTTAATAATTTTAAATTTCCTGAAATCCTTTACTTCTGTGATTTTTTTTAAATTAAAAAATGAAGTTTTCTAATCTATAATTTAAAAAAAGTAATTGGTGACATCTAATCAAGGTATGCAATCAAGATGAATCAACCAATAAAGGCTCCAGTTCTAATCTTTAAAATAAAAAATTTTAAAATCAGTTAAAAATACGTCATGTTGATACAATCATATATATATATATATATATATTTACTTTCATCAATGTTAAAATGCATTTCAAGCTAAGCATAACATTATTTTCACCAGCACAAACTTTACGTATTTTCCTTTGTATACGTTACTTTTATGCTTAAACACCATGTTAACAAATAAAAATATATTTTGTATTTAATGGTAAGGAAAAAATGGCATCAACAAAGTTATAATGTATAATGATAAAATAAACCCAATGACACGACGTGATTCGCTAGACGTCACAATAAATATGAATTTTTATTCGCTTATAAAACACGCGGATAAATATTTTTACCGAAATTTAACTTGCAAATTAAAAAATTCGGCCTAAAAGCCACGTGATTTTAATATTTATTATTCCTCTTTTATCCTCGGAACCACAGAGCTTAGAGAATAAACTCTGTATCTCGCAACAGTGGGTGTTAACGGATTATGACGTCATTAGCAGATGGAAAAGTTTAATTGAAAATTACGGCTAATTAATTAAATTTTCGAACAAACGAATGCACGATAACAAATCTGTGTCCAAATATCTTTCATTTAAAAAAAGAATGATGTAATTTGATGCAGTAGTTTGTTCTCACGGATTGTCGAAAGAAAAAGCTTAGCGTTTTAAATATATAGATTTAAAGTTATTTATTGCATTTATTTTTTTTTCAATTCCTTATATTAATTGTTATACGTTTTAATTTTACTGTCGTAATTGCTTATTTATTTCTCAAGCTGTGCTTGTTTAACTACTTTCTGCAACTGCATTTGGCGTTATTTAGTTCTTGTTGCCAAGTTATGTCGCCAAAGATAAACATGTAAGCAAACATGCACCAAGGTATTTTATAGCACTAAATTTTTTAGGGGGTGAGGGGACGGAAAATCTTCTTATACTTTTAGAAAAAATAAAATTTAATAAATGAAAATTTAATCTAGCAGCTATTTATAGTAATAATTACATTATTTTCCCTTTTAAAATTTTTCTTTTAAAACAATCTTGATAATCTGTTATAAATTTTAAAAAGATACTTAATATGCATGTTCTTTTTGTAATTGTAAGCTTTTGTAGAAAAAAAAATAATATCCAGTGTATTGCGGCCCGTGCTTAGGATATTAAAGAAAAAAAATAATATTCTTTGTTTAAAACAGTATTTCTCAAACTTTTTTAACTTACAGGACAATTAACCCTTTCCGGCACAGACAAATTCTGTTCGTAAATTGCGAAATTGCTGACTGACACCGGAATTTACAAACGACTTTTTTAGAAAATAAGAATTTCCTGTTTTAAGCTTCCACTGTAGAAGCAAAATTTTATTAAAATATTCTTGGTGCCGATTGCAAGTTTGGAATTAAAATTAGGTGTGCCCGGAGTGGGACCACTGTGCAGGAAAGGGTTAAAGCGATAATTAAACCTGTACGTTACATTTGGATCTAGAATTAAACTTCCTCAGCATATTTAAATTAAGATGATAAAAAAGTTTATGAAAGAAATATACATCGAATATATCTTATCTTACAAAATTTTCTTCAGTAAGATTTTTACACTAGTTCAAATATATCTATTTCATATTTTATTAACTACTGTCACAGAAATTGTTGCATAACTACTGTGAGTGATGTCTGAAACAGCTTAATTGAAACATGAACAAGTAATATTAAAAAAAAAAAAATTAAGTCAATTCCTACTTTTTAATCATAAATATATAAAATAAACCCGTGCAGCATTCATGTCCCACGTTATCTTTATTGAACATTATTTTATAATCATCGTTGCGGTATTTTATTTCTGTGGCATCACTAATTTGAGATAAATCTTTCATTTCAAAAACACAAATTGCACAAATTGTGCTTATTAGTTGCTAAAATCAGTGTAAAAATTGTTTTAAACTCATAAAAGAGCTAAAATCCTACATGTTTCGGCTTTAAACTTAAAGCCATCATCGGGGAAGAGGAACAACATAAACGACTACTGATCTTTTAATTTTCGACACAAGAAAATTGAAATCAACAGTATGGAAAAATTTAAATAAAATAAGCGGGCGCTCTCTGTTGCCAAAGAGCGAAAAACAAAACAATGAATTAACAAGGGGTTAAAAATGTATCCCATAAACTAGGTATGTTTAAAGAAAAGTTGTCATTACAAATACAATCTTTTCTAATTTTAATTTCCAATGATTCCCTAATGGCTGCTTTAAATGGGTTATTGTAGGATTGATTAAATTTAGACATGTAGGATTTTAGCTCTTTTATGAGTTTAAAACAATTTTTACACTGATTTTAGCAACTAATAAGCACAATTTGTGCAATTTGTGTTTTTAAAATACTAGTTAACAGTGTAGTGTCCAAATGGATTTAATTGTCTTTCATTTCATTTATGAAAACAATGGGAGGAATTTTTTTCTCCCATTTAAAACTAAAATTAATTAATTAAATTTAATTAATGAATTAATATTTGAAAAAAAAAACTGTATTAACATCAAGTGCCATCCACTACAAGTTTTAAAAAAATTATTTGAACTTGAGTGGATGAATAGAAAATATTTTATTAACGATTGAAAATTTGAACAAGATATATATAGAGAGAGTGTGAGTACTGTTTCTGTACTAAACATTATGCACAAATTTTTATAAACAAAATTCATCTATTCAGAAGTTTCTAGTGATAGCACATGAAACAAATGAATGTCCAAATGAAACAAAATTTAACTAGTGTCTATAATTAAACTGAAAGTTAAACTGTGAAAATTGAAAATAGCAGTGATCTGGGAGACCGCTAGCAGCAGTTAAAGGTTAAACATAATTTATTAACTTTTTACAAAAACAACTATTCACTAAAACTTTCCAGTTTAACTAGAGTTACTTGTTCCGCTTGGAGCTTTCGTACTATCGCTAGAAGTGTTTGAATTCTAAATTTTAATTATAATAGTCCTATACAAAATGTTTAATATATTAAAAGTATCCTATGAGTTAATCGAGACTTTTATTCATATTTCAATAAAGCAGTCGCATAGACCGCTCACAGTAGTTAGGCAAAATTTTTGTCACAGCAGTTAAGGGCTAAGAGCCCTCAGACTCAGGTGTGAGAATCCACATTTCAGTATGTTTTTCCTTTTTAATTATTGAATTTCAACCGCCCTAAATTTTGTCTTTCCCCTCCTAACAGTGTATAAATTTAAAATCTTTATATGTTTTTCAATTTGTTAAGTAAATTGTGCCCTTTTTACACTCTGTATTAATAACGTATATAATTCTCTCCCCCCACCTCCAGTTAAAATATTTTGCTTCCCTTTAAAAAAAAAAAAAAAAAAAAAAAAACCCGAAATATTTGGACATGAAGGGGAGACAAGAAGATTTTTTTTTGACAATTTGGTCTGCAGTGTATTTAAGCTTTAAACTATTTTCACTGAAAATCTGATTTTTATGGTTTAACCCTTTCCGGCGAGGAGTAAGTCTGTTTTTAAAATGATGAAATTATCGACTGACACCAGAATTTACAAAAGAATTTATTAGAAAATAAAAAAAATACTTATTTTCCCGTAGTTTATAAAAGGAAAAATTTAATCAAATATTCTTGGTGCCATTTGTCAGTTTTAGAATTAAAATTAGGTGTCCTTTTTTGTGGACACCGTTTTGTTTACACCCATATTAAAGGGTTAACATTTTAATATATATTTTTTTCTTTTCTCGCTTGAAAATTAAATGCAAATATTTTTATCAATATACAAAAGAAAAAAAAAAGGAAGTTCTCTTGTTTTAATGTTCTAACTGAAAAGGGGAAGGTTATACATTTGACATAAGGAACCTATTTTTAACTTCTAGAAATCGACCTTTCTCAAAAATTATTTAAAATTTATGCATTTTCGAAAAAAAAATTTAAAGCTTAAAAAGATATTAATAAAAGTTTTCTTTATTCTATTAAATCCTATCGTGCGTAATCTATAAAATAAAAGCACAAGTCATGTGACTGAGGAAAACAAATACAGGCAAACAACTTATTTCATATGCCAGGCGGCCGTTTTTATTAAAAATTATTTTTTCGAATAAAATTTCATAAAAGTTACATTTTTAGAAAGATCGTTCAAAAAAAATGGCTTGCTTGAGAGATGAGTTACATTCAAAAATGTATAGATTCTAAGATAACTTCAGTGGAAATTAGGTTAACAGCTGAACATCCCAATCCATTAGTGTCAATAAACACGGGAGATTCGTTCATTATGAGTCATAAAATTATTAAACCATGGAGGTAATCATTCGCAAAGCAAGATCTCCATGGTGAATGTTGCAACGCTATCTGGTGTCGAAAACAAAATCGTATTTGTAAACGTGGAACGCAATAAAGAAAAAAAAAGCATGCTCATTTCGAGAATAACAGACGATATAATTCATGTCACTGAAATAATAAGGATTTTTTTTTTTTTTTTTTTTTTTTTTTTTTTACATTGTGAAACTAGTTATAAAACGAATGCACCTCATATGTGACGTTTAACGTACGATTTCCAACTTGTTAAATGCGTAATGTGTTTTCGAAATTGTTTACTTAGATATCACCTTTCACCTTATTAACCTATATGAAGTTTTATTACAGTAATTCTGAATGTGTTGAAAAATGTTTCATAATCTATGCTTGTTGCATGATTTTTTGTTCTGGCTTTTTTTTTTTTTTTACTTTCTGGTTACCTAACGTTTTTCACTCCAGATTGCTTAAAAATGGCAACAATGCTTGACAATTGGCTTTCAAGGGTTTTGAGGATTTATGCAATTATTGGCAATATTTGGGTTTAAACGTTCTTAGTATTCAGTCGATGCTTGTTTATTTTACCTTCTAAAAGTCAATGGGATTAAATCAATGTTGAATAACATCAGTTTATAAAATTTTGTAATATTAACCAAATCATTTACACTACATCACAATGTAAAAGTAACAAAAACTCAACCAATATTTTCGTATTTTGCTTTCTAAAATGTCTTCGAAAAAAATCCAATGTTTGGCAGCATTGGTTTTAATACAGGACTGCCAATTTTAACTATAATATTAGGCAAATTTTATTGAAAATATCTGCCATTTTTTCATACTTGTAATCTTTGTTTTATTTAATTACAGATTTTTGTGATTAAATAAGAATAATAACTATAAGGAAAAAGTGGTAGACATTTTGAATAAAATTTCCCCAATCTGGAAACGATGCTTTAATCCTTTGAAGGACGATGGTTAGGTTATTATTAAAACATGTCACTTTAATGAAAATTTGCATCAGAGTTTTTGGAATAAAATTTTGCTTTTTTAATTTGCGTAAATTTTTTTTTGATATTGGATTTAATTTTCAAATGACAATGTTCGTAAATTCTGATGAGATTTCAGTATTAAAGCGACTGAATTACTTGCCCCTGAAATGGTCAAAATCTTCTCTGAATTTAAACAATTCAAGGCGTTATTTGATAGTTAAACACATTTAGATATCAGATAAACATTTAGTTGGTACTTGCTTACTTGGCATTTTACATGTACTGAATTAACCTCTTTGTATGAAATGTACCGACATCAAGTAAAGAGCTCGAATTAGCCACCATTCACGTCTAAACAACATTGAGCTGGATGTTCCATATTTAGGAATCTAGCACTAAGTGGGGAGATCACGTTGAAAGTTAAAAAAGATCGATTTTTCAAAAAATTAGCACGGATACTTTGAAATATTATAAATCCACTGCAAAAAGATTTTTACAAAAATTCCAATTAGAACAGAAGTTATCGCTGAAAACGATTTTGATAAAAACATTTGCTGTAATGCTATAAAGTTAACTTTGAAGGCATTTTTCTCAAAACTGTGTTTTTTGGTATTGCGCGCACTCTCATTTAAAAACTAATTATCATAGAACCTTGAAATTTCAGGTAAATTAATTTTTATGAATAAATTTATGCTGAACTTGATTTTTGTCATAGAAAATTTTGTATGGAAAAATCAAATCTAAATTGTTTTTGTAAATATCATTATAAAAACCATTAATTATGCTAATGAATTTGAATATACTTTTTAATTTAGGTTCAGTGTAAAATATAGTAGTATAAGGGAAAATAAATGAAATATTAAATATGTATCTGCAGGAGAATATTTTAAATATTGCGCGCAAAATGCATATTTTAGTATTTATATTTTTAAAAAGCCATTTTTGGCGTTATCATTTAATTACTTAATATTGCTAAATATACATAATTTGAATGTTTTTTTTAAGCTACAAAAATGTAAGAAATTATAAAAAAATATTGTATTTCATTCATTGGTTTTAAAACTAGAGTCTTTCGTACTGGTTTAATTATTGTCATTTTCAGGCGGCTCAACTCTTACTCTCCCCACTTAAGAACATACAACATATAACTGGGTGATGGAACTTTTTCAGCATCCCCTAAAATATAAAAATTAACTTTCACCTCCTGTGAAACAGATATCTCATTGAACAGTACAATGGATCTTAATGACCAAAAGAGAAATTCTTCTACCTACTGTTTGTCTATTTTGTCAAGAAGCGTTTTTTCTCATTTAATTAATAATTCACCACGGTGTGCCATTGTTTAAGAGCGTCTCTGTCTTGTTTGTCGGCAACAAAATCGAGTCAAGGCACTCGAATAAATATGCCTATATGTATTCGCGCCGGCATGCCATAAAACTCGGGAATATTATTTCAAAATTTCAGGAAATTCGTGCAGCGATGCAAAATACCCCGAGGCTATTCGAGTCTTCGATTTTTCCCTGGACAAAAATGTGTGTTTTGCAGTTACTGCATCTCGCGTTTGACCCAATTTCGGTAGTTACTGGGATCTTAAAATGTGCACAACACTCGGTTGGTATTTTTCATTTATTTTATTTGCATTTACCGCACGCGCGTCCAACACTTTCATTTTCTGTGATTCATATAAACTGTCAATAGTGCATTCGTTTAAATATGCGGCAAAATGCTTCCATTCGCTATTATCGAGGTGAATTTAAGGACTTCTCACAAATCTTTACAACAAAGCAAACACATATCCGTGAATAATGCTGACATCATATTTACGGTGACAAAACCTGACCAATAAATTTCGTTTTTGCTGCATTTTTTTTTCTAAACGTCACACAATTTCAATTTTGTCACTGTCCAATGGACAAGAAAATTGTACTTTAAAATGTAATTTGTTTGAAAACTATATGATTTACTGATTTTTTATGTTTTTTTAAAAATAATTTTCGAGTATGATTTTTTTTAGATCTCTCTCCATCGCGTGCAGCCAGATTAAAACAGATTAACCCACCTAAAACCATATGAATAGGTCCGCATTTGTTTCGGCTAAAACTCCATGACGGAATTAAAGCTCCATCAATAAATAAATAAAATAACAAAATAATATAAATAAAACTTAAGGTTACTCCCTTAAGGTTATTTTCTCTAAGTATGCCGTGTTTCAATAACTCGGCTAATAATGTTCCCATCGTCTTCATACCAGCTAAAGTTTTTAGCATGCCTACTATACAGTGCCGTAGGCAGCGGAGACATGTTTCAGAGGTTCGTTCGGAAAGCGGTTTATTTAGAACAGAACGCTAACCCTGGCGGTGAAAAGAGGAAATAAAATATTTTCCGGAGCGTACGAGCATGCCCAGCATACGGTGTCGAAGCCATCAGGAGACCCTGCACAGAGTTTCGTTTTTTAAGCGATTTAAGTTTATTACATGGGCTCGGGCAACGCCGGGCGGGTCAGCTAGTCATAAAATACAAGTGAATTAAAAAAATGAATAGTGGACCCGTGCGAGGATTTCGAACTGCAGTCTAATATTTTTTTATCAATATCTAATATTTTTTAGATGCAGGTTTAAACTTTGTAGAAGAAAATTAAGGATAAAAATATCTGTAAACAACATTAGTCAAGCCGGAATATAGTCTCATTTATTCCATCAAAGTTACAGTAAAAACTGATCGAAGATAGCAAAAAGCACATGCGAGAACAAAAAAATTAACAATCGTATTTTAACTGGCATTCGAAGATGGCGTCA
The DNA here is from genome assembly GCA_963931845.1 of Maratus michaelseni. NCBI lineage: Eukaryota > Metazoa > Arthropoda > Arachnida > Araneae > Salticidae > Maratus > Maratus michaelseni. The sequence continues at coordinate 41,468,956 of OZ007588.1, read as the reverse complement.
TTCGCGTCGGAAAAAACATGGGACAAAGAAAAGCAAATAAATATAAAATACAGTTTAATATAACATAATAAAGCATACCTTTCAGGCTACACGTAAAATACCACTGCTTCGATCAATAGATGGTGTCTTATTCTTCTAAACATTTCAATTTTAATTTAATTTTTTAATCATAAATGTAAAACAAACCCGTGCGCAGACATCTCACTTTATCTTTGTTGTACTATTTATTTTTTTATAATCATTGTTGAACATGACATATTGCGGTATGTTATTTGTGTGATAACAGTGATTTGGAAAAAAAACCCCTTTTATTTCATTTATGAAAACAATGAACAATGTATGTTGATTGAATTTTTAATCTAAAAAACGTTTTAACGAAATGTGAGTGTACTCTGTAAGAAGCCGGTTCGAAAACCTTTCTAATGATACTTCATTCATTGTTGTGCGTTTCGTAAATGCACAGTAAAAGTGATGTTTTCAACATAAATAATATATATGATAATATTGTAAATAGATTTTTTTTTTTAATAACACCATAAAATTTGGAGGTAAGTATATGACTTCCAAAAGAACTTCGAGTTTTTCACGTTCTCTCTCAGATTACTCAAGTTATTATCTTTTATTTTTACTTTGACATTTATGTCCATCTATTCATAGTCATGGAGTAACTGAAACCATAATTTTGTTAAGTTAAATGAGTTTAGTTATTCTATGATTACAAGTATGAACATTAAAAAAAACTTCAAAGTAAAAATAAAATAAAATAACTTGAGTAATCTGAGGGAGAACGTGAAAAACGCGATAGATGGCGTTTCAAATCATTGCATTATAGGTCGCGAAACTGTAGAAATATGTCATTTATCTTGAAAACGGAATCAGATCTCGGTGCAATAGCTGTTGCACTCTAATGCAAAAATGCATGAATACGAAATCTATTTTATGTGCCTATTTTCATATTATTAGATATTCATTTTATTTTATGAAATTAAGTTTCAACACACTTTTACTAAAAATTCGTTACAATTCTGTTACATTAAAATTATACTATATGCAAATACCCAATACAAGGCAATGTAAAAAACATCATCGTTATTATTTCACTGAAAAATAATGAATTATATCGTCTGTTATTAGGATAGTATTCATTTCCGTAATATAATAAGTACATTTTAAGTTGGCAACATTTTTTATTTTGTTGACATGGACTGAAAATTCCAATGGGAAACTTAAGCCTAGCTTTGAAAATTTCTGAACTTGAAATCCCTATTTAGTGTTTTTTCCCATTTAATATCTTTTTCTCCAGAAACATCTATCCAAAAACTGTCGGTGGACTATAGGATTGCTATAATGAAACAACTTTTGCATACGAATTCGGCTTTAGAATTCAGTAATACGGAAATAATAGGAATCCATCTTAAATAGGACATCATTATGGCAACTTAAAATCATTACCTATTATTATGATGCTGCATACAGAGCCTGGATTCATCAAAGACGACGTGAGGCGCCATTGCTGCGTCATCATGATGATTGCATCCACGTTTGGCGGTATCGTGGAAAACGCACATTGCCAGCTTGCATTTGAATCTTCATACTGTCATATCACCTGGAGTGACAGTATGAAGTGACATGGGATACACGTCTCGGTAACTTCTTGTTCGCATTGCCGGCAATTTCAACAACAGCCGTTACATTTCTGATGTGTTACGGCCCGTAGTTCTGCCTTATCTTCGATGCCACAGCAACTCTACGTTTTAGCAGAACAATGCACGACCGCATGTTGTTGCTCGTAATATCCTGACCTTCCTTGATACAGAACATGTTCGACTGTTGCACTGGCCGGCACGTTCCGATTTCTCACCAATTGAAAATGTCCTTTATTTATTTATACATTTGACTAATTTTTTTTTCAGACATTATTTATAAAGAAGCAGGGTTAAAAATTTCCATTAAAAACGTCCTTCATTTAAAAAATTAAAAACAGTCTCTAATAAAAACTTCCACCACCTAACAAAAGCGCTTTCACCGCCCGCCAGGGCATCATCAGTTGTGATCTCTAACCAACTTCCTCTCCATTATATACATGACTGGTGGCTGAAGAGCTCCCCCTATCGGATTTCAATATTTTCTCTCTCTCCCTCTCTTCCAACATTTTTCTCCAGCGGCAATCGAGTAATGAGTGTACCATGCCATTGCACGCGTCTTTGGATGCATTTATTTCTATTGATTCTCGTAATAACGCGTTATGTAAGTTTAAGACGCGTGCAATGACATGGTACACTCATTACTCGATTACCGCTGGAGAAAAATGTTGGAAGAGAGGGAGAGGGAGAGAGAGAAAATATTGAAATCCGATAAGGGGAGCTCTTCAGCCACCAGTCATGTATATAATGGAGAGGAAGTTGGTTAGAGATCACAACTGATGATGCCCTGGCGAGGGGTGAAAGCGCTTTTGTTAGGTGGTGGAAGTTTTTTTATTAGAGACTGTTTTTAATTTTTTTAAATGAAGGACGTTTTTAATGGAAATTTTTAACCATGCTTCTTTATAAATAATGTCTGAAAAAAAAATTGGTAAAATGTATAAATAAATATATGTACAGACATTAACACGTGAATACCTATTTTTTAATGAAAATGTCCTGTCAATGGCTTCTGAGCGACTGGTCCGCCACCACTCGCCCGTCACTACGGTTGATGAACTGTGGCATAGTGTTAAAAGTTGCACGGACTGATGTACCCGTACATGACATCCAATCTCTGTTCGACTCCATGGCTAGGCAGATAAATGCTGTTATTGTGGTCAGAGGTGGCTGCGTTGGGTAGTGTTTTCTCAGGATCTATACCTCCAAATTATCTGAAAATGTAATCACTTGTCCTTCCCATTATAATGTATTTGTCCAATAAATTTGTCCAATAAATTCTGTTATTTGCATTCCTTCATGGTGTTGCATTTTGGATGGCCAGCAGTGTATATAGTAAAATCACAAGTCATGTGACAGAGGGAAACATATACGGGCTAACCACATCTTTTTCCATATGCCAATTGACCATTTTTATACAAAATTATTTTTTCGAATAAAATTGCATAAAAGTTACATTTTTAGAAAGATCGTTCAAAAAGATTGTTTGCTTGAGAGATGAGTTAACATTAAAAAATGTATTGATTCTGAGATAACTTCAGTGAGAATTAGGTCCGATAACAGCCGAATATCTCAATCCATTAAAGTAAATAAATAAAATATTCATTCATCTTGAGTCATAGAAATATTAAACCATGGAGTTAATCCTTCACAAAGCAAGATCTCCATGGTAATTTTACAGCGCTGTCTGGTGTTGGAAAAAAATTCTTATCTGTAAACAGGGCATCCTTAATAATAATAAAAAAGGCAACCTGATTTCACTCATAGCAGACGATATAATTTATTTCACAGAAATAATACCCAAGATTTTTTTACATTGTAAAACTTATTATAGCACGAAACGAACGTACAATTGCCAACTTGTTGAGCATAGATGTGGTATTAGCAGCATATTTTAAATACATATTTTTGATAAAAGCTAAATATTAAGCATTCTGAAACTCTTTTACTGTATGAATACTATAAAGTTACTAATGAAAAAAATCCCTCGTACTCTTGGTTATAAAATTGTAAAAAGTATTGATTAAATGATATTTGTTGTTTATCTGTAAGTCCACAAAACTATGCACATTCACGCAGTAAAAGTGTTTCTGTAAGATATAGGTATGTGAAAAATGAACTGATAACATTTTTGTATGTTTGCATATATTAATAGCTTAGAATTTCATTTGAAAGAATTTCTTTTCCGGCTAAAACTCAAGAAAAGACCGAAATTCGAGTACGACATGAAATATCATTTTCATTTTCGCAGTAAATACAATTTTCAAATCATTAAAAATTATTGCAGTTATTTTTTAGGCGCGTTCGTAATTATATAAATAGGTAGCACCTATAGTTGTCGTCTGGTCCGTCCAGCTCTCCTCATATAACAGCTCAAAAACTATCCAACCGAATGGTTTGAAATTTAATATATAGAATCGTTGCAGAATTTTGTCGAGTCATTTCAAATTTTATGAAAGTCGAATCAACTTAAAAATATATTAAGAAACGTTTTCTTCTTTCTATTAAATCCTATCGGACGTCATTAATTCAATGATATCCCATGACAGGTTATAATGATAGGTTGCTATGGTGATTAAGTTCTATTTAAGACGGAGTCATATTTCCGTATTACTGAATTTAAAAACCGAATTTGTATACTAAAATTGTTTCATTAGAGCAATTCTATCATCTACCGACAGTTCTTTAGATAGGTGTTTCCGGAGAAATAAATAATAAGCGGAAAGAGTGTCAATATGGATTTCAAGTTCTGTAATTTTCAAAGCTAGTCTTAAGTTTCCCATTGAAATTTTTAGTAAATGTCAATAAAAGACAAAATGTTGCCAACTTAAAATGTACTTATTATATTGCAGAAATTAATCATATCATAATAACAGACTACATAATTCATTTCACTGAAATAATGATGTTTTGTTTTTTTTAACATTTGTCTTGTATTGGATATTTGCGCATAGTATAATTTCAATGTAACAGAATTCTAATGACTTGTTTGTAAAAGTGTATTGAAACTTAATTTCATAACATAAAATGAATATCTATAATATGAAAATCTGCATATAAAATAAATTTGGTATTCATGCATTTTTGCATCAAGAGTGTGCAACAGCTATTGCACCAAGATCTGAATATTTATAATACTAGTTATAGTACGAAAGCACCTCATTTGGCATTTTTGGCGCACAATTTCCAACTTGTTTTATTTTAGGAATATGTTTTTCCAAGTTTTAAAAGCATTTTCGGCATTATTTTAAAGGACTTTCACAAGATGTATAGAAAAACTATAAAACTCCGGAAAATAACAAAACAAAATTAAATGTTTTATACGGCGATAACAAAATGTTATTTACACGAAAAATCAAAGGAAACAGCACAATATTACAATAATAAGTAAAAGAAATGCGTTTATTCAATATTTAATCCATACTTTGTGCTGAAAAAAACTAAAAATCTGTTCCAGAAAAACATACAGAAATTGTCAGATATAAAATGTAAATGTTGTTTTACTAGATGAAAATGGAATAGAGATGTCACATTGGCACCCGTAAACGAATTAAGATATGCAAGTTAAATTCACATTTTGTCCAATTGTTGTTCCTTCTTTCCCAGCATATATTTCGATCTGCCAACCCTTTTTTTTAAAGGTATAAATCAACTAGTCGGATGTACCAATCCCAAAACGTTTTTCTATCTCATACAGGTTTCACATACACCGAAAACGAATCAGCACCAATTTATATCAAGGTCTAACCGAGTCTAAAGTTTTATTAAATTCCGTGCCTTAGTTCTTGAGATATGACTATCGCTAAAATCGTCTAAATTCTGTAAAATGCAGTAATAGCAACGCCATTTGTTGGGAGATTTACATCAAACCTTATCAACAACAACTTATGCCAATGTCTAACTGAATCTGAAGTCTGATGAAATTCTGTACATTAGTTCTTGAGATATAGTTATCGTGAAAATCAAGAAAAAAGTAGCATAGCAGCGCCACCTGTTGGGCTATTTACACCAAAACATATTCAGCGTTTATTTATGTTAAAGTCTTACAGAAGTTGATGTTGGATGAAATTCTCTGCATTAGTTCTTGAGACACAGCTATCGTGAAAATCGTGAAAAATGTAGCATAGCAGCGCAACTTGGTGGATGATTTACACCAAAAACTAATCAGCACCAATTTATATCAAGGACTAACTCAATCTACGGTTTTATTAAAATTCCGTGCAGCAGTTATTGAGATATAGCGTCCACAATATTTTTATTATATGCAGACAGACAAACAGACTCACAGACGGACATTTTCAAAAAACAGTCAAATTGGGTTCAGGATCTAAAACGTATAAATCTGCCGAAAACCGAAAGTCGAATTTTTTCACGAATCCAACACTTTGTTCTTGTAAAGCTAGAAGAAAGTATAAATGTATTATTTGACCTAATTTTCTTATAGCACACCCAAATGAAAAAAAAATATATATGGTATTATTTTGATAAAATTTTGCTCAATAATTATTTCGTTTTCTCCAATAAATCAAAACTCTCTTTTATGACCTCGTGTGAAAGTGTCATCCCCAAATACGAATCAAACAAACAAATTACATACATGTTCTGCAGATTTTTGCCCACCTTATATAACACTATAAACCCAAATTATCCTTATGACCACGTGTCAATAGGCACCCCCGAAACCGAATTGAAATATACAAATTACAAATATTTAATAACAAAAATAAATGTATAAGTTTTGTGCCTTTTTGCCCCACAATTGTTTAGTTTTGCCCACATTTCAAACTCTATGAAGCGAAAATTCCTTTTCCGATCCAATATTCGATATAACATCCCCAAGTGAAAACTAGTCGGATGTGTCAATCCCAAAACTTTCTTCTATCTCACACAGGTTTCGCATACACTAAAAAGAATCAGCACCCATTTATATCAAGGTCTATAACTGAAACTCAAGTTTTATTAAATTCCGTGCATTTTTTCTTGAAGGACTATCGCTAAAATCGTGTAAATCCTGCAAAATGCTGCATAGCAGCGCCACCTGCTGGACGATTTTTACCAAAAACTAATCAGCACCAATTTATATCAGAGACTAACTGAACATAAAGTTTTATTAAATTCCGAGCATTAGATCTTGAGATAGAGCGCCCACAAAATTTTTGTCAGATACAGACAGACAGAGTCACAGAGTCACAGACAGACATTTTCTAAAAATAGTCAAATCGTGTTCAGGCTATACGTTCAGGTTATACGTTCTAAAACGTATAAATCCGTCGAAAACCGGAAGTCGAAAATTTTCATGAATCCAATACTTTCTTCTTGTAAAGATAGAAGAAAGTAAAAAATATATATATGGTATGGTTTTGTCCAACAATTATTTAGGGTTTCCCATATTTTATAATGCTATAGATAAAAACTTCTTTTGTGAACCTGTATCAAGTTGATATTATTAAAAACGAATTAATATACAAGGTGTTCCAAAATTCCACCAACAAATTAAGAGGGGTGATAGGCGGCTTCAAGAGGATGTAAATTTTCCATAGACATGGACTCGCAAATCACGTTTAGTGGGAGAAAATCGCAAAATATAGTTATGACGGGTGTGACGTCGATTGGAACAAAAAGGGCCAATAATAAATAGAAAAAACATTTATTTGACGCAAAACATGATTACAATGCATTACAGGTGAACGTCGGAAAAGATACGACGAGATATTTTTATAGGAATATGTTTTAACACGTCCGACAACCCTTCGTCTGTCGGTGTCGGCTGTGCAATGACTTTCGTGGCCGCAACTTCGAATTTCTATAAAACCGTGTCGTCATCTCCTTTCTGACGCTGAACTGCAATGCACTGTAATCATGCTTGACGTCATATAAATGTTTTTTCTACTTATTATTGGCCTTTTTTTTTCCACTCGACGTCACACCCTTCATAACTATTTTTGCGATTTTCTCCCACTAAACCTGGTTTGCGACCCCATGTTTTGTAGTAAGTTTTCATCCTCTTGATGCCTTTCATCATCCCTCTTAATTTGTCGGTCTAATTTTGGAACACTCGTATACAATTTACGTATAAGTGTTGCCTATTTTCCCTCAACACTTGCCTAAATTGCCCTCCTTTGCTCTCTAGTCAATGAATCAGAAATTTCTTTTTTGCACTACTTTTCGCAAGAGTACCACCCAAATGGGATATTAAAAAAGAAAAAGAACCTACTATATGAGTAGCGGTTACCACTATTTACGAATAACAGTTTGAGCCAAATTTGTAATTAAATTCAGAGCTTAAGGAAACGAACGAATTTTGAAAGATGCATGCATAGTGGTCCTCCTAATTAGTCATTTGCTGAAGGGCACTTGAACATCCCCTCCCCCCACGGGATCTCCTTCAAGGTTTTTTCTCTAATTATGCTACGTTTCCATATCTCAGCAACTATCTTTCCGATTTCAACGCAAGTGATTCCAAACATTATAATTAACTTAATATTCACTCTTTATAACATTAAACTAAATTTATGAGTAGCGGTTACCACTACTTCCGAATAATTGGGTAAGCCAAATTTGTAATTAAGTTCCTAGCTTAAGCAAACGAACGAATTTCGAAAGATGCATAGTGCTCCTCTTAATTAGTCATTTGCTGAAGGGTACTTGAACAACCCTCCCCCCGGCGCCTCCTTCAAGGTTTTTCTCTAACTATGCCCCGTTTCTATATATCAGCAACTATCTTTCCGATTTCAACGCAAAGTGATTCCAAACATTATATTTAACTTAATAGTCACCCTTTATAACATTAAATTAAATTTATGAGTAGCGGTTACCACTATTTACAAATAAGAGTTTAAGCCAACTTTATAATTAAGTTCCTAGCTTAACAAAACGAACGAATTTTTATGCATGCATAGTGGGCCTCCTAATTAGTCATTTTGTGAAGGACACTCGAACATCCCGTCCCCTCGGTAGCTCACTAAATGTTATTTTCTCTAACTGTGCCTTATTGCAATAACTGGGCTAATAATGTTCCGATCTTCTCGAAACCAGCTCAATTTTGTAGTGCGCCTACTATACAGTAACGTAGGCAGCGGGGACCTGTCTCAGAAGTTCGTTCGGAAAGAGGTTTGTTTAGAACAGAATGCTCCCCTGGCTGTGGTAGGGGGAAATAAAAGATTTTCTAGAGCGTACGAGCATGCCGGGTATACGGTTCCGAAGCCATCTTAGACCGTGGCCAGAGTTCCGTTTTTTAAGAGATTTAAGTTTATTACAAGGGCTCGGGCAACGCCGGGCGGGTCAGCTAGTAATAAATATAATATTATTTTGCTCATGCTTTACACATTTTTGCACAACAATTATTTAGATTTGCTTCGCTTTTTAAAGCATTGTATTACAAATTTCTTAATTGACAAATTTTCGTAATAACGCAAATTAAACGGTAAATTAATATATTTATATATATACAGGATTATTCTAAATGATGGACCCATTTTCCAAAAATTGTATTTATTAATGTACAAATCCAAAATGAACAATCTTTATACCAATGAAAAGAGGAAGTTAAAGTTTTTTCAAGACATTATAAATGTTCAATGTGTCCACCATTTGCTGCACGGCCATCATCTACGCGATAGCCAAACTCGTCCCACACACGAGAAAGCGTATCTGCTGTTACTGAGTACACGGCATCAATGCAATCAGCTGGCAGTGGCCTATTGCCGCGCGACCTCTACTGACCGCCTCTGGAACCATCACCGCTTTGAAAGCCGTGCACTCAGTAACAGCAGATACACGTTCTCGTGTGTGGGATGAGTTTGGCTATCGCCTAGATGTTTGCCGTGCAGCAAACGGTGGACACATTGAACATTTATAATGTCTTAAAAAAAACTCAAACTCTTTCATTGGTATAAAGATTGTATTTATTAAAGTACAAATCCAAAATGAACAATTTTTTGAAAATGGGTCCATCATTTAGAATAACCTTGTATATAAGGCTCAAGTTTTGTCCATTTTTGCTTAAAAATCACGCCTAATTTCATGAGTGCAATTCATGTTGTTCCAAAAAACTTCGTTACAATATATGTTATGCTAGCGTGGATCCCCTATTATGAAAAATGACTTGGAAAATATTCCGTCTTAGAAAGGTTTAAGTCTCAGAAAGTGGATTTGTACGATATTCTTTTCGGCGGAATCATAAAAGTTTTCCGTTACAGACAGGTTCTGTTTAAAACAAGTTTTACTGTATTAAATTCCACTCGACGAAGACTAACGAATAGCATGGATTTAAAATAATCTGTAGGGGAGACTGGGGTATGTTGGCCATAGGGGCACGTTGGCCCATCAGTGATATTTTTCAAACTATCCGATGGATAGCATTACTAGATAAGTGAAATGTGTCTTATCACATCTTCTTTCACACACAACATCGTCAACCTTTAAGAAGCAATCAAACGAAAGCACATTTTTACACTTATAAAAAATCGTTTTTGATTTGTTTCTAAATTAAAGTTTGACTTTGGTAAATAGCAGTTTAAATAGACTGCTGTTCAGAGCTTACTTTATACCTACTGATTTCTTTTTTTTTTAAATAACGGAATATTTTGATACGACGATCATAAACCAAAATGGCGATACGGGGCAAGTTGGCCCATTTAACCTGGGGCATGTTGGCCCACATTAAACGACGAACATATGGTTGAAATTCACATTTATGACCACAGTCCTTGAAAGGGGTAAATCATTCAGAAATAGTAAATCAGGAGATGAGTGGATTCAATGTACCAGGTGCAAATGTTGGGCACACGAATCATATGTCACTGTGGACATGATATTTTATGTTTGCATTCATTGTGATGATGAGAAAAATTTCGATGAAGGCAGTAGTTAAGTTGAACAAAATATCTTTTCTTATCCTTTGTACTTTTTATATACCAAATTAAAATTACATTTAATATGTTATGTGTTTTTCACTTCCGATAGGAATCCGAAAATAAAATCTATTTAGTGGGCCAACCTAGCCCGTTCGACGGGGCAGGTTGACCCAGTGACTTGATGTCCTGAGCTTCATATAGAAATTATTAATAATTATTTTTCAAAATTTTTCCTACGTGGTTATACTTTAACGTGCACCGATTTCCCAAACTAAAAAAATAATTAAAATTTTAATAAAATAAAATGTTTTGAAGAAAAAATTGTCCAACTAGCCCCGGTCTCCCCTACATCATGAACAAGAACGAAAAATCATACACTGCGACATAGATCACGAAACACATTCCAACACTATGGGAATATTGTTAAGAAATGTCATTTTTGTTCATACAATGAAATGAGATACCTAAATAAGCATTAAAAAACAATGCAGTGAAAATGCGGAACAGACAGACAGACAGACAGACAGACGGACAGACAGACAGACAGACAGACAGAAACCAAAAACTTTTCGCGTCTCCACAGTGAGCCTTCACTGACGTTTCGGCAACTAGTAAATCTGCAGATCAGGAGCCTCAACGTCAGCTCAAGTCACTGTTTTTTAATCTCACTTTTCATATTATTTAGCATCTTACAATCCGCAATTTAATTTTTTTCTATTGCATACATATTTATAGGCATATACAATTCTTTGGAGGTTTCAGAAATTAGAAACGTTAAATTAAACACGGTTTATGCAATGATATTCTGAAATTCTTATGAACTTCTTATTCATGCAACTTTTTAGATTAAAAAAAAAAAACTTGTATTAAAATAAATCCTTCATTTATGTCAATAGAATACAAAAATAATTTATTTTGCTAATAAATTATTGGAACAAAAATAGTGCGAGTTACTTTTATTATTTTTATCTTCTTTGAAATATCGTTGCTAGGCAACTGATAAATTAAAGAGCAAAGTAAAAAGAAATGCATTTTAAAATTTGTAAAAAACATGAAAATAAAAGTTTTATATTTCCGGAACAGATGCAACAAAATTTCCAATCATTTAAACAATTAATATCTCAATTCTAATAAATGTATCGGCAATTTTTCAAAATTATTGGATATATTTAAAACCTCCATATCGAAACTCAACATCCATAATTTTACGTTGAAATCCATTATTCAAATATGCGATTTCCATTTCAGTTAAAAATGAAATTTGAAAATCGTCTGCAGTCCCATAGGAAAGCATTATGACCTAAAAAGAAATGTTCTATATTTTTCGAACGAATGAACCAAATGTAACTAAAAACTATACAGCTAATTCCGGGTACCTCACCAACATACCTACCAAAAATCAACCTAATCGGATCATTTTTACGGCAGTTATCGCGGAACAGACAGACAAACAGACAGCAAACAGACAGACAGAAACCAAAAACTTTTCGGGTCTCAACAGTAAGCCTTCACTGACGTTTCGGCAATAATTAAAATTTTAATAAAATAAAATAAAATATTTTGAAGAAAAAATTGTCCAACTAGCCCCGGTCTCCCCTACATCATGAACAAGAACGAAAAATCATACACTGCGACATAGATCACGAAACACATTCCAACACTATGGGAATATTGTTAAGAAATGTCATTTTTGTTCATACAATGAAATGAGATACCTAAATAAGCATTAAAAAACAATGCAGTGAAAATTCATTTTCAGGTATTGCTGTCCATAGCCAATAATGTGTGCGAATTGTATATCATGCAACACTGTATATGAAATACACTACTCATAATACACTAAAAATAAACATTTTAAATGCATATCACAGCTTAAAACTTAAATCCAGCTGTTATAGCTCATAGTCAGTTCTGTAACCGAAATTTTTGAGCGTCTCTGTAAATAAACGGAATATTCTACGCACTCAATAAATCTGTACAAATCATGTTGTTCCATCATTACCTTCTCAGTGGCACATATAAATTACCTTATGTTTGAAACAGTGTAACATCATTAAAATGTGCTGCAAACGATTTTTCTCCATTGACCGCGTAGCATAACCGAATACTTTTGAGTGTTCCTGTGAACAAAATATAATTGCTACTTATTCTATACTCTATGCAAAACATGTTGTTTTCTACCTCGGTGACGTATATCCATTTGGTTATAAACGAAATGGTGCAACATTATTAAAAGGCACTGAAAACTATGTTTCCCATTGACCGTAATGTATCGGAATGCTTTTGATGGTCCCTATAATCTAAGCATAACTGCTACCCACTTCATTTTCAATACTGAACATGCTACGGTCAGCCTTAATAATATATTACAGGGCAATCCGAAAGTATTTACGTGAGTTAGATCGCGGACAGACAGACAGAGAGCCAGACAAACCAAATTCATAAACACTTTTCAACTACTGGAAAGTGCTAAAAATCGGGACTTTTGGCGTCCCGCCGGATGCTCCACAGTGGAGTATTTGATGCAAAGTCCTGGTCAAAAAGGCAGAAATTAAAATTTGCTCAACAATTGTAAAAAAGCTTATTTTATAATAGCTATTTTATAATAGCTGACTAACTGGTACGTAGATCTGTGTGTATTTCAGGAGTATGAGTCCTATCCGGCGGCTCCTAGCCTCATTTGAAGTGAAAGTTTCTTTGTGAGAAGACGTGCTTTTTTGTTATGTTTCAGTTTTGTTATGGTGTTTAAATGTATACTTGGATATGTGCATTTAAATAATTTTACTTTTTATACAATAAAAAATAAGAAATTGAAAATGGGTTAATATTAAGCCTTTTTAGATGTAATTTTTTAAAATACACTGTTTTGCAAACCTTAAGCAACAAACACAAATTGCTAATTTCTGAACACGTGAGTACTCAAAAGAAAATTCTATAAAGAGCAAATGTAGAAAAGAGGTACAACCCAACAGCACGGCCAGTCGATGTGAAGTCCCCTTGACGTCACACATGGTTAGGAGTGTCACAATCGCTACGGTGAATCAAAATATGGGATATTTCACTGTCTCATTATTACTCTCAAATGATTGTTAACACTGTAAAGTAACTCTGACTGTCGCTTTGTGAGGGGTCACCAGGTGACATTACAATGAAGTCACCTTTTGATTCTCAAGTCACAGTCAATTGAAGACTGAACTTTGAAGTCATTGTGAGCATTGCATTGTGATGAGTCGCCAAATAATGTCACAATGAAGTCGCATGGTGACTTTCCGGTGATCGACACTCTATTGTGAAGTCATCAATGCACTCCTTTGTGAAAAGTCACCAGATGATTTCATTTTTTGTCACTTGGGAACACATCACAGAACAGCTATCATGATAACATTACAATGGAGTGTCAAAATGACAGTCACATGAGAGTCACAAGATGAATTCATTGTGAAGTCACCTGGTGACTCGTCAAAAAGCAGCAGTCATGGTGATTGCTCAGTGGAGTGACCAAATGAAAGTAAAAATGAGACGAATGAAAGATATCACATTTCTGTTCATTGTAGTGACTGTGACAATTGTGACGTCAAGAAGACTTCACATCGACTGTCTGTGCTGTTAGGGTAGTACCTATTTTCTACACTTGCTGTTTATAGAAGTTCCTTTTGAGTACTCACGTGTTCAGAAATTAGCATTTTGTGTTTGTTGTTTAAGTTTTGCACACTAGTGTATATTTATTAAAATATATTATCTAATATATTCAAAGACTTTAAAGTTTTGTCGGACCATTTTTGAATTATAATCGTTTTGGTTATAATTTTGAAGGCAAATTAATAATAATAAAAAAAAAATGCCATTTTTAGATATAAAAGTTTTTTGGTAACACTGCAAACCTATTAAAAGCACGCAAAAACCAGCATCTCTATACTATAAGGACTCTGGTAAATACTAAATGCAAGTAATATACATTTTATATGCTTTAGTTTTCATAAATAAATAAACATTTATGTGTAGTAAAATTAACAACATTTAACTAAACATTCCTTGAAAATAAAACAAACCTATCAACAATTAATTTCCTCTTATAAACAACAAACAATTAAGTAAACATTGTGTTATATATACATTTATTTAAATAAGCACATACATTTATGCATATAACACATTAATTTAGTGTATTTACTAATAGTATGTCAACAACAATTAACGTTTAAACATATGAAAATTAATTTTGGCCAGGATTTTGCGTCCAATACTCCACCGTGTCGAAACTACTTATAATGCAAAGGCTGTGACTATATTAGGACATTTTAACACAACGAACTATTTTGGAAGACAAAATGCAACTAAACGCAGTATTTACAGCGTCTAATTCAATTTGAGAAAACACTTGTTTTCAACGACCATCCTAGCCTTCTACTCCGATTCCGATGGTCTAGTTTTGCACTCATTGGAACCGCAGTCACGGAGTGCGATCTGCTCGTAAATTTCCAAAAGCCTTTTTATAACTGCAGTTAAAAGTGAATTTAACGAGTGACAAAAGACACTAAAATCAAGTTCTGTTATTTTTTGGTCTAATAGGTCTCGCTAATGTTTTGATATCACAGTCATTTTAACAGTAGTAAATTGTCTCTTCTATGATCCCTGCGGAAAATTATGTTTGGGAAATGGAAAAAAAAATTTAAATACAGTCGAGTCTGTCTATAACGAAATCCACTGCTCCTGTAAAAAAAAAAAAAAAAAAAAAAAAAAAATCGTTATAACAAAAGACACTAAAATCAAGTTCTGTTATTTTTTGGTCTAATAGGTCTCGCTAATGTTTGGATATCACAGTCATTTTAACAGTAGTAAATTGTCTCTTCTATGATCCCTGCGGAAAATTATGTTTGGGAAATGGAAAAAAATTTAAATACAGTCGAGTCTGTCTATAACGAAATCCACTGCTCCTGTAAAAAAAAAAAAAAAAAAAAATCGTTATAACAAAGACACTAAAATCAAGTTCTGTTATTTCTCGGTCTAATACGTCTCGCTAATGTTTGGATATTAGTCCTTTTAACAGCAGCTCTCGAAGCTGGTAGACGGGAGGTGCTGAGTTCGATCCCAATCGCTCCCGTCGGCCTAATCGTTCGGAGTTTTCGTGGTTTTCTTCGAGCCGTGGATTTATCCATGCGTAAATACGGGTTAGGTTCCCTTAGAAAGACACCCACGAAGGGCACTCCCCCCGGGCCTATATCCGAAATGTAGATAATTGGCCGTCAATAATCAACCCAACCCAACCCAACCCTTTTAACAGCAATAAATTGTCTCATCTATGATCTCTGAGGAAAATTATGTTTGGGAAATGGAGAAAGATTTTAAATACAGTCGAGTCTGTCTATAACGAAATCCACTGCTCCTGGTAAAAAAAAAAAAAAAAAAAAAAAAAAAAAAAAATCGTTATAACAAAAGACACTAAAATCAAGTTCTGTTATTTTTTGGTCTAATAGGTCTCGCTAATGTTTGGATATCACAGTCATTTTAACAGTAGTAAATTGTCTCTTCTATGATCCCTGCGGAAAATTATGTTTGGGAAATGGAAAAAAAATTTAAATACAGTCGAGTGTGTCTATAACGAAATCCACTGCTCCTGTAAAAAAAAAAAAAAAAAAAAAAAAAAAAAAAAAAAAAAAAATCGTTATAACAAAAGACACTAAAATCAAGTTCTGTTATTTTTTGGTCTAATAGGTCTCGCTAATGTTTGGATATCACAGTCATTTTAACAGTAGTAAATTGTCTCTTCTATGATCCCTGCGGAAAATTATGTTTGGGAAATGGAAAA
Source organism: Maratus michaelseni (assembly GCA_963931845.1). Classification (NCBI taxonomy): domain Eukaryota; kingdom Metazoa; phylum Arthropoda; class Arachnida; order Araneae; family Salticidae; genus Maratus; species Maratus michaelseni. Next base: position 41,452,655 of record OZ007588.1, on the reverse strand, counting down.
AAAAATTAAATACAGTCGAGTCTGTCTATAACGAAATCCACTGCTCCTGTAAAAAAAAAAAAAAAAAAAAAATCGTTATAACAAAGACACTAAAATCAAGTTCTGTTATTTCTCGGTCTAATACGTCTCGCTAATGTTTGGATATTAGTCCTTTTAACAGCAGCTCTCGAATCTGGTAGACGGGAAGTGCTGAGTTCGATCCCAATCGCTCCCGTCGGCCTAATCGTTCGGAGTTTTCGTGGTTTTCTTCGAGCCGTGGAGTTATCCATGCGTAAATACGGGTTAGGTTCCCTTAGAAAGACACCCACGAAGGGCACTCCCCCCGGGCCTATATCCGAAATGTAGATAATTGGCCGTCAATAATCAACCCAACCCAACCCAACCCTTTTAACAGCAATAAATTGTCTCATCTATGATCTCTGAGGAAAATTATGTTTGGGAAATGGAGAAAGATTTTAAATACAGTCGAGTCTGTCTATAACGAAATCCACTGCTCCTGTAAAAAAAAAAAAAAAAAAAAAAATCGTTATAACAAAAGACACTAAAATCAAGTTCTGTTATTTTTTGGTCTAATAGGTCTCGCTAATGTTTGGATATCACAGTCATTTTAACAGTAGTAAATTGTCTCTTCTATGATCCCTGCGGAAAATTATGTTTGGGAAATGGAAAAAAAATTTAAATACAGTCGAGTGTGTCTATAACGAAATCCACTGCTCCTGTAAAAAAAAAATCGTTATAACAAAAGACACTAAAATCAAGTTCTGTTATTTTTTGGTCTAATAGGTCTCGCTAATGTTTGGATATCACAGTCATTTTAACAGTAGTAAATTGTCTCTTCTATGATCCCTGCGGAAAATTATGTTTGGGAAATGGAAAAAAAATTTAAATACAGTCGAGTCTGTCTATAACGAAATCCACTGCTCCTGTAAAAAAAAAAAAAAAAAAATCGTTATAACAAAAGACACTAAAATCAAGTTCTGTTATTTTTTGGTCTAATAGGTCTCGCTAATGTTTGGATATCACAGTCATTTTAACAGTAGTAAATTGTCTCTTCTATGATCCCTGCGGAAAATTATGTTTGGGAAATGGAAAAAAAATTTAAATACAGTCGAGTCTGTCTATAACGAAATCCACTGCTCCTGTAAAAAAAAAAAATCGTTATAACAAAAGACACTAAAATCAAGTTCTGTTATTTTTTGGTCTAATAGGTCTCGCTAATGTTTGGATATCACAGTCATTTTAACAGTAGTAAATTGTCTCTTCTATGATCCCTGCGGAAAATTATGTTTGGGAAATGGAAAAAAATTTAAATACAGTCGAGTCTGTCTATAACGAAATCCACTGCTCCTGTAAAAAAAAAAAAAAAAAAAAAAATCGTTATAACAAAGACACTAAAATCAAGTTCTGTTATTTCTCGGTCTAATACGTCTCGCTAATGTTTGGATATTAGTCCTTTTAACAGCAGCTCTCGAAGCTGGTAGACGGGAGGTGCTGAGTTCGATCCCAATCGCTCCCGTCGGCCTAATCGTTCGGGTTTTCGTGGTTTTCTTCGAGCCGTGGATTTATCCATGCGTAAATACGGGTTAGGTTCCCTTAGAAAGACACCCACGAAGGGCACTCCCCCCGGGCCTATATCCGAAATGTAGATAATTGGCCGTCAATAATCAACCCAACCCAACCCAACCCTTTTAACAGCAATAAATTGTCTCATCTATGATCTCTGAGGAAAATTATGTTTGGGAAATGGAGAAAGATTTTAAATACAGTCGAGTCTGTATATAACAAAATCCACTGTTCCTGTAAAAAAAAAAAATCGTTATATAGAAAAATTCGTTATAACGAAAAAATTCTAATTTAATGTGCAAATTCTGTTATTTCTCGGTCTAATAGGTCTCGCTAATGTTTGGATATCAGTCATTTTAACGGCAGTAAATTGTCTCATCTATGATCTCTGAGGAAAATTATGTTTGGGAAATGGAGAAAGATTTTAAATACAGTCGAGTCTGTATATAACGAAATCCACTGTTCCTGTAAAAAAAAAGAAAAATCGTTATATAGAAAAATTTGTTATAACGAAAAAATTCTAATTTAATGTGCAAATTCTGTTATTTCTCGGTCCTCGCTCATGTTTGGATATCAGTCATTTTAACGGCAGTAAATTGTCTCATCTATGATCTCTGCGGAAAATTATGTTTGGGAAATGGAGAAAAAATTTAAATACAGTCGAGTCTATGTATAACAAAATCCACTGTTCCGGTAAAAAAAAAAAAAAAAAAAATCATATAAAAAAAATTCGTTATAACGAAAAATTTCTAATTTAATGTGCAAATTTTGAAAAAAAAAATTGTTTTCGATGTGTTTAAATAAGATTATTTTGAAAATGTTTGACTCTAGACATTAACTTGATATTGTATTTGTATTTAAACAGTTTCAAAACGGAAAATAAACCTTTATTTGAAAGCGTAGTAATCAAGAACGAAAAAAAAATGCGTCAAGCATAGATTATGAAACACTTTCCAACACATCCAGAACACTTTTACAAATAGATTAATTTTAACACAACTATTCAAATTGGTAAAGAAATCATATGTGTTGTAATTTTCCAAATGGACGAAAAATGTCCTGGCCAGGATTCGAACCTGGGAACTCTTGGCTGAAGCTGCCATGCTCTACCAACTGAGCTATCCCGGTCGAATCTGGAGTGCATAATTCATCAAGTTAACCTTATTGATCATAACATCTGGTGCGATATTTGAATCAGCTCAACAGAATAGATCGCAGGTAATGGAACTCCAGTAAACGCTGGATATATGATTATACTAGATTAATTTTAGCACAATTATTCAAATTGGTAAAAAAATCATATGAGTTGTAATTTTCCAACTGGACGAAAAATGTTCGGGCCAGAATTCGAACCTGGGATCTCTTGGCTGAAGCTGCAATGCAGAATTAATTTTTAATTGTGTTAAAATTAATCTAGTGTAATCACGTATCCAGCGTTTACTGGAGTTCCATTACCTGCGATCTATTCTGTTGAGCTGATTCAAATATCAGACCAGATGCTATGATCAATAAGGTTAACGGAATGAATTATGCCCTCCAGATTCGACCGGGATAGCTCAGTTGGTAGAGCTTGGCAGCTTCAGCCAAGAGTTCCCAGGTTCGAATCCTGGCCTGGACATGTTTCGTCCATTTGGAAAATTACTTACTCATACAGTTTTACAAACCTTTACTGTTTAATAAGGTGAAAGATGTCTCGGTAAACAATTTGGAAAAATATAATAATTCCAGAAATTGGATTTTTAAATGTGTTAACAATATTCGGAAAAACTCCCGAATTCGTTTGTGCAGCCCTGTATAGGATCTATAGATTTGTATGTATACTACATAGAATGTTAACTTTTCGTTAACTTAGGAAACGCGTAGCACAGTTTAAAATACCCCTTCTGGAAATAAAGGAAAATGTGCTTCGAGAACTTTTGTGCTGCGCTGTATAGGATCTATAGAATTTATACACACGAAGTAATAGGGTAAAACAAGAGTTAAATTTAAAAACGCGTTCAGCAACTGAAAACGCAGTTCCAGCAATTATTGTTAACAGATAGTACCGGATTCTTTTTTGTGTTTCCCTGTAAATGAACGATGAATGCTATACACACAATATTGTACAGTTAGCTTCTTGTAATGCACTTTAGTGATATATATATATCAATATGTTTGAAACAGTGAAACATTATCAACCCCAAACGATTTTTCTCCATAGACCGTAATGTAGGGAAATTCTGTTGAGTGTCCCTGTACAGAAACTATAAGTGCTATGCCCTCCCTATTCGATAGTAAGCCTCTTGTAGAAACTTTCCTCAGTGATATACAGGGTGATTACAAATGATGGACCCGATTCGAAACTACTGTACATATTACAATAAGTGATGCATGAATTCAAAGGGAAATATACCAAGTTTTTTTCAGTTACAAATGTTCGATGTGTGATCCTCTCGTTACACGGCATACGGCATTTGAAAAAACGGCAATTTGATCAAGCAGGTTGTACAAACAACCTGTTTCTTCAAATTGATGATACCATCGTGAATGCTCTTGTTGGTTGACGCTTCTTTTCCGTAGCGATTTCTAAATGCACGTTGCACCGACATTGCTGAAGAAACTCGTGCATACTCTAATACGCAAAAAATCTTCTCTATCATTGCCGTTTCTTTAAATGCCATATGCCGTGTAACAAGAGGATCACACATCGAACATTTGTAACTGAAAAAAAGAAACTTGGTATGTTTCTCTTTAAATTCGTGTATCACTTACTGTAATATATGCAGTAGGTTCGAAAATATGATTTTTTAAAATTGGGTCCATCATTTATAATCACCTTGTATATGAATTTCAATATGTTTTATATTGTGTAACATCATTAAAGTAAACCAAAAATGATTTTTTCCGCATAGACCGTAATGTAACGGAATTCTTTTGAGTGTTCCTGTAAAAAACTATAAGTGCTACACACTTCAGTTGAAATAGAGAACATGCTATAGATAATGACAATAACATATAAAAATTGCAGGGCAATCCGAGCCTATTTACGGGAGTTAGAGAACGGACAGACAGATATTCGGCAGACAGACAGAGAAACCGAATTCATGAACACTTTTCAACTTTGCTGGAAAGTGTTAACAGATGCATAACGAAAACTTACATTTCTTTTAGACGAAGAAATATTAATTTTTGGTTGTTTGCTATCAAACCTTTTACAACCTCGTAAACGCAAAGGAATACAGAATTATGCAAGAAAATCACTTATCATTTAAGTGAAAATGTATATGCTTAAAGTGATAACAGTACACATAAAGGCTTTCACATACGGCCTTTCAATAAACAAATCAACATATTTCGTACGCTCAATCGCGACATTTTCTAGATAAATAAACTAATTTTGCAGACATTTTTGTGAAAATGAATTTGATAAACAAAATAAAGAATAGGGTAGAGGTACTCAGCTTTGAAAGATGAACCCGGGAAACAGTGAAGGAAAATTCATTCCACATGGTTTTGAAGCTTTTTCTGAACCAATGAAGAAAACTTTCTGAAAAAATTCGTTATATGGAGGTAGATCATTCGCTATATGGGGATTATTTTTAAAATTATCATGGGGAGTAAGTATAATGGCCTTTTTTTATTAAAAAAAAACATGCTTTCTTAATTTTTTTTTTATCTTATGTCACTTCATAGGAAATAGTAGGCTATGCCTATGGAAGATTAATGGATTAAAATGGGAATTTTGCCTAATTAGCCAACTATCGTGAAGTTGGCTTCATATATGGCAGCTTATTTTTGTCGTCCAATTTGGCGATATTCCGCCAAAATTTGACACTATTGTGATAACTCTGTCGTTAATACTTTTCAACAAATACTCATTTGTATTCAAATGTATTCATCAATACATACTCATCCATAAATATTCCATATAAATGCTGATATAATGATGCGGGCAACAATGTGATTAAAATGGATGAATGTTGCAACAATGGAGCTTTCTTTTTCAATTAATATTAAACAATCGCAATGTTATTTCTATGGGGAAAATACAAGTTTTGAGCCGACGTCCCCCCCCCCCCCCGTTAGAGAAAAAAAAAACAATATCCAATTCAAGTATTGGCCTTAGGAGTACTTATATATTCCGAATTTCAAAGCTATGTCAACAGGAAGTGGGTAAAAAATGAGTGACAAGATTTGACTGCCACATACATACATACATGTAATTGTAAGCTAAAAGAGAGCATGTGAAAGGTGGTCGTTCCTGCTAAACATTATTTATATAGAGAAATTCGTTATAGATAGACCCGACTGCATGTGTCTTTTCACACATTAGTACGTTGTTACCGATTATCATATATAATAAAATTTGTTATTTTAATATTAACAAAAAAAAAAATCATGAGTTAGCAATAGATTAGGAAACATTTTCCAATACTTCCAGAATACTGTAACAAAACTCCATTGTTTAATAGCAAAATAAAACATCATGTCTAACAAGGAGAGGACCGAGCTTGGTAATCACATATTTTGAATATTTTTATATATGTTGTAGGGCAGAAGCTCCTTAGTCTCAGGGCGTAGCCTACAATGATCCGCGTCGCGCATCATCGTAGGCTACGCTCAGGTTCAACGGATTTTATACAACGCTCCCATAGTTCTCGAGAAATAGGGGGTTTAATATTTTATCACAACTTAAATACTTACTTTGCAACGGAATTGCTGCATTGGTCGAGGTTCGAGACCGGGACGAGCTACGTTTGTTTTTCCCATTTTTTGTTTTATAAATATACTTGTAATTATCATTTAATATTTATAATATTCTGCAACAATTATAATGCTAACATATTCAAATTTTAATTTAATTTGATTTTTAAGCCATTATTAAACATTTCTCATTATTTAAACAGATTTTTTTTTTAAATGGATTCATTATTGACTGGTAAAAATTCCAAAATAGTTACAAAATCATACATTATTTTATTAGTTATAAATTAATTCAAAGCGCAAGCATACGTATTACAAATTTAAAAAAAAAATCATTAATATGAAAAAAAAAATGTTGTAATTTAATTCTTATGCTAAATTTTAATATAATTATGCTTCTTACTTTAAAAACAGAGTAGTATTATCATCACACTGACTTCCCTTGTTAAGACAATATATAAATGATGTTTCTTTAAAATCACGCATTGACACAATTGTTCAATATCATTGCATCGATAAAGCATATATGAAATACATTTTTAAAAGTGATTAAAAAAATTAACTGTTTAATGATGTTTAATCAATGATTTAATTATAAATACAAAATATAAATAGGTTAACATTATAATTAATGCACAATATCATAATTTTTAATTAGGATTATTAAATAATTATTACAAGTATATTTATAAAACAAAAAAATGAGAAAAATAAACGTAGCTCGTCCTGGTCTCGAACCCGGGCATTCGGATCAACGAGCAGATGCCATAACAATTGAGCTACGACCAACGCAGTAATGTCGTTACAAAGTAAGTATTTAAGTTGTGTTAAAATATTAGACCCCCCTATTTCTCGAAAAATAAGGAGCGTTGTATAAAATTCGTTCAACCTGAGACTAAGGGGCTTCTACCCTACAACATATATAAAAATAATCAAAATCTGCGATTACCAAGCTTAGTCCTCTCCTTGTAAGTAAAGAATTTCGAAAACTCATAAAACACGTATTTGAAAACCCGATTTCAGCAACTGCCATTAAATATAATCGGAAAAATATCCGAATTCTTTTGTGCAGCCCTGTATATGATCTACCGATTTGTATATACAGGGTGATTATAATTAAGTCCCACTTTCAAAATGCTGGGAAAAAGGAACCACTGGTCAGAATGAGTTCAAATTTGAACTGAATATACTGGAAGAAGAGAAAATGGTATGGCATTAGAAAGAAAAAAGTTCCAAAGTGTATCAATAGATGGCGTTGTAAGCGGCATACTATGCAAATTAAAAGACACTCATGCACAGTTAAAAACTGAATCATTATGTGCTTTTTACTCGGTTTTTGGCTCAAGGACAATTAAAAACCGATTTTTCCAATCCAAAATGGTCCGCCCTTGCCGTGGTAGATGGGCTTTCCACTAACAGTATCACAAATGTTGACTGATTTGGAAGTAATTTTTTCCATCAAACAACCGAAATACTCATGCACATTGAACAGTACGGTTGGTTTACCGTGCAATTCATGCCAAAACCGTAGTATTTCGATTAAAAATGTCTCTTGTAGCCGAATCCACTTTCGTTATGCCGCTGACAGCGCCATCTATTGATACACTTTGGAATTTTTTCTTTCTTATGCCATACCGTTTCCTCTTTCTTCCAGTCTGTGCAGTTCAAAGTCATTCTGGCCAGTGGTTCCTTTTTTAAAGCATTTTGAAAATGGGACATTAATTATAATCACCCTGTACACTACATGGTATGCAAAAATTTAGTTCAATTAGGAAATGCATAAAACAGTTGAAAATTCCCTTTCAGCCATTTTTGTCGATAAGTGGAAATGTACTCGAAATCTTTTGTGCAGCCCTGTTTATGATGTATACAGTTGTATAGGTACAACGTAGAATGCTACCAAATAGTATGCAAAAAATTAGCTAAATTTAAAAACACATACCACAATTGAAAACGCACTTCGAGCAATTATCGCTCATAGACTGTACTGTAAGCGATTTCTTTTGCGTGTCCTTGTAACGATAAATTTTATGCGCACCGTATTCTATTGTACGCATCCAATATATACAATCTTCTCATATCATCACCTCTATATCACCTCAGTGATGTATATGCAACTTCAATATGTTTGAAAGAGTATAATATCATTAAAATACACTTCAAACGATTTTCCCCATAGACCATAATGTAGGGGAATTCTTTTGAGTGCCCCTGTAAAAGAACTATAAACTTTACACACTTCATTTTCAATACCGAACCATGCCATAGTAAACCTCAGTCAATTGCATTGCAATCGAGTATATTTTAATGAGTTAGAGCACTGAAAAGAGAACGAAACCGAATTTATGAACACTTTTTAACAAAGTTGGACACCTTTGTTATTTTTAGGACGTTTTATAATTTTTCTGGTTGCAGATGTATTTTAGAATTTTCGTACAACTTTTCGGCTAAAATTTATTGAATGAAACCTGTATTTTCTAACCTGTATTTCCGAACATGCCATAGTAAACGACAACAACACAATATTAATTACGTGGAAATCCGAGTAAAGTTAGATACAGCTACGAGAGTAACAGCGCGAATGGACAGACAAACCGATTTTACAAATACCTTTCAACTCAAATGAAATCTATACTAATAAAAAGAAAGTTTCGCTCTGTCTGTGTGTGTGTCTGTCTGTCTGTCTGCGATAGCTAGCAAAATCTAGCCCACCTAGAAGTCTGAAAATTTAGGTGTGGATAGTCCAAGGTCTGACCTTGTGCACCTAAGTCTCAGAATTTTAATATTTTGATAATTACTCAAGATATTAATTAGAATATCATTAAACATCGCATCGAAAATGTCATCTTTTAAATCAAAATGGCTAAAGATAAGAACTTCTGTTATGGATTTGCCAGCGGAAATGAACGAATTCGAAATTATTTTACTTATTAGCGAATTTTAAGAAAACTAATTAAGATTTCAATTTGAAAATTTCTGAGCATATGTAAAAAAAAAAAAAAAATTCTGCATCCGACTATGCAATTTTTGAAAAATTCGGCCGGTAATTATTCTTAATTTATGCAAAAAAACTGCCGGCGCCAGTGAAAAAAATCCGAGAAAGTTTCAGACAGGGATCTGCTTTCATTAAAAACTGAACTACAAAGAGATCTGTTTCTCTGGCCGATCCCTCTATTTAGTTTGCGAAAATGAAAGGAAATAATTGCCAATTTTTACTAATGAAAAAAAAATTAGATAACTAATTAAGATATAGATCTGAAATTGAGAATGGGAAGTGTTGTCATCTGCCGGCTATTTTACCGTAGCGTCTACGTTATGTTCTAATTATCAGAAAAATTTAATTCTTTTTTTAATGATCGCGTTAATGTAGGTGAAGGTGGTTTTCTTGAACAAATTATTCGTTATATTTGCGGGTATGGGCAGGGAAAGGTGGTTAACGCCTTGCTCCGATTTGCACAAAACAAATTCCATTTATCAGAATGCGACCGTATCGGTGGAAAGTGGAAATAAAGGATTTTCAGTCGCCATGCAAAGCAATTTTAATTAAATAATTTATACAAAATCGGGTTAAAGATATAAAATCATATAAACTTTAGATTTGTTTAATTTTATTATCACGGACCCGAGCAACGGCGGGCGGGTCATCTAGTAAGATAATAAAATTATGAAAAAATTATACTATCAAAAACAGCAATTATATTTTTGCATGCATCTAGTTTTATTCATTCGAATATGAATTTTGAAACGAAGGCCGAATGAAACTACTTTTGGCGCTAGACATAGCATCATTTTGGCCCCTCCACCTGCTTGAACTTTCACATGAAAAATTTTAAATATCGAATTCACATCAGAATTTTTTTTATGGTTATTAACACATTCACGACCGCGTGGTTTTGTATTTTCAGTACTAAGCCACGCCTGTGGGCGTTAACCTTGCATATTGCATTGTTTAACAAAAAAGTTTTTTTTATTCAAATTTATCAGAAAACTGGATATCTAGATTATAAAGGACAAACGTGTCCGTGCGTAACGCTGACGTCATTTTGAGAATGGCAACACTTGACGACAAAATTTCGGTTTTGTGATTTTTGCTTGCTGCAACTTTAAAAATTTTTAAACATCGAATATTTTCAATTTTTACATCGTTATACAGGGAAGAAAAATCTACTTTCAAATGCAGTTAGTTTGAAACCTGTATCGCAATTTACTCATCTATTATAGCATTTAAATTCAATTTCAAGCATGATTTAAAAAAAAAATCTATATGTATCGCTTGCAGAAAAATAGTAATCCGTTCGCACGTTAAACAATATAAAAAGTTCAGCATTTGTTTACAAATTTGTTCTGAAATGAAAATTTTATTAAGGAAAATTTATTTTATGTTACTACGGTCGTTTCCAAACGGCAAGCTACAAATTCAGCCTTATTTTCACGCCACGTACGATTAATATAGATAGACTACATGCACTTATAATGCAATCAATTTTGCAATTGTGTCACAAATTGAAGAGCTTAGATTATGAACCTTAAATATTTTTATGGCCGTATCGAACTTGTTCTAATTGAATATTTTTTTAGGAAACAAGGCCAGGTGTTTCCAAATCTGGCGGGTTTTTTATTCAGAAATTCTGAAATCATACTGGAAAATTTTAAACTGTAATTTTATAATATTTTATTTACAGATTGTCTATCATATATATATATATATATATTAAAACCTTCTTGTGAAAATTTAAAATTTCTGAATAAAAATCCGTCTCATTTGGCAAACTGAACGAGACCAATTTCTTCACTGTTATAGGCCGTTGTCGTATAGGCCTTCGAAAATTCTAAAAGATCAATGTTAAAATTCTCATGTAATTAATGAGTGATCATGAAGTTCGTTATAGAGTTTAGCGCGTCAAAGAATGCCATCGGAAACTTGGCCACTCATCAGTCCATTTATAGAGCAGTGTTACTAATTCGCTCCTTTATTGCTACCACTTTTTTGAAACAGGATATTCAGCTTATTTAATCTGTCATTAAATAAGCCGAATATTACTATTTCTAAAAAGTGGTATCAATTAAGCAATCTGAATTTTAATAAAAATGGCGGTCTGACAACACTGCTATAGAGTAAATGTCACAAACCTGTAGAAAAAAAAAGTGTCTGTCCGAGTATTCGGATCAGGTTCGGGTAAAAACTGGTCACCGCACTCAGTGTAAAATGGTCACAAATGTCATGTTTCCCACATTGAAGTCACACGGTGACTTCACAAATTAGTCACAATGTGAGGTCGCAGAAAGACTTGTAAACGGCTATAACGGCCTCACATTGACGTAACTCTGATTTCACAATCACGGTCACAAATTCAAAATGTGACATCACAGTAACGTTACTGTGACGTCACGATGTTTTAGTGGTGAGCAACAGATTGTAAGACAACGCGAAAGTCAAAGGCATTGTGAAAATGAATTTTCCTTAAATGTGTTCTCAATCTTCTGTTTTCGTAAATCGGCAAAGTGGAACTTCCAAAACACTTTCACGTCTCTATGCATGAAATTGCTAAGGATTTTGAAACAGGTGGCAAAGACTGTGAGCAGCGATGTCTTTTCAATTTGCATATAAATGGGATGCATTTTTAATTTTTGTCGATTGTTACATAATCACTTTATTTAAATGACTGTCGTGACCACAAAATCAGTTTAAACATTAATTTAAAGAGCATATCCTAAACGATTTGTTTTTATATTAGTTTGTTCAGTTCTTAATAACATGAACTAGAATGACAGTAAATTTTGTGTATGTATGGAAAATACACAACTGGCCAATCTTCCATTATTTTCAAGTCTAATGAATATATTCTTAACCAGAAATTTTATTAAAAAATCAATACTACGCAGAAAATATTTACATTTTTTGAAAATAAATTTTCTGTGCCAGACTATGATTTCCTGAATTGAATATTGAAAGAAAAATAAAACAAAACCCAAAGTTTGACAGCTATGAAAATTATGTCGTGATTGCGTCAAAAAGTTTGTTAACAAATTTTGATTTGAGAACAGCTTTTAAGTGTTTTAAAGGCTGTTTTAAACTTGACCTGTATCAGGGGTGCCGAAACTTTCACAACCACGTGCCACTTTTCATCAAAAAATATTTTTCATGACTATGATGTGTCAACTTAACACACTTTGTGAATCAAAAAATAATTAATCAAAATTACTTAATTTTTTTTAAATTAAGATTTTAAAATATGAGTATGAGTAACATACATGTAGGTATTACACTCTGACAATTATATTACAGAAATTTATGAATAGAGAATGGGGTTAAATGCGATTTCTATTGTTTGTTGCATCTTGGATGTAAAATAATTACTATGAAGAGTGCATAATTAGTTACTTTTAATAGAATTCAAGCTGAACTGAAGTCAAATGACGATATTTTGATTTATTTGTAACATTCATTTACGAAAATAATGACTCACGGAAAAAAAATTGTAACATAGCAAATGTCTGATTTTTTAAACTGCTCTGGAATTACACTCCGAATTTCTATTTTTTTAACCATTGGGAAAATGGTAGTTGTTTTTGGTCGTCAATGGACCTCTTGGCGTCGTCACTTTTTTTTTTTAAGTGTGTTTAATGAAATTCTGTAACTTTAGAAGAAATTTTCTTTGAATAGGCAATAGAAATGCATAAAATCTTTACAAAAATGTTAAAGTTACAAAAAGGATAGATGCAAACTATCCGATATGAAAAAAGCGATCAAAAATCGACGTCGGATTAGAAATCGTCTTAAAAAGCAAAAAACGTGGTCTTTAACTTTAATTTCCTCAAAATACCTTTAGCTAAGACATCAATCTAAACAAGAGTTAAAGTTAGTGTAGAAAGGACCCGACAAAATATTAAGGTATATATTAAGGATAAGGTATAGTAATGGAAAATGAGTTTCAATAACTGCGGCGATGATTCAAACGAATATTTTTGCGAGGACAGAGAATGCCAAGATCTCTTCAACTGTAGTAATGGAAAATGAGTTTATTTGTAGATGGTTCTGATGAATATTTTTTAATAATAAATATTTTTAATTAATTTGATTTTTTTTAAGCTTTCGGAACATTTCCTCAATGGTTGTTGTAATTTGTTAATTTACATTTTTTAAAAAACTTTATAATGCCTTTTCTTTTCAATTTTTCCCGAATCTTGACTTAGTTTGATAAATTTTTGCGTTCATATTGTAGGTTAATATAAGCTCCAATAACAATTCAAATCAATGGATTTTAGATAAGCTCAGCTTATGCAAATTCCCGGTTTTTGTCATTATATCTTGGTTTAGACAGGGCCCGCTTAAGACTTAGAAGTAGGGGAAACCCGACGTCACACAAGGCCCCCCCCCCCTTTTACTCTGCCAATTATATTTCAACAATTTGAAATTTTACCATCAAAGTTTCGAGTAAACAACACTTTTAATATTAAACTAAAACTAACTACCTATATACATATAAAAAATATTTTATTATCTATACATAATTATACATTTGCAAATGAATTTACAAATATGGAAAAGGTGTGAATATTTAAACTTCAAAATACATTTTATGCTTTACAAATTGTAGTATTTGCCCGTGCTAAGAACAGAGCAGGGACAACAAATATTTGACGTAAATTTATGCTTGGCTGCAACACAATTTTGCTTTTATTTTATAAATAGAATTTTGGTATCACCTGAATGCTAATTACTTCCCACTTTATTTAAATAACATATTCTCCATATTTTATATAATTTCTCTACTCTTTATGAATATAAACAAAATATAATTATACAGATTAAATTTTCTGTTATTTTTAGCACATTTGAAATTAAAATGTAAAGCAAGAAAAATTAAAATAAGTTGCATTTAATCACTGTTTTTATACCATTTATTATATCAACAGAAAAAAAGAGCAGAAATGTATCAGTAATAGTTTGAGGAAAAATTTAGTAGCTATAATTAAGAAACAAGTGGATAAGTGTGATCGAAGATCGCTCAAAGAGTTTCGTTTAATATTCTTTTCAAAACACTTTATCCTTTCTTTAATAAATTCAAATAAATATCATTTAGCAACAACAAAAAAAAAAAGAAAAAAAGTCATGTTTTTTATAAAGTAAAAAATTACCGCTCTATTTTTTTCGTTAATAGTTCCGTAATACTTTTTCGTCTCGATAGCGGGCAAAGCCGGCTATTATATTCTGTCATAATAATATCTGTCACGCGGACTAAATGAGATATAAAAAATAATTTCAAAATTAAACATGTTGTACACCTTCAAAATGTTAAAATATGCGAATATTTCCATAATCTGATTTTTATCATGATTCAATATGTTTCTCAAACTCATATATTTACTATTCCCTATTACTCATATTGATACTCGCTTTGTATTATTCTCAAACATTTGAAAAATTCGTTAAACTTCCAATAGGACGTCAGATTTTCTTTTTAATTCTCTAATGACGTGATATTAATCTGCTTTGTCCACTTACACATACTCATACTCCTTGTATTATTGAGAAATCTTACCGTTTTATTCCCACTATGACGTCAATCAATTTTATTTCATATTTATCTTTTTTTCAATTGGTGAAACTTTTTATTTCACAATTGAAACTTTTTATTTCATTTTCATTTTTCACGTGGAAATCGTCTGATAGAAAATTAATTATTGTAGAAAGAATTTCATTGTGGATTTTAAATTTTTGACATCTGCTATAACGAAAAATGTTTCAATTTAATAGGAAAAGGCTGTTAGAATAATACAAATTTTCAAATTTTAATATTTTGAGCTGTTCACAGCTGGTACTCATCTATATACACAAAGTTTCAACTCTATAAGTTATATACTTTTTGAGAATGGCTCTGTGACAGACAGACAACGGAAAGGGAGTAATAGAGTTTCGTGAGATGAACGAAACCCTAAAAAATACATTTTTTACCCTGACTGAAATATCTTTTCCTAAAAATTAGTTTTGAAAAATAAATTTGGGGGCCGCTTTGTATTTCAGTGGGTAAACTCGGGTTTCACAGGCCTATTCGGTAAACAGCCCTGGGTTTAGAACCTCAATCAACACTGTTGTGTGCCACTTATAGTATGCGTGCCATATGTCCACCGTCCCTGACCTAGCTTATTTTCATAATAAATAAGAAGCCTACTTTAATCTTACATTATAGAAGGCATTAGATATGCTCATTGTTATACTAAACATCTTCCACAAATAATTCTTCATTAAACAGATTCTAGAACAATGCAAAAATTTCCTGCGCAGTTAATGAGTACTCATGATGAAGTTCGCTCATGAATGTCGCGTCGTCGGAAACTTGGTCACACATATAGTCCATCAATAGAGAACGATTTGAGCAACAGGGTTGTAATCTCCTGACAACACGAGAGTCAAAAGGCATTTTGTGGGAATGATGAATTTCCATTAATGCATCACGTACGTAATTCATTGTAGCCTAGAATAAATTTTCTTGAGAAAGTTCTTGGGATGAGAGTGAAAGTAGGCCGTCTTCAAAGAAGGAGTCCAGGAAGTAGGTCTGTTTCTATCTAAGCTAGACCACATGAAGTTCTGAGAAGCGAGAAAAGTGTTCATGAAAAAAAGTACTGTTTTCATTTGAATCTAAAAAAATTGTGAAATGTATGACAACAATAACAATGGAGCCTTTCCGAAGTTCTGCAATATGACAGAAGTAGTAGACCCGTGCGAGGATTTTGCACTGTAGTCTATTATCTTTTTTTAGCAATATCTAATAGTTTTTGATCCAAGTTTAAGCTTCTACAGAAAAATATATGCAAACAACACTATACCAGAATATTATCTCATTTGTTTCATTGAAGTTACAGAATAAACTGATCGAAGATAGCAAAAAAGGCATACGAGAAAAAAATTAACAATAGTATTTTAACTGCATTAGACAATGACGTCATCCGCTTCAGAAAAAACATGAAACATAGACAAATAAATTGAATACAGATGAAATCTAATTTAATCTTATATAACAAATGATACCCTTTAGGATACACGTGAAATGCCGCTGCTTTGATCGATCGATGGTTTTTTTTTTTCTTCTAAGCGTTTCAATTTCAATTTTTGCTTTTTAATGATAAATATAAAATAAACACGTGCGGAGACATCACACTTTATATTTTTTTGTACCTCTTTATAATCATTGATGAGCATGATATAATACGGTATTTTATTTTTGTGGCAACATTGGTTATAGAAAAAACTTTTGTTTCATTTCTGAAAACAATGCCGATTTAATTTTTAATTAACAACAATTTTTTAATAAAAAAACATGTTTTAACGAAATGTCAGTGATCCATGATTTTCTACACTGGTTCTTCCTCCCAATCAATGCTATCAGCAGTGGCGCATTGGCTAGGTTGTCAGCTTATCCGATGGCAAGTGGGTCTCTGTAGACATTGGATAATACGGGCCCCAGAGCTGTGTGTTCCTTTAGAATAAATTAATTGGTTTCTGAAACGCATAATAAATGTAAATCAGAATCTACTAGAAGAAGAATATCTACACTAAATGAATTTTCCAATATCCATCACGAGCAAATCTGAAGTACAGGGTGATTTTTTTTAAAGTTGTGAAAGTAAAACTCTATAATAAAAGAACCACTGATCCAAATGGCCTGAAATTTCACCAGTATACTCCCAAAGCAATGGGGATTTTTTAGGCGTGGTTAAAAAAAAAAAAATTAAAATCGCACCGACAGATGGCGCTGTAAGTTAGCAGAAACAAAGAATACCGTCAGTGGGAGGAAAACAATGGATGGTACTTTGAGAAACCATCTTCCGTAGTTCCTCTGTCGTCATTGGACCCTTTTCTTAAATTCGTAAGTGTCCTAAATCTCCTAAGAGCAGTTGCTGCGCTGTCATTATTCTGATAATACAGTTTCACTAACAACGCACGGTACGTCAATGGCACAGTCATTGCGAGGATATCTGTAGAATAATGAACACGAGGCGTGCGTACCTCACGTTTTTATCGCCAATGTGCGTGTGTCGGGAGCATGTTCGTCTCCCGACTTTACTGCACGTACAGCGCTATCTGTCGGTGCGATTTTAAGTTTTTTTTAACCACTCCTAAAAAATTCCTATTGCTTTGGGAGCATACTGGTGAAATTTAAGGTCATTTGGTTCAGTGGTTCTTTTTTATAAGGTTTTACTTTCACAACTTAAAAAAAAATCACCCTGTAGTTTGTAGCTGAACATCCATTTCAACCGTCTGATAATCAACCATCTAGAGGTCCGCACGGGCACGGAGCCCGAGTACAGCCTTGCCCATTGGCTGGGCCAAGGCTTAATTTTTTTTTTACAGACTCTGACCGGGCCTGGCACTGCTTCACAATTTTTTTACAGACTCCCGTGCGGGCGCGCACCGACTGTTTTTGTTCGGACTGGCTCGAGCCTGGTCCTAACTCTTTTTCTGCAGATTCGGGCCGGGTTGAGTCTGTACTTTATTCTTTCCAGACAGTGTCGGGCTCAGACTTTTTTCGTAGGCAATTTAAAATTGTTTGCCATGATTGAATAAGAACTGATTATCTTCTTGTAATTAAATAAGTATTTAATTATTAGGTGCATTTCATATTAATAAAGCAAAAGTTCTCTAACCTTCATTGTACAAATTTGTTTAAAAAAAATAATATTTGTGATCCGCGGTTTTTACAATTATGAATTTAGTGGACAGCGAGGTTCGAAAGGTTGGCGAGCTCTGATTTAAATGACTGATTATTTATTGTTGCTACAAAGTAACAAATAAGGCAGAAACAAAATAGAATGTTAAATTTTTAAAATTTTGTTGCCTGAGGCAAATGGCGGAAATTTAGATGTTTATTTACTTATTGTTACAACGAAATATTTAATAGAGAAGATCTCCTCATTTTAACATCATGATGTTTGTAAAGCATTATTTTATTAATTTTATATTTTAAAATACATTGATTTTTTAATGAATCTTCATTTTTATATAATTGCCAAAGTAATGTCTGTCAAACCTTTCATTGAGCAGGGGGGTCTTAAGCTGTTGACAAACAACGGAAAATGTCATTATTCCCATTATTGAAAATAGGCAACAGTCATTATAGCACTGGTGGTGTAGATATATAGTATACGTCTCAGAGTGTAGCCCTTATAATACAAGGTTCCCATGAAAATAAAAATGTTAAAAATAAATTAAATAGAAAAAATTAAATCATAGTATGTACAGCTTTCCAGTTTTCTAAATGAGAAATGGCGCTTTCTCAAATAGTTTTGAAGAAGGGGCTAAAATCTTTAACGTATAATAAAAAGAATTAAAAATTAATGATCTTAAAGCATAGCAATTTTTACAAAGGATGTTTTTTTTTAAAATGCTACTGACATGAAATATTAGAAAGGACGTTACGTTAAACAGTCCTGGCACATTAACATTGTTAATCCATATTTCATGACGTAGAGATATAAAAATTTGAAAAACTTATGTGTATTTTAAAATTTCTGTATGACCGGGCCGGGCCCAATTCATTCATTTTTGCACAGGCAGAATTCTGCTCGGGGTCTAACTTTTATCTTTTATATTAGGCCGGAACGGGCCAGTGAAACTTTGAGTGAAACCCAGTGAAACCCGGGTTTGAAAATTTCAGTCCATTCAGAACTTCACACAATGTGAAATAACTACACACTATTCACACTATGGAAATAAAATTATCATGATTCAGTTCCAAACTGAATAACTTTGATACTGACAGATAGTCTGGATGTGTTAAAAATTCTCAAAATAACAGGATTAATTTAAAATAACAGTATACTATACATCGACCAAAAAAATTATTTAAAATTTAGTTATACAATTCTGTGTTTACGTTTTACTGCTTACTACTAGTAATGTGAATAGTATATGTAATTAGAAGAAAAAAAATCTTGCAACAATTATAATGGAACCATTTTGGTCTCCACTCATCTACCTTTTCTAATTTTTATTAACGTGTTTTAAAAATTAAATGACAGTTTTGTAGATGTGCATGACCTTTCTTTATATCCTGGCACCCAATATTTTCAAACCCAGTAGGCCACTGGCTGTCTGTATTAAAATCAATAACCATCCAATAAACATTTCTTCATAAAGGGGGTGGGGTGCATATAGAATACTAGAAAGAGAAAATGTTATCGGACCCTAAGCGGAAGTAGGCCGCGTCAGAGGCTTATTTTATGCACACCATATGCATATATGGGCAATATAAGGATATTTTAAAAACGTAATCTGCACCCAGCCACACAATTTCTGTCAAAGCATCAATGCCTAAAAAGTATCATCCATTAAATTTGTCACACTTAAGAGGAGTAGGGTCCACAAAGTGTGACGAAATGTAACGGGGGTGTTAGGTTAACAAGTTATGACGTAACATTTAAAATATGAAAATAGCAAGTTAGACATTGCATGCAAGCAGTATAAATTGAAATCTTAAAAAATATATTTTTTGCTCAAGAAGTGTTAGATATTTTTTCCTTTCAATTACAACTGTTTGTAGTAAAAACACACAAGACTTTGACGATTTTATAGTATTCATCTTAGTATATATTAGATAGCATTGGGTTCTGCATTGGGTCGGGCAACGCGATTTTACCCGAACCCGACTTGACCGAGAAGACTTCAGATGTTTCGCATTAGGTTTTGAATCTTTCGGGTCGGATTGATCCAATTTTCAAAAGAAAGTCCTGAATATTTTTCAAATGAAAAAAAAAAAACTATATTTCAATATTAATGAGTGTATATATGTTTGTTTTCATACAAAAAGATAAAACTCATATTAGAGATATAATTATAGACTATCATTTATATATTATTTCTGTTAACATCCCTTTTCTAAGCAAATACGAAACGCTGAACGATAAATGAGATACCATATGAAAGGGTTTTGAACAGACTTCTGACATAGTATACTCATATTTCGTTAAAACATGATTTTTTATTAAAAATTGCTGTTAATTAAAAATTATATCGGCATTGTTTTCATAATTGAAATGAAAGGTTTTTCTCAAATCAGTGTTGCCACAAAAAATACTGCATTATATCGTGCTCAACAACCATTACATATTTATATAAAATAATATAATAAAGATAAAGTAGGACATTGTTGCTGCACAGGTTTATTTTATATTTATGGTTAAAAAGCAAAATTTAAATTCAAATGCTCAATTTATATTTCTTTGTCCATTGTTTTTCTTTTCGAAACAGATGATGTCATCCTCTAATGCAGTTAAAATATTGATAATTTATTTTTGCCTTTAGCTATCTTCGATCAGTTTTTACTGTAACTTTGATGGAATAAATGAGATGATAGCCTGGCTTGACTCAAGTTGTTTGCAGATACTTTTAGTCCTTATTTTTTTAATACAAGTTTAAATCTGCATCTAAAAAATATTAGACTGCAGAGTGTAAGCTTCGCGCGGGTCTACTGATTTTTCCTTAATTGTATTCGAATAAGGATTATTTTTCTTTCATTTCGGGCTCGAGTTTGAATATTTTGGGATTGCGTTTAAGCCTATCGGGTTCAGGGCGTATTCCGATTTGAATATTTGGATTTTGGTTCGGGTATTTTTTTTGTCGGGTTTGGGTCCTGTTTCAGGTTTACTTTAAGCAGTCATTTCGGGTTCGGGTCAGGTACAACCCAACCCATGCACGACTCTAGTCAGGTATAACATGCGGGTAAAAGTAAATTGGGTTCAGATCGGGCTTCGGATTGACGTTAAGCAGAAATTTCGGGTTCGGATTGGTTACAACCCGACCCGCGGGGCTACAACAGGGAAGGGAGTATCACATGAGTGTGACAACATATGACTTAGAGGGAGGGATTATGGGGTATAAAAATCATGAAATTCTGTGACGTAATTAACGGATGACCCTAACAAATGTTTAACAGTAATACAAGGAATTTATACAAACCTTTCTTTTCAAACTGAAATTAACATTTACTTACACTGACCGTCCCCAATAGCGATAGAAAGAAAAGACGAGACAGAACAAGACGGAAAATAACGGACTCAGCAAGCACCCGACTGGATGCATCTCACGTTTTCTCGACCGCGTAAATTCAATTAGCAACAGATTTGCTGCCTGTGGGGTCAGGCAGTCAATCAGTAGAAATGCCATATGACATGACGTTCGGACACTTTTTGCTCAAAAAAATGAGGAACAAGATAAATCACCATTATTTGATACTCTTGAAGAAATGTTTTGCAACACACGGCTCAAGCAAATGGGAGTTGTATTCCAATGAGGAGAAGAAATATTGTAATAATATGTGTTTTTTTCTTCTTCACAATTGATCTAATTTATGTTAATGTGTTATGTCTTTGATTCCTTTTATTGTGATGTGCATGCCCTTCTTTCATTTCTTAGTGTTGTTATTATGTAAACTTTTTATATGTCTGTTTTTTTCCTTTGAGTTAGATGTAAATTCATAAACTGGTGAATGATGGCGTTGCACTAGTTAGTAGTTTAGATCCGTTTGACAGGTAGTCAAAACCGACCCACAACTCAATTTTTTCAAACTTTCTTTAAGGGTTGTTGATAAGTGAAATATCAAATCGCTTTCGCTAAGGTTAAACCTATGGGCGTATGACGCATTCATATTTTTAACCCCTTGCCTGTGGAATATATTTGAGAAAAACGTTAAAACGTTACTTGTTACACGTTAATTTAAAAACGTTAATTGAACACGAAATTAAAAAAACGTTAATTGAACACGTTAATTTAAAAAAAACTTTAATTAAACACGTTAATTGAAACGCCGATTTTTTTCTTGCTCGAACTCAGCTCGGGCATTCCAAAATTGGCGCATTTGCGCTGGCCGAACTAACTTCGGGCGTCACAGGCAAGGGGTCAAAATATCTCCTCCAGAAATTAATATTTTTAACTATTTTCTTTGTACGCTTCTTGAAGGATGTCTTTTTTTAGCAGTCAAAATATTTCTAAAATGATTGCTTAATTGTATTTGAAGTGTTAAATCCTTCCTCAGTTTCGCTAAGATTTAAACACATAAAATTATAAATTAAGTATATATTTTAAAATATTTTGACAACTAAAAAAAAAAGACATCTTTCAAGAAGTGTGCATAGAAAACAGAAGTTAAAATATTAATTTTCTGAAGAAATATTTTAAAAATACAAATGCATCACACACCCACAGGTTTAACATTAATGAGAGGAATTTGGGATGTCACTGAACAACAACCTTAACATTTTCTAGTGTGAAATGTAGAGGGTGTCTAAAATTATGTATAGTATTTCCGTACAAGTAAAACAAATTCATTGAGAAATCCGATTGCTAAAACTGTCAATGGAATTATTCTAAAAATATTGGGTTGTCCTGAAAGATCGTGCCGGTTGGAAAAATCAATTCGTACCGGAAAATTCTATCAATTATTAGACATTGATTCCGATATCTAATGATTAATAATTAACGGGCAGAATTTTCCGGCACGAACTTTCCGGACAACCCAATACAATAAAAGGTGATAAAAGCGTAATCGGCTTATTGAGTTATCACGAATCAGTTACTGAATTTAAGCGGTCAATATAACATTTTCCACTGTTCCAGATATTTGTGGAGATGTTCCTTTTCTATATAATAGTTTATTATCTAAATAAAATGAAAGACTTTCTTTTTTATGAGACCAGAGTGTTCTATTCTATGCAATTAATTGTGTGGGGATTTGACGCACAGAAATTCGAACTCTATTCAGGACATTGGTATTTATGATTTTATTATTAACCCATTTTCGGCCAAAGGTGCGTAAACGCACAATTTCAATAATTATATTTTTATTAACACAGTGATGTATATTTTTCACTAATTTTATTTTTCTGCTATTTTTAAGGTTTCTGGAGACATCTATAGAATATTAGTAATTCAAGTGAAGTAATCACTTTCTGTTGAGAAATTTTCAAAATACGCTGGTTTTTTACTTGAAACGGTTATTGACAAATTCGACTTTTTGAAAATGTATTATTATTCCACTTGAGATTAATCATATGTTTTCATAATGGAGTAAAGTTGAAAATTCTGTAAATAAAATAAAAATAAAACAAATGCCATAAG
This sequence comes from Maratus michaelseni, assembly GCA_963931845.1. NCBI lineage: Eukaryota > Metazoa > Arthropoda > Arachnida > Araneae > Salticidae > Maratus > Maratus michaelseni. The sequence goes on along the minus strand of OZ007588.1, from coordinate 41,429,296 downwards.
AAAACTTAATTTTTTTTTATTTAAATTTAATGGTAAATTATTAATGGTAAAATAATAATAGTAATGTGTCAAATTAAATAAAATATTATTTTTCATACACGAAACATTTTTGGTGTCTTAATGAATATAATTTAAGCAAATTTCAATGCAAATAATACCACATTTTATAAAATTTCTATGCTTGGCCTAAAATGGGTTAACAAAGAGAAAGAGGAGAATTAAGTTTGAAGAAAGAAAAATATATTTAAAAATAAGTTTTTAAGAAGTTATCGATTGTATTCATTCAAAAAATATATCGAAAGTATCAATTGAAAAAAAAAATGAAAAAAAAAATTACAACTTCACTTAAAATTTCTTGTTATTGTTTTTCAAAGATAGAAAAGGATTTACATCGATAAATTTTCGATAATTCTTATCTCTATTTACATTTCAAATAGTATTGACTTTTAGCCAAGTTTCGCACCGTTAAACATTTTAACAACAATTAATTGTTACATATAATCACAGTAAGCATTAATAGCACTAAACTTTCCAAAATATGAGATTTAATCATAATGGATACATTATGCTGATTTAATTGCATGTGGGCAATAGACTCCCTTAAATACGCATAGCTTAAAACCAGAGGTTGTGCAGATTTTAGAATTTTGCGCATTTCTGGTCACTATTTTGTTTACACTTTTTAAACAGTAATGCACTCGAAATTATAATGAATGCTTACAATAAAGTAAAATAATTAAGTAAAATAACAAAAATTAAGTTAATTAAAAAAAACATAAAATATTAAAAGTAAAGGTCAATTAAATAATTAATAATGCATAACTAAATATGCCTAATGACGATGAGATACTTTTTTCTTGAATTATTCAGTGAAACTTGCCTTATAAATGTATACTAATAATTAACATCATAATCTTAAAATAATAAAGTTTTATTTGACATACTTAATAACAAAAAAAAACTTGATTAATACATAAATTATTTGGTAAAAATATTGCAATCGCCACTAGTATCTGTACTATCTTAATTAAAAAAAAAAAAAAAATTATACTTCCTTCATTGAAAAGCATGAGTTGAAATATATTAACCAGAATTACATATTAAAATGTGTACAGAATGATATAAAAATTAAAAGGAAAAACTTGAGTTTTACACCTACTTCTCAACTGTAAGTTTCATTGTTTACCTCGGAAATGATGTGTGGATTTTAGGTATTTGCAGATTTTAAGGTGGCGGATTTGAGAGAGAAGAAAATTTTCAACCGTTTTTAGAATCCTGCGTGGTTTCGAAGTATTCGAGCCGAATCCAAAAAGCCCGATGTAACGCGAAACCCGCCCTGAATCCCATAAAATAATTTTCACCGGCTTGCTAACTATCCCAAACCTGCAATAGCAAGTTTCATCGAACCACAATTTGACCATCCTAATCCGATTGAATCTGAGAAATCCTTAAATCTGAACCGTACCCGTAACACGAAATGAAAGAAAAAAGAATACAACACTTAAATGCAAGTTACAATACAAAAGACCAATATTAAACTTATTTGCGTATGAAAGTGAAAAAGATCACATGCAGAGCCACAGCTTTGATCTTATTATTGGGGAAGGGGGAAGCATTAAAGATGTCAACTCAAATATCGGAGTTTGCTAACTGTGTCTGAGAAACCTGAAAATGTACTACAGTCTACAGTAAAACGTTTGAAAACGGAATTTGTCTATAACGAAAACCTGTCTTAAATGGAAAATTTTTGCGATCCCAACGAAATAATACTATACAATTTTACTTTACAAAACGGAAAACTGTCTGGAATTGGATATTTTTACATTGGTGATTTCGTTTTCATAGGTTTTACTGTATAATTTTTGGAACGGAAGAAAAAAACTACGGAAAATATTTAATAAGTTTGCCAACTAAGCCTGTGCTTTTCCCTAGATTGAAGAAATTCATTATTCTTGAGGGGGTGAGGGGAGCGGATCTACCTTCTTAGCGAGGGCCCTGATCAGATGCCTACTTGTGTAGTGATACAATCAGATTTCTAGGATATTGGCGACCCATTGGTATCGCAAATCAAGACTCCAGCGTATGAACCAAGACACCAGTCTAGCCACTGAAGATGGCTTGTAATTTACAAGCTTAAACATGTATTTTAAGAAATTTCTAAATTGCGATAAGCTATGACACAAATGCCAAACAGAATATTTCATCTTACAAATTTGATAAAGTCTGTGCATGTAATTGTGAAATTCTTCAACTCAGCTTTAAAATCAATAGTCTAAATATAGTTCGACGGATTAACCTAAAATCTTTCTACTTAATTAAAAAAAATACATAATAATGTAAAAGTCTGTGTGATAATTTATCAAAATTCTTTTGTCATTTTGCCTCAATACAGTTGTTTTCAAAAACCATGATTTAAACAATGCTGGCAATCTGATGTTTTCTAATTATATTTCATTGTCACAGACAGTAATTTACATTACAAAATACACAACATAAAGGTCACCTGTGATAACCTTTATGCCATTTTGGAAACGTCACTGCATTTGCTCTGAGGGATTTTGAGCCAAACAACCTTGCCATCAGCGGTCCACTCTGCAAACGGCATTCAACAACATCAAGAAAAGCAAAAAGACTGTTGCTGTACGCTTGGAGGCAATAACATACCTACGTTGCCAAAACTCAATCTTTATTATATGGGACGTTAGGGGAAAAGTGGCGCAAGTCATTTTTTCCTGCAATCTTGACTAACACCACATTTAGGTAGCGCAACCTTTAATCTGTCTTGTGGAAAAATAGTTTGAGTCTAGTTCAATTGATTATCTAGTTTAACTGGTTCAACTAGTTCATCCGAGTCTACCTCAACTGGTTCAATTTTATTGCGAAAGTGGTATAAATCATTTTTTTGTATGGAAAAACTCATCAATTTTGTAATGAGTAGCTCTAAAATGTGCTCAAATAGTCACAAATGCTCAATAGTGATTTGAACGTCAAGAAGAAATCACGCATTCAATAACTTAAATTTTACAGAACTTAGCCATAAAAGACTAATTATCTCATTTTTTGTAACTTACACCACTTTTGCACACAACGGCTGCTCATATGTTGTTCTAAGAGTTCTGATTATTTTCTAACTTTCGCCAAAACACATGCAGGACAGAATCAGCTGCAGAATTTTTTCGTTAGAATACTAATTGTTACATTAGGGCGTCGAACAGAGCAAAAGAGGGGTCGAGCGAAATTCTCAGGAATGTGACATATCCACTTTCTTGGTGACATGTTTCGTCTTTTTTTGTGTCAACACTTTCGATACTGGGTCAGGCAGCTTTAGGCCAAAGAGGCACCCCATCTCGCAAGGACAACTCGTTTGCCTAGCGATATGCTTATCCGTCAGCAAGTGAGCTGTAGCCTACGACGGCCATAAATTTGTTGGGATGAAAAAGGACGCCGGTAAATACAGTAGCTACTTCTCACGAGGCAACTGATAGCGAAGCCTGAAATTCGAGTTAAATTGTTGATGAGGCGATTCTCATCAAACATGCTTACGGGCTTTAAGAAACAATTACCCAGTTGATGTGATGCAATTAAACCTACTATTTAATTCAACATTGAATTGAAACAGCATTTGATTGGGTTATTTTAAAATTGATTTGTTGAATATAAACTATTTCGACCAATAATAATCTTCGAGTGATTTAAAGTTCCACAGAGTTACTAGTTGGTGCAATATAATTAAACCTACATTTTTCTTCTACGTTGCATTTAATACGGTATTTGATCAAATGGTTGTGGAATTGATTTATGTAAATTCAGAAATCGGCTGATAAGTTGAATTTAAGAGGACCACAATTTAGAAAACTCGAGGCCTAAGACATAGATAAAACGAGGGTAAGTCATTAAGTAAGTCACAAAAGATAAATAATAACTTACAATGATATTCATTTCAAAGCTATTTTTATTTCTCAACATATTCTCCGCCAATATTTATGCACTTATATCACCGTTTTATCAGTGCCCCGACACCAGCTGCATACAATTCTTTGGGTTGCTGTCTCAGCCATATTAGGACTTCAAGTTGAACCTTTTTATCATCTGCGAACATCATCTTGTTTCCAAGATGGCTTTTTAGTGGACTAAACATATGAAAATCGCTTGGGGCTAAGTCGAAGCTGTATGGCGGATGTTGAAGAAGTTGCCTACCAAACTTTTGAATTGTCTCCTGTGTTCAACTTGAAGTTCTAATGTGTTTGCGATAGCAACCCAAAGAATGCTGCAGCTGGTGTTGGGGGACTGATAAAACGGTGATGTAAATGTATAGATATTGGGGGAGAATGTGTTGAGAAATAAAAATAGTTTTGAAGTGAATATCATTGTAAGTTATTATTTAACTATCTTTTGTGATTTACTTAATGACTTTCCCTCGTATTAAGGGCGTCTATATTTCTGTTTCGTCTTTTATGCGTGAAAACTTTCAATAACGCGTCATGCTGTTCTAGACCAAAGAGGCAACTCTATAAAGCAAGGCCAACTCGTTTACCAGGCAACATGATTTTCCTCAGAAAATGAGATGTACCCTAGGAGGGCCTTAGATTTGCTGGGGGGGGGGGGGGGGGGAGGAGGACGCAGCACATAGGGATGATCTGTCGAAAAAAATTTAAATTTTAGGTTTTATGTGGAAAAATTGATATATATACTCATTTATATTAAAATATACAATTTTTTCATATTAAACAATATTGTGAACATTATTTTGAAAAAAAATGTATTACAAACCTGACCCACAAGAACCAAAACTCAACCCGAATCAATTAGAATCAACCTGATCCGCAACGGAAGAATTATTGCCCAAACAGCGGATCAGATCGGATTTGGGTAAAATAGGGTTATCCATCCTTATGCAGGACTGTAATCCACAGCATTTATTTCAATTCTTATTGTTCTCATTTTTCCATATTTTGGCGCACAGTGCACAGTAGACGATAATATATTAAACAGTTTGGCGTCCCTGTAAAAAAAAAAAAAAAAACTATACACGATAGGACGTATAGTCGATATGACGTATAAAAACGTATAGTTCTGCGTACCTTAAAACCTCGTGAGAATATTACTCTCCTTAAAATTTCCTGACAATTGGTAAATTCTTATAAAAGTTAAAGCCTATGAAGTAAAAAAATAGACATGAAAATGGACAAACAGGCGAACATATCATTTTTATATCCTAATGATATTGAAACGGAACCGTCTGCAATTTTCACTAAAACCAAAAAAGTATGAAAATCAGACCATCCGTTCAAGCTTTATCCGTGAAATACATAGAAAAAAAAAACGAATTGTATAAGCACTTTTGTCAATAGTCTTAATAACGTAATTCGTTGTAAGACAGTCAATAATACACCAAAGTGTGAATTTTTACACTGTTTCCCACTGCTGTTTACTTATGAATACTACTATTTTTGAATAGTAATATTCGTTTTATTCAAACGCAGAATTTGTCATTAAATATGGTGAATATTATTGTTTGAATAGCGGTATTCAAAAATAAGGACACATGGGAGCCCTGTTTTTTATTATTCTCATAATATAGTTCATACCTTATGCAATTTGGGAAAATCATATTTAAGACAAAAAAATATATATATATTGTAACACTTTGTAATAATATATTTCTTTTAAATGCTAAAATGTGTGAAATAACAACATAATATACAGAAAAATAACTTTTATTAGATTGTTGACATGCTTCGACTCACTCTGATCCATTTTCAAAAACAAATGAAAATATTTTACATTTGCACGGTCTTTGAAGTTATTATTTGCAATGCTATCATTTAATTTGCATGTAATTTTTAAAAATTACGCTCGTTATCTTTTATTTTTACTTGTTTGTTTATTTTCATGTTTGTAACCATGGAGTCACACGAGCCACAATTTCGGTAAGTTGAAAGACGCTTTTGTAACCATGAAGTAACTAGAGCCACAATTTCGGCAATTCCATGTGTCTTTATTTTTGAATACCGCAATTGGAATAATAATATTCGCCATATTTAATGACAAATTCTGCGTTTGAATAAAACGAATATTACTATTCAAAAATAGTAGTACTCATAAGTAAACAGCGTGGGGAACACTGTAAAAATCCACATTTTGATGTCTTATTGACCGTCTTACAACGAATTAGGTTATTAATAGACAATCAATCGCCAATAGTGCTTATACAATTCGTTTTTTTTCCCTCATATGTTTTTGAAAATGACTCTGAGTGAGCCGAAACATGTCAACAATCTAATTAAAGTACTTTTACTGTATATTATGCTGTTCATTTACACCTTTTAGCATTTAAAAGAAATACAGTGGAACTTCCCTTTAACGAAGTCCCTATTTAACGAAGTTTTCTACTTAACGAAATTTTCTGCAGAATTTTGACTTTGAACACCATTAGCATGTAAATTAATCTCCATATTACGAAAAATATATTCTATATAACGAAGTTTATTCCACTTTTGTACGTGTACAGAATCCAAACTAAGAGGATGTTGTTGCGATGGATATGCGAATTTACTTCAGTGGATTGTATGAAAATGAACACATTTAAATAATTTCCTTTCTGCTTGATGTTACATAAAATAACTTTATTTACAGACTAAGAAAAACACTTGTATCATTACTCTCCCACACCGAGACTCCAGCACAAACAGTTGGGGAAAGTCCTAATCCCCTAATTGCATTCAATGATATAGAAGATGCAGTGACGCAATGACGTCCGATACATTGAAGCAAAAAATATTAATTAGAGTCAGACAGTTACCATTCAGACCTTCCATTGCTGATATACAACTGCTTTGTACATCCACAAGAACGTGCTTCAAAATTCAAATCAAAGTTATTTTTGTTCCTACCAATACAACTTCTAAACTTCAGCCATTAGTCCAAGGAATAATAAAAAATCTTGAAGTACATTATCGAAAAAGACAAAAAAAAAGAGTGAAAAAATTTGTTTGAGAATCTGTGTATCGGAGCTGATGAAAGCTTGAGCCAAAGCTTGGGAATGTGACGTGATTTCAACGACCGTACACAACTGTTTTGTAAAAGACGGTTACATAATTGAAACTGAATCAAATACTTCTGCATCCACCTGTTTGTCATATCTGAAGGAAAAATTTCATGAATTTAAGTTGATTTCTATTTAACGAATTTTCTTCATAACGAAGTTTTTAAGTGTAACGATGAGACTTCGTTAAATGGAAGTTTCACTGTATATATATATTTTTTTCCCCATAAAACGCAAATTGTTTAAATCGCAGTTCCATGCCCAAAACAAAAAGTGTAATCTTTTTTTATTCTTGAAAATTTTGAAAGGACAAACAATTTGAAATTATGACGAAAAAGCAACTGACCTACATATTTGATAAAATAAAAACTGAAACGCAGAAAATTTATTTAAAAGTTTTCTCATTACCATATCTTTAGGCACATTATATGATTACGTAACGCAATGCGCGTTTTCTTTGTCCTTCTTATAAAGTGTTTAAGTGACGCAAAAGAGAAAATAAAGTGCAAGAATTAAAACAACTTTTTACAAAAAATAATCGAGAAAGAACTCAAATTTGGTATTGCATGTGTTCATAACCACGCAATTAAATTCGATTTATTTTCGCTTAACATTCTAATTTCAAATTAGACTGGGAATTGTTTGTAAAGTTGGTTTTCTTTTTTTCTGTATATATATATTTTTAGAAGAAAATGTGAAAGTTCAAAGAAAATCGAAATGGAAAACAAGTTGGAGATTGTACGTCAAACGCGACAAATGAAGTTCAAATGAGGCGTTCATACTGCTATTATTTCAGCGAAATGAATTATATCGTCTGTTATTATATGACATGATTTATTTCCGTAATATAATAAGTACATTTTAAGTTGGCAACATTTTATCTTTTGCTGACATTGACTGAAAATTCCAATGGGAAACTTAAACATAACTTTGAAAATTTCAGAACATGAAATCCCCACACTCCAAAAAAAAAAAAAGTGTTGATTTTACAATATAATACTGGCACCCGAGCTGCTAGTATTATACTATAAAATTAACAGCAATAAACAGTAAAATAAACAGTAATACGCTACCGCGCATGCTTATTTTACTGTTTATTACTGTTAATTTTACGGTGTAATACTGGCAGCTCGGGTGGCAGTATTATATTGTAAAATCAACACTTTTTTTTTTCCATTTAATATCTATTTCTCCGGAAACATCTATCCAAAAAATTGTCGGTAGATTATAGGATTGCTGTAATGAAACAATTTTAGTATACAAATTCGGTTTTTAAATTCAGTCATACGGAAACAATAGGACTCCATCTTAAATAGGACCTAAGCACCATGGTAACCTTGATTCATTACCTATCATGGGATACCGCTGAATTAATTACGTGTGATAGGATTTAATAGAATGAATAACGTGACTATAATTTTGTCATAGAGGTTATAAAATGTCATATACGTCATATGTGACTATAACATCATACATGTCAGATAACTTGACGATACATCTAGGTCGCTTGAGGATTAATCCTCTAAAGCTGCTAAAACAAGGAAGTACCGATTAAAAAAAAATCAAATTACTTAATAAATATTTTTATTAATCTTTCTAAGTTTTGATTCGATTTTCATAAAATTTGAAATGACTCGACAAAATTCTGCAATTGCACTATATTTCCAATGATGACCGGTCACTTGCGATTTTAGACGTTTTGTTAAATATCTGGAAAGATACATGAGGAATTATCCTGAAACTTCAGGAGTGTAAACAACATGATAAACGTCATATATTTCCACGAAGATTTTTTTCCGAAACCCCATAAGGGGCCTTCAACAAATTGAAGAAAAACGAATATCTTTTGGATAACCCTGTAAAAACTAATATTGTAAAAGCATTCAAACTGTAGATTATGATTAAGTGGCTTATTGTAATAATTTGCGTTCATTTTTATGAAAATAGCATGTATACTCGAAGAGAAATTCAGGTTTTTATAAAAACAGTCCCAAATTTTACCAAGTTTTTTGCTTATAATTTGCAGAGTTTTTAATATAAAAACAAGTTATTTTCAGAAAATATGACAAACAAAATTGTACATAATACCCTGCAATCAGAATTAAAAAATAATAAAAATTGTATGAAAAATGAGTAGGTTTACAAAATATTGTTTCACTGCGCATGCGCGAATTCTATCAAAATATACTGTGCATAATATATTAGCTAAATGTATAGAACAACTTTTATGAAAGTCTCAAAAACATAGCTTGAAAATTCTGATAGTAATCGTCGATAGAATAAGCTCAAATTTTGCTGTTCCCAAAAGGAAGCAAAAAGATGAGGGGTTGTATCCAAATATACTAGCTTATGAAAGTTGACATAATAAGAATGAAGTGTCTCTCATTCTATATTTGATACAACCCCTCATCTTTTTGCTTCCGTTTGGGAGCAGCTAATTTCGAGCTTATTCTATCGACGATTACTATCAGAATTTTCAAGCTATGTTTTTGAGACTTTCATAAAAGTTGGTCCATATATTTAGATAATATATTATGCACAGTATATTTTGATTGAATTCGCGTAAGCGTAGTGAAACAATATTTAGTAAACCTGCTCATTTTTCATATAATTTTTATTATTTTCTAATTGTGATTGCAGGGTATTATGTACAATTTTGTTTGTCATATTTTCTAAAAATAACTTGTTTTTATATTAAAAACTCTGCAAATTATAAGCAAAAAACTTGGTAAAATTTTGACTGTTTTTATAAAAACCTGAATTTTTCTTCGAGTATACATGCGAGTATACATACATTCGAGTATACTTCTTAAAAATGAACCCAAATTATTACAATAAGCCACTTAATCATAATCTACAATTGAATGCTTTTGCAATATTAGTTTTTACAGGGTTATCTAAAATATATTCGTTTTTTTTTTCAATTTGTTGACGGCCCCTTATGGGGTTTCGGAAAAAAATTTTCGCGGAAATATATGACGTCTATCATGTTGTTTACACTCCTGAAGTTTCAGGATAATTCCTCATGTATCTTTGCAGATATTTAACAAAACGTCTAAAATCGCAAGTGACCGGTCATCATTGGAAATATAGTGTATTCTATATATTAAATTTCAAACCATTCGGTTGGGTAGTTTTTGCGCTGTTGGATAGACAGACGGACGGACCAGATGAAGACTATAGGTGCTACGTATTTATATAATTACGAACGCACCTAAAAAGACTATATATTCTATTCTATTCCAGCTATTCTCGAACATTTATGCCTCATGTACCTGTTCGAGAATTACGTGTATCTGGAGTACTGTCTTCTTACTTTCTGAAAACATAGTGTAAGAAAAGTACCGGGTTCGCATTAAATCCGTTAAAACTTTAAAAATTCGTTAAAAAGGAACAAATAATATTAAAAAACTGCGATTTGCACGAATCGGATTATATAAAGATCGGATTTTTTTATAACAAAAAAGTAGTGGTTAAAAATTACCGACAGATGGCGCTGGCATGCATACTATGAGGCAGACGGCCTACCTAAGACTCCTATAAGGGGAGCTGACGCATATCCATCGTATTGCCCAAAATAATCGCCATATTATAACCCAGCTTAGCATTAGGAAACTGCCCGAGCAGGTGTTTGCCATTCCTGTCACTCGCTGTCCATTACTACGGTAAGCTAACAGGTTTTAGCTTGGTTTTTGGCATTTTGGGTTATTAAATGGCGGTATGATTCAGCCTGTGGTATAGGAGCTCTAGGCCTACCATTTCGTGGACGATCCTCCAAACGACCCTTTTCTTCAAAGCGTCTGACAAGCTAGTATCCCAGCACATGGAACGGTCTCGAGTCCTTTTGCCGTGCGGAATTTTCGCAATGCGTCAGTTCCCGATTCCCCGTTCGTGTAAAATAGCTTAACAAACAACGCTTGATATCATAACGATAGCTTATTTCTTCCATTGAATGAATAGTCTACGTGCATCAAGGCATTTTGGGGACAGCCTAATTTGAATAAATCTGCTTCATATTATCTATGCTAGCGCCATCTATTGGTAATTTCTGAATCACAACTTTTTTGTGATTAAAAAAAAATCCGATCTCCCTCTAATCCATCCATATCCAACCTGCAGCCCGCGGGCTGCATGTGGCCAGACGAGCTTTTATGTGCGGCCCAAGACATATTTATAAATTTAAACCATATTTATAAATTTAATGGATGTGCATAAAATATACTTAATACTTTCCCTGTTGTGTTTTGTTTTATATATTTTCATGGGAGGGCAAAATCTGCTCTGTTATTTGCATATAATTTTATATTTTTTAAACATCTTAAATGTCATTTGCTTAGTCAAAACTTCTTTTTACAAGTAGTTTTATTTGTGCTGTATATTTGTGCGTATACAACTCTTAATCTTCCAATTAAGCATTATACCAAATAATTTAAATTGGCATTATATAATTCTACATTAAACAAGTTGGAAATTGTACGTCAAACGTTACAAACGAGGTGCGTTCGTACGCACGTTTTAGAATTAAATTCATGATATCCCGTGCGTAGAACGGGTTAAACAGCTAGTTATGTATATAATTTTATGACACTGTTCATACAAATATCTTAACTAAGTTATATAAATATTCAGATATATATGTATCAGCTAGTTATATAAATATTCAGATCTTGATGATTTTTAATTCTGTGAAATGAATTATATATCGTCTGCAGATTAATTTCTGTCATAAAATAAGCATCTCGGTCGCTTGACGATTTAACATCCATCGGAAGCTCCTATAACAAAAAAGCACCGATTTAAAAAAAAAAAAAATTCAAATTTCTTAATAAATATTTTTATTAATATCTCCTAAAGTTTTGATTCGATTTTAATAAAATTTGAAATGTCTCGACAAAATTCTGCAAAGATAATATATTTTAAATTGCAAACCATTTGGTTGGGTAGTTTTTGCGTTGTTATATGCGGACAGACAGACAGACAGACGGACGGACAGACAGACAGACGGACGGACCAAACGACGACTATAGGTGCTACGTATTTATATAATTACGAACGCACCTAAAAATTAAAGTTTTTGCATTGATCAAAAGACACATTCATTAAAGGAAATCAGATTTCCTTTCTTTAGAAATTGGAAATTCAGCATTGTTATAATATTCTATTTTATACTTATTATATTGAGAATACTGTTTATTGGGGTATGTCGCGAGAAAAAAAATGGCACCAAAACTTACACCACTATTTCCAAACAACAATCTTCGCGGAATATTTCTATAACATTTTCAATAGAAATCTATCACGGAGTACATTATTTGGAAATAATGACGTTAAAAATGTTCATAACATTTCTTCCTCGACAAACTTCCTAATAATATTAACTTTGTCAGAATGCTTTGTTATACTATCTTTGTTATATTACTAATTTAATTAATAGCTTTTACTTACCAATCATACGTAGTATAAGGCAAGACTTGTAATCGTTTTAAAAGTCGAATTTTTTTTTTGACGATTTACACGTTTCAAACACTGGAGATCCCGAAAAACATATTTTTAGAAAAAAAAATTGCCGTCCGTCTGTATGTCTGTGTATGTAAACGCTCTTATCTCCCAAACAAATTGAGATAGAGACTTGAAATTTGGTATGCACTTAGTAAGTAATAATGAGAAGAAGCTTATTGAATTTCAGTCACCTCGATTATCCGAAACTATTTTTTTCGGACTCAAAATATTCGTTCTGATAAAAGGTAATATAATTTTTTTCGAAACTGTTTATTTTAAGGAGTGAATATAAAAGACAATAAAAAAAAATTGAATAAAGCATGAAGTTGATCGGATAATGAGTTGCCGAGATATTTGGAATCCTATTTTCCACACTCTTCAATTTTTCATGACCCTGTATTTCATTCTAATTTCAATTCAAAGATATATTTTAATTGGAAATGAGACGCTTATTCGGACGAAGTAAACTTTTAGTTAATAGGATTATCATTTTTGGAGTTATAAGGATGTTTCTTTTACGCAATTCAGTCATAGAGCATTTAAAGTTTAGGACGTCATCAAGCCACGATTTTATTTGAATTGCAATGCATTTTATATGTAGTTTACACATGTTATATTTTCATATTTTATATTATGCATAACCATGATGGGTAAGTATTACGGTGGCCCCCAACGACTAGTTTACTTACCCATCATACGTAGTATAGGGTAAGTCTTGTAATGGTTTTAAAAATCGAAAAAAAATTGACGGATTTACTCGTTTCAGACACTGGAGATTCCGTAAAACATTTTTAGAAAAAAAAAATTGCCATCCGTCTGTCTGTCTGTGTGTGTGTGTGTGTGTGTGTGTGTCTGTAAACGCCCTATCTCTCGAACAAATTGAAATAGAGATTTGAAATTTGGTATGTACTTAGTATTAAATAATGAGAAGACGCCAATTGAATTTAAATAACCTCGCTTATCCGGAGCTATTTTTTTCGGACTCTGGAAATATTCGTTCTGATAAAAGGTATATAAAAATTTTCGAAATTGTTTATTTTAAGCAGAGACTATAAAAGACAATCAAAAAACAAATTTTGCATAAAGAATGAAGTCGATCGTATAATGAGTTGCCGAGATATTTGTAATCCTATTTCCCACACTTTTCGATTTTTCACGACATTTTCATTTAAATTTTAATTCAAAGATGTATTTTAATTGGAAATGAGACGCCTAATCTGACGCAGTAAACTGTTAGTTAATGAGATTATCAATTTTGGAGTTATAAGGAGGTTTCTTTTAAGCAATTCAGTAATAGGGCATTTAAAGTTCATGACGCCATTAAGCCACGATTTTATTCGAATTGTAATGAATTTTATAAGTAGTTTGCAGATGTTTTATTTTCATATTTTATATTATGCATATCCATGACGGGTAGGTATTACGGTGGCCCCCAAAGACTAGTTTATATTTTTATATATATGTGTTGCGACCCGTCAATGTCGTTAACATATGTTTGCCGCCCGCGCGAAAAGAAGGTTGGGTACGGCTGTTTTAATCCCAATCGTGCAAACCAAACCTCATCTTTTTAGCATGATTTGTTCTTTTTAATTGAATTTTTTAGTTTAACGAGTAGTTAACGAATTAGTAGTAACGAATTAGTTTAACGAGTTTTAACGAATTTATGGCGCGCCCGGTATTAAATCATGATTTATATATGTGTGTATGTGAGTGAACACGACAACTCCCAAACGGTACTTCCGATTGAACTCCCATTGGGCGAATAGGTTATAGACCACTGTCGCAAGAACTGTATATTTTTGGTACCATGAATTAGGTATTCTACCCATTTTAAATAATTTTAAAATCATTATGCAACATATTCTATACGGATAACCTCCAAAGAAATACGACAGTGGATGGGTGGTAAATATTGCGGCGATGTAGTCAAACGTTAGTGGGTCAGAAGTGGACTACTACATCGGGTCTGGTAACTCAATTTTACCCGAAACGGACCCAACCCGAAGTTCGGGTTAACGCCAATTTTCTTTGTTTTGGGTCGGGTTGAGTTTAAATTATTCGGGTTCGGTTCGAGTTGGGTGGATTGACCGGATTTTTCAAAAGAAATTCCTGAATATTTTTAAAATGAGAAAAAAAAACTATATATTTGAATATTAATGATTGTATATGTTTTCATTTTTATACAAAAAAGATCAAATTGATGTTTGTGATATAATTGTAGACTATTTTTCCATAATTGTATTAAAATGTGGATTAATTTTCTTTCACTTTGACTTTTGTGTTCGGGTCGCTAATATGGGCCGCTTTTACTTCAGGAAATGAGCTGAGAATTGCTTTATTAGAAGGGTAACAAAAGAGACATACATAGTGTTCTAAAATAGACTGACGGATTTTAAAATTCAATAACTTGGAAACGGTGACAGATATTTAAAAAGAAAATCTTGCAGGAGCGTTATGTCCCAGCTAAAAATTAACTGCAGTTTTTCTACAGAAGTGAAGTGTTTTTGAAGTTTTTCTACAGTCAACTGTAGATTTTCTGCACTGAAATCTTGACTGCAAAAATACTTCAGTTGATTTGTAGCTAATGTGAAGTAATTTTGAAGTTATTTATTTCAAAAATAATCTGAGCTATTATCCGCAAAAATACTGTAGTTTATGTGAAATCATTTTACAACCATCAATTAAAAAAATAATGAGACTTTACATTTGTAGTAAAACTGCAGTAAATTTGAAGTATTTTTACAGTTATTAATTCAGAAGTATATTTTCTGATGTATCTGCAGTTTAACTGTAGTTACTATGAGGTAACTTTACAGAACATACTTTATGGAAAGCTCGTGTTATACTTTCTGTAGTTAATCTGTAATTTTAAAAGTGATGTTAAAGCTTTTCAGTTTTTGTTATTGTTGCATGACTCACTATTTACTTTATTAATAATAATTAATACTGTTTTCAAGACTTTTATTTTAAGGACCTAATTAGAACACCTGTGAAAGTCCTCCCCTCGCCGCTTCTTTATGTGAAACAAAACAAGTATTCAAATATATCAAACGTTAAAATTCAAAACAAATATACATTACAAACCAATCAACGTTGTTTATCTTTAAAATGTTAGAGCTAACCAGGGACCGACTTACAGATTTCAGGGGCCCTGAGCAGAAACATAATAGCACCCCCTATAGCATTTTAAGTGCAAAACTAATGCATTAAAACCATTTCGTCTATTATACTAATTTACTATCCATACAGTATTATATCATTATCTTACGCATTAATTAAAAAAAAGTGCTATGAACCAGATACATATTATAATTCATATTATAAAATTCAATTAAAACGTCTAATTATATAAAATAATGAAATATGTATACTTAAACGTTTTAAAACTTAATCGTACAAAGAAAATCTAACTAGTTCGTAAATTAATTCATCTTATTTTTTTAAATTACGTATTCATTTACAAAGCAATAACTAATTTTCTTATTTTATGCAAAAATTATTAATTATTAAAATTAAATTAAAAATATTTTACAAGCTATAACAATATAAACTTGTCTCTTCGCCATATATATATATATATATATATATAAATAAAACAGAAAAAAAACTAATTCGCAAATCAATTCAACTTTTTTTTTTAAGTACGCATTAATATAAAAAGCAGCAACTATTTTTCTTATTTTATTTAAAAGTTATTAATTATTAAGACCAAATTAAATTTATTTCACAAGCTATAAAAATATAAACAGGTACCTTCACAATAACCTTATCAATAGTAACTTCACAAAATTACTATTAATAAAATAGCCCCACCAGTGGCTGAGAGGTTCTGCTCTCGAAGCTAGTAGACGGGAGGTGCTGATCCCAATCGCGCCCGTCGGCCTAATCGTTCGGAGTTTTCGTGGTTTTCTTCGAGCCGTGGATTTATCCATGCGTAAATACGGGTTAGGTTCCCTTAGAAAGACCCCCACGAAGGGCACTTCCCCCGGGCCTATATCCCAAGTGCAGATAATTGGCCGTCAATAATCAACCCAACCTATTAATAAAACAGTGTCCCACACAAAATTCTCTTAATAAAATACGGCTCTTCACAAAACCTATTTTTATAATAACATACTATATTTTAATAATTTTCATTTTCGAAATTAATATATATATATTTTTCAATTTAAAATATGTAAGAAATTTAAATATATATATATATCGTAAATTAATTCAGTATATAAATAAATAACCACTAAGATATTTATTCCACGCCTTTAAATAATAAATTAATTTCGAAGTACACACGCACAAAGCATTTGTAAAAATTCACTTCAAAATCACATCTTTCACGCCGTCAAATCACGAGAGAGTACAATGAGAAGTAAACTGGTTTATTTGACTACTCTCCCTTTATGACCCCATTCAATCAAACCTATCATAAGAACCAGTTGCTCAGTCGGTAAGATGCTCGACTTGCAACCGTTGCACCCCCGGATCGAATCTCATCTTGGCAAGTGGGGGAAAAATGTTCGTTTAAAATATTTACAAAGAAATATGATAAGATGACTCATAGATGGCGCCACCAAAAACAGAAAGAAAAGCGAAATAATTTTTTTGCAAAATTACTGTAGTTTATAAACTGTAGTTATTTTGCAGTTGTATCAACTTCAAAAACACTGCAGTGATTTGTGCCAAATCACCACAGTTTTACAACTGCAGTTTGTTTTAAGTTTCACTGCAGTTCAGTTTTAGCTGGGGTATGACCCTTTTTACTGCCATTTCCTGTTTTTGTTTCAAATGACAGCGATATATGGCGCTGAAAGAAATAGGTGCTCAATCGAGGCCAAAACTGAAATCATCCAGCATTGATGCAAAGGAAGGAGGTTAAATATATGGAGTGGGTTCGGAATCGGGCACTAAGAACAAGATTGTATTGATGAATCAAAGCCACTTCATATATTTAACCTCCTTCCTTCGCATCAATGCCTTGTGATTTCTGCTTCCGCTTCGAATGGATGACGTCTATTGCTTGCAGCGCCATCTGTTGGTAGTAATTAGAACTAAAATAAGGAATATCACAAAAAGAAACTCCTGACATCTTACATAAACCTCCTGCAATATATATATTTTTTAAATATCTGTCACCGTTTAAAAGTTATTGAATTTTAAATTCAGGCAGTTCATTTTCTGACACCCGGTATATTTACTTGTAAGAATGCCATTTGTTGAACCAGGGAGAAAATAATTACGCGTCTTAATTATATTTTTCAACAAGGCAATGCATCAATTCACTCTGAAAAAAAAATACAAAAAATACGATTTGAAGATAAAAGCAATTCCACATTCGATTAAACGGCAAATAACTAGGACCTAAATACTATCGATAATGGGGTATTGTCATAGTGAGCAATATCTCTCTCAAAAATGGTGAAATTGTACGGTATAACCCAAGTCAGATTCTAAAGCAGAGTGAAATCCTGCTATTTGTGAGGTATGACATGTTTTTGTCACCTCGACAAGCTCGAAATCTTGCAAACTTTACAACACAATGCTGCAATGAAATTATTAAACACAAAAGAAAGCAAAACTGATATGTAAGATTTCTATAATTTACAAAAATCCATTCCGTTCTTATCATTTTGCTCCTATTGCATAACCAGTGAATATGCAATTTATTATACAGTATTCCCTTAACGATTTCAAGGGCGGTGGTATGTTTATGAAAACAATTAATTTTAATTCCCAAATACCACAATAGCACTAGCAGCATTTTGGTATACAATTTTCCGTTTATTATGTATGTTAAATATAGCTTTTTTCATATTTCCAAATAAATTTGTTTGTAAATTCCGGTGTCATTCAATCATTCATTTCAATATTTTAGCAATGAAAGTGCTTTGCGCTGAAAGGGTTAACATTCGCGAAGGTTACATTCAAAGAAAACCTCGCGAATGTCAAATCCGTGAATGCTGAGGCTATCTCTCTGCACCAAAAAAAGAAGTTAAGTTCTATAAAATTTTAATTGGAGTGGCACAACATTTCACAGAACAAATGCATACATGTATTAACAATAAGTTATGCATAGCATAAAGGTAGAATATGAATGTACGCACATATTCATAAATATGAAATTTATTTATTGAAGATAATTATGACAGCTAAAAAAGCATAAGTTTTTGTATAAAATCGTTTCGACTCTCTATTCGCAAAGAGATAATGATGTATTATTGGGATTGTATGCGATAGAATATTAAAATACATCAGCTAATTGCTTCAGAAATGCTTTTATTTTCTATCTAAGGGCAGCTTAAGTTACATCTCTACGAGAACCTGCACATTTTAAATGAATAGATTGCAGATGCCGTTATCTTACCATTTCTAATATCCCCTTTGCAACGAGTTATTCTTCTGTTATTATTTTGCTTTCCTACAACACTCGCTTCTTTTTCAGTTGAAAACTGAAAATTGATTTGTAAATAGATACTAAGAAAACACAAGGGAAATAAGCACTATAAAATCTGAAAAAGAAAGAGATAATAAAATAAAAAATCTCGAATAATCAAGTCAGATTCTCGCGAATGATAAGTTTTTCCGCATTTTAATGTTCGTGAATAATCAAAAGTCACGAATGTTAAGGAATTACTGTATTGTAATAATAAAAATTGTTTTGCAAATGATTTTCTTTTGTTTATATTGCTTATTTGGCTTTATAAAATTAATTTATACTGTTTTTGTGTCAATTAACAGAATTATACTATTAGTCAATTAAATGTTCGTTCCTGTCATTTTGCATCCTGCTATATTAAGGAGTCCAGGTACCTTTTTAAATTATTAAAAAAATAAAAAAAACTTTGATTTTTTAGGAACATTTTAAAAGAGTAGTCCATGTAAAAATTCGCTTTAGAAGGGAAATTAGAACCAAAACAGTTAGAGAACTTTTGATTGGATCAAGGAGTAATTTTACCTTTAATGTCAATTTTCGCAAAGCGGTGATTTTGGTCAATGTGGGCATTATTTCTAAGAAGAAATGGCTGGAATAGAATTTCATGAAAATTTGACTACAGGTAAAAACTTTTTAGATGCACAGAATGGCCTACTATTATATTCATCAAGTAAGAAATTTAGAAATTAAGATTATTTTTATTTTAAAAAAAATCAAACTTTTGAAGGCTTATAAATTTTTTTTAGAACTAATCATTATATAATTTTTCCAGTGTAGGTCATTTCAACCATATACGGGGTGATTATACTTAAAGTTTCAAAAAAGCTTAAAAAAGGAACCACTCGTCAGAATGACTTCAAATTTCCACTGAATATACTGAATAGACTGGAAGAAACGGTATGGCATAAGAAAGAAAAAGTTCCAAAGTGTATCAATAGACTGCGTTGTAAGCGGCATAACGAAAATAGATTCGGCTACTAGTGACATCTTTAATCGAAATACGACGGCTTTGGCATGAGTTGCACAGTAAACCAACCGTACTGTTCAATATGCATGAGTGTTTCGGTTGTTGGACGGAAAAAAATGACTTCCAAATTAGTTAACAGCTGTGGTACTGTTAGTGGAAAGCCGCATCCACCACGGCAAGGTCGTACCACATTGGAAGGAAAAAACTGTTTTTAATTGTTCTTGGGCCAAAAATCCGCATAAGAAGCACATAATGATTCGGTTTTTAATTGTGCATGAGTGTCTTTTAATTTGCATAGTATACCGCTTACAGTGCCATCTATTGATACACTTTTCAACTTTTTTTTTCTTATGCCATACCGTTTCCATCTTCTTCCAGTATACTGAGTTCAAATTCGAAGTCATTCTGACCAGTGGTTCCTTTTTTTAAAGCATTTTGAAACTGGGATTTTAATTATAATCAACATGTATATGAAATTTATTTATTGAAGATAATAATTCAAATTAACTGACTGTAGAAATAAATACAGCTAAAAAAGCATAGGTTTTTGTATAAAGTAATTTTGACTCTCTCTCTTCGCAAAGAGATGATGGTGTATTATTGGGTGTGTATGCGATACAATATTAAAATATAGCTAATGGTTTCAGAAATGTTTTTATTTTCTATCTAAGTGGAGCTTCAGCTACATCTCTACGAGAACCTGCACATTTTAAATTAATAGATCGAAGATGCCATTACAGCCAGAAAAAAGTTTTGTTGAATCAACAAAAAATTGGTTGACCCAACAAAACTTTTCGTTTAAATATGGGTCAATGGAAATTTTGTTTGAATCAACAAAAAAATATTGTTGGTTTTTTTTGCAATTCCAAAAAAAAAAAAAAAAAAAAAAAAAATTGTATCGTTAGCAAAAAAATATTTTGTTAATTCAAGTAAAACGGTTCAATTTGACTTAAATTAACAAAATTCTTTTTGTTACATAGATATATGCTATGTGTTATTTTAACAATCTATTTTCTTTTTTCAACAAAATATATTTTGTTTGTTTAAATAATAAAATATGTTATATTACGATCTTGCTTTCTTTAAACTACAAAAACTGTTGTTAAATGAACCAATCTAAATATGCAATTTTAACTATTTTTTAATTCACTTTCAGCAGTGAATTACTCCTGTAATCCTTGAATAATAACAAGTGAATTTTTATCATGCTTTTCTTCAAGCGCAAACCGAGAGAGTGAAAAATGCCCCAATCAGGGCTCGATCCCGGGTCCTCAGAACAGCTCTCTGAGGCTCTACCACTGAGCTACAAGGAACGATATCCGAACTCGGTATTTCTCACTCTTAAATATGTCGGACCGGCTGCAACTGCAGCACATGATGGAAATGTCATCAGGAGCACGCAAATTTCTGCGGCAAACATGAGACAACAATACAAAGCCCAGCATACGGAAACACATAGTTAATTTTTAAGGGGACAATTGGACGTTCAAAACCATATTTTTAATTTTTCACTCAATTGTACTGAAATTTTGCACACATAGTAATTCATACATTTTATAAATTAATTAAACAATTTTATTCAAAAATGTGTATAATTAATTAATTTATTTATTAAAATATATTAATTAATTACTCTAATTAAAAATGCTCCATGCGCATTAAATTTGGCTTAAGAAACATGGTGTTTTGTTAAATGGTAACTTTATATTATTGCAACAAAAGTTGGTATGCGTTTTAAGATTGTATCAATATATTGAGAAAAATTAATAAAAAACTTCCAATATTTATTTTTTTTTCACGGTAAAAAGTTATATAACTATGAAATTTTCCTTTTATGTACAGTAATGCATGCATATTAATACCAAGTTTTGAAATAAAGCTCACTGCTAACAATAATACTTAATATTACGAAAATTGGATAAAACATCAGATGCCTGGAACATTTTGAATAATTTAACTCGGCGAAAATTCTCATTTATAGAAAACGCGTTTTATTATTTTATTTTTGAGTGTAACTCAACTACGGTGTCAAATTTGAATTGCTCGTAACTTTGATAGAAATATTTGCAATTGCATGCGGTTTTTTGCAAATGTTGCAGTTAAGATTAAAGTATAGTAATAAACTAAAATAAGAAAAAATATTTTTTAGTCGATTTTAACCCAACTGAAGGTCCACGGTCCCCTTTGTTCATTTTCAGCAGTGAATTACGCCTGCAAAAAAGAAGGATAAAAATTCACTGGTTATTATTAAAAAATTACAGGCGTCACTGCTGAAAATGAGATAGAGCTATTGCAGAACTCGAGAAAAATACAACATAGCAGCTCCGCCTGTTGCACGATTTACACCAAAAATTAATCAGCAACAATTTATATTAGGAAATAACTGAATATAAAGTTTTATTAAATTCCGTGCATTAGTTCTTAAGATAGAGCGCCAACAAAATTTTTGTCACATACAGACAGAATCATTGACAGTCATTTTCTAAAAACAGTCAAATAGTGTTCAGGACCTTCTAAAATCCGTCGGAAACCGGAAGTCGAAAATTTTCATGAATCAAATACTTTCGTCTTGTAAAGATAGAAGAAAGTAATAAATGGGACAGTGGGATTTTTAAAACTACCTTGGTCCGTCCCAATGAAAAAAGTTTTAATTATCCAAAATTATGTTAATCCTTTAATTATATAACTATATAAGTTAAATAAATCGAGTTACGTATGGGAGTTATGGCTACTACACAACAATTTAAATTTTGAAAAAACAACTAAATGTTGCTGGAATTACAAGTTTAAAATTACAAAATTATTGTAAAATTAAAATTACAAATTTTGTTAATTCAAGTAAAATTGATAAAATTTTGTTAAAATTTTGTAAGAGTGTTAACAATATTGTTTTGCCCAAGCAACAAAACCAATTTTTTTACTTCAACTAAAAATTTTGCGAAAACAACCAAAATGTACTCAACAAAGCATGTTTTGTAGTTTTAATCAATTCCTTTTTCTGGGTGTACCTTACCATTTCTAATATCCCCTTTGGAATGAGTTATTCTTCTGTTATTATTTTGCTTTCCTACAACAGTCGCTTCTTTTTCAGTTGAAAACTGAAAATTGATTTGTAAATAAGATACTAAGAAAACACAGGGAAAATAATCTTTAACCACTATAAATTCTGAAAAAGAAAGAGATAATATTAAAAAATCGCGAATAATTATTATATATTATAGTCGGTTATAATCAATTCAGATTCTAATCAATTCAGATTCTCGCGAATGCTACGTTTTTCCGCATTTTCATATTCGCGAATGTTAAAAACCGCGAATGTTGAGGGATTACTGTATTGTAATAATAAAAATAGTTTTGCAAATGTTTTTCTTTTGTTTATATTGCCTATTTGGTTTGATAAAGTTAATTTATACTGTTTATATGCGAATTAACATAATTATATTTATTATTAGTCAATTAAACGATCGTTCCTATCATTTTGCATCCCAGTATATTAAAGAGTCCATGTACCTTTCAAAGTATTAAAAAAATAAAAAAATAAAAATTATTTTTATTTTTTAGGATCATTTTAAAAGAATAGTCCATGTAAAAATTCGCTTTAGAAGGGAAATTAGAACCAAAACAGTTCGAGATCTTTTGATAGGATCAAGGATTAATTTTATCTTTAAAGTCAATTTTCGCAAAACGGCGATTTTGGTCATTGTGTGCAGGATATCTAAGAAGAAATGGCTGGAATAGAATTTCATGAAAATTTGACTACAGGTAAAAACTTTATAGATGCAAAAAATGACCTACTATTATGTTCAGCAAGTAAGAAATTTAGATTATTTTTACTTAAAAAAAAAATCAAACTTTTGAAGACTCTTTTTATATAATTTTTTTTCTTAAGAACTAATCATTATATAATTTTTCCAGTGTATGTCATTTCAACCATATATGGTGTGATTATAATTGAAGTCCCACTTTCAACATGCTTTTAAAAAGGAACCACTGGTCAGAATGACTTCAAATTTGAACTGAATAGACTGGAAGAAGAGGAAAACGGTATGGCATACGAAAGAAAAAAATTCAAAGTGTATCAATAGATAGCGCTGTAAGCGGCATAACGAAAGTGGATTCGGCTAAAAGTGACATTTATAATCGAAATACGATGGCTTTGGAATGAGTTGCACAGTAAACCAACCGTACTGTTCAATGGGCATGAGTGTTTCGGCTGTTTGACGAAAAAAAATGACTTCCAAATCAGTCCACAGTTGTTAGTGGAAAACCCATCTACGACGACAAGGTCGTAGCACATTGGATGGGAAATGGGTATTTAATGGTCCTTGGGCCAAAAATCCGCATAAGAAGCACATAATGATTCGGTTTTTAATTGCGCATGAATGTCTTTAATTTGCATAGTATGCCGCTTACAATACCCTCCATTGATTCACTTTGGTACTCTCTTCTTTCTTATGTCATACCGCTTTCTCCTTCTTCCAGTATATTTAGTTCAAATTTGAAGTCACTCTCACCAGTGGTTCCTTTTTTAAAGCATTTTGAAAGTGACATTTTAATTATAATCACCCTCTATTACATCTCTACTCAATTCAAAAATTTGGCTCTCTGTGACAATTCAATTATGAGAAGTCCTGCGCGTAAGGTATATTAAGTTGAATTTATTTATTAAAGAAGCATTATATTTCAAATTAATTAAATAAACATATGCATCTAGACTCTTTTTCAGAACGTTAACTGTTAGAATACATCTCTTTTAATGCGCGGTTAAAATTTCACGTCTAAAAGTTAATTAGATGTAAAGTTATTGTAACCTATATTGGATCACTCTTACATGCAATTTGTCAATATAAATTGTGTCCGATTCCTTAAAAGCTTAAAACATTATTTTAGCGCTTATTTTATAAATCTTCTATAACTATTTCTTGCAATAATATATGAATGTAAAGGTTCCTTAAAAAAATATGTACCTGTTTAACGGGTCATAACATTCTAATTTTTCTTTCTTTCCAAAGTGTAATTAATTTGAAATAATGAGTGGACGAAGATTCACATACTATTGTAAGTGTTAAAATATTGCAAAAGAACAAAAACAATATAGCAGGAAATTTCAGCGAGATCTACCTGTGCGACATACAATTCACCGGGATAAGGGAAACTTATGACTGGAGTTTGAAATGAATGGATGCACACAGATAACGTTCCGGAACCGCAATGGAGCAATAATGCGTCACAACACCCAATAAAATGTTTGTCGCAGTTTGTGAATGAATAGCTCACCGTTATAAGCAGAACGGTAATAATTTTGAACATCTGCGGTAGAAGGAAAATTTATACATTTTATGTAGATTCTTATCCGATTTAAATATTAATTATATGTGAACAGAAACTGGAGTTATAATCATTCAAAGCGTGTATAAATTTTTCTGACGCACCCTGTATATTTTACAGAATATAAGTTCTTTAAAATAAATGTCAATAAACCTTTTTGTGTAAATTAGGTCAGGGTTCATTAGTTTTTTTTTTTACCTTTCCATTACTCTACTTGCCGAAAATTTACACGAAGAAGCAATTTCTCGAGTGCTATGCACTGTTTCACTTGTGTTATGCTTAAACCAACTTCAAATCCACGCCAAGGACATCATTCCGCAAAACTGTCTCATTTGATGAAAATTGTTCATTAGGAGTTCAGTCAACGCTAAACTAATAAGCACCATTTACTTTTGAAAATTTTAAATCGAAGAATTGCACTTCTTGGGACGTCAGATTTAACCTTGGACCTGATACGGAGTCCAGATACAAGGAACGAAAATAAATAATTTCGAACGGACCGTATGCTTTACGGGTTGCTTGGCCTTGCACAGGGAAGATGTCACACCTATTTCTCATTTCAAGTTCGTGCGAGAAATAGAATAATTGTTGTTCCACGTAAACAAACAAGACATAGTCTGGAAGCTAATGGGGATTTTAGAAGAATTTTCAGCATTTCGAGTGTCAAAATTTTAGAAATTATGACATCGTTATTTTTACGCAGGAATTCGCGTTTAGATGCTCCGAGTGTTTATCAACAAAAGAAGAGAAGCATATTGTTGAAACAAAAATGAGAGTAACCATAATTGGAGGAAAAGTTGGTTTGAAAATTTGTCTTGTATTTTTTAAAGTTACTTTTTGAAGTATAAATTTTATAAATAAAAGGTTTCTTTCGTTTTTTTGGGGGGGTGGGGGGATGGGGGTGGGAGTGAGGTTGTTCTACTTTGGCTATAATTCACGTGATTTTATTTTACGATTTTTTTTTCAGTTACAAAAGGTAAAAATATATCATCTTCGGACTTTTTGCATTATATTTATTGACAATGACATATATTTATTGACAATAATTTATATATTTAAAATTTTGTGTAAAAAAAAAATATATATACGAATGCGTTTTGTGCGATGGGGAGTACATTTGCGACTGTTTCTCCGTACGGGCGCTGTTTTTCTCCGGCCACAAACATCTGAAACAAATTGGGTCACCAAAGTATGAAAAGACATTGAATGTTCTTAAGCTAATACCAACATTTAGTTTTGAAAGTTGATTTTTGACAAAATGACGATCATTTGAACAAAAAATGACATTTTTTCGCCACTTTTTAAAACATTTTCCGAGCTTGAAAGAATAATTAATCAATGAAAATTATACTTATCGGGGGTATAATATCCAGCGAAAACGATTAGTTTTCTTTTAATTAAAAACTGAAGGAAATCGGTTGAATATTTCTCGAGAAAAAGGGTCGCCCAGTTTGAAAAACAGAGTTTCGAGAAAGTTTTACAATAGCGTTAAGTTCAAAGAGAGGCGTTACACATTCAATTAGAAAAAAATATTGTTAGGAATTAGAATATCATGAAATTACTTTAGGGCAACAATCTACACAGTTAAAGGATGCAAAAAAAGCAAAATTTAAAAAATCGAAAATTTTTACCGAAAGAAGAAGAATAAGTTATATTATTATAATTATTTATCCTCCAATATTCTTTACGGTTGCAATTGTACGTGTTACAACAACAATGGATTTAATGATGCGCCAAACCATACGCTCGCCAAAATAGGCCAACTGGCTGTGAAACTGCGTTGACGAAATATTTTAAACATTAAAAAATAGAAAATATAAATAAAAAATAAAGAATGTAATTTATTTAAAAAAAAATACGCATTAATTAATTACTTAGTTTCATATTTATGAAATTATGATTATACGTTGAGAAATCAGTGTAGAAATCATAAAACGTTAAATTAAAAAATGCTTTTTAGGTGCGTTCGTAATTATATAATTACGTAGCACCTATAGTCGTCGTCTGGTCTGTCAGTCTGTCCATCCGTCCTCATATAACAGCACAAAAATTACCCAACTGAATGGTTTGAAATTTTACATATGTAATCTTTGCAGAATTTTGTAGAGTTATTTCAAATTTTATGAAAATCGAATCAGAACTTAAAAAGATATTAATAAAAGTTTTCTTTATTATATTAAATCATAACATATGCAATCTATATAATAAAATGGCAAGTCATGTGAACGAGGAAAACAAATAGGGGTTAACCACTTCTTTTTTTCATATGCCAAGCGGCCATTTTTATTCAAAATAATTTTTTCGAATAAAACTGCGCAAAAGTTACATTTTTAGAAAGATCATTAAAAATAAAATTATTTGCTTGAGAGGTGAGTTACATTCAAAAATGTATCGATTCTGAGATAACTTCAGTGGAAATTAGGTTCACAGCCGAAAATCTCAATCCATTAAAGTAAATAAACGCTAGAGATTAGTTTATCGCGAGTCATAGAAATAATAAACCATGGAGGTAATCATTCGGAAAGCAAGATCTCCATGGTGAATTTTGCAGCGCTGTCTGGTGTCGAAAAAAACATCGCATCTGTAAACGTGACATACGTAATAAGAAAAAAAAAGCATCCTCATTTCGCTCATAACAGACTATATAATTCATTCACTGAAATAATAACGATGGTTTTTTACATTGTAAAACTAGTTATAGCACCTCATTTGTCACGTTTAACGTACAATTTCAGACTTGTTTTTTCCTGTTGTGAAAATCGAAAAACTTAAAATATTAATGAATACAAAGGATGTGAATTATCACTTTACCAACAGAGTTCAACCAACAGAGTGAAAAAGATGTCTAGATCGGGGATTGAACCCGGAACATTTTGGAATCACGCACCAATGCTCTAACATTTGGAGCAATAGAAAATACAATGATAATTGGCGCGTAATACCAAAAGGTTCCGGGTTCGATCCCCGATCTAGACATTTTCTCACTCTGTTGCACATTGTGTAGTAAAGTGATAATTCACATCCTTTTTATTCACTAATTTTTCAGCGTAATTTCAACTCTGCTGAAATATTAATTAGATATTTAGGTACTTCTCTATTATCCCGTCGACCACTTTTTGATAACAAAAAACTATCGCCAAACTGTCAGATTAAACGCCAAAAATGCAGTCCCATTTACTTGATGTCGTTACATTATACATTACATTATACATACATTTTACATTACACGTGTTTGTTATGGCATCAAGTGGTTTTAAATTCGACATTTGCGTGTATTTTTCATTATGTTTTACTGATTTGTTAGTTATTTCATTAATTAAAATAACAATTGTGACCTTAAATCCTTATATTTTATTTATTTATTTATTTTGATATTCCAATGGCAACGTTCTGCCGTTTATTTGGCGTTACAGATTGGCGATAGTTTTTTTTGTTATGAAAAGTGGTCGATGGGATAATAGAGAAGTACCGATATTTAGCATATGATATGCATTTATCGACAAAAAAAGTTGAGGAAAATGGGTAATTAAAATATATTCATGCATGAATAAAAGACGAAAGCATCTTATATTTTTGGCCTTGCAAGGTAAGCTGTCACACCTATTTCTTATTTCAAAGCCCATGCGAGAAATGCACTTGAGCGAGAGAAATTTTTTTTTCAAGTACGTACGAGTAACAACAATTATTAAATTATTGCTACTTATAAACAAAGAAAACGTAGTTTGGAAGCTAATGGGGCATTAGGATTTTAGCGGTACATTCTGCAATGGATTTGTGACACTCAAAATTTTAGAAATTAGGACATCTTTTTTACCACTACAGGAATTCGTGCTAAATCATTCGTGTGTTTATCAACAAAAGAAAAAATATTTCAAAACTGCATATTGTTGAAAAAAAAATAGAAAAGATAAAGGTAAGGCTAATTAGAGGAAACGTTGTTCTAAGATTTTGCCTTGCCTTTTTTAATTTATTTTCTGAGGTATAAATTCTGTAAATGAAGGTCTTATGACAAAAGGAAAATTAAAGGTATATAGTTCATTTCTACTTTATGACAGAAAGAGGAACAATAGAAAAACTGAAATAAACTAGACTGCTTACACCATAAAAAAAGGTAGAAAGATATGGTATTTTAGAATAAATTTGCACAAAAAGTATGTTAAATAGGCTACAAAATAAATAAGCATTACTATAAAATATGCTATTTTTTGGCCTTGCAGATGAGCGATATCGCACCTATTTCTTGACTGAATTTCGTGAAAGAAATGGAACTTTTTTTTCATATAATTAAACAAAAAATTAGTTTGGAAAGTTAATGAGCGTGTTAGGATTTTAGAGGTATAGCAGCCATGGATTTTTGACACTTCAAGTATCTATTTCTTTTAAATTATGACATTGTTATTTTCTGTATTAGGAGTTCGTGCTAGGTCCTTCGTGTATTTATCAAGAAAAGAAAAATTATTTAAAAATTACATATTGTTGAAGGAAAAATAAATAAAAGCTAGGATAATTAGAGGGAAAGTTGTTTTGAGAATTTGTCTTGTCTTTTAAAATTTATTTTCTGTGAAATAAATTTTGTAAATGAAGGTCTTTTGAAAAAAAAGGAAAAGTATAGGTATAAAGGGGGAAAAAATATCGTATTTTAAAATAAATTTACGCAAAAAAATTATGTTAAATGGTAAATAATCATTACTATACAATATGCTATTTTCTTGGCCTTGCAGATGAAATATATCTCACCTATTTTTTTTTTTTTTCAATTTCGTGGAAGAACCATGTAAACAAACAA
The DNA here is from genome assembly GCA_963931845.1 of Maratus michaelseni. Taxonomy (NCBI): domain Eukaryota; kingdom Metazoa; phylum Arthropoda; class Arachnida; order Araneae; family Salticidae; genus Maratus; species Maratus michaelseni. The sequence goes on along the minus strand of OZ007588.1, from coordinate 41,399,244 downwards.
AACATACTTTGGAAACTAATGGGAAGTTAGAATTTTAGAGGTATATCAGCCAGTAACACTTCGAGTATCATTTATTATTATTATGATTATGACATCGTTATTTTTAGTCAGGGATTCGTGCTAGATATTTCGTGTGTTTATCAACATAAAAAGAATTATTTCAAAACGGCATATTGTTGAAAAAATATATAAATAAATAAAAGCAAAGATAATTAGAGGAAACGTTGTTTTGAGAATTCGCCTTGTGTTTTAAAATTTATTTTCTGGGGTATAAACTTTATAGATAAAGATCTTTTGAAGAAAAAAAAAGGAAAGTATAAGTTCATTTCTGCTTTATGAGAGACAGCGGAACAGTAAGAAAACTAAAACTCACACCGGCGAAAAGAGAGAGAGAAAAAAGAATGATATTTTAAAATAAATTTTCGCAAAATATTTAGGTTAAATATACTACAAGATAAATAAGCAATCATATAAAATATGCTAATTTCTTGGCCTTGCAGATGGAATACATCACACCTATTTCGTGTTTCAATTTCGTGAAAGAAATAAAATAATTACGTTTCAATGCAAACAAAACAAAACATAGTTTGGAAGTAAATGGGGCGTTAGTATTTTAGAAATATATTCAGCCATGGATTTTTGACACTCCGAGTGTCACAATTTTAGAAATTATGACTTCGTTATTTTCAAGCAGAATTCGTGCTAGGTGCTCTGTATTTTTTTCAACAAAAGAAACGTTTAAAAAACTGCACACGATTGAAAATAAAGTAAGCGTAATTAGATTAAGAATTCTTTTGTGAATTTATCTTGTTACTTTCCAAACACATAATGTAAGAAAAGTATTGTAATTATGAACACTATAGCTTCCAAACTGTACCTACGATTCAGCTCCCATTTCGCGAATATATTAAAGACTAGCGATTCCCAACATTTTTGTCTCGTGGAACCTTTTTTTGGAATGAATTCCCATGACGGAACCCAGTGGCGTAGCTACATATTCAGCACCCTGGAGCAAACAAAGTTGTTGCGCCCTCTTGTCACTCGTAGAAGTTCAGCACAATTTAGTTTTGAAATTTTGAAATTATGTATTCTTATTTTGATTTAAAACCATATTTTTATTTTGAAAGTCAAAGTATTTTAACAACCAAATATTTAGCGCACTAAACAGAAATAATAACAAATAAATAATTTATACTAATAAAAGAAAGAAGTTGTATGTCTGTGCGTGGGGGAGGGGGGTAAGACTACGAAAATCTATCGCGTGTAGAAGTCTGAAAATTTGGATGAGGATAGTTCAAAGGACGTACCGAGGCTCAAATTTTTACTTTTTCCGATAATTAGCCGATATATTATATAAAAACTCATCAAAAAGTATTTTGCAAATTGGTATCCCGCTCTTGCTCAGTTCTGAGTTTTCCGAAATTAGCAAGAAGATCGAAAAGTGCGATATCCACCTTTTTTCACACATTTTCTAACTGCACATTGGACGAACCGTTGGAAATATTGACAAACGGAAGACGTATGCTTAAATGTCGTACTTTTGCATTTAAAACGCCGCAGTCCGTTCGAAAACATTAATATTAACCCTTTCAAAGAAGTTCGATTTCGCCGTTTTCTTTTTCTGAAACCTCTTTTAAACAGCGCAAAAGCAGAGAAGAACCAAAAGTACAAGAGTTGCTTTTCATTTCAGACTTAAAACCGTTGGAAATATGGAAAAACGAAATAAATATTCTTAAATTTTCGATTTTTTTCTCTATTTTTGGCACCCTTTAAATGTGTAGATTGTTTTCCTAAAGCGGATTCGCAAAATTCCAATTCCTTGCAATCTTTTTTTTTTTTTTGCTCGTTGAACTTAACGCTATTTCGTAAAACTTTAAACTTGTTTTTCTAGACAACATGTTCTTCAGATTGTGCGTCCATTTTTCTCGAGAAACATTCGCCAGATTTCATTCATTTTTAATTTAAAATAAAGCTAATTCTTTTTGTTGGAGCTTATACCACAGAAGTTCAAATGACCGCCATTTTGCTAAAAATCAACTTTTTAAACTAAATGTTGGTATAAGCTCCAAAGAATGTAATGCCCTTTCATAATTTGGCGACTTAATTTGTTTCCGATGCTTGTGATCGGCGAATAATGAACGCACGACGCGCACCTGCACCCCGTCCTAAAAATTTAAATATGTAAGTGGAATGTCAATAAATATAATGCAAAAAGTCCGAAGATCATATCTCTTTTCATTGTAACTGAAAAAAAAACCCCTAAAAATCATGTGAATTTTAGGTCAAAGAAATAGAAAGTTCCCTTAAAGCTAAACCTCCTGTGCGACTGTGAATTCGTTTTAAAAAAAACACTAATGTTAACCCTTTCATAAAAATTTGCGATTGCAGATCACTTCGTGCCTCGCAGAGACAGTCTTTTTTTTCTACGCTAAAAGTAACTAAAAGTTAATATTTTAACACAATATTTTTACACGTTCTTAGTACACTGGATTTACATCACCTATAAGATCTCGAAACATTCAGACGACAAAAAAATAGTTCCATGTCATCCCTATAAATTCTAGTTTCCTTTGCCAGAGAGTTCTAGAATTTCCAATTAGAATCCAAGAGTGTTTTCCTATATTCTCGTGGTAAAACTTATTTAAAGATGTCTGCAAATAGTAGACATCTGCACAAGACGCTAGTTTTAGAAACTATAATGCTAGTTTATAAATCCATTCCAGAAATAAAGTGATAATTTCTCGCAATTTACATGATTCATTATCGTTTCGTCCCCTAGAAAACAAGAGACTAGAAATTCTGGATCATTTCGTCAATTCAGTTTAGTTGTTTACCCTATTCGCACAGCTCGGACTTCTATATTTCTAGTTTAGGGATTTAGAAACAGTCTAACTTCATTCTAGCTGAAGGAGGTATTTTTTTTCTCAGTGTGCTCTAATCTATATACAAAATTGTTTACTGGTGTTCTGATTATCTACTTTATAAACAATATTGAAACACTCCTGTTTTCACATCAAAATGTAATTTTTAACAAAAAAGAAAGTTTGACTTTCCTTTTTTTCTTTTTTCTTTTTTTTTTTTTTTGCTGAAAATATTCTTTGTAAATATTTTTGTGCATCAGCCCCAAAAATCTATATAATAAACATTTATATTGTGGAAATTACCATCACAACATTTGAATTTATATATGAATACACAAAGCCCCTACACATTTCAGACAAACATTCGCACACATAAATAATTATACAAAGAAAAAAATAACTAAATAAAAAATATATGTGTTTTTTTAAACAGATCTTAGGTGCCAGAGAGGCTGAAGATTGCCGCCATTGATGACAGATAGAATCTACATTAGGTTTTAAAAGATTTGAATTTTCCTCTGAAACAAACGACTTTCAATGAAAAAAAAGTGCGATTATTTTGCTTTGCAAAGAGAAAAAAAAATCACTAATAAAAAATGTTCATAGGAGAGAATGTTTTTTTTTTTTTTTTTAAATTATTAAACAATTTAAGTGTTCACAAATCTAATGCTTGCAGCAAATTTTAAGTATTAGTTTCACCTGAGAGAGGACGCAACTTTACTTGGTTGAGTGCGCACCGAATCCACGGGCCGGTTGCCCGGCGGGTCAGTCCGAGCCTGTGTAAATATGAGTTAATTTAGTAAAATTCTTTTTTCCTTATTTTTGTTATCTTATAGGCGTTATTTCAGCACAGGCGGAATGAAATTTTATTTTAAGTTATTATTAGAAAATGTTTAATATTTATGAATGAAAGTGCAAGTTTTCTTTAAAATGTCTTTATTACCAATGGCAATATTTCGCCTTTGTAAAAATAGGATCAAAATTTTTATTTATTGCTAATTTATTATATATTTAAACGCATAGTATTTTGTAAAGTGTTCAGTTTAGTGGAGTAACATAAGATTATTATTATTTTTTTAATATTTTTCATTTTATAATCAGGTCCTAAGCAGGGGACACTGCTTTGATAATTAACTTTTTCTCACGTTAAAAAAAAAAAAGTCCTTCCGGCCTGTACCGGGAGGAAAAGGTAGCTTTCCTATATCTTCGTTTTAAAATTTTAGCTAATGTTACACGAAAACAGCAAGTTAAAATGCAAAGAAACGTTTACAAAAGATTCGTTAATACTGAATTTGTATAAGAAATTCGCCAAATTATTGAGCAATAACCAAATTGGCTTCATTTATGAAGACTTATTTTGGTCGCCAAATTTGGCGATATTTCGCCAAATGTCGCCAATTTTATCGAGAATTTGGCGCTAACGGATATGAATATATAGTTTTATGCGTATGATTGGGAAAATTATTACAACAATGAAAGAAAATAATCGCGTTAATGTGCTGTTTTGTTTCAAAATGTCAGCCACCCTAGAATTTCAAACTGCTCTATCTCTGCCATTTTTTAAGATAGAGGTAAACCAAAAAATGCTCTGGATTCCTCGTATCAAGGCCTAACACGTAATTAAAAAATAAATTTGAATTTTAACTTTTTTGTATATTTATTTTAGTTTTAAATTTTTAAGTGGCCGCCATCTTGAAACAAAATGGCGGACCAAGCTGGCCAACGAACTCGGTCGAGACATTGGTGAGCTTAATACACACAATTAGTTTCATCAAAATTGATTTATAAATACGAGCGTTATCGTATGACATAGGTCAGATATATATATATATATATATATATATATATATATATATATCAACATTTGAACGGAGGGTGGTTTTGGGGTCTGGGGGTCATGATCGGTGAAAATATATCAAAATTTTCCGGAACTGCTTTCCTCCGAACGGCTGCAATAGGTAGCTTTATACTTTTTTGTATTGAAAGCTACCTAAAAAAAAAGAAATGCTTATAAATTCTGCATTTGATATTGGTCATATTTTCGAATTCTGGAAAACAATGCGCACAAAATTTCATTTGTCGCTTCCCTCTTCCCTACCCTTTAAATTTTATCACCGTGGACTCTTGCGGATAAAAAAGTCAATTTTCTTAAATTTGTCAAACTATTGTTTTTTTTTTTCAATCCGTAACATAGCTAAATAGCTTAGGACTTTACTGTTGCATCTTAAATATAGGTTTCTCAGCAGTTACTTTTTTGGCTACAATTATTTCCGTCCATCATGATAAATTTCTGCAACATTTTCAATAGAAATGTGCCAGGAATATTTGGAAAAAGTAGTAACCAATAAAGCGATCGCTGAGAACCCCGTAAATAAGTTTGATTACTTTCAGATTTGAAAATCTTCAACTGTCATCCGTGGTAAAGTTACTGAAAAAAAAACATGCATGCTGAAACGGCGTTAGAAAAGTTACTTCAGACTGCGGTACAGTATGAATTATAATTAAACTTCGCGAATAGATGTAATTCTTTTTAAGTATAAAGCATGTTTTTTAAATCGAAATAGTTGAGGTTAAAAACAAGATGAACTATCATTGGAATATGCTGATTGTTAACAGTTCTGATTCATCCATAATATCTAATTAATAATGGAAAAAATTTGCAAATATTTTTACAAATCTTTATTTTGCTCTTTCTAATTTTGCGCCCTTGAGATTCGTGCGCCTGGAGCAGTTTGCTCCAACTGCTCCACAGTAGCTACGCCCCTGACGGAACCCCTTAAGCCTACAGTACAAATTAATGGTATTAGATGTATTGCTTGACAGTAGAAGAGAGAGGAGATAGCAGTCCAAACAATTGTGTATTATTTCTGCAATAAAATTATATTTTGTAAATTTTATTATAATACCCAGTTTATTCTCAATTACCACCAATGCACATAACATTGTCAAAAATTTATCATTCGTAAAAATTCAAAAACTCAAAGTATTTAACATACAATAGATTTTAATGCGACGAGTAATAACGTACAAACGTTTAGTTGGAAACCTGTGGTTGCATTCTTTTGCAAAGTGTTTTGATATCCGTCTCAATTGTTCATAACAATTGAAGAATATCCAATTCTTCATTTTAACGGCTTCTGTCCTCCACTTTGATGGTTGTGCAAGTGCAGAGTCCCGCCTTGCAGAGGTATGTCATTGAGAATTACAGCAAAACTATTTTTGTTTTTCATAACAAGATTTTGAACGTATCTATCAAAAGACACCATAGCTGTGATGGATTTTGATTTTGAAACTGGATTTTTAGTTCGCTGTCTGTGAGATGTCAAAGTCCATGCGGATTTCGTATTCCTCTGAATTGAAGTTCTGTTGACACCAACACATTCAGTAACCCATTTAAATTCACTCAGCGCCATCTATTGAGCGTTCAATCGATCCTTTCTAAATAGGAGATACCCTGAAAATTTTTCTGTATATTTTCTGTTGTTGGATTTTACCTTCATCCAAGAATTTTTTTATGGGAGCAAATCAATCGAAATGTTCCTTTTCCGCACAGTCCAAACAGTACATGATTTCTATTAAAAGAAGTAAGTCACTTAGGCGTATGCATCAAAACTGTCACAGATTTGCTCTTGCAATGATAGATTCATTACGTTTACTTTGCTAAAAATTCTAGTTAAATATGCCAACCTGCATAAAAAAAAAAGTTTGACCAGTCTTAAAAGACTGAAACCTTTGTATGCTGCCAAAAAATAAACCCTATCGAAAGGAGGGAGGCATTGGGTTATGGGGAGATAAAGTTCAAGTTTCGCTTAAACTGTTTGACTGCATGTCATTTTTTCACTGGTTGTTCTATGTTCTTGTACTAGTAAATACGAAACTATCGGAATGATCCTATTCGTTCCCCACAAAAGCAAAACAAGGGGAGTTTTTTCATTACCTACTCCTCACGGATAGACTCGTCATAACCAGAACTTCTACTCACGTGACCAGTCTTTAACCCTTTCCGGCACAGTGGTCCCACTCCGGGCACACTTAATTTTAATTCCAAACTTACATACGACACCAAGAATATTTTAAGAAAATTTTGTTTCTATAATGAAAGCTTAAAACAAGTAGTTCTTATTTTCTAAAAAAGTCGTTTTGTAAATTCCGGTGTCAGTCAGTAATTTCTCATTTTACGAACAGAATTTGCCTCTGCCGGAAAGGGTTAAAGCTTGGCTCAGCAGTACCGTGATGTCCATGACCCTGACCTTCCATACTCCGGCCAAAACACTCGTTTGTGACGTTACCCCAAAGAGATCCCCACGCCGTTGCTGGGGAACATCTTTGCGGAAATATATAAGAGATATGCCTACTAAATTCAGGAATGAAATTCTTCCATAGAAATGCCCTCCCCCCTTTCCTTTACAGGATTTTTTTGGCATCAATCTGCTAAAAAAAAATCAACGTGCATTATTAATTTTTCACTACTGCTAAATTTGTTTTCAGTTTTCACTACTGCTAAATTTGTTTTCAGTTTTGCAGTATTTATTGATATATATTTTCTTAGTAAAAAATATTTTAAATATAAGAAAAAGAAAATAGCTATATATATATATATATATATATATTATTGAAGTAAAATAAATAGAAATTCTGTTTTTATAGGTTAATTTTCAATTTATTTCATTTTTCAGTAAAATATATTTTTAATAATTTCATTCAACATTCATTAATAATGTTTTACTATTGCTGAAAAAGTTCATTTGTTTACAATTTTATAGCTTTATATGCATATGTATGTTGCATTCTACAACAGTCGAAGAAAAAAATATGATAAACATCTCCAAATTAATTGCAGTCGTACTCTAAGCTTATATATCAGCAGCCGAGTAAAATGTAGATTGCAGAAAAGAAAAACACGATGGCAGTCGAATCCATTTTATTTAAATACAATCATCTTTAGATTCCGGGCAAATGCTCTCTATACATAACGATAATATTAGTAACTCTCCATTGAACATTGTTTTTATTAGATACCAACTCGACGATAAAATCCCTCTGATCTGCTCTCTGTCCGTTCGTTTTAGCTAGGAGTGCGCAAGAAAACATTTCATAACACGTGACCTCCTTTACCCATTGCATATTCAACTTTTGCTGCGTACTCATTTTTATCAGAGATTTAATATTGAAGAAATATGCTTCTCCTAGTTTATGGCAGTAAAAGAATTTGCTAGAACATCGTAGAAATTAAAAAAAAAAAAAGCTGGAAATTGATAGAATAAGTTTCGGCTTTTGCGTATTGAGAAAACAATTTAAAATAATGAATTTTTAGACTATTAAGAAAGGGATTTTGGTGAATTTACACAGATTAAAAGAAATAAATGAGATTTAAATGCAGGAATAAATAGGAAATATTTAATATAATAAAGAATTTAAGAAAATAGGTTTTTTAAGAAGAAATATATTTAATAAATGTGTTTTTTACATCTTATTTGTTAGGAAAAACAAAGTGAATTTAAGTAGATTACAATAAGAAAATGTTTTAAATATGGACAGTAATGAAATATTTTAAAGAAAGGGAATATTTTAATAAATTATGGTTGTAAATGAAATATTAACAAAAGGAATTTTTTTATATAATAAATTTAGTAGGGTAAGCAATTTTAATTTTTTTATTATATTATATTATATTATATTATATTATATATTATATTTTCTTAGTGAAAAATGCCAAAATTTTAATATACAAGAAAATATTAAATAGTTTATTGAAGCAAAATACTATTATAAATACAAATTCTGCTTTTTAAAGCTACTTTTCGATAAAAAGAAAATGTCTTTTTAATCTATTCTTTTAGTTTTAAACGTTTTTACTTTTTACTTTGTTTTCACTTTTTAAATAAAACGTCCTTTAACACCAGATTATTTCAAATGAGGGAAAGAAAATAACTTTATATTAATTATGGAAAATAAAATTTGCATTAAAATACAAAAACTTTATTTACTAGAAGTTTTTTTTTTTCCTATAAAAATTTTCTGTTGCATTCTACATCAGGCATATTCTAAACAAGTAAGCGTACATATCAAAACTAATTTTGTAATGTATTAAAAAAAAAAAAAAATCAAAGTTGAAAAGAATTTTTATTACAAAGATTATAGCATTTTTAAGCAATGTAACAATATAAATCGAGTAAAATCAAAGTTTTAAATTATAGCAACAAATACTTGCATAAATATAATAATAATGTGTTTAATTAAACAATCTCAGTACGTCTAAAAGTTGGGAAATGCTTCTTATGAAAAATTAAATTTTGTAACATAATAATTTCTATTCTAAAGTTTTTAAGGAACTCTGACCATTTTTTAATTATCAAAATATTAAACAATTATAATAATAAGACTTAAAACGTTAACAAAATTTTAAAAAAATATGCACTGACATTCAGGAATAATTTAAAGCAATGAAAATTTGTCCAACCTTCTTTGATTCACACAGTTACCTTTATCAGTTTCAGATTTCTTTTTACCTTTACTACCACTAGTTTGTTTAAAACGAGATTTTTACTACGTGATGATTTCATTTCTTTCAAAAAATATTCAAAAATATATTTGAAGATGCCTACAAAACTTTTTTAAGAATAATGCTGATAGAATGCGCATTCACACAAGTTTTATCAGCTAACATATCCTTATCTTCTAAAAATGATGTAGTAGCTGAAAAAACAATGTTACGGTGATCTTTTAACTTTAGACAATCAGATTTTAAATTAGAACACAATTTATTTACAACAACATAATTATGTAATACCACATTCACCATGTGTTCTTTAGGAAACTTTAACTGTCCTCTATCTAAATTTTTAACAAAATCATAATTTACATTTAAGTTAAAATTTTTATCACACAAATTAAGTTCAGCACATGATTCACAATATTTCCTTTTTAATACTGCATGTATACAATAGCCCGCTATATAAATAAATACTGGAATATATCAAATAACATAATCTAAATCTGAATATTCAACAGAAATATTTTGACATTCAGTATTATCAGTATTCATAAAACAGTCAATTTCAAAATCTTTAATTTCAACCTCACCAAAGGTTTTATTACCAAATACTTTATTTACACCAAATATTATCTACAACAAATTAATATTTACGCCAAATATTTTTTTTAACCGCTTTAATTAGTTAATTGTTTATATCAATTAAATTATGACTATACGTTGAAGAATCAATTTAGAAATCCTACAAATTTGTTTGAATATTGTTTTTTTTTCCCTTTCATGTTGCCATGTGTTAATAAAAAAGCAAAAATTATAGTTTTTAATAAATTCACTAGCTTTCGTTCTCTACCATGCGTAAACAAAAGCGGTGAAATTTCCATGATCGGCTTCATTTCCCTCTGAAATTAACGTACAGCAAAAGAAATATTTTTTGAAATATCATGAATTATAGTCATGTAACTATGTATAATTTTCAAGATAAGCATTGAATGATTGTGAGAGTTTTTTTAAATCATTTTTACTTTTATACTTATTCGATACAGATTTAAAAATACATACAAACAGTTATGTTACACTCTAAATAAAAAAATAATCTAGCAATCATTCACTTATTTGATTCAGAAAATCAAGTGTGACTGATAATCACGTATTTATTCACATCATTTCTACGTGTAAGTCGAACTGATTAATATAACGTAAAACGTCAGAATTAATTACATATGCTTCATTATAAGCTAGAGAGGGATTTCAGGTATTATTTGACTTACGTCGCGTCCTTTTATTTTAATTTAATGATAACAAAGATAGTTCTGATGTAAAATAGAGAGTAAACACATGTAAACTGTCTAATTAGCTACCGAATGAAATTCTATCCGACGATTATTCTCTTGTTTCGCATTATTAATCATCTAATATCGATAGCTTTAAGTTTAAACTGATAACGGTTCTTCAATCTCCGTCTCATTTAATTATGAGTCACTGCTTCACATGGTAAAAGGGAAAAAAATTGTTAAAAAATATACAAATGCATAAAATATACGTACAACAGAGCGAGTGCAGTGGATAATATACGTACAACAGAATGAATGCAGCGCATAAGGGAAGTAAAAACTGAAAAACCATGACATGGCAACATTAAAAATTGCTTGAAAATTCAAAGAAGTTAATGATACTAAAAAAAGCATATATATTTTTTAAAGTTTGGTTCAAAATTTATTCCAATAAATCTTTTTTCTACAAGTGTAAAAATTTAATTTCTAATTAGAACCAGGTTTTACCCATCTACCAAAATTCGGACCTGTTTCAGATGGTCCTAGAAAACGCCTTTTCCCAAGAAGAGAAGAATTTTTTTGTGGTAACAGGTGTGGTTTTTCAATAGCCCAGATGTCTCTAACCACTTTTGTGGGGTGTTCCGATTTTTAAGTTCTTCCAGACGCTTTGTTAACAAAGGAAAACTGTTAGGTACCCGGTTTTAACCTACGTTCAGGGCTGTAGCTAGAAGTAAATAATAGGGGGTGCTCAAGAAAATGTAGGGAGGGAGGGGGGTCATACTATTTCTTTCTCTCTGACACATGCACACACAAACACAGATATATATGATCAAAGTATTATATAGAAAGGTAAATTAGTGCATATTCATAGTGTAGCCACTATGTTTCTTATTAAATTCTTTATAATAACTTTATTTGATGCTAAGAAAAATAAAGGCTGCAGACAGGGATGTAATGGAAGATATACGGTGAATACGCCGTATACCTTCTGGATTATTTTAAGGAATACCGTATACCCTCTTCTCAAAAACTCTGTAGCATATACTTTTTAGGGTATATCCTCTGCCTAAATCGTATGCCCTTTGGTTTTTTACTACTACATCACTAGCTGCTGAATGAAAACTTTCAGTGTATAATTGTACTAGTGAAATAATCAGTGATGATGTCAATTAGTAAATAAAAATCTGACAGTTCACCTGTTTCAAAAGAGTTGCAACCTTTAATTTTTTTTTCTGAATATTCCCTGCCCTTAAGAATTCTAAAATTATGTTTTTATATGATAAAAAACATTCGAAAAATCAAGGGTGTGTTTTGCATTTTAAAATTATTTTATGTCTAGGCAAAAGCTAAAACCACTTGTATTTAAATTGACCTATAACTCATTAGAATAACTTTGTTTTATTCTAATAATAAAAAACGCTGCAAAATGAAAAAAAAAATCAGTATATAACTAATGCAAAAGTCAATGTTTGCGTCAGCAAAAGGTTGCTAATTCTGAGTATGCGCAGATAGGATGCGCGCTTATTGAAACACTTATTTGCAGTTTTTAAACAAATACTACAATTTAGTATTTATGCAAAACTGTAAAAAGCTCCCAAAACTAAGTTGATTTTTTTCATTTGGATTTTTGAAACAGAATTTCATTTGGTGGCTTTGGTAACTTTCCCAGGAGGGTGGGAGGGGGCTCAAAATTTTTCAGGGGTGCTGAGCCCCCCCTCCTGGCACTCCTCTAGCTGCGGCCCTGCCTACGTTCCCATATATATATATATATATATGTGACATTTTGGAAGGTTTTGGAGTGATCAAACATATTCGTAGACGTGAAGTGAAAAATAGAGGGAATAAGCAGACAATTTCTTCGCTTCAGTTATTTTATTCAATCCAACATATCAAGCATATGAGGGAAACGCTCTTTAAAATTTGATGCTATTGGGTTTCCATGATATTAAAGGTTCCGAGAATATTACAAGGACTTCCATTCTTCTCACTACGACTCCAGATTTATTTGTCAACAACGGCGAGAGAACCCTTTAAAATTATGTCTCTCCGAACAGCGCAAGCTAGGAGCTAAGGATACAAACACAAACGCAATATGTGATCTGTTTTAGCCAATCATAGTCTGAATTTGAAGGAATTAATCCAATTTCCAGCGTAGAGATATCGTAGCGATTAGACTTCTGGATATTATTGGCGCCAAATGATTTTTCTGGTTAGAACTGAAATATACGAGATGTTTTAAAAAGGCAGTAAAATGAAGTAATATTTTAGCTTCGAAAATAGGTATAAAATATATTCTTTGACTGCAGACGATTTTTTAGAATACGAGGGAAAAATTTTAATAATTGACACAGATTAAAAGTGAGAAATATTTAAATATTGAAACATAATAGGAGACATTTAATATTTTAATATAAGAAAGAATTTACGAAAATAGAGTTTTTTAAGATGGAATAATTTAGTAAACATGAGATTTTATATCTTATTTAAAGAATTTAGAGTGATTTTAGATACGGAAAATGATAGGGATTTTTCAATAAAGATTTTTATAAAACAAAGGGTTTTTTAATAAGAAATATAAGCGTGAAGCGTCATTTTTAGAATAGAGTAAAATATAATAAATAGTATTAAGTGCATTAGGATGAAATGGCTTTACATACGGATAGTAAAGGACTATTTCAAGAATACGAATTATTTTAATAAGCGGAATTAATATATACGGAACATTACTAAATTGAAAAACTTTATAGAATAATTTAGCAGATTATGGAAAAATTTTAATTTTGTAATAGATATAAAGTCTTCTAGGGGTCTCGAAAAAACACCTATGCCCGTTTTACCGAGTTAACAAACCGGTCTCTGAATGGTAATATTTAAGACTAGTTGAATATATTGCTGAAAGTTTTCTTAATTCTTAAAGAACGAATACCTCCCTATTCGCGAAAACCTTTCATTAGACACCAGTCTTTTTGCACAGAAAATTTCGAATTATGCAAACTCAAAATTTCAGAAATTAAATAATGCAAAAAGTTTGTCAGAAAAAGTGGTGCCAAAACAATAATAACTGGAAACAGCACCTATGGACAATAAAAATTGGTTTTATTGCCATGAATATGACGGTATTCGTTCGTTAAGGGTTAAATTATCCTCTTTGTTGACAGTTCGTACATGAAGTAGAATCATCGTATATACATTAACAATTTACAAAAATGATACAAAAAAAATGGGGAGGCAGAAGACTACAGAAACTTACGATTTATTGGCATACGCTTATGTCTACTGTTGGCTGATTTGCATATACTATCTTGCATACGCTAACGTGACCTGTATATCTTATTCGAAGGATGGACCTGTTAATGTAATTTCCTCATGTTTGGTTCAATATTTGTTAGTTTTAGTCAAGTCTGATTGAAAACTTATTTTTTACCCAATGGATTTTATTTTCGTGTTATGGGGGGAAAGAAAATGCATTCTCATTTCGATAAGTTCGCAAGATAACTTTCGCAGAAATCATTGTCTATTCTGTTCGCATCATAAACGAGACTTTGCTCATTCTTTTCAAAGTGTTTTCAAGAATTTTATGTCAGGATAACAGTATTCCTAATCAATTCAAAATGTACATTTAATATTCAATTCTCACCAATAAAATTATATAAAAGTTATATAAGTGTTCCGTTAATTTAAAAACTGACTCAATTAATTCTATTCCGTTGATTGAAATGTTTCCGCACCAATAACAGTAGGATCACGTTTTGGAAACTCTTGTCTAGATTAATTTGGTGTTACAATAGAATGAAACAATGGACGCTTCTTAATGGACTTCCTGGTTACAATGCGATTGAACGTGGAACGAGTTTATTAATCAGAGTTCTTGGAGCCATAGTTTTTATATCTTTAGAAAGAGCAACTTAATTCATACAAAATTTGCATTACATTTTATTAGATTAATTTTCCAGTTACAATTGCTTTTTCTATGTGTTTTTTGTCAAATCATAATATGAGATTTATATGGAACTCTGTGAAAAACCTAATCAACTAAAACTAACTGAATGAAGAAATTAAACGTTGAGAAAGTGGAACGAGTTTATTAATCAGAGTTCGTGGAGCCATGGTTTCCGTATCTCTAGTAATAGCAGTTTAATTCGTACAAAATTTGTATTACATTTTATTAGATTAATTTTCCGGCCACTATTGCTTTTTCTATGAGTTTTCTGTCAAATCATAATATGAAATTTACATTGAGCTCTGTGAAAAACCAAATAAACTAAAACAAACTGAATAAAGAAATTAAACATTTCTAGAACAGTAACACTTTTTTAACCACTTTCTAACAATTTCAGGCTAATAATCCTTGAACTGTTAACTACTCTACAAAAATTATCCAAGGCCACGTTTCATCGTTCAACTCATGTAGACCATGCGTAGACCGAGCGTGTACGCCATATTTATGGCGGTATTTAATCTTGAGAAACCATTAAAATCCAATTACGAAACCCCCCACTGGACGAGTAGCGCACATAATGCAGTTTTTATAAACTTTAAGAACCGAGTGTCAAAACAGTAGTCATCCTACCTGACCTTAACAAGCGAAAGCGTATTTAATTAGGACGGAGATAAGTGCCACTTTTTATAGCTTGTTATCTCCGGCGAACAAATTGAGAAAGTCCAGCGGGGCAGGAGAAATGAATGTTTGCACGGACGATTCGTAAATCAACGTCTTTTGTTTGAGAAATGGTCGCTGATGTTATGAAGAGGAGCATGGATGTAGAATATACATTGTATACTTTTTAATTGGAAGAGATTTATACGACACCTTGAAAGCTTAAGAAGAATGTGGGGAAAGAGTGTTAATATTTCAATAGAGACTCGAAGCACGGTTGCGAAGAAAATACCACTAATGATTTTATACCACTGTTATATTACGTATAGTAATAGATTAGACCAGCCATACTCAGCCTGCGGCCCGTATGTGGCCCGGCGACCTTTTGTGTGCGGCCCGAGACACATATTTATTGATCCATACTTAAAAAAATAATTGCGAAGTGCATAAAAGTATTTATATATCTATAAATTTTACTGTTGTTTTATTTTCACGGGAAGACAAAATCTGACCTGTTATTAATAATTAAATATAATTAAAAATAATTATTAATTATAATTAATTTAAAATTAAGTTAAAACATCTTAAATATTGTTTTCGTAGTCAAAAGTTCTTTTTACAATCCTTTTTGCTCTTCATTGGTGTATACATTCCTTAATCTTCAGCAGCAATCATGCATTATTCCAAATTAATTAAATTTCCACTATATATTTTTACAATTTAAAAAAAAAGTTTTTGCATTGAGCAAAAGAGGGATTTATTAGAAAAAAATCTCCTGTGATTTTTCCATAACTTGGAAATTCTGCATTGTTATATTAATACGTTTTATACTTATTATTATAGCTATACTGCTTTTTAGGGTTAAACGTTTGTCGCAGAAAAAAATGACAAAAAATTCTTATAGCACTATTTTCGAACAACAAAAGTATATTTGCAATGAAAATGTACCACGAAAATTATTGTTTAGAAATAGTGGTGTTAAAAAATTGTTAAATGTACCACGAAAATTGGTTTTTAAAAATAGTGTTACAAAGATTTTTTGTAACATGTCTTTAGCAGCAAATGTTTAACCATACTGATAATAATAACTTAGTTATACTATTTATCTTATCTCACTATTTCAATTACTCTTTTTTTAACTTTTTTATGTGTTGCGGTCCACTTATCTTCGCAAACATATATTTGTTGTCCGCGTGAAAAAAAAAGGTTGGGTATGGCTGGATTAGACCATATTTAGTTGCAGAATTTCTGTAATTAAATAAGCCAAACATTACTAGACAAAAATAGTGGTATTCAAAATTCAATTGTAATATTTCTCTGGCAACACCAACTCCAATCTCAGATAAATAAATGTTTTATATGTATGTATATTAAACAAAATTAAAAAAAAAAAATAATTCTATATAAATTATTGAATTGTATCCGCTGTTAATCTTGGAAGTGGGGAGAGTCTACTTTATTTTATTGCTAGATACAGGGTTCGTCAGAAAAATGCATACATTCACTGTTTAACGGGTCACAACATTCTAATTTTTCTCTTTGCAAAGAGTAATAAATTGGAAATAACGAGAAAACCAAGATTAACCTTTGAAAAAAGAAAATTTTTCTTAAAATACTATTGTAAGAATGAAAATGTAGCAGAAATACAAAAACATCGCAGGGAATTTCAGGCAGCTATGCGACTTACAATTTATCGGATAAAAGATAAGGTTGAAAAGAATGGGTGTTCATAGACAACGTTCCGGAACCGCAATGAAGCAAGAATGAGCCACAACACCCAATGAAATGTTTGTGGAAATTTGTTAATCAATCAATAGCCCACCGTTATAAGCGGTGTATTGACCAGAACGGTAATAATTCTGAACATCTGCGGTAGGAGGAAGAGTTATACATTTTATGTAGAATCTTATGCAATTTAAATATTAATTATATGGGAATAAAAACTGCAGTTATAATTATTCAAAGTGATATATATTTTTTTCTGACGCACTCTGTATTTAACGGTTTGCATTTGAATGGACTTAAAATAAATCCTAAGCAGTAAGACTTATTATTTTTTGTGGTCTTATTTCGTGTAAATTTAACAGTTAATAAAGGTTATCCCTGTTACATGAAAAAAATCATGGCTTTGGTATCCCCGCCTATGGACCTGCCTTATTTTAAAAAAGCAATCATTTGTTGAAAACAGATTTTATTTGAATGGAATACAGTTATAATAACAAAAGAAAAAAAATATATTTTATTTCATTTACTTATTTGTTTTATCTCAATATTTTATTCTTTCTTAGAAAAGTTACAATAAAACAAAAAATAAATTTAATTGTATAGTAAGAGTGGAAAGAAAAAAATATTTAATATTAAATTGTATGCCTATAATTATACTACAGTCGAGTCGCTCTATAACGAACTTCCATATAGCGAATTTCTCTATATAAAGAACTTTTAGAGAAATATGGAAATGTACAGTGCGTCTCAAAAGTATATAGGCAGGCGACTTTTTGAAACCACAGTTCAAAAAATAAAGCAATAATCACTAAAAAAGTAATTAACATATTTAATCATAACGTAAGTTTATTACAATACAGAGATATCATGCTTATATCAGAGATAGTTTGTAAAAAAAATAAACTTCAATATAAGCTGTCCCAAAAATATATGGACATAGAAAAGAATAGCTTTTATTACCACCGTATAAAAAAACTACGTATTCTATGTTCTGTACATGTGACGTGACCACTTCGAAATATAAAATCGCTACTCTTTCTTCAATTATCGAATAATTGGAAAATGCCTCGCAATGTTCAATTCTCTGCAGTTGATATAGCTAAAATTTGGCATTAAAATGCTCCAAATGTTAAAGTTTCCGATACTGCTAAACAAATGAAGTGTAGCCGATCTGAAACCTTCAGGTCGACAAAGAAAAACATCTCAGCGACTAAGTAGAGAGATTTTGCAAGCAGTTTAAACCCAAAAGAATTTTGTTCGTGAAATCGTGTACTTTAGCGATTCCTATTTTAAGATCTAGTGTACACCTTCGCATACAGACATACAAATTTCAGAAATATCGCAGAATGTGTAATATACCTATGCTGAAACTGAACCATAGAAATGCACAAGTTCTTTGGGCTTAAAAGCACATGCACTGGACGGATGAATGGTTAAATGTTTTCTTCAGTGACTAAAAAAAAATCAATCTGGATGACCTTGATGGCTGGGCATACTATTGTCATTATCTACGACGAGAACCTCGCGAGTTCTTTAGTAGACAACCAGGAGGGTTCTCTCATAGTATAGGGCGCGTTCTGTTACAACGGAACAACGGATATTGCTTTTCTGAATGGTCGAGAGTGCTCTGAGGATTATCAAAATGTCCTCAAAAGCAATTTACTTCCAATTGGAAACATCTTAGGAGGAGAAAACTGGAAATTCCAACAGGACAAATGCTCGATTTACACCTCCCACTCAACAACAGCTTGGTTTACGCAGAGTCAAGTGACTGTTATAGACTGGCAAGCCATCATCCCAGAACTGAATCCAATTGAAAACCTTTGGGGAGTACTTTCACGAGAGATGTATGCCCATGGTCTTCAGTTTTCGACTATTCAGGAATTAAAGCAACAAGTAGAGCAGAGTTGGTTCTCTCTACAGCAGGCATGTCAAACACGTGGCCCGCGGGCCACAACTGGCCCGCCAACCACTTACCTGTGACCCGCGAAGCCTTTGGCATTTTACCTGTATTTAATTTACCTGTAATAGTAAAGAAAACGCATGCTGAAAATACACTTTGCACGAACATGCTTGCGAACCTTAGAGATGGCAAACAAAAGAAAGATATGTACGTATATCATTGTTACCAGTTTGGCAGGGTTTTATTTAATTCAGAATGCTACCACTATTTTTGAACAGTAAGTTTTGTCTTAATTATTTTTTCATTAAATGAGGGAAATATTTCTCTTCAGAAAATCGTAGCATTCTGCATTAAAAAAAAAAATCTCGCTCATCTGTCAACACTGATGTATAGACACATAGACGGATATAACTTCATTTTACATTTCAGCACAAAATTTGGATACGCAGGTACCCACCCGGAACGTAGCAAAACGCGGGATCTTGAGTCTGAAATTGTAAAGATTCGTAAAAATTTAAAATAATTTTACATATAATTTTATTTGTTTTATGTCGAAACTAATACTTACTTATTTCTCTCCGGTTTTACATCACTTTACAAAATAATATGATATATTTATTCAATACTAAGAAATGTATTGTAAAATTAATAATATTCGGCGTTAATTAAGGACAATTAAAGTTTTAAAAAAATCAAAATATAAAATTAAATAGCTTTCAATGAGTCGCTTTGAAAGTGATACAAATTATCACTTTCGTGTTTGACACAAAAACCCTGAATATGTCATCCAAGTCCAGGTCACGTTGGCTTTAGTTGAACATGAGGATTTTGGATTTAAGCTCTTAAATTACTTTCATTACTTAAGTTAGTACTAATTGTGTGAGATATTTCTGAAATCGTGTGTGATCTTTTTTTCCTTTCATTCATTTTTCATTGACATACACACATTTTATTTACATACTCTCATACATCCTGGGATTTGTATAAAAAATATGTTAAAGCTCTTTGTCATTATAAATAAATTGAAAATTGAAGATAAACATAGCAGATTTTTTTAAAGGTAATTTACAATACAATTATATTCAAAAGAAAACTAAAATTTTATGTTTGATAAGTAGACACTGCTGGAGTTTGGAAAGAATGTAACATTAAGAACTGCTACTGCGCAAAGAATAAAAAAAGACTCACAAAAATTTGGCTATGCATGAATGCCGATTATTCAAAGACCACCAACAGACGAAGTATTTGGAGCTTTCATTTTTAATTATAAAGCACATGAGTACACTTTTATAATGCTACATTGTTAATTAATAGTATTAGCGTTTTCAAATAAAATTTATTAGTTTGACAAAACAATTTTAAAAAAGAAAATATATTTTAGTTTAAATGTTGCCAGGCATTATTACAAAAATTATCGCAGTGAAAAATTTTAGAATATACTGAAAATATATTATAAAATAAATTAAAAAGCAAATACTTGAATTCCGAGAACTATGAAAATCAGTTTAATCTATTTATTTCACTTCTAATGATTAATGTTGAAATTTTTCTTCAAAATTTATTACTGCAGCTAATAAATTTCAGTGCGATTCCACATTAGAGCGAAAATGGATATGGGGGCTTACAAATTTTTGTAATTATTCATCAATCGACCGGTTTTTTAAGGTATACACTGTTAAAAATTTTCAGCTTTTGCTGCAGACACACTCCACCGCTTTTAGAGAAAACGGTTGCTTTATTATATTATGGAGCATTTTCATTGGTCAAAATAGAGGTATTCTATAAAAGCGGTGGAGTGCATGCAGCAAAAGCTAAAAATTTTTAACAGTGTAGACATATTTTAGTTACGTTGCATGCGCACTTTTGTATCATATCAATATTTTGTTATTTTTCAAGTCAAATAAATATGATTTGAACCAGAAAATGTGTTTAATAAATGAAATTAAATAAGTAGCGGATAGATACGACAAATTTTATTAAAATAAATTTCTGGATTCAAAATAGATTTTTTATATTTTTAACTTGAAGAAAACATGGAAGATTGGCAGATTTCTAAAGCGATATAAAACCTTTGCTAAATCAAGATTAACAGATAAGCGTATTCAATTTGTAAAATAAATACAATTTAGAAAAATTCAATTAAAATTTAAAGATTTGGTTGATGAAAAGTAATTCTTAGTAATTTTTCGGCAAATAGATTAAATGAACTATGTGTAATAACTTTGGAAGTTTGCGTGACTAGTTCCTTCGCATGGCTGTGAAGGAACTATTATTATACGTATTATACTAAAATTATACGTACAAATTTAATTCTGTGCACTGGTTTATCTACATATTACTACTATATTATTTACTTATTTTATGTGGCCCGTGGCTTTGTATATAATGAATAATTTGGCCCGCGATGGTAAACGAGTTTGACATGCCTGCTCTACAGCCACATATTCACCAAATATTTGTTCGAAGTATGCCTGATAGGATTTTCAAGATAATTCAAAGGAATGGATCCAAAATTTGAACTTAAATGCAAAACATTCGAGAAGTCCATATATTTTTAGGATAGTCTATTTTGATTTTTACTTTTATTGCAAAAATTCTGTGAAACGTATACTGTATTTCTTTGTTGTAATAAACTTATGTTATGATTCCATATGCTTATTATTTTTGTTGTGATTATTGCTTCATTTTTTTTCACTGTTATTAAAAAAAAAAATCACCTGTCCACATACTTTTGAGACGCACTGTATGCCTTTAATGTTATTTTTGATTGTTTGATGTTAGGCTTTGTTATAATAGCGTCAGCTAAATCCCCGCCAATCCTCTCAAATGGTGTAAATCAGGGGTCCCACACTTTTAGACAGGCGCAGGGCTTTACAAAATTTGATAAAATCTGATAGCCAGAAAAAAGTTCTATTCACCTGAGAAAAATACTTATAACTCCCCAGACATGGATTTTCAAACAGCACAAAAGTTTTTTTTTTTTTTTTTTAAAGTAATAACAAGCATAGTTTACACTTATTAGTTAGAAAGTTTAGAATAGTACATAATTTAAGAAAATAATATAAACGGAATTTTGTAATGATTGCCGAATACTTCAAATGTCCGCATAGTTCAGTGCTACAAAACCCATATTTGATGGGGGGGGGGGGGGGGGAGGAGATTGATGAACTAAGTGAAGCAAGAAAGTAATTTTTTGCCTCTTTTCCTGTCGAAGTCAGTCAAAAAATTCTGATTTTATTATTTTAAAATATGCATTGGTTGGACTTATTTCTGGCAAATTAAACATAAAAGTAAAAAATATATTTTATTTCAGTATAATTTCTAAGTTTATTAGCCACACACAGGGTGGCTTATTCTTTCAATCTCTATCATTTTTCATGTTTATGAAAAGTCACAGCAATCCATCGTTGCCACAGATTAATCTCGGAAAATGAAACATTTGAAGTTACTTAAAAAATTAATAACTCGAAAAGTATTTGTCACAAAATTGTTTTACAAACTGCGTTAGAATGGTAAAAAATTGTATTTTTCTTGATATAAATTTCAAATCTAATGATTATGTCGTTTTTCAAATATTAGATTTCAAAAATTGCAAAACTTCACAATGGAGTACCGTAGCGAAACTTTTACGCGTAAAAAGATATTGATAAAGGCATTGTGGCTCGACGTGTATCGTGTATACTGGCCATAGCATGAGTAACGAATTATAGTAAACTTATTATTCTGTTAAAATATAAAAGTGAATTATGTATATACATTTTTAAAAAATAAAGAAAAACATTTTATCACAAACATAAAAAAAAAAAAAATTCTTCTATTTATTCCCTTATTCCAAAGATATCGTTTTATCGTCTGCTGCCATAGCAACATGAATTAAATTTCATTTAAAAAAATTGCTAAGTGGTAGAAAAATATTTTTCTAAATCGAATGGTTATTGAACAACTCAACACTTTAACAGGGGAATTTTTATTTGTTATTTAGATATTTTAAAATTGTTTGTTGTCATTGCGTTTTTATTCTGAGTTACAGCTAGTTTATTTATTTTTTAAATAAAAGCCGTGTGTGGCAATCTATATTCGGCCTTATAGCAGAATTTTCCCCTCTTGTTTCTTAATATTTTGTAAATTTGCAAATCTATACTGAGGCATTTCATGAGAATTATAATTGAACATTGCGACTAATGTGAGTAACAAATGCTGCTCTTGATAGAAATTGTAGGCAAGTAATTGCCTTAAGCATATCGATTGTAAAAAAAATAAGCTTATATACATAAGGCGTACCACTAAAAATTTATTCTTTTGTTGTACCACCAGATAATGCACGAATTCTAACACGAACTGATTTACAGCAGGACATTCGACGCACGTGTCCTGTCCCTTCTCTCAAAGGTGCTCCAAAACTCATAAATAGGACTTACAAAACAATGTATATTTACAGTGCCTACAGGTTTGATAATGGTCAATTGTTGGATAACCGGACCCTGAATGTTTTATTTAAAACTGAATGTTTATATTACTGAAATGATATTGAAATTGTCTTCTTTAATTGTCATTTATACATCATAATTATACGTTAATAATATGACAGAATTCATAAAACAGTTTGAAGGGGAGAGGGGGTACATCAATTTATGACACTGACATACACTAACATATATTAAAAATTCGATTTAATTTCCTGGAAACTAATCACTGCTATATATGGCGTTCACACTTTTTATTTATATGAATACAAGATGTATTTTTGTTATATTATTTACACCAATAAAAATGTACAAGAACAGATTTTAATATATTGTTCTGTAAATTATGAGATCCATATAAAAAAGCTGTGTTCTACAAAAATTCGTTTTTTTTTAGACCGATGACCAGGACCCTACCTGCCAAGTTTTTGACCAGCTTATCGGGTTGATACCTGCCAACGGGATGAGGATTCTCCTGCTCTCCGCATGGCGAAGATGTGTTTGATAAACCTATAGACCGACGTGGTTTCAGTGCGTCTTGTTGCTTTAATTGCTTTTTCTTAGTTGGCCGGTTGCTACTTGATGTTGAATAAGACAATTCAGCACTACTCAGTGTAGCGAAGTCATGCCGGACGGATGTGAGATGCTGGGATATTTACTACTTCCTCGCTGCATCGCCCATCCATACGTCATGCCATCGCTACTCGAGTAGGTCTCGTAATTTAGAACCTTTGTCTGGTGACGAGGCCTTCACCTGAGTAGGCACCTCCCAGAGGACAAAAATTCATTTTGTCATGGGCTGAAAAAAGTTTATAGGCACAAAATTTTATACAGTATATTTTATTTAAATTGGGCGCTCGATTTCGTGTAAAAAGATCTTACTTAAACGCTTGAAGGGCGGTGGGATAGTCACTTGCGACTTATTTACAGTCAAGATTTGTACCAGAATTTAAAATTAGAATTTTGTAAAAAAATAATAATAATAATAATAATAACAATCTGTGGGGACAATAGTTTTAAAATTGCATTTCCTTATTTTGAAATAATTTTTTTCGAAAATTCTGATGTGAATTCAACTTTACAGGAGAAGGTTCGCTTACTAGTATCAGAATCCTCGCATACCAGAGCTGGTACACATATGGGAAACCCTAATCCAGATGGTACAAATCTGTCTCGAGGCAAGTCACCCATCATTTGTTGAACAGTCTGATGCTTTGTTCTAAGACAAGTTATACACCTATTTATAATTCATGGTACTTGACTTTGGCTAGATCAGTAGTTCCCAACGCAAGGGGTACGCCCCACAGGCAACAATTTCTTATTTAAATTGGGCAATTGCAGATTTGTTTTAAACCCATTTTTTTCAGTTGACATTTGTCTTTTTTGAAAAAAAAGTATTGTTCCAGACTAAAAATACAAGTACTAAGTGCTGATTTTGAAAACAAAGTGAAAAGCAAGAGTTTTATTTATTTATAAAAAATTACATACAAAAATTTGAAATATTTGTCAAAAAGAATTTATAAAAAAAAATTAAAAATGACACATTTATTATTTTTAGAACCGTTTATAATTTTTCTGGTTATTGTATTTTAAGATATTTGTACAAATTTTTTGACTTATATTTATTGAATGAGATCTGTATTTTCTATTTCCCTTCAATGTGTCACATGAAGAAACTTTAATACAAGAAATTACTTAAGGATATATCTACAAAGAATATCTGAAATATATTTAACCTGAAATTTTTTTAAAATATCTAAACGACGTACTGCCAACCTAATAAGAATTCCCGAAAGGGCGTGACAATAAGTAGTAAATTTGTTATTGCTCTTGAGCAGGCCTCATACACAGTAGTACATGAATGACATTGCATACAGATATACATTTTAAAACTTAAAATCTATATAAATTAAAAAATAATAATAAATTGGAATTATATACGATGATCGATTGGCAGAGTGAATGAGAAAACCCGCTAAGAGAGAATAGTATACGTATATGGTGAGAAATTAAAATGGCTTCTTAAAACTGAGAAAATGAGAATCCAGAAATGCTCCTTGTGTATTGTGCTTGTCATAGAGAGATCTTTGTGCCCCAAAATTTTCCATTTGTTTTTATTCAAGTACTAAAATCAGTTGCAAGATGTGCCAATGCTTTCAAATTGAATGTCAAATGTGAGAGTTTCTTCAACAAATTTTGAAAAGATAAATATTGAGACCACAGAGCACTTTTTCACACTGGGATAATTTGACAAAGAAAAACAAGGCTCTTATAGATATAAAGGATGCATTTACAGAGTTATGTTAGAAAAACATTTGGGACAAACTTTTACCAATTTGGTAAGCTAAAAATTTGTGAAGAGACTTGAGATTGTTAGCACTTTTTTAGTCTTCCTCTATGCGAATAAGAATTCACTTTTAAAATAATAAGAACTATCTGTTACAGATGGAGGGGAGGGGGCATCATGATTATAGAGATGCTTAGGTGGGGCGTGTCTAGAAAATCGTTAGGTACCATTGGGCAAGATGGTATCCAATATAATGCTAATCCAATAATCGATAATAACTGTCTTAATAAAGAGGAAGTTGTCTGGGTAACTGAATGTAGAAACTTTTTATAGCATTATTTCAGTCAATAGTTCAGTGAAACAGTGAGACTTTCGTAAAAGTATTTGGTGTTTCTGAGATTTCGTTACATTAGACATTTCAGTCTTCCACGGATCTTTAACACAGTTCATCTTCGTCAAAAAACACATTTACATTAAAGATTTTTTTGTTGTTTGGGAGAGGACGTTTTTCTTTTAAACATTGAATTTTCGTTTGAAACACAGAATTTTGCACAATCTTTATTAGTTTTTTGGTCGTATTCTGCAATTCAGAAGCCATGAAATAATCGCGTTTCCTAGTTGATTTCAGTTTACAATTATTCACAAATCTCGGGCACCATACACTAATTCCAATTAATTTGATAAAAGAAGAATATAGATTAATTAAATCCGTGTTTTCTTCCTCTACGATAGTTCATGCTACAGCAGTTCTATAGTTCTTAACTTTCAACTACAGAAATATCTAATTTATTGAATGAATTTTCAAATTTTCGCCAACGAAAATTTTCTTGTTTTAACCATTGCAGACCTTCCCAACAATGATGATTGGTTACCTTTCAACTAGATTGGTGGGATTACCTTTTCCAGGACAGTAAAACGAATTAAGTTCCCTAAGATTTTTTTATTTTAACTATCGAGTTTTTGACAAACATTTTAAGTTTTTCTGAATATTCTCTAATTCAGTAGAGAGCTATAGTAGAGTCAGTTCAAAATTAGCAAGTTACAGGAAAGGCTAGACTGTCATAAAATTGATAAGATTTGACTTAAAACGATTAAATATAACATTAAAGGCATACATCACTATATACCACCCACCACTATATGCTTTGCCACCAAAACTATTCATTCAGAAGTTGTTTGAGACTTGACACACAGAAACCTTTTTATCCTGTTTAAGATTTGTCTCTGGATGCTCGAAACCCTGTGTTACATGGAGTGATAATGCTACAAATTTTAAGGATACTTGTGACCTTTTGAAAGGGTTTTGTCAAAATGTTCCTTCGAATGAAGTTTAGCGATTTATAATTAAAAATGGAATGCAGTGGAATTTCATACCACCCCTCCTCCTCCCAACTCCACATTTCGGCGACTACGGCAATATAAAACAATAAAATCAATTCTGGCGCTAGTATGTTTTTTATTACAAATGCCACGAATTTTGTTTTGTTTTTCACAAGCCTTTTGTCTATGTTTACATTGTAAGCATAAAAACATCTTCCCTACCCTTTTAATATTGCTTTTTGCCAATCTACAGTTAAATATCGACACATTTCACTATTATGATCAAGACTCTTACAGATCGCACACGAATACTTCTTTACAGAAATCATTAATTCAGTTGCTGAAATGTTATTTTGTTTAAATTCCTTCATAGTATATTGATATCTTAATTTGTATTTTAATTGTGTATGTATAAAATTTCGCTCTTTGATCAGGTTTGATATTATTAGAAAACCAGAGGGCCCGTGCGAAGATTTCGCACTGAAATCTAATATTTTTTAGGTACTTCTCTATTATCCCGTCGACCACTTTTCATAACAAAAAATTACCGCCAAACTGTAAGATTAAACGCCAAAAATGCAGTCCCATTTACTTGATGTCAGAATCATTATGCGTGTTTGTTACGTCAACTAGTGGTTTTACAATCGACATTTGTGTGTATTTTTCATTATGTTTTACTGATTTAGTAGTTATTTTATTAATTAAAATAACAATTGTGTCCTTAAATTCTTTTTTATTTATTTTTATTTTTTTTTTATTTTTTTAATATTCCAATGGCAACGTTCTCCCGTTTATTTGGCGATAGTTTTTTATTATGAAAAATGGTTGACGGGATAATAGAGAAGTATAATTTTTTATCAATATGTAATATTTATTAGATGCAGGTTTAAACTTCTAAAGAAAAAGCAAGGATAAAAATATCTGCAAACAACATTTAGTTGTAAGTCAAGCCAGAATATCATCTAATTTATTCCATCAAAGTTAGACTAAAAACTGATCCAAGATTGCAAAATGCACGCGCGAGAAAAAAATTAACAATCGTATTTTAACTGCATTAGAGGATGACGTCATCCGCTTCGGGAAAAACATGGAACATAGAAATATAAATCTAAACATTCCAATTTCGCTTTTTAATCATAAGTATAAAATAAACCCGTGCGGTGTTTTTTTTTATAATAATTGCTATTTTTTGGCAGCAATAATTTCATTAAAACCTTTCATTTCTTTCATGAAAACAATGAGGATTAAATTTTTAATTTTCAGCAAATTTTAATCAAAAACATGTTTTAACGAATTGTTAAGTGGGCTATGTCAGAAGCCGGTTCTAAAACCTTTCATATGGTATCTCATTCGTTGTTCTGGGTTTCATATTTTCTTAGAAAAAGGGATGTTGACAGGAGAAATAATATATAATATGATTATTCTTTTGGCATCTATTGTGCTGTCCTCTAAAAAAAAAAAAAAAAAAAAAAAAAAAACCCAGAGTGAAAAGTTTCCTAAAAAACCCACTCTATTACTACTTTGTTTTTATGCACCAATTAGAATAACAAGTTAAAAATACCTAAGGAGTGCTTATTTAATTTTAAAATAATGTAAACTAACAATTGCACAATTCTGGCAAACACGAGTTTTATTTTTATAGATTTTCTTGTTGTAATAGAAATTTAGAATGATCTACATAAATTTTTATTTAATTTTTTATGTTAGGCCATTAATATGTAATAAAATACTTCATTTTCAGCTGATTATGTCAGGTGTGGGTGTTTTTCAGCTAACATAGGTTATTTTTTGGAGTTTATTTTTTGGAGTTTTTTTTTAATTCTCGCTGCCATTTTGTAATAAAATGGTAAAACGAAAAATGCTCAACATTAAAAATTGGTCAGAACAAGCTGTGAAAATTTAGCCATGTTTAATTTTTAAAAATTCTTTATTAGACTTTATATAGAGAAAATTTCAAAAAAATGTTTTTTTTTTTAGAGGACAGCACAATAAATCATGGATAATTAACAACCTTTCTCTACTTTCAACTTCATTTTTAAGAAAACTCATGAGATTGTCTATATTTCATAATTCACCCTTATTTAGATTTCTACTGTATTCTAATATTAAAGCCGAGGTTAGTAACTTGAGTAATATTGGACAAAGAAACAATATATGTTACATTAAGTGACTCTAAATTTTGAATTTGCACTAGAAACTTAATCATATAAATTTCTTGTACCGCGAGTGTTAGGAAACCTTTTCCGACATTCAAATTTTAATAAATTTTTTAAGTGTACGAGCAAATCCTGCCTACCAAATCTCTCTTTCAAAAGTGATGTAACCGCTGCATAATTATTTTCTATAAAACTAAATCCACAAATTGCATTTGTAGCTATTCGGGAAACCAAGCTTTTCAAGTAACAAAATTTCTCCACATCTGTTAAATATGGATTTTCATCTATAGCAGTTTTAAATTGATTCCAGAATTCTAGAAACAAAGATTTTCGAGTAACTAAATTTCTCCACATCTGTCAGATTTGCATTTTCATCTAAAGCTGTTTCAAATTGATTCCAGAATTCTAGAAATTTATCTGGTTTACCGTAAAACTTGCTTATCTGTAATTTTGGTAGCTTTTCTTTCTTCTATCCAACAGTAACATGACCTGCCCATACTGAATCAACATTGTTAAACAAAGCAATATTTTTATTAGAATGCAATTTTTTCAACTTTTAACTTTAAAATTTAATATAGATCTTCTATGACTTTATGATCAAATTCATCATAAATCAGAATTTCATTCAATATTTTTCGCATCAACCAGACTTATAATTAAATAGACATAAATTGTCAGCATTTTTTCCATTTTAATGATAAAATATTTGTTCAGGCAAATAGCTCCTATTTCTAAATTTAAATGAATGAAACACGTTTGAAATAAAATTTTAGCAACAATGTATAAAAGATTTTAGCAAACTTTTGTTTTCGTTTTATTACTCAATGTAAATTATAAAGCTATTTGTAAGGCTTAACTAATTAGATAATTATAAAGCATAATGCTTAACACATTGATGTATTATAAAGCTAATTTTAAGACTTAACTAGTTAGCGAATTATAAAGCTAATTATAAGGCTCAACCAATTTGTGAGATATAAAGATAATTACAAAGCTTAGTTAATTGGTGAATTATAAAAATTACTAAATGTAAATTATTAAGCTAATTTACATGCAGGAAACTATTTCATTCTTGACAAAACTATTTCTCGATGAACTTGCTTTGAACTTGATTACAACGATAACTTACGATAGTTATATTTTCTCTTGTCGCCATGTATACCGTTGTGGCTAGATTTTACTACAGACGGTATGCTAGAAACACACTTAACTGAATTTTGCATTCATAATTGTTTAAATGTACATTGATGTGGCTAGATTTTACTACATACGGTATGCTGAAACACACTTAACTGAATTTTGCATTCATAATTGCTTACATGTACACTGTTGTGGCTAGATTTTACTACATACGGTATGCTAGAAACACACTTAACTGAATTTTGCATTCATAATTGTTTACATGTACACTGTTGTGGCTAGATTTTACTACATACGGTATGCTAGAAACACACTTAACTGAATTTTGCATTCATAATTGTTTACATGTACGTCTCATGAATACTAGAACCGTCAACATTAAAGCAAACAAAACGTGTTCTTTATCGCTACATGGCCTTATCGGCACAGAAAGAAAATTTGAATTAAAGAAGTACTATCTCGACGCCACTCAGTGAATTAGCATACTTGTGTGCATAGCCAAAATCAAATAACTAACTAAATCAGCAGATACTGTTATCTACCGTCTCTCGCAAAAGTGAGTCGAAACTTAGAAATTCCAGAGTGATCGTATATTTAAAATGCAGTTAAAGAATTTATAATCATTTCTGCTGTTATAATAAATTGTTTGCATCTTCAAGTGCTATGTATTTTTTCCTGGAATGAAAAAGAATTTGATTATTAAAAGTACTAGTTTATTTAAGATGGGTATAAAATTACGGCACAAAAGTCAGGGACATTTTTGAGGTTTTAAGGAAAATAATTTAGCATAGATACAAAAATTAAATGCATTATATTAGCGCGACGGTCCAATGTTATAATTATGAAGAGGTAGCGATAGCCTTCAAATGAAACCGCTCTGATTTATCATAAAAATTAATTTATTAAATACTGTACGTCCCCAAAGCAGAATATTTTGCAATGTTCTTCAACAAACCTTCAGCTGATCAAAAATGTTCTGCGGGAATAAAAAAAGTAAAACACAGGGAGATTTTCTTGTATATGTAGGAGTGCAATTTCATCTAGTATAGAAATGCTAAAGACATTTCGTAAAAAGCTAACACACACACAAACCAAAAAAATGACGAATTTCGCGGTTTTTTCTCGTCATTAATTGACGATTTTTCCAATATTTTTGAGATTTTTCTCCCTGGTAACTTTTACCCCATGATTGACTGACAAATTGTGTGAGCTTTTCCCGCGACCAATTGATGAAGTTTCGCAATCTTTTTCAATGAACGATTGAAGAAGTTTTTCCGTTGATTGATAGACGAATTTAGAACTTTTTCCAATGAATGAATGGTGAATTTTGTTGAAAATGAGAATTTGAAATGTTCTGCAGAGAAATTCATTGTTCTGCTTTGGTGCTGTACGTCAAAGAATAAAAACATATTTATTTTGATTAAATGAATACACAACCATGAAATAAAATGTGGGTTCGTTTAGCTTATAATCATTCCTCAAATTGAAGTAGAGTCCAGTTCTTATCAAAGTTTGCGTTCACAAAGTTTGCGTTTCAAAATCCACTCTAAAATGGACGCGGGAGGGGTAAACTGCTCGCTACCTGGAACCCTTCACAAAAAGTGTTTAAAATCAATACTCACTTGAAAAAGGAACAAGAATAAGTATTTTCGCCATCCTAACAAAACAGGAACTGTTTACACTCAGTATACAAGGCTGTCATAGAACCACCCCAAAACATAAGCCAGCTTCTCCACCGGGGATCTTATCAATCTCCCGAAGTTTTCAACCGGAGTCGCAACTCCGCTATTCCAGATTCATCTTTCCTGAATCCTATTTCAGTCACTAACTCTTAACTGACTTTTGTCTTCTGTTTATCGCCTAGAACAATAGAGGTTTCTCTAGACAGTAGAATCTCTGGAAAATGAGATCACTGATAAAGACTTATCATTGGAAAAAAAAAAGATTTCTCACGATGTCATCTCGATATCAGTTTCACTTCCGTCCGCTTCCTAACTGTGTGGTCGTTTGGCAAGATGAGAAGCACTCCACCTGGGACTTTCCATTATCATAGCTGTGTCCATACCTTTAAAATGGAAGATTGGTTATGATGAATCGTAGAGCTTGATGTTTTCCGGCAGATTTGTGGACTCTGTTAAATTTATGAGGAAATCCATTTTACATGGGAATCTCCTATTCTGGCTTTTGGGTTGCATACAAGGATTTCTAGTGAGATATTGTGAATTTCTCACATTATTTAGCATACAAAGTAAAAAGTGATATGTGTATGTTATTGCAATTTTTTTGTTGTTAAAATATAGGATATTTTATATTTTGTTTTATGGGTGCTTCTAGAAAAGACATTTCTTTTGACTTTAAAAATCTATTGAAAAAGTTGTTGAAATTTTGAAATTTAAAGGAACTGAAAATCTTTGACATGGTTAACCCTTTCAGGGGCAAAGTACTTTCAGTACTAAAATGTTGAAATAAATGACTCACACCGGAATTTACAAAAAGATTTATTTGTAAATAAGAAAAAGGCTATATTTCACATACATATTAAATGGAAATTATTTTAGCAAAATTCTGGTGCCATTGTGGCTTTTGGGAATTAAAATTAAGTTGTTTCATAAACATACCACTGCCCCTGAAAGGGTTAAATGTGATCCAATACATCTTAGAGTTCAAAATCAAGTAATATCAGATAGACCATCAAAATTGACTCTTAGATTAAAGTAAATTTGTATTAGAAATAATTTTTCTAAAATTCATATTTAATCTTATAACAAATATTACACACTGTATAAAATAAATATTTATCCAGAAAATATTAGAAGAATACTGCAATCTGTAGAATTGCATAGAGGTTACTCAGCCTCATACGTCGCTAGATCAATGCCGCTCTATTAATGCATTCGCGACATGGAACGAGAATTCTCCTTTTTATTCATCATTCACTAAGGGCGTGGTTTCTATATTTTAGAAAATGCATTTTATATCATATTGTGCATAATGTTTAAATTGCAAGACATTTTATACTATATCCATACATTGAAAGATTTTTACTGATCCATAAACTTGAGAAACCTGTCAAGGAAACCAATTTACGAAATACTTTCAGAAGAGGTCGGAGCTGCTACTGTTTTTAAGCCCAGATTTTAGAAATATATACGGTCACCAATGTGTTAAAAAAAATTGTGTTTTCGGAGTATTTATCTTAGCCTTCTCTGTTTTTTTATCCTCATATCTGCATCAATCAGGAAATTATTACTTTTTAAATGTTTAGTTGGAATGAAACATTCCAAAGTTTTTCTTTTTTAGGAATTTACAAAAGCTCCCAGGCTTTTGATATTCTCGGAAACGCAATTGTTTTGGTCGTCTCATTCGTTCTGGATACCTTATACGTTAAATTAATTATCCATTTTTTATTTCGGTGGAAACTTATTCTACACAGTTAATTAAGTTAGGTTGAAAGCTTTGGACATTTAGTCTAGGATTTTTAGAAATATTTTAATAAAAATAAATTTAAATCCAGAAGTATTGTATTGGTCAGCCTGATATTCCATGATTTGGAACTCTGCTGTACTGGATGATATTTAACCAAGCCAAAGATTGTCAGTTCCTTTAAAGGATTATATCAGAAAAAAAATACCACTTCTCTAAAATAAAAGTTAGTTAGATAATAAAAGGGATTACAATACATATAAAATATCTTAAAAATCGTTTAACAACAAACTAACTAGTTTCCTACCTTCACAAGGTGACATTCTCAAGTTCTGGAAATAATAAATAAACTTTTACAGTTTTTTTATTTGCAGATGTTGTTGTTGACACGTCAGAGAAAGTGTCAAGACACTTCTCTGAAAGAAGGGGTGCCAGAACCTCAAGAGAGGTTGGACTTCTAGAGCTAATCTCCTAATTTTGAACCAATTCCAGATGAGAGACTCGCACCTGGATTGGCACCCCCAGAGGTAACGCTTATACTAAACTTGGAGGACATTGGAGCCACGAAGAGATTTTACGTGCACCAGCTCCCATTAACGTACACGGTCCCACAGCACAGCGGCAGTCAAGAGAGGTTGTTACCCTCTTGACCCCAAGCAGTGACCTTGGTTTATGCTGCTTCGCTTTCGGTGATCTTACGGGAACCGAACTTAACCGTCCGCGCCACTGCGATACTTTATTTACAGATCTTGATTACCATTGACAGTGTACGAAATTAGTCGGCTTGTTATTAAAAAGTTTTAAGATTTCTTATATGCACTGCAATTACTTTTAATGTACTTAACATGTTAATGTATAGTTTAGTTTAATTCAATACTTCAAGTACTTTTCAACTTTTCTGTTCTGGTGGTTATTCTTTTATTTAAATGAAAGTTTTCCAAAAATCAAAGCAAATGTATGTTTCAAAAGTTGGTGCAGTAGCAGGGGTGCAAAAATCTAGGTGTCAATGGGCTGATTCCCACCACTAAATTTTATTAGTATTCTTCGTCAAATTTTATCATTATATACTTCGCCTAAATTTTATCAGTATTCTTATTAGGCGAAGAATACTAAAAATTTAGTGGTGGGAATCGGCCCATTGGCGCCTAGATTTTTGAACCTTTGTGCAATAGAATATAAAACATTTTACATTTCAAGAAAAAATATTTTAATTTGATGAACAAACAATATTTTAAAAAGTGTTTTTTTTTTTTTGGGGGGGGGGGGGATACCAAATGATATTTTATTTTATGTCTATATCAGTCATTTTTTCTTGAAAACTAAAAAATGACCGCTCACTTTTGTGGCATGTTTTTCTGCCTATTACAAACATATAATTTTAATATTCAAATATTTTTATAGCAGAAAAAAATGCGTGATATATAATGATGAAGACATACACAAATTATTATAACAGCAGAAATCATTATAAATTATTTTAATCTATCTATACTAATATTATAAAGAAGTAACTTTTGTATGTTTGTAAGAATAATCTCTGCAGCTAACGAACCTATTTTAAAATTAATTGTGGCAAAATGCTGGTGACCATTTCTGCTCCAACATAAGCTATATTTTATGACGTTACAACAACCGCCAAAGAAGCAAAAACTGTTCTAAAACTTAGATTTCTGCGATATTGTTGGGGCTAGAAAGTTGAAATTTGGTGTGGATGGTGTACTTTTAAGATGTAAATACTCGCTATGAATGGTTTCTAAAACGTTCAAGATTTAAAAGAGGGAAATGAGTGGAAAACGTTCTAAAAACGTTCTAAATTACTATTTATTTGGAACTGTTAGGGTTAGAGACTTAAATTTTGGCATGGCTGTTACTTTAGAGATGTAAATGATCGCCCAGAACGTATTAAAAAACAGTGCAGCAAAAGACACTCTAAAATTGTGATTTATGTGGTATAAAAATCTTTTAATTTGAGATGGTGGTAACTTTTAAGATGTACATGCGCGCTAAGAACGATTTCTAAAAAATTCGAAATTTAAAAAAGGATTAAAATAGCGGAAAACGTTCTAAAATACAATTTACTTGGAATTGTTAGGGTTACAAACTTGAAATTTGGCATAGTGGTTACTTTTAAGATGCAGATTCTCAGTATAAAGAGTTGATTAAAAATTCGAAATTTAAAGGTGTCAAATGAGCGAAAAACGTTTTAAATTACGGTTTATTTGAAATTGTTAGCGATAGAAACTTAAAATTTTTTATTTGACAGTTTTCCAAAATACATTCAAAATTACCATTTATTTGGAATTATAACTCTTCTCATCAATTAAAAGAAGAAATATATTCAATAAAGCGAAAAAAAAAACCCAGCACTACAAAACTCAAAGATATTTTAAATGCAGAAGCTACAGTTGCTCTTTCAAATGTTGATGAAATGTTACATCTGAAAGCCACTTATTTTGAAACACTATTTATACTGATTATAACACTGATTATAACTCTTCTCATCAATTAAAAGAAGAAATATATTCAATGAAGCGAAAAAAAAAACCAGCACTACAAAACTCAAAGATATTTTAAATGCAGAAGCTACAGTTGCTCTTTCAAATGTTCATGAAATGTTACATCTGAAAGCCACTTATTTTGAAACGCTAGATATAGTATTAAATGAAACAAAAAGACGGTTTAAAACTTATTATAAGTTGTTTTTATCTCTGATAAGTACAGAGCTTGATATGGACTTAAATGAAATGAAAAGATTAGAAAATTACATTTTAAAACTTCCATCTAAAGATGAAATAACTTTATAAAAAAACGACTGAAGAAAATCAAATCACCGTTGTGTTTGATGAACTGTTTAAATATAGGGTCGCATTTGAAGACACTTATAAACTATTAGCAACTGTTAAAACTTTTGGATGTAGCACTGCCATATGTGAACCGACATTTTGAGTGTTAATAGGAAAAAAAATGCCTAAAAAGACTAACAATGTATCATCAAAAAATGGCTGATTTAACATTTTTTTTTTTTTTTTTTTTTTTTGCCATTGAAAAGAAAAGAACAAGAATAATCAATATAATAAATTTTAACACCTTGTAATAATATATTTCTTTTAAATACTAAAAGGTGTAAACAACATAATATACAGTAAAATAATTTTTATTAGGTTGTTGACATATTTCGGCTCACTCCAAGCCATTTCCAAAAACAAATGTACAAACGCCAATGATAAGAAACCAGGAAACAAAACCGTTCAGAAATTAAAGAATATCATTTGCAGTAAAATTGACACAATTAATTTTGAAAATTATTCAGGAGTATAGGAAATACATTTTATTTAAGAAGACGGATCTAAGAATTACTATATTGGCATGACAAGCAGGAAATTTAGCTGCAGAAAAAAGGAGCATATAGCTGGTACTAAGAGCCTACGCTAGTCTTGCGCGATTTCTCGCTCGCATTTTAATATTTTTAAATGATTTTTTTTTTTGCCTAGGATAGCTGAAGCAGATCTCTAACGTTGTTAGTTTTTACTTTTTTGATTTTGGTTACAGTTTTTTTATAAGCAGAAATTTTAAATTTTGAGACCGGTTGGAACCGGTTCTGAAAGTAAAAGCACCCTTATATAAAAAAACTGGACCCAAAATCGAAAAAGTAAAAACTAACAACGTTAGAGATTGATGTCAGCTATCTTATGCAAAAAAAAATCATTTAAAAATATTAAAATGCGAGCGAGAAATCGCGCAAGAACCTTCCCATAGACTTAACATTAACTTGCGCGTTTTTTCGCTTGACTGATGTAGGATCTTAAGTTTAATATAAAAACCACAGCCCTGGCAACCATCCAAATAAATTTCATTGGAAGTAAAATAATTTTTCCCTCCAGTCTATACTATCCATCCATAATAAGAGATACCATAGAGATAGTAACACGCAAAAATACAATATGTAACGATGCAGTATCTTCTAACTTACCGAAATTGTGGCTCGAGTGACTCCATGGTTACAGATATGAAAATAAACAACGAAGTAAAAATAAAAGATAACGTGCGTATTTTTTAAAAAGTACATGTAAGTTAGGTGATAGCATTTAAAATAATAACTTCAAAGGCCGTGCAATTATGGAATATTCTCATTTGTTTTTGAAAATGGCTCGGAGTAAGGCGAAACATGTCAACAACCTAATAAAAGTTATTTTACTGTACATTATGTTGTTAATTTACACCTTTTAGCATTAGAAAGAAATAAAGATTAATCGATATAAAAGTTTTCCTTAAAGAGTTTAATGGGAAACCAAAATAGAAGACTTCTATTGTTTTAAAACAGGTGAACTTTAATTTGTTGACACATACTTCATTCCTTACACTCTTTTATTCCTTTTAAATATACTTTACTCAGTTAATGCATTTAATATACCTACCACGTTAATTTTCACATTAATAATGCTTATATCATCATTAGTATTTATATATCCATTTCTTTAAATAATTTATATTGTTTTATATATCCATTAAAATATTTTATATTATATTTTTCCAAGAATTGGTTAAAAATAGATTCAATTTGTTACAAAAATATGTTTGTTACATGTACATCCCCCCCCCCCCCAAGTTACATGAAAAATGCGGTTTAAAATACTTTTAGGTGCAATTTGGTACTTTAGCAGGTTGCTAAATCTTTTTCGTTTTAGAATATTTTCTCAACTTGAACCATGTTTTGTTTCTAGAATAAAATAAAGTTTTGAGCTCTAAAATTTTATTTCGTGTTTCAGTCATGGTATATTTCAAATAATAAAAAAAGAAATCTATGCCAATAGTCTATTCAAATGCTAATGTTTTTTGTATTTGACTGTGCACAAAAATAAATTTAAATTTCCTAATTTATTACTGATTTTGTTAAAGTTTTTATTGTATAAAAATATTTGGAGTTATCTTTCTATTAAAGGAGAGATAATGATTAAAAGAAGAAGAGTGAAACTATTTTGAAATACATTAAATGTAAGCTTTTTAATTACTTTTTGACATATCATTTATTATTTATCAACATTAGCTATATAAACGAAAAAATTTTCATTCTGCAGCGTTTTCTATTACTAGTATAAAACAAAGTTATTATAATGAGTTTGATAGTTAATATGATATGCTTATGATAAACACTGTTTGAGTCATTCTAGTTTAAGATTAATATATATATAAGATCCTTGATTTATAAATGATACTAATGAAAAATTCCAATAGCCAATTTAAATGCAAATGTTTTTAGTATTTGAATGGATACAATATTAACTTTAAAATGCCAAAATACATCTCGGATTTTGTTAATGCCTTGTTGATATAAAAACACATCATTAGATTCCTTAAGAGCAGGAATATTCAGAAAAAAATTAAAGGTTGCAACTCTTTTGAAACAGATTAACTGTAAGCTGCTTACATAGCTGCCAACTTTTACGCTTTTCTCCTACCACTAAAATTTTAGAGTATATTTTACCTTATCAAACCGCCGAAATCATGTAATTCAATAAGACAAAATTTTCTATTAATTTTTAGTGGTAGCAAAAAAGCGTAAAAGTTGGCAGCTATGTGTTTATTTACTGGTAGACATCATCACTTATTATTTCACCAGTAAAATTATACACTGGGAATTTTCATTATGCAGCCGTTTCTTTTCTTAGCATAAAATGGAGTTATTATAAACATTTTAATAAGAAACAAAGTGCCTACAATATGAAAATGCACTGTTTATCTTTAATGTTTTTAAGATAATGTTTTTAAGATAATGTTGTTTAGATATCTTTAATGTTGTCAAATGTTTATCTTTGTATATAATACTTCGATATCTATCTTTGTGTGAGTGTGTGTTGGTGCGTTCATGTGTCAGAGAAAAAGAAAAAAAAACATGAGCTTTCCTATATTTTCTTAACTCCCCCGCCCCAAATTATTCACTTCTAGCTACAGCCCTGCCTACGGAAGATTTGAGATTTTGTGTTGGATAATGGATTAAAAGTGTAAATACTCCCTGGAACTCCATATTCCCCCCAGGATGAAAATGTCTGAATTCAGCACTGAACTTTATTATAACGATATCTTGCCAATACAAGAATTAAACCCATGTTTGAAAATAAAGTTCCAGCAAAGGTGTATATGAGTTATTTTTATATTCGAATGAATCATTCGGGTATGACCCAAAGCATAGCTGCCAACTTTAATTAAATAAAAACAGAAATTTTACATAAAAAGTAAATTAAAAGCCTTGGCTCTTAATTTAAATCATTTTTTTTTAAAGAAAAGCTTTAAGCGATTGTGTTTTTACTGTTTTATTACATGAACTAATATGCAAATTATAAAGATTACTTAACCTAAAGCTAATTTACATAAAGTAATCTACTTCATTAGTTACAGAAATATTCCTCATTCAATTTTCACTAAACATTTTTATAAAGCTAACTTATCGCAAGCTATATTTTCTCTGAAAGTTGTGGGCTGATTCCACTATATACGGCATGCTAAAAACTTAGGAAAAAACCCGCATTTAACTGAATTTTACATTCATAATTGTTTACTTGCACGTCTCATGAATGCCAGAACTAGCTTGAAAGAACCGCCCACATTATTGCAAACAAAGCGCGTGTCCTTTAAGAGCGCTGCATGACCATATTCGAACAGAAAACATAATTTGAATTAATGAAATATTATCTCGACGGCACCCAGTAAATTAGCATACTCGTGAACATAACCTTATCATCTGATGCTAATTTTCGCAGAAGAATAACTAGTGTCATTCGTTTCACGACAAACGCCTACTGCGGCTATAAATATGGAAGTTTAAGATCAGTTCATAATCACGTAAATGGGTGAAGGCGTGAGACATACAGAAACGTAAAATGGGTTTTTCCAAAGAGCAATGAACAAATAATTTTTTGGGGATTACTGTCAGTGTATTTTTGAAGTAGATGTGAAAATTGTCAATCCAGTGACAAAAAAAAGATTGTTGTAAACATAAACCATACGGTGCATGATATCTTTTTAGAAGCACGTTTATTATTATTAGTAGTAGTTATATTTAAGGATACATACCATAAATTTTAAAGAGAAATTCTTGATTTTATTTAATAGTACACTTTTATTATTTAATAAGGTAAATGTTTTAATTTAAATCATTTGCAAGATTGAGGATTTAGTACCCATTTTGGGAAATTTCGGGGAAAAGCTTTGAGAATTATTTCATTATTTCAAGTTTTCAGGTTAAAGTTTACATTTAGTCCTCTGGCAACACTGGTTCTCGATACGTCGATTCGGAAATATAAATTTATAAATTATCAATCATTATCCTCGTGCTCGTCGTTTAATTTACACGTGCTTTAAGTTGTAATTTATTATTTATCTAATTCTATTATCTATTGATTTCGTGTTATTTTCTTCAAGAAATAATCGATCACAATAAAAATGTCGTTTCGCACGATCGTTATTATTATTATTTTTTAAAAGCTTGATTTGAAGGAAAATTTTTGAACTTAAATTAGTTGGATATTTTTTAAAGAGGTACATTCAAGATTTATTTATTTATTTATTTATTTATTTTAAAATAGAAACAGACTTGGTGACTTTTTCGGAAAAAAAAAACACGGATTTGGGGAAATGGACTTTCGACTATCTGGTAACACAGTTTTGAATATAGTGGTTGCTTGAAACTGAATTTATTTATTTAAAGTTAAATTTTAATTGATTCATATATTCATCATTACCTAGTATATGCTTAACGGACATAAAAAAATGATACGTGACAATTGTATTGTGACAAATGGTCACATTAGAAACCCGTGGAAAAGCAAGTTAATTTATAAAAATATTACGGGGTTCACGCAGTCCCGTCTATCTATCTGAAAATCTATCACAGAAGGCCGGCCTTATCTTTAAAAGGATCCGGATGGGAAAAAATATTTGAAGATCCTAATTTTGAAGGCTGCTCGTTTAAAGGATGAAAGCGATCGTTTAGTCTCATTAGGGGGGGGGGGGATTTTAAGATTCGAGCTCGGGTGAGGTGCCTGTTTTGTGGGCCTTGTTTTCTTCACAAAGCAAAGAAAAACTATTTTAGCTTTTTCTGAGAGTATTTATTACTGCAAAACGGGGTAATTTTCGAATGCTTAAAATCCCATAAATTGCATTAACTTTTTTTTTTTTTTTTTTTTTTTTTTTTTTTTTTTTTTTTTTTAATCCGACAGATTATGGTATTTGGCGAGTCAGTTCAAGGTACGAAATTAAAAAAGATCTCTGTAACCCGGAAATCTATAATAAATGTATATTGAGAAATAGTATGTATAATTAAAAGAGTCATCATTTGATGAGACTTTTAAACTAAACTGAACAACATATTTTTCATCATAAATTACTTCTAGGGAAAACAGAAAAATTATAATAACTTTTCAGAAATGATAAATATATACTACCATACGTACTAAAGTTTACTGTATGTTGCGCAAAATAAGCTTAAAAAACTAAACACTTAAAGCGAACAGTTTTATTGTGATGCCCATTATTTTAATAGTAATTGCAGCTTATTGCAATGTCCAACTATTACACCTTTTGTTGGATAAACACTTTTGAGCAATTTTGCTTGCATTTTGTTGCAAATTTTTGTTGTATGTTTTGTCCAGTGTGCTATGTTATTAATTTCCATATGTGATTCTCGTAGTAGCAAATGAAACTCATTACAAAATTGCCAAAGTTCTCTCAGCCTATGATACTATTTTATTTGAGCATCATAAAAGATAACATACAGTAATAAAGTAGGTCATTTGCTTTATGGAGTACGGGGAGAACAAAGCTATCTTTGACTGTATCTTCGAAGACGACGGGAGAGGGGTTCTACCGTTTGCGTGTTATTTTTGAATATATTGAAAAAGAGGGTTTTATCGTTATTCCGTGTGCGTGTGGCTTTTATCCCTTGAGAGGATATATAAGATTAAAGCGTCGATCAGAGTTTGCCAAACGCTCGGGAGGCCTCCCCACCCAAAACGTTTCGATCGTTTAAGACATCCGCCAACTATCGCTTGGACACCGCCTTCAACATTTGTAGGTCCCTTAATGTATTAATAGAATAATCCTCGTTAATAATTAATATTTAATTAGGCCAGCCCCTCAAACGTGCTGAGTAATTGCGGTGGACGACGAGCGATGTAAGTGGCCCAGAATGGGGCTCTATTGACAGCAGATTAATTTTGACACAATTATTCTAATTTGTAAAGAAATCATATGAGGTGTAATTTACCGAACTGGGCGAAAAAGGCCGGGCCAGGATTCGAACCCGGGATCCCTTGGCTGAAACTGCCAATGCTCTAACAACTGAGCAATCTCGGACGAACGGCCCCGGACTTTTCCACCCAGTTGGGAAGATTATTTCTTTACCACTTAGAATAATTGTGTCAAAATTAATCTAGTGTAATCACGTTTCCAGCATTTACTGGAGGCCCATTACCTGTGATTTATTCTGTCGTGCTTTTTCAGATATCAGATCAGATGGGTGAGGTTAACGGGGTGAATTAGTTCAGCCATATTCGTCCGGAATTGCTCAGTTGGTAGAGCATTGGTAGCTTCAGCCAATGGATCCCAATTTCTAATCCTGGCCCGGACTTTTACGCCTCGTTGGGACGAATACATCTCTAGAGACACCGTCTGCTTACAAGCGTGCGTGCCTCCCTCCCCCAACATTGAAAGAAGAGTGTTTATTAACTGTTGTGTCAAACAACGTTCTCATTTGTCAAGCGTTTAGAAACAGCGATAGAAAATGAAAGGGGTGTCTCGTGCGAGGCATAAGTGCATTATGTACCCGCTGTATCCCGCTAATGTGACTTGTCCTGATAATAGATATGGTTATTGAGGATTTCAGAAACGAACAAAGTTTTTTGTTTTTCATTATCTTATAAACATTTAAAATATGTAATGAAATTTGGTGTTTTAAATAGATAATGCACGGCAAAAGATGACCATCGAACAGTAATAGATAAAACTAAAGTTGTATTTCACTTACAGGAAAACTAAAAACGTAATCGATCTTTTGGAATGAAAATTTTATGAACCTGAAAATTTTATGAATGTTTCTTTGAACAATAAATAAGACCATAATTTTTGAAAAGAAATTGAAGTTAAAGGGATGCTGTATATGACGCAGGAATGGCGTCTCACGTCGTCTTTGATGAATCCAGTCACTGTATGCAGCATCATGATGCCAGCATCCATGTTTGGCGGCATCGTGAAAAACGCACATTGCCAGTTTGCATTCGAATCGTCATACTTTCATATCACCTGAAGTGACGGTATGAAGTGTCATTGGATACACGTCTCGGTAACCTCTTGTTCGCATTGCCGGCAAATTCAACAGCAGCCGTTACATTTCTGATGTGTTACGGCCATGGTTCTGCCTTATCTTCGATGCCTCCGCAACTCTAC
Source organism: Maratus michaelseni (assembly GCA_963931845.1). Taxonomy (NCBI): domain Eukaryota; kingdom Metazoa; phylum Arthropoda; class Arachnida; order Araneae; family Salticidae; genus Maratus; species Maratus michaelseni. The sequence continues at coordinate 41,355,168 of OZ007588.1, read as the reverse complement.
AATTTAGCAGGACAATGCACGACCGCATGTTGCTCGTACTATCCTGACCTTCCTTGATACAGAACATGTTCGACTGTTGCCCTGGCCGTCACATTCTCCCGATTTCTCACCAACTGAAAATTTCCTGTCAATGGCTTCTGAGCGACTGTCCTCTCACCACTCGCCCTTCACTACGGTTGATGAACTGTGGCATAGTGTTTAAGCTGCATGGACTAATGTACCCGTACATGACATCCAATCTCTGTTCGACTCCATGGTTAGGCAGATAAATGCTGTTATTGCGGTCAGAGGTGGGTGCTTTGGGTAGTTTTTTCTCAGCATCTATATTTCCAAATTTTCTGAAAATGTAATCACCTGTCCTTCCCATTATAATGTTCTTGTCCTCCAATAAATATCATTCTGTTATTAGCATTCCTTCATGGTGTAGCATTTTTAATGGCCAGTAGTGTATAAAAAACATGTTTGACCTCATATTTTTCCATGAAGATTCGATCCATCGATTCTTTCCATGAAGATTTTTTTTGTAAAAAATCTAACTAAACCAAAATCATTTAAACCTATATTTGGTTCATCTTTACACCAATCTTTTTGTTGTATATTTTCATGCTCATTTATAGTAATATCAATACTTTCATCAGAGGTGTCATGTAAAGAAGTGAAAGTAGTTAAAATTCATTTTTAACTTGCAAAATAATTAAGTTACACTACTCAATTCCAAAACAAGATACTCTTATAAATATGAAATACCAAAAATTGTATGTAATTAAACATAAGTAATTGGATAGAGACATCATTTGGGAAGGATGGACATGGCCCATCCCTCTCTGAGTCATAGTGTCGAATACCTTAGTGCAACTTTCTAAAAAAAAAAAAAATAAGTTTTTACAACAAGCATGTGGCTTTTAGTCTTAACTGTTCTTTCATAAAAGATATATTGTTGAGTTTACAAAATATTAAAAACAATTAAGTTAGCAACAAAGAACGAGATTGAATATTTACATTAAAAATCCGAGTAGTTAGTTACTTTTGATATTGTAAAGTAGTCTTTTTAATTCACAAACTCATAGGTGCTTGCAACTAAAAAGATTTACAGCAACAAGTATGATGCAGTGATTACTCCATCTGGTGGAAGAGTCTTAAATTAAAAATAAAGCTTATTTTAAGCATTAATGCAGATGTCACATCCATCCCAGTGTCCCATTCCTCCCTAATATCCCCTACAAGCGTTTTTTTATGATTTGTTAGTCCAAATATAAAAAGGTCATTTGAACATCTTGAAAATTCATAAAGTAATCGGCGATATAGTGCGCTGAATTTCGGTTGCCTTCGAAAAGGAACCTAAAGATAAGGGATTTTCGACAAATTGTGATTTTTAACAAAGGAGAGCTAGTATTTAATGAATGTCAACGAGTAGATTTGGAACGGATGCTTCGATTTTTTTTTGTCTTGGTGGTTTTCCCAAAAAGATGTAAAGCATGAATAAAAAATGAAAATTATTGCAAAATCCCTTATCATCCATTTCACTCTCGTCTATATATTTCTGAATTTTCATTATATTAGACTGGTTTTTCTATATGAGTTGCTCTAATAGAGTGGACTACCAAATCATAAAAAAATCTTTGATATCGTTCACGCATGCACAGTTAAAAATTATTTCATACAAATACTCATATTTCAAATATTTAATATACACCCAGATGCCAGAAAAACTGGTACACCTGCCTAATATCGTGTAGGGACCCCATGAACCCGCAGAAGTGCCACAACATGACGTGGAATGGACTTGACTAATGTCTGAATGTTTCCTGGAGGCATTTCACACCATGAATACTGCTGAGCAGCCCACAAATCCATAGGAGTGCGAGGTGGGGGAAATCTCAACAATTCGTTACAAGACATCCCAGATATGCTCAATAATATTCATGTTTGGGGATTTTGGTGGCCAGTGGACGTATCTAAAGTCCGAAGAGTGCTCCTGGAGCCACTCGGTAGCAATTCTCGACATATGGGCATCTCGACATGTCGCATTGTCCTGCTAAAATTGTCGAAGTCTGTCGGAATGCACAAAGGACGTGATTGGGTTTAGGTGATCTGACAGGATGCTTACACACCCGTTACCTGTGAGAGTCGTCTTTAGACGTATCAGTGGTCCCATATCACGCCAAATGCATACTCCTCATACCATCACAGAGGCTCCATCAACTTGAACAGTCCCCTGTTGACATCTAGTTTTATGGATTCATGATGTTGTCTCCATACCCGTGCACGTCCATCAACCCGATGCAGTTGTAAACGAGTGTCGTTAGATCGGGCAACGTTTTTCCAGTCAACAACAATCGAATTGAAGTAAATGGGTGGCCTAGGCGAGGCGTAAAACTTTGTTCCGTGACGTCAACAATGGTACACGAGTGGGCCTGCGACTCCGAAAGCCCATATCAATGACGTTCCGTTGAATAGTTTGCACGCTAACACTTGTGGATACCCCAGCATTGAAATCCACATCAATTTGAGGAAATGTTGCACGTCTATCTCGTTTAAGGATTCTCGTCCGTCGTCGACTGTCCCGTTTTTCAAGGTCTGTTACCGACCGCCCGCTGTCGGATATTTGATGTTTTACCAGATACCTGATATTCATGGTACACTCGTGAAATGATCGTATACGAAAATCCAAATTACATCGCCACCTTGGAGATGCTATGTTTCATCTCTCATGCGCCGGCTATAACGCCACATTCAAAGTCACTTAAATCGTCATAACCTGTGATTGTAGCAGCAGGAACCGATCCAACAGCTTCTCCAGACACATGTGGTCTTATTTTAGCGTGGCCGACTGTATGACGTTACGTTAATTGGTTGCATATTTCCATTATTTGCATACGCACGCTTGTATCAGTTTTCTGACTCTTTAGTGTATTTATATTGCAATTGCACTAAGTTTTTTCTACGGTACTTTGTCAAGTTTTCTGAAAGTGACGTTAAATTTGGTTGAAAGCCTTGCATGCTTTTAAACAAGAAACATCCGAAAATTTAAAGGTTTCTTTAAAAAATTCAAGAAATTTCCATGAATAAACGTACTACTCTTACAAATACTATCAAAAATTTTGTACAATATCCACATAGTAATATTCTGTAGCTACAGACCATTTCAAGCATTTCATGTTACAGGGTGGATTGGAAATATTTTTTAATTTAATTTGCTGTTGGTCCCTGAATTGAACTCGTGATCAAACCTTCACTGAATAATGTGAACTGAAACGCATTTTTTATATTCCGGCAGTTCAAAAAGATTCCGTCCAGAATTTCTCTAGACATTTGACAAAACGTCTAAAATCGAAACTGTCCTGTGATTTTAGGCCATATAGTGTATTTAAAAATACAGTAACAATGACTATTTACTTAATGTTTTATTTTTTAAAAAAAAACCCTTACTGAAAATCCGATCCCTAATTTTATAAAATTCCCCTTAAGTATCGTTCAAGAGTTAATTCAAAAGTAAAGGAAGTTCGGGTATTATGTAATGCTCGGGAAATATGGAATACTTCAGTATCTCGCCAAGTACGGTGCTGCAGCGAAGCATACAACTGCCAAACGACTTCCTAGTACTCCCATGATGAACTACGGCGAGTTCTGTTTGGATACTTGTTGTTGGAGTGAAGCGGTGAAATCAAATCTTATTCTCAATTGTTGCAGTTTTTCACAGGCAAGATTTATAAAATTCGTATTAATTATAAGGCAGTTATGTTAACCAAGTTCATTATTAAGTTGAACAATTATATTAATTGGTGTGTTAGTCAGTTGACCTCTATGTTAACTTGTTGACGAGTGAAGAGGTTTTTTTTTTTTCAAGATGACGTGTCGGGCAATATGAAATAGAACTATTTCAAAAAAGTTTAGTGAAGATGAACAATCTTTCCACTCTGACGTATCATCTGAGATTGGCTTTTTACCAGGTTGTACACCAAATGAGGATGAATCGGTGAGCCTGTTTTTCAATGGGAAATAATCAGAGGATGAAAGAAGGGGGGGGGGGTGCATAAAATGCCTGATATGTGCCATGTGTGGCCCAACTGGACTGTGGTGGGGCAATAACAACAGACTACATTTGTGATTTTTGTAAAATTTAAAACAATTTTTCAAGGAATCTGATCATTTGTAGATGATGTGCTACTGTTTACTCATTAAATAATCTTGGTTATTCTTGTAAATCATGATTTTACTTGCAATTTTAATATACCTTATATCCCTATTCCACATTATGCGACTGGTTCATATTACCCAAAATGTGCAATTTTTTAAAAAATCTAAATATTGATATGTATTTTTTTTTTCTTCCACTTTAAATTCATTAAAAATGTGTTAGTAAATAGTCAGTTTGTATTTTACCAACTATTAATGTCTCTCAAAATTTTTATGTTGACTTACAAATCAAAATGTAAATGGTATTCCATAATACCCGAACTTCCCTTATATGTTTAAGTTTTAGCATTTTGATCATACTGGTGTAGTGAAGAAACGCAAAAGCTGGAAAATTGAATTTAAATATTGCAGCACTGAATCATCTAATTGAAAAGGGATGCAATAAAAAGCCTTTTTCGTATATTTATAATTATCGTGTCTTTACGTATAACTTTGCCAGAATATACTACGGATGTCTAAATTCATTTTAAGCAAAAAAAAAATTATATTTTCATCATTTTAACGAAATGAAGTTGCATTGAGAACATTTAACTATAAACTATTAATTTTATTAAACAACGCATTGAATGTTATAGAATGCATGTAGTGAAAGAAGTGGTTACAACCTTAGTCTGAATATTAAATAAATTAAACAATGTGTATCTTTGATGAAGATAATATTAACTAGTTATTATATGAAAACTCATCATCTTTTGCAACAAAAAAATATTAATTCAGGCTATTGAACCCGGAAAATATTTATTAGTTATATTTTAAAGAATAAAAAAATAGATAAACATTTTTCAATAAGACTATATAAAAATATAAAAAAAAAAACTCAAGCAAATGAGTTGATTCGTTAATCAACTCTTCAGTTTCTTTAAAAGTTCTAGAATCTACAGGTTTCTGGAACATAGTTGCACACTCGCAAGGTTAGTCCGATTTTAAAATTCTAAAGTTACTTTTTCGGAAAGAGATGGTACGCTTAAATAAAATCTTCAATGTACACTTTATGACATAGAAACTTTTGAAATTTCAAAATTCAAATAAGTTTTCAAAATATAATTATTTCTTGAAATTCTTAATGAATTTTCTGAAATGACTGTAAATACGGTACATTGCTGTGACACACACACACACAAAGGAAATATTTTTACTTTTGTATTTTTGTTGGCATTATTTTCTTATATTGGAATTTTTTTTTTCTACTTGAATAGATGGGGAAAACAAAAACTTGATTAAATTTTATTTTTTCGAGAACATTTAAAGAATAAAAACATACTTTCGCATATATAGCTGAATAAATCAGGTTATTCTATAGAATAAAAGAAGGGTCAATGGACACATTGACATTAAAAATTATTGGATATTGGCAGGGCTTAATTTCTAAGAAAAAAAGAATCGGAGCCCTAATAATCTGCAGTACTAACACTCGTAGCGCCGTAGCGTACCCCCCCCCCCCTCCGCCATCACTCCAATCTGCATATTTATATTTCATACATTATTTTCCAATTTTAAAGCATTGTTTTTTTATTTAGCAAAATAAAAATTTTAAATACATCTATCTGCGTGTACTCAGCTATCAACTATTCCAGTTTTAGTTATTACTACTTCCAAATAGAAACCTTTGCTTAATCTTAATGTTAATTAATCATAGAATTCTGCAATTAAATAAGCTCAGGATTATGATTCGGAAATAGTGTTAATACAAAATTGAATAGTTCGCAGCTATGCATAATAGAAAAATACTATTTCTGTTTACTCTTTATTCTGATCAAAACAGCATTAAAATGATTTGAATTGGAAATAAATAAAATTTTGAATTTAAGACAGATTGAGCTCGAGCAGCCCAAACTCGAAGACTGATATAAAAATCGAGCTCGTTTCATCTCCATATCTTACGTGAGCGACACATTACATCACTTATAAATGTTTTGATACAAAAGAAGGCAAAAGATTGGTGAAAAGGGAGGGTAAGGAAAGGGTAATTTAGGATTCGTTTGTCGGTAGCTTTATTGCACTGGGCAGTGTTTACGAGCTCCGGTGAATTCTGGCTAATATTGAAATTTTTACTAAAAACAGACAAGTACCGGAGCCGGGTTTCAATGAGCTCCGGCGCAAATTAAGCCTTAGATATTTGATTTTTTTAGTTTTACATTCAACCAAAGAGGTTAAAAAACAAGTATTTGTTCCTTGCATTCGATTGCACATTTATTGTTCCCAATTTGCAATTAATAAAATTAAAAATTAATGATTACTTCTGAAAGACGGTGGTTAAGACTTTTCACAATGGCGTTTAAAAGTAGAATAATTTAACGACTTAAAATAATATTTTTTTTAAACTGACATTTTTGTAATTCTTAAAACTGATATATTTTGGCGTACGCCATTTTCATTTCACCAACCCCGAAATTAGAAGCCAAATCTTGAAAGAACGCAATGCTTTTGACAAATGACATCATTGAAAAAGTACATTTTCACTGAAAAATCTTTATCCTACATTGTAAATACGATTTCTTATAAAAATATTATGTCGAATTCAATTAGATTTCTGTTTTCCTTGCAAACAATTGAAAGATCTTGTGTAATTTAAACGAAACACATTGGATTGTCATGCAACAGTGAAGTAATGAAGAATGTAAAGTAATACATTTTTTCACATTTGCTACAAAAGTTAAAAAGTGTAGATGAATTCGGTTTGTCTGTCTGTCTGTTTGGTTTGTCGACGTTCTAACTGTTATAAATATACTTGGATTGCCATGTAAATTTTATATGTTAGGTTTACTACAGCATGTTTTCTGTTGAAAATGAAGTGTGTTGTATTTATACATCGTTTACAGGGGCAGAGAGAAAAAAAACATGTTACATTAAGGTCTATGGAGAGAAATAGTCTGCGGTGCATTTTATTGTTGATACAATATTTCAAACATAATTAGATCTATATACATCGCTGAGGTGGAGTGCAACATGCTTTTTCAAGATTATAGAGTAAGTAGCATCTATAGTTCGTTTACAGGAATGCAAAGAAGAATTCGATTACATTATATGATCTATGGGGAAAAATTGTTTAAGGTGCATTTTAATGATGTTATAATACTCCAAATAAACCATGTAAGTTTTATATGTTATTTAGGTTTACTACAGCATGTTTTCTGTTGCAAATGAAGTGTGTAGCATATATACTTAGTTACAGGGACACAGAAAAAAATTCTGTTACATTATGGTCTATGGGTAAAAATAGTTTGCGGTGCATTTTATTGTTGTTACAATATTTCAAACGTAATTAGATCGATATACATCACTGAGGTGGAGTACAACATGCGTTTTCAGGATTATAGAGCAAGTAGCATTTATAGTTCGTTTACAGGTATTAAAAAAATTATTCTATTACATTATATGATCTATGGAGAAAAATTGTTTGTGGTGCGTTCTAATGATGTTATGATCCTTCAAACATAATTAAATTAAAAAGAAATGAGGTGCGCTACATAGTTTTCTACCGATTATGGAGTGCGTAGCATTTATCGTTCATTTACACACAAAAGAATTTGGTTAAATGACTGGCTATGGTGGCTAATTGTTGGAAGTGCGTTTTCCGCTGTGGTATGCGTTTTTAAAACTTCTCTAATTTTTAGAGTATTACGTGGCGTGTATAAATTCTATAGATTGTATACAGTGCTGCACGAAAGAATTCGCAAACCTTACCGGATATGGATATCAATGGCGGAAAATCGATTTTATGTGTCTTTTAAATTGCTCATTTAGATAATCATTCCATTGTATGAAAAAATGAAATTTCTTACTAGTGATGGAAATTATTTCATAATTTATGCCTAATGCATCTTTTTTTTTATATTATTAAAATTCTTTGGAGTAATTCTCATAGAACCACGCCTCCAGACATTTATTTACATTGAACAGAAAGTCACGAATAAAAAGTTGAAATACATATTGTCTTTTAGAAATTTAAATTTTACACAATTTTTATGTTCAAGGACATTTGTGTATTTCGGGCACGCCAATAATAGTCAGCAGGTCGATTTGAAACCGACCTTGCTTTCGGGTCAAATTCCATTTCACACCGTCTCGCATTCATTAATTTGTCGATCACGATTTTTAATTAGGCCAAGAATTTCCCGAAATTATCTGTCTCACGCAGGGGCATGTCGGTATTTGCGAGATATGAAATATTAAATTATTTATACACTAACAACAAAATAACATCTTGTTGATTATTTTGCCGATAGCAAATTAGAATGTAGATTAGAGGTCTGCATGGGCCGGAATTTCTAGGCCCGGGCCCAACCCGAGGAAAAAATGAATTAAACCAGACTCGGCCTGGCTCGACCAGACTCAATTTCTACAAAAAAAAAAATAAAAAAAATAAAATAAATAAATAAAAATAATCCGATTTTTCTTAACATACCATTAAGATTCTTTTAATGAATACTGCATACATATTTATGGAAAATGTTGACAGTATATTTTAGATTACTATAACTTCACAGCCATAAACAGTAACATTAATGATCACTTAGACTATTAGACTATTACATTCAAATAAAGACTTTTTAAAAAAATAACGTAGCTTAGAATGAAAGAGAAAAGAGGGTTAAAAACATCCTAACTTTTGTTGCTGTATAATAATAATAAAAAAGTAGATTTTTGAAAATGTTTCTCTATAATTTATTAAAGTATTTTTTCCAAAGTCTCCGTTAACAGAAGTTCATTACTATTTTTACAAAACAAATTGCTTTCTCGACACGTCCAGGGAACAATTAAGTTCAGTACCGGCCCGGCCCGAGTATATAAAATAAAATGTAAGCCTGATCCCGGCCTGCCCGAGTTTGCTGAAAAAATTAAGCCCGGGATCAGACACGATGTAAGTGTACGATGCAGATTTCTATACTTGTCATGTTATATTTCTGTATTGATATTTTCACGCTGTCATCCGCTCGTGCAGCACATTTATACTTATTCTCGTCCCAGCCACGTTTATTGAAAATTTTTCATATTTCATCAGCTTAGTTTGATTATTTAAATTTGTTATATCGGGCCGGTCGGCCAGCTTAATTTTTTTATCGGCCTGTCTGGCCCGTTTAATTTTTTTATCGGCCCGTTTAATATTTTATATTTGCCCGGCCCGGCACGTTAAAAAAATTGTCTTTATTCTACCGGCCCATTTGAAAATTTGCCTTCATTTTGCCGGCCTAACCCGGACATCGTGCAAACCTCTAATGTAGATATATGTTATGCAAGTTAATCGTCTACTTGAAAACTATTATATTACTATTAGTTTATTAATTATACAGGAAAAATCATTAAAAAAATTAAACATGCTAATTTTACATATAATGCCGCATTATGATCATAATCTTATATTTAAAAGATTAAAATATATGAAAAGTTGTATTATAAAAGCTAAGGATTTACACGTTCTTCAAAAAGGAACACCATGGTTTATTATCGACATAATACATTAATCTGTTTTAAAAATACAAAGTACATACCAGATATTTTTAGGAATATTTTTGCTTAAATATACTTGAAACTTATTTGAACCTTTCAGACTTATTACAAATTTAAGTCGAAAGAAAATGAAATATCTAGAAATTTCTATGGGGTGGAATAGATACTGTATCGTTAAAGTTTTTAAACTTGCTAATACATTGTCGAAAAAATAAAAACTGGCAATCAAGAATTTATTGAAAACTTTACTATATATCGAAATACTTTTCATATTTTGAATAGTTCAACACTCCTCAATATGCAAAATTTAAAATGTTAACGATCATAGGCATTTTTCTTAATTTTCTCTGCTATCAATGCATAATTCGCGAAAAAAAAAATCAAATTCTGGAAACAGTGCAACAATATATTTTAATTTTACTTGAAATATAGGGAAATTTCTCTTTGCTTCTAATGAATATTGCACTATGTAATGCATCCAGTATCCAAAAATACCAGATATGTTTTGATTAATTTAACCATAATAGAGTGTAAAATGTCAAGCAATTATCTTGATATAACTATACATGTTTTTATTTTAAGACACTTTCTTGCTTATTAAATTGCATTCTTTAAGCACATTATCTCGCTCAGTTTAAGTTTCCAAAATTAATTTAGAAATTAGATTTTCGGTTTAGAATAGGAAATCGAACTGTTAGGAATTATTAAAAATTTACTAAACATTTAATTTAAGGTATTTCAAAAATTTTAATTCAGCTGTACGTTTGATGAATTAAATTGTCTGTTACAACATTACTTAAATAAACTGTATAACATCTATACATTTTTTTTGAAAAACAAAATAATATGAAAGCTAAAAAAGGTATTTTTCCCTTTGTCGAATCAAAATGCAAAGTAAAGTATTCATTCTACATTTGATTTTACGGCAAAAATCATTAATATCAATGACAATATAAAAAAGAAATAGTGAAATAACTATTCCGTAGAATATTAAAATTGAATTTTTTATTGTGTATAACAAAACACATGACCCATGTATCTTCTAGACTTCTGTAGTACCATTCTTTTTCTTTCAATTCCCAATGAAAAAAAAAATCCGTTTTTCTACAGCGAAATATAATGTAAACTGATCATAGAACTTCCATCTTAGCGTAAATTCTGTGAAAAAAATGTCATTTACACAAAGGAAGAAATAAAGAGAAAATAGTGGAATAATTATCCTTATAGTACTGACAATGACTTAAATTAACCCCATCTTACAAGAAATTAATAATCTGAAACTTAAAATTTCTCCAACAAATTCGATTTAAGACTATCATAAAATAATCATCTTAGACTCTAAGATGATTATTTTATGATAGTCTTAAATCGAATTTGTTGGAAAATTTTTAAAATTGTTGGAAAAAATGCACTCTAAGACTTAGAGTGCATTTTTTGTGGGGAAAAGACAAAGGTTAAATGAAGGGAAAAAACTATGGTGTAAATGAATGTTATAGTACCGACATAAATTTATCTTGCGCACAAAAAATACAAATTTCTCAAGCCATCTTCATTTCAGCGATAACATCCTCTTAGTCCAATCAAAAACAAAAAGACCGAAATTCTCCTTTAAAATTATCATAAAATGCCCATTTTATAGCAAATATTACGTTAAAAGTTGTCATTTATAGTGAGGGGAAAATGAAGGGGAAAATGTGGCAAAATTGTCAGTATATTGCATATAGACTTAAATTTTTTCCAACATACAAAAAAAAAAAACAAAAAAAAAAAAACACGCTTCCCATGTACCAACTGTCAAATTCAATGGCAACATACCCCTCTTCCAGTTGAAGCGAAAAATAGAAAATCTTCAATAAAACATGATTAGAAATTATCAGAAATTATTTATCTTGTAATAAATTTTGCGGAACGAAGGGGCTGACAAGATAAAGTATCAGTGGAATACAACAAAATACTGCAAAATATTGCAGACAAACAGTGAGAGTTATTTGAATATTATTATTTTGATATTCTTTGAAATATAGTTCCTAGGTTCCGGTTAAATTATAGAGGAAAATAAAAATAAATGCATTTTACAATTTGTAAAAAATGATAAAATAAAATGTATCATATTATTCGAACAGATGTATAAAATTGCACCAAACGTTATACAGCTAATTAAAAAAATCTGACACACGTGTTAACAAAATTTCAAATAAAATTTGTCAAATCCTTATAGTATTTGACTTTGAAATACAATGTAAAATTATCAAAAATTCTACATCTTGCAGTAGATTTTTGTGGGAGAAACGAGATTTATGGAAAAGGCAATATATATATATTTACAAAAATTGAACTTGCCTTATAATTATCCTACACCGACTTGAATTCTCCATAACCAAAAAGATTTAAAAGAATCATAAAACATTAATTTTACAGTAAATTTTTCGGAGGAAATGTCATTTACAGAAAGGCAAAACGAACAGACATTGGTGGAATAACTATCCTTATAGTATTTGACATTGAAATTATCAAGAATTATGCATCATACAGTAGATTTTTGCGAGGGAAATGACATTTATGCAAAGCGGCGAAATATAGAAAAAACAATTGAACTAGCATGATAATTATCCAACACTAACTTAAATTCTTCAAAAAAGGGGTCTAAAGTGATCATAAAACATTAATTTTACCGTAAATTGTTTGAAGGAAAATGTCATTTACAGAAAGGGAAAAACGAACAGACATTGGTGGAATAACTATCCTTATAGTATTCGACATTGAAATTATCAAAAATTGTGCATCATACAGTAGATTTTTGCGAGGGAAACGACATTTATGTAAAGCGGCGAAACATAGAAAAAACAATTGAACTAGCATTATAATTATTCAATACTGACTTAAATTCTCCAACAAAAAAAAGAGTCTAAAATGTTCAAAGAACATTAATTTTACTGTGAATTGTTCAGAGGCAATGTCATTTACTCAAAAAGCAAAACGAACAGACAATAGTGGAATAACCTTTGTTGTATCCGACACTGACTTAATTTTTTTCCAAGTACACCAAAACACACTTTCCGTTCCCCATCTTCAATTCAACTACAACATAGTATTCTGCCAAACCAAAATGAAAAATAGAAAGTCTCCTAAAAAAATCGAAACTCTAAAAGAAATCGGTAAGCCACCGACAAGACAAAACTTTCTCCATGCATCTGGAAGCACGTGCCGGCCATTACATCAGTCGGCAATTGCCGGGACGTGTCCAGCAGTGTCAATGAGCAAAAGCATCCGACCAACTTAACTCTTTGCTGCTCGCGACCTCCTGGCCCCGAACACTACTGTCGACGTGTGACCCTTGACTGTCAAGCTGAAGATGGACATAAATCATCCCGCGGCGTGGAACATCTCTCCGACTCTGAGTATATAAGCTCACGAATGGCCGTCGATAGTCACTGGCTCGCATTCTCTCATCGAAACAAACTCATCTAGCTCCAGCCAGGAGAATGATATTAGTAAGTATTTCTCATGGATACCTATGAAAACAGCGGAATATACCACACTCTTAGAAACTTTCCACTCTCTTGAATATAGAAGATGAAAGTAGGACGTATAGCTTTGGCACTTTCCAACTGTTGAACGACTTTCGATTTCATCCCTCAATAACAATACATCGATTTGACGTATCCAGTATTTGATAATCCAGTGCTCAACGTGATTATAACTTTTCATAAAATGACTCAAATTTAATTTATTTAAATTAAAGAAATTTTGAACTTGCACCGGTAATAATAGATTAAAATATTTTAAATTAAAATTAAATTACTCTTTTGAGCATTAATATTCAAAAAGTTAAAAACTCAAATAAAAAAATAATTAGAAGTATTTTTTAAGAATAATTTGTATTAATATAATATTCTATTAAAAAAATATACATAATATTAAAATCATGAGATAATTTGTATACTAGTATTAATCATTTAATATTCTAATATTATTCAATTTTCTCTTTTTAAAAATCTCATTTAAATGACTTTTAGGCTTTTTTTTTGTGAGACATTTATAGTTTTTTTTTTTTTTTTAATCATCAATTACTATAATATAAAGTATTGATTTGAAAAAATTAAAATAAAAATTAATTACAAATTATTAAAAAATCTAAAATATTTATCTACTTAAAAATACTTGTATAATTATACTTCTTTTTTGACTTTATGCAATTGTACATTTTAAGGTACAAGGAAATTAAATTAAAACTAAATACATAAATGCCAAGCTTACAGTTTTGTTTTCCAAGTCAAATAAAAATAACTATAACCAGAAAAAAAATAATGAATTATTTTTATATCAGCGGGTATTTAATTTTATTTAATTTATTTATTTTTCTTTTTATAAAATTTCTTGTTCAATCTATTTAAAAAAAAGCACAGGATGGAAGGCAAGTATGGAAATTGATAAATAGAATGTAACCACACTTTCTTATTTTAAAAAGTTCTGTATGCATGTACATAAATATAAATTCATTCAATTGTTTTTCTCCTTTTCAGACGTTTTGTCTTTTGTCCCTGTTGGTGGTAACCAACACGGGAGCCCAACGAATCAAGGGAGGACGCAGAATAGTACAAGAACCTGCCATTCAGGTAAAAACTATTTAATACCTTTATAATTCTAATGTTTTTAATAACACATTTTACATAATGACGGTCCGAGTTTTTGTAGCACAGATTTAATTTTGGGCGGAGCTTGTCATCTGAACTGATTAACATTTTATTTATTTTTTATTATAAATGAATTTCAGTAATAGTATTTCAGGACATATTTCATTAATAATATTAGAAAAAACTCTATAAATGGAAACGTGAATGTTTAGAGAGCTTTAATTCTTGAGTTCAAAAGTGTCGCATACTCATTTAGCACATATATGTATTTAATTTGAAACTATATTTTCATGGTTTTTGAGAAGGATAGAGAAGTATATTCTTAATATATTTATTTTAATGAAAAATAAAGTTTCTCAGTTTTCTAAGAAATTGAAATATTCTAAATCTAAAATATATTAATAAATAAACAGATCAAATAAATATACTTTAAATTGCAAATTTTATTTATTATTTTTTACAATGACACAAAATAGTAGTTATAAAAGATGGGTTTTCAACTGAATTTATTGCCAGGTTTTTATATTCTAACATAAAAAATAGTGGAATGGGGGGGGGGGGGGGTACTGACAAACTATAATCTCTATTGAAAAACCTGATACCATTTTAATTTTGATGGGTTTCTAACTTTGTGTTTTTGATATTCGAGTACAAATGTTAAAATTAATTATTAAAGAATGTAAACGATTATTTATTCTTCAGTACAAATATTAAAGACATTTTTTAAATTTCTCGTTACCAACTATAAATTCCCAACAGAAAATCGAGTAAAATTTAAGTAGAATTGTCGATAAGTCGAAAATGTTAAAAAATATGCAAATTCCTGTAATATTTAACAACGTAAAAATGTTGATTGATTTAGTTTAGCTACCAAACAGAAAAGAAAATCTCATGGATTTAGTTAATTGTAATTTGGTTTTGCTTGTTACAATTTTTGTTACTTATATATTTCACAAGTATAATGTTCTTAATTTCAAGAATTTGCTTACTATTTTTAAGAGGAAACAATTCAATTTGTTTAAAAATAATTTATAGAAATTTAAAGATAATCAAGCAACATAAAATTAAGCTTAAAACGATTTTCCATTTATCAAGTTGAAATGCTTTTTAATCATAAATATATTATTATGAGTTATTAAAATCTCAAAGTAAGTCTAATATTTTAGAAATAACTATAAATTACAGCGTAACGCCTTATCAATTTAAAATTGTTGAGAAAATATCAAAACTGAAAAAAAGTTGTACATCAGCTAAAGAACAAACAAAAAATCGGCTAAAAAATCAGCGCGATAATATATAAATTTATATTGCAAATTTCCTTACCATATTTACAATTTTCCACATTATAAAATTGTAGATATCAGTTGAATAGTATATAACTTATATTTTTACTAAATCTCTTAATGTTGTTAATGTAATCTGGCCATAGTAAAAGACAATTTGCCAAATTGCAGAAATATTTATGTTAATGAAGCAAACAGGTTATTTTTTTATTTTTTCATAAGTTTTCAGAATTACAAATGTAATAACATTATAAAATGGAAATCTTTAAAAAAAAAAAAAAAAGAGTCATAAAAATAAAAACAGCACAACGAATTTCGAATGAATCATCTTTCATCACCAGGTACAAACAGACGTGCTACCACTTTGAAAGAAGTAGCAAGTCTTACTCCAGATCTCAAAGAAGGTTTGCTGCTGCTTCCTTCTGGGGAAAGTCTAAATTTTCCCGAAATACGTTGTGCTGAATTTTTTCTCGTGGTGTTTTTAATAATTTTTTTTCTCCGTACTGTGCTTTACACTTCTATTTATGGATTTTCTTATTATAATTATTTTCAGAGTATCTTAAAAAATAATTACACTCGAAAGCAAATGTTGATGCGTTTATATAAAAACAATATTCCAAAAGCAAATTTACCCCCCCCCCCCATGCACTGGAAAATCTTTAAAATCCAAAATCAATATTATATAAAAATAACGTAAATTCAGAGTCTTTTTTATTTTTTAATAATTCTCATATTTCTCCTATTTTTTTACTACGCTCTAGAATTTCTCCGAAAATCATTTGAGACGACAAAGTGAAATGTACACCTAAAAAATACGTTATCAATATGCATAATACACGCATATATGTTGCATTAGAATGAAAGGGAGAACCTTCAAAATCTGTGTAGCGTGATTAAAATTAACAGAAAAAAATAATTAAAGAATGAGGAAAATTTGCAAGACTAAAAGGGTTTGCTATGGCATTATTTTTTCACTAGAAAGGTATTCCAAGTACTACGTTTCATTTACTTTTGTCTTCTTAAGTTACTTTCCCGAAAGATAATGTCCTAAAGGTAATTCCTTTAAAGTTAAGTTAATAGGAATTTCACCTTCAATGTTCCATCAATTAACTTTCTTCAAAAATAATCGTACGAGTAACGAAATATTTATGCAATTTTTTTAATGTGTTTGTCCCTAGAAAATTTTGTTATTTGAAAGTACCTTAAAACATTTTCTCCTAACACATCAATCATATTTTCAATAGATTTAGCCTTGAATACAAACTATTTTTACTTAAGGATTATTATTATTTTTTTAAAACTTATATGGCAACGAAGCTAAAAATTCCTAATTAAATAAAATAAGTGAAATAATTTTAAATAAATTATTGTATTTGATTTGATAGTCAACCGAATAATAAAGTTAAATAAATAAATGAATAAAATCAGCCTTGAAGAAAATTTCCCACTTAAATGCTTTTAAATTAAGCAATATCAAAATCGTTGCTTTCGATTCTTTCAGAGAAAAAAATTATGTAACAGGAAAATGCTTGACAACAATTGACAAGACGTTAATAATATACATCGAAGTGTTTATTTTGCTTTATACATAAACATTCTCTTTACTTAATATTTTAAATTTTCTGAATGTTTTAAAGTAGCAAATCTTTTTTTTAGTTAAATGCTAAAGACAAAATTTCATTCAAAATTCTTGTGTAAATTTTGATTAAATTTAAGTAGTATAATATACCACTGCTCTCCAAGGGGTTAATTCAGGCTTAACTTTTCAGGGGGAAAGCACTTCCATTGCTAAAATGAATGAATGACACCGGAATTTAGAAACAAATTTATTTGGAAATAAGAAAATGCTATAATTCCCATGCACAATAAACGGGAAATTGTATACAAAAATTCTGGTGTCATTGTGGCATTTAAGAATTAAAATTAAGTGGTTTCATAAACGTATTGCCGCCCTTGAAAGGGTTATGGCTAAATCATCGCTTTAGTCACTTAACAGTCTAATTGTTTGACAAAACATGCTAATTCTGTTACTAAAACAAACTTACTACTTAATTTTATTATTCATTCTGAACTTGAAATGTATTTTGTATAAGAATATTTTGTATAGTATACGAGATACGATACTTTAATTTAAAAAATATTGCAAGTGCGTAACAAAAGTCACGTGTGAAGTCGATCTTTGGAAAAAATATATTCGACCGCATTGCTGGCGACTGGTATATGGGCTAAACATTCATTTCCATTTTGGAAATGGAACCAGCTGAGAGATATACTTCTTAAGATATTCTTACTCAACAGCCGATCTATTTAATCAAAATAGTTAAACGAAAGTAAAAAAAATCGAGTCTGAATCTCCGATTGAAACTACTTGATTGTTTAAGACCAACCTTGCTTAAAAAACAATTTTAAAGACAAAATGCACCTCAACATTTTATTCAATTCAATTAATCTCATTCTAAATATTTCTTAAATCTAGTTTATTAGTATTCGTTATTTGGCAATCTGCATTTTTTGTACCAGAAAAAATTAGTCAGCAAATCAGATATTTTCTTTTATAATAACCGTACTTCAAAACCATTATGTTTAGTCTGTGCAGATGAAGGGTAAAATTTAGCGAGTTGAAAATAGCATCCCCTTATGACGTATTGTGTTTTTGCATACTGGAAAAGGAAAAGAATAAACCAAAAAACTCATAAAGAGAAATTTCAAAATATTAATCGAGACAAAGAAGGGTAACTAGGGTAACTTTTTAGTTACAAAGAAAAGAAATATAATATTCTGACTTTCTGCATTATATTTATTGATATTTCACTTATATATTTAAATTTTTGTGTGTAAAATAAATAATAATACGCCTTGTGCGACGAGGAGTACCCGACGTGGACTTCCAATCGGGAGACCGTTTTTCTCCAGGTCACAAGCGTCTGAAACAAGTTGGGTTGCCAAATTATGAATAAGGCACTAAATCCTCTGGAGCTTATATCAACATTTAGTTAAAAAAGTTATTTGATAAAATAGAGGTTAACAGTTCATGTTTTCGCCATTTTTTTAAATTTTTTTGAGAGATGAGAAAAAATAATGAAAAATATAATTTTTAGTTGTATAAGCTTCAGCAAAAAAGATTAGCTTTCTTTTAAATAAAAATGCCTTCCTTCTCTACTCTCATCCATCTAATGCCAAAAGCTACAAACGTCATACTTAAAATATTCTTAATGACTTTACACATTTTATTATCGTCACGATGTTAGTAGTTAGTGTTTAGTTTACAGCGAAAAGAAACATATATAGTGCTTTTATAGCCATTGAAAAGGAAGCATAAACTTAAAACTTAGATTAGCGTAGCAAAAAAAATTAAGGCAGCTTCATACAAAATGTTAATGGAGCAAGCAGAAATTTGCACCGTTTTCTCTTCTTATCATCTTAAAATCTCTTAAATTTATTCTAAAGAGAAAAACAGCCTTGTGTCACTTATCTCTATGGAAGTATTTTCACCTGTTAACAACCGTTATATTCTAAATGAACGTGAAAGGGATGTCTAATTGGGCTAAAAGGGTTACAAGGACTTTTTACAAGGAGAGGGGGAGTGAAAAAAATTTTAGACTGATATAATCCTGTCGCCAACAAGTATTTTAACAAGATTTTATTCCTTACATGGCAGAAAATGTTTTCTTTTTCTTCTTTTCGCATTTGAAGACATTAGAAACTTCTCACGTCTTTCTCAATATACTAGGTCATTTGTTTTTTATAGCCGTTATTGTTCTGAATTTCTAAGTGTGTCTTCATTTGTAATTCATTTGTCGAAACTTACTACTTTTGAAAAAAATGGGCGACTTTTCCTTATTCTAGTTATAACGTGCAACTGTTCACGTGCAGTTGATTTTCGTTTACTAAAACCCCGCCTTAAAAGTGAAGGTGTATGTTTATTTAAAATATCAAAAAGACTGATGAAATTTTATATATTTTATTAGTTTATGGTAGTAGTACACACACGTAATTTCTCAAGAGCCAAAATGTAGTAGAGAAGTGAATTCGTTGACTGAACTTATACACTTATCTTCACAGTCATATGTTCATATATTATAGTCAATTACTAATTTTTAATGCGTAATTATTAATTGTATCCAATGTTAACAATTTAGTATTAAATGCGTGATGGACAAGGTTTAATTACTAATAGGGAAGATTCCTGAAGGTAAAATGGGAGAGTTTTCCTTATTCTACTTATAACGTGTAACTGTTCACGTGCAGTTGAGTTTCGTTTACTAAAACCACGCCTTAAAAGTAAAGGTGTATGTTTATTTAAAATATGTAAAAGAATGGATGAAAATTTATATATTTTATTAGTTTATGGCAGCAGTACTCACTCGTAATTTCTGAAGGGTCAAAATATGGTAGAGAAGTGAATTCGATGGCTGCACTTATGCTCTTATAATACTTTTCACAGTCATATTTTCATATATTATAGTCAATTACTAATTTTTAATGCGTAATTACCAATTTTATCCAATGTTAACAATTTAATATTACATGCATGGTGGATAAGGTTCATTTACTAATAAAACAGATTCCTGAAAGTAAAATGAAACGCCACAGGCCAGTCTTAGAGCATTCAACTGTAGTATTAGGGTTAATTAATTAGAAATATTTTTATAGAAATCTTATGTTTCTTTTTATTATATCACATTAAAAAAAAAAAAAAACGCGAACTCGAATATAATTATATGCTTAACTTACGTGGTAACATGAAATGAATTTGAGAGCCACGTGTAGTGTTGCCACATTTGGTGGATCTTTTATTCAGAAATTTTGAATTATCAGAAAGTTTGAATAACTATTTATTTTTATAAAATGTTAAACATATCGTAAACAAATTTTTAAAAATTACTCAAACTTATGGTGCGAATTTGGAATTTTTAAATAAATAATCAGCCCGATTCGGCAACTTTGACCGCTTGCCTTGTAGTTCAGTGTCAGGGACTTGTGAAGAATATTTTTGGCCACAATCTCTGCCGTTTGTCGCATTTGGAATCCAAAATAGTTTTTGAGAAAACAAGGACAAATCGTGAGAACCAATCACAACCAATCTTTCAATCCTCAAAAGCTCGAGAATTAATTGATCAATTTTAAGGATTCTTAAGGCAAGTTCTAGCATTTAGGGTGAGGTCGGGTTGGTACTAATTTATTTCGTTGCGGCTCGGGTTGACTAATTATTTCGGGTTGAGTTTTGATTCTTGCGTGTCGGGTTAATCGGATATTTCAAAATATCAATTATAAGGAATTTTGCTGAGATTGAAATGTCTAATTAAGACTTTTAAATGATAATTGCATTTTTACATTTTAACTTAAAATCTGGATTGGTAAGTATTTTTGTCCAAAAACTCAAAAGAGCGTTTCAAATACCAATGCAACACGACAGGTTGCTAGGCAGTTAGTGTATAATAAAAAGTATACTATTTCGTAATAGACAGATTCTAATTTAACCGTCTTAAAGACAAAATATTTAGATGAAAAAAACTAATGAAAAATATAATGAAAAAACTTAACAACCTTTAATTTGATATTATTGTTCTTGGTTGCAATTTTTGATCGGCAATTTCTGATTCTCTACTTTAGGACAACATTAAACTAAATCGTGAATAAGATTAGTAATTTTCCTATCTGAGCGAAAATGTGTCCGGACTGGGAATCGAACCCAGAACCTTTGGCTCAATTGACAAAGCTCTTCCAACTGCGCGTTAATTACTCATCCATAGTTCGTTGGAGTGCCTCTACCTGCGATTTATTCTGTTATGCTGTTTCAAGTAACAGTCAAGATGTCACGACCAAATGGTAGTTCTGAGTGAATATTGTGTCGCCCAGATAGCTCAATTGGAAGAGCATTGGCAATTAAACCAAAAGTTCTGGGTCAGAGTCCATCCGGGACACATTTTCGCTTAGATAGGAAAATCACTACTCGTATGAATTATTTACCAATCTTTTGATAGTGTTAAAATTAATTATAAATCATGAATAATTTGTTTAGAACACATTTGAAAAACAGTATTACTGTTAACACTAGAACAGTATTAATTGGTATATGAGTATTACTTATGTTTCAAAAAATAAATAAAAATAAAAAATAAAATAAAACAAACTAAATTAAATGCATAAGCAAGCTTTATTGTGGAAAGGGAATGAAATATATAGCATTGAATTTATTCTACCATTTCATTATAAAATAAGAAACATTTTATTCTAATATATTTAGAAATAGAATCTGGCATGTTTAGAAAATCAAAGGATCAATTACGGGATCAAGGGATAGGAGAAACAAAAATCTATTTTCGGCGTAGAATTAACAAAAAGAAGGGATTCCACCAATTTTTAGGCAATAAGTAATATATTGCTCCGAGATATGAAAACGATAGCTTACTTGCGTACGCTGTGGATATTTCGTGCCATGTCCTAAGAGTTATTTTTTAATTATTAATACATTAAATAATTCATGCAAAAATTCAGCACTGTGGCATTATGTGATATTAATTATATTTTATCTCGTTACAGGAACCACACATACATGTTGGAAAAGGAATAGGTAAGAATTTATTTAATCTGTACATATCCTGTGATTGAAAGAATAAAGATGAAAATTTAAAATATTGAAATGAAGACTAGATTTTCATTTAAAATAAAACCAATGTATATCAGATTAACAAAGTTAAAAAGCTGTTACTTTTAACAACATATTAGGATATTTGGTATAACATTTAAATGTATTGTCCCAAAATTGTTTATATTAAATGAGTTAATATTTTTTACGTTTTTTCATTCGCATTCATTATACTTTAGAATACTGAAGCGATACGCAACTTTAAAAATGACAGTAATTTTATTATTATTATTTTATACATAAGTTTTTAAAACTTTGTTTATATGTGAAATACTATTACTTCTTTTTTCTTTCTAACTTTTCTTTTTTTTCCATATACAGAAAGGATTTTTTTTTCTGATTTATCCAGATTTTAACATGCGTATTTTATCTCTTTACTTACTTATTAATAATTATATATATTTTTTAAAAATTCACCTTTTTTTTCCAAAACTAGATCTACAATGTTACATAATTCGTTATTTTATATATTTTTCTAAACGTCGAATTAGTAAAAGTTTGATGAACCGATACTTTCAAAGTAAATGAAATTTTAATAAATTAATATATATATATTTTTTTTCAATCTAAACCTCTTACTATCCCATTCATCTCGCGTGCTTTCAGTTGTTTAGAAATTATCAAGTAAGAAATGTCAGTTTCCTATTTAAAAATCAAATCCTATTTTTTTTTAATCTTGTTTAAAAACATTCTTGATATTAGGTGGAACTAAAGTGTTCATAGATTTTTCTTTTACTGTATGACTTCATCCACATGTCGGTATTTTTTTAAACATTTAAAAATATGTCTTTTGTCTTCCAGTTAGTAAAATTAATAAGCTTATAAATCAGTTGGCAAACAAAGAGTTACATTCATTAAACGTGTCTGTTATTACAAAAAAACGTGCAATCGAATTATTTGTTGTTGAAAAATTCAATATGTAATACTATTGCCGCGTTCAACTATGTCACGTGTTACGAGTTCTAAAATATTAACATCCTCTTTATTAACTTATGCATTAGCATCAAATTCTTGCAAGAAAAATCTTTTATAAGCAGATAAACATTTGGTATTAATTAAGTACACTTCTTTCTTCAGGTGGAGGTGGAGCAGCTTTACATCACACCGCTGTTGTTACGGATCCAGTTTCGCTCAATCCTGTAGTTGTCGAGAAGGTGACGCCCATTGCTTCAGGCGGTGGCATCAAAACAGCTGGCTTGGGACAGTTCAGTGTAGATGACGCCCAAATATCATCCTTAGGAGGCGGACGTCTCTATCGTGTTGGTGCATCTTCAGTGCCGTTCGGTCTCTCAGGTCTCGACTACTACTCTTATCCAAGATCTCTTCTCACTGCTCCACGAGGACTTAGACGTAAAACAATTCTCTCCGACAACGTTTCTGGTCTAAGGCCCATTGGTTTCGGAGGACGCAAAAGTGCCATCATAGCAGATCCCCACCACTGCACAGTTCTCCGTTGGAGATGCACAAATCAGGTCATTCGGAGGAAGACGACTGTATCGTTCAGGATTATCTCAGGTACCATACGGATTATCAGGACTTGACTACTACTCATATCCTAAAACATTACTTACAAGGGGAAGTTTACTCGGATCTGGCCTAGGACAGACAAAAATCCTGTCTGGAGGAGGATTTACATCCGGTGATGCTCAAATAAATGCACTAGTTGCGGATCCTATCGGCCAAGAAAGAGTCATTGTTGAATCTGCTCCAGCAGCAGCTCCAATTATCCAAGCTCAAGAACCTGTTACAACCATTGTGGAAGATGGAGGTTTTGGCACGCGTACATTTACTACCGTTCAGTCAGCAGGAGGACTGCGAGGAGGAAATATTATTCTTCGCGGAGGTCCAGCACTTGGCCTTAGACGAGTAAAATCAAGACCCATTGTTCAAGCCCCAGCTCCAGTACAGGAAGTTTTCGTTGATGCTACGTCAGGACTCGGTGCACCAATTGGAGGATTTGGTCAGAGACAAGTTGTTGCAAAAACAGTTGCCCCAGCCCCAGCACCAGTTTTTGTAGCTAGAGCACCAGCACCAGTCGTTGTAGCTCGAGCCCCAGCACCAGTTTTCACAACTCCCGTTGTTCAGGCACCTATTGTTCGCCGACGTTTAGGAGAAGCCTTTTTGACTCAAGCTGCAAGACCTTTAGTTGCTGCTCGAAGAGTTGCAACATTAGCAAGACCAGTGGCAATAAGTCAACCTGCAGTCTCTGTAGTTAATCAAATTCCTCCTTTCCCAGGAAATGTGCAGTTTACTCTCGGAGGCACTCAAATAATCGGAGGTCCAGCTATTGCACCTGCTCCTTTTGTTTCTGCTCCAAGACAAGTTGTTGCTGTACAGAGGCCAGTTGTTGCAGCAGTTCAAAGACCTGCAGTTGTTCTTCAAAGACCCGTTGCTGTTCAAAGACCCGTCGTTGCCGTACAGCAGCCAGTTGTCTCTCAAGTTAAAACTGCTGGTTTCGGTGCCAGACGAGTTTTAGCAAGACGAATTCCTCAAATGGTTTACGTTGATGGTGGCTCCCGTTTTCCGGGAATAGACATCATTGGAGGTTACAGAATTGGAGATCCCCGATACAACTATGCTCGTCTTCCAATCCGCACCAGCAGATTCGCTAATCTAGGTTTATCTCAGGGATCTATAGAAGCCGGACCAATACTTACGGCTCCAGCACCAGTACCTGCTTTTTTGTCTACTAAAGGCGGTGTTGCATCGCCCGCGAAAGTTGTAACACAAGAAGAAGTAATTGGACCTTCCGGGCAAACTGAAGCAGTTGTTACCACTGTTAGAGAGGCTGCTGGACCATCCAAAATTGGAGGACCAGTTGTTGGAGGATTCGGAGGAATAGGAACTCTGGGCGCAACAGGTGGTACAAAGACAATTACTCAAGAGGAAGTCATTGGACCTGCAGGAGATTCGCAAATACTTACCACAGTAACTAAATCTGGCCCTTCTAAAATTGGTGGAGCCGTAGTTGGAGGACCTTTGGGACTTACTGCAGTTGGTGCCGCGCCTGTTACAAAAACAGTAACCCAAGAAGAAGTCATTGGACCAGCTGGGGACAGTCAAATAGTCACGACTGTTACCAAGAGTGGCCCATCTAAAATCGGTGGACCTGTAATTGGAGGACTTGCAGCTGTTGGTCAAACCGCTCCAACTAAAGTTGTAACTCAAGAGGAAGTAATTGGACCTTCTGGGGAAACAGAAGCCGTTGTTACCACTGTTACAGAAACCGCCGGTCCATCGAAAATTGGAGGACCAGTTGTTGGAGGTCTCGGTGGAATAGGTGCTTTGGGTGCGACTGGTGGCACTAAGACAATTACTCAAGAAGAAGTCATTGGACCCGCAGGAGAACCACAAGTAGTTACAACAGTGACAGAGACTGCAGGAGCTCCATCCAAAATTGGCGGTGCAGTTTTATCTAATCCTTTGGGTCTTACAGCAGTAGGACAAGCACCCGCAAAAGTCATTACTCAGGAAGAAGTAGTTGGACCAGCGGGAGATAGCCAGATTATCACAACAGTCCAGGAATCATCTCCACTTGTTCAGCAAGAAGAAGTAGTTGGATTTGGAGGATTAGGAGGAGTATCATCTCTAACCGCCAGTCCATTATCTCAGGAAATCGCACAAGGTCCTATTGAAGCAGCCATATCACAAGAAACACTTGGTGATTCAGGCATTATTTCTTCTGGATCATCTTTACTTAGCCCTCTAGGCCAAACAGCAGTAGATCCATTTGGATCAGGCCAAACACAACTCGCCGTTGATGACGTACTTGGACCAAGTACAGGATCCGTTACAACTATCAGTGAACAAGCCAGTGTATTGCCAGATGGTTCCGTGGGTACAACAATTACAAAAGTTACAGAAGTAGCTCAGCAGCCAATTTCACAGCAGGCAATTGCTGATCCTATAGTACAACAAAGTGTCGATGCAGGTGGAATTGGAGGTGGATATGGTGGTTACCTGCCGCGTGTGTCATTCCTTTCTCAATACCCATATGACGTACCAAGCAGAGCTATTCTGCGACAAGCTTTGACCAGGCCGGTTGTACAGGAACAACAACAGCTAGAACAAATTCTAGTGAGATAAAACCAATGAACTATGAACTGTCTTTGATGTCATGATGTTTTTCCCTTTTTTTTCTTCCCCCGATGGACAGTCAGTAGTATGTGATTTATATTATAGTGTCTTTTAGTTTCGTCGTCTTCATAAAATATATTTAGATGTGTAGTGTTTAGTATTCGTCGTCAACGTGCCGTTACTGCAAAGATAATATAAAAAAAAAACGTTCATCTATGTGACAATGTGGTTGAATGTATAGTTTACCGTTCATGAATTCAAATCACACGAAGCTTTTGTAAACACTTCGAACTTTAATCAGAAGTTATTTAAGACGAACGCTGTTTATATTAGCTTTTCTTCAGCTGCATTGTAAGAAATTTTCTCATTTATGTATACATAGAATGAACACAAATAAATATTGAGCAAATGAATCTTTTAGTGATTATTTTTTTCACCATATCTATACATCATTTCATTTTTACACGAACTTTTATTTTCTATAAAACGTTTTATTTTAACAGGAATTAATTTTTTTTAAGTTTTTGCATGATTTGTTTCATTTAAAACAAATTACATTTAAATTATTTTCTTTTCAACTCTGAAAATTCTTATAATTATTATTTAGAGTTTATTTTCAGTATGTTTTTTTAATACAATAAATATATATATATTCATATTAATAACAAGACTGGATGTATTACAGAAATACAATTTATACTTACAGTGCCTTTTCTATCTAACTTATATGTGGTACAATCCTATACAATTGATTACTTTGAAGACTTTCATGAGATTTTGAGACAACCATTTTGTCAATATGTTTTTTTTTTCTTCCGAAATCTTCGGTTTATTTAATAAGCATTTCATGACAGGGCTCCTATAGTTTTAGGGAAATTACCAGTATTTTCTTAAAGAAAAACTTGCGTAATAACGAAATAAGGCGAGATTTTCTCTCTAAGTAAACACTGGTATTTTCCTGACCTAAAGTCAAGGAAATTCCCTGAACTGTAGGAACCCACATGATTAGATAAAGAGAAGATTATTATTCAGCTATAATGGTAGGTGTTTCAAAAAAAAAAAAAAAAAACCGCGCTAAATTGGCAACGCCGTACACACATTTTAAAACTTTCATAACTTCTTAATATTTTAATTTTTAGCACATTATTTAATTTTCATGCGTTTGATCAACTCCATTAGATAATTCCCATGAACTTATAACCAAGATTCAAAAGGGGAAAAAGATGGAGTGACGCCACTCCGAACATACATGTAAGAGTCCAAAAAGGAAAAAAAATGTCAAAATTTTCTGAAACAATGGAATTGGTTGGAATAGAAAGCTGGACAACCCGTTTTAAGAGCCTACACTAGTCACGGGAAGAAGCGCTCAAGCTAATGTTAAGTCTATGGGAAGGTTCTAGCGCGATTTTTCAGAGGCATTTTAATATGTTTAAATGCTTTTTTTGCATAGGATAGTTGAGGTCAATCTCCAACATTGTTAGTTTTTACTTTTTCGATTTTTGTTGCAGTTTTTTTTATAAGCGGGCATTTTCAATTTTGGAACCGGTTCTGAAAGTGAAAGTACCCTTATATAAAATAACTGGAACCAAAATCGAAAAAGTAAAAACTAGCAACGTTGGAGATTGACCTCAGCTATCCTATTTAAAAAAAAAAAAGCATTTAAAAATATTAAAATGCGAGCGAGAAATCGCGCTTGAACCTTCCCATAGACTTAACATTAGCTTGAGCGTTTTTTCGCGTGACTGATATAGGCCCTTAAAACTGGAGATATTATCTCTGCGCTAGTAATGCTTGATGACTTCGTCGCAATATTTGTCGCTTATGCTCTGCCACATTTCCTTATTTCAATTTTCCCTATCATTTCAATTTCCCCTATAGATTAGGTCTAAAAATGATTTACCGTTTGGACGTTATCGTGTTCACTCTCACAAATCATGATTACAATACTTTACAAATACGAAGTGTAAGAAAATTAAAAAGAAAGATGACTGGAAATTAGATTTTTCATATACCTGATGTTGAATGCAAGTCAATTATTGAGCTGGAAAACGAAAATGAAAATGTTAGATAAATGTTAGTTACATTTAATATACTTGTCTTAACTACATATGTAAAGCCATCCATAATTTACGAGCCTAAAATAGCAAATAGCGCAGGAAGAAACGCTCAAGCTAATGTTAAGTTTATAGGAAGGTTATTTTTAAATTTCTCGCTCGCATTTTAATATTTTTAATATTTTTTTTTTGCTTAGGATAGCTGCGGTCGATCTTTAACGTTCTGCATTTTTACTTTTTTTTTTTTTTTTTTTTTTTTTTTTTTATATAAGCGGACTTTTTCAATTTTGAACATTTCCAATTTGGAACCGGTTCTGAAAGTGAAAGTACCCTTATATAAAAAAACTGGAACCAAAATCGGAAAATAAAAAAATCTGATAACGTTAGAGATCGCCCTCAGCTATCCTAACAAAAAAAATCACTTAAAAATATTAAAATGCGAGCGAGAAATTTGGAAATTATCTTCCCATAGACTTAACATTAGTTTCCGCGTTTCTTCGCATATAGGCGCTTAAGTTACGCAAATTTCATGGGACTTTTTACCTTCTTCCTCTCCTGTTGTCACAGGTCGAGTCATAACCCTTCTCATTGTTGTGACGGCACACTGATGCAGCAATAATTTGACTCTAATTTTATGTTTATAATATTTTTATATACGACTATTGACATTTGAAACCTTCAAGATCTTGCTTTCACTTAGCTGTTTATTTCAAGCTTGCACTTCAAACTATTTCATTTCAAACTACAAATTGTCACAGAAGAAAAAAAGAACGGAAATAGTTATTACAGACTGGAAATTATGTCTTCTTTTAATTTATGTTTTACCAAAATAAGCTTAGGAGATCGTCTACAAATTTAATTCAAGATTTACTTTGTGCAATGAGCTGTAATTTTGGATTCGTGTATTTGAAGCTTCTAAATATTCATTTATGTTTTTAAAAAATTATACGTTACAATACATGTATTTTTTGAAAGTGAATTTCAAAAAATAAATATTTTTGAAATAAAATTTCGAAAAAAAAAGTATGAATTGCAAACTATAGATTTCTTAACAGCAACAGATTTCTAGAAACTTCCAAATATGTGAATAAAAAATTACAGCTCATTCCAAGCAGTTTTCGAGATATGTTTAAAAAACTACCCAATTGAATCTGCTTTTTTTTGACAACCCCAATTGAAGCAGTTTAAATGTTTAAAAAGTTATAGGTTACAATTGACCTATTTTTCAAAAGTTAATTTTAAAAATAAATATTTTCGGAATAAATTTTTGGAAAAATTATGAATCGTAACCTATAAATTTCTTAACAGAAATCAATTTCGAGAAACTTCAAACATGCGAATACCAAATTAATACTCATTCCACCAAGTAATTTGTGAGTTATGGGAAAAAAAAAAAAAAAAAAAAAAAAAAACTAACCGCAGTGCAATCTGCTTTGAAACGATTACAAATGAATTTAACCTTAGAGGTTTCAAAGTTTAAACCTTCATAATTCCTGTGAACATTTCGTACAATTTAAGTATAAAAACGACATACTTAGAAAAACAAAAAAAAACTTAAATGGAAAGAAGACATTTCAAATTGAACATTCATTCAAATGACTTTTTTTTTTTTTTTTTTTTTTTTTTATCATGGATAATTTGGAGATTGAAATGCGTGAGGTGTTTTTTTACTTTTTTGAGAGACAGCACCTAATACTACCTTAATGAAAGTACATATATTTTTTTTATTATTAAACTTCATTATGCAACTTTCGAAAAATACCTACATAACTGTTTTCCTATTTTAGATGTGACTTCACAACATGTTAATCCACCACCCACTCCCTGTCACACAGTGTCACACTTTGTGGATCTTCTCCCCTCTTGAAGTATGATGTGATTTATGGATAATCCCTGGGCAGATGATTTACTGTTTTAAAACTACTTATTAACAATTAACAAATATTTAATAATTATTATGAACAAATATTCAAAATTAATATAACAACATTAAAATCTTCTAAGTCATTCGGAAAAAAACTATAGGAAATAAATAAGCAAACATTTACTTTCAAATTAAAAAGACATTTAAATCAGACATTTAACCCATTTTCGGCCAAAGATGCGTAAACGCACTATTTCAATAAATATTTTTTTATTAACTCTGTGACGTATCTTTTTCGCTAATTTTATTTTTCTGCTATTTTTAAGGGCTCTGGAGACATCTATAAAATATTAGTAATTCAATTGAAGTAATCACTTCCTGTTGACAAATTTTCAAAATACGCTGGTTTTTTACTTGAAACGGTTATTGACAAATTCGAGTTTTTGAAAATGTATAATTATTCCAATTGATATTCATCATATGTTTTTATAATGGAGTAAAGTTGCAAGTTCTGTAAATAAAATAAAAATAAAACAAATGCCATAAGAAAACTTAAAATTTTTTATTTAAATTTAATGGTAAATTATTAATAGTAAATTAATATTGGTAACGTCAAATTAAATAAAATATTATTTTTCATGCACGAAACTTTTTTGATGTCTTAATGAATGTAATTTAAGCAAATTTCAATGCAAGTAATACCACATTTTATAAAATTTCTATGCTTGGCCTAAAATGGGTTAGCAAAACTAAAAATTAGTCTGATGTGCAAATCCCAAAACTTTCTTCTATCTCATACAAGTTTCACATACACCAAAAACGAATCAGCACCAATTTATGTCAAGATCTAACTGAATCTGAAGTTTTATTAAATTCCGTGCATTAGTTCTTGAGATACGACTATCGCTAAAATTGTGTATCTCCTGCAAAATACAACATAGCAGTGCCACCTGTTGGGAGCTTTACCCCAAAACCTAATTAACAACAACTTATGTCAATGTCTAACTGAATCTGAAGTTTGATGAAATACTGTGCATTTCTTCTTGAGATATACCTATCGTGAAAATCATGAAAAAAGTAGCATAGCAACGCCACCACCTGTTGGACTTACACAAAAACGTAACCAGCATCTATTTATGTCAAGGTCTAACCGAATCTGAAGTTTGATGAAATACTGTGCAGTATAGTTCTTGAGATATAGTTATCATGAAAATCTTGAAAAATGTAGCATAGCAGCGCCACCTGTTAGGCGATTTACACCCAAAACCAATCGGCACTAATTTATATCAAGATATAACTGAATGTAAAGTTTTATTAAATTCCGTGCAATTGTTCTTGAGATAGAGCGCCCACAAAATTTTTGCCACATACATACAGACAGACATTTTCTAAAAACAGTCAAATCCTGTTCATGAACCTCTAAAACGTGTAATTCCGCCGAAAACTGGAATTCGAATTTTTTCACGAATCCAATACTTTCTTCTTGTAAAGATAGAAGAAAGTAACACATAAAATCAATTACCAGTAGACGTTTCAAGCTTTATACAAGCTTCTCATCAGTACAAAATATCAATTGAAAACCAAAGCTGTTGTTTAAAAATGTTTGCATTTTATACAAATGTTCACAGTTATGTATAAAAAAAATATTAAATCACCAGAGAGCATATGTCACAATAGGACCACATATTCTGGTTCAAATGCATACATACTTCATTTAGGGGAGATTTCTGTAATCTTGTAAACAAACCTTCTAGAAAAATTGGTTTTCAATTATATTTGTACTGATGAGAAACTTGTATTACGAAACTTGAAACGATTTACTTGAAAACTAACTTAACAGGAACGAAAAATCATGCATCCGGTATAGATTATGAAACACTTTCCAACACTGATATAATATTTATAGAAATTTAATTTTTTCATACGATGAAATGAGATATAAAAATTACATAACTTGGTAAAAATCCATTTTCAGCAATTGCTGTCCATATTCTAAGTCTTCCGTGGAGCCCTGTAAATGATCTATAGAATCTGTAACCAACACGTAGCACACTAAAAATTACATAAAATGACATACCACAGCGCAAAAAGCACTTCTACACTGTTAAACATTTACAGCAAACTGTCCAGTCGTTTGACCGTTTTTATAGACAACGGTTACATAACCGTAATTTGACTATATTATGACCATATTATTGCCCATATTATGGTCAGAATAGTGTTAAATTACAGTTACGTAACTATTTTCTATAAAAACGGTCAAATGACTGGACAGTTTGCTGTAAATTTTTAACAGTGTAGCAATTACCGGTTATAGTCAGTCCTTTAACCGAATTCTCTTGCGCCTCTCTGTATATGAACGATACATCCTACGCACTCCATGTTCTATAGAAAGTAAGTTGTATTGAACCTTAGTGACCCTTTTAAATTTCATTATGTTTCAAGTATCATAACATGTTCAAAATGTACTGAAACGATTTTTCCCCCATAGATCGTAATGTAAAGGAATTATTTTGTACGTCCCTGTCATTGAACTGTAAATGCTACTCATTGCATACTCCCGTAAAAACATGCTGCAGTCCTCCTCAGTAATGCACATTCATTTCATTGTGTTTGAAATATCGTAACATCCATAAAATGCACCGCAAATGATTTTTTCTCATAGACCCTAATGTAATGGAATTCTTTTGTGTGTCCCTGTAAATGAACTATGAATGCTACACACTTCTTTTTCAATACCAAACATTCTAGAGTAAAATTCAATATTGCATAAAAAATTCATGACAATCGACGAGAGTTATTATGAGAGTTAGAGCACGGTTGGACAGACGGACAGAATTCATAAACAATTTTCAACTATGTTAGAAAGTGTGAAAAAGGAAAACTTTACTTAACAACTCATGTGAAAAGATTACTGTAATTGTATTTATTATGCGATTTTAATATGTTGTTTTTTAGTTTTGTTAAATGTCCGATTTTAAATGTCTTTTTAATGTATAAATTCCAATGCAGATGTAACATGTTTAGTTAGTTTAAATTTACTTTCAATTTATGGAAGTTAAGATTTATTAAATATAAACATGTTCAGATATTTTGCTAAATTATTATTTTAAAATACAATTTTTTGTCGGATATAATGAAATTGCATGCTAAATAAATATTGCATGCTAAATAGTATTTCGACTTTACTTATAGTAAATAAACACTTATATACATACAAATCACGACTGCAATACTTTTTTTACAGTACTATATGTTCGGAAAGTATAAGTGAACACGACAACTACCAAACCGTACTTCCAATTAAGCACACCGTTTGAATAAGTTATACATCACTGTCGTAAGAACTGTGTGCAGTTTCGTACAAATTGGCTGACAGATTAGGAATTTAATCCTTTTTTTTAAAGCCTTTTCAAACCCTTTTTTAACAGAATATAGAGGATAAATCGAAAATGAAATGGGTGGTTGATTTGTTGATTTTATGATGGCCAAATATCTACACGAGGGACATAGGCCCTAGGAGGGCTTTCCCTCCGTGGGGGTCTTTGTAAGGGATCCTAACCCGTATTTACGGTAAGGTTAAAAGAAAACCACGGAAAACTCCGAACGGTTAGGACGACTAGCGACAGGGATATGAACCCAGCACCCCCGTCTACCAGCTTTGAGAGCAGAACCTCTCAGCCACTGGTGAGGCCGCCAATGAAATGGAACAGAGTATAAATGACAAATATTGCGGCGATGTCATCAAGCATTACTAGCGCAGAGGTATCGTCTCCAATTTCTGTACGGGAGGTCCAGCGTTCGAATCCAAAAGATTCCATTACGTCGGACATATATTGACCCAGACTTGGGCCTTGTGTTAACAATAATCTAAAGCAGGTTCCTTGGGTGGGAGTTCTTCCTATATATTTATGTCAGATATATATAAAATAGAGTGGACTGAATCCAGATTTTTACTTTTAAATTACATTTAATTATAATTACTTAGGTCTTGAATTTACATTAAAACCTCTCCTACATTTGAAACTTATATCAGCTTCAAACATTAATACTTTGAAAAATTTAAAAAAACGTTACAAACGTCGAATTTTTTTAAAGATATTGTTCGAAACAAACGTTTTAGAATAGTTTTTTTTTTTTTTTTTATGAAAAGAAGAAAATTTTCTTTTCTTCTTTCATTAAGCTCTGAAATAAATATGTTTTTGGTAAAATATTTTTATATTGTTTATATTTTACTTACAAAATATTTTCCAATGCATTTATTTCCAGTTGTACAAAACTGTGGATTTTCACCTTATATCGAAAGTTTGAATAAATATTCATGTAATCTAAATTTGGCCTTTCTGATATTTAAATTTCTCCATGACATTAAACGCTTCCTTAATTGTAATATAATGCTACAACTACTAATAAAATATGTGAAAAATAAATCTGCCTGTAACAGAATACTGTTTTAAATGAAAACATTACATGGACGCAACAGAAATAATACAAACAACTATACCCGCTAAGACGGAAGCCTGTATAATGTGGATTTTCTTTCCGCTTCCTGTCGCTTCCGTTTACACAGGTTTTAATGAATAAATATTTCACAAACATGATTACATAATTCAGTGTTACGTGTTATTATCACGTATTTTTAATTTTAAAATAAGTCGGCTGTTAGAAACTTAGTACCGTATATACTCGCGTGTAAGTCGACCCCCTAACTTTTAAATGCAAATTCTGCAAAAAAATCAAAAATCCGCGTATAAGTCGACCCCCTAAGTTGTTACTTCAATTTTGTATAAAATCGAAGAAAAGATGGGAGAAAAATGCGAGGTCCATATGGTAGGAGAGATTCGCCAATGCGAAAAAGTGGTAAGTAAACAAAAACAAATCAATGAAATATTTTTTAATGATAAATTATTATTATTTGTATATTTTAAATATTATTTTATTATTCTTACACATAAACATTCAGAATTTGGCAGTATTTGAAGTTTTTTTTTGTTTTTTTTTTTGTTTTAATTGACTCGCGTATAAGTCGACCCCGCCCCCCCTCCTCCCTAATTTGCTTGCTGAGAATTGTCAGAAATTCCTCGACTTACACGCGAGTACATACGGGAATTTTTTTTTTTTTTTTTTTTTTTTTTTTTTTGCAAATTTACTGTGCAGAGGACGGAGAGTGACGGCGACAAAATACATGTTTGCCTACCGTGAAAAAAAAGCTAGTTTCGGCCCCTGTATTACCGTAAAGCTTAGTAAGTACCTAGATTCTTGACAAAAATACAAAATAGTCCGTTACAATACGTTAATTTAGCGGTAAGTCTCGATTATGGAAATTCAAGAGTGTTTCACGTAATAAATCGACATAGAACTATAAATTAATGGTTTTCGGAATTTTTCCTTTATATGCTCTACAAGACCTTCCTTTGTGCCAAACTTCAAGAGTCTTTGTCAACGGGAACTATCCTATATGGGTTTTACTCTCAAAACCTATAAAGCACTTGACGTTGATCTGAAGTCTAAGGAGTAATAAAAATTTTGAAGCACATTATCGAAAAAGACAGAAAAAAGAGAATATAGTGAAACCAGTGTTGAATTCAAAGGAAGCCTGGGGGGGGGGGGGGAATCCCACCCCGGAGCATTGGAAGTCCCCCCCCCCCGGAAGATTTGAGATTTTATGCTTTTAATGGATAAAAAATGCAATCCCCCCCCACCCCGGGGCAACAGAAATCCCTCCCGGAGAAAAGTGACTGAATTCAACACTGGTGAAAACATTAGTTTGAGAACCTGTGTATCAGAACTGATGAAAGCTTGGGAATGTTGGCGGGACGACCGTACTCAACTGTTTTGTAAAAGACGGTTTCATAATTGAAACTGAATCAAATGCTTCTGAATCCAATACCTGTTTGTAATATCTGAAGGAAAAAAATTCATGGATTTAAGTTGATTTCTATTTAACGAATTATCTTCATAACGAAGTTTTTAAGTAACGATGAGACATCGTTAAATGAAAGTTTCACTGTATATCTAAACCAGTGGACCTGTGCGAAGATTTCGCACTGAAGTTGAGCAATTAGTTTTAGAACAAGTAGAGCTTGATAAGAGCCCAATGTTGAAAGATTCTAAAAACTTGTTAGCTGAGAAAAATTCTTAATAGTGCGAGTAAACACTACAGGTTTACATATTTAATTCTTTGCAAGGCACATTTTTATGAAAAAAATAAGCCAATAGTATTGTAAATGGTAAACTAGTATTTGATTAGGGTATATCGCAATGCGTCTTATTTGTTTAGATCAAATCATTGGCTATATACTGGACAAACTGATCGAGTGTGGCCAAAACTGGTACAGTGACCAAAAGTAGAGCACCTACCCTACCCTACTACAAATACACTCTATCTAAAGTATATACAGATAACATAAGCAGGGCCCGATCAACCTGTGAATGAAGGGGAAGCATGGTATTATTTTGGGGCCCCCTTTTATTTGGCAGAAGTTTTCTTCATTTTTCATTCATGAAAACTCACCAATGATACTAATATTATTCCTGGGAGTATCTTAGCTGAGGTCACATATATTTCATTAAACAGCTTTTTAATGTTCCCTGTATATACTTCAAATATATTCAGTACTATAGCTGTATGCTATATTACCCGGGTAATTCCTGACAGGCGCATCAGGATGTTATATGATTAACTTGCTATATCCTATTGCTGACATTTATATTATTTCCCTGTTAAATAAGTTTTGTGAAGTAGTGCGGGGATTTTCGCTTGGATAAAACAAACTTTCTTTTCCAAAAAAATTAAAATGGGAATTAGAGGGCCCTTTTCACAGTCATTTTGGGGCCCCTTTTAAATTTTAGATAAAAGCATGTGTTTCACGTGTCTTTTGGATAATCAGGTCCTGAACATAAGAAAAGATGTTTAATGAAATATGTGAAATCGGGCAAGTCACTCCCTAGAATAGCATTTGTAGGCTTTCCCTTCATGTAGAATTTTTTTAAAAATCAGGAAGGAAATGGGCTTTATAATGATACTGTGCTTCTCCTTATTTCAGAAGTTAGTCCAGCCACTCCAAAAAATATGCCCCCCCCCCCCCCCCCAACACACACACCACTAAAAAAAAATAATTAAAAAAATAGAATATTAATTTTCAAATTAGACTTTCTTTAAACAGAATGACAGTAAAACTATAATTTGTACTTAATTAAATCCTTTACCCTAAAAAATTACTTCTATTTGATCAAATAACACAGAAATTAAAAAATAAAATGTCCATAAGCTCAACAGAAACTTAATATTTTTTTTTAAGTATTGCTCAGTAAAATATTTAAAGGAAAATGGAGAAATAACCTAATATTTGTTTTAAAAAAAGTCCATTAAAAATGCACAGATTCATATATAGCTCAGTGGTCTCACTAGTCTTTGCTTCCAAAGTCACCAAAATGCTCTCGAGTCATCTTTGTCTTAAATTATTGTGCTTTCTTCATAATTTTTTAGAACGATTCGTATATTTTGTCAGAAAGCTTCAAAATATGACTGATAGTATTACAACGCCTGAAAATGTGCATTGAAAATCTCTGTCGGAAAAATTTGCTTAAACGCATTAACATTACATTTCACTATATATTGTAGTTTTCAAATAAAGACGGAACGAAAGCTTTAAAGTCTCGATGATTGGATTGACACAATTAATTTGTACTAAAAAAGTTTTCAAAGTTATTAACGAGAATATTTTTTATAATTAATGATGATGAAATGCATAACGATTCATTTGAGCAATAGATGGCAGCACTATTAGTAATATGATTTGGTTTTTCGGAAAAGCCATGTTCAGTTTATCGTACATTGAAATTTGACAATGATGAAAGGAATTAACGAATAACGATTCCCAATAAAAATAGATGGCAGCACTATTAGTAATATTCTGTTCTTCTCAAAAGCGATGCTCAGCTTATCATACACTGAAATTTGACAATGATGAAAGGAATTAACGAATAACGATTCACATGAAAAATTGATGGCTGCACCGTTATCATTTTGTTCTTAACAAAAGCCATGCTCACTTAATCGTATATATTGAAATTTGACAATGATGAAATGAATTAACGAATAAAGATTCATATGAACAATAGACGGCAGCACTGTTAGTAGAATTTTGTTCTTCGTAAAAGCAATGCTCTGTTTATCCTATATTAAAATTTAACCAAGATATATTATGGAATACTCCCATTTTCCTGAAAAACAAATACAAAATTAACAACTCTACAGGATTTGAATATAACCCCAGTTTTACCAGGAAATGAAAAATCTACTTGTACACCTGCCAAGTTTCCCGTATTTTGAGTACCACTACTCCTGAATAGAAATATTTCTTTTATTTAATGACAGAATTCCGTCATTGAAGTTTTCTGAGTCATTAGTTTTTCCGAACCCTCGTACTTACTCATATTCCGTATTTTACACATCCACTGACTTTTGGGCTAAAGTAATTAAAACACTTTTACCAATACCAATAATAAACTTCTTAACAATTTCTTTAATGTAAAAAAATTATTTTAAAATTATAATAACTATTCTTTTAAAATTATAAATAATTATTCTTTTGTGGGTCCCTGTAAAAAGAACTATAAGTGCTATGCACACCATATTCCACAGTAAGCCTTTTATACCACACCTCAGTGATATATATGAATTTCAATATTTACAGTAACATTATTAAATTACACTGCAAACGATTTTTCCATATAGGCCGTAATGTAAAATAATTCTTTTGAGTGACCCTGTAAATGAACTAATAAGTGCTACTGACGTCATTTTCAATACCGAACATGCCATAGTAAACCTCAATAATATATATCAATTGCATGACAATCCAACTATATTTACGTGAGTTAGAGCACGGCCAGACAGACAAACGACAGTCAGACAGCAGACAGACCGAATTCATAAACACTTTTTAACTATGTTGAAAAGTGTTACAAAATTATTGAAATTTCATTTATCTAAATTGTTAAATATCAGTAATTTTAGTATGCATTTAATCTCTGATGACAGATACAAGTTTATTCTTAATAATCAACATCGTTTCAGAATTTTTTTTAAAAAGCAACTTAAACATTCATTTAATTCATAGAGCTTATTAAATATAAGGTGGCACATATTTTAATCTAAATTCCTAATAAGCGCCTTCGTCATTTCTCACAAAACTTTCATTTTAATAAAACCCTCAAGTGGAGCTAAATTACATATTTTATACATAAAACGTCGACTTTTTAAGTCATAAAAAACATTTTATAAATGTGCTAGAAAGAACCTCTGAAAAATTGACGAAATGTAATCGAATTTCAAATTTATCTTTCACTAAAAATTCTAGAATATGAAAGATAAAATATGAATGTTTATTTCAAACAAGTTGGAAATTGTACGTCAAACGTGACAAATGAGGTAGGCGTGTTCGTGCTATAACTAGATTTATAAATATTCAGATCTTGGTGCTATAGCTGTTGCACTTTTATGCAAAAATGCATGAATACAAAATTTATTTTATGTGCAGATTTTCATATTATAGATAGTCATTATATTTTATATAATTAAGTTTCAATATACTTTTACAAACAATTCATTATAATCATACTATTCGCCAATAACCAATACAAGACGATGAAAAAAAAATAATCATCGTTCTTATTTCACTGAAATGAATTGTATCGTCTGTTATTATGACATCATTAATTTCCGTAATAAAATAAGTACATTTTAAGTTGGCAACATTTTATATTTTGTTGACATTTACTACAAAATTCCAATGGGAAACTTAGGCCTAGCTTTGAAAATTTCTGAACTTGAAATGCATATTTAGACTATTTTTCATTTAATATCCATTTCTCCGGAAACATCTATCCAAAAAATTGTCGGTAGATTATAAGATTACTATAATTAAACCATTTTAGTATAGAAATTCGGTTTTTAAATTCAGTCATACGGAAATAATAGGACTCCATCTTAAATAGGCCATCATCACCATGGCAACCTAGTATCACTACCTATCATGGGCTATCATTATGACGTATGATAGGATTTAATTGAATGAAGAAAACTTTTATTAATATATTTTTTTATATTTTGATTCTATTTTCATAAAATTTGAAATGACGAAATTCTGCAACGATCCTATGTATTAAATTTCAAACCATTCACTTGGGCAGTTTTTGCGCTGTTATATGCGGAAAGGACAGACGGATGAAGAAGACGACGACTATAAATGCTACGTATTTATATAATTACGAGCGCACCTAAAAAATGTATTTTTCCACCAGCACAGCAGTTACAACAATATCATTTTATTTTATCAGCAACATAAACCCACTTGGTAAATGTTTCATTCACAAAATAATTCGCCTGGATAACTCGTAAGAAATTTTACCTCTTGTCTATCCAAGACTTCAATCTGAAAAAGCAAAGGAAAGAAGCCTATTCGAACATCATTGGTTTATTGTTAGTTATTTCGACCCTAGATGGCAGCAGTAAAAATCATTTCTAAATTAAAAAAAGCATTTTGGATATGAACATACGTATATTCTGATACCGTCGTCTGTCCAAAGAAAGACCTTTGTCTCACTACATGACATAGAGGTCTGCACGGGCCGAAATTTCCAAGCCCGGGCCCGGCCCGACCCATACAATAAAAAATTTGGCCCGGCCCGGCCCGATACAAAAATTAAAAATTCGGCCCGAGCCCGGCCCGGCCCGAACAAACAAAATATTGGCCCGGCACGGCCCGATTTAAAAGTTAAAAGTTCGGCCCGAGCCCGGCCCGGAAAAAAGTTAAAATCGCGGCCCGAGCCCGGCCCGAATAAATTTCTACAAAACATAATTTTTACGTCGATTTGGTTAAAAATTTGCCTCGTAGGAGGAGATCTAACCAAACATTTCTATCTTAGCCTTTTTTTTCATGTTTATAATCTACATTTTTATAGAGGTGCCGCAAGCTGGAATGTGTATTTTTTAAATAAATCTCTATTTGTTGTATGTATGTGTTTAATTTATCATCAATATTGTTAATCCATATTCCATTTATTGAAGTGTTCAAAATCAGAAAAATGCTATACAGTAAAATCTTCTAAGATGGAATTGCATAGGGAAGAAAAAAATGAGTTATAGACAATTTGCCTTCTTATCAGGTGTAAATGTATTATTATATTCTTTTCTTACGTATTAGTATATTCATTTTTAATGGATCAACACATTTTTCAATTTAAGACAGGATTCAGTCATAAGCAGGTTCTTTTTCACAAGTTTTACTATATTTTAATTTAGCCATATTTTAATAAGTGTATAAATCTACTATTCTTTAAAAAGAATAAATTTTAATGTTTAATTATAAAATAATGGCAATTTAAAAATGTATGCATGTTTTGCAAAGATTTTTATGCCAGATCTTATTTTACTGACCTTCGAACGGACCAGGCACGCCGAGACAATGATTTTCATACGGGTCAAAACCAGGACTAAAAATTTTGAGGCGTGAAAACTAGGAAAAATGAAACCAGTCCCGGCTCTGTACGGAAAAAATAATTTAAGGCACGGCCTTAATCTTCAGGAAAAAAGTAAGGCCCGGCCCGGCCCGTAAAGAGTAATCACTCGCCCCGGCCCGGCCCGAGCCTTCAGAAAAAAATATGGCCCGGGCCCGGCCCGGCCCGAGTGCCGTGAGGAAAAATAGGCCCGAGCCCGGCCCGCGGGCCGGGCCGAGTACGGGCTTCGGGCCTTGGCTCGGCCCGTGCAGATCTCTAACATGACATATTCTAATACTACCAAAAAAAGATTTTTCTCCGCTCAACAATGCGAAACTTAACGACTCATTTTTACATAAAAGCATGATTTTTGCCGGCATGATGTTTGCAGTGATTTGTAATCGAGCAGTTTTTATGATTTACTTACTGATAAATTAATAACATCTTGAGTTAGAAGTGATTATTGTCTCACAACGTTAGTTTTTTTGTTTTTTTTTTCTTACCTTTCCGTAGCTGTCGCGTTCGGAAATTTGTTTCGAAATGTCAATTTGACAGCATTTTCTGAAAAATCTTCTCTCTTTTCCGAAAAAAGGAAAACAGATCGATATCATAGTTTTATTTTAAGAGTACCTGCCAAACATATATATGTTTGCGAGCAAAAATGGAATTCAAAAATGTCTCGGTTTGGATTTAAGAACTGCCTTAATAACAGATTTCCAAGCATATTTTCAAAAGCAGCATGTAGTTCGACACACGCAGATTCAAGTGTGCGGTGGTGGGGTCATGCCACCCCGATAAACGAAGAACAATTTTATAGCACAATACATTTTTAAATATAATATGAATTAAATATATAAAAGCACAAACCGATAACACTATAAAATTAAGAGATGCGCAAGGCCTTTCGAAGACATTAGCTTTTCTTCATTAGGTGCAAAGAAAAGACGTGCTACCACTTTGAAAGCAGGAGCAACACCATTTAAATTTTTTTCCGCTTAAAAATGCTAATCTTTCTGATACATTCAAGGAGTTATTTTATATTGAATTGCATGAAAATTGCAGACTGTTATTTAGGCACCAAAGAATCGAAAACCATCTTCACTGAAAATCATGCATACACTTTTCAGAACACTTATTTTGTCACTTTTTTAGAACACTTTGAGGCGCACATTTTGGAACAGTTTTTAGAATACTTCTGAGAACACTTATTTTGTTTCAAATGTGTTCCCAAGTTTAGATTTAACAGATATCCTGAGCAGAACACTTTCGGTACACTTCCAGAACACATTCTTTATAGCGGAGCATATTCAGAACACATTAAGGGAACACATTCAGTACACATTAACGTAACTGGAAGACTTTTTTTTAATCTAAGTGTTCTTAATGTGTGCTGGGAAATTTTTTGTGTTTTCACATTTTCCGATAAACGTGGTACATTTTGAATTGTATCCACTTGCTTTCTCAAAACGACGTTTTCATGACTGTCGAGCCCCGAAAATCGGCTTAAAATGTAAACTTTGTGAACACTATCTGTAAGATTCTTTGTTTTTATAAGAAAATGAAAAACTCTGATTTCTTGGTACATATGAATAAAACCTGCAAATATCATACATATACGAATGAATTCGGGTTTATGCCAGAAATTAACCAATTCGGATCTATATTATAAAAATTGCTAATGAAGGCCTGTGACAAGTCCCCCCCCCCCTACACACACACTCAGATATGACACGTATCCCTTACACTTAAATCTATTACAAATTTATTGATTGATAAAACGCTTCACTCACGATAGTTCTTTTTTCGTTCATCTTACGGAACCCTATTCGTCTCGCTTCTTTGTCTGTCTATCACAGAGCCGGTTTTCAGAAATTGTATAATTCACAGACTTGAAATTTTGTGTACATACAGCTGAATACCTACTGTCACGCTAAAAGTCGTAAAATTTTGAAAAAAAAAAAGTATTTTAATATAGAGAGATAAAAAACAAAAAAATCTAACAGCCCTTTCCTATTAAATTTACTCAATTTTGGTTTTAAAAGTTTTCAACAATTAAAAATCTACTATAAAATTCTTTCTACTATAATTATTTTCTATTGAAAGATTTCCACGTGAAAAATTAAAAGGAAATAAAAAGTTTCACCCATTGAAAAAAAATATTAATAGGACGTCCTATTGGTAATAAAACGGAAATTTTCAAACATTTCTCAATAATACAAGGAGTATGGGTATGTGTAAATATAGAAAGCAACTTATTAAGTCGTCATTAGAGAATTAATAACAAAATTAATCTGACATCATATTGGAAGCTTAATGGATTTTTACAAATGTTTGAGAATAATACAAAGAGAGTAAAAATATGGGTAATAGAGAAAGCAAGTAGATAGTATACGTCAGCAAGTGATTATAACGTCATATGAGTTTGAGGAACGTATTGAATCGTGACAAAAACTCGATTATAGAAATATTGGCCTATTTTAATATTTTGAAGCTCTCTATACAACATGTTTAATTTTGAATTTTTTAATATCGCATTTAGTCTAAGTCAGATATTATTATAACTGAGTATAATAGCGGGCTTTGCCCGCTATTGGGCCGGTTCAGATATTCGAAAAAACGAAAAACTAGACCCGTAAATTTTTACCTTATAAAAAACATGATTTTTTTTTTTTTTGAAAAATGAAATTTATTTGGATTTATTAAAAGAAAAGATAAAGTGTTTTGAAAGGAATATTAAACGAAACCCTTTGTGCGATCTTCGATCACACTTACCCACTTGTTT
Organism: Maratus michaelseni; assembly: GCA_963931845.1. Taxonomy (NCBI): domain Eukaryota; kingdom Metazoa; phylum Arthropoda; class Arachnida; order Araneae; family Salticidae; genus Maratus; species Maratus michaelseni. The sequence goes on along the minus strand of OZ007588.1, from coordinate 41,310,678 downwards.
GCAGTTAACGCACTTAGTATTCATTGTATGCTAGAAACATGCCTTCTCTTCAAAGTCTCGTTAATATGTAGCTTACATCAAAATCCTCAATTGTTGTTACTCAACTTGGAACAAAACGTGTAATTGAAAAGAACATGATTTTTTTGTCAGTCTGAATAATACCGAAACGTCAAGATAGAAAAATGAATAACATAAATAACTCTGCAACTGGTATTGTCTGGTCAATAAGAGAAAGAAATATAGCAGCTTTGACGTAACGATAGAGGGTCAAGGAGTTTTTGTATGATATTACTTTAAGGATTGACCGCACCAAATACTATGACTGATTTAGCTTAGGTAAATTGAAACATAATTTGTGTTCAGTAAAATTCTCTTTTTAACACTTTCCAACCTAGTTGAAAAGTGTTTATGACTTCGGTTTGTCTGGCCGTCTGCCGTCTGTCCGTGATCTAACTCCCGTAAACATGCTCGGATTGCTCTGCAATTTTTATATGTTATAGTCGTTAGCATGTTCCCTATTTCAACGGAAGTGTGTAGCACTTATAGTTTTTTTACAGGGGCACTCAAAAGAATTCCATTACATTGCGGTCTATGGGGAAAATCATTTGCGGTTTATTTAAATAATATTTCATTATTTTAAACGCATTGAAATTTATATATATCACTAAGGTGCATTAGAAGAAGCTTAACATGGAATAGGGTGTGCATAGCACTTATACTTACTGTACAGGGACAGTCAAAAGAATTCCGTTACATTACGTCTATGGAGAAAAATCGTCTGCGGTTTATTTAAATAATGTTTCCCTATTTAAAACGCATTGAAATTTATATGAGGTGCATTACAAGAGGCTTACTACAGAATATCGTGTGTATAGCAGTTATCGTTCATTTACAGGGACACACAAAAGAATTCTCTACTATCTGTTAACAATAATTCCTAGAAGTGCGTTTTAAGTTACTGAAAGCGATTTTAATTTTAACTCGCTTTTTGTCTATTACGTGGTGTGTATAAATTCTGTAGATCCTATACAGGGAAGCACAAAAGTTCGCGAACACATTTCCGTATTATTTAACTCCAGACGGAGAATTTTAAACTGTGCTACGCGTTTCCTAACTGAACTAAAATTTATTATCCTATGTAGTATATATACAAATCTATAGATCCTATACAGGGCTGAATAAAAGTATTCGGATTACTTAGATGTTATCTTTTAGCTTATTAAACGGTATGATTTGTAAAATTATTTTGGAAGCGTTGGAAAGTGTTACATAATCTATGCTTGAAGCATGATTTTTCGTTCTTGTTTTAAACAAAAACTGAAAAAAAAGAACGGATATATATATAGATATAATAACTGTCTTATTAAAGTCCTATTTCATTCACTGTGAAATTTTCTGACGTCGTCAAAAAAAATCGTATCCCACTTTTAGACAAATGCCAAAAAGCATTTTCTATTTTTGACAAGAACGAAAAATAATGCGTCATGCATAGATAATGAAACACTTTCCAACACAGCCAGAAAACTGTAACGAAATTTTAACGTTAAATAAGGTGAAAGGCGATATGTATGTAAACAGTTTAGAAAACATGCAACACATTGAAACATACAGCTTTCGAAATTATCTTCCAGTGTCAAAAAAGTAGTCTAATTATTTTGTGCAGCCCTGTATAGGATCAATAGATGTGGATACATGGCATGATAAAATTTAGTTCTGTTAGAATATTCACATGTAGCAATTTTTGCCAATCGATAGAAATGCACTCGAAAACTTTTGTACGGCCCTGTATATTATCTGAAGACTTTTACACACACCACATATTAAGATAAAAGACAACTTAAAACTCACTCTCAGCAATTACCAGGCGTAAACGACAGTGTATCTTTTTCTTTGAGTAGACCTGTATACGAATTTATTTATATTGCAAACTTCTAATAGTCTACTAAATATAGTTCAGCAGGAAAATGCGTAACGCAATTAAAAATTACATTAAGAAATTCACTCCTGTTGCATGCTCCCACTGCAAACGATTTTTGCCCTTAGAGCAATGTGCAACAGAATTATTTTTTTTTACCCTGTAAATGAATAATAATTTCTAGAAAAAGCATATTTTAATGCGCTTCATAATTATATATCAATTTCTTCATGTTTTAAATGACGTAACATCATCAAAATGCACTTGAAACGATTATTTCCCAATGACTGTAATGTAACGGAATAGCGTTGACTGTCCCTGTAAAAAAAACTGTAAGTGCTACGCACTTCAGTGGAAATGAGGAACATGCTATAATAAACGATAACAAAAAATTTCATGGCAATCCGAGAATACTTACGTGAGTTAGACCACGGACAGACGGTAGACTGACAGACAAACCGAAGTCAGAAATACTTTTCAACTAGGTTGGAAAACGTTAAAAATGTAATAACGATGGTAAGAACGACCTGCGCTGTGGCTTTACCTTCTATTACTCATACATCACTTCTAAAAATCGCATAATTATATTTTTTACATAATCGAATAGAGAAAAAAATTCGAAATTTCGAATATAATTTGTTTTCAAATCTATCTTAACAATCAGAAATTGTTTGCTACAATAAACTGAAGTAAGTAATGACAGAAGTACAACCATTTGCAATTGATTTCCTAGAGAAAATTAAAAAGAAAAGAAGATTTATCATAAGATCAGATTAACCATAAGACACTTTGGCGTTAAGCTCAAATGTATATACGAAAAGACAGATTTTGATTTTATATTCACTTGATATTCAAAAATAATTATAGAATTCATTTAATTGATTAGAAGATACTTACTAGTTGGAAAATATATACTTTCAATTTAAAAGAAATAAGTTGGAAATTGTACATTAAACGGGATATAGGAGGTGCGTTCGTTTTATAACTAGTTTCACAATGTAAAAAAAATCATCCTTATTATTTCAGTGACATGAATTATATCGTCTGCTAGGAGCGAAATGGACATGCCTTTTCCTTTTCTTATTACGTATGCCACAATTACAAATGCTATTTTTTTTTTTTTTTTTTACTACACCAGACAGCGCTTCAAAATTCACCATGGAGATCTTTGCTTTGCGAATGATTACGTCCATGGTTTAATATTTTTATGACTCATAATGAACGAATCTCCTGTGTTTATTGACTCTAATGGATTGAGGGCGGTATTCAAAAAAATATTTTTCCACGCTCAACAACTCAAAATTTTGAGACACATTTTCAGACTCATTTTTAAAAGTAACAACAGGAAACTTGGCGGCGTGATTTATAAAGACATTTATAAGGGTCCCATGTGTTTATTTTTCGTTCAATTAATTAGAAATTGATTTACAGACAATTATTGTCACAGTACGATCATTGTTTTTTTTTTCCAGCGCTATCGCTTCGGGAAATTCGGTTCAAAATGTCCACTTTGACAGCATTTTTTGAAATATATTCTGCCTTTATCAAAAAAATCGAGACAATACGGACATTATAAAGTTTCTGAATAAGAGAACCTGCCAATTGGATGCATTTTAGAGCAAAAATGAATTTAAAAATGTGTCTCAAAATAAGCAATTTGGATTTGAATACACCCTCAACGTCATTTCCACTGAAGCTATCTCAGAATCTATACATTTTTTAATGTAACTCATCTCTCGAGCAAACACTTTTTTTGAATGATCTTTCTAAAAATGTAACTTTCATGCAATTTTATTCGAAAAAATAATTGAATAAAAATGGCCGCCGGGCACATGAAAAAAGAATAATATGAAAAGTGGTTTGCCAGTATTTGTTTTCCTCAGCCAAATGACTTGCGGTTTTATTATATAGATTTACGTACGATAAGATTTAATAGAATAAAGAAAACTTTTAGTAATATCTTTTTAAGTTTTGATTCGATTTTGATAAAATTTGAAATGACTGGACAAAATTCTACAACGATTCTATATACTAAATTTCAAACCATTCGGTTGGGTAGTTTTTGTGCTGTTATATGCGGAGAGACGGGCGAACCAGACTACGACTATGGGTGCTACGTATTTATGCAATTACGAACGCACCTAAGAAGCTATTTAAGTATAATTGAAGCACATTTGCATGAACACTGAATGCTATTTGAGTAAGTGGTAAATTGAAAAAAAAAATAGAATATTAAAATGAATAATTTCAATATTGAATTAATAATTACAATATTAATAATTAATACTGCACTTATCTTATTTTTTATATTTACAAATATTTTACATTTTTTTGTCGTTTCGCTCATCAGAGAATTCGTACGCATGAAGACTGAAAATATTCAAATAAAATATAAACGGTTTATGTAAATATGCTGAGAGATAATTTATAAATAAATAATAGCTGTCCCCTAAAAAAAAATTCAACCATACAAGTCTAAAATAAAGCTTTTTTTATTTTAACCACATGATGGAAATTATTGATAATTTAATGTAGTTGATAGTAAAATCTTTATTAAACTTTTTTATATCTTTATTAAAATATTGTTTTGCGAAATTACACCTTTAACCCTTTGAGTGAGGAAGTCGACTAATGTCGACATCTAGGTGTTGGGTACTGTAGACTACATTAAGCGTCGACAAAAGTCGCCTAGGCGTTCACGGCGTGTATTGTGCTCACTGTAGTGCGTCATGGGCTTACCAGTGATGACGTATTGCGCCTGCGTAACAGTAATTTGGCTATAACCAAAAATTGGCCAAAATATTCCGCACAGGGCATTAACCTCCCAAAAAAATTCCGCACTGAAAGGGTTAATCGGCATTATCCATAGGTAGTTGTAGTCAGTATGTAAACTTACTGAAAAAAAAATATCAGGGTAAAAAATTATGAAAATATTTTTTTAATTATTTTCGTTGTATTCATTTTAAAACCTTCTTCATCGCTGCGAACGGATATATCCGTTCACTATGCAGTAGGTTTCACTGTAATAGAAGCATTGTTTAAATTAATGTAAATCTACAAATATAATGCAGTTTTAAAACAGAGTAATGATTAATACTCGTAAGGATTATACTCATATACATAATTAAGTTTTTTTATATAAAGTTTGAAAATTCATCTTTTTTTTAGCATTTAAAAAAAATTTTCAGAGAAAACAACAACATTACAATTTTTCCCTTTTGCTCGACGGTAAATGCAGAAACATTGTATGCGAATTTGTGAAAAATACTCCAAAATTGCCGAAATTTTGGATGTGCATGTGTGTTTCTAGTTTACTTTTTCGGTTTTCTGTTCTACTCCACGTTGACTGACACATTACCTCAAAACCATGCCATATTTTCGGGCATTAAAATTACAGAGAAAACATAGCATTACAATTTTTCCCTTTTGCAATGCTGTAGCTATAGGTTACTAACATTAGAATAAATCAGGCTAAATAAACACATATATAAAAGTAGGACTAATACAGCTTCACCAGAAGGCCCGTTCGAGGATTTCGCACTGAAATCCAATATTTTTTAGGTACTTCTCTATTATCCCGTCGACCACTTTTCATAACAAAAAACTATCGCCAAACTGTAAGATTAAACGCTAAAAATGCAGTCCCATTTATTTGATGTCAGAAGCATCATACGTGTTTGTTACGTCATCAAGTGGTTTTTAACTCGACATTTGCGTGTATTTTTCATTATGTTTTACTGATTTATTAGTTATTTCATTCATTAAAATAACAATTGTGTCCTTAAATTCTTATATTTTATTTATTTATTTATTTTGATATTCCAATGGCAACGTTCTCCCGTTTATTTGGCGATAGTTTTTTGTTATGAAAAGTGGTCGACGGGATAATAGAGAAGTACCATTTTTTTTTTTTATCAATATGTAATATTTCTTAGATGCAGGTTTAAACTTCTAAAGAAAAAGTGAGGATAAAAATATCTGCAAATAACATTTAGTTTTTAGTCAAGCCAGAATATCATCCAATTTATTCCATCAATGTTATAGTAAAAACTGATGCAAGATTGCAAAATACACGCGCGAGAAAAAAAAATTTACAACCGTATTTTAACTGCATTAGAGGATGACGTCATCTGCTTCGGGAAAAACATGGGACATAGAAATATAAATTAAACATTTCAATTTCAATTTCGCTTTTTAATCATAAATATAAAATATACCCGTGCGGTGTTTTTTATAATTGCTGAGCATCATATAATGTGGTATTTTTTGTGGCAACAATAATTTGAGGAAAACCTTTCATTTCTTTCATGAAAACAATGCCGATTTAATTTTTAATTTTCAGCAAATTTTAATCAAAAACATGTCTAAACGAAATGTTAAGTGTGCTATGTCAGAAGCCTGTGCAAAATCCTTTCATATGGCATCTCATTCGTCGTTCTGCGTTTTGTATTTTCTGAGAAAAAGGGATGTTGACAGGAGAAATAATATATATGAATGATTATCTCATTTTAACGATTAACAAATATTGCCTGTATCGTAGGCTTACAAAGTTTTTGATTTTGCAGGTGCTTTTCTAGATATTTCTTTTTCGGTTTTCTTTTCTACTCCACGTCGACTGACACATTAAATCAAAACCATGCCATATTTTTGAGCATTAAAACTATAACAAACTTCTCTGCACTGAAAACAAAATATTCTGTTAAATACACATGCACATTATAACATACCATATGCAATAACTCGTACCCAAGTGAAATTTGAGTGGGGAAAAAAAACTATGGTAAAACCGTATTAGTCGTGTTAAAACTGATTTTTCAGTTTCAACTCGATTCGAATGGTCCTCTAGCGGGTAATAGTTGAGATACTTAATTTTTTGGTCAGAAGAAGAAGCGGTCATTATGATATCTTAATGCTGGTATTTATGTAGTTTCTGTGTTTGAAAGTTTATTTTATAATTTTTTGTTGTAATTTTTACTAGTTTTTAAAATTCTTAAATATGAACACATATGAAGTTACTGGAACTTTTTTTTTATTATTAAGTATAGCATATTTAATAAGGATTTATTTCCTACAATGAAACTGTTACTAGAATTTAAAAAGGGATTATCACGGCTTGCTTCCCAATCCACATTCTCTTGGGGGTAAAATCGGACGTCCTGCTTAGCATACAAAATGACATTGTAAAACAATAATTGAAGATCTAGTAAACAAAGTTTGAAGAAAAGGCAGTCAAAACTAAATGGACAAGAGTGATTGTTTTTGTATATAAAGCTAAGAGTTCACCTCTTAGCTTTAATAATAGTTGTATTTTGCAATTTCTCAAATTGTAATGTAGATAAGTATTCTTTTGTCTTTAAATATTAAATCATTCAACTTGTTATTTTTTTAGTTTAGTTCCTTTGTTGTAAAATAAAACATGTTGTTCCTTTTTTAAACTTTCTCATTTTTTGCAAGATTATCATATCCATGCGATTTTAGCCTACCATCAAACCGAAGATTTGACTTTTTATAAATAATCATTTATTAGCAGAAATAGCATTCATTAGCAGAAATTCAGCAAAAGTGATTTTGCAACATCATGGAGGAATGTGAGTAGCCATGCGAAAACTACTGGACCTTTGTGCGAGACATATACATATTATTAAAAAGACAAATGCAAAAAAACCCTCTTTATTCATTAGTTAATGTAGCTCCTACAGGCAGCTACACTGCGACTAATGACGCGACATACTGCCGATGAGGCCATTAATGGTCCCCTGAGATACTAATTGATAACTCGCGATCACTGCAGAATGCAGCTAGCTCCTCTATAGTACATGCCGGTGTAACTCGCGAAGGCTATGAGTTCCCACACGTGTTCCATGGGAGAGACTTCGGAGAAGGCCGCAAGCCAGGGAAGCGTCCACATGCTGTTGAGTCTCCTCCATGTGACGTGTGGCCAGGCATTATCCTGCTGGAACAAAATGCCAGAGAAACCTGCACCAGTTGCTGACTACAGCCAAAACAACTTAGGTGGCATACCACTGCCCCGTCAAGCTAGCAGCAATGTGCACAAGGGTTTATCACTGTTCGAACATGATGTCTCTCCAAATCAATACGCGTGGTGTGAGATCGGTATGACGCTCGACAATATGGGCTACCAAATGGCCATCGCCCTGGAAGCCTCCACACCCAAACACGTTCTTCATTCATCCATAAACAAAAGCTGGATTCGTCTGCGAACAATACCCGATGTTATCTGTTAGTTCAGTTGTGTTAACAACGACAAAAAACCAGGCGTGCATCCCTATGTCGAGCACCTAACGGAACCCCAATGGCTGGTTGCTTGCGCGAAGCATTACTTCATGGAGCTTGTTTTAGATGCATCCTTTGTTAGGCTGACCTTTCGGTCAGCTTGCTTTGTTGCATACTTGTGCGATCCGCTTCATTTTCGGAGAGTTCGCAGATGGACCTATGTCCATCGTGCTATACACGCTGGATGGTTCATGTCGTGTCCAACACGCGTGGCAACTGCGCACATCATAAAAACGAGGTCGCGCATTTCCAGTATTCGGTCTGTTAACTGCTGGTACTCGGCTCTCTGGCGTCTCTAAGGTGTTTCTTGCACTTCTTCCATCTTTCATCTACTGGCTTTTATAGCTTTAAGCTAGGCATCATGCGACCCAAAGCGTACACAGATCTAATCATTTGCAAATTTCTCTCACCAGTACCATTCCTCTGATTTGAAAAGGTTACTTTCATTCCTTCACGATGTTGCAATTTCACTTTTGATGAGAGTTTATTTAACCCTTTCAGTGCGGAATTTTTAGGGTTTTTTTTTTCTGCTAAGCACATGACGCACTACAGTTAGCACAATACACGTCTTGACCGCCTAGGCGACTTTTGTCGACGCTTATTGTAGTCTACAGCACCCAATTCCTAGATGTCGACATTAGTAGACTCCCGCACCCGGACCTTTATGTCGACTTTTGTAGACTCCCGCACTAAAAGGGTTAAAATGATATTGTGACACAAGTATAGAATATCTGCGCAAAGTTACATTAAATTCGGTGGGAAATTCTGGCTTCAAGAAGCAGCTAATAATAAGATATGTAATTTTACCTTTCTTCCCACCTACTTTTCATATCAAATAATTTTGATCCGTCGAAGGGAAATTCGAATGATGCAAAGGTTATTACTTTTTAAATCAGAATACGCAAAAACTTCACTGCAAAGCAGCCAAATAGACAATACCGAGATGGCTTCTCTTGTGCGAGATTCTCTGTATACGGCACTACAATCATCTTTTGCACACGAAGACGAAACAGGCTGGGATCTCTGCTTAAAGTGGAATCAGACCCATTACAAACACCTCCGCTTGAATTGGGATTCGAACTCGTCAGCTCTTGCACAATAGCCAGCACCCTTACCACAGGACAAAAACTCTGGCATCAGGAGCTCCAGAGGATATACAGAAGAGGGACTACGAGGTAACAATACTCACTATTCTGCTTCCGGAACAAAACAGATTAATTTAACTAAATTAATTAACTCCAAAATTTTGGCGACTGTCATTATCACAGCTTCCCTTAAATAGTTTTTGTTTTCAAATATACATTTTGCTCTCACTTCTGCGTTAATTGAATCTGAAGACGCAGTAGATTTTAAAATGTTTTCAATTGGCAAACTTCAATTTTTGTTCATTTCCATTCATATAGTAACCAAATTCTGTAAAACATTCCGCTAACTATTTTTTTTTTCCGTTGAAATTTTTAGTATTCTTTGCATGTAAAGAACATGCTCTCTCTCCAAAATCATATTAACAATTCACTTCCAACAAAACCCTCATTAGTTATTACTGAACTAGTAACAAAATACATTTGAAAAGGAACATGATTTTTTTGGCAGAACAATACCGAAATGTCAGACCAGAAAGGTTGTAACAAATAACACTGCACCCGGAGCTGTTTGGACTGATAAAGAGAAAAACAGATTCTTCGACGTAACGATGGAGGGTCAAGGAATCTGTGTTTTGAAGAAATGTTGCTGTTCTATGTGTCGACTGCACCAAAGAATTAAATCATATTTTTAGGAAATTTTCAGAGGATGGAGAGATGGAACGAAATTTCATTCCAGGGTCGTCCTGTAAAGTTAACGGTGTTAAGAAATTAATCAAAAAATTTAATATTGCCTCTTCATTTAGCATGATATCCTGCAATTATTATTTGAAATTAATTTTATAGTTTTAATTACCTACAGAAAGACAAAAAGTACTTAATATACAGGATTCAACCCAACTCGTAAAATAAAATGTCTCTTAATATTTTCAAATGTTTCCGAAACAAAACAAAAGTTTTAAGTTGTAATATTCATCCAGATTAGATTTCAAAATTTCCCCCAAAATTTGTTGGTAACAAGCCAATTTTGATGGAAGTGAACTTTGATTCCATGTTATTGATTATATTCACATTGTTATCACATAAAATTTACCATAATTTTCGGCCTATAATCCGAGGATCAAACAATTATGGTTCTACCCAGAATTTTATTTTATAAAATATAACTTAGTAGATCATTGTAAATATTCGATTTCTATTATTAAATAAAATTTCTAGGTCGAAACATGATTGCTTGATCCGCGAATTATAGGCCGGAATTTACGGTACTCGTTACTATGCAGGGCATATTGTTGAAGAATAGTCAGTTTTTTTAAACCGTTAGTTTTGAAGGAATGATTACAGTTGCAAGATTGTTTCAAATGTTGCTCTTCATCATATGAAACTTTCACGCTGATACTTTGGATTTTATTAATTGTAGCGTCTTTTGGCCCTAAAACGGGAAAAATGCATTTTTAGGGAGAAAAAAATTCTGAAAATTCGTAAAATTCAATGTATCATAATTCATATGAGTTGCGATTTTTCAACTGGGCGAAAAATGTCCGGCCCAGGATTCAAACCAGGTACATCTTGGCTGAAGTTGCCAATGCTCTGCCAACTGAGCTATCCTAGACGAATCTGAAGGACTTCTTTCACCCAGCTAGCATTATTGATCATATTATCTATGGTCTGATATCTGAATAAGCTCAACAAAATAAATCGCAGGTAATGGAACCGCAGTAAAGCTGGATACGTAATTAAACTAGATTAATTTTAACACAATTATTCTAATTGGTAAATAAATCACATGAGTTGGAATTTTCCAGCTGAGCGAAAAATGTCTGTTCCAGGATTCATAATTGTGTTACAATTAATCTAGTAGCGTAACTCGTTTTATGGCTGTACTAAAATATAACATTTATTGTTTTCATTAGAGAATGGAGAAAGTTTTTCTAAATACAACCTATATGATCCAGGGAATATATAGGAATTTAAACCTTTGCACTGCAATGGTGAGTCACACTGACCACGCTATTCTTTGCATCAATTCTATTAATTCTATCGAAATTTTTCGTTCGCATTTCAATATTTCTAACGGTTTCTGGTTTGAATAGGATATCTGATGTCGAAGTCAAATATTATGCACTTTTCTTTAATTTTGTTACTTCTGAGCCGGTGTTTATCCTCACCCGTTCCAAAATTGAAAGTGTACTTTGAATTACATTGCAACAAAAATAAAAAAAGTACAAAATTCTCACAATGATTTTTGACCTCCGAAATCCTATGTAAAACGAATCCTTTAAAACTATTCAAACGCAAACGAGAAATTTGTACAGAATGCTTCCATTGGTGTAACAGCTTCTGAATGTTGTATTTTAACGAATGTAGGCACTTAAGCGTTTTAAGTAACCTATGCATGGATTTACCTTTTATGCTGCATAAAAAGGAACCCACGAACATCAGCGACCTAGAACCTATGTCAAACATTTCTTGTCTTCGTGTGTACTATCGGCTTACATTTGTCTGCGCGTACCTTCATTATCTGAGCCGGCCGTAAGTGAGTGTAGCGGTTGAATTGTATCAGAGTCCGATGTTTGCAGGGATCTCTGACTTGACCAAAAGCAACCCCCCCCCTCCTTTTTCCCCTTTAAATTAAAACGTTTGCATTTCAGAAAGTTTTGACTTCCGCGCCGCATCTGTCTCCTACATTTTAAAAGGCCCTCAACAATACTAAAAAAACTTTACCATTTAAAAAACTTAGGGCAAGAAAATGTTTCTTGGAACCAGGACCTTTAAAGTGCAAACTGGCTTTGTATATCGCCATATACTTTCCATTGCGGCATTTATCGATTGTTAGGTATCGTTAACAAGGGATTGCAATGATTTTATGGATAATCAATCAAGGAGTGCGAAGGGGTGCGTCAACTCACCTCTTTAACTACATCACTACCAAAAACAATAAACAGATTAAGAACTCTTTACTTTTACACAAAATTTTTGCCTTCACAGCCTCAAAGTGGTAATAATAATTACCATATACTATTTTTAGGACCAGGGCTTAATTTCTAACAAAAAAAGTACCGGAGCCCTAATATTCTGCAGTACTAATAACCGTAGTGTGCCCCCCCCCCCCCCTCCAGCGCCACTCCAATCTGCATATTTATATTTCATACATTATATGTATTTGCAAATTTTAAAGAAATTTTTTTCTTTAGCAAAATAAAAAAATTAAATATATCTATCTGCAATTACTTAGCTGTCAATTATTCCACTTTTTAGTTATCACTCCGGCCGAATAGAAATATTTACCTAATTTTAATGTCAATGAATCGCAGAATTCTGCGATTAAATAAAGTAAGGATTGGGATTCGAAAAGTGGTGTTAAAAAAGTAGTTCGCAGCTATGCATTTTTATGAAAAAATGAATGAAATTTTCAAAAATGAATTTTTATATGCTGAAGAATCGAACAAAGTTTTTCAATTTCCTATAAAAGGTGCATATCTTAAACTATAATCGATTCCTTCCGTATAACAGTCTTTCGTGATGAGTCCTTGAAAATCAGATAAATTAAACATTTGACACCGTGATCGGAAAGATTCAAATGCTTTTATAGAAAAAGAAGAACTGCTCAATTGCTTACTGTAACAATAACATTTACGTGGCAATTATATCTACTTACAAATGAAACTGACTTCGTAAATGTGCAGAGCAGAGCCTTAGGATGGATAGTGTTCTGATGAAAAATAAATAGAAAATTTACTAACATTATTTTGTACTCGTCGGCAATAGAAAATTAAAAACCTCAAGCAAATGCTCGATGATTAAAAACAGAAAATATTCTTTTTGGTTAGATATCTAAATTTAAAAAAAAAAATGAACCAATTAAAAAATGATCCAATTGAGTTTTTATTGTCCGACCGTGATAATTTTTTGAATTTCTGAAAGCTTGTTATATTTCGCGTCTGGTGGTATGATTTTCGAATCCGTAGGATGGCTTGAAAAAAAGTAATCACTTCACAAAATAGACCCTAGTAAAAAAGCGATGAGAATAACCCGAAATATCTACGCAGATTTTCATTGGTCCATTTCCAAATCGTTAGTTTTTTTATATACAGAGAGATGAATAAATAATTTTTTTAATTTACAGCCAGATTAAGTTCGAGCACGCACAAGCCCGAAGAGTGATATAAAAATTGAGCCCATTTCATCTCCATTTCCTACGCGCGCAGCCCCACCAGTGACTGAGAGGTTCTGCTCCCAAAGCTGGTAGATGGGAGGTGCTGGGTTCAAACCCTCTGTCGCGCTCGTCGACCTAACTGTGTTTTCGTGGTTTTCTTCGAACCTTGCCGTAAATACGGGTTAGGATCCCTTAGAGAGGCCCCCACGGAGGGCATTCCCCCCTAGGGCCTATATCACTAGAGTAGATAATTGGCCGTCATAAAATCACCTAACAATACTACGCGTGCAATACATTATGTCACATATAGTGTTTCGATAGAAAAGGATGCAAAAGCTTCGATATGGGAGGAAAAGGAGAGGGTAATTTAGGCTTCGGTTTTTCGGAAGCGCTTGCACTGGGCTCCGGAGCCCAGTTTTTATGGGCTCCGGTGAATTCCGACCAATATTTAAATATTTACTAAAAGCAGAGAAGTACCGGAGACGGGCTCCGTTACAATTTAAGCCCTGTTCAGGACTATAGAGTAAGATCTGTTCTACTCTTATGCGACTATAAATGATTATACTAACTTTCGTAAAAGTGCATCTGTTCTCTTTCTCTGCTTTGTTGACTTGAAAATTTTATATGCAGAATGATTTTTTTATAGATTTGTGCTACGAAAACAATGCAGGATGTTGAATTTCCCTACAAAGAAGAACTGACCATGACATTGGAGAATCAGTGGCGTGGATGCGATACAGATGTCTTAATGAGCAAAAATGTTTCTTCATTTTATCTCAAATCAGGAACCTTATATTAAAGATTGTTAGGAAGAAGCGAGTAATACGTGAATGTGGCTACCTCTCTTAAGGCTGTTCTCAAATCCAAAAGGTGCTACTTTCAAACACATTTCTTAAATCATTTTTGTTCAGAAACGCATGAAATGGGCAGGTGTTGTTATTCAGAAACTTTGTATTCGAAACACGTTTTAAAAATTTTTTGATAAAAGTCAGAAGATCTTTCAGAAAACGCTGTCAAAGTCGACATTTTGAATCTAATTTACGATGATTCAGAGCCAGAGAGGAGAAAAACGTGTCGTCGAATTGCTTATAACTCGATAAGTAATTTATTTATCAACAAAGGGAAAACTCATTTCGATTCCAAATCGCTTCCATAGTCAGGGCTGTCAATTTTATGCCTTTGCGTTTAAAAATAAAACAGGAATCGTGCCAGAAAGTTTCGCATTGTTCAGCAGATTATTTGAGAACCACCTTAATTACAAATCAATAAGCTGTTATCCTCTTTTTTCCTCCCTTGAAATTTTAATTCCCTTTCTGTGAATTAGCCACTAAGCCCATTAACAATCGGTCAATCTCAGCATGGAGTGAAAGAGAAAACATTTTTTCTCTTTATTTGTTAAATATTCTATAACAACTGGGGAAATTTCTATCACAGTTTTAAAAACAATTATTTTGAGCGTTTAATTATTTATTTTGCTTTTATAGGGAAAAAAAAGTAAAAATGGTCTAGTATTGGGACCGTGAATAAAAATATTTTAAAATTTTATGCATGTACGAATGAAAATTGTTCTGTTACTGCATCAGAAAAGTAGCCTGTAAGGGTTTAAAAACTGCCTTATACCTTTTAGTATGAATTAGAACTGGCGACTATTTTCATATTCAATCGTACAGTGTACAAAACCCACAGATGTTTCTCCATCTTCGAAAATTTAATATAGCCGCGTACGAAAATGTACAATAAATAACCCCTTCCATGTTACCCACGATTCCGAATAACGTTCTTTATCTATAGAAGCATCAGAAGCCAATATGTTTTCCAAATTTAAAAAAAAAAAAAACCTTTATAAAAGAAAGGTTTATTTCACTGCCACAGATTTTCGGAAACGTTTCCGAGTAGCTTTTTACAGTGTATTATCAGTTTTTTCAAACCGGAATATCTGTTTTTAGGAGTAATCCATTCTCAAACATTTTCAGCTGCGTAACTGAATTCATACATGCAAGAGTAGCAGAATAATAGTATTTTTAATGTTTGTCTGTAAAACATGTTTGTTGAACATGAAAACGTTTACTTAAAAATGGATAACATCCGAAAAAACATATGTTCCGGTTTGAAAAAACGGATTAATACACTCTAAAAAACGACTCGGAAACGTTTCCGAAAATCAGTGGCAGCAAAAGAAATTGTTTTTATAAATGCTTTTTTTAATTTCGAAAACATATTCGTTTCTGGAGGTTTCTAAAGATAAAGAACGCTTTTCGGAACCTTGGGTATCTTGGAAGAGGTTATTGCAAATTTCGTTTGTGGTTATATTACATTTACCCATTTATCATTCTTACAGTGTACCACAATTTACCAAATGTTTTTTTTTTCAAATAGTGGTACAAATAAGAGACCAATCCTTCCATCTTTCACGATGGAGGTCATTGAATTAAGAAATATTATGAAACGTTTTTCAAAGTTTTAAGAAAAACGAGAAAGTATTTGGTATTTTTTGAATTAAAGTACAAAAATTGTATTGTGCTGTCCTCTTAAAAAAAAAACATTTTCTGAAATTTTCTCTATATAAAGTATAATAAAGAATTTTTAAAAATTAAGCATGGCTAAATTTTCACAGCTTGTTCTAAGATTTTAATGTTGAGCATTTTTCATTTTATCACTTTATTACTAAGTGGCAGCCAATTAAGCAAGAATTAAAAAAACACTTTTTTAAAAGTTAACCCATGTTACCACAAAAAAACCCACATCTGACGTAATCAGTTGAAAATGATGCATTTTATTACCTATTAATGGTTTACCATAAAAACAATTAAAAATTTATGTAGATATTCCAAAATTTTACACTGGTGGAAATTGATTTATGAAAACACGGTTTTTTGACAAAAACTTCTATAATATTCATAAAAAATGAATGAAATTTCATGGGATATACATAGTACGTATGACAAATCTGTTACAAAAATAAATTTTCACACATTATATTAAACATAAACAAAAAAACAAAAATTAAATTTTCGTAATATGCGAACATGGAAATTGATTTATGAAATATCACATTTCATTGGTTATTCTGAAGCAATGTGACAAAAATTTGCATAAAACAAGGTAACGTGACCTGCAAAGGAGACAAAAAAAGCGTTGTACAGTGAAAGCAATACGTTTCATTTACAATTTTCGCGATGGGTAAACGAAAGATTTTGTCTGAGGAAGAAAGAGGTAAAATCGACGCTTATTTAGAATGTGGAAAGTCTGTCCTGGAAATTAGTAAATTAATTAAAAGATATGTTGGTGCGTTATATAACTATAGAAAAGATCCAGCAAATTATGGCAAACATTTTAACAAAAAAGGTAATCCACGTTTAAGCAACAGACAGAAAAGGGGGATTCTTCAACTTGCATCGAAAGCTGGTCACAGTGCAAAGCAGATTTGTGCAAATCTATCCCTGCCTGTTACTTCTAGAAGAGTAAGGCAAATTTTACATTCTTCACGGAGCTTGAAATGGTCGAAAATGAAGCCGTGTCCAAAGTTACTTCTGCGTCACAAGCAGATGCGTTTGCAGTATTGCGAGAAGCACATGGCAATGGGTGACAATTGGAAGAAAGTCGTTTTCTCTGACGAAAAGAGATTGAATTTGGATGGCCCAGATGGTTTGAGGTATTATTGGAGAGATCTCCGAAAAGAACCGAAATCTACATTCAGCAGAAATTTTGGTGGCGGAAGTTTGATGATTTGGGCAGCGATTGCTTATGATGGCAAAAGTGAAATTGTATTTTTAAACGAACGCCAGAACTCTTTTGATTATAGTTTAGTTTTAGAAAATTCACTTCTTCCATTTGCATGGCAATATTATGGTTTAGATTATATTTTCATGCAAGATAATGCAAGTATTCACATTTCAAATACAATGAAAGATCGGTTTGACGAACATAATAATATTGTTATTTTAGATCATCCACCTATTAGTCCTGATCTGAACCCCATCGAAAACGTTTGGGGACAGCTTGTTCGAATGGTTTATGAAAATGGGATGCAGTACACATCACTTGTAGATTTGAAAGCTTCAATCTGTCAAAACTGGAAACTAATTGATCAGAAATACATCCAAAATCTTGTTTTATCAATGCTATCTAGAATAAAAGAAACTCTAATGAATAAAGGCGGCTTTACTAATTATTAATTTCAATTAAATGTGACATTTCATAAATCAATTTCCATATTTTTATGTTACTAAAATCAAATTTTTGATGTTATGTTTTAGTTTATTAATTTGTATGAAATTTTATTTTTCTAAATTATTTGTTGTACATAGCATGTATAATGTATGAAAATTCATACATTTTTAGTTAATATTATAAATGTTTTGATTAAAAAACCGCGTTTTCATAATTCAATTTCCACCAGTGTATTATAAGAAGAAAATCTGTAAAAATGAAGTTCATGTTTTGCCAGAATTTTGAAGTTGTTAGTTTAAATTATTTTTAAACTAAATAAGCACTCCTTATGTATTTTTAACTATTTTTATTATTCTAAATGGCGCAGAAACACAGAATAAAACAAAAAAAATGACTTTAATGAAATATTTGATGTAGTACTAGGGTGGGGTTTTTTTAAGGTAACATTTCACTGTGGTTTTTTTAGGTGCGTTCGTAATTATATAAATACGTAGCACCTATAGTCGTCGCTTGGTCCGTCCGTCTGTCCGTCCGTCTGTCTGTCCGTCCGTCTGTCTGTCCGTCCGTCTGTCTGTCCGCATATAACAACGCAAAAACTACCCAACCAAATGGTTTGCAATTTAAAATATATTACCTTTGCAGAATTTTGTCGAGACATTTTAAATTTTATCAAAATCGAATCAAAACTTTAGGAGATATTAATAAAAATATTTATTAAGAAATTTGATTTTTTTTTTAAATCGGTGCTTTTTTGTTATAGGAGCTTCCGATGGATGTTAAATCGTCAAGCGACCGAGATACTTATTTTATGACAGAAATTAATCTGCAGACGATATAATTCATTTCACAGAATTAAAAATCATCAAGATCTGAATATTTATATAACTAGCTGATACATATATATCTGAATATTTATATAACTAGTTAAGATATTTGTATGAACAGTGTCATAAAATATATACTTAACTAGCTGTTTAACCCGTTCTACGCACGGGATATCATGAATTTAATTCTAAAGCGTGCGTACGAACGCACCTCGTTTGTAACGTTTGACGTACAATTTCCAACTTGTTTTTTTTAGAGGACAGCACAATATGCGACGTACATTGTCACCAAGCATTCATCAATTGTTATGTACCATCACTGATGGTACATAACAATCGATGGTCGCATTGATCGATTTTACTTGCATATTGCCGACAATATGCAAGACTGGCAAGTATCCCATGACATCCTCAATTTCTACAACTTTTTTTAAGTCAAGTACGTATATTTTCATATTTTCTTAGGATTAACATTTCAGGTGCGTGGTAATGTATTTGGAAAACATTGGAAAATCGCCCCATTGGAAAGCATTACGTCCTTGAAGAATTCACTTATTTTTCATTCTGCTACTGAAAGGATAGAAATGTATGTAATAGATTTCAATGACATACGGAATATTAATTTAAATTCAGATTATTTTTGCGTTAATTGTCGAATTTATTAGAAATATAATGTTAAAGTATATTAGGTTGTAGACAATGTCTGTAAAAATAACAGAAATCTCAAGTATTTAAATGGAGGTTTGTTTATAAATTAAGTAAATTAAACTTATTTTACTTAAATGTGCTTTTACTTCACTATTTCAAAATGTTAATTTTTAGTATTTAGAGATTCTTCCATTTGAAATTTTACAAATCATGCTTTTATAATTTTTTTCATTATTTAATAATTATATAATGAAATAATGCTTTTTTTTTTTTCATTAATTTAGTTTCAGAGCTCATAAGTGTGGCAATAAAATAAAGTTGCAAAGAGAAATAGCGAAGAAACCTTTGTGAATGTCAAAGCGTAAACAAACGATCACGCCGCCATTTTACCTACTGTGACGTCATGAGAATACTGTCCCAATCTCTATATTAGAGAATCTCTAAAAATTTGGAGAATGATTTTCATAGTATTTCTCTTTAAATGTATTAATTAAAAAAAATATTTTTAGTTTCAAAATTTATGCTTGTATCAATGAAAGTGGCTTGTTTTCTAGTCCTGTTTCAATGCAGCGTTTTTCGGTTTGGTAGTAGCCTTAATGTTGTAATTACAGCACATGTGTTCTTAGAAATCTTTTTTTTTAGGGTTTCGTTCATCTCACGAAACCATATTCGTTCCTCTTCTCTGTTTGTCCGTCACAGAGTCTGTTCTCAGAAACTGTATAACTTACAGACTTGAAATTTTGTGTACTTTCAGCTGAATACCTACTGTCACGCTGAAAATCATAAATTTTTTAAAAAATTGTATTATTTTAATATAGAGAGATAAACTAAAATTCTAACAGTCTTTACCTATTAAATTTAAACATTTTTCGTTATAGCAGTTGCCAACCATTAAAAATCCACAATAAAATACTTTCTACAATAATTAATTTTGAAAGATTTCCACGTGAAAAATGAAAATGAAATAAAAAGTTTCATCAATTGAAAAAAAAAAAAAATCAATATCACGTCATATGGGTAATAAAACGGAAATTTTCAAACATTTCTCAATAATACAAGGAGTATGAGAATGTGTAAGTACAGAAAGCAGGTTAATAGGACGCCATTAGAGAATTAAAAAGAAATTTAATCTGACGTCCTATTGGAAGTTTAACGGACTTTTTTAAATGTTTGAGAATAAAACTAAGAGAGTATCAATACGAGTAATAGAGAAAGCAAGTGGATAGGACGTCAGCAAGTGACTATAAAGTCATATGAGTTTGAGGAACGCATTGAATCAAGATAAAAACCCGATTATGGAAATATTGGCATATTTTAACATTTTCAAGGTCTCTATACAACATGTTTAATTTTGAAATAGATTTTTTTTTTTTTAATATCGCATTTAGTCCACATGACAGATATCATTATGACAGAGTATAATAGCGGGCTTCGGCCCGGTTCAGATATTCGAAAAGACTAGAAAAATAGACCGGTAAATTTATACCTTATGAAAAACATGACTTTTTTTTGGAAAATGAAATTTATTTGGATTTATTAAAGATAGGATAAAGTGGTTTGACAAGAATATTAAACGAAACCCTTTGTGCGATCTTCGATCACACTTATCCACTTGTTTCACAGTGGAGATCATTGTAATGAAAAAAAAAATATGCATTTTTCACGAAAAACAAAAAAAGAGTATATGGAATTTACTTAACGATCAAACAATCAGTCAAATAATATGATATATGACCAGGTTTTAATTTCTAACAAAAAAAGTACCGGAGCCCTAACATTCTGCAGTACTAATAATCGTAGCGTCCCCCCCCCCTCCCCTCCACCGCCATTCCAATCTGCATATTTACATTTCATACATTATATGTATTTGCAAAATTTAAAGCAATTTTTTTCTTAGCAAAATAAAAATTTTAAATATATCTATCTGCGTTTACTTGGCTGTCAATTATTCCGCTTTTAAGTTATCACTCCGGCCGATAACATTTCATACATTATATGTATTTGCAAAATTTAAAGCAATTTTTTTCTTAGCAAAATAAAAATTTTAAATATATCTATCTGCGTTTACTTGGCTGTCAATTATTCCGCTTTTAAGTTATCACTCCGGCCGAATAGAAATCTTTGCCTCATTTTAATGTTAATTAATCGCAGAATTCTGCGATTAAATAAAGTAAGGATTGTGATTCGGAAAGAGTGTTAAAACAAAAAAAAAATAGTTCGCAGCTATGCATTTTTATGAAAAAATGAAATTTTCAAAAATTTATATTTATATGCTGAAGAATCGAACAAAGTTTTTCAATATATATTTTTTAAATGTTTTTTCACTATGTTAATTTCAATATATATATATATATATATATATATATAGAGAGAGAGAGAGAGAGAGAGAGAGAGATGAATAAATGAATTTTTTAATTTGCAGACAGATTGAGTTCGAGCACGCACAAGCCCGAAGAGTGATATAAAAATTAAGCCCATTTCATCTCCATTTCCTACGCGTGCAATACATAGTGTCACATATAATAGTGTTTCGATAGAAAAGGATGCAAAAGCTTCGATATGGGAGGAAAAGGAAATTTAGGCTTCGGTTTTTTGGAAGCGCTTGCACTGGGCCCCGGAGCCCAGTTTTTATGGGCTCCGGTGAATTCCGACCAATATTTAAATATTTACTAAAAGCAGAGAAGTACCGGAGCCGGGCTCCGGTGGGCTCCGACGCAATTTAAGCCCTGTACAAGACATATATTGTGATATAATTTCAGCTGTAGTACTCATCGATTGATAGATGCCATCGATGATCGGTCAACCTCATCATGAAGTAACAGTATGTAAAGATAACAAGTTTTCCATGACATCGAATAATCCTACTATTTTTTTGCATAGCAAGTACATACACTTTCACCTTTTTCTACGATTAGCATTCGAGGTATGGTAATGTATGTTCGAATCCTGTAAACATCCAGCTGCCATTGAACGGGACGTAGAACTCTTGTTCAAAATAATCCTTCCTGTCAGATTATGAAGAACTTATGCGAGAGGACTGTGGTTTCTTTTTTTAATTGTGCAAGTTATTTTTTTATGAAAACTGGGTGAATCTCTAATATCACCGAAGGTCGAATTTAGCATGGTGCCAAAACCTGATGCTGAGATGCTTTCCATTTTTTTCTTTTCTTTCGTTTTTCTACAACTGCACTTGTCAGCCTTGAAAAACTGTGCTCCAGGGTGTTCAATTATAAACTCATAAACCGCAGTAATGTTATGGTTTTGTAATAAAGCTAGCTATCTAGTAAAAAATTTTGTGACTGTAATCAGAAATTTCTTGGAGAGAAGGGAGAGAGAGAAATTGGTTTTTGTGCTGGAAAATAAAGAAAAAACAAAAACTCCTCAATATATATAATCACGTAATAAGATCACTAATTATAATTAAAATATAGATAAAATGATTAAGTGATACAAAGAGGAACACAAAAAGGTTTAAAGAAACCTTTTAATGGTCGACATATGTTTCAGCGCTCGTATACGGCGCCATTTTCGAGATATATAACGATAAACAAAAATATTTTCGTAAATGTTTGAAAATAAACTTGAAAACATAAAACACGAGATCGTATGTGTAAAAAAGCAGGTGCTTGAAATAATCAACTGTAAACGTGAAAATTAATATTTCCTTATTGCTTTTTTAAACTGTAAAGTACCTCGTGCCAAATTTTAGGTAATTCAAATGAGGCGGATTCATTGCAAATGTTCATGTTACGCATATAGATTTCTATAGATTCACGGATAATAGATGGGAAATAAAGCCTTGATAGATAAATTATTTTACTATTTTTAAAATCAATTTTTAAAGTCTCGGTTCTATGTAGACTTGCCAGTTCTGTAGTACTTCTGTCATATTTGATATTTGCCATATGCCCTTTTAATCTTGTTTTAAACTTTCTAGCGGTCATTCCTATATAATATTTAAATGTTCCATCTGCTCTGGTGAACGGGATTTCATAAACACCTGATAGTTGATATGACTGTATTGGGTCTATTTTCTTACAAACTAAGCTTTTTAATTTTATGGATGGTTTTGCGTAAGACATATATTAATTTTTCTAAGTTTATATTTCAATCTTTCAAAGAACCCAGGGAAATATTGTAAAGTAGATAACTTTGAATTTTGTTTATTGAATTTTTTCTTCTCTTTCTCCATGCTCGTAATCACTTTATTAATAGTTATTAATATTAACTATATTCCTCAATATATGTTAAAAGGCTTCATATCATATTATGTTCCAGAGAAAAAAACTGCAAAGCTTTTATGAAGCTCTTTCATTCTAAAAGTAGGCAGAAAAGGAGTAACTGAGTGGCTAATTTTATTCTGCCGAACTCATTCACAGTGGCTTATTTTAAATCAATTAACAACCGGAAAAAATATGTTATCTATAATTTTAAATTAATCTTTTTTACCACTCCTCCATGAAAAACCTCAGCCAACTTCATAACAAAAATCTGCGTACTGTCAGAAATGCCTCTCGCCATCTCCGTAATAGCACTATTCGCAGAGACCTCAAAACTACCACATTAAATAAAAGAATCAACCACCTTGCCAAAACATTTTATGAAAAATTATATGACCTCCTTAATGATATAATCGCAGAATTGCCGGATTATGACGCATTCGTACCACATCACCGCAAGCGTCTAAAATATTCTTGCATTATTGACTATGAGCATTAGTGCTCACCATTCTGCAAATTTCTCTCTCTTACTTTTATATAAATTTGTAATTTCCTAATTAAACATATTCCTATGCTATACAAAATGTTTGCCCTTTTTAAGTGCCTTTTTTGTTAAATCTAGCTTTGCCTGTCTTTTCCCCCTGGCATTTATGTGCTGTTTTTGAACATGTTCCAAACCCTATTCTACACTTTTTCAACTTTTTTTCAGTAGTAAATTTTAACTACAGCTATACCATTTTACTTTTTTCCATTTATTAGACTCGATCCTTAATCTCTTTTGCTTTACTTTTTTATTCCCATTGTTTAATTTTTCTTCTATTTTTAATTGTTCTTTCTTATATAGTTAATACTACATTTAACTCTTCCCAACGGCTCAATATTTACAAGACACTTTACTCACAAATTAGACTGGGCGTAAAGTTGATCGCAACTCGAAAGCCCCTTAACCGACATCAACTGTTCGGTAACTGTTCCAATCCTAACCTTGAACTTGAACTGTTCTATCTCTCCAACTATGATGGACGGACAACTTATAGGCGACTTCGTGCTGTCTTCCATATCCCGGAAGTTATTAAAACCCTAACTTCATTCTCTTTTGTTTTTTTGCTAGCTATTATTAGTGCTGGGTACCTTTGTGGGCCTTTTGTATATATTTGTATATATATAGCTTTTGGATATAACATTTTTCTCTTTTTGATTTACTTTAACTATAAATATTTTGTAGGCTCATTTTGAATTTTTTATTTCTATATTATTAATATAATTTGTACTGTATTTATGTCTGGCCGAAAGCGGTCTTTACGTTTTATTATTTTTATTTATTTATTTCTCTTCTTGGGACCATTTAATTTTTTCCCGTGTGATTGTTGTACTAGACTTCGGCTACGGTCATACATCTAAGATCCACATTGCTCTTACTAGAGATACGGAGAACATGGTTCCAGGGACTCTAATGAATGAACTCGTTCAAAGTTCCAGTATTAGAAATTTTGCTATTCAACTTTTCCGGTAATCGTATTTTAGAATTTGTATACAACGAGGAACGGGAAAGACGTCTATATCCACCATAACCATTTGAGAGGGTAATGCAAGCGATTGCAATTAGTTGCAATTCATGATTTAGTTCACAGAAATTATATACAGCATACGACTTATTATGTTTTATAAAGTAAATACATTTGAGAAGTTGGACACCTATGTTAATCATAATCATTATGCGATTTAAAAAAAAAAAATTGCATTTTCTGTGAAAGTTATTTCATTTTATTATTATATATTGAGATTAGTGTTAAAATATATTGATTGATTTCTCCCGAAGGAATATTTTTTAATACGATATTAGAATAATTGCAACTATGCAAATTTCTGGGACACCTTATAAATTGTTGCCCCAAAATAACTATGAGCGAAGAAGAAAATAATTTATATAACTTAATTAATATCTTATCCATCTTTTAAAGCTTGTTTAATATAACAACTTTCTTAGAAAAAACTTTGTAGTAAACATTTTGTTGTAAGAATAAAAAATGTCAGAAACTATGTAAGTTTTTTCGAGATGATTTGATCCAAGAAACACAAGTACAGTGTCAAAATTGGGTGTTACCTTTTCAAAAACGAAAGATAGCACAATTTTAGCCCCTAAATCTTAATCCACGCGTAACATTAAATAGACATTTGTCACCAATCGGTAGGTAAAATAAGAACTTTTCTACAATGATTCGAGACAGAATTATTGGGGGCATTAACTGACCCTCCAAAGACTGTACATATAAAATAATGTTTTGGAGACAAATATGAATAATTTTCAACTAACAGAGCTGCCAAATGATCCGCTTTTTGAATACCACTAGTTTCGTGATAAGTTTCTTCAACATTTTCTGTAAGGACACCATGTTTCTCTAAAGTTTTCTAGAAAAATGTAGAAAGAAGACTTTCGTATGAAAAAAGTGGTAATCAGAAAACGGACCATTTGGGAGTCTTAAGTAGGCAATCTTCTTTAATTTTTTATGTCATCGGAATGTTATATCGCATTTTTTCTTAGTTCCTAGCATGGGAGATATAATAAAGAACATTTGAATGATTTACTTTTGGAAGGTTTTCCGGCAAAAACCTCGTATATCACAGAAAATATTTATAATGGCGTGTTAGCACAATTTGCTTAAAAGAATGCTGAAAAAAAAAAAAAAAAAAAAAAAAAAAACTCTGAAAAAATATTTTTGAATGGCCATTTAAATTCATAGGAAACGAAGATTATATATATATATATATATATGAGTGTGTCATGCGGCAAGCATAGATTATGAACCACTCTCCAAAACATTCAGAATACTGTAACGAAACTTCACAGTTTAATAATGTAAAAGATGATATCCAAGTAAACAATTTAGAAAACACGTTTGAAAGCCCAATTTCAACATTTATCATTTGTAATAAAAAAAAAAGCATCCGAATGCTTTTGTGCAACCCTTTATATCATATACATTTGTATATACACTACATAGTATGCTAAAAATTAGTTCAGTTAGGAAACGTATACCACTGCAAAAAATTCCTCTTCAGGAATTTCCGTAAATAAATATAAATGTACTGTAATTATTTTGTACATCCTTGTACATGATATATAGAATTTGCACATACCAAGGAATATGCAAATTCAGTTAAACTTAAAAATGCATACCACAACTGAAAACGCACTTCCAGCAATTTTTGCTCATTGACAGTACTGTAATCATATTATTTTGTGTCCCCCACAGTACTGTAATCGTATATTTTTGCGTGTCCCACAGTACTGTAATTTACAGTACTGTAATCATATTCTTTTCTATGTGAACAATAAATGATATGCACAACCTATGCTACAGTAAGCATCTTGTAGTGCACCTCGGTAATTTATATCATTTCCAACTTGTTTAAAATAGCGTAACATCATTAAAATACACTTTTAAACTTTTTTTCTACATAGACCATAATGTAACGGAATATTTTGAGTGTCTCCGTAAACGAACGATAAATGCTACACACTCCATTTTGTAAAAAGGAACATGCAATAGTAAACTTCTTTACCATATATCAATCACATGGCAATCCGAATATACACTCACTGCCATAAGTTAAGCACGCAGCGGTAAAATGCGGAAAAATCGTCAAGTACTACTTGGATTGACACGAAATGTGGCAGGAAAATAGAGCAAATATGTTTATGCATGAAACAGAACAAAGAATTACATACAAATATGAAAACAACAAGTTATAAGAGTAAGTCATATTGAAGTCATTAACAAAAACATGTTTAAAGCCAAAACACAGAAAACCTACATTAATAGGGTATGTGAGCACCCCTCACCTTCATACAAAGTTTACAGCGTGTGACAACGCTTTCCATGAGGTGATCAAACAACGTAGAGTTAAGTTATCGCCATTTCTCTTGTAGATTCGTTTTCAACTCTGGGAAAGTAGCTGAGGGTTGGAAACGTGTATGCATAGTACAGCCGACTTCATCTCAAAGATTTTCAATGGGATTAAGGATGGTCGAGTACGCCGGTCTCTCCATACCCGCAATCCCCTCACTCTCCGGGTAGTCTTCGACGAGGACAGCTCTATGGGGACGCGCATTATCATCTATTAAAACTAAAGCAGGCCCAACTGCTGAAATCGGATAGTGGAGTCTAGTACTTCATCCCGATACCGGGCAGTCATCACGAAATCTAGTGCAGGTTGGTGCGATATCCAAACGAAATTCCTGCCCACATCATGATGCTGTTCTGCGATTTTTTTGGGGCCGATGGCATGTGCCTATTTCTTTTCAGACCCTTACGCGCTTGTCATCTAGTTCGTACAAAGCAAATTTCAACTCATCCGTGAACATAGCGGTGGCCCAATTAGACACAATCCAATTAATATGTTGCCGACACCACTTCAATTTTGCCCCTCTATTGGACGGATAGAGGAACACAAACTCGGGGTACCTGGGCGTACAGTCCATTCATTTGTCACCTTCAGCACACAGTAGTGGTAGATATCGTCTTACCAATGGACACTGCAGCCATAGATGTCACACGTTTGGAGGTCGCTCTTCGATTCCGCTTGGCTACAACAGCAATATATCGATCATATGCGGCCGTCGTAACCCTTAAACGATCGGCTATAGGTCGTCGGACAACTGTTTGGCTGGTTAGGAATTTCTCTAGAATCTTGAAATTAAGGAATGATGAACGCCGAAGAAAAGAGCAACACATGTGATTGATTTATCCGTTTCAATGCATTAGAGACCCCGCTAACGCTCAGAATTTCCCATTCGTCTTCTGGAAGCCACATAAATGCATCTGTCCCGAAAACAAAATGTACGAAAGAAATAATGACTTCCTGTCAGCACTTACATGCAACTCTTGTAGCCCTTCACAATGCGAAAATTTAATAAAATTTAATAATAAAATTAATTTAACACTTCTTCTACGACTGCCTTTTTTGCATATTTCTCGAAATGGAACCGTGATTGACTGTCACATTGCTTCATAACATATTTTCATATACTTCCATCTAACTCCACAGTAAATTTCAGCGTCTCCAATCAGATTGGCTTCCGGAAATTAACATTTTCCTCTGCGTGTTTAACTTTTGACAGTGAGTGTGTATTTACGCGAGTTAAGGTACGGTAAGACAAATCGAAGTCAAACACTTTTCAACTGATGCTGGATAGTGTTAAAAAGAATTAAATAAGTCTTTAAAAACCTCAATAAATGCTTAGGAAATGGATTGAAGTACAGTTACTAAAGCAAAACTGGATTCAAAAGGAAAAGTTTTGATTTAAAACATTAACAAAATTAAAGTATGTATTTTTCTAGCTCCGGATGCAGAAACCTACCTTTAACACAAAATGAAAAAATATTTATTTCTATGCAACATCATGTCGAATGTTTCGGATTCCCTGTAATGATATTTTTGAAATGTATAGTAGCAGCAAATCAAATATTTATTATACGAGGATAACAGACTTGCATAAAATTTTACCACAAGTATAAGCGCAGTAACTTATATAAAATCTTGTATTTAAAAAAAAAAATTAAAATTAAAATCTACTTGAAGATATTGTTTTTTACATTCATGTTTTGTGGGAACAATATATTGTTATCAGTTTTTGAGTCCTGCAAGGGCCGGGTAACCCATCCAGATCCTGAAAATTCTATTTGAAGCCGACCGGTAATCCAATTCACACCCAATGTACAACAAGAACGAAAAATCATGCATTGCATCCGGCATAGATTCTGAAATATTTTCGAACACTAACAGAATATTATTACGAAATTTAATTGTTTCATTCGATGAAATGAGATAGATATCTAAATAAGCAATTTCAAAAATACAAAATTCAGTAAAAATTCATTTTCAGCAATGGCTATCCATATTCAAAGTTTTTCGTGCAGCCCTGTATAGGATCTACAAAATTTGTAAACATCACGTAATGCACTAAAAATTACATAAAATAGCATATCACTGAGGAAAGAGAACTTCTAGCAATGACCGATCCTATTCAGTCCTTTAACCGAATTCCCTTTCGCGTCTCTGTAGATGAACGATAAATCCTACGCACTCCATAATCTACAGAAATTAAGTTCTGTTGAACCTTAGTGATGCTTTTTAAATTTCATTATGTTTCAAGTATCACAAGACGTTCAAAATGCACTAGAAACAATTTTATCCTATAGATCATGATGTAAAGGAATTATTTTGTACGTCCCTGTAATTGAACAATGAATGATACGCATTGTATACTCTGGTAAAAGCAGGCTGTAGCCCACCTCAGTACTAATGCGTATTCATTTACTTTGTTTGAAATATCGTAACATCCATAAAATGCGCCGCAAACATTTTTTCCCCATATACCCTAATGTAATGAAATATTTTTGTGTCCCTGGTAAATGAATTATTCATGCTACACGCTTCATTTTCCATACCGATCATTCTATAGTAAAATTCAAAATGTATGAAAATGTCATGACAATCCGAGTCTATTGACGATAGTTAGAGCACGGACAGACGGACAAGCAAACCGAATTCATAAACACTTTTTAACTATGTTAGAAAGTGTTAAAAATAAAAATTACACACACGCACACATATATATATATACTAGTATATAACCCCCGTCAAAAGTGACGGAATGTTACGTTTCATTTTCATAAGACTTCATACAAACAAACAGCATTAAGACGTTATGAAATAATATTCAATCCTTTCATATAAACAACGACATTCCCGAAGGAAATAAACTGTTTTGATTGAACTTCAATAGTTTAAAGATTTCACTATAAAAAGATTCTGTAAAGATTAAGAACGATAAAATCTTCAAAACATTATTTAGATCAACAAAGTTGTTTAAACACCCATTGCTGGGTTAACACATCTCCGGGCCCGCTTGCGCCCGCTAGCGGACCCCTAATTACATCGGGGCGGTGCCTTGCATACAAACCTCGTAAAAAACTGCTCTAATACTTCACCAGGCAGCGCTGCAAAACATATTTTTAGGCGACATTAAAAATTTCAAGTAATTTCTGCAATCTGCGTCATTTTGATCTTTTAAACTGCCCTGCTATATCAGAGTAAACATTTCATTATTCAAATAACGATTTCACAACTCTATACAACTGTAATAAATTTTGATCATTAAAATAATGTATTTTATTTTATTTCTTAATTAAATCGCATCTATTAATTGTATTAATATGACTGATCTTTTTGTATTCACTACTAAGTTACTATGTTAAAATTCAAAATTTTATCTGCATTGATATAACTAATACTTGTACCACAGTAGTGCATTATATTCCTTATATTTTAATTATATTTGATATAAAATTTTCATTTTATTTACAATGCAAGCAAAATTGATAAAATACAGAACCAAGTGCAATTTCAACAGAAAGTTTATTTGCCAAAATAATAATTAAATAACTTAAATTTTAAAAAGTTTATCTCAAATTAAATTCTGATTTTTTATAAACATGCCTATAAACCTGTGATAAATTTTGATCATTAAAGATCATCTTTTATTAAATAAGTATTTTTTTTAATTCTCTTATTAAATTACAAATTTATTTTCACTACAAAGTTTCTACTATGCTAAAATACAAAATTTTATTTCATATATATTTGATATAATTAATATATGTAGTAAACGGTATAGCAATTACATGTTCCTTATATTCTAATTACATTTTATAAGAAATACAGTGACCTCTCACTTATACGCGATGTTCAGTAATTACTTTTTGTACCACTATTTTAAAACAGTAAAATTCGATTTATAAATTCTGCGATTAAATAAGGAGAAAATTACTTTAAAAAGGAACTGGTGCTGAAAAATAATTACAGTGTATTGCTTATAAGTGAGAGGTCACTTATTCAATTCAAAATTTTGTTTATATTAATCTCCGATAGATGGCGATAAAGGCTCACAACGAATGAACGAAGTAGTTTAGCGAGTATGACGGAGAAAAGTAACTTCTTCTGTTTGCAATCGCTTTCCGAACGGTTGCATTATAGGTTTAATATTTTAAACGTTAACGACGAATGAATCATTTGTTTGTTTACTTTCATGGAGCAATAAACATAATTTCAACTGAAGTTATCTCAGAATATAAACATAATATAATGTAAGCCATCTCACAAACATTAATTTATTTTGAAAGACATGATTTCATATAGAAGAAATTATCGTTTAGTTGTTATATGTTAGAATAGGTTCTTCATTAAGCATAACATGGCGTTTAACTACGGTCAATTCGCAGATCAGAGTGGTTGCGCCTGGAATGGTTATAGACAATTTCTTGCCTTCGAATTTTATTATAAGTAGATAGATATACATCAACCCTGATCAGAGTCGAGCACGACGCACTTGAACCCTAAACTGAGCGAGATTCTGAAATGAAAAAAAAAAGATCGATCTATATTTTGCTGCAGTAATGGAAAATATACTGCATAATTATATCTGTAATCTCAATTTAGCTTTTACGTAAAAATAGGAATATATATGCTCTTATTCATATATATTTTTCATCTGAATAGCATTTAATTTTCTCTAATTCTTCAAAATCTCATTCGGAAATTGTGTTTAATATTTTCTGTGTTCAAATTTACTTCGATGTTTACAAATAAACTTTAGTAAACGCTCTTTTGATCATGTCATCCCTGCTTATTTTAAATTATACATAAATCAATCGTGCCTATTGCTTTTGTGGGCAAGCAAAAAAAAAAATATTTCGCTGTTGGGAAAAATTGTTAAAATATTTTTATAAATCTTCAACGTCGCACAATTTATTATTTGTTTATAATTATTTATAGAAAATATTTGTGCAAATAAAAGAAAAATTTTGATTTACTTCACGAATTGAGTGTGTCTAAACTTTTGTGCAAGTTTGTGGAAAGGACATTTTGTTGGATTTTTACGGAAAAAATGTCTTAATTTGTAAATAGATAGAAGGAAAACTGTAATAAAAGTTGTCGAAGTATTGAATTAAGAGTTTGGAAAACTTTGTCATAGTTAATTATCATTCAATATGTATCATACAATTCAGAATCGGCAAAGATTTTGGAACTGACAATCCAATGATAGACCACTAAAATTAACATCTAAATATGTATATGTATATTATTGTCAGAAACCTATATTATGAAGGACAAACGTGTTTGTGCGTAACGCTGACGTCAATTTGCGAATGGCAACACTTGACGATGGAATTTCGGTTTTGCGATTTTTGCTACTGGAAATCTCTAAATATTTTTTAGCATCGCATATTTTTAATTTGTACACCGTTATATAGGGAACAAAATCTACTTTCAAATTCAATTTGTTTGAAAACTGTATCGCAATTGACTCACTCATTTATTATAATATTTAAATTAAATTTCAAGCTTGATTTAAAAAAAAAATTATTGCTTGCAGACGAATACAAAATATTAATCAGTTTCTACTTTAAACAATATAAAAAGATCAGCATTTGTTTCCAGCTGATATTCAATAACGAAATTAAAACTTCACTAAGCAATCAATAAAGTAGTATAAATAAAACACAAATTTAACAGACATGTAAATGAAATAATCGCCTAAAACTGCAGAAATTATTATAATAAAAAAAAACTTTTGTAGATAATGATTTTATCGCGAATTCTTCGGCTTTTAACTTCTGGCACAAGGCCAATACAAAATTGCCGTTTTTAATAAATTTCGAAATTGTATTTGAATATATAATTGGCATATTTCATATAAAAATGCTTTTTGGTATTCTTAGGGGGCAATCTAAAAAAAATTATTAAATGTAAAAAAATCTATTTTTCAATATAAAAAAAAAAAGTTTTCACATATATTCTCTATCCCGGTAAGCCTGCGTTGAATGCCCTAGTATTTTTAAAAATTCAAACTTGACTAACCCTGAGAGTAATTCAACAAAGCTCAATTAATTGTCTGGAATAGATGTCCATTCAAAAAATATCGAAAGGACGATACAGTTTAATAGCAGTTGTACTCACTACACTATGATACTAATTTTTTTAAAAAGAAACCAACGCCTTATTTAATCGCCGAATTTCTGTCATTAAATAAGGCGAGTATTACTTTTTACAAATTGCCGTGCGATACTTTTCATAAAAAGTAGTGAATACTACTGATCTATAAGATTTTACGAACGAATGAAACGAAAAAAATGCGTAATGGAAAATATCATTGAAGGTCTAAAGTAGGGGTTCTCAAGCTTATTTTGGCAACACCCCACATAAGCAATTCTAAAATCCTGATGTCCACTGCAACATATTCTTATAATTTTAAAACCTGAACTCGTATTTATACAAAAACACTAAAAGGACATTAACGACTTTTGCAACGATCGTCTCGTATGCTTCTTTTAACTTATAGGCACCATTTTTTCGGAATACTAAATTTCGCTTTATTTAAATCGCTGAAAATCGTTGATTAAATAAGGTGAAAATTACTCTGCGAAATTAAGGTGTTCCATTCACGGATTTTATGACCCTTTGTATAAGGCTCGTATAAGCGTCTCTAATCGGAAAGCGGTTAAACACGACAAGTCACTTCAAATTGTTTTAGCATATTAAACAGTAAAAATTTTCTCACAAATATGTTTTTAACATAACTCTATCAATTCCGCCAAGCAATACATCTTCACCTTTATATTAAGATGAGTTTTGTTGTTCTTTGCCACCGCACCTCAGTACGAAACTAAAGTGTTTATAAGATCTTCAGTTTTATTTTCACAAAATTTCTGGAAGAGATTCTCACATTTGGCATTAAATTTGGTAGCACTAATGCATTTCATAATTGAATCTAGTATCTTATTAAGGAAAGATAAAATATTTTTAGATGCTAAGATTTCTCTATGAATAATACAACACACAAAAAGCATTTCCGGATTATCATATTTATCAATTTTAAATACACTCTGAAAACGACATTTTCAAAACTGAGCAAAAAATACTCAAATCTGAGTATGTCGCATAGTCAAAATGACTCTGAATCAAAATGACTCCTTTCTGAAAACATGCACACACTCAAGAATAAAACATGTGCTCATACTTGAGTACGTCAAAAATGAGTATAAACTGAGGTTTATGCGCTCATTTGAGTTTTTCCATGTTTCAACTCAAAAATAAGTACGAACGGACCTCTATGTGCTCAGTTTTGAGTATGGCCATGTTTTAATTTTCTGAGTATTTCTGGTATTTCAGAATTGAAAGTATTGGATCGTCCTATTTGAAACAAAAAGTTTCGTAACAAAATGAAAACATCGATTTACTCATATTTGAAAGTGTCATTTTTCTCAGTGTAGCAAAATTGCAGCAAAATTGACCCAGATAATTTTGAGAATTATTCAGGCGTATATGAAATACCATTTATTAAAGAAGACGAATCCAAGAATTACTATATTGGCATGACAAGCAGGAAATATAGTTACAGAAAAAAGGAGCACATAGCTGATATTAAGTATAAAAGAAAAACCACAGCCCTGGCAAGATTATATCAAGAAGAAACCATCCAAATAAACTTCAATGAAATCAAAATAATTTTCCCTTGCAAATCTGTACTATCAATCCATTATAAGAGAAATCCTAGAGATTGTAACACCTAAAGATACAATTTGTAAGCATCATTTAATTTACCAAAATTGTGGCTCGAGTGACTCCATGGTTACAAATATGGAGATAAGCATGTAGGTCAAAAAATAGCGTTTGTAATTTTGAAAAAAGTACGTGAAAAATTAAAGGATAGCGTTTCAAATAGCTTCATAGACCGTGCGATTGTGGAATATTCTTGTTTGTTTTGATAATGGCTCAGATTGAATTGAAACATGTCAACAGTCTAATAAAACTTATTTTACTGTTTATAATCTTTTTATTTTACGCCTTTTAGCAATTAACAGAAGTATATAATTACAAGGTGTTATAATGTGTTATATTTTTTATTCGATAAGTAGTCGAAAAAGTTGTATAAATTGTAAAATACGGTAATAACCAAAAAATTAACGAAGAAATATTAAAAAAGTATAAAAAGGTGTCTAATTTATTATTTTTTCAAATAAATGTCTTCGTATAATTTTTCGGGCAACGATTATATCTTTTATTATTAAATGAAACAATTTTAAAATTTAATAAAAAAAACTTACTTTTAATTTAATTTTTTTATATTTGCAAGCATATTTTTTATTAAAATATGCAACGTTAGTTTTCCAAAACAGATAAAAATAACTGGCAAGAAATGGGTTAATCTAAAAATAACCCCATTTAAAATCAAACTGTGGGGGACAAACACAGAAATCAATAAAAATCTGTTTTCAGCAATTACTGTCTGTAGCTGGCAATGTGGGTGAATTAGTTCGTGTAGGCCTGTATATGACATACATAGAATGCATACACTAAAAATTAGTTAAATTTAAAAATTCACACCTCGACTGATAACGCACTTCCAGCAATTATCGCTGATAGTCAGACCTGTAACCGAATTATTTCGTTCGTCTCTGTAAATGAGTGATAAAATCTACGCACTCTAAATTATGCAGTAAGAATTTGGAAATGCACCTCAGTAATGTATATAGATTTCGTTATGTTTGTAATAGTGTAACATCATTAACCCCCTGATTGTCCAGCAAAAGGGCAAAATTGTAATGTTTTCTCTGTATTTTATTTTAAATGCTAAAAAAAAAAAGGATTATTCCAACATTTTATAAAAAACAATTATATGTACAGGGTGATTTTTTTAAGTTGTGAAAGTAAAACCCTATAACAAAAGAACCATTGATCCAAATGACCTGAAATTTCACCTGTATGCTCCCAAAGCAATGGGTATTTTTTTAGCGTGGTTAAAAAAAAACTTAAAATCGCACCGACAGATGGCGCTGTACATGCAGTGAAGTCGGGAGACTAACTTGCGCCCGACACACGCACATTGGCGTAAAAACGTGAAGTACGCACACCTCGTGTTCATTATTCTACGGATATCCTCGCAATGACTGTGCCATTGACGTACCGTGCGTTGTTAGTGAAACTGTATTATCAGAATAATGACAGCGCAGCAACTGCTCTTATGCGATTTAGAACACTTAAGAATATAAGAAAAGGTCCAATGATGACAGAGGAACTACGGAAGATGGTTTCTCAAAGTACCGTCCAATGTTTTCCTTCCACTGACGGTATTCTTTGTTTCTGCTAACTTACAGCGCCATCTGTCGGTGCGATTTAAATTTTTTTTAACCACGCCTAAAAAATTCCCATTTCTTGGGGGGTATACTGGTGAAATTTCAGGTCACTTGGATCAGTGTTTCTTTTATTATAGGGTTTTACTTTGACAACTTAAAAAAAAATCACCCTGTACATGAATGTAATCTTTAAGACTATTAATAATTACTCATTGTATTAAAACTGCATTATATCAGTAGAAATATATTAAGTTAAACAATGCTTGCTGTGAAACCTGGAATTTAGTGAACGTATTAACATGGGCTTGTCAGTGAGAAGGAAATACGCTGCAAACTATTTTTCCCCGTAGACCATTATGCAGGGTGGTAAAAAACCCGGGATTTTAAAAAAATAACCCAGCCCGGGCGGGTATCCTGGCAGCTACCCACAACAACCCTGCCCTTATGTAAATGAATTATTTTGTGCGACCCTGTAAATAAATGCGTTACACTCCATATTCCATGTTGCAGAACATTAAAAACATGCTTTAGTGTTCTCGGTGAAGCATGTCAATTTCATTATGTTTAATTAGTGTAACATTATTTGAAATATACAGCAAAAAAAAAAATTCTCCTTAGACCATAATGTAACTGAATACTTAAGTGTGTTCCTGTAAATGAACTGTAAATGCTACTTACTCCATACTATATAGAAATAATATTTTAGACTGATTCAGTGCTGCATGTTAATTTCAGCAATCATCATTCATTTTTTTCCCATCAATCTTATTAATTTGCAAAGAGATAGAAAGAAAACTATCACAAAAGTTACCGAAGTATTTGAATTTAAAGAGTTTGAAAAACGCAAATATCATTCCGTGCATCATACAGTTTAGAATCTGTAAAAGTTTTTAAATTGACAACGCAACGATAGAGCAATCACCACTTTAAAATTAAATTTTTAATTTTGTCAATTCTTTTACGTAATCCATTTCTTTAAGAAAACAAGTTGGAAATTGTACGTCAAACGTTACAAACGAGGTGCGTTCGTACGCACGTTTTAGAATTAAATTCATGATATCCCGTGCGTAGAACGGGTTAAACAGCTAGTTAAGTATATATTTTATGACACTGTTCATACAAATATCTTAACTAGTTATATAAATATTCAGATATATATGTATCAGCTAGTTATATAAATATTCAGATCTTGATGATTTTTAATTCTGTGAAATGAATTATATCGTCTGCAGATTAATTTCTGTCATAAAATAAGCATCTCGGTCGCTTGACGATTTAACATCCATCGGAAGCTCCTATAACAAGAAAGCACCGATTTAAAAAAAAAAATTCAAATTTCTTAATAAATATTTTTATTAATATCTCCTAAAGTTTTGATTCGATTTTAATAAAATTTGAAATGTCTCGACAAAATTCTGCAAAGATAATATATTTTAAATTGCAAACCATTTGGTTGGGTAGTTTTTGCGTTGTTATATGCGGACAGACAGACAGACGGACGGACGGACAGACAGACGGACAGACAGACAGACAGACAGACGGACAGACAGACGGACGGACCAAACGACGACTATAGGTGCTACGTATTTATATAATTACGAACGCACCTAAAAAGCAAGACTTGATATATTTCAAAAAGTCTCTTAGACATCATTACAGTCGAATCTAAATACAGTCGTGTGATGACACTCGCAAATTGATGTTAAACCAATGGGGGATATCTTTGCAAATTTCTCGTTTGTATATGATATCTGAGATCAATGTTTAACAGGTTCTTTTTTTACTTTTTCGATTTTTGTTGAGTTTTTTTTTCTGGTGGGGGGGGGGGGGACATTTAATTTTGGAACTGGATTCAAAACCGAAAATATCCCCCAGAAGGAAAAAAAACTCCAATCAAAATCTAAACAAGTTGGAAATTGTACGTCAAACGTTACAAACGAGGTGCGTTCGTACGCACGTTTTAGAATTAAATTCATGATATCCCGTGCGTAGAACGGGTTAAACAGCTAGTTAAGTATATATTTTATGACACTGTTCATACAAATATCTTAACTAGTTATATAAATATTCAGATATATATGTATCAGCTAGTTATATAAATATTCAGATCTTGATGATTTTTAATTCTGTGAAATGAATTATATCGTCTGCAGATTAATTTCTGTAATAAAATAAGTAACTCGGTCGCTTGACGATTTAACATCCATCGGAAGCTTCTATAACAAAAAAGCACCGATTTAAAAAAAAAAATAAAATTTCTTAATAAATATTTTTATTAATATCTCCTAAAGTTTTGATTCGATTTTAATAAAATTTGAAATGTCTCGACAAAATTCTGCAAAGATAATATATTTTAAATTGCAAACCATTTGGTTGAGTAGTTTTTGCGTTGTTATATGCGGACAGACAGACAGACGGACGGACAGACAGACGGACCAAGCGACGACTATAGGTGCTACGTATTTATATAATTACGAACGCACCTAAAAATGGAAAAACATTTTTAATTAATAACTTTAAAAATAAAATTTAAGATACAACTATTATTCTCCGCAAAAAATAGAGTAATAAAACCTATTGAATAAACAAAGCTAAAATTGTATCAGCATTACTTTTTACAAATATTTCACACATTCAAGTTTCGCTAATTTTTATCCCATAGATACTTCAAAAATAAGAATAGCGGAACAATCAGCGTCACCTGTAGGGGTATATACACCAAAACATTAACAGCACCTATATGTGACAAGGTGTGACTTAATATGGCGTTTGAGGATATTCCATCCCATACATGTCAATATACCTATCACGGAAATAGTGCAAAATTCAGCATACCAGCGCCCCCTGTTGAGCGACATACACCCAAACCTAATCATTACCAGTTTCTGTCAAGATCTAACAGAATATGAAGTTTTATGAAATTTTATTCAAAAGTTCTGGAGATAGAACGCCTACATGCTTGTGTCGTGTCACATATACATACAGGCAACAGACGTTGTCCAAAAGTAGCCAAATTGTGTTCACGACATTCCAAAACGTGTTAATCCATCAAAAAACGGAAGACGAAAGTATTTTTGGTTACAATACTTTCTTCTTTTGTACATTGAAGAAATTAAAAAAAAATTGTTTAAAAATATTGAAATGCAAAAAGATAAACTTGTAAAGATCACTGATATTCGTTTAACTTTAGCTTGCGAGTAATGGTCTTAAGTATCACATCAAAAGAAACAAAGAAAACTCTCCAAATAGCTTACGACTTTGAAAAGAATCCCTTACTAAAAGAAGAATACACTGACTACCGATTACAAGATTGCTTGACAAGACTGCTTATTACCACACTTGATTATCAAATATTTCAGTGGTTCCAGATATGAATACTCGAACTCAAGCAGCTATTACATATATTTGACACATTAAAGAATCACTGCTAAGCAAAAGTGGCGTATAATCGCACAAGAATCTTACAAAAGAATATATATCTTACGCAATTTTTTCATCTCCCATCACTTCATTTGATGTTCTTTGAAGTCCCTTTAATTTATGAATTAAAGTACAGCATTTACATCTCTCCTCACCCCTCTCTAATCAAGCAACGAAAATGACTCCCCATATTTCAGGAATCAGGAGGAGACTCAAATTTTGTAGAACCCACCGAGCAACTTCCCTTTCCATCAAGACATCAAATCGGTACAATAATTCATTTTTGAAAAAGGTTGAAAAAGTTACAGAATTACCGCAGTCAACGAAAAAGAAAGGCCGCTATACTTCCACCCCTCTCGAGTGTCACATGATCAAGATAGGTTGGTTTCCACATATTGTCGAAATGTCACATGATCAAAATAGGTCGGTTTCCACATATTGTAGAAATGTCACATGATCAAGATAGGTCGGTTTCCACATATTGTAGAAATGTCACATGATCAAGATAGGTCGGTTTCCACATATTGTAGAAATGTCACATGATCAAGATAGGTCGGTTTCCACATATTGTAGAAATGTCACATGATCAAGATAGGTCGGTTTCCACATATTGTAGAAATGTCACATGATCATGATAGGTCGGTTTCCACATATTGTCGAAATGTCACATGATCAAGATAGGTCGGTTTCCACATATTGTCGAAATGTCACATGATCAAGATAGGTTGGTTTCCACATAGTGTAGAAATGTCACATGATCAAGATAGGTCGGTTTCCACATATTGTAGAAATGTCACATGATCAAGATAGGTTGGTTTCCACATATTGTCGAAATGTCACATGATCAAGATAGGTCGGTTTCCACATAGTGTAGAAATGTCACATGATCAAGATAGGTCGGTTTCCACATATTGTAGAAATGTCACATGATCATGATAGGTCGGTTTCCACATATTGTCGAAATGTCACATGATCAAGATAGGTCGGTTTCCACATATTGTCGAAATGTCACATGATCAAGATAGGTTGGTTTCCACATAGTGTAGAAATGTCACATGATCAAGATAGGTTGGTTTCCACATATTGTCGAAATGTCACATGATCAAAATAGGTCGGTTTCCACATATTGTAGAAATGTCACATGATCAAGATAGGTCGGTTTCCACATATTGTAGAAATGTCACATGATCAAGATAGGTCGGTTTCCACATATTGTAGAAATGTCACATGATCAAGATAGGTCGGTTTCCACATATTGTAGAAATGTCACATGATCAAGATAGGTCGGTTTCCACATATTGTAGAAATGTCACATGATCAAGATAGGTCGGTTTCCACATATTGTAGAAATGTCACATGATCAAGATAGGTCGGTTTCCACATATTGTAGAAATGTCACATGATCATGATAGGTCGGTTTCCACATATTGTCGAAATGTCACATGATCAAGATAGGTCGGTTTCCACATATTGTCGAAATGTCACATGATCAAGATAGGTTGGTTTCCACATAGTGTAGAAATGTCACATGATCAAGATAGGTCGGTTTCCGCATATTGTAGAAATGTCACATGATCAAGATAGGTTGGTTTCCACATATTGTCGAAATGTCACATGATCAAGATAGGTCGGTTTCCACATAGTGTAGAAATGTCACATGATCAAGATAGGTCGGTTTCCGCATATTGTAGAAATGTCACATGATCAAGATAGGTTGGTTTCCACATATTGTCGAAATGTCACATGATCAAGATAGGTTGGTTTCCACATATTGTCGAAAAGTCATATGATCAAAGTAGGCTAAAAAGCAGCCGAAATCGAAGGCATACCGAGGCCTGGATCTTACTTTTAAACTGCAAGGAATTTACCTGTCAAACAGTTAAAATTGGAGATAGGTGGGACGATATTTCCAATTTTTCCAACGCCAGATTTTATTCAGTGTGAAGTTTTACTAAACAAAATTACCCCCCGCCCCCACCTTAAAAAAAGAGGATATAAGGAGGAAAAATGTCTTTTTTTTTCGAATCAGGTGATTGAGTCATCATGTGAGCTTTATCATTTCTGTAACACCGCTTTATAACAAACAGAAATAATAGGTAATTAGCAGCTGAAAAACAATTCTAATATCTTGTTTTTAAATTTTACATTCTTTCTAGTTGCATAAATTATTTTATGTAATCCAATTCAAAAAGAAAAAAAAAAACTATTGTTTTATCTCAGAAAGTCTTTCAGACACCATTTCAGCAGCATCCAAATACTCTTATTAAATTCCATACCAAAACAAACAAAACAAAGCGTTCCAAATAATTTCGCTTACCACCTTGAAGAAACACACTTTAAAAATCCTAACGGTAATCACCTGATTACCACCGATTTCAATTTCCCTCAGTGGACATTCCAACTCAACCCGAAATTACCCTATCTATAACCAGGGTTGTAGCGAGTAGCTGCCCAGGCTGAGTGGTTTTTTTAAACTGGTTTTTTACAACCATAAGGGTTGTAGTGGATAGCTGCCCGGGCACCCACCCGGGCTGGGTTTTTTACAACCCTCTCTTTAGCACAGGAAATAATCGTTGCTATGCAAAAAAGTATGTATAATTGCACAAATTTCTTACATGAGAAGACGATCTACCATATTTTATTTTCTCATCATTTCATGAAGTCCCTTTTATGATAATGACTGAAGTTATAACGCAGTAAGCTTAACCCCACGTATTTTGGGAGAAAGGAGGAGAATTCACCTTTCCCAGACCCCGGGAGAGCGAAGCCCTTTCTATCAAAACATTAACTCCTACTTGAATATTTAATTTTTGAAGCAAGTTAAAAAAAGGTATATAAGACTTTTATATAGATATTACATCTCTTGACACCACAAATTCATACCCTTCACATAACCAAATATTACACCGCTTTACACCACAGTTGCTATGCAAAAAGCGACGTATAATTGCACAAACCTTTTACAAGAGAAGATAGATCAATTTATTTTTTCATATCTCTTGAATTACATACAAGAAGTTACCTTCAAGAAAGTTTGAAATTATAAATAGGTCGAGATCAGAGAAGAAATTTCTATTTTTGCAGACAAGGGATTTAATTCAGTGTGAAGTTTCACCAAACAAAACATACCATCAATAAAATTGTCTACCCCTATATATATATATATATATATATATATATATATATATATATATATATATATATATATATATATATATATATATATATAAGTGATATTATGAGGGTAAATTTTTATTTTTTACCGAAACAGAAACGATTAAACCATAATCAGCGTGTTCTATAACTTTTGTAACAATATTTTTCACTAAATGAATATAATAGCTACCTAATCTATGAAAAATAATTCTAGTATCTTGTCTTAAAATTTCAGCTTCCTTCTAATTATGTAAATCCTTTTATGTAATTGAATAGCAAGAAAATCCAAAAATGTTACTTTATCTCAAAAAGTCTCTCAGCTACCATGACAGCCGAATCCAAATCAACTTATTAAATTCTATACTAAAACAAACAAAAGAAAGCGCCCCAAATAACTCTGCTTACGACCTTGAAGAGACCCGCTTACTTAAAGAAGAATCCTAACGGAACCACCTGATTACCACAGATTTCAATTTTCCTCAATGGACATTCCAACTCAACCAGATATTACACCCCTTTATACCACAGTTGCTATGCAAAAAGCGAAGTATAATTGCACAAACCACTTCTTACAAGAGAAGACAGATCTTCCACATTTATTTATTTTTTTCATCTCTCATCATTTCATATCATCTCTTTTGAAGTCCCTCTGAATTATGAATATCACGTCCAACTCACCGTTAGACCGAGAAAGTCCTTGGTGACATCTTCAAAAGTTGTGTGTGCACTATTGGGAGAGACCACGTGTTGCACACCCGACGTCCTGAATGCCAATTTAGGGAATGTTTATAAATCAACCTGGGGCAATAAGATGAGCCGACTGAACTGATAAAAAGGGGCAGATCAGGGACGCCCTGCGTTCTATCTGTCGAGCTTCATAACACAAGAGAACATTAGAGCGGCTAGAACATGCTTTTTGTAAGTATGTTTTTATGATTGATTAATAACGATGCTGATACTGGATACACTAACAAGAGTATTATTCTCACCATTACAGTGATTTTTTGCCCACGGCGACATAATTGCTTCCGGTACTAAAGTCCGTATAGTACCTTGCCAACCTTCCGTTTTTTTTTTTTTTTTTCAAGTCAAATTAAAATATTTTGCACCAAATATATTTTTTAATGAAATGTGTCTTGTTTCTATGTAATATTTATTTGACTTTATATATTAAATAAAATTTCTGATTCAAAATATGTTTATTTGGCTTGAAAGAAAAGTTGTGGCTTTCCAACATTCCACAAGCCGGAATGTTGGAAGCCACGTTACAGCGTTGGCTAAAAATGTGAAAAAAAAAAAAAAAAAAAAAAAAAAACTTCATTTTGAGATAAAAATTAAGAACGTTTTTCGTATTAAAACATATTTGAATTAGTTTTTTTTGAATTACTATCCTCCA
Organism: Maratus michaelseni; assembly: GCA_963931845.1. Taxonomy (NCBI): domain Eukaryota; kingdom Metazoa; phylum Arthropoda; class Arachnida; order Araneae; family Salticidae; genus Maratus; species Maratus michaelseni. The sequence continues at coordinate 41,266,198 of OZ007588.1, read as the reverse complement.
ATTCACCATTAATAAGATAAATATTTGCATTAAATGAAACATTTTATTTTTGATAAGCATGAAAATTTCAAAATTAATGCGAAATTTCGGCCACACCTGTATACTCAAGATATATTTTTAGAATTAGTTCTTCCAAATATAAATAAAAAAAAAATAAAATGTATCACGGAACAATGTTACACCGATTTCATCTAAATTGCCTTAAATGCATTTCCAGGTATAGCTGGAAGAAAATTAAAAAAAAAAAAATTCGAAACCTGTTATAAATTACTTTAATTCTGCATAAATTCCGTAAACAAATGTTGACGTACACTACATATGACAAGAGGGTCTTTCTTTTTTAATAAACACGATCATCCAAATAACATTCTTAAAGGAGACATTTATATGTGAACTATACAATTATATCTTCCAAGACGGAAACCTGTTTAAAACTGATTTTTATTCGGTCACTTGCAATGTAGTTTTTACAGGTTTTCCTCTATTATTTATTACTATTAATCCATAAAAATTAACAAGAATTTTACATAAGAAATAACAGTGCAAACGCCGTATAGCTTTAGCAATAAATGTATAGTTTAAGTTTTAGAAAAGGAATTTTATTTAGTTAATATCCTCGTTTCTGCTTGAATAGATAATTGCATTTACCTTAACCTTCTCACCACCGTAAACTAATATATCCGTTCACTATGCTGTAGGTTTCACTGCAATATTAGCAATTTTTAAATTAATATAATTCTACAAATATAATGTAGTTTAAAAAACATTAAGTAATGATTAATAGCCTCAAGGATTATATTCATATACGTAATTAAGTTGTTTATATCATGTTTTAATTTTTTTTTTTTTTTTTAGCAATTTAAAAAAAAAAAAATACATAGAAAACAACATTACAATTTTGCCCTTTTGCTCGGCAGTCAGGGGGGTCAAATGAAATTTCCCATGGTTTACCAAGGAAAAGTTATACCAATATCCGGTCGACCAAATTTTAAACGGTACATAAAATTTCCTTAAGAAATAACCTTGGAAGCACATCTCTTCAATTATAGTATAATTTAGGCAAAATGTATCCATTTAAAATGGAATTCTGGCAAAAATTACTAAAAATTAAAATTCCATGTACATTTTATTCAAACTAAATGAAATTACTAATTTTGAACAGAAACAAGATAAAAGTTTATGTTAAATGCTATAATCTAACTAACTCTCTCTCTCTTTCTACTCTTTCTTTATTAAAATACTCGAAAGTGTATGAATAAACCATTATAAATATTCTAACGTGTATGAATAAAATGAATTTAATTGCATAAAAAAAATAAATCCCTGCAAGATTTCAAAATTTTTATTTTAAAACACATATCTTAAAATGTATTTTGCTAAATTGTCTTCTCTTTCGTATAAAACTCGAGAACTTTCGAATCCGTAATTAGTATGTATTTGTAATATTTCTATTCCTGAAAAGTGTATAATTACATTCAAATTAATAACTGAATGTAATGAACGCGCTGTAATAACTGATTACGCTGTGATCGCTATGAATTTGAGAGAGACAATTGTCAGATCTCTCAAAAGAAAGCTTTTTTTACGAAAAAAAAAAAAGATCAGTTTACGGGGGGGGGGGGGGATCTTATTTTGACGACATAACGATTTTTACTGTCATTCCAGCTTACATTTTTTCCATGGTAGTTGTATCAGACTTTTTTGTAAATGCAATGTTCGAAGATTTGTAATTTTAAATAATGTATTCATTATTTATATTCCTTTTAGATAACGGGTCTTTTGACCCTTCTAGCCATCGCCCAGGCTGGGGGCGACCACATCAAAGGCGGAGTCAAAGGAGGATCTGTAACACAGCAGAAAGTTGCACAAGTAAGCACCTTATTCATTAACTACTTATAAATATTTACAAAATTTCCAAAATTGTGCATTTATTTATATATACAGGGTTATCGAAAAGTCACCCAACCTTTGAAAAATATTGTGTTTACTAAAATACAAACAGGATTCAAATTACAAACATAAACTGAATTGAAAGAGTAACAATACTGAGACACAAAACTGAGCGAAAATTAACATTGTTATTAGGAGATATTCAAAATGTGACAAATTCAAAATTGTTCTCAAAAACATTCCACACTGCATCATTGACGTGAAAACAAACATTGAACATGAGATTCAAAAAATAAGTGCTCCAAAATTGTGAAGAGTGGCGTCAAATTTACAAAAACGCATAAGTCTTCGTATCCGAGAAAAATTGTCACATTTTGTTTGAATATCTTCTGTAACAATGTTAATTTTCGCTCAGTATTGTTACTCTTTCAATTTAGTTTATGTTTGTAATTTGAACCCTGTTTGTATTTTAGTAGACAAAATAATTTTCAAGGGTTGCGCGTCTTTTCGATCACTCTGTACAGTTCCAAAAATTGAAAAAACACCAAAAGAAAAGTCATGCAGGGAGAAAAACAATATTCTTATACTCATGTTTTTGTATAAAATAGCTAAACAAATTTTTTTTTCAAAATCGTAAAAGAACTAATTTTATGTCTTTTTACTTCGTGCCTATTTGTAGAGTTCCGTACCTGAAAAGGAAAAAATGAAAATTTATAGTTTCGCTTTGGAAATTCGTGAGTTTGCAACGTAATAAGTCGACAATGACTATTATAAATTGACAGTTTTTGGATTTTTCCCCTTTACATGTGCTACAAGACGTGCGCCTTATTTCAAGGTTCTGAAGGATCTACCGAAAGTACTCCATAATTTTTACTCTAAAAATTATAGGATACTTCCGGTTGACCTAGAAGCTTGAAATTCGGAACGACGGAAGATCTTATAGCACATGTAAAGGGAAAAATCCGAAACCATTAATTTTTAATTATGTGTCGATTTCCTACGTACGTGTCGATTTATTACGGATATTGAAACAGACTATTTTATATATTTGTCAAGAAACTAGGTACTTACTAAGATTTAAGGTAATATGGCATAACGGAACGGAACCCTCAAGGTTCGAGTGTTACTCGCACTTGTCCAGATTTTTTTTAAGTTAAAAATGTTTAAAAATTCTGTGAAATTTTTGCTTTTCAATAAAGTTACTGAAAATAAACACTCCCTCTAAGCGGCGGCCCCGTAATTTTCCATTTGCTGAAAACAATTTAAGATACCTATACACATAAATATTTTTATCGGAATTATGTTTAAAAAATCATCTGAGATGAAGATATATAAAAAGTATTTTAGCACAAAATCGCAAGGGAATTTTCAAGTTAACCTGAGGGAATTTGAGGGGGGGGGGGATTCCATGCTACTTTATTACCAAATTGTAAACAGATGCAATGGGACAATTCAACTGGGCAGTGTGTCCTCCTCCCGAAAATGAATGCAATTTTTTAAACAGGTGTAATTTACATGTTATAGAATGATTTCAAGTTTCTGTTAACTTCATTTGAGTTCCTTGGATGAAAGCATCCCGGAAAAAGAAATAAGTTATATTTATCTTTTACTTAAAACTTTATAAAGATGTAAAAGAAAATGAGCTAGACTTTATACACTAATTTCCCAAAATAAAATTTAAATTTTAAAAGGAAAAAAGCAGGGAATATTCAATTAGTTACCAGAAAATTAAATAGAAATTTTAGATGTAATATATAAAGTGAAATTATTTTCTATATATATATACTCACTATGTAAAAAAAAAAGTCTATAAAAATTTCCCGGCTACTTTCAATTTATTTTTCTGTGGTTGTCAAAGATAACAAGACAGAGGCCATAGACAATGGAAAAGTTTAAAAAGAATTATATGTTGTAAACTAATGATAGCGATGAATTGTAAAAGCACACAGGCGTATTTTAGATGACACCCAAGCCTTTCGTATAAAAAAATAATGTAGGTCATAATTAAAAAAATTATATGAATTTATGAATAATTAACTTAATTGAAAATATGTTTCTAAAATTAAAAACAGGAATATTTTTGGGTTTATTCACTATTTCTCGTTAAAAAAAAATTAACATTTCAACCTAATTATTTTTCCGTGAGTTATGTATTAAAGTTTGTCAAGTGTATTTGACATTAGCATCCTCAAATTTTTACTTCTATGAATATTTTTAAAAAGTATTTAAACAATACCTTTAACCGGGATGTTTTGATCCAAGGAACTTTAGTAGAGAGTCAAAAGCGGGTGTTACCATTTTAAAAAGGATAGTTTTTACAATTTTTAATGTCTAGACCAAAATATATGGAACATATTTCATGAAACATATTCTAGATTACTAAATAGCCACTAATACACAATAATACAGAAATAGTCTAGACCAAAATAGCACTTATATTCGGAAAGTAGACAACACTTTGTAAAATGGTACTACTTCTTGCGATAATATTTTGATAAAACAACATAGGGTGGTTCCGATTCCCCCCCCCCCTCCTCCCTTACTGTATATACTTAAATTAAAACATTTGTTATTTGTACTTTTGAAAAAAAATTAAAAATATATTTTAATAGAAAAACAAAAATAATAAATAATTTTTTCATTGAAAAAATTGCGTAATGCAATTACGTAATTTAAGCCCAATAAACAACTTAAGCATTTTTTCCCCCTAACGGTTACCGCTTGAAGCAAAACTGAAATGTTGGCTTGAAATTTAATTTACAGATAAGACGTGATAAAACACATTAATACATCATTTTTGACATTTCAAAACTTAACGATTTACCTATTTTTCAAAACAATATATGAATTCTAAGTAAACTGCGAATTCTTGGTAATACTTTTGCTGTATTTATATGGTACTTTGAAATGACTCGACAAAATTCCGCAACGGTTATATATATTAAATTTCAATTCAGTTGCATAATTTTTGCGCTATTATATTATATACGGACAGACGGACGGACCGGACGACTGTCACAGCATCTATGCTTGACGCGTGATTTTTCGTTCTTGTTGTACTTATAATGGAATTTTGAAATAGTTTTTTCGCTCACTTTTTGATAGGCTAGAATTATAAGAATAAAAAAGTCTTTTTGCAGTAAATACAATAGAAGATAAATTTAATTTAACATTTTAGTTAAATTCCTTGTTACACTTCATACTTTACAGGTTAATTCTTCTAATAATTTACATGAATATCTAAATTATAAATGATTTGCAATACGATATTTTTGTTTTACTCTTGTTTCCAATAGCAAATTATCGGTGACCTAAATATTGTTTGTACGGGACAGCATTAAAATAGATATTTGATTTTTCATAGTTTATCGCTCTCACTTTTTAATTGGCTTATTTATGTTCTAATATTCTATGTAGTGATTTCATCTAATTTGCTTAAAATATTTTTTCTGTAGGATTAGTAATACAGCTTGTTGCAAAAATAATACATCATGAAAACATGTATTTTGTACCAGTAACCACAGTTTAAAAAAAAAAAAAAATGTATAGCTAAATATTACGAGTTGGAAAATGTACGTCAAACGTGACAAATGAGGTGCGTTCGCACTATAACTCGTCTTATAAATATTCAGATCTTGGTGCAACAGCTGTTGTATTCTTATGCAAAAATGCATGCATGAATACAAAATTTATTATTTGCAGATTTTCATATTATAGATATTCATTTTATTTTATGAAATTAAGTTTCAATATAGGTTTACAAATAATCAGTTACGTTTCTGTTACATTAAAATTATACTATGCGCCAATATCCAATACAAGACAAAGTTAAAAAAACATCATTATTATTTCAGTGAAATTAATTATATCGTCTGTTATTATGACAGGATTCATTTCCGTAATAAAATAAGTACATTTTAAGTTGGCAACATTTTATCTTTTGTTGATAGTTGCTGAAAATTTCAGTGGGAAACTTAAGCCTAGCGTTAAAAATTTCAGAAATCGAAATCCATATTAAGACTCTTTTTCCATTTAATATATATTTCTACGGAAACATCTATCCAAAAAACTATCGGTAGATTATAGGATTGGTATAATTAAACAATTTTAGTATACAAGTTCGATTTTTAAATTCAGTCATACGGAAATAATAGGACTTCATCTTAAATAGGACGTCATCACCATGGTAACCTAGAATCATTACCTATCATGGGATATCATTGAATTAATGACGTAGGATAGGATTTAATTGAATGAAGAAAACTTATTAATATCTTTTTCAGTTTCGATTCAATTTTCATAAGATTTGAAAGGACTGGACAAAATTCTGCAACGATTATATATCTTAAATTTCAATTCAGTTGCATAATTTTTGCTCTATTATGTTATATACGGACAGACGGACGGACCAGACGACGACCACAGAATCTATGCTTGACGCGTGATTTTTCGTTCTTGTTGTACTTATAATGAAATTTTGGAATAGTTTTTTCGCTCACTTTTTGATAAGCTAGAATTATAAGAATAAAAAATTTACACAGGTGTGTTTCCGATGGCAAAACAACTTTTTAGCACTTTTAGAAATTAATTATAATTTAATAAACTAATTTTAAGGCATTTTATTATTAGCTGGTCATAGGTGATAAATCGCCAAATAATCTTTATGGTGACGACTGTTTTCGAGTTATACAACGAAAATTGAGTTGATATATCAAACCACGCTCGCCAAAATAGGCCTATTGGCTATGAAACTGCATAAACGGGTCTGCCACTGGCGACTATTTTTATATTCTATTCGCACCACTATTTAAAAAAAATTTAATTTTATAGCATATTTTTCTTGCAGATGCTGTCAAAGTGTATGCGAAAAAAATTTGTTTTGACAAAGAGGTGCGAGATAGAATTTAAAAAAAAATAGTCGCCAGTGGCAGACCCGCTTAAACGAAATATTTTAATAAAGTAGAAAACATAAATAAAAAAGAGTAATATTTTTAAAATATACTGTTTTATGAACTAATAATTTAATATTGAGAAAACAATTTAGAAATCTTGAATAGACAGTTTAAAATAATGCTTTTTTTTTCTTTCCTGTTGCCATATCTTAAAAAAGAAACAGTAATTTTGCTAATAAATTCACACTAGTTTCGGCTTTCTATCAAGGGTAAATCAAAGCACTGAATTTTCAATAACCAGGGCCCACGCCAAATTAACGTATTGTAACGGAAATTTTTTGTAACTATGAATTACACTCGTGAAATTAGGCGTTATTTTCAAGATAAACGTTGAATGCTTATAAAAGTGGGGTTTTTTAAAACTAGTTTTACTTTTATAATTGTTTTTAAATATAATTGTTGTAAACTATCAATCATTTTTTTTTTTTATTGAAAAGAAAATAAGGTAAAATTACGAAATAGCAAGCATTTTACACGAATGTATGAATATTACTAAGTAGCCAGTTTTAAATTTATCCTAGTTAACTGTTTTTTGATGGGTCATTTTATCATTCGTAACTTTTCAAATATTACTGCTAAAACAGTAAAAATTTCAGAATTCTATATGAAATTATCCATAATGATATATAAGTTAATAAATTTGGAATTGAAGTTAAATTTATAAAATATTATTAAACACTTACAATACATATTTTTAAGAGTTATTGCAGAGGTTTTGCACCAAACTGTATGTCGAACGTTACGCTAGTAACGTGAAATATTGGGTAAATATGAACAGAGATAATATTGCTTCTTATAGATCTATATAAGTACCTATTATACTGTCAAAAACTTCAAATTTATTTAAAAATAAATACGTAATTTAAATTACTTAATTTGAAATATTTACGTAAAAATGTATAAATTTTTAATATTACAGTCCAAAAATAGATTCGAAAATAAGTCTGGTATGCATTTAGATTTTCTTTTAATATATTTTTCCACATATAGACACATGAAATTTCAGCCCAGTGCGTGCAAAGATATAATTTTTTTAAATCTTTTGTTCAATCATAAATTATCTACTTATTTGACTAGAAAAAAAAATTTCTAAAAATTGTTTATATTAAGGTACTTATTTCTCTGCCGAGTAAAAATATTTTCATTTATACTACCAGTAGAATGAAAAGACTTTCGTAAGATATTTGTTACAAATTGAATATTTTATATTATTTTTAGAATACGCAAGTAATTTATCTTGTTCTAACTAAATAGTAAGGTATCTCTGATGGTAATATGGCCAATGCAGTTAATATGGCCAATTCGTAATGCTGTTACTAGTTAGAGTGACATTAAAAAATTGCACTTTAATCCAGTCGCGGGAAGTCAGAAGAGTTTGTTTAGCTCCGCTTTGGCCACATTATCAGACGACTTGCACGAGAGCAGACATCATTGTTTTGCTGTTAGTTACGTTGGCATGTTATAAATTTGTCTCTGGTAGGTTTGTTATTTATCTAATTTAAAGAAAGTGTTTATGACTATTTGTAGACATACTATTTTAGATTGTATAACGCTGTTTTTAACTGCATAAACGAATTTCAATATCGGGGAGTGCCGACAGAATAAAGAAAACATTTTTATTTAATTGGTTTTTGTTGGCAATATGGCCAGGCAGGAGGAAAAAGTTATAGATATGAGATTATGTGTTGTTTGTCGTAATTATGTGCACGATGAAAGTGTCGGACGTACCAATAAAAATACAAAAAAATTTATTTGCCCTACATGTGCCGTTAAAATTACATTAAAAACAGTTTTTACCGCAAAAGTTTCGTAATTGCTTCAACCTTTTTCTAAAATTTCTTTATGGTTTTTTTTTTTTTATTATTATTATATTTTCAAATAATGAATTTGTTTTTACAGTAATTGTTGTTTTTTAAACGTTTAATATAAATATTTTCATTTTATTTCACCTATGGGCATATTACCTGCATGTGGGCATATTACATACATCAACTCGCTTTTTTTAAAACAAACTGTTACAGGTACAAATTTTGATTAGTTTAAATGTTTAATATATCTCATCAAAAAGGCACCTGTAAAAAATGCAGCCAAGTCTCGTAACTCATTTACCGTAAAAAGTACTGAGATCGTATAAAGCCAAGTTTAACTATCTTATTAACTCTGAAATTTTCATTCACAAATCACTCCTAGTCTCTACATCTTTAGTTAATTATTATTTTGTGACTTGGCAATTACGAAGCACGAGAATGTGATGTACAGTGGAACTCCAGATATACGTTACCTGAGTTGTACGTTTCCCTCAGTTATACGTTTCAACTCAGAGGTCCCGGCCGATTGCCATTAAAAATTAGCTGAGTTATACGTTTTGAGTTGTGCATTTCCCTCAGTTATACGTTACGTTTTTTTGTCCCCAGCCGAAATTTTGTCTCATTTATGCATTTTGTAACCGAAAACACTGACGACGCGTCAGATGAGTATGATTTGAAAGATCTCACTCTAACTTCGAGCTGCTCTAAGGGCTTTTGGCGTAGTAAAGCAGTTCGTTAGTACTAAAAACAGTAACGGTAAGACGGCTGCATTAACAGAAATGCAATGTTTGCTAATCAATGCAGGCACTGCCGAAAAGAAACAATCGAATACTAGTGATCAATTCTACAAGATTTAGTAAACTATACTGAAATATATTTTGATAAATGATGTACATGCCAAGGCCATTCCAATAATTTCTTTTAAGTACACTATGTGTATTAAAAATATTTTAATAAAACTTTTATGATAAAATAACTTCATGTATACTTTTCTTATGCTCTTTTTTTCTACTCTGTTCCATTTCCGAAACTTTATGTCATGGGTGCAGTAATATTTAGGAAACTTCTGTTTTCGATATAAAAGGTAACTGGAACTCTTCAGCGGAACAAAGTTTTTAGGATATATTTAAAAAATGGTTCCGGTAGACCATTAATTGAGTTGTACGTTTTACTGAGTTATACGTTTTGTTTTCCGGTCCCGAGCAAAACGTATAACTGGAGTTCCACTGTATATAGTTAGTCTATCATATAATACTATAATATATTAAGGTGTAATAACTTCCCTGTGCGTATATAATTTGCCTTAATTAAATTATCCCATCCCATCCCATAACATAGTAAGGTGTAATAACTTCCCTGTGCTGCGTAATTGCCAAGTCACAAAATAATAATTAACTAAAGATGTAGAGACTAGGAGTGATTTGTGAATGAAAATTTCAGAGTTAATAAGATAGTTAAACTTGGCTTTATACGATCTCAGTACTTTTTACGGTAAATGAGTTACGAGACTTGGCTGCATTTTTTACAGGTGACTTTTTGATGAGATTTCACTTCTTTTTGTAAGTAATCCTCCTTTTCTTGATTTTGGGTTCTTTTTTGGAGATCATCCACTGATTTTCGCTAAGCCCACACTCTGTCCCTATTATTTACAGGTATCAAAAATTTGAATCTTTAGTTTCGTTTGCAAAGTACTGTAGATAAAAAAAAAAGATTTCAGGTTCCTAGGCAAGCACTAAGTTATGGGAGGGGGGGGGTTCAAAAGTACTCTCAATTGCTTCCAGGATAGGTGCTATCCATCTGAGATATTAATCGCAGCCCTAGATACTTGATATTTAACATAAAAGAACTTTTCAGTATAAAAAGAAAGCCAAAGTTAAAATTTCCGGAAATTTCCAATAAATCAAACTATATTCCTTTTTTCGATGTTTTTTTTTTTCGTTTTTTTAGTCTTTTTTTTATTATTTACGGATTTTTTAATTTTTCCTTATTTTGTGTACTAAACCCTGCTTTTCTGCAAAATGTCAAACTTCTAGGACTTCAAGATCGAATTATTTTCAAATTTTCGACTTTTTATAAATTTATTGATTTTTCGATTTTAATTCTAAGTTACCTGATTGTCATGCCAATATAGTAATTATTTGATCCGTCTTCTTAGGATCATTTAGGTTCAATTTAGAGATAAATCAAGTGAATCTTAGAGTCACCATGATTTTATTTAGAAAGGACTATCAAGCCATAACCAGCCAGTAATGTCGGGAGGGTAGGGGGAGCTGTGAAAATTTTTGTGGGGATGACAACATTTAACAATCCATATTTCATATGTGAAGTACATAGAGTACAACCTGTGAAAGAAAACAAACCTGTCTATAAAGAAATCGCCTATATCGTAGCCAGTCTATAGCGGAACTTCTCTATAACGAAATTCGTAAACGAAAGAAAAGAAAACCATAATCCGCGGGAAATAACATAAAACAATTAGGGGCGTGTTACTAGCTAATAGGACAATTATCTTAAAACTAATGTTTCTAGCAGTACAAAATCAAATTGTTTTCGAATTTTCGATTTCTTAAAGATATTTCGATTTTATTTTCGAATTAAACGAATATTTTAATTGTTCCTTTTATTGAATAGTAAATACTACCTTTACAACAAGTTTTAAGTTTCTAAGACTACAAGATAAAATTATTTTCAACTTTTGATGTTTTCGAATTTTTTTTATAATTTTCTGGATTTTTTATTTTTTTCTTATTTTGTATCCTTTATTACAAATTTCAAGTTTCTAGGTTTACAAAATCGAATTATTTTGAAATTTCCGATTTTTTTCGAGTTTTTTATTCTATTTTCGAATTTATTGAGTTTTAATTTTTCCTTTTTCTGTATCCTAAACATTAAGTTTACGCCGAATTTTAAGTTCTAAAGCTACAAAATCGATTTTTTTTCAATTTTTCGAATTTTTTTTTTTTCGAATTTTACAGATTTTTTATTTCTTTCTTTTTTTGTATCCTAAAATACTACCTTTATTCCAAATTTTAAGTTTCTAGCTTTACAAATTCGAATTATTTTCAAATTTTCGTTTTTTTTTTTCGATTTTTTAATTTTATTTTCATTTTTTGTTGTGTTTTTAATTTTTTCTTTTCTGAATCCTAAACACTACCTTTACACCAAATTTTCAGTTTCTAAGACTACGAGATCATATTATTTTCAATTTCTCTCTTTTTCTTGCTTCTCTTCTTTCTTTCTTTTTTTTTTTTTTTTGTTGAGATTTTCGATTTTTTTTTTAATTATCCATATTTTTTAATGTTTCCTTATTTAGAATCTTAAATATTACCTTTATTCCAAATTTCAAGTTTCTAGCGCTATGAAATCGAATTATTTTCAAATTTTCCTTATTTTTCGATTTTTTCGATTTTTTTTATTTTATTTTCGAATTTTATTGCGTTTTTTATTTTAACTTATTCTGAATCCTAAACACTATCTTTACTGCGAATTTTAAGTTTCTAAGGCTAAAAAATCAAATTATTTTAATTATTTCAATTTTTTTTCGATTTTTTCAAATTTTCGAATTTTTTTTTTCGAATTTTCCGGAATTTTTAATTTTTTCTTATTTTGCATCCTAAATACTACTTTTATTCGGAATTCCAAGTTTCTAGCGCAACAAAATCGGATTATTTGAAATTTTTCGATTTTTTTCGATTTTTCGATTTTTTTAATTTTGCTTTCGATTTTTTTGATGTTTTCTTTTTCTGGATACGAAACACTACCTTCACACCGAATCTTAAGTTTCTAAGACTACAAGATCGTATTATTTTCAATTTTCAATTTTGATGGAATTTGTTGAATTTTCTAATGTTTTTTATCCGAATTTTCCGGATTTTATAATTTTTCCTTTCTTTGTATCCTAAACACTACATTTTTTCCAAATGTCAAGTTTCTAGGGCTACGGGATCTACCTAATCTTTTTGATGACGCGTGAACGAGTGAGTGAGTGAGTGACAAAAAATCGAATGTTTTAGTTCATATATCGTCTGAACTAGAAAAGACAGAAAGTTGTAATTTTAAATTTTGGCCCTGTGTGCCAAATACTCTAGAAAAACGAAGTTTCAAATTTTTGGGATACTCCAGTGCGGAGATATGGGGGGGGGGGGTCAAAAGTGCCCTGAGTTGCTTCCAGAAAAGTATGCTTACGGCTGTCCTCTCTTGACTTGGCGAAAGCACTGCCGTGCCTCTAGATCTTGCCAAGGCTGTGGTTTTCCTATTAGACTTAATGTTAGCTATATGCTCCATTTTTCTGCAACTAAATTTCCTCATGCCAATATAGTAATTCATTGATCCGTTTTCTTAGGATCGTTTATGTTCAATTTAGAGATAAATCAAGAGAATCTTAGAATCACCATGATTTTATTTAGAAAGGACTATCAAGCCATAACCAACCAGTAATGTCGGGAGGGAGGGAGAGATGTGAAAATTTTTGTGCGACCAACATCTTTTAACAACAAATATTTCATATATAAATTAAATAGAGTAAAGCCTGTGAAAGAAAATGAACCTGTCTATAAAAAAAAAAGCTCTATAACGTAGCCAGTCTATAGCGGAACTTTTCTATTATAAAATTCGTAAACAAAAGAAAAGAAAAGCATAATCCGGGAAAAATAACACAAAACAATAACGGAAGGTCTACTAGCTAATAGGACAATTATCTTAAAATCTATCTAAAACAAACTATCCCCATCCTGTGGGATTTGTTTTTCAATGTTTTACTTTATTTAATGCAAAACATAGATTGCATCCGACAACTCATAAAAAAGTCCTCCGGCCTGTACCGGCAGGAAAAGGTAGCTTTCCTATATCTTCGTTTTAAAATTTTAGCTAATGTTACTCGAAAACAGCAAGTTAAAATGCAAAGAAACCGTTTACAAAAGATTCGTTTATACTGAATTTGAATAAGAAATTCGCCAAATTATTGAGCTATAGCCAAGTTGGCTTCATTTATGAAGACTTATTTTTGTCTCCAAATTTGGCGAGATTTCCCAAATTGTCGCCGAATTTGGCGCTAATGGATATGAATATATAGTTTATGCGTGTAATTGGGAAAATGATTACAACAATGAAAGAAAATAATTTGCGAGAAATCGCGTTCACTAAAACTTATAAATTTATATTAAAATCATTAAAATTACAGACATTACAATACACTTTTATAAAACATTAAAAACATATTAAAATTGGACGTTTCGGATTTACATATAAAATCCCTCTTCAACAACAACATTTCACTTAGCATAAATCATAGTTCAAAAATATCAACAAATAGAAAATGCAACGTATCAAAATTTCGAAGTCAAAGTTACAGTTATAATAACACGGAGTATTCATTCGGGATTGCACCTGCTTGACCATTATTGACCATAAATTTATCGTTGGTTTTTTGTAATGTGCTGTTTTGTTTCAAAATGTCAGCCACACTAGAATTTCAAACTGCTCTATCTCAGCCAATTTTTAAGATAGAGGTAAAACAAAAAATGCTCTGGAATCCTTGTATCAAGTCCTAACACCTAATTAAAAAATAAACTTGATTTTTTAACTTTTTTGTATATTTATTTTAGTTTTAAAATTTTCCGTGGCCGCCATCTTGAAACAAGATGGCGGACCAAGCTGGCCAACGAACTCGGTCGAGGCATTGGTGAGCTTAATACACACAATTAGTTTCATCCAAATTAATTTATAAATACGAGCGTTATCGTATCAAATTATTTTCATTTTTTCAATTTCTTTCGAATTTTTTTATTTTTTTTTCGAATTTTCTGGATTTTTTTAATTTTCCTTTTTCAGTATCCTAAATACTACCTTTATTCCTAATTTGAATTTTCTAGCGCAACAAAATCGGATTGTCTTCAAATTTTCGGTTTTTTTCAATTTCTTCGATTTTTTTCAATTTTGCTTTCGATTTTTTTGGTGTTTTTGATGTTTTCTTTTTCTGGATGTTAAACACTACCTTCACACCAAATCTTAAGTTTCCAAGACTACAAGATCGTATTATTTTCAATTTTCAATTTTGATGGAATTTGTTGAATTTTCGAATGTTTTTTTTTTTCGAATTTTCTGGATTTTATAATTTTTCCTTTCTTTGTATCCTAAACACTACCTTTTTTCCAAATGTCAAGTTTCTGGGGCTACGGGATCTACCCAATCTTTTTGATGACGCGTGAACGAGTGAGTAAGAAGTGACAAAAAATCGAATGTTTGAGTTCATATATCGCCTGAACTAGAAAAGACAGAAAGTTGTAATTTTAAATTTTGGTCCTGTGGGTCAAATACTCTCTATAATTGAAGTTTAAAATTTTTGGGATACTCCAGCGCGGAGATATGGGGGGGTCAAAAGTGCCCTGAGTTGCTTCCAGAAAAGTATGCTTACGGCTGTCCTCTCTCGACTTGGCGGAGGCACTGCCGTGCCTCCAGATTTTTCCAGTACTTAAAAGGATCTGCTTTGTTATTCAATTTTTATATATTATTTTAAACCAGTTACTATTATCGTTTAAAAATGTCTAATTTCAGGGTGGCCATATTAACTGCAGATACCTTATTATGAAACGTAAATGCTCTAATAAATTCAGTTTTTGCGAATCAATTTTAGTATAATAAAAAATTCAGTTTAGTATTCAAAACGCAAGAAAAATATTCTTCTTTTAATAAACCTATTTTATTTATTTAGCTCTAGGTGAGTTTTATGAATATTTTCAGAAGAAAAAGTTCAAAAACTAAGTTACCTTTAGTTAGCATTAGAAAATGCTTAACAGGATTTCATACAAAATTATTTAAAAAATACCCGGTTATTAACGAATATGTGTATTTTTTATTAATTGAAGCTTTGGTATACTTTAATTGTGAAGCAGCTGATATAAAAATTCACTAAAAAATCTCCTGTACATTTTTGTGCCGGAAACCTCCGAAATTTCATATAATTCAAAGTACCATAATTCGGCGAATTTTGGTCATAGGAGAACGGAGTTTTTACTGTTGTAATTTGTCAGAGCATGGGGAATTTTTTTTGTTGTTAAAATTCAATAGGACCAGCGTCAGTATAAAAAATTTAAAGTTCTTCCGGCCCGTAACGGGAGGAAAAGGAAGTTTCTCCATATCTTGATTTTAAGATTTTAGCTAATTTTACTCGAAAACAGAAAGTTAAAATGCGAAGAATTCGATTAGAGAAGATTCATTTCCAGTTTTCGTTAATACTGAATTTAAATAAGTATTTCGCTAAATCACTCAGCTATATCCAAGTTGTTCATTTGACTATTTTTGGTCGGCAAGTTTGGAGATATTTCGCCAAATGTCGTCAAGCTTCGCGATAATTTGACGCTAGCGGATATGAATAATATAATTTTATGCTTATGACAGTTGGAAAAATGGTTACAACAATGAAAGATAATTTGCAAGAAACCACGTTCACTAAAACTCTTAAATTAATTCTTTATTTTTACTTTCTTCTATCTTTACAAGAAGAAAGTATTGGATTCATGAAAATTTTCGACTTCCGGTTTTTGACGGATTTATACGTTTTAGAAGCTCCTGAAAACAATTTGACTATTTTTAGAAAATGTCTGTCTGTGACTCTGTCTGTATGTGACAAAAATTTTGTGGGCGCTCTATCTCAAGAACTAATGCTCGGAATTTAATAAAACTTTAGATTCAGTTAGTCCCTAATACAAATTGGTGCTGATTAGTTTTTGGTAAAAATCTCCCGGCAGGTAGCGCTGCTATGCAGCATTTTTTGCGATTTTCGCAATAGCTCTATCTCAAGAACTAATGCTCGGAATTAAATAAAACTTTAGATTCAGTTAGTCCCTGATATAAATTGGTGCTGATTAGTTTTTGGTAAAAATCGCCCAGCAGGTGCCGCTGCTATGCAGCATTTTGCAGGATTTACACGATTTTAGCGATAGTCCTATCTCAAGAAATAATGCACGGAATTTAATAAAACTTGAGTTTCAGTTAGACCTTGATATATATGGGTGCTGATACTTTTTAGTGTATGCGAAACCTGTGTGAGATAGAAGAAAGTTTTGGGATTGACACATCAGACTAGTTTTAATCTGTTGTCTTGTTTCAAAATGTCAGCCATCTTAGAATTTCAAATGCTATTTTCTCAGCAATTTTTTCAGATAGCGGCAAAACGAAAAATGCTGTTTTTTGTGGAATGGAATTTTTGTATCAAGGATTAACATTTGAGCAAAAAATTAATTTGGATTTCTAATTTTTTTTAGTTTGAAATTTTCTTTTCAGCCACCATTTAAGAGACAAGATGGTGGACCAACTTGTTCAACGAACTCGGTCGAGATTTTGGCAAGCCCAATACATACGCTTAGTTACATCCAAATCGACTTCTAAATACCAGTGCTATCGCATAACAAATATATATCAACATTTGGATGGAGGGAGTTTTTGGGGTCTGATCGGTGAAAATATACAGATATTTTTCAAAATTGCTTTCCTGGGAACAGTAGGTAGCTTTTATTTTTTGTTTAGTTTTAGTTTTATTTTTATACAATAGGTAGCTTTTTATTTTTTGTAATGGAAGCTACCTAAAAGTGCAACTTTTAGAAAAATAATGGCAGGACTATTTTATCGACACCTACCTTTCCTACCTTATTTTGAACGGTTTTGAAATTTGTATTGCCTATGCATCGCCAAACGGTAAAAAATTTTAAAAATTGTATATTATTAAATTATATATGTAATAAAACTTTTTACAAACTATATATATATATATATATATATACATACTTTGTGGACTTCCTGGTTTTGCCAAGACCGCTATCGAACAAATTCACCTTTCTTCGCTGCTTAAACTCACCCTTACTCTTCTTGAGTTTAAATTTCGCTAATTTTATTTATTACATGGAGTCATAATGACCATTTTATTTATGCATAAAAAATCATTGCGAATAGAATATAATCAAGAACAACACTATTTAAATTTCCAGACTCTTCATAAAGAAGCTTAGAACTTTCGTGCACGAAAACGTATCGAAGTAAACTATCAAATTAATTACCGCTAATTGTTTCTTAAAATAAATCGTGTTAACTCTGTTTTTATGGAGTTCAAAGAAGATATTTTAGAAGTTATAATTTTCTAAAGATTATTTTAGCTATAGTTTATCTACATCATGTTATGTTTATATGTATAAGCGAATTGCCAATGTATTAATACTGCCTACGTGCCGTATTTTTTGGGTAAGTATTTTTTGGGTACGTATTTTTTCCATGTATGACGCGCCCTCATATAACACGTGCAGCCCTCATTTTGAAAAAAAAAATTGCAATAAAAAAATTAGATAAAATCTATACTATTACAATCTAACAGTTATTAATACGTATTACACAGTATGAACAAAATATTGTCTCGTGGTTTCGTAAGCATAAATACATATGTAAGACTGAATTATTTCCTTGGATATATTCAGAGGTTGATGTTGGCGTAAGGAGTTGGTTAGTTACACATATTTAAAAAAATAATGTTTATTTTGAATTTGTGTCAATTTTCACAGTTGCAGTCGTTCTATGGTAGCATCAAAAACTCTGTGGTGCGGAATTTATCGCCTTATCTTTAGAAAACAACAAATCGTCACCGTCAAAAAGAGCTTTCGAAATGTACCATTTTTTTTAAACTTCTGGTGATCAGAGCTTCCCAAATAATGGTTCATATGGTGATAATTCATTCCCAGATGAGAAAAATCCAGGTGTTTCTCTTCTTATAATCAGTGTTAGTTGAAGTAAAACACTAATTAGAAAACAGTTTGTTATTGAATTGGTGGTTAATGCGTACATCTAGCTATACTCCATGAAGCCTTGAATCAGTGGTATTTTAATCCCAAATCTCCGTGTAGAACCTTGATTTTAAAGTAATATTTTGGAGTAAAAATCGCGAGAAAGAAAAGAAAAACAGTAATTCGTAGATGTTATAAAAAATACAGGCAAGTAATAATCAAACTCAAAATATAGATAATATATCTATGCGATCTTTTCTTTAGTATACGTGCGTTTAAGAGAGTTGTACAATAATTTGTGCAGCCAAAGTAATTTCTGGATATCACCATCAATATAAAGAAGAAAGTTTAAGCATCTTAAGGCTTGCAGTCAGACAATAAATACCCATCTCTAATGCACTTGGAATGCACCCGTAATTTAAATTTCTCCTTTGAAAATTACCTTCTTTTTTCTGTACGCTCTTCATGAAGGATGTTTCTTTCTTTTTCATTTGACAAAATGTTTTTAAAATACATATTTTTATTTCATGTGTTAAAATCCTATTTACAACTCGTCTGCTTCAGTTAGATTTTAACACCTAAAATATAAAATTAAGTAACAGAAGCAGACGAGTTGTAAATATGATTTTAACACATGAAATAAAAATATGTATTTTAGAAACATTTTGTCAAATGAAAAAGAAAGAAACATCCTTCATGAAGTGCATACAGAAAAAAAAAGGTAAAAAGTTTAATTTTCCGAGGAGAAATGTAAAAAAGACGATTGAATTCTAAGGCCATTTGAGATGGAATTTTTTTTTCTGACTGACAACAAGCAGTAAGTAAATGCCGTGCCCCGCGTTTAAATAAAAAATAAAATAAAATAAAGAATCTATCGTGACATCATCTATTTAAATAATGATTTGCAAAGAATCGTAATAAATGCCTTTCTCTAACAAGGCGAGAAAATATGTATGCTGTAATTAGATAAAAATGGGCGTAGTGAAAACAAAAAACAGAACAAGAAAGCTTAGAAGCTAAATCACAAAAAACACACAATCTGCCTCTCCCAAAACAAAGTATTCAATCTTTTTTCTAAATAGAAACAAAGTATTTAATCTTATTTTGTAATATGGCATTAGCAAAGTAAATGTTTTTAGGAACTGAGTTTTCTTTTTACTTTATAAACTAATCAGGAGACGAAAAAACGGATGAAATAGCACTTTTTTTAAAAAAAGCTTTAGCTTATTTGATCAAAGAATCTATCATTAAATAAAGCGACGACTATTCATGAAAAAAGTGGTATCCAAAAGATATGAGTAACGGAGAAAGCAAAGTTTGTGCCCTAAGGCGTATCGGCACGGCGGCTAAGGGAGTTAGAAAGTAATTTCCAGATGATCTAAAAAAATACAGACAAGTACGAGCATCTAAAAGAGATAGATGCCTTTTCCCACGTTTAAAACTATTGATCAATTAATATAATGATTGTGACACCACCTACTTAAAATAAATAATGATTTGAAAATAATCATGTGGGTTTTTTCTAAAGAGACGGGCAGGGCCTAATTACTCATAAGGCACATGCAGCATGAGCTTCCCATTTAAAATTTTAGAAGACAAAATGACTCTAAATAGGGCCTCTAATTTCATTTTTTTTTTTTTTTTACATTGCAATGTTATTTATTTATAAGATTGCCTAATGCAAGAAACTATCTCCACTATTTCGGGAAACTTATCTAACCGGGAAATCTGAATGTGATCAATAAACTGTTAGCCAATCACATGGCATCCTGATATGTTGGTTATAGAAATCACCCACGTAACTCAACATGTACAAGAATAACTGTTGATCCAAAATATCAAGGACATAAAAAACTAGTCGGATATGCCAATCCCAAACCTTTCTTCTACCTTATACAAGTTTCACATACACCAAAATCAAATCAGCACCAATTTATATCAAGCTTTAACTGAATCTAAAGTTTTATTAAATTCCGTACATTAGTTCTTGAGATATGACTATCGCTAAAATCGTGCAAATCTTGAAAATTGCAGCATAGCAGCGTCACCTGTTGGGCAATTTACACCAAAACGTAACCAGCGTCTAGTTATGTCAAGGTGTAACAGAATGTGAAGTTTGGTGAAATCCTGTGCATTAGTTCTTGAGATATAGATATCGTACAAATTCAAAGTGTAGCACAGCACCGCCACCTGTTGAGAAATTTACACCAAAACAGAATTAGCGTCTATTTATGTCAAGGTCTAACTGAATCTGAAGTTTGGTAAAATCCTCTGCATTAGTTCTTGATATATAGCTATCGTGAAAATCATGAAAAATATAGCATAGCAGCGCTACCTGTTGGGCTATTTACACTAACTAATCAGTACAATTTATATCAGGGACTAACTGAATCTAATGTTTTATTAGATTCCCTGCATTAGTTCTTGTATTAGTTCTAAAAATAGTCAAATCGTGTTCAGGACCTTTTAAAACGTATAAATCCGTAGAAAACCGGAAGTCGAAAATTTTCATGAAACCAGTACTTTCTTCTTGTAAAAATAGAAGAAAGTAAAAAGACTGTTTAATGAAATATATGTGAACTCGGCTAAGTCACTGTTTGGAATAAAATTTTTAAAAGTGATAACTTTCAACGTATGCCGAATTTATGAAACTTCTCCCGAATGCAAGGGACGCAAAAATGACACTGTGCTTCTCCTAGTTTCAGAGGTTAATCGGGCCTTGCAGACGGGACATTATTTACGCCGTAATCTAGATACAACTGATCGTAAATAAAAATAATAAGCAGAACAGGAAATGCTAGAAGCTACATGACAAACTATCAAAACCAATTTGCCTCTCTTATGAGGCATTTAATCTTTTTTTCCTAATCTGATTTCAAAGACAGAAATTTCGTAATTTGCAAAGTTAATTCATAAAGATAAAGGATGATCCATCAACTTGTGTTTTCATCCCACTAGAACAATTCTTCCAACAGCAAAATGTAAACTGGTTGGAATTAACATTCTGGTCAAAGTATATTCCAGATACCTTCCAAAATACAAATAAGTTACTCTGTTCATTAACACATTGACTGCATGGCACAGGAATATGTGTGCCAGCAATATTTTCATTGATGGCAATTTATTACTAAGGAGCGAGATTATTGTTAATTTATTACCACGTAGTTAAAAAAAAAATAATAAACTCTTGGACACCTCCAGGCTTGTTAAGTGGTTTCAGTTTGGCATTCAACGTTTACACACATTAAAATTTGATATTTTGTAATTAAAAATGTATAAAACCAACACTTTGTTATAAAATTGAAAAACGTTGCCGCAATTGGGAACTGTGAACTGACTCGGTAAATCCGCTTTGTAAATGTTTTCCAAAAAGCCGCTTCGTCCCAATTTGTGACGGGCAACGTGTTAATAATAAATCTTTTTCATATAAAATGTTCGATAAATCACAGAACTGTATGTGACATTACCTACCCGAAATAAAGGACTGGAAAAGAATAATAATAAATGACTTTTTCTAACGAGGCAAGAAATTGTTTATGTTATAGTCCAGATCAGTTTTTCTTATCCTTTATTTAATTCACAGCGCTGTTAAACACAGAAACTTCCGCGGCACATTAAAATTATGATGATGGAAACAAGGAAGGATTATGTATTATCACATATGAAATGATGAAAACAAGGAAGGATTATGTATCATTACATATGAAAGGATTTATATATCATTTTTAATTTATTTACTAACACAAACAAAACAGGTCATCCGAGACGGAAAAAGAAATAATGTATTACAATTATTTTTTATACATTCTTTTTTACAGTTAAAATTCTTATATATCTTTAATATACATTAACATTTATCATCTTCGGGACCATGATCCCATATATGAATTTTAGGTACTTTTATCTTAACTGGGCGCCAGTGATAAGTCGTCAAACCTTGTTTCAATTGTCATCATTGGAATTGCAAACAACTAACGATCCCTTGAACAGCTATTTGAACAACTAACGATACACCTTTTACAAATTTTAACATTTTATTAAAATTTTTGGGATATTATATAATGTAAGTTTCTATTTTTGTGTATATAAAATTAGATACGATGCTTTCATTATGTAATAAAATGTTACAGTTCATGTTGTATTTTATTTTTAACATTTCTGTAATTTAACAAGCCTAATCATTAATGCACTCGCTTACGCGAGATTCTGTTATTTGCATTCATATGTTCGTTTTTACGTATTTTATCATGATTATATTTTAACTATTTTAAGTAAGTTCAAGATATTTTATTGCAATCTTAAAATATTGCCTACTTGTTATTAGCTAATGTTAAAAAATTGGCGAAAAAAGAAGGGTTGGCGAGACTCAAAATTTTGGCGAGCACTGGTGCCCGGCTAACATAAAAGTACCAAATTTTATTAAGTTGACATCGCTTTTTTTTAAACAGTTACCTGTACTTACTTAATCACAGAAATGCTCCTTAGACAGGGCGTAAAATTGTAACTAAGCATAAGCAGTTCAGGAAATGCCTAAACTGTGCAACTGTTCAGCACTTTAATTAAATAAGCCAAAAACTACTCTTCTTTTTACTGGTACCAAAAACAAATACTGGATGCACCTTTACAAGGTGAATTTAGGTACTCATGGTCCCGAAGTGATTAAATAGATATCCGAACTTGATTTTTTTTTAAATAAAAGATTTTCTTTGTAAGATAAAATTTTCGGACAGTCATTAAATCTCTTAAATCATTTTGCAACGATTATTTCTACTCCACGTTATATTATAATCTTTTGTCTTCATGAGACATGATTATTCTCCTAAAGAATTAAACATACCTCAAGACATAAGACCATTTTTATTACTTTATCGTTACGCTCTTATAGAGAGTATATAAACAGAAAAAAATAATCCAAATGATGCAAATTTATGACGCTAAACCTCGTTTCAAAGTAAATTGTATGTGAAATGTTGGATATTAGTATTACGATTTTTTTTATTATTATTATTTGATGCAACCTGACGTAAAATTTTCTCGGCGCACATGAGATTCTCTCACGGCACACTACTGTGACGCGGCACACCGGTATAGACGAAAACTATTTCGCTGTAATCTACATGAAAATAAGAAAAGCCAGATGCCACATCACAAACTATTTCAATGAATTTGCCTCTTAAAACGAAGAATGTAATATTTTCTTTCTCATCTGGTTTATAGAAAAATACAAAGTTTCACATTTGCAAAGTTCACCTACAAAAATAAAAGAAGATCCATCTTCCTTTTCTACCGGAGCATCTTCTCCAACTGAAAGTAAGTGTAAACTGGTCGAAATTACCATAACGAGTAAAAGAAAGTGACTAACAGGGGCACGGAGAACAATGCGATCTTTTAACCTCTTGCGCATTGTGACATGTTGCTGAAATTCCCGTCACGTTTTATTTTCAGTTGCCTGCAATCATTCAATGCTGCTGTCACTTAGTTCTGTTCATTTCATTCAGGAGTCACATGTGACACTAGATGCAGATTTATGCAGATAAAAATTTATAATCCTGTTGCTATCAGTTCATTTTTCAAAAGGAATCTTATCAATTACAAAAGTAGGACACAAGTTATAAATGCTTCTCTCTCTTTTTTTTTTCAATTCTGTTCAATAGATGCTTCGATAACAACAGAGAAAACCAATGTAAAATCAATTTGACAGAAAAAACTTGTTATACAGACGAGCTTTCCAAATTATGGTTAGCGACTCACTAGTGAATCAGAAATGATTGTTAGAGTGTTAAAAAAATATTAATTCTATCTGCTTACCTACACCAGAGACAGCACTACTACAAACTTCGGGTCGCGACTCCCTAGTAGGTCGGGAATGATTGTTCAGGTCTTCAAAAATATATTAATTTTATCTGCTGTGATAATAAAACGAGCACAATTTTATAAGTCTTTTCACTTACAAAAGAAATCTTATCAATTACAAAAGTAGCATGAAGTTATAAATGCCTTTTTGTAGTTTTGTGCACCAGATGCTTCGATAACAACAAAGAAAAACAATGTAAAGTCAATCTGATAGAGAAAACGTGTTACACAAATCATAAATAATTAAAATTCTTGAACACAAAAGTAATCCCATAAGAAAAAGTCTATTCTACACCAAAGGTTGTTACCAAGCTATGGGTTGCAATTCCCTTGTGGATCGGGAATGATTGTTCAGGTTTCCAAAAATATGTTAAAGTAGAGGAGCACAAAATGTCATGTTTATATATAAATATATATAAAAGGAATCTTATCAATTACAAAAATAAGACGAGTTATATATATATATATTTAGTTATGTGCAACAGATGCTTCGATAAGAACACAGAAAAACAATGTAAAATGAATCTGACTGAAAAAACTTGTTACATAGGTCAGTAAAAATTAAAATTCTTGAACACAAAATTAATTCCATAAGAAAACGTTTGTTTTACACCAGAGTTTCTTAAACTATGTGTCGCGAATCACTAGTGGGTCAGGAATGATTGTTCAGGTTTTCAAACATTTATTATTGATTTTATCTGCAGTAAAAATACAACGAGGACTATACGTTCAAATTTAAATATATATATATATATATATATATAAAGATAACTTAAAAAAAAAAGAAGGTTCTGTAATAAACTTAACAGCTTGCATTTAGTCACGGACGTAACTCGCAAGCTAATGTTAAACTTATAAAAGATTTCTTTTCAAATTTCTCGCTTACATTACTTCTTTAATTATTTATTTATTATTATTATTATTTTGCCTAGGATACCCGATGTCGATTTCGAAAGTGGTTTCAATTAAAAACTGTAACCAAAATCAAAAAAGTGCGAACTAACAACAGTAGAGATCGACCTCAGATGGCCTATGCAAAAAATCATTTAAAAATATTAAAATGCAAGCGATAAATTTGAAAAGAATGCTCCCATAGGTTTAACATTAGCTTGCGAGTTTCTTTGCATGACTAGCGCTTCTTAACAGTATAAATTAACACAGTTCAACTAATAAATTCAAAGCTGCCAAGTCTCCGGATTTTTAAATACCAGTATTTTCATATAGAAAATTTTGCTTCAATTTAATCGTATAATTCTGAGATTAAAGAAAATAAAATTGTCCATACGAAAATACTGGCATTTAAAAAGCCGGAGACTTGGCAGCTCTGCCTGATATAAAATCTCTTGTTGCTGAAAAACAATGGTTTAATCACATTAACGTTTAAGCTGAAATTTGTTTAATATATCCACTAATAAATGTACCATTATACTAATAATGTAATTTCACTTACGTCGTAAATGAAGTTTATGCTTTATGTTTATTCCACTTTCATATTAGAATTACCTATTACTATTCTCATATGTATGCTTTGTACAAAATTTCACCTTTTCCACAGGCTATATTATTTATGCAAAAACCTTTATATACTACGTATGAGTCCAGAAAATTTCTCAAATTTTAAAGTGAGACACGTAGCAATAAAGTTTAGGAGCCACTGCTCTAAACACAGCTTGGAAAAAAAGTTTATATTTATGAAAGATTTCTTTTAAACTATACTGAAAAGTAAATTATTTTACAATCGGAGAAAATTTGTCTTGCATATTAAGAAATACACAATGAAAAAAATTATTTAAATTCCGGAACGAAGGATTAGACAAAAAACTCTTGCATAATTTATTAGTAATTTTACATCCCCGGAACGTAAAATTTCATTTAAAAATAGAAAAATTTGTCTTACACTGCTAAAAAACAAAAAATAAAATTTGTTTATATAAAAATAATTTGACATCGAAAAAAAGTAATCTTATTAGTCAGACAACAACAACACAAGATGCGTAATTAAGCTGATGAAAATTACGATGCTGCTCCCAGCACATTTTACAAAAAATCCCAGACGTCTCGGCCTACAGGCACAGGTAGATTTCGAAGACGCAGACCGTGGGGTGACTGCCAGTTGAGAATTGCGGAACAAATGACTTTTTGCCTTGATGAGGTAATGGGAACCGCCCACTTTGGAACCTAAGTTGTTTGCAGATGGAGCCAGCAGAGATTTTTTTTTTATTTTTTTTTCCTATAAGGGTTGGTCCTATAAAAAACTTGTATAAAGATTTTAGATAATTTTAAGAGGATTTATAATAAATTTAAGCGGATTGGATATCTTATGAATTAACGAAGTTATGCATTTTTTTCTTCTAAAACTCTGATTTTATGTATCAAGTTTGGAAGAGATTTGTGCAGAATTATGGTAGTTATCGTCTCCATAAAAAAGTGACATAGATAGATAGATAGATAGATAGATAGATAAAGTTTTGAACTGGGGGTGGTTTTGGGTTCTGGGAATCATGATCGGCGTAAATCTGCAAATTTTTTTCAAAAATTCCAACTTAGGTTAGAATGTAATAGGTAGTATTTCTTACGAAATCTACATAAAAGGCATCTCATCAATTACGAAAGAAGGAACAAAAGTTAAACACTTCGACCAGTTTCTTTGTGACAGAAAATTGTGCAAAACAAAAAATTAATTCGGCAAAAGAAAACCTATTTTACTCTTCCAAGAAATAATTAAAATTCCCAAATAAAAATTCATTTACAAACAAAATTTTCACAAAGTAAAAATAATGCATTTATGAAAAATTCATCTTTGAATGCTGAGAAATATTGTTTTACAAAGAAAGAATTAATTCTTTATCTGAATATAAAATTCAAGAAAGTAAAATTAATTCGACAAAAACAGATTTTACACAGCTGAGAATTTATTTAATTACCTATTCATGAAATATTTGTCTCAGATAGATGTGAAATAACTTAATTTACAAACGTTGAAAAACATAAAATTCATAACCAATGAAAAATAACTTAAAAATCTGAATATAAAATTAAATCGATAAAGAAAAATTTGTTTTACACGATTCAGGGTAAGTTAATACGACATCCATTGAAAAATTGCCTTACACAGCAGAAAACTAATTTTACAATCACCAAAAAATTGTCTTACACAGCTATAAATAACTTTGCAAAAGCAATTTAATTAGGAGTTCCAAATTTTACATTTGTATAATTGGGCGATTCCACCGTTACGTGTGTGACTTTTAGAGAGTGTTTTTTTTTTTTTTGCAAATCAACGCAAATTTGGAAGTGAAATTATTTAGATAACGTTTTACTTTTTTTATTACTATTACAGGACACATACAGACTCATTTTTGTAGTGACACCTTTAGTCTAAAGTAATAAGAATTTAAAAAAAAAAATACTAAAGTCGTTGTTACGTGTGTGATTTTTCTGAGTCACACACGTAACAGGAATTTACTATTTTTATTAAGTATTACTTTAGACTAAAGGTGTTACTACAAAAATGATTCTGTGTGTGTCCTGTAGTAGCAATAAAAAAAAGTAAAACTTTAAATTATTTCACTTCCAAATTTGTTTCAATTTGCAAAAAAAAAACACTCTCTAAAAGTCAGACACGTAATGGTAGAATTGCCCAATTCCTAAACTACTTTTCCAAACGATTTCCTTTTGGGTAACCGGGTTGTAAAATTTACGTAGAAATCAAAATACGATGTCAAAATTGATGTTCGTGTAGAAAATTTCAAAGTTTATGATAATTTCACTATGGGGACGGCTTCCTTACGTTCAAGTATGTATAACGAAAAGGTATTGCAAATGAAGGAAAACAGACTTCATTTTCAGATTCTGAGTCGACAAAAGCAGAAAATTCAATAATTGCAATTTTGTTTCTAGTGATTTTTTTTCTGGCCAATATAAGAAAATGTCACACTTGCCTTTAATGATATAATCACATCAAAGATGTCATTACACTTGCAATATTGTCTTCTTTAAAAGTTTTTGGTGTTGAGGTTTGTTGGCCGTGTGTCGCGTGTGGGTGAGGGGTTGCTGTATATAGTGTATTTCAAAATGTTATTGTGTTTAAATAAAATTGTTTGAATTTTATATTGTAATTATATATTGTAATCATTTTTTAAAATATATTATACCTCTAAAGGTTATTGTATACGTATTAATGCATTCAAAATGTACGACTATAAACAATTGTCATTATAATGTTAATCTCAAAATACTATATAAATAACTAAAATTAAAGTTTATGTAAAATATCAATTATTGTAATAATTTTAACGTTCGCCCAGCCTTGTGGCAAAATTGGGTAACGTTTATGCTTTAAAAAAATTGCGGATTTTAAGATGCTAAATAATATGAAAATTGAGATTAAAAAACAATGACTTTTAGAGCTGACGTTGAGGCTCGTGATCTGCAGATTTACTAGTGATAATTTTACTTAACTTACACTTAATTTACTGTACTTGAGCCATACTGTGGACACTCCCGTGTCTTAATCTGCTCATTAAAAAAAATTTTGTTATACCTACGAGCAGTATGAGAATCTTTTCGGTGAGGTCGTCTTGGAGTGTTTCCATAGCAACAACGCACACTTTGCTACAAACTGAAATGAATGACAAAATGATTACTGATGTTATTCTGACTAGGGGGCATAATCAGTAATCAGGTTGCCATTCATTTCAGATTGCAGCGGAATGTGCCATATCGTCCGATAACTGATGATACATCAGAGTCAGTAACATAAGTAATCGGTAACAATAAAAATTAATTCATCGAAAGTAATACAATTACAAAAGAAATTAAAATAGTAACGTAACAAAAGCGGTGTAACAAAGCAATAAATAAAAATTATTATGTGATAGATATTTACTAAGTATAAAACGTAATATAACAATTCAGATTTTTCACGTTAAAAAAAAAATCTTTAAGAAAGACTTTTTTTTCAATGTAAAATATTTAACCTTTTTATATATAAATAATACAATGCAATTAATTTTTAATAACGTTTGATTAGTGTTGAAAAATTATATATATACCACAGTAGCACAAATGGGACTATACGTAAAAGAAAAGAAAATGACATTTGACACGTGTAAACATAATTTTAAATTAATTATAAATAACATGACAAATTTCATCTTTCCATAAAAATATGTAAACAATTGTGAATTATAATTTTTATGTGCACCTGTATCTTTTTAAAAATATGGATTAATGATTGTGGGCCGCACATAAATGTCGGCAGGCCGCAGGTTCGTCTAATCTTCATACGTTACAAAATTCATCAATCTTAAACTTATATGCAAAAAAAACGTGATACTGCCTCTCGGACTATAAGCTTTTAAGTCTAAAGCGTAAAAATCAGATTTTTTTTTTCTCGAGATTTTTGTATTCCGGATCATATTAAATGATTTCAAATATGCAGGAAAAGCTATCGACAACAACGAAACTAGGCAAGTTTTATGGAACTTTCTTCACCCACGCCTTGTTTCATCACCTTTTTAAGCAAACAACCTCCGTTACACTGTAACCAAAAACAGCATCATTCATCAAATCCACCCTCATCTAACCTAGATCGGCTCTTCGGTCTCATCTTTGCAAGGAAAAATATTTACACATAATTCTTTTCATTTTCCAATTTGGACATATTTGAAATTGTTACAGAAAGTTAAAAGTAATTCGTAAAGAAACTTTTTGCGGATTTTAATGCGCGCTTAATCTTTTATATCGATGAGGTGATTTTGTTTCATTATTTAATTATTTGCCCAGCCCAAACGTTTCTAATTTCGTTAGTTAATGCGCTTGAATTTGTTTTTACTTTTTCTTTCAATATTCTCCTGCTGATGTGCAGATCTTGAATGTGTCGGCCTGTACTCGACCCGAAGCCGAAAACTCTGC
Organism: Maratus michaelseni; assembly: GCA_963931845.1. NCBI lineage: Eukaryota > Metazoa > Arthropoda > Arachnida > Araneae > Salticidae > Maratus > Maratus michaelseni. Next base: position 41,236,015 of record OZ007588.1, on the reverse strand, counting down.
TTAAAGTCAACCTGAAAATAGAAATTTCCTCAACACGAAAGCTGATCCAAAGCCTACACAATTCAACCCGAAACCGAACCCTACACACTTTAACCCGAAACCGATCCGAACCCGAAATATTCAAACACGAAACCGAATTGAAAGAAAAAAAAAACATGTTTTAATACAATTATAGAAAAATAGTCCGCAATCTTATCTCTAATATTAATTTTATCTTTTTTATGTAAAAATGAACATATATTACTCATTAATATTAAATATAGTTTTTGTCATTTGAAAAATACAGCGAGTCCGAGAAAGGTCTTTATCATTCTAAACATTAGCAAAAATACTAACAGGTGAAACGAAATGCAGTTTGCTGCAAAATAATGAAGAAATCTAAGAGTTTTTGTACAGTACCTTCAATGTAGCTGTACATGAGCTCCGTTAGTAGAACGAAGAATAACGAGCCTGTACTCGATTTCTTCCAAGTCTTTTTTAACATTTGCGGTGTAACAGTGAGGATTGATGAGTGATGATTTGTCATTTCATACTTCAGGCAATTGATACCAGAGAAAAACTCTTAGATTTCTTCATTCTTTTGCAGAAAAATGCATTCCATTTCACTTGTCAGTATTTTTGTTATTAATGTTTAAAATGATAAAGACCTTTCTCGGACACGCTGTATATAGGACCTTGGCGAGCTTGGTTTGATGCTTAATTAACACCTTAACAGTTTCTTTTTTGACACAAACTCAAAAGAGGGACTAAACACCATTTTTTCCGTACTAAGATATTTGCCTTATATAATCGAAAAATGTCTGTCAATTAATAAAACTAAGATTACAATTAGATATTAGGGGTATCCAAAAGCTTTTAATAATGAAACAAGGAAATTCTCTTCTTGCCCGAGCGGCATTCTGACAAAACTATTAAGGGGTAAACTTCATTGTGATTGTAACTCTCTCGCGTTTGAATATTTTATAAATGTATAAAAAAATTATCCTGACCAAGAGATGGGAAGATAAGTTAATTTTCTGTATTAGGGTTCCCTTTTGTATCGCAGTACAATCTTGGTAATAGGTTAAATAAACTATTAATTTTGTAAATTATTTCTAGATATTAGTTTAGGTGGCGTATTTGGCTCTGTGTCATTTTCCGAGTGCGCCATACAGTTTTCAGATTCTGCTTTTCCATTTTCTGAGTATGCCATGCCGTCCTTTTCTCATAGAAAGACATTACATGTTTACCACCCGCTATATATACTATGATCAGATGCGTGTTTTAATCGAATGAACCTTTACAGAAAACTTTCAACAAGGTGTATTGCAGAAATAGAAATAATTTATTAAAAATTATTGAACATTCAGTAATGAAATCTTTTGTTTCAAGGGGACTCAGTACTTCAAAATTTTTGAAATTTAATGAAAAACTCTTAAGAATGTTTAGTCTAAAACAATGCTAAACTACATATCTGCAAAATTTCTGTGACCTACAATTACTAGAGAGTCGACTACAACTATTTTACAAACACCTATCACCTGTTATTCTGTAATGAACGAAATATGTAAATGCATTTACTTCAGTTTTTATTTAATTCATTTTTTGTTATTTAAAAATTGATCAAGGTTTTGAGCAATAATAATAAATAAGGACTTTACGTTGTATTCTCAAATATGAAAACAAAACAAGTAGCTAATGTTGTTCATGTTTTGAGAAAAGTATACGCGATTGTTTGATATTTTGTATAAAGTACAATTTGGTAGATTAAGGCATTGGATTTGAAATATCTTCAAAACAATTAAAAAATAAATAGTATTATTGTTCATAATTAGTTCCACCTTTTCGTACTTTAAAATGTATTTTAAAATATTAGCCTATATTAAATATATTCTAAAATTTTTCCTCCATTAAAATCACCTTTTTAACACTTTTCAACGTTGTTGAAAAGTGGTATTGAGATTTACTATGGCATGCTCGGTATTGAAAATGAAGTGTGTAGCACTTAGTTGTTTTTACAGGGACACTCAAAAGAATTCCGTTACATTACGGTCTATAGGGAAAAATCCTTTTCGGTTTATTTTAATGATGTTATACAATTTCAAACATATTGAAATCTATATAAATCACTGAGGCGCACTACAAGAGGCTTACTAAAGAATAGGGTGTACATAGCACTTATAGTTCCCTTACAGGGACATTCAAAACAATTCCGTTGCATTTCGGTATATGAAGAAATTCATTTGGGGTTTGTTTTAATAATGTTTCACTATTTCAAACATGTGTAAATTGATATATATGACTAAGGTGCATTACAAGAGGCTTACTATAGACTATTGTGTGTATAGCATCCATCATTCATTTACAGGGACGCACAAAACAATTCGGGACTGTATGTTAATAATTGATGGAAGTGCGTTTTCAGTTGCTGAACGCGTTTTTAAATTTAACTCATTTTTTGGACTCTTACTTGTTGTGTATAAATTCTGTAGATCTTATACAGGGCAGCACAAAAGTTGTCGAGTACATTTCCGTTTATTAACGAAAATTCCAGAAGGGGAATTATAAACTGTGTTACGCGTTTCCTAACTGAACTAAAATATAGCATTCTATGTAGTATATATACAAATCTATACATCATAATACATCTACACAGATGGCTCCCTCATGGAGCAAGGTACTGCATCAGCGTTTACACTGAACTACCAGAATTGCATATTTACGATAATGTAATCCGATTACATAACCAGAACTCATTTTATCAAGCAGAATTTACACTCTATAAACTGGTTTGCATCTTCACAATATAAAAATCTCATCTTAACGGATAGCCGCTCATCACTAAAATCCCTCAAAATAGTGTTTCCACGAAATGATTTAATAACTAAAATATATAGCATTTTATTATCAATTCCCCAAAAACAAGTAACAATTGCATGTATCAAATCGCACGTTGGAACAGAGGGTAATGAACGAGCAGATTTACTGGAAAAAGGTGCTATCACAAATGATCGTTACAACGAGAAGGAAACTCTCTTATTCCCATTTTCAAAAGTCAAATTATTTTTTAGACTAAAAATAGTCACAGATTGGCAGCAAGATAGGTCATATTCATTAAAAGGCCAAGATACTTATGAAACTTTGCGAAAAGTGGATCTGAACTTTATTTGCAAAAAACCAGTCATAGCTTACTACATTAGTGGACACGGTAGCTTCCCATCATTTAAAAATAAAGTAGGAAAACGCTCCTCCCCAACATGTATACGCCAAAAAAGCTCAGGAACGGTTCTACATTACATATATGGTAATTGTCCTCTAATGAGACATACTTTTAATTTCAATAAAAATGTCACAGTGAGACAAAATCTGAATATAATTGATCCTTTAAACTATGATAAACTAAAATAAAATTACAACATTCTGAATAAACATTTCTCCTTCATTAAAAAAGATTTATGATCCTTCTTCCTACATTTATAAAATACTTTTTAATAGAATATATTTTGTTTTTGAAATTTGTATCTTATAGTTCACTATACTGATCACATTTTTGTACTCATACTGTTCCTATTTCAGCTTACTGTTTTAACCATGCAAAATTACTAGCTGTGTTATGATTAAGTATTATTTTCATAAATTTTCTAATTACTTTCTTTTATACTTTTCTTATATCAATTTTTTTTTAATATTAAGGAATGTTGTGGTCTGAACCAGTATTGTAAATACTAACTTTGTACTCATTTGATTTTAATCTCTAATGTAATATTCAACATCTGTAATCTAAAATATGAATTTTCAATAAACATTTCCCCTCGTGGAGAAAAGTTCCTATGCTTAACGGCTGGATCTCCACGAGAGGGTGATTTCATTTCATTTTTTTCTTAGGTATTCTCTTTCATCTTATTACACAGTAAAAAATTGTAAAATATTTTGGAAGCGTTGGAATGTGTTACATAATCTATGTCTAACACATGATTTTTTGTTCTTGTTAATGTTAAATTTTCTTTTATTTCCCCTTTTCAAAATTACTGCGCCTGTAATATTTTCTTTCTAGTCTCAATGTATTAGATTTCAGATTTTTTTTTTTTATCATAAGCCTTTTTTAGTTTATTCCAAAAGAACGTTTTCAAATGTTTTTTTCGCGTTTCGGGGGAAGTTGAATTACAGCCATTTGATACATCCACCCCAACTCGTTTTCTCATTGGCTACGGGCCGCTGTCGCATTGCGTCTTTGTATCTCTATACTCTAACTAATAAAATACCTTGCACTGTGTCAGTGGAGAGCATTTTCATCGTTTATCTTGTCTCAAAATACGCGACTCGAGTTATAGTGGAATTATAATACCGTATTGTACATAGCATGATATTTTAGTATTTCCGCTAGCTTGTTTTACTGGATTAATTTTACTTAATCTACTATGTGAATATGCGAAATACGTTCAATTCATTAAGATTGATAATCCATAGAGAAGAACTTTCCCATATGTTGTTGCCTTATTTATTAAATAAAGTTTCCATGTTGCAATTGACTATTTTCTTCGGAGAAACTCTATCGGTATGTTTTAGCTATTTCTATTCATAACCATTTGGTACGCATCATCTGCCTACTATATATATTTTTACTTCATGCCCGGAGTTATGTTATAACATCAATGATATACTAAGATAATAGATGATGTTAATACCTTAGAGATTGTATCGCCAAGAACCATTATTATCAGTAAATATTACTACCTGCATAACGTTGATAGATTCATCTATTATTAGCTGATGTTGTTCCTTCATCTAAACACCTCCACTACAGCACCGATTTTAGTCACATACACTGAAGTGTCAAAAGTCATGGGATACCTCCTAATATCGTGTGGGACCTCTTTTTGTCCGGCGAAGTGCAGCAACGCGACATGCTGTTGACTCAACATGTCATCGGAAGTCCCCTAAAGATATATTTAGTCATGCAGCCTGCACAGCCACCTATAATTGCGGATGTGTTGCCGGTGGAGGATTTTGTGTACGAACTGGCCTATCTATGATGTCAGATACATGTTTGATTGGATTCATTCCTGGCGATCTAGGTGGCCAAATCATTCGCTGGAACTGTCCACATTGTTCCTCAAAACAATTGTGAACGATTTTGGCCCGACATGGAGCTTTTTCATCTTGGAAAATTCCATTGTTGTTTGAGTACATGAAGTCCATGAATGGCTGCAAATGGTCTTCAAGTAGCTGAACATAACCATTTCATGTCAACGATTGGTTTAATATGACCAGAGAACCCAGTCCGTGTCATATAAAAACAGCCCACACAAATTATGGAGCCACCATCAGCGTGACAAGAGCCTTGTTGACAACTTGGATCCATGGTCTCGTGGGGTTTGCGCCATACTCGAACACTACCATCAGCTCTTACCAATTAGAATCGTGACTTATCTTACCAAGCAACCTTTTCTCAGTCATCTAGGGTCCAACCGATATGTTCACAAACCCAGCAGAGGCACTGAATCTGATAGCGTGTTGTTAGTAAAGGCACTCGAGTCGGTCTTCTACTGCCATATCCTAACAATGCGAAATTTCACTACACGGTCGTCACGGACACATTTGTCGTACATACCTACAGCGATTGTTGCTGTTATTTGACGCAGTGTTGCTTATCTGTTAACACTGACTACTCTACGCACATATCGCAGGTCTCTGTCATTAAGTAGTCACAGGCGCCCACTGCGTTGTCAATGGTCGGAAGTAATGCTTGAAATTAGATATTCTCTACACACTCTTGACACTGTGGATCGAGGAATGTTGAATTCCCTAAGAATTTCCGAAATGGAAAGCCCCATGTGTCTAGCTTCAACTAGCATTCCGCCTTCAAAATCTGCTAATTCCCGTCGTACAGCTATAATCACGTCACAAACCTTTTCATATGAATCACTTGAGTACAAATGAAAGCCCTGACAGTGCATTGACCATTTATATATTTCTTATGCAATGCTACTGCTATCTGGATATCTGCATATTGCTAGCCCATGACTTTTGGCACTTCAATTTATATATATAATAACAAACGCTATTAAACAAAATCCATGATTTAAAATTTATTGACATATGCAAAACGGGAAATATTTTACAAGATGATTTATCGTGAACTTTCACAACTTTTTTGGAAAAAAGTAAAGTGAGTTGTATTTTTATATTCATTGGCACAAGCGTAAATAATCAGCTGCTAAATTCCAATACGAAAGTAAGAAAAATAAGTGGGTAGGTGGGATCGAAAATCGCACAAAGGGTTTCATTTAATATTCCTTTCAAACACTTTATCCTTTCTTTAATAAATCCAAATAAATTTCATTTAGCAAAAAAAGAAAAAGTCATGTTTTTTATAAAGTACACATTTACCGGTCTATTTTTCTCGTTTTTTCGAAAATCTGAACCGGTCCGATAGCGGGCGAAGAACGCTATTATACTCTGTCATAATAATATCTCTCATGTAGACAAAATGAGATATTAAAAAAAATCAATTTCAAGATTAAACATGTTGTACACCTTCAAAATGTTAAAATATGCGAATATTTCCATAATCGGGTTTTTATCATGATTCAATACGTTCCTCAAACTCATATTTACTATTCTCTATTACTCATATTGATACTCGATTTGTATTATTCTCAAACATTTGAAAAATCCGTTAAACTTCCAATAGGACGTCAGATTAATATACTTTTTAATTCTTTAATGACGTGATATCAATCTGCTTTCTGTACATACACATACTCATACTCCTTGTATTATTGAGAAATGTTTGAAAATTTCCGTTTTATAACCAATAGGACGTTACGTTAATTTTATTTTTCCAATGGGTGAAACATTTTATTTCATTTTCATTTTTCACATGGAAATCTTTCAATAGATAATTACTGTAGAAGGAATTTTATTCTGGATTTTTAATGGTTGGCAACTGCTATAACAAAAAATGTTTAAATTTAACAGAAAAAGGCTGTTAGAAGTTTGGTTTTTTATCTATCTATATTAAAATAATAAGATTTTTTCAAATTTTAATATTTTGAGCTTCATAGTAGGTATTTAGCTATAAGTACACAAATTTTCATTCTTGTAAGTTATATAGTTTCTGAGAACGGCTCTATGACGGACAGACAACGGAGCGGGAGTAATAGGTTTTCATGAGATGAACGAAACCCTAAAAATAAATAATAATAGGATATTTATCGGCAAATGCAACCCATCTGTGAATAAATGTTCTAATGCAAGGGATCTTTGCTTAATTTGCCACCACTTTACCAACTGAGCTATCCTGGACAAATTCGTTCTACCAGAAATTGTCAGCATTGTGTAATCATGCAATTTAATCCTTAACTGCTATTAGCGGTCTCCCAAACCGTTGCTTTTTTTTTTCATTTTTCAGAGTTTAACTTGTAATTTTACTACAGATACAGTTTAAGTACAGACACTAGTGAAATTTTGTTTCTTTTGGAGCTCTAGTACTACCGCTTGAGACTTTTGAATACGTAAATTTTAATAGTTCTGTACATAATGTATAATACAGAAACAATATTCTAATGAGTTAATAGAAGCTTTTATTCAGCTTTCGATCAAGCGACTTCAGAGACCGCTCACAGTAGCTATGCAACAATTTCTGTCACAGCAGTTAGTGTTTAACACTGATGCACTTTTTTATTTGTGGGGGTTGGGGTTCTATTTTAATATCTACCGAACATACTAATAATCACTATTAAATGCTAAAAACCTCTAAATATGTTTCATCTTATTCAGAATTACCTTCTTGAAGGTAGATTTAGATAACTTTAAAAGATACATTAGATTTTATGTTCTTGTCCAGTTATTTAGTATATCATTCCTTAATATAAATCACACAGGTCTACAAAATTTATGTTTGTGAAAATTTCTTTAAAAAAATTATACCGACTCTATAGTTTGGTGAGATTCTTATTTCACATCTAACCTATTTTTATTTATTTTTATTTATTTTTTTTAATCACGTACACTTTTTTACAATCTGCTTCAACATGTGTTACATTGATGTATATACCTTGTTGAACCCAATAATGACAAATAAATAAAATGAAATATTTGTATTTGAAAATTTATACATAGATATACGTATCATACATAATGCATTGCAGTCTTAACTACTGTGACAAAAATTGTCGCATCGATGCTGTGAGCTATCTCTGAGACCGCTTGATCGAAAAAATGTTCGATTAACACATATGATATTGTTTTTGTACTAAACTTTATGTACAGGGCCATTATAATCAAAATTCACCTATTCAGAAGTCACTAGCGATAGCATCAGAGCTCCAAACGAAATAAACTTTCATTAGTATATGTAGATAAGCTAAAAATTACAAGTTAAACTGCGAAAAATGAAAAAAGCAGTGGTCTGTGAGACCGCTAACAGAAATTAAGGGTTAAATTCATTTTTAGCTCACAGGCTATCAAAGCCTGTATGTACGTACGTACGTAACGCGATAACTCTTGATAAAAATATCCGTTTTGCTTCAAATTTTGGTTATAGGTTCATTGTGATAAGGCGCTTCCCTGATTAGTTTTGGAGCTTCATTGGTTAAGTATAAAGGGGGGAACGGGGGCTATTTTCCCCCCCTTAATTTAGATAAATGGGATTTTCATGCAGAAGTATCCGATTTGCTTCAAATTTAGCATACAGATTCATTTGTGATAACGCGTTTCTCTGATTAGTTCTGGGGGTTCATTGGTTAAGTATAAAGAGGGGGAACGGGGGGAGGTAATTCCCCCTTAATTTATTGTCGGTTTCGTTATTTTTCGAGGGGCATTATTCTTTGAAATAAGAGTATAATATACAATTAGTGTTAATAGCGTGTGAGCTCAATGCCATCAGTAATAACTGGGCACTTTTTTTATTTTTTTCAGTCTCGGATTTTATACTGCCTTTTATTCTGCTAGTCGAGCTGCGTTTTTTTTGTTTTATCGGTTATGTATCGATTCTGTAGTTTTAAGATTAAATATCGAGCAATATCTGCAAACATGTGTTCCTCTTACCCGGGTAGAATATGTTCAGAGATACGTTTGTTTCTATCATATAAATGACAGTTTTAAGGCTTTTTTTAGTATTGTCAAAAGTCTCCATTCCTGGGCTTTATATTTTGCACTAAACTTTCATATCAATTTATTAATATAAATGCGGTAAAATTATTTACTCTTTAAAGAAAGAGAAACTCCTGTTCTGTGGTTTACATTCAGATATTAGATGTTTTAGGTGTGAACGAGTTTTTTCTTCTAAGCTGCGATCATATTACATGGAGTGAAAAGTCCAGGACTCGCTATTAGCTGGCAGCGATAGCAACTTATTCATATGATTTCTAAAAATTATCATCCTTCAAAATATTCGTGACAAGTTTACATGACATTTTGGTTATTTCTTAACGAATTGCAAACGTGTAAGTTTGAATGTGTAAGTTGATTGTAACGAATTTTGTGTTTTGATTAAAAATTGTTTTTTGGCGAAAACAAATAGTCCAAACTCACGAATGACTTGAAGCATTACGGTATATCTGCTTCATAGAAAACAACCATTTTTGGATGGTTTAGGGAATTTAAATGCAGCCGTAGCATCACAAATGATCCACATTCTGGACATCCAATTGAGGCATTAATTCCAGACAACAACAAAAAAATCCACCATATTGTTTTGGATGACCGGAATGTGAAAATGACGGAGATAGCTAACATAGTAAGAATATGTTAGGAATATTTTACATGAACTTGCATATGAAAAATTTGAACTTTCAGATTGAAGGAATTATAAAACACTTTCTTTGTGCGAGATGGGTGCTGAGTTTCCCTAACAAAAGTCCTGAAACAGCAACGGGTCGATGATTCGGAACACAATTTGGATATATTTTAGCGTACATGTAATTTTACACCAATTCATAACAAGGGAGAAAACACTGATCCATCCCTACAAAGTTGAGTCTATTAGGCAATCACTTGAGTAGTTGGAACATAGCGTAAGCCGTCCAAAGACGATAAAATGAGCTGGAAAGGACGTAGCATTTTTAGGAAGCAACTATTCATAGACTATCTTGAGAAAAGAAAAACAGTCACAGTGGAGTATTCTGCAGCATTATTGGATTGTTTGAAAAAATAAGATAGGGCATAGAAAAAAGTGCTGTTTCACTAAGACAACGCACCTCCTCACACATCCATGAAAACGATGCCAAAATTGAATGAATTTAAACACGAATGGTCCCATTATTCCCCGTATTCTCTAGATCTGGTCACCAGCGACTCTTATGTATTTCCTAACTTGAAGTGGTGGCTCCAGATGAACAGATTTGCGTCAAATGAAAATGTCGATTGCGAAACTGATGCATATTTTGGAGCCCTTGTGAAATTGTACTATATGAAATGTATTTAAATGTTACAGGATCGTTGGAATAAGCGTGTTGCGCTTGGAGGAAACTACGTGAAAGAATTAAATCCATTTTCGACAAAAATGTTTTTTTTTCATTGCTAGGCCAAGGATTTTGTACTCCATGCAATACGTTTAATTTTATCATAGACAATACCAGATATTTCCTCAAACAGATTTTCCAGAAAGAAAACCGTCGGAAATGCACAGTTTGATAGTTTACCTCTCGAAAATGGATCAGTGGCCAAACTTATCCCTTTTTAGCTCACAGGCTATCAAAGCCTGAGAGCTAATGTGCTCGCCCGTTCTGTATGTATGTATGTATGTATGTATGTATGTATGTATGCATGTACGTAACGCGATAACTCTTGATAGAAATATCCGTTTTGCTTCAAATTTTGTTTATAGGTTCATTGTGATAAGGCGCTTCCCTGATTAGTTTTGGGGGTTCAGTGGTTAAGTATAAAGGAGGTAACGGGGGCGGCTAATCCCCCCCTTAATTTAGATAAATGGGCTTTTCGTGTAGAATTATCCTATTTGCTTCAAATTTCGTTTATAGGTTCATTGTGATAAGACTCTTCCCTGATTAGTTTTGGGAGTTCATTGGTTAAGCAAAGAGGAGGATATGAGGGCAAATTCCCTCTTAATTTGGATAAATGGGTTTTTCAAGCAGAATTATCCGATGTGCTTCAAATTTTGTGTATAGGTTCATTGTGATAAAACGCTTCCCTGATTAGTTTTGTTAGTTCATTGGTTAAGTATAAAGAGGGGGGACGGGGGGCTAATACCCCCTTAATTTAGATAATTGGGCTTTTCATGCAGAATTAGCCGATTCGATTCAAATTTTGTATATAGGTTTATTGTGATAAGGCGCTTCTCTGATTAGTTTTGGGGGTGCATTGGTTAAATATAAAGAAGGGGAACGGGGGGGGGGGCTAATTTCCCCTTAATTTATTGTCGGTTTCCTTATTTTTTGAGGGGCAATATTCTTTGAAATAAGAGTATAATATACAATTAGTGTGAATAGCCTATGAGCTCAGTGCCATCAGTAATAACTGGGCACTTTTCTTTTTATTGTATCTTCTACTGTTCTCTAAACAGTTCTTGCGACAGTGTTCTATAGCATATTCGCCAAATAGAAGCTCAAACAGGAAATATCGCTTTGGAGTTATCACGTTCACACACACGCACACACACACACACATACATACATACCAATCATCATTTCAATAATTTTTTTACACTACTATGTGTTCGGAAAATAAAAAGGACCATCATCCTGAAAGATCAAGTTTGTGTTTCACTTCACACTGAACTTCACGTAATTTGCCGTGAAGATCGTACAAAATAAAACTAGTTTATGGTTGTTGACAATGGATTTGCTGTCTTTTAACTTTTGGGACACGTTCCACTTATGTCACGTGTTTCGAAACTTTGTTTACCTCGAAAATATTTTTCAAAACCAACAACGTACGATTTTAAACTTTCATATGATGAGCCTTTATGATGCAACAACAAACAACTCAAGTAAACGAGTATACATGATTTACGTTAGTAAATTAATCCCGTCAGTTTAAGTTGTATTTCTTGCAACATTTGGTCATATTATCAATAATGCATTATAAAGGTAAGACACTAAAGTAGGACTGTTAACTTTATTTTATAGAAAATGCGATATATCATTTTTAAGGATTTATCGAGACTGGACAAAAAGAGCGATCCGACAACGTTCATGGATTATTCTTAAACCTACGCGACGCGACTTTCCAACAAAAGACGTTGTGTATTACTTTACACTCTTTTATATTTAAAACTCAACTTTGTTTTTAACACATTCCAACGTAGTTGAAAAGTGTTTATGAATTCGGTTTGTCTGTCTCTCGTAAATATACTCCGATTGTCATGAAATTTTTATGCATTATTGAATTTTACTATAGAATGTTCGGTATTGAAAATGAAATGTGCAGCATTAATAGTTCATTTACAGGGACACACAAAAGAATTCCTTTACATTATGGTCTATGGGGAAAAATCGTTTGCGGTGTATTTTATGGATGTTAACATATTTCAAACATAATGAAATAAATGTGCAAAACTGAGGTGGACTACAGCATACTTTTATGGAAGTGTACAATTAGTAGCATTTATAGTGCAGTGACAGGGACGCACAAAAGAATTCCTTTATATTAAGATCTATGAGGGGAAAATCGTTTGCTGTGCATTTTGAACATGTTATGATACTTGAAAGATAATGAAATTTTAAAGGATCGCTAAGGTTCAATATAACTTACTCTCTATAGATTATGGAGTACCTAGGATTTATCGTTCATGTACAAAGACGCACGAGATAATTCGGTTAAAGGATAGACTATTAGGTATAATAAATTATAATACCTTGTAATAATATATTTCTTTTAAATGCTAAAAGATGTAAATTAACAACATAATACAAATTAAAATAACTTTTATTAGGTTGTTCAAATACAAACTTTATACTCTTCAATATTATCCAAGCTTTTTTGGAAAATTAAAACGAAGCCTTAAACGTTTCAATATCTGCTTAATAACCAACCCCCCTCAGAAATTAAAGACTATTATTTGCAGTAAAATTGACCTAATTAATTTTGAGAATTATTCAGGAGTATATGAAATACCTTTTATTAAAGAAGACGGATCCAAGAATTACTACATAGGCATGACCAGCAGGAAATTTAATTACAGAAAAAGAGCCTATAGCTGACATTAAGTATATAATAGAAAATCTACTGCCCTGGCAAGATTATATAAAGAAGAAACCATCCAAATAAATTTCAATGAAAGTAAAATAATATTCCCCTCCAGTCTATACTATCCATCCATAATAAGAGAAACCATAGAGATACTGACACGCAAAAATACAATTTGTAACGATGCGGCATCTTTTAATTTACCGAAACTGTGGCTCGAATTACTCCATCGTCACAGATATGAAAATAAACTACCAAGTAAAAATAAAAGATAACGTGCGTAATTTTTGAAAAAGTACATGAAAATAATAACTTCAAAGCCCGTGCAATTATGGAATATTTATATTTGTTTTTGAAAATGACTCGGAGTGAGTCGTAACATGTAAAATAACCTAATAAAAATTATTTTAATTTGTATTATGTTGTTAATTTACACCTTTTAGCATTTAAAAGAAATAGGTAAACAAATCAATATTTATCCCAATATCCGTTAAAGTAAATAAGCACAAGCGATTCGTTCATCGTGAGCCATAGAAATATTAAACCATGGGGAGGTAATCATTCGCAAAGCAAGATCTCCCTAATAAATTTTGCAGCGCTATCTGATGTAGAAAAAAAAATACGCATCTGTAAACGTGGCATACGTAATAAGAGAAAAGTAAGGCATACTCACAACAGAGGATATAATTCATTTCACTGAAATGTTTTTTTAACATTGGGAAATTAGTTATAAATGAACGCACCCCATTTGTCACGTTTAACGTACAGTTTCCATCTTTTTGGGGTTTTGTGTGAGTGAACACGGTAGATACCAAACGGTACTTCTGATTGATCTCCCATTGGGGGAATATGGTCCAGATCACCTTAGAAAAAGCATTCTAATATTTTAAAAATGTAGGGAATATAACTTTGTTTCGGATCAACATATGTGTGCGATTGAATTGTCTTTTCCATATTCAACCTTAATAACGATGAAATTCTTTACTCACATAATTAAGTACTAAATATTTATTGCGATTTTCTTTATAGACATATAAACCTTATTTTAAATGCTTGAAGGAAGATGTGAAAACATAAATTTCATATTAATCCTTTATACACCGACCGTACTATAAAAAGAAGCATTTAAAACACTCTTATAAACTTCATTTTACACATTGCTTTGCAGACATAAAATTTAAGAATAGTTCCAAGTGCTTTACCAAAGAAGATTTACTATTTAGAAAATCATAACTGATCACAAACTTTTAATTCAATTTTTTAATCCTGTAAAATAAGTACCTCATACATTATCACCCAGAATGCTGATATGGTGGTTAATGTTAGCAGGGTATCACTATACGATTGAGTAACGCGAAGGTAAAAATAATAAAAATGCTGATGCATTAAGTAGATCACCTCTTCCAGAAAATGTAAATGTGGTAAATAATCCATTGGAAATAACGTTCGTTTCTAATAGTAATGATTGGCCTGTTACATCTAAAGCTATTGCAAAGTGGACAACTGAAAATCCAGTAACAAAACAAATTGTAGAGTGGGCGTTATATGGATGACCAGAGAAAGTTAAATCAGAGGAATATAAACCATACTTTCGTAGACGTGAGGAAATTTCGTGTTTAGAAAATTGTTTATTATGGGGACGTAGAGTAATTATACCAGATGAAGGTCGCGAAAAAATGTTAAAATTATTACTTTCGGTTCATCAGAGTATATCTAGCATGAAAGCTAAAGCTCGAGGTGTGATCTGGTGGCCTAATATGGACAAAGAAATTGAAAAAATAGTAAATTCTTGTAGTAGATGCCAAATGTTTGCTAGGGATAATTCTAAAAGGAAACTTTTAAAATGGGAATCTGAATTTGCTTGGGAAAGAATTCACATAGATTTTGCCGGTCCTTTTGAGGTTAATTTTTTTAATAGTGGTCGATTCTTATACTAAATGGTTACAGGTACAGGTGTGCACAGTGCTGATAGTAAATCGACTATTAGAGTACTACGTAGAATTTTTGCTACATTTGGTTTGCCCGTTGAATTGGTCAGTGATAATGGACGTGCGTTCACAAGTGGTGAATTTCAAGAATTTCTTAAATCAAATGGAATTATACATACACCTATTCCGCCATATCATCCATCGTCTAATGGACAGGCAGAACGGTGTGTTCAAACTGTAAAAAAATATCTTAAAAAGCTAGATAAGGGTGACATAAATTTGTCAATTTCACGATTTTTGTTGGAAAATCATTCCACCCCACATTCTGTCACTGGTAAGACTCCCGCAGAATTAATGTTTGGAAGGTCAGTTCAAACAGCTCTACTTGGTATTACCACCCAAACCTAAAATACAACCCTTACACAAATACAAACTTCATGAATTAGATTTTGTTAAAAACTTTGGAAAAGAGGAGAATTGGATTAAGGGAAATATTATAAAATTATTGGGGAGTAGATGGGTTTTAGTAAATAGAGATGACGGAATAATGTGTAAACGTCATGTTAATCCGTTGAGACACAACAGGGAAATAAGTAATGAAACGTCAGAGAAATTAAAACGGGTCAGTTTGATAAACAAAACAATTATGATAGAGTTAATAAAAATAAGTTTTCTGGATATTATGTAAATAATAAAGAGCAAATTAATGCCGAGAATGCTGAAAAATCTAACCAATCTCACTTTTCACATGATATTGTAACAGGTACAGTTGTGAATAAAGATTGTGATGATACTATAGATAAAAATGTAAAGGACAATTCCGTTATAAACAATGATGTGGACTTACAGAAGAGTACCTATAAAAACTGATAAAAATGACAATCATCCAGCTCGAAGAAGTAACAGGGATGACCACCTCAGGAAACCCGGCTTAAGCCTTAGAGTTTGTGTGCAATCCTGAGGGGCTGACACGCCTCTATCACCAGCGAGACCACAATTACAGAATTATGTATGCAATTTTTACAATATAATATTACACATTAATTTTGTCTGATAATACAGTTATTGCTTTCATACATACGATTATTATTATTATTTCAATGTAGGCAGAATATATAATTTCCGGATGAGCTATTTACAAATACTGTGCGGGCACCATGCCTAAAATTATTAGTGGTTAAATATGATGGGTTATTCTTGGCTAGCATATTTTATACAAATACTTTACTACAATTGATGTATATGGAAAAATATGATGCATACATACAGTTATTATAATTAATTCGATTATACAATTATACAGTTTAGACCATTTCCAGTATATGACTATATACAAGTACTGTGCAGACTTTATATTTTGGATTTTTGGTTAAATGGGATGCAGATTCTTGGTTAAATACTTCTAATACAATTAATAATATACTAATATGAATATACAGATGCGAATATACTAAAAATTTACAAATAATATGCAGATACTAATAATATACAGACAGTGTGATATTAAATCTCATTACAACAATTATTATATTCAAATACAAAATACAATTATTTATATACATATGTACAGAGAAAACAGGACCCCTGCTATATTGGACAAGCGGGCGCTCGACTACAGAGGAAGAGGATTGGAAAATAAAAATTCATTTTTTTCAATAAATTTCATGCAGTTGACTATGCGCTGGAGAAGAACCGGACGGTCCAGGAGATATTGTAGCCAGTTTTTAAGTGGCATTTGTGGTGATTTTTCGACATGGAAATGTGAAGTTAGAGTGCAATTTAATATGTAGTGTAACGATGTTGCTTCTGATCCACAGATACAAAGTGGTGAGTCACTTCTGTTAATTTGGAATAGGTGTTGTTGAAATGGTCCATGATTTGTTAAAAATAGGTATAGATATCTGTTGTGTATTTCTAGTTGTTGCGAGACTTCCGGAAGGAAGTCTCTTGTGTAATGACCCACTTGTGCTGTAGACCAGCGTTGTTGCCAACTGTCTGTGATTTGTTTTGTTAATTCTCTTTTGAGTGTAGACGGTGGTACAGGAAGAAAAGTTGTTTCCAGCGTTTCATCGTTTGTTGCTGACCGCGCCAACTGATCCGCCAGTTCATTTCCAGCTACACCCGAATGACCCTTGACCCAAGGCAGATTAATCCAATGGTTCGTTTGAACTACGAGGGGAGGGATGTTATATCTCAATGATTAGTATTAATTTGTAACCAGAGATGGCGCTACTAATCAAGCTCAATTGTTATCTCTTGCAAGAAAGTCAGGAATACGATACGGTGTGTAAGAATAAATGTTCTAAGCAGCGGTTCGCTGGAGCGACTTGTAAATATGTATAATAAATCTGTATAGTTAAATATAGATGTCCCCTTGCTGTACAGTAGAAAGAACTCACAATATTAAAGTTATATGCAATTTTCAATCACAATAACATTGTTGCGTATAAAAAATGTACATGCAGTTTTTGTATGTTTTTGTATCCAAATCTTGCTTTGTGTGAGCAATATTTAATTATTCCATGGAATTATCTGCAGCAGCGCTCTCTATTGTCGGGATTTTGAACTAATTTGATTTTGGTGTCATACAAAATCCCGTACTACGCTGAATATTTATCTGTAAACTGCATGTCTCTCCGATCTATAGATCTTTTTTTATCGCGTTTTACTTTCCTACCGAACTTTAGAAACACCCGGTACATATGTGTGTGCGTGTGTGAATCTTTAAGAATGTCGTACAGCTGGTCTGATAGAGAAATTTTTAAAATGACGAGCCGTAAACGTTCAGCCGGGCAGACCGGTGACACCTGCAAAGGCAAAACTTTAAACTCAATTTTCACAAAACACTGTTTTTCATCGCCACTCCGCTAATAGGTTGAGAACGTTGGAGTAGGCGTCGGGTTCGACTCCCTCTGACTCCGTTGTACACTCTTTGTGGAGTTTGCGTCTGTATTCTTCAGAGATGTCGACTTCCTTGTGTCTATCTCGTCCTCTTCAAGAAGAAGATTTATGTAATTTGTCGGAGTCCTGTATGTGTTTCTGTGAACAAAATTATACGAATCGTTCGAAACAACAGCCTTTGGCCTCCTTCAAATGTCAAAATAATTGTTTTTCGTCAGTTTTGCTACGGTAACTTTCGAACCACTTTTTTTTAAATAAAGTAAATTATCTACAAACTAAAATAAACAGACAAAACAAAATGTACTTTTTCAAGTTATAAGAAAAAATGACCAATTGTAATGGATTTTGAATTGAATATTATATATACAGGGTGATTATACTAATTAAAGTCCCACTTCAAAATGCTGTACAAAAGGAACCACTGGTCAGAATGACTTCAAATTTGTACTGAATATATTGGAAGAAGGGGGAAACAGTATGGCATAAGAAAGAAAAACTTCCAAAATGTATCAATAGATGGCGCTGTCAGCGGCATAACGAAATTGGATTTGGCTACAAGTGACATTTTAAATCGAAATACGACGGCTTTGACATGACTTGCACAGCAAACCAACCGTACTGTTGAATGTGCATGAGTAGTGTTTCGGTTGTTTGACGAAAAAAATGACTTCCAAATCAGTCAACAGTTGTAGTACTGTTAGTGGAAAGCCCATCCATCACGGCAAGTTCGTACCACATTGGATGGAAAAAATCGGTTTTTAATTGTCCTTGGGCCAAAAACCGCATAAAAAGCACATAATGATTCGGTTTTAATTGCGCATGAGTGTCTTTTATTTTGCATAGTATGCCGCTTACAGCATCATCTATCGATACGCTCTGGAACTTTTTTTTTCTTATGCCACACCGTGTCCCGAAACTGACGTCACTGAGCATTGATGCAAAGAAAGGAGATTAAGTCTATGGAGTGGGTCTCATTCGCCAGTACAATTTTGCTCTTAGCAAAATCCCAGATCACTCGAATGAGACCCACTCCATAGCCTTAATCTCCTTTCTTCGCATCAATGCTCAGTGACGTCAGTTTCGGCCTCGAATGACAGCCAACCGCTGTCAGCGACATCTATTTTTTGAAATTCGAACTAAAATCAAGAATCACAGTAAAAAAACTCCCGACATCGTACATAACCCTCCTGCAAGAATTTTTTTAATATCTATCACCGTTTGCTAGTTATTGAATTTTAAAATCCATCAGTCATTTTTGGGACACCCGGTATTTTCTATCAATATATTTAGTACTAGCTGAAGTACCCGGCGTTGTCCGCAATTTTAAGAATCTTTGCTGGGAAAATCAGTTTCAAAATTAAACATGTTGTACAAAGAACTTCAAAATGTTAAAATGTGTCACTATTTCCATAATCGGGTTTTTTTCTATGATTCAACACGTTCCTCAAACCCATATGACGTTATATTCACATGCGGACGTCTTATCTACTTGCTTTCTCTATTACTCATATTGATACTCTCTTTGTATATGATTCTCAAACATTTTAAAAAATCCGTTAAACTTTCAATAGGACGTCATATTAATTTTCTTTTTAATTCTCTAATGACGTCCTATTCACCTGCTTTCTGTACTTACACATACTCATACTCCTTGTATTATTGAGAAATGTTTGAACATTTCCGTTATATTACCAATATGACGTCCTATCAATCTTTTTTTCAAATTGTTGAAACTGTTTATTTCATTTTCATTTTTCACGTGGAAATCTTTCAATAGAAAATTAATTGATGCAGAAAGAATTTTACTGTGGATTTTTAAATGTTGGCAACTGCTATAACGAAAAATATCTAATTTTGATAGGAAAAGGCTGTTAGATTTTTTATTTTTTATTAATTAAAAATTCACTATATATTATTTCGATTAAGGATTGCTTTAGTTGCCTCAGCTGTGTTTTAATACAATAAGTAATAAGACTAATTTGACTGCCGCGAAACCACTCATCGGAATGTTAATTTCTGTAGCATAAAAAAAAAGTTTGTTGTCTGTATTAACAAAAGCTACCGACATATGGTGTGTACAGGCTCATGTTCCGGAGTATCATGTGATTTAACTGAAGCGTGTTTGCGGGTGCCTACGAGAGCGGCCAGTTGTCGAAATGGAAGTGTCGATGGAACAACGTTATGCGATTAAATTTTGTGTTCGTCTGCAAAAATCAGCATCGGAGACCTTTGACATGATACGTGAAGCTTTCAACGATGAAGCAATCTCGAGGGCAAGTATTTTTCGCTGGCATAAAGCTTTTAAGGAAGGAAGGCAAAATGTGGAAGATATTGAACGTGAGGGACGACCTTCAACGTCCATCACAGAGAGAATGATTAACACAGCTGCGGTTATCATCAAGGAGGACCGCAGAATGTCGAAATGGCTTCCTATTGCACCATGACAATGCCCGACCACCTATTGCTCGTTGCGTACAGGATGTTTTTCAACAGAACAACGCAGAGATTTTACCACACCCTCCATACAGTGCTGATCTCACTCCATGCCATTTCTGGCTGTTTGCTGAACTTAAGAAATTATTACGAGGTAAACGTTTTGCAAGCAACAAAATATGTGTTAAGGCTGCGGAGGCGGTTTTCAAAAAACTCTCAAAAAACGGACTTTTACATGGTTTTAAGAAGTGGATAGAACGTTGGAATAAATGCATTACGTGCCGCGGTAGTTATTTTGAAAAATACCATGTAAATGATGACGATTAAAGGTATTCTGTATTTTTTATAATTTTAGTCTTATTACTTATTGAACGGCCGTCGTACATAACATTTCACAATTCTGACTTTCAAACTGTTGATTTGTATAGAAGCGTAGACAGACAAATTTACATATATTAGATATTCAAAATGCTGAAACTTCAACATACGCTTTTCAATTGACTAGCTTTTTTTTTTTTGACGATCTTTCTGGTGTATTTCATAAAATTATTAATCAAATTTCCAGTAATATAAATCATTTATTTAAAAAAAATAAAAATGTTAAATATATAGTCATTTTCACTGTATTTTTGCACAAGTCATGATATTTTACTTATTTTTTTTTTCTTAAACTATTTACAAGTCTGATGCGTATCGTTATACAACATATTTGCAAGAAAAAAAAAGTATGTTTTAAAAAGCTTAAAATTGTATGAGAAATAGTTTTAATGTTTTGTCAAAAAATAATTTCATATATATTTTTTTAATTTTGCCCCAAGAATTGCATTTTTCTTGATTATCCTATTTAAAGGTAAGTCACTGTGTTTATGTAAAGTTGAATTCACATCAGAATTGTGCAAAAAAATTTAAAAATAAATAAATGCATTTTTACAGATTTTCTCTCCAAAGGTTTAAAAGGATAATTTTATTAAAAAATTCTGGTACAAATGTTGATCAAAATTAAGTGGTATAAAATATATCTCACCCCCTTTAAGGTGTTAAATAATTTTCTTTCATAAAACCATTTAATATGTCAAAAATATATTTAAAAATATTTTAAAAAAGCTTCAAAAGGGCTACAAGTCCTCTAAATAGATATTTCACGGAATTAGTAAGTTACACATTACAGAAGTCATTGAGACCATTAATGGATTCCATTCGCTGGACAGACCATTCGCAATAGCAATTCCATCTTTCAATATCACGGAATATAATAAAGAGGAAAGGGGCTGTGCATATATAACGTTATCACTTTAGGGGGGAGGGGATGTCTGGCACTTGATATCATAAGATATCTCTAAGGAGAGGGGGGTGTTGTTTTATGATATCGTTATCATTTTCTTATCCAACCAATTTTTTTTTCGTAATTTTTTTTAAGTCTGTTATTTGTTTTTATGAAAATACATAGTTATTATTAAAACCATTAAATTATTACAAACTTGTTTCATTTTAAAATATGGAATGCCCCCAACATCCTATTCTTTTATAATATGCGAATATAATCCGCTGTTGGAGAGACCAGGTGCGAAGTGTGTCTGAAATTAAACTTGTGATTTCTAGTAAAGAAAAAATGTTGCACACCTATTTCGTTCATGAGAAAATCTGCTAACCCCCCCCCCCCCCAATTCACCTACAGGGAGCAAGTGCAAGAGGACAATATTACTGTAGAATGCATTATGTAACAAACAACTATTATTTAATATACATTTAAAAAACAGGTATTCTGTTAAATGTTATTTGATATAAAGTTATTACATATAGGATAGTGCTAGTTTATTGGCTTATTTTCATTTGAATAAGTCGCCTAATCACTAATAAATGTATAACTATATCTGTGTATCACTGCAAATGTATTAATAGAAAAATAAAAAAGGAAAACTGCCCAGTTAAACTGAGGGCATTGAGCTCACAGGCGATTCACATTAACTGTATATTATACTCCTATTTCAAAGAATTTGAAATAAGCCCCTCGAAAAATAAAGAAATCGACACTATATTAAGGGTGATCATTCCCCCGTTTCCCCACCCCCTTAGTTAACCATTGAACCCCCAAAACTAATCAGGGAAGCCCCTTACTACAATGAACATATACACTAAATTCGAAGCAAATCGGATAATTCTGCATGAAAAATCCATTTATCTAATTTAAGGGGGATTACCCCCGTATCCCCCTTTATACTTAACCAATGAATCCCCAAAACTAACCAGGGAAGCTCCTTACCGCAATGAGCCTATATACAAAATTTGAAGAAAATCGGATAATTCTCCATTAAAAGACATTCATCTAAATTAAGGGGGGGGGGGGATAAGCCCCCACCCCTCTTTACTCTCTTTATACTTAACCACCCCCAAAACTAATCAGGAAAGTGCCTTATCACAATGAACCTATATACAAAATTTGAAGAAATTCGGATAATTCTGCATGAAAAACCCATTTATCTAAATTAAAAGGGGGGTTAGCCCCCGCGTTCCCCCCTTTATACTTCTCCAATGAATCCCCAAAACTAATCAGAGAAGCGCCTTACCACAATGAGACTATATACAAATTTTGAAGAAAATCGGATAATTCTGCATGAAAAACCCATTTATCTAAATTAAGGGGGGCGATTAGCCCCCATTACCCCCTTTATACTTAACACAAGAACCCCCAAAACTAATCAGGGAAGCGCCTTATCATAAGGAACCTATATCCAAAATTGGAAGCAAAATGCTTATTTCTAACAAGAGTTATCGCGTTACGTAAATACATACGTACATACATACAGAACGGGCGGGCACATTAGCTCTCAGGCTTTGATAGCCTGTGAGCTAAAAAGTAATCGTAAAAGTAAAAATAATTTTTAGATATTGATAACGATATCATTAGCGGGGAGTGGGGAGGGGGGGGGGGGTTCGAAGAATGATACACGACATCGTAAGGTGGGGGGGGGAGAGGGGGTTCAAAATTACGAAAGAGTTGATAAAGTTATATATGTACAGCCCCAAAACGAAAAGCGGTATTGGAGAGATTTATTTAAATAACACTATCAATTTGCATAAAATATAATTGAAATAGAAATCGCATAAAAGAAATCATGCGATGGTTTTTAACCTTTTGACTAAAGACTTGCATCATTTTCGATTGTCCATAGAGAGATTTTGGTACATTTATATTAGTCGGGCACAGGCGCAAAACTCCCCAATATAGCTCCTTTTTACTCTTCTAATTAGAAACAATGATTTGATGGTGAAATAAAATGTTTTGGTTTATGGTATTATTTCTTTTATTATGTTTTTTTTTCTTTCATTTTAAATGAAATGAGGGTATTTTATTGTAACAACTTAAGACGTATTTTAAATGTATGTGTGTTTAAATGCAAGTTATGTATTTTAAATGAAATGAGTGAAAGGTTCATATTTTAAATGAAATAAATGCAATTCGAATAATGGCGATGGAGATCAATCACATCTGGCGATCTATCACATGCATCCGTCTAACAGGGGTAGCTGCCCGGGTACCCGCGTGAGCTGAGTTTTTTAACCCAGGTTTTTAAAAAACCCTGAGGGTTGTAGTGGATAGCTGCCCGGGTACCCGCACGGGCTGGGTTTTTTTTAACCCGGATTTTTACAACCCTGCCGTCTAATAAATACGGAATTTTTTTGAAAACAAATTACTAAGATAACTCTAGTACAAAATGTAAAACTTAAAATTTATATGTAGGGCTTTACAGGCATATGTATTTCTGACGTACACATATTTCAATAAAATCAAAAATACTAATTAAGTAGCATTGCTGACATGTATACACACGATTATTACTTAAAAACTTACTAGTGAAAAGATATTTTACAAAAAAAAAAAAAAAAAAAAAAAGAAATTATAAAAACACTTCGAATAATCTACAAAAAAAGGTTTTTTTATTACCATTAACACTAAAAACATTAATTTTTGTATTAACTAACAATATTTTTATCTTCGTTTTTTTTCTGCAGGAAGACATCATCCCATCACCATTCGGCACCAAAGTCATCCAGCAAGAAGCATCAGATCCTCTCTCAAAAACAGGTAAGGCGAAAAATGTAACATAGGAACAGTCATTTATTAGATTTAAAAATGTATAAAACATTGTCGCAAGATTAGAAAATTCATCATCAGTCCGGAAAATATTCAGCTAAAAGGTCTACCTAATTCTCGGCCATACGAAGTTTGTAGTAATTGTACGTAAATGTAGAGAAAACTTAAAATTAGTAGCAGTATTAAAATTTTGGGCTGACTCCAGTAATCCGGGAATTAATCTGAAATGTGCAGCTTTAACTGTAATTAAGATGAGATTCTACTTACTTGGTTCAAAACTTTAGAATTTTAAATTTTGCATTTTTTAAATCCTTTAATTGTGTAGCTTTTTGTCCTAAAGCGGTTTCATAATATTCCAATTCTTGCAATTTTTTTGCTCGCCGAACGTAACGCTCTTGTAAAACTTTAAACTTGCTTTTCCCGAAACACTGTTCTTCAAACTGGGCAACCTTATTTCTCGAGAACTATTCGGCCGACTTCCTTCATTTTTTAATTAAAAGAAAGAATCATTTTCGCCGAAGCTTACACCATCGAAAAGTATAATTTTCATGGATTATT
The DNA here is from genome assembly GCA_963931845.1 of Maratus michaelseni. NCBI lineage: Eukaryota > Metazoa > Arthropoda > Arachnida > Araneae > Salticidae > Maratus > Maratus michaelseni. The sequence continues at coordinate 41,210,974 of OZ007588.1, read as the reverse complement.
TTTTCATGCTTGCAAAAGGTTAAAAAAAAATTAAAATATGACCATTTTTGTTCGATTGACCGCCATTTTGTGAAACATTAAATTTTTGAACTAAATGTTGGTATAAGCTCCAGTGAATTTAATGCCCTTTCATAATTTGGCAATCCAATTTGTTTCGGATGATTGTGATCAGAGAAAAATGGTAGCCCAATTGGAAGTTCACGACACGTCGCACAAGGCGTATTATTATTTGGCCACACAAAAAAAATAAATATATTAAATGAAATGAAAAAGTTACATGAAATGTCAATAAATAAATGCAAGAAGTCCGAAATTGGTATCTCTTTTCTTTGTAATAGAAAAAAAAAAATCACGTGAATTTTTGGCCAAAGAATTAGAACCACCCCTTAAGACTGTTCTCAAATCCAAACTGACTACTTTGCCATTTTTCAATTCGTTTTTGTTCGAAAATGCATGAAATTGGCAGGTGTTCTTATTCAGAAACTTTGTAATTCAAAGATGTTTTCCATTTTTTTTTTGGTACAGGCAGAATAACTTTCAGATAATACTGTAAAATTCGGCGTTTCGAGCCGAATTTCTGATGCCGCAGCACGAGAAAATGCAAAAAGTGTCGTCACGTGACATGAATCGCTTATAACTTGATAAGCAACTTATCAAAAAATAGAAAACTCATTTTTATTCCAAATCGTTTCAATAGTCAGGCCTGCCAATGTTATGCCTTTGCGTTTAAAAAATGAGTCAAAATGTTTAGCATTGTTGTCTCACAGCTAATGTTAAACCAATGACAACTTTTTTTAAACAAATTTCTTATTTGCATTTGAATAGTTTAAAGATTTTTTTTTTTTAATAAGATATTTGAGGTCAATATCTAACCGGTCAGTTTCTTTCTTTTTTCTTTTTCTTTTTTTCCCCAGAGGGCCTTTTTTAATTTAAAAAACCGGTTCCGAAACAGAAAGTATTCCTAAAGAAAGAAAAAATTGCAACCAAAATCGAAAGAGTAAAACGATATCCAATTAGACATCGACCACAAATATCCTATGCAAACAAAGTAAAAATAAAAATATTGAAATGCAAACGAGAAAATTTTTGAAGTAGAGAAAAATTTACATTTGATTGGATTAAAATTCGTATGCTTCTACAGTTGGCCCCCACAGAAAAGAAAATGTTTCTGAAGAGCGCTAATGGGAAATTATTCAACTAAGAATCTGATGTTCTAATGTAAATTACATTAATATAAGAGAATATAGAAATTAAAACATAAGAAATTAGTCTAATCTTTGAGATAACTATGTAGATTGCTAGATTTTTAAAATCAACTTTTGAAGTCTCTAATCGGCTTCTTTTCCTCCAAAAATTGCCTGACTAGTTGAGGGGGTCGGAGCAAGAAAGTGCCATGCCACATTTCTGATTAATTAAATCTAACACTGTAATCTGTTGCTTAATATTGTAAATAATAATATATCCTACATATAATTTGTTTCTAATGTCACTTGGGGTCAGCCTATGGGGCAGGTTTCGTTTTTGTCCCATATATTTATGACCCCAATGAAGATAGCTAATTTACCAAAAACGTAATAGTATAATATCATTAAAGTAATGCCATATTGTTAGTCAGAATATTTCAAATGTTAGTAAGACATTGGTGAAAAAACTTTAGGTTATATATCTTGATTTGAGTATTGGATCCAATTTTCAAATTGAAATATCTCAGAAGTTCAAAAATGTGGCTTGGCACTCTCCCGCCCCGACCCCTTCAATTTTGGTTAGATAAATGATTCTTTCCAAAAAAAAACTATAAAGAACTATTCATTAGAGCTCTAAAATCAGATGGGTTTAACTGTATAGTGAACAGTCGGCCAAAAATACACACACACATCCATACAATACCCCTATAATCTACAAATTGTCAAAAGAAAATAAAGGGAAATGGCTATTTAACTGGAAATTATGTTTTCATTCATCTTATATAAAAGAAATAAGCTTAAGGAATCGTCTTCATATCGAAATTGTACCAAATTCTGAAATTTACAATACGAACACTTAATTTTGACTGACATATTTGAATTTTTTTCTTTGGTAAATTTTACCTTAGGATACCAAACGAGAAGATTTAAAGTGTGGAACTCCTATTGTTAAATTCATTTGTAATCGTTGCGAGACAGATTGCAATGCGGGAACTTTTAAAAACATAACTCAAAAACTTCTTAGCGGAATGGATTTTTTATTAAGGATTCCTATATTTAAAGCCTCTAGAAATCGATTTTTTGTTAATTTATTAATTGATATTTTTTTCGAAAATTATTTTTAAACATTTGATTTATAACTTAGGAATTTTTTAACAAAAATCGATTTCTAAGAGCTATGAATATGCGAATCCAAAATTACAACTCATTCTGCCAAAGTTGTTTGAGTTATGAGGAAAAAGCTACCCGCATTGCAATCTGTCATGCAATGATTACAAATGAATTTAGCAATAGGACTTCCAAGCTTTAAACCTGCAGAATTCCTGAACTACTTGACCGAATGACTTGCCGCTTCGTAAATTTTAAAAAGGTAGGTTTTTTTCTAAGGTAAATTTTACCGAAGACTGCAAAGTTCATGGTAACATTAGGTGTTCGTATTAAAAATTTCAGAGTTTAAGACAATTTCACTATGAAAAGGAGTCTCTAAACTTACTTTCTTAACGTAAATAGAAAGAAGACTTAATTTACAGTCGAATGGATATATCCTTTTTTTTAACACTTTCCAACCTACTTGAAAAGTGTTTATGACTTCGGTTTGTCTGGTCGTATGGCCGTGCTGTAACTCCCGTAATAATGCTCGGATTGCCATGCAATTTTTATATGTTATTGTCGTTATCTATAGCATGTTTCCTATTTCAACGGAAGTGTGTAGCACTTAGTTTTTTTACAGGGACACTCAAAAGAATTCCGTTACATTACGGTCTGGGAAAAAATCATTGGCGGTTTATTTTAATGAGGTTACACAATTTCAAACACATTGCAATGGATATATATCACTAAGGTGCATTACAAGAAGCTTAATATGGAATAGGGTGTGCATAGCACTTATAGTTACTTTACAAGGCCAGTCAAAAGAATTCCGTTACATTACGTCTAGGGAGAAAAATCGTTTGCGGTTTAATTAAATAATGTTTCACTATTGCGCATTGAAATTTATATATAACGCATTGAAATTTACACAAAAGAATTATCTGTCTGTTAACAATAATTCCTGGAAGTGCGCTTTAAGTTGCTGAACGCGATTTTAAATTGAACTCAATTTTTGTCTATTACTTGGTGTGTATAAATTCTGTAGATCCTATACAGGGCAGCACAAAAGTTCGCGAACAGATTTCCGTTTATTGACAGAAACTCCAGAAGGAGAATTTTAAACTGTGCTACGCGTTTCCTAACTAAACTAAAATTTAGCATCCTATGTATTATATATATACAAATCTATAGATCATATACAGGGCTGAATAAAAGTCTTCGAATATTTTTCCGAATATTGTATATGTTGGAAATATATGTTGGAAATTCCTGAAATTACGTTTTTAAATATGTTATGCGTTTTCCAAATTGTTTACTTTGATGTTATCTTTCAGCTTTTTAAACGATAATGATTTGTAAAATTATTTTGGAAGCGTTGGAAAGTGTTACATAATCTATGCTTGACGCATGATTTTTCGTTCTTGTTTTTCTTTTCCTGGGACAACTTGGTAATTAAAATGTATGGGATTTTTGTTGTGTTTTGGGCCCACTGCACATACATTTTTTTTCTTTACTTTCTTCTATCTTTACAAGAAGAAAGTATTGGATTCAGAAAAAATTTCGACTTCCGGTTTTAGACGGATTTATACGTTTTAGGGAGGTCCTGAACACGATTTTACTGATTTTAGAAAATGTCTCTCTGTGACTGTCTGTCTGTATGTGAAAAAAATTTTGTGGGCGCTCTATCTCAAGAATTAATGCGCAAAATTTAATCAAAATTTATATTCAGTTAGTCCCTGATAGAAATGAGTGCTGATTAGGTTTTGGTGAAAATCGCCCGACAGGTGGCGCTGCTTGCTGCATTTTTTGCGATTTCCGCAATATCTCTATCTCTAGAACTAATGCGCTTATTTTCATCAAACTGCAGATTCAGTTAGACCTTGACATAAATAGAAGTTGATTACGTTTTGGTGTAAATAGTTCAACAGGTGGTGCTGCTATGTCACTTGTTTCATTATTATCACGATAGCTATATCTCAAGAACGAATGTACGAAATTTCAAACTTTAGATTCTGTTAGACCTTGACATAAATAGATGCTGGTTACATTTTGGTGTAAATAGCCCAACAGGTGGCGCTGCTATGCTACTTTTTTTCATTATTATCACGATAACTATATCTCAAGAACAAAGGCACGGATTTTCATCAAACTTCAGATTCTGTTAGACGTTGAGATAAGTTGTTGTTGATTAGGTTTTGGTCTAAATCTCCCAACAGGTGGCGCTGTTATGCTGCATTTCACACGATTATAGCGATAGTCATACCTCAAGAACTAATGCACGGAATTTAATAAAACTTTAGATTCAGTTAGACCATGATATATCGTTTTTAGTGTTTGCGAAACCTGTGTGAGATAGAAAGTTTTGGGATTGACACATCCGACTAGTTTTCATTAACTCTATGACTACGAGCCGGACATATACATTCCCATGGATATTTTCTTATTCTATTTGTATTACTCTTTGAAAAATAATCTCTACCATATACTTATACTAGGCTACTTTTAAGAGAAATTTACCATAAAGAAAATTTCTTGTAAATTATTCTACGATTGAATATAAAAATAGTCGCTAGTTCCAGCCTGTATTCAAAGGGTTAATATATGCTTTGAAGCATTTGTTATTCAGTAAATACATTATATTTTATGACATCAAACTGAAATATTCATAACCATCGTTTTATGATTTATTTTTTAGAAAAACAAAAACTTCCTTCAAAGATTAAATTTTAAAATTAATTAACACTGAGACTTTTAAATCTCACTAGTCATTTTATCTTGGGTTATATGTCCTCAAATGTTTTTAATTCAATATCAACAGCCGCTGACTGAGAGCAAAAATATTGACCAAGGAATTACAATTTGTGATTGATATGCTTTTTCAAAAAATTACCGCAAAACGAAGATTTAAGAGATGCTTCTACAAAATAAAAATCACAAAAATATATATTTTCTTCCAGCCATTGTGAATAAAACAGTCGTGAATAAAACAAAAAACAAATGTTTCTTAATCTACAAAAATATAATACAATAACTCCTCGGTATATCGCGCTACTTGGGAGATAAGAAAAAAGCGCGATATACCGAGGATAGCGATATAACGAAGGGGGCTTGAAGAGTGTTTATAAATGAAAAATAAACTGTCCAAAATTAAGCTAAGAGGTTTTTGATTTAATACTTGTTCAAACAAGTTACAACGTCAACACAAAAGAGATGGTAAAACGTTAAAAAAATAGAAAACCGTACATATACAGTATACATTTTTACTTACATTTTATAGTAATTTCTGAAAATAAGAATCCAGAGTTTTGTTTTTTGATTTTCTTTGATTATCTGCTTGCCACTGGAAATTAAAGAACGAACATGAACTAATTGCATTTCAGTTATATGCTTAGATTTGGACGTTTCAAAAGTTTTATAAGCTTTTTCTAGAAACTAAATTTATCCGGGGACAACTTAAAAAGAGCGAAATAGCCGAATGCGAGATATACCGAGGCTCAATATAACGAGGGGTTACTGCTTATCATCTACCAAAGTTACCCACAATTCTGAAAAGCTTTCTTTATGTTTTGAAACCTCAGAAATTAATATGTTTTCGAGATTTAAATAATCATTTATATATATAAAAAAAAGGTTTCTTTTGCTAAAACCGATTTTCGGAAACGTTTCAGAGTAGTTTTTAGGTTGTATTAATCGGTTTTCTCAAAACGCATTTTAGGATGCTATCACTTCTCAACTAAACATTTTCAGATGTGCATCTGAATTTATACATGCAAGAATAACAAAATACTACTTTTAATGTTAATACTCTTAATTTATCATTTTTGTCTGTAAAACATGTTTGTTTAACATGAAAATATTTACATGGAACTGATAGCATCCAAAACACTTTTATTCCAGATTGAGAAAACCGATTAATATACACTATAAAAAGTACTCAGAAACGTTTCCGAAGATCAGTGGCTGCAGAAGAAAGATTTTATTTTTAAATGCTTCTTTTAATCTCGAAAAAGTATTTTCGGGGGGTTCTAAACATAAAGAATCCTATTCGGAATCGTGCGTAATTCGAAAAGAGGGTATTGTACATTTTCATATGTTGTTATTTTATATTTTCCAATATTAAGAAACATTTGTCCTTTTTTACAGTGTACATTTACAAAACTTTTTTTTTTTTAATATGAAGTCTTGCATAACCTGTGTTATAATGTATTACGTTGTATAACAAGCAAAACCTTCTCTAAACTCTCGAAATGTTTTAAATAAATTAACAGTGAGTTTTACATCTCAATAATTTTTTGTCTTGGTGTGTTTATTTCCTTAAACATTGCTAAGTCATCGCAAACAATCACTGAAAAAATACCAAGGAATTACAACTTATAATGGTCCTGCATTTCTTTTTCAAAAGTTACGACAAGACGAAGATTTAAAATTTGTTTCTGCGAAATAAAATTTTGCATAACCAGTCTTTTATTAAATGCTTTTACAAAAAAACAAAAAAACTTCCTTTAAAATCTTAAGTAATTAAAAAAAATTGGCGATTTTTAAATCTCACTATTTTACATTTTGACTTGTTTTGTATTGGATTGCTTATTTCATCAGAGATATTTGTTGTGTTTATCGCTACTTCCATGGTTTTAATTTAATCGTTTTTATTTTGCGCCTCGCGCAGACGATATTTTTTGTTGACAATGAATCGGTCTTAGAACTTTATGAACTGAACTAGAAACGTAATTACAGATTATAAAATGTAATATTTAAGAAAAAGATATGATGTGCGCGAAAACGTTATGTATATTTTGTTTGCGATTGTTAATATATATGTTTGTGTGTTTACATTGTGTAGATTCAATTACTTCTAAAACAGAATGAACATTTATTTTCGGAAACACAGAAAAAGCCTAATCCATTTGTATGTTCTAATTGTATGATATTTTAACTTTGAAATTAATATATTGATAATTAAATATCAATATAAATAATATTGAAGACAGAATTTTATAGAAAGGGACAGATTCAATAATATTAATTCAATTCAAATGACCACTTACAAAAGACAAGAAATAACAACTTATGCTTCTTTACGTTTTAGAACTTTTGCTTCTTCTGGTTTGTTATTCTTAAAAAAAATACGACAATGTTAAGATTTATTAAATGCTTCTTAGAAAGAAAATTTTGCATAACCGGCGTTATAAGAAATATTTTACAGAAAAGGTAAGATTTCTTTGAACGCTTATTTTTAAATAAATTAAAAATGACTTTTAAATCACACTTAATTTTTTTGCTTCGGGTTATTTATTTCTTCTAATGTTGCTAATTCAAAACAAACAACCAATGGCGAAGGCCAAAAAATGAGCAGGTATGATTGGTCTGTACATCTTGTAAAATTAAGACAAAACGAACAGCTTTTTCAAAATGAAACTTTTTTTATAACTAAAAACATATGAAATAATTTACAAAAAAAAAAAAAAAAAAAAAAAAATCTTCGAATGCTTAGGTTTAAATAAATGAACAACAATTTTTAAACACCCTTTTTTTTTTTGGCCTCAGGTTAATTATTTCCTCTAATGTTACTAATTCGTTAAGTACCAATGAAAACAGCAAAATGTGGACAAAGGAATGACAACGAATTTTGCTGTGTTCTACACTAATTTTTCTCATATTACGACAAAACGATGAATTACAAATTAAATCTACAAAATAAAAATATAACAAAAAATTAACATTTATATTGAAAAATGTGAAGAAAAGTTCTCTTTTCTGAGACATTTATGCTTAATAAAACACATTTTATATTAATAAAACTTCAATATGAAATTTTGCATAACCTGTGTTACATGAATTGTGATGTAAAAAAGAGCAAAAACTCTCCCGAAATCTTGAAGTATTTTAAATAAATCGACAATGAGCTTTATGTCTCATTAGTTTTTTGCTTCGAGTTGTTTATTTCCTTAAACGTTACTAATTCAATGCATGCATATCACCAAATAAAAAGACTATGGCAAATTATAATGAATCTGCGCTTCCTCAAAAATTAAGATAAAACGAAGATTCACGAACTGCTTCTTCTAAATGAAATTTTGCGTAACCAGTGTTTTAAAAATTAAAAAAAAAAAAAACTTCCTCGAAAATTATTTACAATAAATTAATAGTGTCTTCTAATCACCACGATTTTTTTGTCTCGAGATGTTTTTTTCAAAAATGTTCTTAATTCAATTCAAACAACCGCAAAAAAAGACCAAGGAATGACAATGTGGTGGATTCGCACTTCTTCAAATATTACGATAAAATTAATATTTACGGACTGATTCTTTAAAGAAAAATTAAAAAAATATGCATTTATCTTAAGAAAACGTCAAGAAAAGTCCCAAGAACATTAAGAAAAATCACAAAAACGTGCATTTATCTCAAGAAAACGTCAAGAAAAAGTCCCAAGAACATGAAGAAAAGTCGCAAAAACGTGCATTTATCGCAAGAAAACGTCAAGAAAAGTTCCAAGAACATGAAGAAAAGTCGCAAAAACGTGCATTTATCTCAAAAAAACATCAAGAAAAGTTCCAAGAACATGAAGAAAAGTCGCAAAAACGTGCATTTATCTCAAGAAACGAGAAGAAAAGTTTACGTTTTGAGATATCTACGTTTAAGGAATAGATTTTGTAATAATAAAACTTCAATAGAAAATTTCGTAAGAAATGTGTTATAAAAATTATGCTGTAAAAAAAGTAAAAACTTCGTGAAATCTTGAAATGTTTTAAATAAAAAATGACCTTTAAATATCGTTAATTTTTTGCCGTGGGTTGTTTGTATCTTTAATAGTTAATAGTGTTTCAATACAAACTATCAACTGCAATGAGCAAAAAAAAAAAAAAAAAATTGATTAAGGAAAGTTAACTTTTATGATGGTGTCTGCGCTTGTTCAGAAACTATCACAAAATTAACATTCGAGAATTTATCTTATGATTTTACGTCATTTAAAAGCATTCTAATATGATATTGGCCAAATAAAAGTTATGTTTTGAACCATTTATGCAACTTTGAAGCACTTTAATCAAAGTGATACATTCCATAACCATTTTAACGAAAAATTAATTTTTTCCTTCCAATGCTTTATGTAGTGGTCTGTAGTAAAAAAAAAAAAAAAAAAAAAATCCTTGAACGTTTAGAACGTTTTAAATAAGTAACTTTAAATCTCATAATTGTTTTTGTCTGGGGCTGTTTATTTCTCAAATGTTTTTAATCAACATTTCAAAAAACAACGTATCGCAAAAACCAAGAAATTACAACTTAAAATGGATATCTAATTCTTCAAATATTACGATAAAAGAGCTTTCAAGAGTTTATTTGGTGATTTTTTATCACTTGAAGGTATTCAAACATGAATTAGGGAGGAAATAAAAAGAGAAAGAAACATTTTTTTTAAATTTCTGAGAAGGAGGGATCTTATTACAAAACTCAAATAAAAATTTGCATAACCGGTGTAAAATTTTCTTCTAATCAGCTACGAAATGTTTATAGAAAAGAAAAACGCTCACTTGAAATCTTGAAGTGCTTTAAAAATAAATTAAAAGTGACATAATATGTAATTTTTTCCTCGGATTGGTTATTTCTTTAAATGTTACAAATTCAATGTGAACAACCAATGGCTACGTAGAACTGACAACCTATGACAAATCTGCACTTCTTCAAATATTACAAAAAAACAGACTTTGAAGACTATCTCGGAATTTTTTTCGCTTTCTAACATTCTAACATAACAAAGCTTTCTACCATAATTTTTAACAATAAAGAGGTTCTTAAAAACAAATTTTAACAGAAAAGTTGTTTGTTTTAAAGCATCCGGAGATTGAGGAATACATTAGATTTTATAGCATCAAACGTCAAAACTAAATTTTGCATAGCCACTGTTTCATGACTTTTTTAAAGCAAAAATTCCTTGAAAGCTTGGTTTTAAATAAATTAACAATGTCCTATAAATATCACATTTTATTTTGTCTCAGAATGTTTATTTCTTCAAGCATTACTAGTTCAATACAAACGACCAATGACAAAAGACCAAGAAATAACAACTAATGATTTATCTTCATTTCTTCAAAAAATGACGGGAAAAAGAAAAAAAATTGATCTGTTTCTTAAAATAAATAAATAAAAATACAAACACATTTATGTATCTCGAGAAATTGTAAACAAGAAAGTTTACATTTTAGAGCAACTAAGTTAAAGAAATAACTTTTGAATAACAAATCTGAAACGAAATATTTTGCAGAACCATCGTTTTATTTGTTTATTTTTTTTAGAAAAACAAATTTCCTTGAAAACTATGTTTTACATAAATTAACCTTTGAATCTCACTAATTTTTTGCCTCTGACTTCGTGTATCCTTAACCGTTATTAATTTAGTACAAACAACTAAGGACGACGAGAATAACAAAATAAATAATTGAAAAACGTTTACCAAGGTTGACAATTTATAATGGGTCTGCGCTTCTTCAAAAAATTACCACAAAAAGAAGATTTACGATGGGCTTTTTGCAGAGAAAAACGTAACATTTATATCGATAAAACGTGCTGAAAATTTTACGTTTTGAGATATCTAAGTTCATGGAATAGGTTTTTTAAATAAGAAAAGTCCAATGTAAAATTTTGCATAACTTGTGTTATATGAAGAGTGTTGTAGGAAAACCAAAAACTTGAAGCATCTATATTCATGAATAGATTGTAATAATAATCAAAACTTCAATACAAATTTCTACATAACATGTGTTTATATAAATTCTGTTGTGGGAAAAGCAAAAACCTTCATTCAAATCTTGAATGGTCTAATCTTTTTGCCTCGAGTTGTTTCTTTTGTTAAAATTTACTAATACAGTATAAACAACCAATTACGAAGACCAAGAATTTATAACCTGTCTTACACTTAAATAATTTAAACAAATTGGAGATTTACGAACTTCTCGTTTGAATGGAAATTTTGCATAACCGGTGTTTTAAGGAATGTTTTCCAGAAAACGAAAAACTCCTTGACAGCTAAGTTTTAAATAAATTAATAAAGACCTTTGAAACATCACTTTTTTTTTTCTAACTGCCCGAGGTTGTTTGTTTCCTCGAATGTTACAAATTCGTTACAAAAACCGATGGCAAACAGCAAAATAAAAGAGTTAATGAATAATAACTTATGATGGAGCTGCATTTTTTCAGAAAATCACGACAAAACTGAGATTTACGAGTTGTTTCTTGAAAGAAAAATCCTAAAAAACGTGCATTTATCCCGAGAAAACGTGACGTATGGTATTAATGAGTGGCCTTGACACAGTTTTTAATTTCCACGGGTGGGTGGGTGGTCAGGTGCTCATCTTCAGTCCTTATCTAAGCTATATAATAAATAGGTGTCACACTCAGCCTTGTATATGGGAGAAAAAATTGAAGAAGCTGCCTGTAGCATATTAAGCAGACGTGAAAGAGATTTCTTAATTTCTAAATACGTGTTGCCGCATAATTAAGTTCATTATCAAGTTCGCTTTTAATCGTTGTCTTAATTTCCGGCAGTTTTAATTGTTATTACATGTTCGTAATTTTCTTTTTAGTTGCATATATTTGCCGTTTCATTTAAAATATTTGGTCGTAATGAGTAAACAAAAAAATAAAAAGGGAGATAACGTTCATTTTTGACTACCTGATAGGATATTTTGTTTCCTTTTCTGCGATTGTTTTAATACAATTGTTTTAATACAATGTATTTACTGCTTTCTCTGGTTGATTTTCGTTTGAAGGTTGTTTAAGTGTGTTACACAAGGTCACGAACACAGGTTTATTTAGCAGCATTTATTGTATTTCAATTAGATCAATTTGCTTTTTTCGATATGAGCTGAGCATAACAACATCGTAATTTTTATATGTGTTTTATTTTTTGACTACACACACACATTGTTGTGTTATACGTTTTTAACCTGGATTACATTTTAGCTAAATGTGTGTTGTGTATGAAAATCTACAAATAACACACAAAGTTGCACAAAAAGCCTCGAGTACATTTCCTTCTATTGGCGTAAATTGCTGAAGGTGAATTTTCAACAATGTTATGAGTTTTCTTTTTTTTGACTACACTCACACACATTGTTGTGTTATACGTATTAAACCAGAATTAAATTTTAACTTAATATGTGATGTGTATGAAAATCTTCAAATAACATATAAAGTTGCACAAAAAGCCTCGAGTACATTTCCTTTTATTGGTGTAAATTGCTGAAGGTGAATTTTCAACAATGTTATGAGTTTTCTTTTTTGACTACACTCACACACATTGGTGTATTATACGTTTTTAACCAGAATTAAATTTTAGCTTAATATGTAATCTGTATGGAAATCTGCAAATAACATATAAAGTTGTACAAAAAGCCTCGAGTGCATTTCCTTCTATTGGCGTAAATTGCTGAACGTGAATTTTCAACAATGTTATAAGTTTTCTAACTGAGCTAAATTGTAGCCTATTATAGCATATATTGTGCTGTCCTCTATAAAAAAAAAGTGAAATCTTTCCTAAAAAAAAAAAAAAAAAAAAAATCTTAGTCACCAAATATTTTACTAAAGCCAATTTTTTTTGTTACTTACCCATCATACGTAGTATAGGGTAAGTCTTGTAATCGTTTTGAAAATCGAAAATTTTTTTTTGACGGATTTACACGTTTCAGACACTGGAGATTCCGAAAAACATATTTTTAGAAAAAAAAATTTGCCGTCCGTCTGTGTGTCTGTGTGTGTGTCTGTGTGTGTGTCTGTGTGTCTGTAAACGCTCTATCTCCCGAAAAAATTGAGATAGAGACTTGCAATTTGGTATGTACTTAGTATGTAATAATGGGAAGAAGCCTATTTCATTTCAATAACCTCGATTAACCGGAACAATTTTTTTCGGACTCTCGAAATATTCGTTCTGATGAAAGGTATGTAAAAATTTTCGAAATTGTTTATTTTAAGAAATGAATATAAAAGACAATAAAAAAAACAAATTTTGAATAAAGCATGAAGTCGATTGGATAATTAGTTGCCGAGATATTTGGAATCCTATTTTCCACACTCTTCGATTTTTCATGACCCTGTATTTCATCCAAATTTCACTTCAAAGATATATTTTAATTGGAAATTTGACGCTTAATCAGATGCAATAAACCGCTAGTTAATAGGATTATTATTTTTGGAGTTATAAGGAAAAACCTCTTTCAAGCAATTCAGTAATCGAGCCTTTAAAGTTTGTGACGTCATCAAGCCACGATTTTATTTGAATTGCAATGCATTTTATAAGTAGTTTACACATTTTTATTTTAATATTTTACATTATGCATATCCATGATGGGTAAGTATTACGGTGGACCCCAACGACTAATTTTGTTCTGTTTTAATGCAACATTTAGAATAACAAAAATAGTTCAAAATACCTAAGGTGTGCTTGTATAGTTTTAAAATTATTTAAATTAACAAGTGCAGAATTCTGGCAAAACATAAGCTTCATTTTCACAGATTTTCTTTTTATAATAGAATTTTAGAATGATCTACATATTTTTTTATTTATTTTTATGTTAAACAATTAATATGTAATAAAATATTTCATTTTCAGCTGATTATGTCAGGTGTGAGTTGTTTTCAGGTAACATGGATCATTTTTGAAAAAGTGTTTTTTTTTTTGTTTTTTTTTCAAACCCTACCCTATTTTTTAAAACCGAATAATTGGCTGCCATTTTGTAATAAAGTGATAAAATGAAAAATGCTCAACATTAAAACCTTAGTCAGAACAAGCAGTAAAAATTCAGCCATGTTCAATTTTTATAAAATTTTTATTATTAGACATTATATAGAGAAATTAAAAAAAAAAAAAAAAATTGGTGGCAGTACAGTACAGTCACTCTCGTTAATGAGTCTCCGGTTAATGTGGATAATCTCGTTTTACCCTAACATTGAAAATGAAGTGTAGCAGTTTTTGTTCGTTTAGAGTTGCATTCAAAATAAATCGTTACATTATAGTTTATGGGGAACAGTCATTTGGGGTGCATTTTATTTAGTTGGTCATTTAGATATCTCATTTCATTGTATGAAAAAAAAAAAATGAAATTTCTTAACAATATTCTGTTAGTGTTGGAAAGCGTTTCATAAACTATGCATGATTTTTTGTTCGTATTCTTTTTTTAAAGAAATTATTCGATCGGAATATGTGTTGGGGAGATGTAAATTAAATGTTTGTCGAAAGGATTAAACATTAGCATAGTTAAAATTTAGAGCTTCTTAGACTAAGAAAAGAAGGTTTATATATTTATTAGTATATATATATTTTGCCTTTCTGATTTAATTCGGAGATAGACTCAAAATTTAGTATTATTTAAACAGGAAAGAAAAATCATGCGTTAAGCATAGATTATGCAACCCATTCTAACACTTGCAGAATACTTTAACAAAATTTCGCTGTTTAATAAACATTTTAGAAAACACATAACTCATTTCAAAACCAGATTTCAGCAGTTACTCTTCATAGTCGGAAAGGTACTCCAATTCTTTTGTGCGGCCCTGTATATGATCTGTAGCTTTGTCTATTTTCTACATATTATGCTAAAATTTAGTTTATTAAGAAAACGCATAATACGTTGAAAGTTCACCTTCAGTAATTTCTATCAATAAACGGAAACATACTTTAGTTCCTATATATATAGTCCAGTATATTACATACAGGTTTTTATACACTCCACATACCAAGTTCAAATTTAATGCTTAAAACTACTGAAATCACACTTCCAGAAATTATCATCCATAGGTGGCCCTGATCCAGTTCTTTGTGTGACCCTGTATGAGATTTTATTTATATTCTACAAAAATATCTTAATATACTAAATATATTTCAGCTTGAAAATGTATAACTCAATTAAAAACCACCTTTAAGCTATGCACGCTCATACTCAGTAATGCTGGAAAATTCTTTCCACGCCCAAAAATCCACGCAAAATTTCCACGCTCAAAAATTCTTTTGGAGTAGCCCTGTATAGGATCTATAGCATTTATACACACCATATAGTACGCAAAAATTTAGTTAAACATAAAAACACATAGCATAGCTAAAAATGCACTTCCAGCATTTACCGCTAATACAGAGTACTTCGGATAAAGAACTGTAAATGAAATCTTTTGTGTGTCCGAGTAAATGAATGATAAATATTATGCACATGATATTCTATAGTAAGTATCTTGTAGTAAACCTCAGTAATGTATATCAATTTCATTATATTTGAAATAGTGTTAACAAAATTTAAATACGCTGCAAACAGTTTTTCCCCCTAGACCATTATGTAATGGATTCTTTTGTGTGGCTCTGTAAATGAAGAATAAATGTTTTGCATTTTCATTTATTTTAACCGGGAGGCCCCGATGGTTAACACGGAGAAAGCTAGGTGGTTCTGCTAATAATCTAATAAGAGAACAACATGTCACAAATTTAAACTAAAATATCCTGAAAAGAGAAATACCCAACTTTATGGAAATAGTATGTCTTTTTAAATTTTGTGCAGAGAGTTTATGGAGTCTAAAATAAAATAACAAAAAATTAATCCCGGCATAAACTCTCATTGATGCATCGCAATTACTTAATCGTAATTAATTTTTATAATACATTTATTAATAACCCTATTTTTTAAGTAGTAAAATGTTTTGACAACTTTTACATTTCTTTTATAAATTTTTGTGTACATACTATTTTTGTATACCTCCCCTCCAAGAAAAAAGATCCCCCCACCCACGTAGTTTTAAACACCAAATTCTTCTTACAATTCATAAAAAAAAAAAAAAAAAAAAAAAAAAAAGCTTATGGTGTTTTCTTCATACTGAAATTCTACCAAATTTTCAATACGAATTTTGATATTTTTAGATCTTTCGGTAAATTTTACTTCAGGATACCAAACGAAAAGTCATTCGACAAGCAGTTAAGGAATTGAAAACGTCTGGATATTTGGAATTCCAAATGTTAAATTCATTTCATATGGTTACAAAACAGATAAAATACGGATACTTTTTTAAGCATAAATCAAGAACTACTTGGTGGTATGAGCTGCAATTTTCGATTCGCATATTTGAAGTTTATAGAAATTGTTTTATGTTAAAAGCATGTATACATCACAATTCTTTTTTTTTTTATTGGACAGTAAAAAAAATCGAAATTAATTTCCGAAATTTTTTTTAAATGTAGCCTATGTTTGTTTGTTTTGTTGTTGTTTTTTTCCCAAAATAGATTTCTAGTAGTTTCAAATATGCAAATCCAAAATAACATCGCATGCCGCCAAGTAGTTCTGGATTCATGCTTAAAAAAACTACATGTTTTGCAATGGTTGCAAATGGATTTAACAACAGGAATTCCGAAATTCCAGGAGTTCATCATTCCTAAACAACTTGACTAAATTACTTTCAGTTTGGCATCCTAAGGTAAAATTTACCGAAAAATTCAAATAGAATGTCAAAGTTACGTGTTCGGACTAAAAATTCTACTAAAAAAGTTTCGTACAATTCCAGTATGCAGAAGACCCCTTCCCCATAAGATTGGTTATTTTTTTTAAATATAAATTGAAAGAAGAAATTATTTTCAGTCGAAAGGCTTTTTCCGTATTTACTTTCCGAGACAATATGTGAATATTAAAATGTGTGGCGACTTTTAGATGCGTTCGTAATTAAATAGTTATACGTAGCACCTAGAATCGTCGTCTGGTCCGTCCGTCTATCCGCATATAACAGCACAAAACTACCCAACCGAATGGTTTGTAATTTAATATATATAATTGTTTCTAAATTTTCTCGAGTCCTTTCAAATTACATGAAAATCGAATCAAAACTTAGAAATATTAATAAAAGTTTTCTTGAATCTATTAAATTCTATCATACGTCATTAATTCAATGATATCACCTGATAGGTAATGATTCTAGATTGCCATGGTGATTAAGTCCTAAGATGGAGTCCTATTATTTCTGTTTTACTGAATTTATAAACGAAATTTGTATACTAAACTTGTTTCATTATAGCATTCCTATAATCTACGGACCGTTTTTTTTTTTTTGGATAGAAGTTTCCGGAGAAATAGATATCAAATGGAAAAAGAGTCTCAATAGGGATTTCAAGTTCAGAGATTTTCAAAGCTAGGTTTCAGTTTCCCATTGGAATTTTTAGTCCATGTCAACCAAAGATAAAATAATGGCTGTTGCCAACTTAAAATGTACTTATTTTATTACGGAAATGAATCATATCGTAGCAACAGACGATATAATTAAATTTTTTAGTGAAATAATAAGGATGATTTTCTTTTTACATTGTCTTGCCTTGTATGGAATATTTGTGCATAGTATAAATTTAATGTAACAGAATTTGCAATGAATTGTTTGTAAAAGTGTATCGAAACTTAATTTCATAAAACAAAATTAATGTGCATAATATGAAAATCTGCACATAAAATAAATTTTGTAATAAGAATGAGTGAAACAGCTATTGCACCAAGACCTGAATATGTATAAAAATAGTTAAGTACGAACGCACCTCATTTGTCACGTTTGACGTACAATTTCCAACTAGTTTTATTTTTTATTCGCCGACTGTACGAAAGTTTATTTTTTCCATGGGATGGATTACGCAATAAGCGCTATATTCCTATACGTATTAAGTGGATCGCAAAAAAAATTTTGAGCTTTAAGTTAGGTCCCGCTATAATAAATTTTTGGAACCACTTTTCTAGAGTTTTTAGACTGAAGGAAGCAAAATGTCGTGGCAACCAAAGACAGTACAATACAGGCTATCCATAAATTATTGTCGGGCTTTTCTTTTACCTCAAAAATTTTCAGTTAAAGCATGTTATAACTTAAAAAAAAAAAAAAAAAAAAAAAAAAAAAAAAAAAAACCCTAAAATTTCTCCACTTTCTGCGTTTTTTTTTTAGCGCAATTATACAGTAACAATAATAATGGAGTTTTTTGTAAATGAAAGAGCATATTTTGAAGTTTTAAAACAACTTTTTATTTGGAAATTGGTTGAAAAAAGGCCGTCTGGCGGGCTTTGATAATGGGATAATGCAAAAAGTGAAGCGTTTCGTGGTAACCAGATGAATCACGGAATCTGTTGCAGATTGCAACAGGAAAAAAAAAAAACCCTTAAAATATACGATATTTTCTAGGTTTTCTCGGATGGGTTTGTCGATTTTAGACAAAAAATTTCGGATTTAAATCCCGTAAAAATAAATTTATAATTCGAGTATTGAAAAACACGTCCGTGAGGGACTACAAAATAGTATACTAGAAAAGCATAAAAATTTCAACCAAATCAGTCGATCCAATCTCTAGTTCTAAATGGTACCGATTTGTAAAACAGTTTCGGGAAAAAAAGCAGGTTTAAAGTTTTACAACGTTTTTAAACAAATATAGATATCAGCGAAAATTTTCAACTTGCATAAAATTGTCTATACCAGGCCCATATAATGTACCTTCCTCTTTCTCAGTTATTATATTTCTATCTGCACGCCTCACACAATACGCTAAAAATGAGCTGGTTCACTGCAACTCCAACAAGTTTGAAATTGTATGTTAAACATGACATATGAGGTGCGTTCCTTTTATAACTAGTTTCACAATGTAAAAAAATCATCCTTATTATTTCAATGAAATGAATTATATCGTCTGCTATAAGCGAAATGTGCAAGTCTCTTTTTTAGGTGCGTTCGTAATTATATAAATACGTCGCACCTATTGTCATCGCTTGGTCCGTCCGCATATAACAACGCAAAAACTACCCAACCGAATGGTTTGAAATTTAAGATATATTATCTTTGCAGAATTTTGTCGAGACATTTCAAATTCTATAAAAATCAAATCGAATCAAAACTTTAGGAGATATTAATAAAAACATTTATTAAGAAATCTGAATTTTTTTTTTAAAAATCGGTGCTTTCTTGTTATAGGAGCTTCCGAGGTTGAATCGTCAAACGACCGATATACTTATTTTATGACAGAAATGAATCTGCAGACGATATAATTCATTTCGCAGAATTAAAAATCATCAAGATCTGAATATTTATATAACTAGCTATAGTACGAACGCACCTCGTTTGTCACGTTTGACGTACAATTTCCAACTTGTTTATTATTATTAATACGTATGCCACGTTTACAAATGCAAATTTTATTTTCTACACCAAACAGCGTTGGAAAATTCACCATGGAGATCTTGCTTTGCGAAGGATTACCTCCATGGTTTAATATTTTTATGACTCATCATGAACGAATCTCCTATGTTTATTGACTCTAATGGATTGAGATATTTGGCGATTAACCTAATTTCCACTGAAGTTATCTCAGAATCTATACATTTTTTAATGTAACTCATCTCTCAAGCTAACAATCTTTTTGAACGCCCTTTCTAAAAATATAACTTTATGCAATTTTATTAAAAAAAAATAATTTTGAATAAAATTTGAAAATGTGGAATATAAAATTTTTAAAAATATGAAAAAAAGTGGTTTGCCGGTATTTGTTTTCCTTAGTCACATGACTTGAGCTTTTATTATAGTCTGTCTCAAAAGTTTAAGCACTCTGCAAATCTGGTTTAAAATAATTGAAGAAGAAAATATTTTATGCTAATTTACAATAAATACTCGACATTTAATCAAAATAAAATAAGCCATTTTGGGTGGTTAAAATAAAAAATATATTTATTTTTATTTAATTTTTATTTTTTTCTTGAAGAAACGCTGTGTCAAAAGTTTAAGCACTTTATGCAAATTTTTTTAGAAACACGGGATTGGCCGTGTGTAATGACGTCATATGACATCATATTGCTTTATAAAAGTATAAAAGGTGGATAAATTATTTCCTCCAGTTTTAAAAATGCCGAAGGGTAATGAATTCACAAAATGTGAGATTTTGAAAGTTTTTAAATTGAAATCGCAAAATAAAACTGTTTCTGAAATTGCAAAAGTTTTAAATCGATCAAAGCGAAGTATATATCAACTACTCTCTAGAAATAATAATTTTAAGCGAAACCAAGATGTGGACGACCACGTATGACGACTGTTCAGACTGATCGGAGAATACGGAGATTTGTATCTAGACAAAATATGCCCATACGGCAAATTAAAAATAATCTCAGTGTACATGTACAGGTGTCCAAAGACACTGTACATAGACGTATTAAAGAGTGTGATTACATCATACTAAAGAAAATGGCTCGCAAACCGTCTCTCAAATTACATCACAAACAGGCAAGAATGAACAGGGCTAAAGAACACATGTCCTACAGGAATAAATGGCTTACTGTTTTATTCAGCGATGAGAAAAAGTGGAACTTAGATGGCCTTGATGGTTGGAACACGTATTGGCATGATTTACAAAAGGAACCAAGGGCATTTTTCAGCAGGAAACTAGGCGGTAAATCTGTTATGGTTTGGGGGACATTTGGATTCAATGGCCAGACCTCTCTGGCTTTTCTAAAAGGAAGACAAGATTCAAAAAAGTAACAAGAGACGCTAAACCAACATTTTCTTCCTTTCGGTGACGTTTTGGAGGGTCCTGAATGGACTTTTCAACAAGACAATGCCTCAATCCACGTATCCCACGTATTTCTAGAAAACTTTGGCTTTCTCAGAAAAATGTTGAAGTTCTTGATTGGCCAGCTTTAAGTCCAGACAAAAACTCGATTGAGAATGTCTGGGGTATTTTAACCCGCCAGGTTTACGGCAATGGAAAGCAATATGACTCTATTGAAGAACTCCAAGAGGCTATTCAGAAAGCATGGTACTCTTTGCCACCAGAAACCCTACAAAAACTAATAATTTCGATGGAATCACGTTTATTTGAACTAATCCGAAATCACAGAAAAATAATCTGTAAGTAAAAGTTCTGTGAAAATTATAAATCTGGTTGTTTTTGACATTGAGCATAAACTTTTGAGACAGTTTTTTTTTTAAATTTTATTATATTTTTTACATTTATGTAATTTATTTTTTTTTCTACTTTTGATATCATTTATTTAAATAATGTTGCGAAATCTGCAAATAAAAAAATTTTACTCATTCTAACTTTTTATAATTCTTTGAAAATCGACATTTTAGGCTTGTGCTTAAACTTTTGAGACAGACCTTATATAGATTACGTACGACAGGATTTAATAGAATGAAGAAAACTTTTATTAATATATTTTTAAGTTTTTATTCGATTTTCATAAAATTTGAAATGGCTCAACAAAATTCTACAACGATAATATATATTAAATTTCAAACTATTCGGTTGGGTAGTTTTTGTGCTGTTATATGCGGACAGACGGACGGACCAGACGACGACTATAAGTGTTACGTATTTATATAATTACGAACGCACCTAAACAAAGGCGGAAAACTTTTGAACCAATACGAATTTCGAAAAAACTGTTTTACCACACAAAGTTTTTGAGGGTTTGAAGAATGAAAATATGGAAAAAAAAATCGATTTAAAAAGTTATAACATGCCTTAAGAAAATGACGAAAAATATTATTACACATTCGTAAAGTACAAATCAAAAAGTATTTTAATAACTCAAAGTTACATATACGTAATGTTTCGCAATACGTTATTAATCAAATAACGATTACAATCAAATAATAATTAATATTAAAAATTCATCAAATTTATCAAAAGGGATGGTGGAAACTCATGTGGGAACAATCTAACTTTGTCTTTATAATTCATTAATATATTTGATAAAATTTAAATATTTTTTACAATCGTTATTTCATTAATAACGTTTTGAATTAAAACTTTACGCATATATAACTTACTTTTTGTTATTAAAAACAATTTTTGTGTTGTACTTTACAAATATGTAATAATGTTTAATTTTTTTTATTTTTAATAATATTTTAAATAAAAAAATATGAGTTAAGGAAACCACGACAATAATTCATGGATACCCTGCATAAAATTCGTTATATCTTCTGATCTATCATATTTATATACGATAGTTATATCAAAAGTTATCACGATCTTTATATTGCACTGTTTTTTGTTGCCGCGACGTTTTTCCAAGATTAAACAGCATTTTTTCAGGAAGTATTTTATTTTTCAATATTTAACATATTTAAACTGATATATCCAACTTTCTATGAAATATATCATGAAATTTTGTGCAATGTTTTTCAGTAATATGTTCTTGAACCTGTAAATTTTTGACCCATAATTTTTTTTGTTAGGATTGAAAAATACGATTTTTTAACTCTTTAAAAAACTCTTCTCTATTAAAAATTTATATTTTAAAAATAAAGTATTGCAAATTTCTAAGGAAAATTAATTTATATTGTTTTTCTGTACTCAAAAAAAAAGGGGGGGGGGAGAGTTTCTTTAAGGAGATATCAAATTTTAAACACGGTTAAAAATTTTTAAAAACACACTTTTTAAAATGAAATTTTTAGTATTTTTAAATGAATTTACATCACAAAAGCAGTGTGCGATATGCATTTCAAAAAGGGGAAAACTGAGTAAAAAATATTTATAAAAAGCAATTAAACATTTTATCCCGGACAACCTTAGCAAAAATGATTTAGTATTGCAATTAGTAAATACTATATTTAGTGGAGCATTATTAAAACTATTTCTTTTCTCTTAAAAAAAAAACATTTTTGGTTAAATCAGAGGGCAAGAATTCGTTTTTATGTTAATTTTTTATGGGAATATATATATATATATATATATAGATAAGGACTTGCATTAATCAAAGCAATATATATATTTAAAATTGATATGATGCTTTAATGATCAATAAAATTAATTTTAAGTTAAACAGCTTAAATATTTTTTAAATAGCTTTCTTTTAAAATTCACAAACCTTCCATTAAAATTAATCTAAGATGTATCTAAATGAAAGAAATTGATTAAACAGAGAATAGAATTTTAAAAATGCAGAAATAATTATTGGAACTAAGCCTGTGAAATAGTACGTTGTTAGCTACACGAGATACATTTATATAAAAATATGATAAAATTACTTTTTTTTTGAGCATTTATTTATTAACAACAATAACCAATTGAATCTATTTTATAATAGATTAATCTAAAAACCAGAAATTTTTGTTTCATAACATGACTTTTAGTTTTATAAAGTTGCCTATAAAATTTCATGTGCAATTTCTAATGTATTTTTACCTGATTTAAAGTTTTTAAAAATACGGAAGAGGGGGCATGAACAAAAGCATAAAAAAGGAAAATTCAAAGAGTTTTTTGTTCACTTACATTTTGATTTATATTTTAAAAAGCATATTACTAAGCATAAATCTTTATTATATTAATGTATTTTTTTCTCTTTTAGCGAGGGGAACTGCGCTACACCATGCAGTCAAAACAGCTGCATCAACGCATAGTAAATCCCAATTGTCACCTGGCTTACACCATGCGGCATCATCTCCAGTCATTCAAGATCAAGTGACCATTGAAGATCCTGCATCTGGTAGTATTAAAAGTATAAAAACTGTAAAAACAGCAGCAACAGCGAGGGATCCTATAGCCAGAGCTGTTCTCCAGACTACAAAGACTGTCCAAGATCCAGTCCCTGGATTCAAACAAATTAAAACAGTGAAAATGATAGATCCTGTCAAGCCAAGCTTTTCACAAGAAGACAAACAAGTGAGAGATCCAATAGCTCGTCCCTTCATACAAACAGTGAAAAGTGTCGATGATCCTGTAACACTTTCAACGAAAAGAATCAAAACCTTGGGAACAGCTTCATCAAAGACACGGTTTACGCAAGCTCCCGTTGCTTCTGAAGATCCCTCAGCGTCTGTAGTTACTAAATCTGTTAAAACTACAGTTAAAACTGCTGAGCCATCAAATCTTCGCTCAAAGACATCTGTAAAAACCTCACAAAAATCTGTTGATATGTTAAGAATTTCCAACACTCCTCTGTCTGTTGTTGAAGCTGCAAAAAGGAATACTTTGACATCTTCTGCCGCAAATGCCGCATTACTAAGCTCTCAAAGAGGAATAATTCAAACATCAGGAGTTGGTGACGGACCTCTGCTGAATGCTCTCTCTGACTCACAAACACAGCCAGGATCCGGTCTTATAAACGAACTCGGAGAAATGATACTGGACGAAGAAACACTCCAAACACTTCAAAATGCTGGTGGAATAATAAATGAAAACGGCAGAATAGCTTTAAATGACGAAGGAATAAAAATTTTGCAAAATATGAGAGGTGGAAGTTTATCGAGTTATTCAACAGGCATTTCTGGAACAGGAATGAGCGATGTACAGAGTATAAGATCAGGTTCAATACGAACAAGTTCTGCTGCAGCCGAATCCGCAGCTTTATCTCCTGAAAGTATAGGAATGTCCAGAAATTCTGAAAATATTAATGCACCTGCCATGCGGTCCCGAGTAAGATCATCGCAAAGGTCTCAGGCAGGAAGTATAAGATCTGGAGTCCTCGGTGGTTCAACTACATCATTTACAGGCAGTTCAAGATCATCAGGCTTACCTTCGTCTCAATCTACATCAAACGCAGGAGCTAGAGTTTTCTCTTCAAATGTTTTATCTTCTCAAGGAGCTGGAGCAGCAACATTAGGTGGTTCTGTTGCATCAGGTACAGCGATATTTAACGGAAAAGAAATTAGTATAGATGGACTAAAAGAAGGGCAAATTTTCGATGAAAATTTAAGACCTATATTATCTGACATAGGAAGAATTGAATCTCCTGTAAATGTAGCCGCTCAACCTAGAATAAGATCTCCACAAAGAGCTCCACAAAGTGCTCCGGCAGGAGCATTAAGAACCTCTGCTGTAAGTGGCGTAACTAGAACTACGGTAGGGACTTCCAGATCATCTGGTGTTTCTCCTTTACGAACGGCACCAAATGTCATAGTAGGATCTTCTGGAGCTAGAATTGCAAGTTCACAAAGAGCTTCTCAAGAAGCGGGTATATCTAGAACAACCGGTTCATTTACATCTGGAACAGCACTATTTAATGGAAAAGAAATAAGTGTTGATGGACTCAAAGAAGGACAATTGTTTGATGAAAATTTAAGACCAATAACACCGGGTGCATCAATTTCTAGTTCTGGACAAATAGGTGGGTTTCCTTCAAGAGGTCCAAGACCAGGTGTAATACCATCTTCTGGATTAAGATCTCCAGCTGTTATTAGTACGTCAAGAGGTGCAATTAGCAGATCCAGAACATCAAGTACAGTATTAACTCAGTCTGCACCTAACGTAAGAACTGGACCTCTAACTACAACAATATCGTCTGGTCAAGGACGCGCACAAGCAATTGGGGGTACTAGATCTGGTGGAGCTTTAACATCCGGCAAAGTATTATTTAATGGAAAAGAAATAAGTGTTGATGGACTCAAAGAAGGGCAGTTGTTCGATGAAAATTTAAGACCAATAACACCGGGTGCATCAATTTCCAGTTCTGGACAAATAGGTGGGGTTCCTTCAAGAGGTCCAAGACCAGGAGTAAGACCGGGTGCAATACCATCTTCTGGATTAAGATCTCCGGCTGTTATTAGTGCGTCAAGAGGTGCAATTAGCAGATCCAGAACATCAAGTACAGTATTAACTCAGTCTGCACCTAACGTAAGAGCTGGATCTCTAACTACAACAATTTCGTCCGGTCAAGGACGCGCACAAGCAATTGGAGGTACTAGATCTGGTGGAGCTTTAACATCCGGTAAAGTATTATTTAATGGAAAAGAAATAAGTGTTGATGGACTCAAAGAAGGACAGTTGTTTGATGAAAATTTAAGACCAATAACACCGGGTGCATCAATTTCCAGTTCTGGACAAATAGGTGGGGTTCCTTCAAGAGGTCCAAGACCAGGAGTAAGACCGGGTGCAATACCATCTTCTGGATTAAGATCTCCGGCTGTTATTAGTGCGTCAAGAGGTGCAATTAGCAGATCCAGAACATCAAGTACAGTATTAACTCAGTCTGCACCTAACGTAAGAGCTGGATCTCTAACTACAACAATTTCGTCCGGTCAAGGACGCGCACAAGCAATTGGAGGTACTAGATCTGGTGGAGCTTTAACATCCGGTAAAGTATTATTTAATGGAAAAGAAATAAGTGTTGATGGACTCAAAGAAGGACAGTTGTTTGATGAAAATTTAAGACCAATAACACCGGGTGCATCAATTTCCAGTTCTGGACAAATAGGTGGGGTTCCTTCAAGAGGTCCAAGACCAGGAGTAAGACCGGGTGCAATACCATCTTCTGGATTAAGATCTCCGGCTGTTATTAGTACGTCAAGAGGTGCAATTAGCAGATCCAGAACATCAAGTACAGTATTAACTCAGTCTGCACCTAACGTAAGAGCTGGACCTCTAACTACAACAATTTCGTCTGATCAAGGACGCGCACAAGCAATTGGAGGTACTAGATCTGGTGGTGCTTTATCATCCGGTACAGTATTATTCAATGGAAAAGAAATAAGTGTTGATGGACTCAAAGAAGGACAGTTGTTTGATGAAAATTTAAGACCAATATCACCGGGTGCATCAATTTCCAGTTCTGGACAAATAAGTAGTGTTCCTTTGCGAAGTGCAGCTCCGAGACCAAGTGGAAGAGCCCCACAGAGAGCTCAGTCTCCTGGATTAAGATCTTCAGCTGTTACTAGTACTTATAGAAGCCCAGTTAGTAGATCTAGATCATCAAGTACATTATTATCTCAATCTACACCTAATGTAAGAGCTGGATCTTTATCTACTTCAATTTCATCTGGACAAGCACGTACTCAAGCAATTGGGGGTATTAGTTCTGGCGGTACATTAACGTCCGGTACAGCATTATTTAACGGAAAAGAAATAAGTGTTGATGGTCTGAAAGAAGGTCAGATGTTTGACGAAAATCTACAGCCCATAATGGCAGGAATCTCTGGAACAACAGCAGACAGATCAGCAATAATCACGAGTACTGAAGAAATAAGTAATATTCCATTAGGAAATATGGAACAAATTCCTGTAGCAGTGTTAACACAGACAGAAGGATTGAGATCTTCAGTAATTGGCGGTTCATCTAGAGGTGCGAGTAGAACATCAAGTTCACTGCTATCTCAACCCGCATTAATAGGAGTAGACGGTTCTTTAAGTAATGCAATTTCATATGAAGCAGGATTATCTCAAGCTGGTGTAGCATCGAGATCAGGCGGGTCACTGACATCTGGAACGGCATTGTTCAATGGACAAGAGATACGCATCGATGGATTAAAAGAGGGACAGATGTTTGATGAAAACTTGCAACCGATAATGCCTGGAGCAGCTGGTATAATTGCTGAAAAACCTTCCGTAGTTTTAAGTTCTGGACAAACAGCTGGTATTCCACCTAGAAGTGTTATCGCTCCAAAACCCATATCAAGATCACCTCAGAGACTTCAAACAGGTACCTTAAGATCTTCAACTACGGGCAGCTCTAGAAGAACTGGTACAGTATTAACTCAAGCTTCACCATCTGTAAGAGCTAGACCTTTAAGTAATTCAATTTCGTCTGAAGCAGGAAGTTCTCAAACAATGGGAGGATTAAGATCAGGAGGATCTCTAACATCTGGTAAAGTACTGTTCAATGGAAAAGAGATTAGTATTGACGGATTGAAAGAAGGACAAATGTTTGATGAAAATTTGCGACCAATATTACCAGGATCTAATGGAATAACAGCTCAGAGACCTGCAACAATATCAAGTTCAGCCCAAATAAGTGGTGTTCCGTCCAGAAGTGCCGCTCCAAAGCCCATACTAAGAGGACCACAGAGAATTCAAACAGGCAATTTAAGATCGTCCGCCATTACAAGTTCATCTAGAGGAGCGATCAGTACTTCCAGAAGAACAAGTACATTATCTCAAGTTGCACCACAGCGACTTCAAACAGGAAATTTAAGATCTGGAACTATTACAAGTTCGTCTAGGGGTACAATAAGCAGCGCTAGAAGAACAAACACGTTGGTATCACAACCTGCTCCAGCAATAAGAGCTGGACAATTAAGTACAACAACTTTGACTGGTCAAGGAAATGCTCAAATGCTGGGAGGAGCAAGATCTAGTGGTTCATTAACATCTGGTACGGTACTTTTTAATGGAAAAGAGATAAAAGTGGAGGGACTGAAAGAAGGACAGTTATTCGATGAAAATCTGCAGCCAATAACTTCAGGAATCACTGGTTTTGTTTCCGAAAAATCAGCAATACTTCCAGGCATTTCACAAACAGGAGGTACTTCTTCTGTCAGTGCTGTACCAAATGCAATGTTAACTTCACAAAGGTCTCAAGCTGGAGCCATAAGGTCTTCAGTCGCTGGTGGTTTCTCTAGACCTACTTTCAGCAGTACCAGATCCAGTGCAGCTTCATTGGGATCTACAGGAAATTTAAGACCAGCAGCTATAATTTCAAACACTCCATTAACATCCGGCCCTCAAGCAAGTGGAATAGTCAGATCTGGTGGTGTTTTGACATCTGGTACTGTCTTATTTGATGGAAAAGAAATACCTATTGATGGATTAAAAGCAGGACAAATATTTGATGAAAATTTGCGGCCTATTACTACCGGAACCTCTGGAAGTCTCTCTGAAACATCAATGAATGGTTTTGGTTTTACCCAAACTAGCGGCGCACCTTCAGGAACCATTCCAAAACCTAGAGTCAGATCTTCTCAGAGAGTTGGAGCTGCAGGATTAAGATCATCTGTTACCCGGGGTTCATCAAGTGGAGCGTTTACAAGTTCAAGAATATCAGGTCCTCAATCAGCACCTGGTATGCGATCTGGAATTCTAGCTAATACAATTTCCTCTACAGGTAGAAGATCCCAAGCAATAGTTGGAACAAGATCTCAAGGTTCTGTAACTTCTGGAACAGCACTATTCAATGGAAAAGAGATTGCTATTGATGGATTAAGAGAAGGTCAAATGTTCGATGAAAATTTGAAACCTATTCTTTCGGGAACTTCCGGAACATTAGCAGGAAGAATGTCGACGACGCTTCAAAACTCTGGGCAAATTAGTACCGCACCTTCTGCAGGAGCTGCACCTAAACCTAGATTAAGATCTCAAGTAGGAGGTTCAAGATCTTCAGTGACAAGTAATTATGCAAGGGGTGAAATAAGTAGTTCCAGAACATTGGGCTCCCCGCTATCAAAACCAGCACCAAGTTTAAGAGGAGGATCCTTAGGTACCAGCGTTTCTTCCGGACAAGGAATTTCTTCAACAACCGGAACAGTAAGATCTGAATCCGGTTCAGTACTGTTTAATGGAAAAGAGATCAGCATGGGAGAACTGAAACCAGGACAACTTTATGATGAAAATTTACGACCTATCACATCAGGAATATCGGGTATGATTGCCGAAAAATCTGCCAGTTTACCAGGATCAGCGCAAATAAGCAATATTCCTTCTCAAAATGTAGCTCCTAAACCTCGTATGAGAACTCCTCAGGGATCTCGAATCGGAGGTTTGAGAACTTCAGTTGTTTCAAGTTCGTCAACTAGTGCAGCTGGCAGTTCTAGAACTGTTGGTGGGACTTCAAGGTCTGCAGCAAATGTGCGTTCTGGAGCTTTGCCACTGATAACTTCACCTCAATCTGCACCTGCTCAAAGTTATCAATCTGCACCTGGAATCAGATCAGCTGGATCTCTAACGTCTGGTGCGGCATTCTCTTCAGGAATGTCTCCTGCTCAAGGTCTCCCTCAGACCTTTGGTGGAGCTAGGTCACGTGGATCTCTCACATCTGGTACAGTACTCTTTAATGATAAAGAAATTAGCATTGATGGATTAAAAGAAGGCCAATTGTTTGATGAGAATTTGCGACCTATAGATTCAGTAGGTGGCTATGTAGGAGGTATTAGTAGCTCTGATAGTCTAAGCAATGTTCAAAGGCCTTCAACTAGAAATTTTAGACCAGGAACATCATCTGCAACAGCTGGCTTGAGAAGTCAAACAACATCTATAAGAGGTTCTCCTGCAGCTTCTGGTTCTTTAAATTATATTGATGTTACTAGAACTGATGATTCATTAGCATCATCTCGATCATCATCAGAAAACATATTAGGTAGCAGAAGAATAGGATCAGCACAGAGCACTACAGGAGGAGCTTGGGAATATGCCAGTCGTTTTGGAAGCAAAATGTCTCAGGACAGAATTACACCCGAAATTTCTCAGTACGGAGTCGATGATCCTGTCCAAGAATCTATTCTAAATATTCCTGACGATCCTTTTAAAAAAGCAACATCTATGAAAGCTCCAAGTATGAGCAGACAAACTCAACTTAAAGTTGAAGACGTACTTCAGCAGAGTTCCTTAACAAAATTAGATGCATTGCGATCAGTGCAAGAAACTGTTCCTTTTTCCATACCAGAGTCATCTAAGAAAATTGCTCAATTAAGTCAGAAAGACATAGACATTCCAACTGTTCAAGAAAAACTTCTAGGAGGCTTTTCAGGTTATTTACCCAAAACATCGTTCCTGTCGCCTTTTAATTATGCTCTCCCACAGGATTCAGCATCCAAATACAGTGTGAAATCACCAATGTCTCAAGTACAACAAAAAATGGAACAGGTATTCATCTAAAATGCTGGTAATTTGAATAGGATAAAAAAAATAATAAACTGTTTTAATGGTATTATAAATTTTAAAACGATATACAATTTTTTTGTTAAATTGTATTAGGGAACGATTAAAACATTCATTTTGGGATATCCTGCAACTCAAATTTGGTTTAAGGTTACCACCTTGTTTTAATGATAAATTGTAGCACTAAATTCTGACTATTCTGAACCATGCTGTAATTGTAAATAAATATGTTTTGTTATGACTGTTATTGTATTAAATATATATAGTTTTTGACGACTTGTATTTATTTTTCACAAGACATTCACCACTATACCAACTATTCAGTATACAAACTCTTACCATTAGCAGAAATTGAAAAAAATAGCTATTTAGACTCAAAGATGATATTTAACACAAACTACGGTTGCCATACAACGAAATACGGGGGGTGGGTGGGAAGGATCTGGAAGCAACACATTCATTCGTTCGACATTCATTCGTTTCAAACTTATCTTTTATCCGATGAATTGTAAGTCGCATAGGTGGATTTGCCTCAAACTCCCTGCGATATCGTTTTTGTACTTCTGCTACATTTTCTGTAGTTTCAAAAGACTTTATACAGTAGTTACTTGTTTATGATTTTCACTTCTTTATGCAGATACTTTTTTTTTTGTATTTTTTTAATATAAAACTTTGTCTACAGATTTGTTTTTGTTCAAGTATTTATGTTTTCGGTTTGTACGCGGAATTTTTAATTCTAATTTGTCACCTTTTTTTTATGTGCTGTGAATTTTAACAGTCATAACTTTAAAAATACGATAAATAAGAGCTAAAATACAGAGTGCGTCAGAAGAAAACACTTTGGATGATTATAACTCCAGTTTTCATTCACATTTAATTAATATATAAATTACAAAATAATCTACATAAGATTTTTAACTTTTCCTCCTATCGCAGATGTTCAGAATTATGACCGTTCTGGTCAATACACCGCTTATAACGGTAGGCTATGGATTCACAAACTTCAGCAAACATTTTATTTGGTGATGTGCCTCATTCTTGCTCAATTGCAAACGTTGTCTATGAATATCCATTCGTTTCAAACTTATCTCTTATCCGATGAATTGTAAGTCGTGTAGGTGGATTTGCCTCTAACTCCCTGCGATATCGTTTTTGTACTTCTGCTACATTTTCATACTTACAATAGTATTTTTAAATATGTTTTCTTTTTCAAATGTTAATCTGGGTCCACTCATTATTTACGATTAATTACTTTGAAAAGAAAAAAAAATCAGAAAGTTATGACCCGTTAAACAGTGTATGTATACATTTTTCTGACGCACTCTGTATATCTGGGAATTGGCCGATATTAAGAAACGTATTTTAAAAGTTAAACGAAAATAATTTTGCATCTGTTAAATATATATATACATAAATCAAGATTAAAATTACTCACTCAAATAATCGATAAATATACAGTTATTTGTTAATGTCTAGTGTACCTAAACCAATAGTAGATGGATTTTCAACATTTATAGACAACTTTAATAACACATGGGCTGATAAGTTCCCGGTCTGGCACACAGATGGCGTTGCAATCGCCGAACCGATGTTTTTTTTTTTTTTTAGTAAATACTAACCTTTAAAAGGTAGTAGAAAAAATGCCATGACGATTCGCCGTGTGGATAAAACGTTAGAGTGGTTTTAGTTGAACGACTTTGTTGATAAACAAAAAAATGGATAACAAGAATTTCAAGAATTGTTATTTGATGGGGAAAAAATACCGTTCAAACAAAAGCTTGGCTAGATAAGCGTTATCCGGACACTGCACCAGGTAAATCAACCATTATTGACTGGTTTGCTGAATTTAAACGTGGTCGTACGGACACCAGTGATGCACCACGCAAAAGAGGTGGTTACTCCGGAAAACATAAAAAAAAGTCCACAAAATCGTTTTGGGGAACAGTAAAGTGAAGTTGCAGGAGATAGCTCAGACTCTGAAGGTTTTATTTTGAATGAACATTTGTCTATGAAAAAGCTGTTGTCAAAGTGGCTGCCGTGCGTGTTGCCTTTTAACCAAAAACAACAACGAGTTCTGAGCACTGTTTAGAGCTTTTTCGTTATAAAATTGTTATTTATTATTAAATTATTTTATTAATCATTTATTAAATTATTATTATAAAATTATTATTATAAAATTATTTTTAAAATTATTATTAAATTATTATTATTATAAAATTATTATTTTTTATTTATTATTATTATTATTAAATTATTATTATTTATTATTAAAGTTATGTTATTTATTAAAGTCATAAAGTTATAAAGCTTTGTTAAAAAGTTGTGTTTTCTTTATTAGACCGGGAACTTATCAGCCCATGTGTTAGAAAGTTAAAGTTGCTGTTTTTACATAATTGTTTATAACGTGTTAAACACAAATAAAACAAAAGCTTATTTTATAAAAAAATATATCACACACACTTTATTTTTATTTTATTTTAAGAATTTTAACACTTAAAATATTTTATTGTTGCTGTACATTTGATTCAGTTGATATATTTTAGAGATCGTGGTTTGGCGCATAAGCTTCTGATTAAACACCCACAAATAGAAAATATGTCTTTATAGGGTTCAGTACCTAAAAAGGAAAAAATTGCACCCTTATAGAATCCCTTTTGCCCGGCTGTCTGTCAAGACCGCTTTTTTTTTTTTTTTTTTTTTTTTTTTTTAAGAACAGCTGAAAGTATCAAGTTGAAATTAATATCAAATAATAAGGTCCAAGGCCCCCATTATTTTGTAAAAATTTCGAGCTTCTAACTCAATAAATAAAACGTTACGGCCTTAAAACAACGTTTATCAATATTTCAATTTTCCATAAACGGGAAACACGCGAAATTAACGTATTGTTGACGAAATTTGTTTATATTTCTCTTCAATAAGCATGCAGCGATTAACAAGCGAAAGAACTAAATACAATTTCAAACAATGTTATTTTCTATTTTTGACATATAATTTGGTGTAATTCATTATTTCTTCAGACATCACAAACAAATCTGCTTAAGGTTTATTAAATAAATTACTGCTTTAAGATACAACAATTACAAAAGGCATCTGGGTATAAGTAAACAGTTATTTTTTTGTATATATGTAGAGAAACTAGGTACTTACTTAGCTTTATGGTAATATGACACAACGGAACGGAACCGACAAGGTGGCAGTTCAACTCGTATTTGAATTTTTTTTTAATTTATTTAATAACACAAACAAAATGTTCCATCATAAATGAACAAAGTAAAATGTTTCATTATAATTTTTAATAAAAAGATGCCTTAAAATATCTTTTTTACAAGGTAGGATTTTCGAATAAGTATACTAGCGAGTCTTCTCCAAAAGGATCTAGCCAAAATTTATTTTCGTTTTTTAGGTGTGTTCGTAATTATATAAATACGTAGCACCTATTGTCGTCGCTTGGTCCGTCCGTTCGCATATAACAACGCAAAAACTACCCAACCGAATGGTTTGAAATTTTAGATATATTATCTTTGCAGAAATTTGTCGAGACATTTCAAATTTTATGAAAATAGAATCAAAACTTTAGGAAATATTAATAAAAATATTTATTAAGAAATGTGAATTATTTTTTAAAAAATCGGTGCTTTCTTGTTATAGGAGCTTCCGAGGTTGAATCGCCAAGCGACCGAGATACTTATTTTATGACGATATAATTTATTTCACAGAATTAAAAATCAAGAAGATCTGAATATTTATATAACTAGCTATAGCACGAACGCACCTCATTTGTCACGTTTGACGTACAATTTCCAACTTGTTAAATTATTCCGTGCTGAAAAGCTCGTAATGTACAGTGAGGGCGGATGACATTTTTTTTGTAATAACAGGAAAATTGCAGTTGAGCATAAACCAATAGATTGTGATCCGTTTTTAAATAATTGCAGTTCTTCGACATTGTTTATTAAGAATATTAAAGCATAAAAAAATGTAAAAAAAAAAAAATGTAACTTTGTGACGATAAACCTCATTACATAGTAAACCGCAGAACTTAGAATGTTGCATTTTAAAGTATTTTTGTTAGTTCGTAAAGTCTCGATATAACTTCACTGAAAAAAATTTTTTAGCACATATGAGAACACACCAATGTGTTGCGGCAGATCTATTTAGAGCCACTACAGCAATGTTTCATGGTTAACATCCGATGCCGTCCATTATTTTTGTTTATTATGCGCCTACATTTGTTTGACATACTGTTTACAGTTTCTACGCCATACAACTATTTGAGATATTTCTTAAAAAAACTATTTAAACATTTCCTGTTATCGTTTGTAACCACTGAAAAGAAAAATATTAGAAAGCAACCAGAAAGTTTGAAAAATTTTCTTTTATGTAAAAAGGAGTTGATTTTATAATTAAAATTTCGACATAATTTTTCCTTGCAAGATCTTAATTTTATTTTCCGAAATTTCTAGATAAACCCCTAACACATTTTCTTTTATAACAGTATGCAGATTAACGAAAGGTATAAAAACTATACATTTTTTTAGGCTGATTCGATCCAAAGAACTCAAATATGAAATAAAAAGTGGGTGTTATATTTTAAAAAACAAGAATGGTACATTTCTACTTACCGAATACATATATAAGTAGTAAGGAAAGTATTGTAATCATGATTTATATTATGTGTGCGAGTCACTACGATAACTATCAAACGGTACTTTTGTTGTTTGAGCTCTTATTCCGTGAATATGTTATATACCACTGTCTCAAGAACTTTTAAGATTTTCGTACAAATCGGCCGTCGGAATAGGTATTGAATCATTTTGTAAATCACTTTCAAATCCTTTTGAAACAGATTCATTAGGGGAAAATCGCCAAAGAAATGACAGTGTTTAAATGATAAATATTATGGCGATGTCATTAAGCATTAGCAGCGCAAAAGTAATGTGTCTAGTTTCACAACGGGAGGTCCAGTATTCTAATCAAACAAACCGATACCATTTTGTCAGAAGTATATAAATATATATATATATATATAACCGTTAAAAGACAACACAGAAACATCATACAACAATCGGGGAGTTAGTATGAAGAGTATAAACACACCTGTTTGAAAAATATCCAGAAAAAAAAATAACAGAAGAAAAATAAAAATTGAATATATAGCAAAGATAATAAAACATATTGTTTGGGGAGAGGGGGGATAAAAATGATGAATTAATGAAATATTTGTGGCATTGTAGCAAAATCTTCAGACCCCGAATTGCTACAGATGCCACAAAAAATGTACGATTTCATTTGTGTATAAGCTATAATTAGTTAAAATAATACATGATTCGTGCTATCGCACATTATAAAAAAGGAAAATGAATTTAAATAATTGAATAAAACTTTGGATTGATAAAGCATCCTCACGTAATCGCAGTATATAATCCATGCATGATTTTCGGTTTTGTCACTGCACATTTTCTAATATGTCGACCAGAAATGAAACGAACTCAGCTCGAGCCCAGAGAACTGACACAGGCTCAAGTTAGATTTTTATACCAGTCTTCGGTCTTGGAAGGGTTTGGGCTTAAATTGAAAATTTTATTTATTCACAAATTTAAGTATGAAAATAAAAATTGCTATTTAAGAAACAAGAATGTAGTTTTCTATAACTCTTTAATATTCAATTGAAAGGGGAATTGAATTGTTATTGTTGAGATACAAGGAGAGATATTTTGAAGCTGATACTGAAACATTTGCACGGCCAGTTTATTAAAATAAAGAAGCCGTGCGTGGGATATCCCTTGTCTATCCTCGCTTTCTGTTTGAAGCACTTTTACAGAATGTCTGGAAAACTTGCTGTCATAGCTATATAATGACATTTAAAAAAAATAAGAATTGTGACTGTTGTAGATTTCAACCAGTGGTTGGGTATGAATAACAAATCTTATATTTTAAACAGATTTTCAGGCGCTTGAAAATCACAAAACGCTTTCATGAGGGAGTATTTCGGATTACTACTTATTTCTATATAAAAAGATATTTTTAAATGAGAAATTTAATCTTGAAAAATTTTGAAATGTTATTAACAATTTTCTACTGAGTTCTTTCGGTATAGGGCTTCTTTGGGTTCGGGTTCTGATAACACAAACTATTTTGGGATTGAATTTCGAATTGTCGGGTTCGGTCTTAAAAAAAAAAAAAAAAAAAAAAAAAAAGAGTTGAAAATTGTATGTTGAACGTGACAAATGAAGTGCGTTTTTACTCTTAACTAGTTTTACAATGTAAAAAAATCTTCCTTATTATTTCAGCGAAATGAATTTATATCTTCTGTTGCAAGCGAATTGAGCATGCCTTTCTTTTCTCTTATTACGTATGCCACGTTTACACGTGTCAAATTTTTTTTCGACACCAGACAGCGCTGCAAAATTTACCATGGATATTTTGCTTTTCGAATGATTACCTCCATGATTTAATATGTCTATGACTCACGATGAACGAATCGCTTGTGTTTATTTACTTTAATGGAAAATTGGGTTAAATATTGGGCTGTCAACCTTATTTTAACCTTATCTCAGCATCTATCCATTTTTTAATGTAACTCATCTCTCAAACAAAAATTTTTTTTGAACGATTTTTCTAAAAATGTAACTTTTATGCAATTTTATTCGAAAAAATAATTTTGAATAAAAATGGCCTCCTGGCATATGAAAAAAAGAATGGTCAGCTCATATTAGTTTTATTCAGTCACGTGACTTGCGCTTTTATTATATAGATTACATACGATAGGATTTAATATAGAATAAAGTTTTATTAATATCTTTTTATGTTTCGATTCGATTTTCATAAAATTTGAAATGACTCGACAAAATTCTGCAACGATTCTATATATGAAATTTCAAACCATTCGATTGGGTAGCTTTTGCCCTGTTATATGCTGACGGACGGACAGGACGACGACTATAATAAGTGCTACGTATTTGTGTAATTATGTACGCACCTAAAAAGAACCCGCACATATCTCTAATGCAGACGTCTCCCAATTCAAAATTTGCATTCAAATTCTGACAGAAGAGATTATTTCCAGTCTATCGTGATTTTATTGTAAACGATCTGAAAGAGAGGCAATTGCATATACAGGGTGCGTTAGAAAAATGTGCAAATTACACTGTTTAATGGGTCATGACTTTCTCATTTTTCTTCCTTTTCAAAGTGTCATTAATTGGAAATAATGAGTGGGCCAAAATTAACTCTGGAGAAGAGAAAATTTCCTTGAAAACACCTTTGTAAGTATGAAAATGTAGCAGAAGTAAAAAACAATATCGCAGGGACTTTCAGGCAGATCTACCTACGCGACTTACAATTCATCGGATAAGAGATGAGTTTGAAACGAATTAGACATAGTTCATAGACAACGTTCCGGAACCGCAACTGTGCGAGAATGCGTCACAACACCCAATGAAATATTCGTTGAAGTTTGTGAATCCATAGTCCACTGTTATAAGCAGTGTATTAACCAGAACGGTAGTAATTTGGAACATCTTCGGTAGGAGGAAAAGTTCTGCATTTTATGTAGATTCTTTTGCAATTTAAACATTAATTATACGTGAATAAAAACTGGAGTTATAATCATTCAAACTGTGCATACATTTTTCTGATGCATCCTGTATATATTTTTTCTTTTTATTACTGACTTTTAATACTGACTACATATCTATGGCCATAGCTCATTGGCGAGGCACTTATCAAACTGTCCGTTCACGCCCACACCAGTTTGAGGAGACATAATCACGTTCTGCACGTGTCTTTACTGAAAAAGAGATAATTCGCGGGCGTTACATATTTGGAGTGTACACTTGTTAGATTTTACTAATGGGCGTGGGCAAAATGGTCTGATGATGTGTGGATCTTACTTGGAATGAAATACTCTAACCTTGAAAAGAAGAAAAAGATGGACAATTTTTGTTTAAGAGGATATTTTCGAGTACGTTCTTTGTTACCTTTATAATTCAACCTTTTGAATAGTAATTAGTCTTTAAATTTAAAAATATCAAATAATTTTTTTTTAATTAAGCATTAGACCACCATTTTTATTTATTT
This sequence comes from Maratus michaelseni, assembly GCA_963931845.1. NCBI lineage: Eukaryota > Metazoa > Arthropoda > Arachnida > Araneae > Salticidae > Maratus > Maratus michaelseni. Next base: position 41,172,067 of record OZ007588.1, on the reverse strand, counting down.
TAAATGAAAGCTTTCTATTGTGGCGCATTTCACTGGTTAAATGTATAACAAGAACAATAAATCTTGCGTAAGCATAGATTATTAAATACTTTACAACACATTCAGATACTGTAACAAAACTTCATACATTAACAAGCTGAAAGGTGATGGAAAACGCATAACATAATTGAAAACACAGTTTCAGTAAATACCATTAATAATCGGGAAAATATCCGAATTTTTTTTGTGCAGCCCTGTATAGGATCAATAGATTTGTATATATGATACTTAGTATGCTAAAGTTTAGTTTAGTTAGGAAACGCATAGCACAGTTGAAAATTTTCATTCGGTAATTTTGGTCAATGAACGATAATGTACTCGACATATTTTGTGCAGACCTGTATATGATCTGCAGAATTTATAAATACAAAGCAATATGCAAAAAATTAGTTTAATTTAAAAACGCGTGCCCCAACTGAAAACGCGTTTCCAGCAATTACTGTTCATGAACATACTGTAACCGAAGTATTTTGTGTGTCCCTTTAAATGAACGATGAACTCTATGCACTCCATAATCTATAGTTAACATCTTGTAATGCACCACAGGAATATATATCAATTTCAACATGTTTGAAATAGTGCAACATCATTAAAATACACCGCAAACGATTTTTCCCCGTAGGCCGTAATGTAGCGGATTTCTTTTGAGTGTCCCTGTAAAGGAACTATGAATGCTACACATTTCATTTTCAGTAGCGAACATGCCTTAGGAAACTTGAATAAAATATCCATTGTATAACAATCCGAGTATATTTACGCCAGTTAGAGCACGGACAGACAGACAGAGAAACCAAATTCATAAACACTTTTCAACTTTGTTGGAAAACGTTAAAAATGATAAAAGCGAAAGAAATGAATACGAAGAGAGTTTCTAATAAAAACAATGTTAGATGTAAATATAATGTTAGACATAAAAATCCACTGACTGCTACCAACAATAGAGCTATGAATGAAAAGGAGGATACATATAGTGTTTAACAGTTGCAAGTGACGTAATTGAGGATGTAGTCACCGTCACCAAATGGTGGCTTTTGTTTGTTTACATCGGATCAATAGGACCAGATTGCCGCCGGGGCAAACGTCCAGCAGTGAAAAAGAAAAGAAATGTTCCCTTTATTTAAACGCCTTATTCATGTAAAATTTCTCTCATAAATAAGGCAAAAATATTTATTCACGTTTTCAGTTGGAAGTTTGCCCCGGGGATATTATTTCTTTCACCGACATTGACAGTAGGATTGTGTATGTTGTCGCAATATGGCGGAATCGCAAATAATGACTACAACCGGGATACACTTTCACCAGTAAAAACGAACAGATTTGTTTTAATTATGACAGAAATTCTGCACGAATAAGGCATTTAAATAAAATATCTATTCAAATTTACTAGTGGAAGTTTGCCCCGGCGGTAATCAACACTTACGGAACCGGTTACCGTTGAAACTTCGACATTTTAAGGCTAAGTCAATTCCTCTTTATTCCATGTTTCTCACAAAAGACAATAACAACCCGTCGGAGAAAACTGATGTGATTACTAGATATATTTACTTTCCGGGGATTTATATTTCATTTTGTAAAGTTCAAGAATAAATAAATGACACAAACTAACAAAATATAAATAAATCTGCAATAAAAGACTAAAAAGCACAACCGCATGCAAGGAATTTGCGGTATGCAATTTTGTTTTTCGTAACTAATTGGCGGAATTCCTGCGATCTAAATAAATAACTTTTTTGGAACTAAACATGGCTTAAGTTACTTCTGATTGAACCACCGGGGTGGTAACTTCTGAATGATATAACTGCTATTTCCTATACGGTATTTATATTTTAATTGATTGGGACACATATGACTCGTTGGGACTCCTTGGGTTATTCCACAAGGGGCACCCTAAAGGTTAAGAATACAGTGTTAAAAAAAAAACCAAAATATGTTATTGGAGGGCAGTGATACATTTCATTTCCCCCTTTTTTTAGGTGCGTTCGTAATTATATAAATACGTAGCACCTATAGTCGTCGCTTGGTCCGTCCGTCTGTCCGTCCGTCTGTCTGTCTGTCTGTCTGTCCGTCTGTCTGTCCGTCCGTCTGTCTGTCTGTCCGCATATAACAACGCAAAAACTACCCAACCAAATGGTTTGCAATTTAAAATATATTATCTTTGCAGAATTTTGTCGAGACATTTCAAATTTTATTAAAATCGAATCAAAACTTTAGGAGATATTAATAAAAATATTTATTAAGAAATTTGAATTTTTTTTTAAAATCGGTGCTTTTTTGTTATAGGAGCTTCCGATGGATGTTAAATCGTCAAAGCGACCGAGATACTTATTTTATGACAGAAATTAATCTGCAGACGATATAATTCATTTCACAGAATTAAAAATCATCAAGATCTGAATATTTATATAACTAGCTGATACATATATATCTGAATATTTATATAACTAGTTAAGATATTTGTATGAACAGTGTCATAAAATATATACTTAACTAGCTGTTTAACCCGTTCTACGCACGGGATATCATGAATTTAATTCTAAAACGTGCGTACGAACGCACCTCGTTTGTAACGTTTGACGTACAATTTCCAACTTGTTTATATCCAGCTTCTTTTTCAATCTTAACTTCCAAATTCATTCGTTTGATTAGACCATTTGTAATAACTACAGCCAATAATCAAAATTTTGAATTACATATATTGATTCCAATTACATATTTATAACATTGAGAACTTAAATAGCACTGTATACGCGATTAAATGTGATTAAAAAATAAGAGCGCAGTCGACTATCAAATCCGCATGGGCAGTTTATAGTAATACTTAGTTTTAAATGTTTTTAAAAACCCATCGATTTCTATGTTTATACCCCGAAATTCTCAATTTCATGAATAAAAACACAATTTTGAACATAATCACATAGCAACCTTTCAGTATTGTTCCGTAAAGTGTGGGTTAACTTGGCCCAGGTTAAACGAAAAACGTGTTAAACATGCTTCGAACCAAAAAATGTTTTAGGGATGAAATCAGATAATTTGCTCGTAGAAAAGGTTAAATATGATTAGAAAATAAGAGCGCAGTCGACTATCAAATCCGCATGGGCAGTTTATAGTAATACTTAGTTTTAAATGTTTTTAAAAACCCATCGATTTCTATGTTTATACCCCGAAATTCTCAATTTCATGAATAAAAACACAATTTTGAACATAATCACATAGCAACCTCCCAGTATTCTCTTCCGTAAAAAGTGGGTTAATTTGACCCAAGTTAAATCAAAGAAGTGTTAAACATGCTTCGAACCAGAAATTTTTTGTCAGGAATGAAATCGGATAACTTCCACGTGGAAACGTTTAAATATGATTAATAAATAATAACACAGTCGATTATAGTATTGCTCAGTTTTCGAAGTTTTTTAAAAACACATACGATTCCTAGGTTTATACCACAAAATTCTTAATTTTATAAATAAAAACACAATTTTGAACGTAATTACATATTTCCTTTCATTTATTAAGTTCAATTTCTAATTCAAAATATATTTATCTGACTTAAAAATTTTGTTTTGAAATGATGAGTCATGAATACTTCTAACAGAGGTCAATGAATTCATAAATTCACTTTCTTTTGAGTTCACCGTTGTACCGTGGGTTGCTTATAAATAAGCAATTTTTCTCTGTTTGTTATATGATTCACGGCATCTTAGATGCGCACGAATATCTTGTGAGACAAAAAAAAACCTTGAAACAAGGGCGTTAGAAAACTGATTAAAAAAATGCGCTTTTCATTACCAACAAAACAAAATGTTCACTGTGTAATTTCGACTAGTAGTAGGAACACCAAAACAAAAGCGTTTCCGTTTCTTCCCTAATAGGATTTTATAGAAGTAAACATTATTCTTTCATCAGTTGTTGTTGTTGTATATACAATACGTGTAGGCAGTGATCGTAAAAAGTATTTTATTTTTGTAGTCCACTACTATTATTTTATGTTTTAAACAGTAGCGACTACAAACTACTTTTTAAAAAATAGTCTTTACTTCGCTACTTTCAGATTTTGTCAAAAGATTCTATCTACATTTGAAATTGGGGAGACAGATTAAGTAATACAATTACAATGGCTCCTCGTTATATCTCGTTTGCCGCGATACAATGAAACGAATATCTTGTGATGATACGCAATAAAACCGTACTTTTAAAAAAATAGTCTACTTCGCTACTTTCAGATTTTGTCGAAGGATTCAATGTACACTGGCCCCTCGTTATATCTTGTTTGCCGCGATACAATAAAAACATGCGATAAGGCCGTAAGCAATAAAAAAATTAAGAAAGATACCATACAAGAAAATGTCTTGTATTATTCTCAAAAATGTTACTTTAAGGTTGTTCGTCAGTGAACTTCCCTATTCCTCTCGCTAAATGTTAAACCTATGGGCTTAGGATGCCTTCGCATATTTAAAATATCTCCCCTCGGGAAATTAAAATTCTTTAAAGATGTCCGTTTTTTTCTTAGTTGCCAATTTTTTCTAAAATATATACTTAATTTTATGTGAAGTGTGTTATATTACTCAATTTTTTTCTAAAATATATACTTAATTTTATGTGAAGTGTTATATTACTCAGTTTCATTAAGAATTTAATACATAAAATTGTAAATTAAGTACATGTTTTAGAAATATTTTGATAACTAAGAAAAAAGACATCCTTAGAAAACAGAAGTTAAAATATTCATTTCCCGAGGAGACATTTTGAATATACCAATGCATCCTACGCCCGTAGGTTTAACATTAGCGAGGGAAATCGGGACGAACAGCCTTAAGCATATATCTCGTTATATGCTGACCAGACCATTTTAATATTAATTTTCTCTGTCATAATTTCCTAAAATAATAAATTTGTAAATAAAGCAATTCTAAAACAAGAAACGCGGCATTGAAAAACATTAAGATCTAATTATGAGAAAGGAGGCAAGTGTTTCCAGCAAGAAAATTATTTTATTTGATTTGAATTTTGAAACATTGATTTGCCAGGAAGTATCAATCGAAAAAAATCCACGAAGTCATACGATGCGTTGCTAAACGCTGTATCTGACTGAGTTGCTGACTTTCGGATACTGTCACGCAGGACACATTTTTCGCAAAAGTTGCTATCAAGTAACTAGGAAAATGGCGCAATTTTATTTTTGGGACTGTACATATATAACGTTGTCAACATTTTGATAATTTTGACCCTCCCCCCCTTACGATATCAAACGTTATCATTCCTGGAACACCCCCTCCCCCCCCCTTAATGATATCGTTACCAATTTCTAAAAAACTTTTTCTTTTTACATTTTTTTTCTTGATTTGCGTATGCTGTGACATAGGGATATATTTATACATTTATTATTTGCATATTTTACGGATTCAAATGAATACAAGTCAATAAAATGTTACGCATGAAATAACTATATCAAATAACATCTAAAAAGAGATAATTACTATTTAAAAGTATTTAATAATAGTTTGTCGCATAATTAATGCATTCAACAGTAATGTTGTGTTTTTGCATATGTTAAAAGCAGAACTTTTTATCAACAAAACAAATGGACAACATTATTTTTCTTTCTTTACTAAACTAGTAAACACAAGTACAATTTCAAATATATTTCGCACCTGGCTTATACGATAGCGAATTATATGCGCACATGGCACAAGAACAGGAATGCCGAACATTGGGATACTTCATATTTTGGAGTGAAATGATTTTTATAATTATTTAATGGCTTTGATAATAACTTTATATTTTATTAAAATTAGATAAGACTAAAAAAAAAAGATGATTATTTTGATGTGAAAAAAAAATTACAAAAAAATTTGGTTGAATCAAAAGTGATAACAATATCAAAATACCCCCTCCCCCTGGAGATATCTTATGATATCAAATGCCAGACCCCCCCCCTCCCCCTAAATTGATAACGTTATATATGCACAGCCCCTTTCTAAAATAGCGTTAAAAATAGCGTCAGTGTTTGCTACAAACTACTGATTTTTTTGTATCGCGCAACTCGCACGTTGTATTTTTCAAAATGTACAGCTCTATACTACAAACAACAGAAAAAAGTAGTCAATACTGTATTTTCGCTACCTGTAGCGGGCTACTTTCCCTACTGCATGTTATAAAAAATTTTTGAAAGTTCTCCTTGCTCTTTCAATAGTGTTTAAAATTTCGCATCTTAAAAGATCGAGATACGCTGCATAAATTAGGTCATTTAAAAGGGGTTAGTGGCATTAGAAGGGAAATAAAACTTTCTTCACTTGAACTAACCATATTACTTGTGCAACATCTACACTTAGAAAAACATCATCCGATACGGAGTGTGATCGAAAAGTTCCCGCGATGCATTTAGTATAATATGTGGATCAAATAAACTTGTTTTAAATCAAAAATTTTATCTAATAATTGAAGTCAAATATTCCACAAAGGAATTTCTGGTTCTAAATTAGGTTTGTATGCATTCCGGGAACTTTTGGACTGCACCACGTGTTTAGTAATTTATTTTCTTTGTGAATCACCAACTTCATACATACAGCAGAGAACATGATTTATTTTAAACAGGCGATCCAACTCTGTCTTACCGTATTAAATATGCCCGATATGCGCACAGTTCGCAGGTAAAAATAATTTTGGATTGGAAACTCTTACGATTCTTTACATTTATTAATTATCTTAAATTGTCCAATAACTACATCAGAAAAACATTTTTGGTACTTTTTGTATTAACACATGCCTGCGCACAATGGAGTATTTGATGCAAAATCTTGGCCCAAAAGGCAGACATTAAAATTTTCTCAACAATTGTAAAAGCAAAATTTATAATAGCTGACTAACTGGTGCGTCGATCTATGTGTATTTCAGGAGTATGAGTCATATCCGGCCTAGCCTCAGTTGAAGTGAAAGTTTCTTTGTGAGAAGACGTGCTTTTTTGTTGTTATGTTTCATCTTTGTTATTGTGTTTAAATGTATTCTTTGACATGTGCATTTAAATAATTTTACTTTTCATATAATGAAAAATAATTAAAATTGAAAATGGGTGGATATTAAGCCTTTTTAGATATAATTCATTGAAATACATGTATGTAAATATTATTATTCAAAGTTTTTTAAGGCTGTGTCGGGGTTTGTAGCACCATGTTTGAAGTATAATCGTATTGGTTATAGTTTTCATAGAAATTATAAAAAAAAAAAAAAAAAATCTTCCGCATATTGTTGCCATTTTTAGATAGCAATGTTTTTTTTCTTTCTTTTTTTTGAAGACTGCAAACCTATTAAAAACGCTCCAAAACCAGCATCTTTACACTAAAGAAACTAAACATTGGTAAATACTAAATTGCAAGTAATATATATGTATGTTATGTGCATTGGTTTTTATAAGTAATTAAACATTTATGTGTAGTAAAATTAATCGCATTTAATTAAACATTACTCGTAAATAAAACAATTTAGTCTTATAAATAATAAATAATTAAGTAAACATTGTATTATATATTTATTTATTTATTTAAATACGTACATTTATGCATTATATAACATTGACTATTTACTAATATTAAGTCAACAACAATGGTTTTAATTTTAAAACACGTGAAAATTAATTTTGGACAGGGTTTTGCGTCAAATACTCCACTGTGCGCTGGTCTATCACAAAATAGCCCACTGTTTATAACAGTCTTTGGGATTCCAAACGATTTCAGTGTTTTAGCGAGTAGTTCGATACATATCTGTTAAATTCGTGTTTTGTTTATTTTGTGACGTTTTAATTTCGTTTGCCAATTTACCTATCAAATATTACACTGAAACAAAAAAAATGCTGTAGTATTTACATTATTTTAACCCTCTCGGCACCGATTTTTTTTTTCCAATTTTGGGAAAAATTTCTTTTACGCTAACAAAATTAAAAGTAGCTATCAAAATCACAGAAGTTACAGTTTACTGAAATTTAACGAATGTGTTCTTTGCAGAAATCTAACGAATCTAGTTATGTTGCGTGTTTTTCTTATGAAAATAGTCTAAGGAAGAATTTTTTAAGATGTTTGGAAAATGTCGTATTTCAACCAGATTAAACAAACATAAAAAATTTAGTAGCATTTTTTATCTCTTATCACAAATTACTAATTCGGAAAAGGAGTCCCTAATTTAAATTTAAAGAGTGAAACATATGTTTAAATTAAAAGAAACGCCAATGGTTTACTAATAATTAATAAAACTTTTATTAATATTATTATTATTAAATGCTGAAACATAAGTAACGTCATAATAGTAAATGTATCGACATATGCTATCACTATTAGGTGCTGGAATTAACAAAAATAATTTTTTTTTCTTTCAAATATTGCAATTCGAATTAGGAGCCTCATATGAGGCCCAGGGTGACGAGAGGGTTACGTGCAAACGGGTTAATTTTCTATAATTGGGTTGCACTTAGATTTAAAAAATAGTCATGCTTGAAAAACATTCTAAAAACCATTAAAAAATCAGTAAATTGAGATACTGTTTTTAAACAAATCACGGTTGGAAGCAATTTTATTTATAGGATGAAACGCCCCAGTTATTGACACCTAACCAGTAACTGACACTTGAAAAAAAATCTAACTCAAATAAGCATTTTGTTGTAAAATTCTGAAAAGTAATGTGGTAAATGAGACACTTATTTTATTTTGAAGTCCATTTATTCACCACTAGAGGGCCAAGAACATATTCAATGAAGAAGAAACTTTTAAGAATATAAAAAGTGCCATCATTTTTTTTTAAATTAAGGAAATGTTTTTCTAATCCATTTAAAATGCATCCATCCTAAACTTTTTCCTTAAAGTTATACTTGTAGAAATTAGTTTAAAAATACATGATATATTAGAGCCATGATTTAGGGTTTATAGTTATTTAATTTAGCTTAATGTGCCAGTTATTGGTTCCTTGAATTTCATTTCACCAGTCTCTGACAGAGGTATTATAGTTCTTGCTTATATTAAAGAAAGTTGAAATCTATTATTTGAACTGTTTAAAAATGCATAATAAATTAAATTTATCTTGTAGTAAACACCATTAAAATTTAAGTTGTTTTACCACTGTCTGACACCATATGTCAGTTACTGGTTCATAAATGTCAGTTATTGGATATCTTCATTTCTATTAATGTAGTACTAAATATTACTCCTAGATACTCTTACTATATACTCTGCATTGCTAATAATGCAGTACAGCTTACTAAATCTCACTTTTTATAATAAATATTAATATATTTTGTTTTTATAATAAAGAATAGAGTTTATTTTTAAAGCATTATCATCTTTTAAAATAAAGTGTCAGTCACTGGTTCACTTTGTGTCAGTTACTGGAGTTTTTGACCATATTTCTGAATAAAATTAATTTTTAATAATAAAATTTATATATATTTTTTAATTTTGCCAAAAATGATTTAATATATCTCTACTATCCTTTCAAGAACAAAGGTAAGTATAAAATAGATTTAAATTTTTATAATGGGGATTTGAACAAGAAAGAATTCCTTAAAGTGTCAGTTACGGGGGTATTCACCCTTATTTGCTGGTATAAAAATGGAAACTTCAATTTTCAGAAGTTATGAAAATGTAGTAAAAGCGAAATTTATTGGTCAAGTCGTTGCCACCGTCAATGTGCGCCAATGTTACTGGCGGACATGTTTTTGCTTTATAATGCAGATAGATACTACAGCTCGTTATTGAATAAACTAAGGCCGGAATCCAGATAGAGCTGGTGCATTTTATTTTAAATGCTAAAAAAAAATTATTCTTCAAACATTATGTAAAAAACTTATTTACGTATATAAATGTAATCTTTGAAAGTGTTAATCATAATTCAATATATTTAAAATTACGTTATATCTATAAGAATTATATTAATTTAAATAAATCTTGTATTGCAGTGAAACCTGGAGCTAAGTAAACTTATTAACACGGGTTTTGCCAACCTCTCATTAATATTCCGTAATATGCGGGTTAATTTAAGCCAGGTTTAACACGTTTCACACCAGAAATTTTTTTAAGAAATAAAATTAAATAAATTCCACGTAGAAACCTGAAATTAAATAAATAAAGATTCATCCAATAATTTTTCTGGTTTGAAGCATTGTTAAACTGGGTCAGATTAACCCACATATTACGGAATATTAATGAGAGGTTGGCACCACTGATTATGTTAAGCAACGATCAGTTTCGACCATACTGGTACACCCTTTCCCAAAATTATAAAAGGACCTTAAAAAATTTAAAGGATCATAAGCTTTATACAATTCTAAGTATTAATAAACATTATATAATATTATTTATAATTCAAACAGAACTGTTTTGATCTTCTTTTATGAATATATATGTTGCATTCCGCTATTGTTTTAGTTTCATACAACAGTCGAAGAAAAAAAGATGACAAACATCTCCAAATTAATGCAGTCGTAATAGGAACTTTAATCAGTAGTAAGCCGAGCAGTATGTAGAATGAAGGAAAAAAGATCACGATGGCACAGAATTCATTTATTAAAAAAACAGATTTCGTAGAAATGCTCTGATAAAATTCATTCCAGACCAAATGTCAAAAATTTCCATCGAACAGTCGCTCCTTTTAATCAACGCAGCCCGTCAAAAATTCCACTGAAAATCGAGTCTGTTTCGGGTTTTAACCGCATTGGCGCAAGACCACAACATACGTCACGTGACCAGTGGCGTATCCAGGGGGTGGGCTGATGGGGCTGCAGCCCCCCCCCCCCGAAATTGTCGAGAGTAAAATGAAAAAAGTGCTTTTTTCTTGCTTTTTTTAGATAGATTTGTAATTTTTTTTCTGTTATACAGCGAATTAGCCATTCTCGTTAGTCCATATTAGTCCGCATTGGCATCACATAATAAACAAAGTAAGGGGGCTGATGCGGTTATAGCCCCCCCCCCCCAACCCCGCCCGAAATAGTCGAAAATCTCATGAAAAAAGTGCTGTTTTCTTTTTTTTTCAGCTAAATTTGTAATTTTTTTTGGTTATACAACAGACTACCTACTCTCTTCTTTTTAGCCCCATATTAGTTCACATCGACATCAGAGCATATCTAAAAAGAGGAAGGGTGCTGATGGGTTTACAGCCTCCCCCCTTCCCGAAATAGTCGAATATCTCTTAAAAAAAGTGCTGTTTTTTCCTTCTTTGAGATAAATTTGTATATATATATATTTTGTCATACTATAGACTACCCACTCTCTTCTTTTAAAACCCATATTAGTCCACATTGACATCAAAGCATACTTAAAAAGGAGAAGGGGGCTGATGGGGTTACAGCCCCCCTCCCCCTTCTCTTCCCGAAATAGTCGAACATCTCATGAAAATAGTGCTGTTTTTTTCTTCTTTGAGATAAATTTGTATTTTTTTGTTATACAACAGACTATCCACTCTCTTCTTTTTAGTCCCATATTAGTCCACACTGACATCAGAGCATACCTAAAAAGGGAAGGGGGCTGTTTGTGTTACAGCCCCCCCTTCCCGAAGTAGTCGAACATCTCATGAAATAGTGCTGTTTCTTTCTTCTTTGAAATAAATTTTTTATTTTATTTTTTGTAATAGAATAGACTATCCACTCTCTTCTTTTTAGTCCCATATTAGTCCACATTGACATCAGAGCATACCTAAAAAGGAAAAGGTGGCTGATGGGGTTACAGCCCCCTCCCCTCCTCTCGAAACATTCGAAAATCTCATGAAAAAAAGTACTGTTTTCTTCTTCTTTGAGATGAATTTGTAATTATTTTTTGGTTATACAACAGACTACCCACTCTCTTCTTTTTAGCCCCATATTAGTTCACATTGACATCAGAGCGTATCTAAAACGGGGAAGGGACTGATGGGGTTACAGAGGTCCCCCTCTTCTCGAAATAGTCGAACATCTCATGAAAATAATGCTGTTTTTTTCTTCTTTGAGATAAATTTGTATATTTATTTTTGTTATACAACAGACTACCCACTTTCTTCTCTTTACTCCCATATTAGTACAGAGTAACACCACAGCATATCCAAAGAGGGGGAAGGGGCTTATGGGAAACAGACCCCCCCCCCCACCTCCCAAAATGGTCAAAAGTGGAATGAAAAAGTGCGAATTTTTTTCTTTATATGTTTGAGATAAAATTAGAATTATTTTTTCTGTCATGCAATGGACAACCCACTCTATTTTCTTTTGTCCCATATTAGTACACTAGGGGTGGGAGTTATGGGGTAACAGCTCCATTCCCCTTCCGAAGTGGTCATAGTGAAATTAAAAAAACTGACTTTGTTTCTTTCTTTTTTAGATAAATTTGTTTTATTTTCTGGCACGCAACGAATTTGTTTTTTCGTTAGCCCCATATGCCTCTCAGTCCTACGATCACAATTACTTTAGACCACAAAATCTATTTTCAAATGACTGAAAAACAGTTCCATACATGTTTTAATGGATAATTGAATACGTATAATATGCTCAATTGGCAAGATCTAGAAGTTGTTTAATTAATTTAAAGAATATTTAACTCTCTTCCACAGATGGTGCCAAGACTAAGGAGATATATTAGTTAGTACGAGTGACATTAAACATTATCGCCAAATCAGCAAATGTACGAACTGAAATTTTTTCTGTGAATGGCAATGTCAAGCAATATTATTGATTTTCGGTTTTGGAAGGGTCTTTTAAAGATACCCAGTAGTAATACTAAAAAAATAATCTGTTGATTTGTTCGTTCCTGGTCTTTTTACTAGCGAACTAGTTTTATTTACGTTACGTGCTTTTCTAGATTTAAAGCTGTTCTCAAATACAAACTGGCTACTTTATGACATATTTTTTAATTCATTTTTGCGCGGATTTGCTCATTTTTGCATGAAATTCACGTCTTTTTATTCAGAAACTTTGCAATCGAAACATGTTTTCCCCCTTTTTTTTGTAAAGGTAGAAAATCTTTCAAAAAGCACTGTCCAAGTTGGCGTTTTGAATCGGATTCCCGACGCGGCAGCCTGAGAAGCGCGAAAAAAGAGTCGTTAATACGTTATCAGAATCACTTATAACTCGATAAGTAATCTATTTATCAAAAGATGGAGAACTCATCTAGATTCCAAATCTCTTCCATAGTCAGGCCTACCAGTCTACTTGCCTTTGCGTTTAAAAATGTGTCAGAAAGTTTCCCGTTGATGAGCAGGGAGGAAGATGCCTTTTTCAATATTTCAGAGTACGAGTGATCCAGCAAAAGATAAAAATTCTTAATTACTCTTCTATGAAAGTACAATATTACGAATAGTGTTCTTTTCTAATCGCTCTTATTTTGACACGACACACTTTAGTATCGGCATTTTTACCATTTGGAATATTTAACAAAAGAAGCATTAAATAAATTCACAGGTTAAAAATAAATTTTCTTACAATTTTACTTAATCATTTTTTTTTAAAGTTCAGTAATATTGTTAGCCATAATTCAATAACTTTAACTCTTTTTTAAAAAAGGGAAATCTGATGTTTAGTTTCCAATTAATTCTTAACTTGTCCCTTCCTTCACAAATTTGAGTTTTTTTTTTTAACATATATTTCTTGAAGGTTAATAGCCATACGTTTGATCAAAATCCCAGGAGCATGTATACGAAGGGAAGGGGGAGATCAAGAAAGAATGCTTGCTACCCCAAAGATTTTGATTTAAATTTTTGTTGGTATTAAAAAAGAGATTTTGCAAAGAAAGTTTGTTTATGCTGAACAGACCCCGACCATCAACATTTTGGGCGATGGCAAAAGAAAATATTTTTGACCTTAATCGTAGATTTTCACATTTTTACAAATACTGTGAATGAGAAGTGTATGAATATAGGTATGTAATGCGCCCATTTAAATGAAAGACTGAGAATAAATGTGAACTGAAGTTGTATTAATATTATTATTATTGAAATTTCTTCGTAAAAATTAACTTGACAGACTCAAATATCATGTTAAATAAACATGAACTAATGTTGCACGAACTTTAAAACCCTACGCAACCCAAATAAAATGATAGTTTATAAATAAAATAGTCCTAAAATTAAAACATTTTTAAACAAGTTTAAAACACATATGCAGAAACTGAAATGAATTGGGCGCACTATGAGAAACTTAAATCTTCAAATGAGAAGAAAAATTATAAATATACTTATCATATCATTGATAATTTTAGCTTACATAAGTTGTGTAATGAATCTAGAAATTTTAATTTCTTATTTTATTAAGATTGTTTACAATAAAATTGATTTGAAACACCATAAACTTTTGGGCCCCTTAAATATGTGGGTTCTGGGAAAGTGCCCCACGTGCCTCGGCAGTAATAGGGAATTGAACCTAAAATAGAAAACAGATTATGAAAAAAATATTGTTTGAGATTGTCCCAAGCAAAATTAATTTATTGTCAAGCAAGAATAGTAGCCAGAATTTAGGGGAGAAGGTGACAACTTTATAGATTATAAGTTGCAATGACTTTTTTTTAAATGAAAGTATATGAAACAATCCATTATCACTTTTCAACTTATTTCGGCGGCGAGGGGGGGGGGGGGTTGTTTCGTAAGACTCAGAACATTATCGAAATTTAAGTCAGCCCCCCCCGAAATTAAATCCTGGATACGCCACTGCACGTGACACGGATTCTCCGAATCATAAGAGCTTTAAAGGAACTCCATTCGCATTTCCGATACAATTATTTTCAGGCGATTTAATTTCCACGCGGGAAAAAAATGCTACATATTCAGTTAGACCTTGACATAAAGGGACGCTGATTACGTTTTGGTGTAGTTATCCCAAAAGGTAGCACTGCTATATCATTTTTTTCATGATTTTTACGATAGCTATATCTCCAGAACTAATGCACGGAATTTTATCAAACTTCTGATTCTGTTAGACCTTGACATAAATAGATGCTGCTTACGTTTTGATGTAAATAGCCCAACAGGTGGCGCTGCTATGCTATTTTTTCATTATTATCACGATAACTATATCTCAAAAACTAATGCACAGATTTTCAAACTTCCGATTCCGTTAGACGTTCGTTGACATACGTTGTTGTTGATTAGGTTTTGGTCTAAATATCCCAACAAGTAGCACTTCTATGCTTTATTTTGCAGGATTTACACGATTTTAGCAACAGTCATCTCAAGAACTAATGCACGGAATTTAATAAAACTTTAAATTCAGTTAGACCTTGATATAAATTGGCGCTGATTCTTTTTAATATATGCGAAATCTGGGTGAGAGAAGAAAATTTTGGGATGGGCTCATCCGACAAGTTTTACATTTTATTGTGTCACGATGAATAGATTTTTTTGGAAATTGAATCTTTCCTCACCTAAAAGCACCCATAGACCAAAATGTGTGCTTCTAAAATACGGGTGTACACTTTGATAATAATTTTCTTAGGAACAATAAAGTGATTAGTCTTCTTATCTTCAAGGCAAAAAAACTTATGAAACTATAAACATTTTATGGTGTTAAGTTTTTTTTTTTTTTTTTTTTACTTTATTCTATCACACTAGTTTTACCAGTGAATGTAGTCTTATATCAACTGACAACACCCGAATCAATGATTGATCCTACTTTATTTTGACGGCTCGAAGCTACTTATCTATTCCTCAAAAAAAGGTGCCAGTATTAATGTAACGACAACGTTAGACTCTTCAAGATTGAACTGTGTTTCATCCGCCTGAAGTTATGCATTAATACTGACACGATTTGTGAAAGAATATAAACGTCTCTTGGAGACGTCAAAATAAAAAAAAAGAGTATGTACTAGGTGAACCAAAAGTTCGTTAAAACTTTAAAAATTCATAAAAAAGTAAGAAATGATAAAAAAGTGCGGTTTGCAAGAAAGGACTCAAAGTTTTTTCGGATTTCTTGTAGCAAAAAAAAAAAAAAAAAAAAAAAAAAGTTTAAAAAGTCACCTATAGATGGCGCTAACATGAGAGAGATTCAGCAGAATTATGCAAATTAATCCTGCAATAAAAGGCCGGGATACACGAGGATTTCTCATTCGCTTTCAGAATGTTATTACCCGATCGAGCGTTGTTGGTGAAGTTGTTTTATTTGAACGGAGAGTCAGCAACTGTTGCGTTGCAAAAATTTCGCACGGCGAAGGGCTGAAGACGAAGAATGTGGTTTGGAGGTCATGTTGAACAATTGTTATTGCAAGAATAAATGGATGGAGCATACTGTTGTCCTGCTCATTGTGTTTCGGGTCGTCAGCACCCTCTACCACTGACATTTTTAACTAAAAAATTTTTTCTGCTAAAAAAAAAAATCCGATTACCTTGTGAGCCTTTTCTTTCAAACCGCACTTCTTTATCATAATTTCTTCCTTTTTTATGATTTTTTAAAGTTTTAACGAACTTTTGGTTCACCCGGTATATATATGTATGTGTGTGTGTGTATTCTGGACTTAGTTTTGTCCCGTGCACTTTCATGTCGTTTGACAGTACTGTCTTTTACCGGAATGTTTTTCCAGCCAGGCTAAAATAAACCAATAATCAATATATATAATAAATGTAAGCATGATTTGTCCGCGTGTGCCTCTCTGACTCGGCAACTCACCCCCGCAACCCCATGGGAGTCATGATATGGTAGCCCTTCATTCCCCATCCATGAAGAAAGTTTGGGTTTGGAACTGCAGGGGTTGGGTTCGCAGATATGGGTGTCAAAAGAGGACATCGCACCAATGGACTTCTTTAGGGGAAGTCGGTGAAGCAGCTGTGAATCGAGTGCCGAGTGGCCGAAATTGTCCATAATGTTCTAGAATGTTCCAGACAGAATATTCTAGAATGTTCCAGACAGAATATTCTAGAATGTTGTAGAATCTTCTAGAAGGTTCGAGAATGTTCTCAATGTTCCAGAATGTTCGAGTATGCTCTAGAATGTTTCAGAATTTTCCATAATGTTCTGGGATGTTCCAGAAGTTTCTGGACCATCGAAGGAATGCCGAATTCCGGAAAGTTCGAGCATGTTCCAGACGGTTATGGATCATCGAACGGACTTCCTGTTCAGGAACGTACGACAACGTTCTAGAAAGTCAGGATTCTACAGCATTCTCGAATTCTCATGTTTAAAGATTCGACTTTAGAGTTAACCTTAATGATCATAGCATCTTGTCCGATACCAATTCGATATTTCGTCCAGTGTGGAAGATTACATCTCAAATGATTTCTTTACCAATTTGAATAATTGTGTCAAAATTAATCTCGTGTAATCACGTTTCCAGCGTTTACTGGAGGTCCCGTTACCCGTGATTTATTATGTTGTGATTAATTCCCGGATATCATACCAGATGCTATGATCATTAAGGTTAACTGGATCAATTAGTTCAGCCATATATATCCTTAATTGCTCCGTTGGTAGAGCATTGGCAGCTTCAGCCAAGGAATCCCGGGTTCGATTCCTGGCCCGGATCTTTCCGTCCAGTTGGGAAGATTACATCTCATATTCTGGAAATGTTGGAAAGTGTTTCACAATCTATGCTTGAAGCTTGATTTTTCTTTTTTGTTACGCTTGAACATCGCAATTTTGTTACGCAGCTGAACATGTTTACTTGAAAAATGATAGTATACCCCTCCCCTCACCAAAAAAAAAGATATTTCGGGTTTAGAAAAATGATTAATAAGCTATAAAAACTACTTGGAAACGTTTCGCAAAATTACGGGCAGCAAAAGAAATTGCTTAAGAAATGTATCTTTAAATCTTGGAAATCTATCAATACTACTAAAAGAAAGATGTTTGTCATTATTGATATTTTGGAGAAAAAAAAGTCTCCTTTTCGCTTTGATGATGTCTTTTACAAGAAATTGGAAATTGTACGTCAAATGTGAAAAATGAGGGAAGTTCGTACTATGACTAGTTTTATAAATCTTCAGATCTTGGTGCAATAGCTGTTTCACTCTTATGCTAAAATGCATGAATACAAAATTTATTTTACGTGAAGATTTTCATATTATAGATATCAATTTTTATTTAATGAAATTAAGTTTCAATATACTTTTACAAACAATTACAATTCTCTTACATTAAAATTATACTATGCGCAAACATCCAATACAAGGCATTGTAAAAAAAAAAAATCAGCGTTATTATTTCACTGATAAAAGGAATTATATCGTCTGTTATTACGATACGATTCATTTCCGTAATAAAATAAGTACATTTTAAGTTAGCAACATTTTATCTTTTGTTGACATTTACTGAAAATTCCAATGGGAAACTTACGAGTAGCTTTGAAAATTTCAAAACTTGAAATCCCTATTGAGACTATTTTTTCATTTAACATCTATTTATCGGAAACATCTACACAAAAAACTGTCGGTAGATGATAGGATTGCTATAATGGAACAATTTTAGTATTCAAAATTCGTTTTTTTAAATTCAGTAATACGTAAATACAGGACTCCATTTTAAATAAGACGTAATCACCATGGCGACCTAGAATCATTACCTGTCATGGGATATCATTGAATTAATTACATACGATAGGATTTAACAGAATGAAGAAAACTTTTATTAATATCTTTTTAAGTTTTGATTCGATTTTCATAAAATTGGAAATGATTCGACAAAATTCTGCAACGATTTATATGCATTACATTTCAAACCATTCGGTTGGGTAGTTTTTGTGCTGTTATATGCAGACAGACGGACGGACGGACCAGACGACGACTATATGTGCTATGTATTTATATAATTAATGGTTTCATTTTTAGGCGCTTTCGTAAACTGTTATCTATAGTAAAATACTCTCCCGCAAAACTTATTTTTGCAAGTAAAAATATATTCTGCAAAAGTATGTAAAAAATACTTAATGTAATTAATATTAAGGTATCACGAATCCAGACGACAGTAAACTTTACTTTATTTTTGTGTGACCTTGCCAGTTTGTGATTTATCGGAACATTCCTGTCACCAAAAAGAGCAAAATTAAAACCAGTTAGTTCTTAAGAATAACTGTCCTTTGTAACCGAATCATTAAAATTCATCCCGTGAGAAAATGCGAAAATTTCACCTTGATTTCTTCTTTTTCTCTGAAGATGCGACTGTAATATGTCACTGTACGTGCAAAATTATTGAACATTTGCATGTGTTAAAGTCTCTCATATTCCTAATATGTAGGTTAATGAAAGTGTTTAAATAGAATAACTAAAGGGAATTATTAAATTAGCATTTTGTTTTATGTACAAAATGAAGTAGGAAAAGTCATGTATTTTTTAATAGCAAATAACGGTTGTATAATTTCAAGAATTTCAAGTGAGTTATTTATGGAGGTTATTTAACAAGCAATAAATGTACTTTGTGAAGGACTGCTGTGTTACACACTAATTTAAAGTGATTGATTATTGCAAGTATCACGATATATGATAAAAATAATTTAAGACTATTTATTTACAAATTATTTACAAGACTTTGCACCTTAAATTCATTTTATAAAATGCTAAACGAATCTTCCTGCGTTACTAAGACAGAGTTGCCAAGTCTCCGGCTTTTTGGACACCAGTATTTTAATGCAGAAAAATATTTAAAAGAACAACATTTTCTCTAACATAATACTGGTGTGCAAAAAGCCGGAGACTTGGCAAGTCTGCTAAGAAGTAACCCGTTGCGTAGATAAGTCCTAAGCTTTACTCAAACACATGAAGCTAAAATGGGTGGAACCTGATTATAGAAGATTCCTAGTTTTCGTCGATATTGAATTTGGGTGGAAATTTAAAAGAAATTGTCAGTTATCGCCAAGTTTGCTTCATTGATGTCTTGCTTCATTGATGTTTGCTTCAATGATCCCAAATTTGATTATTTTGCCAGATATCGCCAAGTGGGGCGAAAATTTGACGCTTGAGGATATGACTATGTAGTTTTAAGCGTATGAGAGATGGAACAATGGTTACAACAATGAAAAAAATTGTGAGAAACCACATTGAATAAAACTCCTAAATTAAACTTATTTATGGAGAAATCCCTTATTTTTATAAATCTGTCATCTTCTTCATTTCAAAATGTCAGCCACTCTAGAATTCGGAACTGCTCTATATCAGCCGTTTAAGATATAGGCAAAACAAAAAAAAATGCTCCGGAATCCTTTTGTCAAGACCGATCACTTAAGAGATAAAATTTTATTTCAATTTTTTTGCAAATATTTTTAATTTTAAAATAAATATTTTAAACTCAATGGCCGCTATTTTGAAACAAGATGGCGGATGAAGCTAGCCAACGAACTTTGTCAAGATCTTGTTAGTCCTGTACATATGCTGTTACATCCAAACATCCAAATCGGTTCATAAACATGAGTGTTATCGCATGGCAAAACACACACACATATATTATATATATATATATATATATATATATATATATATATATATATATATATATATATATATATATATATATATATATATATATATATACAGGGCGATTCAAAACTTATCGTTCAAATTTCGTGGGGAGGTAGGAAACAGATTTCACATAGGAAAGTATGTCCGCAAACGTCATCTACATGAACAAAATGGACAAGTAAAGTGAAAGCAAGAAAACAGTACAGTTAAGTGGTAACGAATATGATTTTATTTCAAGAAGGTGAAGTACAGCCTCACAGTAGGTGCTCAAAATTGCGACCATTTACATGAACACAGGATTCACAGCGCCATTGCACTGACCGCTGAACATTTTCAAAAACGCCAGCATATCACAAACAATGCTTGCGGCGGCCACTATTCGTGCAACAAGGTCCACTTCTCTGTCGACGGGGTGTCTCGTACACATAAGGCTCTCCACTAATAAAAATCCATGGGCGATAAAACCGGTGACCTGGGTGGCCAAGCGATAGATCCATCTCTGAAAGGTCAATAATAAAATATGAAATAAATGCCATTAACAAGATTGTTGGAGCTTTTAAAGATGTACTAGTCTTCGTAGAAGTCCAAATGAGAAGTGGAAATAGGAGAAGAAATAATACTAGATTTAGGAAAGTCAAAACAATGATTGGGATGCAATGGAATGTTGGGTAAACACAGCGCCCTCTACATGCGTATGCGTACATTTGGGGACATAATTTCCTATGTAAAATCGGTTTCCCGACGTATTCCCTACATCCTCACGAAATTTGAACGATAAGTTTTGAATCACCCCGTGTGTATATATATATATATAAAACTTTAAGTAAAATTTAACCATTGAAACATAAGAAACTGACCACATACACTGAAATCCTGATGTAAGATATACCGTTATATAGATGACATTATTGTCTTCTTTTTTAATAGTAATTCAAATTATTTATTACCTATAAAATATCATAAAAATTTAACTTATAGTTTCAATGTTATGGCAAATAATGAAATTAATTTTCTTGATCTTAAGATAATTCTTAAGGATAATAAACTTTTGTTTGACATTTATGACAAGCGAAATGATTTTACTTTTAAGGTTAACTTATTTACTAACTATTTGTCATGTATACATAAATCAGTATTTGTAAATATTTTACTAAATTTCGCACATAGAATTAATAATCTTTGTTCAAATAACTTTAAAAATCAAAATTTAAAACATATACTTCAAATTGCACAAGTTTATGGATATCCTTACTATTTCGTTAAATCAATTTTACACATATAAATATAGATTTAATTTGGGTTAAATGTCTGTTTTTTTTTTATGTTTGTTAATATCTCCTTGATAAAAATGATAATCAACTTTTGATTGTTGATATATTTGGCTGAAATATGAATCCTACTGTGTGCGTTGCTGCATAGGATTATCCTAGTTTAATGTCATTCATATTTTAAAATTTAACGTTAATTTTCAACTTTTGACTGTTGATATATTTCGCTAAATTATAACTCATATTAAGAGCATGTGCTGCATAGGATCATCTTAGTTAAAAGTCATTCATAAATTAAAATTTACATGTGGGCGAATTCTATAATTGTTGTTATGATTATATGGAGTTAATATTATTGGGGTTGTAACAAAAGTTAAAATTATCAAGGATGTTACAATGGGTTAATCAATACAATATAATATTAATATGTTAAACATATTTAATTTTAGTAAATATTAAATATTTATTAAATATAGTACACTAATAAACATATCTCTTAGTTTTATATTATTTATTTTATTTTATTTTTAGATCATTTAATTTAATTAATATTTGTTTTTTATATTTTTTTTTCATGGTAGATATTATTTAAATAGCTGGATTTAAATCATTGCCATATTGAATAATCTATGTTATTTCTAAGTATAATACTAATTTATAAAATGAAAGCATCATATGGATTCTACATTAATGTTTGGGTTAAATTAAGATATATTTTAAATGGGTTAGTTAAAATAGAAAATATATTATACTAGTAACTCTTATTCTCTATATATATCATTAATATTAACTAGTAAAATTAATATATTTACACTACATTACAGCTGCATATAAGTAATTATACATACAATATTAAAGTTTTAGAAGAATATCTGTACACCAGATGTCAGCAGCAAAAGTAAATTATTTAATGAATTTGATAGTGTGCTAATATAGTCTAATATTTTTACAATAGATGGCGGTAGTATAGCTTATTTAAAATATTAAAACTTGGAAATTTAGTATGGAAGTAATTATATCTATGAAATACTTTCAAATTATCAAGTAATATTATATATTTTAATTTATTAAATTAAAATTAAAATTAATTAATTAATGGTTTTTATTTATATGTATATCATAATTTTTTTTCTACATTTTTTAAAATGTTGTAATCTATGAAGTTAAATAAAAATAACTGTAACTGTACAGGATACAATTTATGATCTGAAGGATTCTCTATTTAACTGTGAATTTAACCTCTTCTTTTGGATACAATTTTGTACATTTGCTCACAATATACTAAATATCTTGGGATATTATTAATATAAGTAATATATATATTTTTTATTTATTTTTTATTTTTTCTTATTTTTCACAATCCTTTTCAAATTGTATGTATAATTTATAATATTCCATTGTAAAGGTCTTGTTATTCAATATTGTTTCAGCGATTGTTCGGGCGAGATATGGCACTATATTTAGCAAAAGCTGGTGTCATATACAGAAAACAATCGTTCTTTGCTTTAAATGTGATTTTCTTGCCCTTGAAAAAGTAAATTACTTTATAAGCTTTTATTTGTGTATATACTCGTGTGGTTTATATTTCATTCCTTATTTTCTATTTATTTATTTATTTATTTTTTCTTCTTCTTAATTTGAATTAATAATGTTACATTTATTAGGACTACAATTTTAATTTGTAAATTGACAGGGCTCTTTGGTATCAGGATTTCAGTGTATGTGGTCAGTTTCTTATGTTTCAATGGTTAAATTTTACTTAAAGTTATATATATATATATATATATATATATATATATATATATCTACCACCCTCCGTTCAAATGTTGAGTTAGTGATAGCTATACGAGGGGGTTAAGACTAACAGAGGAGTAAGTCAAAAATTTGGAAAATCTAGATAACCATATTTTCACTGAACGTATATTAATTTCTGTTCAGTCTGACAGTCAAATAAATCATACTTCACTGAGGGAGTCTCTAAAGGGAAAAACAAGTTGGTCCCGCACTTAATGCAACGGCAATACGACAAGTTTCATAAAATCCTTCATTTTTTAAATTACTAAATATTGACTTACTCCACTGTCATTCTAAGCCCCTTATGAATAAGGGGGTCTAAAGGATCATATTTGCAATAATATAAGTAGTTGTTTTTTGAGAATAAAAATTTTAAGGAAAATACCCAATTCCTTCTATACACAAAAGAAGAAAGCATTGGAATGGTGAAATTTGTTCACTTTTTTTTAAATGCATTTACGCGTTTTGGGATGTCTTGAACACGACACGACTTCTATGGATTGTATTGCTGGAAGTGCATTTAAATTGTGCTATAGGTTTTCCAGATGAAATAAGTTTTAGTGTGCTACGGAACGTCAAAAACTTTATAGTTCTTAAACAAATTCGCGCAAAAGTACTCGAACACATTACAATCTATGGACAGTTTATTTCTTGAAATGCTTTTCAGAGATGTTATGATTTTTCACTTAACGAAATTTTAATTTTGATGCTTAAAAAAAAAAAAAATCTCAAAATCGCTTTCACGCATACTCATCGCATTTAAACTGAAAATATTGCACGATATTACAAAAACATCTTGCCACTTTTTTTTTTTTTTTTTTTTTTGTAACATTGCTGAGAAGCACATAAATTGCTCGTATACATTACCATCTATGATTAGCTATTGCTCGATTTTTTTTTTTTTTTTAAGATGGTACGTTTTTAAGAAAAATGAATTTTATCATATATTCTAATACGAGCAAATCTTGTGGGTGGTTATATATATATATATGCAAAAATTATCTTAAAAACGGCTCTAACGATTTTGACGAAATTTCGTATCCTACCGTTTTGGGGCACCAGAAAACCATTGGGATAGGTCACATGCTCGAGAAAATTCGATTAGTGGGTCATTTTGGGTCATGGTCTAGCTAATTGTATCTAAAAAACGGTTCAAACGATTTTGACGAAATTTTGTATCAGACCATTTTCGGGCATGAGAAGTCAATTGGGCTGGGTCACATGTTCGAGAACTTTCGATTGGTGGATCATTTTTGGGTCAACGCGGGTCAAATTAATTTTATCTAAAAAACGGCTCTAACGATTTTGATTAAATTTTGTGTCCTACGAGTTTCGAGCACGATAAAAGCATTGGGCTAGGTCGCATGTCCGAGAAAATTCGATTAGTGGGTCATTTCTGGGTCATTGTGGGTCAAGATCTAAAAAGCGGCTCAATTTACACTAAATTTTGCATCCAATGGTTTTCGGGCACGAGAAGACTGTTGGGCTAGGTCACATGTTCGAGAAAATTCAATTAGTGGGTCATAGTCAAGCTATTTGTATCTAAAAAACGGTTCAAACGATTTTGACGAAATTTTGTATCTGACCATTTTCGGGCATGAGAAGTCAATTGGGCTGGGTCATATGTTTGAAAACTTTTGATTAGTGGGTTATTTTTGGGTCAACGCGGGTCAAATTAATTTTATCTAAAAAACGGCTCTAACGATTTTGATTAAATTTTGTGTCCTGCGAGTTTCGAGCACGATAAAAGCATTGGGCTAGGTCGCATGTCCAAGAAAATTCGATTAGTGGGTCATTTCTGGGTCATTGTGGGTCAAGATCTAAAAAGCGGCTCAATTTACACTAAATTTTGCATCCAATGGTTTCCGGGCACGAGAAGACTGTTGGGCTAGGTCACATGTTCGAGAAAATTCAATTAGTGGATCATTTTGGGTCATTTTGGGTCATGGTCAAGCTAATTGTATCTAAAAAACGGTCCAAACGATTTTGACGAAATTTTGTATCCGACTATTTTCGGGCACGAGAAGACTATTGGGCTGGGTCACATGTTCGAGAACTTTCGATTAGGGGGTCATTTTTGGGTCAAAGCGGGTCAAATTAATTTTATCTAAAAAACGGCTCTAACGATTTTGATTAAATTTTGTATTTTACGAGTTTCGGGCACGCGAAAATCATTAGACTAGGTCACATGTTCGAGAAAATTCGATTAGTGGGTCATTTCTCGGTCATTGTGGTCAATATCTAAAAAGCGGCTCAATTTACACTGAATTTTGCATCCTATGGTTTTCCGGCACAAGAAGACTGTTGGGCTAAGTCACATGTTCGAGAAAATTCAATTAGTGAGTCATTTTGGTCATGGGTCATGATATTTGAACTCAAATTTAATTTTGACCGAGCATAGTTCGGTTTTCCTTGCTCGTTTAAAATAAAATACTGAAAATTGTTTCCCCTTGATTCAAAAACATCTTATCACGTTTTTCACCCGCTTGTGACATCGCACTACAAAAATTTGACATTAAGATCTGTAGATCAAACAAAATAAATAGATAAAAGAGGAAAATTTGAAGAAACTTAATACTGAGCACGTTTGAAAATTATATTCCAATGTGCAATTCATCAGAATTCAAGTGTCGCGTTCTTTCGTATACACTAAGTGGCACAAATTTAAATGTAAGGAATCAGCCTCTTCCCCTTGAAGTTAGATAACAAAAAAGGATGATATTTATGTTTCCGAGACTCAATACAGCATGTACCCTAAGGATAAGGGTGCTTTTAATATTTACTCTTACTTTACAGCACCACAGTAAATGATTAGGATCCAATACTTCCTACTGTTGGTAATGGCTAGAAGTATGTTTTCTATTGTGTTATGCATTTTACTTACACATCATACGTAGTATAGGGGTAAGTCTTGTAATCGTTTTGAAAATCGAAAAAGGTGTTTTGACGGATTTACACGTTTCAGACACTGGAGATTCCGAAAAACATATTTTTAGAAAAAAAATTGCCGTCCGTCTGTGTGTCTGTAAACGCTCTATCTCCCGAACAAATTGAGAAAGAGACTTGAAATTTAGTATGTACACAGTATGTAATAATGGGAAGAAGCTTATTGAATTTCAGTAACCTCGATGATCCGGAACTATTTTTTTCCGGACTCTCGAAGTATTCGTTCTGATAAAAAGTATATAAAAAATTTCAAAATTGTTTATTTTAAGAAGGGAATATAAAAGACAAAAAAATATAAATTTTGCATAAAGCATGAAATCGATCGGATAAGGAATTGCCGAGATATTTGTAATCCTATTTTCCACACTCTTCAATTTTTCATGACCCTGTATTTCAACCAAATTTCAATTCAAAGATATATTTCAATTGGAAATAAGACGCTTAATCAGATGCAATAAACCACTAGTTAATAGGATTATTGTTTTTGGAGTTAAGGTTGTTTCTTTCAAGCAATTCAGTAATCGAACCTTTAAAAGTTTAGGACGTCATCAAGCCACGATTTTATTCGAATGGCAATGCATTTTATATGTAGTTTACACATGTTTTATTTTCATATTTTATATTATGCATATCCATGATGGGTAAGTATTACGGTGGCCCCCAACGACTAGTTCCAGATGAAATAAGTTTTAGTATACTATTTAGTGAGAATAAACTTTATAATCCTTATACAGATCCAGAGAAAAGTGGTTGAATTAAATAAAATGTGAGGGATATTATTAACAGTTCTAAAATTTAATATGAGCAACGTTTACTTTCTGAGTCTATGTGACAATAATTTTGTGGGAGCTCTATCTCAAGAACCAATACACGGAATTTAATAAAACTTTAAATTCAGTTAGTCACTGAGATAACATAATGCTGATTTATTTTTGGTGTAAATCGATCAACAGTTGGCGCTACTATGCTACATTATTCACGATAACTATATCTCAAGAAATAATGCACCGAATTTCGTCAAACTACATATTCTGTTGTACATTGACAGAGATAGACGCTGATTATGTTTTGGTGTTAATAGCCCAACAGGTGACGCTGCTGTGCTTATTTTTTCATGATTTGCAGTATAGCTATATCTCAAGAACTAATGCACGGAATTTTATAAAACTTTAGATTCAGTTAGACCTTAATTGAAATTAGTGCTGATTAGGTTTAGGTGTAGATCGCTCAAAAGGTGACGCTGCTGTGCTGCATTTTTTAGTATTTACACGATTTTAGCGATAGTCATACCTCAAGAACTAATGCACAGAATTTTATCAAACTTCATATTCTGTTAGACCTTGACATAAGTTGGAGCTGATTGTGTTTTCGTGTAAATCATATAACAGCTGGCGCTTCTAAATTGCATTTTTTTTTAAATTCTGAGATGCATAATTAAACAAATATACGCTTTTTGAAGTATTAACATGTATGAGATAGAAGAAAGTTTTGTGATTGGCACATCCGACTAGCTTTTTATCCGAGCGATATCTTATTTTTGTTAGTAAAATATTCAAAATATATTCTAGCACACGAATTACTTTCAACCAGTAAACCAGAAAGTATTTTACAGGAGAATTCAAGAATACTTTGTCACGATTTCAACCTTTTTGTGATTTGCACAACAAAAGACCGACATTAAGGCGTGTAAATCCAACAAAATAAATCGGATAAAAGAAGAAAAAACATTCATTCGTATTAGTGAGTACTTTCGAAAATCGTGTTCTAATTTGGAATTCATCAGTATTCGAATGGCGCGTTCTTTCGAAAATCCTAAAATGGACAAATTTAAACAAGCTGGAAATTATAACGTCAAACGTGACAAATGAGGAGCATTCGTATTAAAACTAGTTTTATAAATATTCAGATCTTGGTGCAATAGCTGTTGCCCTCTTATGCTAAAATGCATGCATACAAAAATTATTTTATGTACAGATTTGCATATTATAGATATTCATTTTATTTTATGAAATTAAGTTTCAATACACTTTTATAAACAATTAATTACAATTCTCTTACATTAAAATGACTAGGGCATCAACCCGGGCTTTCCGGGATAGAGAATATATGTGAAAACCATTTATTTATTTATTTATTGAAAACTCCAATAGATTTTTTACATTTACTAATTTTTTTTCTTATATTGCCAGTTAATAACACCAAAGAGCTATTTTATATGAAATCTGTCAATTATATATTCAAATAAAATTTTGAAATTTGTTTAAAAGAGATAATTTCGTATTGGCCTCCAGCAATAAGTTAATAGCCGAAGAAATCGCTTAAAATTTCGTTATCTACAGCAGTTTTTTTTAAATTATTTATTTTGATAATTTCAGCAGTTTTAAGCGCTTATTTCAATTACATGTCTGTTAAATCTGTGTTTTATTTATAACTTATTGAAGTTTTAATTTCGTTATGGAATATTAGCTGGAAACAAATGAACTTTTTATATTGTTTAAACATCAAACGGATTAATATTTTGTAATCGTATGCAAGTGATATAGATTTAAAAAAGAAAATCATGCTTGAAATTTAACTTAAATGCTATAATAAATCAGTCAATTAAGATACAGTTTTCAAACAAATTGCATTTGAAAGTACATTTTTTTCCCTATATAACGGTGTAAACATTAAATATGTGCGATGTTTAAAAATTAAAAAAATTGCAGTAGCAAAAACCTGAAAATCGAAATTTCATCGTTCAACTGTTGCCATTCGCAAAATGGCGTCAGCGTTACGCACAAACGCGTTTGTCCTTCATAATATAGATAGATACTATGCGCAAATATCCAATACAAGGCAATGTAAAACAAGTTGGAAATTGTACGTCAAACGTTACAAACGAGGTGCGTTCGTACGCACGTTTTATAGAATTAAATTCATGATATCCCGTGCGTAGAACGGGTTAAACAGCTAGTTAAGTATATATTTTATGACACTGTTCATACAAATATCTTAACTAGTTATATAAATACTCAGATATATATGTATCAGCTAGTTATATAAATATTCAGATCTTGATGATTTTTAATTCTGTGAAATGAATTATATCGTCTTCAGATTAATTTCTGTCATAGAATAAGTATCTCGGTCGCTTGACGATTTAACATCCATCGGAAGCTCCTATAACAAAAAAGCACCGATTTAAAAAAAAAAAAAATCAAATTTCTTAATAAATATTTTTATTAATATCTCCTAAAGTTTTGATTCGATTTTAATAAAATTTGAAATGTCTCGACAAAATTCTGCAAAGATAATATATTTTAAATTGCAAACCATTTGGTTGGGTAGTTTTTGCGTTGTTATATGCGGACAGACAGACGGACGGACGGACAGACAGACAGACAGAGAGACGGACAGACAGACAGACAGAGAGACGGACGGACCAAACGACGACTATAGGTGCTACGTATTTATATAATTACGAACGCACCTAAAAATCTCCGTTATTATTTCACTGAAAAAATTAATTATATCGTTTGTTATAAGATTAATTTCCGCAAAAGTACATTTTAAGTTGGCTACATTTTATCTTTTTTTGATATTTACTGAAAATTTCAATGGGAAACTTAGCCTATCTTTGAAATTTTCAGATTTTGAAATAAATATTTAGACTTTTTCCCCCCATTTAATATCTATTTCTCCGGAAATATTTATCCAAAAAACTGTCGGTAGAATATAGGATTATCATAATTAAACAATTTTAGTATACAAATTCGATTTTTAAATTCAGTAATACTTCATCTCAAATAGGATGTAATCACCATGACAACCTAGAATCATTAGCTATCTTGGGATATCATTAAATTAATTACGTACGATAGGATTTAATAGACTGAAAAAATCTTTTATTAATATCTTTTTAAGTTTTGATTCCATTTTCATAAAGTTTGAAATGACTCGACAAAATTCAGCAATGATTATATATAAATTTCAAACCATTCGGTTGGGATTTTTTTGCGCAGTTATACGAGGACAGACGGACAGAACGGCGGACCAGACGACGACTATAAGTGCTACGTATTTATATAATTACGAACGCTCATAATAAAAAGGATGAGCCTTATCTCCCTTTGGTGTCGCGTGGGGCGAGACATAATTGTTAAGCCCCCCCCCCCCCCCAAATGAAGCATCTTGACATTTCAAAATAGTTGTATTTATTGAATAGATTTTACACTTTTTTGTTATCACTATTTCGCAATAGTAATCTTTGCTTTATTTAATGACGTAAATACTTCGATTTGAGAAATATTTACTCACATGTTAAAACACATCCTTTTAAGCATGTAAGAAACTTACAAAAATTTTGAATATAAAAATTGACTAAATGTACTTTTTAGGTGCGTTCGTAATTATATAAATGCGTGACACCTATAGTCTTCGTCTGATCCGCCCGTCTGTCTGTCAATTTGTCTGTTGCTCGAAATATTTGTTGCGAAATAGTTATTGCTCGAAATATTTTTCAGATTTTTTACTTATCTTCATCATACGTAGTATAGGGTAAGTCTTGTAATCGTTTTGAAAATGGGAAAAAAAATTTGACGTGTTTACACGTTTCAGACACTAAAGATTCCGAAAAACATATTTTTAGAAAAAAAAATTGTCGTCCGTCTGTCTGTAAACGCTCTATCTCCCGAACAAATTGAGATAGAGACGTGAAATTTGGTGTGTACTTAATATGTAATAATGGGAAGAAGCTTATTGAATTTCAGTAACCTCGATGATCCGGAACTATATTTTCGGACTCTCAAAATATTCAATCTGATAAAAGGCATATAAACATTTTCGAAAATGTTTATTTTAAGGAGTGAATATAAAATGCAATAAAAAAAAAACAAATTTTGCATAAAGAATGAAGTCGATCGGATAATGAGTTGCCGAGATATTTGTAATCCTATTTTCCACACTCTTCGATTTTTCATGACCCTGTATTTCAACCAAATTTCAATTCAAAGATATATTTTAATTGGAAATGAGACTCTTCATCCAACGTAATAAACCGTTAGTTAATATGATTAAAATTTTTGAGTT
This sequence comes from Maratus michaelseni, assembly GCA_963931845.1. Lineage (NCBI taxonomy): Eukaryota > Metazoa > Arthropoda > Arachnida > Araneae > Salticidae > Maratus > Maratus michaelseni. The sequence goes on along the minus strand of OZ007588.1, from coordinate 41,140,589 downwards.
ATAAGGTTGTTTCTTTGACCTAATTCAGTAAATAGAGCATTTAAAGTTTATGAGGTCATCAAGCCACGGTTTTATTCGAATTGCAATGCATTTTATAAGTAGTTTACACATGTTTTATTTTCATATTTCATATTATGCATATCCCTGATGGGTAAGTATTTCGGTGGCCCCAACGACTAGTTTTTTATGCCTTTTAACGGAAGAAATAGATTACTTTGTATGGGTCGTAACTGCTGGAAGTGCTTTTCAACTGCGCTGCGAGTTTTCCGCAGCTGAAATAATTCTAATATATTATGGAATGCGAATAAACTTTATAAGTACAGACGCGCACAAAAGTACTCTAATACATTACGATGTATTGACAGTTATTGCTTAAAATACTTTATAGATTTTATATGCCTTTTAACGGAAGGAAATTTATTTTTATTAAGAAACTCAAAATATATTTCCCTCACACGCATTACGTCCTACTCGTAGACCAAAAAGTATTACAGGACATTTCAAAAGCATCTTGTCACGTTTATCACCCTTTTGTGACATCGCACGACAAAAGACTGACATTAAGCTCTGTAGATAAACAAAATAAATCGGATAAAAGAAGAAAAATCAAATCGAAAATCGTGTTCTGATTTGGAATTCATTAGTATTCAAGCGTCGCATTCTTTCAAATACCCTAAGTGACACAAATTGAAATGAAAAGGATGGGTCATCTCCCCTCGGTGTCGCGTGTGGTGAAACATTGTTAGCCCTCCCAACAGAAGCATCGTGACATCAAGACAGCAGTACTTAATGCATGGTTTTTACGCGTTTTTGTTGGCATTATTTCGAAATATCAATCTTTGCTTATTTAATAACAAATCCTACAATTAAATAAGTCTAAGATTACTATTTAAAAGCAGTGGTAACCTATATCGTAAAGATTGACGTCTATGTTAATGATTCTTTTTTCAATTAAAACAATAAAACCGATTTATATTAGTGAGATTCATTACATCATGTTCTCTATGGAAGATGATGCTCGAAATATTTGCACATCTTTTACAGAGCCAGACAAAATAATTCGGCTATGTTACTTTCTATAGGCAGGAAGCGCATTTTCAGCATGAGTTTTCCAGTTGAAATAAGTTTTAATATATTATATGGAATGTGAAGCAAATTTACTGTGGTACTTTACATTAAGTTTTGCAAAAGTACACGTGCAAAAGTACTCCGTGCAAAAGTACTCTAATGCGTTGGGATTTATGGGCGGTTGTTATTAGAGATTTTCATATGCTTTTTCTGTTTTTATTACGAAATTGTCAAAATATCTTTTCCTCACACGCATTACGTCCAACTTGTAGACAAGAAAGTATTACAGGACATTTCAAAAACATCTTTTGTCACGTTTATCACCCTTTTGTGACATCGCACAACAAAAGACTGACATTAAGGTCTGTAGATAAACAAAATAAATCGGATAAAATGAAGAAAAATCAAATCGTGTTCAGATTTGGAATTCATCAGCATTCAAGCGTCGCGTTCTTTCGAACACCCTAAGTGGCACAAATTTAAATGAAAGGGATGAGCCTCATCTCCCCTCGGTGTCGCGTGTGGCGAAACATTATTGTTAAAGCCCTCCCAAAACAGAAGCATCGTGACATCTCAAAACAGTTTTCGTTTTTGACAATAAAAATGGGGTCAAAGTATGAGGAGAGATTTGCATATTGAGACTTTTTGGAACGTGCATTGGCGGCAGAGAAAACACGGTTTGACCGTGAGTAGTGGGATGGGACACGCGCGCAATGCATTTCAAGAGGTCATAAATCATTCCTGAGTCAGCTTCTTTTCCTTTCAGATCAAATATTCTTTTTGGTTTTTCGAAATCAGCATAGACGGTTGTTTATTTAACATAAAATAAAAAGAAACAGAAGTTTGAACTTTAGGAATAAAATAAGAGATTTAAATAAAAGGGATTTAAATAAAAGAGAGAAGATGTAGGGATTCGGGAAAAAGAAGGTATGGCGATATATTAAATATAAAAACTAAGTATGCTGTGGCCATCACGAAACTTTCTCCTATATCATTCTAATATATTAATAATAATATCAGGAATTACTAATATGCATCATAGTACAACATAGCATAAAGAACAACAGCGCCCCCTGTGGGTTATTAAAATCTAAAATGAGATCAACATACACATTTTTAGTTATTAATCTCGAATATAAAATTCTGTGCTTTACACGGTACACTATTAAAATTTATGTGCTGTGTTAAACCAGCTTTTGGTGCTGCAGTAGCTACAACCATAAGTTGGCGATACCACTTTTCAACATTTGAAGCTCCGGTTGAGCTACAGAACCAAATCATGGAACGAGATTTCACCATATCTTATCGTTGCAGCTACTGCGGCACCAAAAGTTGGTTCAATACAGCACACAAATTTCAACAGTGTAGATAAAACGACAACCCTAATTATGGCAAATACCGTAGGGATAAAATTCTGATTAGGGTTCACATAAAACCTTTACATCAAAAATAAGCAATTCTGCCAACAATATGGTTAACGTATTACCTTCTAGTGTTGTGTTGACGCAACCGCCCAAATAAATGCGTATGAAAAATTAACTACCAAGTTACCACTATTTTAGAATACAAAAATTTGCCTTGTTTAATGACAGAAATTTTGAGATTAAATAAAGCAAATAATGCCTTTCGGAATTTGTGGTGGTAAACAATTTTCAATAAAAAGTTTAAAGTTACAAGACTAAAAGTTAATAGTACGCCAAACCACGTACACTAACTTGCATCAATTAATTGTGGATCCTATTTGATTTTTTTCAGAAGACATAGAATAGCAGCACCCCCTGTAAAGTTGTCAAAGCCAAAATGGAATCCGCATAATATTTTTAGAAAAAGCACCCTGCTAATAAAATGTGGTGCAATTCTATCTAATACATGCCGAGATATAGATATCACGGAAATTCTGTAAAATACAGCATAAAAGTTCACCTATAGAGCCATATTCACCGAAATATCACCAGTACTAATTTATGTCAAGTTTCAACTGAATATGAAGTTTGATGAAATTTCCTGCATTAGTTATTGATATAGCCCTCATCGTATACCTGCAGTTTCACCTTCTTTAATCAAATAAACGTAATTTGAACCAGAAAATGTATTTAATAATTTGTATCTTGTATCTATGGAGTACTCACTTGATTTCAATTTTATTTCATTTATTATAAAAAAGCCTGGTTCAAATAGGATTATTTGACTAGAAACAAAGATGAAGCTTGGCCGCTATATCATGGTAGTTGTGAAAATTACAGTATAACACCGCCCCTGTTGAGCGATATTCAAAAATCTAATCAAGACCTATTTATGCCCAAGTCTAATGGAAGATTTAGTTTGATGAAATTATGTGCATTAGTTTGAGATATAGCTATCACGGAAATCATAACTAATTCAACATAACAGCACTACCCATTGGCGATATACACACAAACCCAGGGGTGTAAAAATCTATGCGCCAATGAGCCTATTCTCACCACTGAAAATTTTATTAGTATTCTTCGGCTAAATTTTATTAGTATACTTCGCCTAAATTTTATCAGTATTATTATTAGGCGAAAAATGCTAAAAATTTAATGGCGGCAATCTGCCCATTGGCGACTGGATTTTTACACTGCCCAAGCCTAATAAACACCAATCCTAATCCTAATAATATTATAAATCTGATTGTGCGCAAATGTTAGGCTGAAGCCAGCGTCAAAATGAAGCATTTAATGATCCTGTATTTTTGCATATAGATTGATTATAACCCTCAAATGAACATAGGCTGATTTTTGTTTATTTTATTCAAATATTTTTCTTAATTCAAAATTTCGTTATTTTCATACAGAATAAATGGACATTTTTTCGCATAATATTTTAAAATGGTTAAATTTACTTTACCGTTGCTAATACTTTATCGTTGCCAAAACTAATTTAAAACCCAGAATAATAATTTTTACTCAACAATTTAGTTTCAATTGAAATATTTTTACGTGAAAAATGAAAATGAAATAAAAAAATTAAAGAATTAAAAAGAAGATTAAATAACATTATTAGAAATAAAACGTACTTTTTTTAGTTTTTGATAATAATACAAGGTTTCAATATGCGTAACCATAGGAAACAGGCGAATATGACGTCAAATAAAGAGGATAGGCTTTGATTGGTGAAATAAAATGATCTTGTGTTTTTTCTTCACTTTTTTTTTTCTTTTGTATGGTAAAATACTTGGCGTTTTACCGTCTGCGCACGGCTAATATAACTATACCGTATTTTTTATTTAAATTTTAAAAAAGTAAAAAGAAGTTTCAAAAGAAAATGGTTATCAAATGTCAATAATATGCTCCGCAAAAATATCTATGTCGAAAATGATATCATGGATAGCGAGAAATAGCTATTTTCATTCTTAAAACTAAAAGAAATAACTCGATTACCTAAAAAAAAAAAAATGACGAATGTTAATAGTTCCATTTTTGTTGATAAGATTTAACATTATTTCGTTAAAGCAACACAATTTCCCCTATGCCAGTATTGAAATTAATTGCCTGGGAAAGAAAATTAACAAGAATTATGTCATTAAAATGGAATTTCTCAGGAGAAAAAGAGACGTCATATTTGAAATAAAACGGGAATTTTCCAATATGTTTTAAAATGAGTGTTAATCAATTCCTTACATTAATAATACAAGGATCAGTAAATATAAAAGGTAGATGAATTTCACGCCATATTTATAACGAAAAATTTAAATGGTTTTTTTTTGTATCTATACTGATTATTAAGCATGGGTATCCGTTATATACAGATGAGAGTTTTCTGCTAAAAATCACATCATAATTTTAAGAAAAAGAAAATGAACACGAATCTATTATATTAAAATCTGACCGTGTGTTTGTATTTCGCAACTACTCCTGGACTATTGAACGCAACGCGATTTACGTAATACCGGTTATCATTGATCCGAGGATGTCACACAAACTCTCAGAATTTAAAAAAATAAATTAAATGCCTTTTTTTTTTTGTAAATTTTAACGAAGTTTCTCTAAAAACGGAAATTACTCCATATTTGTGTATAAAAAAGGAGAAATAAAACAGATCAGTATATTTTTTTACACCATTTTCTCATTAAAACTGAAAAACAGAATTTATTTTCACTTTGAATAGATGGTGAAAACAAAATCTTGATTTCAGTAAATTATCCGAAAAATAAAAACATATTTTCACATATTCAAACTTCATGAATCAATTTATTCTGGAGAACAAAAATTGCCTGTCAACATACTGTCATTTAGAAAACAAGATTTATTTCAGCTATACATTAAACCAAGGAGGCAGAATTGAATTTAAAGAAAAAGCATATACTATTTCCAATTAATGTTTTTTTTTAAGGATGGCTGTTAAAATGTTTCACAAAGGCGTTAAAAGTAAAATTGTCTATCAGGTAAAATTGACATTTGTTTTTACCCAATTCGTCTATTTCCAGGATTTTATTTGGCCCTCCTTTTTGCATTGGTTGCAATTTCATTTTCGCGATTATTTGGCACAATTTTTTTTTAAGACTGAGTTATGTCAAGGTCCCTATAACAACTAACTATGTATCGCATTTCATAGGAGACAATACGGTATTTTTTAATTATTAACGTTTTTACTTATCGGGAGTGAAATATTTTGCTTAATTAATGTATTTATTCTTCTTTTAATGTTGCGTGAACGAAGTCACGGGTAACAGCTAGTTTATGTATATATCTGATAGAATGTGAAGTTTGATTAAATTCCAAAATAGTGTCACACAGAGACTAACAGACAGCTATTTTCAATAAATCAAACAGCGTTCAGGTCATCCCAAAGCATGTACATCCATAAAAAAAAAATGGAAGTCGAATACTTAAGATTCTAATACAGCTCTAATGATAAAACAGCTCCGAGAATATTCTGATGCAACGTATATTTTAAACAATTCAAGTAAACGTTATATTAATTTTATATTCAACATAAAATGAAAATCTGTCTTTTTTGATAGATTTCAGTCTTATGCTTTATAGTCTTATGTTTTATATATATATATATAGTAGTCTTATGTTATATATATATATATATATAGTAGAAGTTGGTTGATTGTTTGATTGATTAGGATTTAATGGCACAAAGTCCCTTTAGGAACATGTTGCGCAAAAAAATAACAAAAACATCAAATTATATTTCAAAAGTTGTCTTAAAATCTTGCCATAAAAACAAGATAAGCGAAAACAACACAGTTCAATGAAAACTAATGTGATGATATATGTAATTAAAATCAAATAACGGAGTCATAATACCATGTTTAAATAAAAAAGAAAAGTGCCCAGTTAAACTGATGGCATTGAGCTTACAGGCAGGGATGAGATTTCTCCGCTTTTTTTAATACGAGTATAATCTTAGAGAAAACGTTGTTCTCTTAAAACGCAAAATGCTCCGATTGAAGAAAAAAAACATTTTCTGTAAGATTATACTGGTATGCATAAAAGCGGAGAAATCTCATCCCTGCTTACAGGCTATTCACACTAATTGTATATTATATTCTTATTTCAACGAATAATACCCCTTTAAAAATAAATAAATCGACAATCAACCTGTGTACCAAATTTGAAGCAAATCGCATAATTCTGCAGGAAAAACCAACCCATTTATCTAAATTAAGGGAGTATTAGCCACCGTCCCTCCCTTTATGAAGGAACCAATTATTATTATTATGAACCAATGAACTCCAAAACTAATCAGGGAAACGCCTTATCAGAATGAATCTATATACAAAATTTGAAGCAAATCGGATAATTCTGCATAAAAAACATTTATCTAAATTAAGGGGGTATTAGCCCCCAGTTTCCCCCTTTATATTTAACCAATGAACCCCCGAAAACTAATCAGGGAAACACCTTATCAGAATGAACCTATATACAAAATTTGAAGCAAATCGGATAATTCTGCATAAAAAACATATTTATCTAAATTATGAATGTCTTAGAAAATGTCTGTTTATATGCGACAAAAATTTTGTGGGCTCTCGATCTCAAGAACTAATGCACGGAATTTTAAAAAAAAAACTTTAGATTCAGTTAATCTTTTTATATAAATTGGGACCGATTAGTTTTTGGTGTAAACCGCTCAACATGTCGCGCTGCTATGGTGCATTTTTCAGGACTTCCGTAATAGTTCTATTCTATATATATTCCGTAATAGTTCATTTCTTAGGATTTACACCATTTTAGCGATAGTCATAGCTCAAGTACTACGGTGCCAAGGTCAAGTGCACGGAATTTCATAAAACTTTAGATTCAGCTAGACCTTGATATAAATAGGTACTGATTCGTTTTTAGTGTGGATGAAACCTGTATGAGATAGAAGAAAGTTTTGGGAATGGCACATCTGACCTTTTTAATTAAATTTGATCGAGAAAAGTAATTTTGTAGGAAAAATAAAATCTAGTTTTATTAATAAACGGATTAAATATATTTTATGCTTCATTTCATATAATGGTTTTTAACACTTTTTATCACCGCGTTGCATTATCTACAACATATCCAAAAGTCAATGTTACTTATACAGTGGGGTTTAAAAGACTATTTTATTTACTGCTGATATCTCCCAACACAGCAGTTAATATAAATTGTTCATAAAATTAACAACAGACGACGATACTCACAAGGAAAGTCTCCATAAGCGCATACTCAGAAAATTTTGAAAAAATTGCAGAATATTCTTCTCATATGAAGGTATATATGTTTATAAAAATATTTTCTGCGGAACCTCGATATAACGTCCGTAAAAAATTATGAAAATTTCGTGTTTTGGTGATTTATCACTGAGTTGGCGACACAATGATTTTTAAAAAAAAATGCGCTTTGACGATAAATAATCTTTAAGGAAAAACATTTTCTACTTTTTATACTGAACCAGTTTAAGTTAAATAAATACACTTTTATAACTATGGTTTTGCCATGTACATTGTACATTTATATGTACATTTAAAGAAAATTAACGATCGTATTCTACGGTTTACAACAAAATTTAAATTGATTTAAAATGCTTCAAACTAAACATCAATTATCCGATTCTGAGCTCTGTCAATTTGACATCGATATCGTTAGTGCCGGAGACAACAAGAGAAAAGTCATTTTGCCATGGAAACAATGACTTATTCAAAATCGAAATGTATAATGAGAGGGTTCTTAATCAGACATTTACTGTTAAAATACACTTAAAACTTATCTATCCGGCGAAACCGTGTAAAATTAAATAACTTCAGCAATACTTAACTTGTATTTATATTATATAAGCTTATAGAAAAAATAAACTATTTAATCGTTGAAATTTAAATTCATAAAGTACTACGCATTTAAACACTCATCTAACCAGGCATTTTCAAATCCGCTAAAATCGCTTGCATTTGGCGAATAAAAAGTTTTGCTCGCCACATCGCATCTTTTTGCGCCAAATACTTCAAAGTAATTTATTTTGTTACAGATTTTCTATTGCGATTCCGCAGCTAAATTAGCCTGATCCTTTAATATGTATACATGAGTAGTTTTATTAGCATTTTTTTTTTTCAAAATATTCTGAGTATGCGCTTTAAGGAGACCTTCCTAGTCAGTTAATTTTTCATGCCAAAATTTTATTTATCTTTTAAGCAGTTTCGCATCCTTATTGCTAAAATGAACTTAAAAAATATTATAAAAAAATAGTTTAATTTGACTGAGGTTAAACACGTTCCGAACCAAAAAATTCATGCTACGTATCTTTAATTAATTTTATGTTTCTAAAGAGAACTTATTTCAATTTATTTCTGAAAAAAAAAAATTCTGTGGCGAAAGGTGCTTAACCTTGGTTATATTAAATCAAATTTTACGGAAGAATACTGGGAGGTTCGTAGGTGTGACAAAGGTTTTAAAAACGCTGTGATCAAAAACAAGTTTTGCGAAAAATTATTTAATTTTTTTTTCACTGTATTATTTAAACACAATCATGATGATTGGTAATAAAATCATACGAGTTGTAATTTTCCCATCTGAGTGAAAAAGTGTTCTGTCCAGCATTTGAACCAAGCCAAGGTCCTGGGTTCAAATCCCGCCCTGGACACATTTTCCCTCAGTTGGAAAAAATTACAACTCGTATGATTTCTTTACCAATCACTACGATTATTTTAAAATAGTAGAATGCAATTACGTTTTCAACGTTTATTCGACTTTCCTTACTTGCTACTCATTCTTGCGAGCTGTTTCAGATAACAGACAAGATGTCTTTGCCAATAAGCGGTCTTAGTTAATTGTGTCCTCCGAAATTGTCCAGGATAACTGGTTGGTAGAGCGTCAGCAGGTTAAGGCTAGGTCCTGGGTTCAAATCCCGCCCTGGACACATTTTCCCTCAGTTAGAAAAATTACAACTCGTATGATTTTATTCTGCATCAAGAATATTAATTATATAACTTAATATTCGGATTTCTACTGGATGCAAAGACAAAAGCAACTTTGATTTGTAAAGTAAATTAAATAAACTATTCCTCGAAGAACTAAACCAAAATCGTAACTTATAACCAAAACAGGCCTGTTTAGTGTGTTCAGTTATGTCAATTAAATCACAAAATAAATATCGAAACCAATAGCGGGGGAAAAAGTTTAAATTAAAACTTTCAAATTATTCCACGATCAGGGCCCGATTATTCAAAAAAGCACGTGCTTCCCCTCTACAATTTAAAAGCGGACTGAAAATGACTGTGAAGAGGGCTGATTCCCATTTTCATTTTTTTTCATTGCATTTATTGATTTATTTTATTTATTTATTTAGTTTAAAAAAAAGTGTTTAATCCAAGAGGAAATCCACACACTACTTCACGAAACTTATTTAATGGAGAAATATGGATGTCATCAGTAGGATGCTAATTAATCTTATAGCATCCTGATGTGCCTGTTAGAAACCACCCGGCAAATTGAGCATACAGCTACATGTACTGAATATATCTGAAGTACATACAGTGAACATAAAAAAACTGTATAATGAAATATGCGACCTCGGCTAAGCTACTCCCGGGAATAATATTAGTATCATGGGTGAGTTTTCATGAATGAAGAATTAAAAAAACTTTTTTCAAATGAAAGAGGCCACTAAAATAATACTGTGCTTTTCCTAGATTCAGAGGTTAATCGGGCCCTGTCCCCGGTGTCAACAAAGCAATTATACGAAATAATATGATTTCATACCTCAATTTACATAAATAAATAAGCAAATGAAGCAGTTTATAAACAGAGTATAATCATATTAAAGTCCTTAATTAAAAATATCTTATAACAATATGAACTCCATAAAATGTCTTGAAAATGTGAACACAATTGTCGGATTCCACTTCTCCGTCCACACAACTTCGAAATAAATCCGGTCTTTTGATATGCTGCCACCACCGATATGAATACGTGATATCGGGCACGTGATATCGGGCTCTTTCAATTAAAGTAACAATTTATTAACAATATTTAGACTTAAACTCGGATGTAAATTATCCGGTTTAACACTAAATCAAAACAATTACAGAAAACGCTCTACGTGTACCGCTAGACTACGTCAATTCATTCCGCACTGAGATTTCTATTCATCTCACACCCGCTCTCTTTCTTTCGAGAGATACCGTTAAACACACGTGGCTCAGATCGTCCACTCTCAACGATCTTACACCTTCACTACTACGTTCCAACTAACTTCACCTCTGCTCATTCCCCAGCGCACCCGCTCTCTCTCTACGGGGCTGCTGTTTTATTTCCAAGGGTCGCTTGACAACCGTTCCTCCCTCTTGACTGATCTGTCTTTTTAAATAAAAGGGTGCACTCTCTTATCTATCAAAGACCACATTGCAATGGAAATACCTCTTTCATTATGTCCAAGTCGCCACCCTCCGGATTAAGATTTTTCTTAAACCAGACTCTAACGGTACACAATAGATACAGATACAATACGCTAATCCCTTTAAGAATAGCTTTCAACTCTTGCAACTGTGAGAGAAACCTGACAACAATATTTTGACTTACCCCTTCTAAACTATATATATTGTGATAATATATATATATTTGTAAAAAATGCATTTAATACATAAAATATTTCATTTTTAATTTGGAATAGTTAGATTAAATGATTCGGTCTTCCTGTTAACATAGAAACAGTAACTTGCTCCGTAAAGCAAAATATATATGAACAATTAAAACGAATTCATTTTTACTCCAAACTATTTCTTTCAATGATTTCGGGTAATTTTATCAAACTCAGACTTTTGAAATACACTAATCTCCATTTATTCCTCCCCCCCCCCCAAAAAAAAAAAAAAAAAAAAAAAATCCTAAAGCAGTAGTAGAAAAATAAAAGAAAACCATTAAATTAAAGCGTCATTTTGTAAAACAAATTATTTCACGGTGTCAACAATACAATTAAAGCAATGCGATTTCATACTCAATTTACATAAACAAATAAGCAGGTGAAGCAGTTTATAAACAGAATATAATCCATTGAAGTCCTTATTAATTCTTAATCATTAAAAATGTCTTGTATAACAATATAAACTCCATAAAATGTCTTAAAAATGTGAACACAATATTTTGAGTTACCCCTTCTAATCTAAATACATTCTGATAAAGAAAAAGATTTGCAAAAAATGCATTTTAAATGTTTCATTTTAAATTTACAATAGTTCGATTAAATGGTTTAATATTTGGTCTTCTTGTAAACATTGAAACAGAATTTACTTTGTAAAGTGAAACAGATATACTGAAAAAGGTTAAAACGAACCTATCATTTTTATCCCAAAGTATTCTTTTCAAAAGATTTTGAGTACTTTTAAAAAACTCTAAAAATTCTAAAAACTCCAATTACTCACAAAATAAGTAAAATATTCCTAAAACAGTAGTAGAAGCATAAACAAAGCCACCAATTCAAAGCTTCCGTCATTTTGTAAAACAAATTATTCCACGGTGTCAAAGCAATTAAATGAAACAATGCGATTTCACACTCAACTTCCATAAACAAATAAGTAGATGAAGCAGATTATAAACAGTATAATCCTACTGAAGTCTTTATTAATCCTTAACCTTTAAAAATGTCTTTGTATAAAAATATGAATTCCTTAAAATGCCTTAAAAATATAAACACCGTGTTTTGAGTGACTCCTAAATATATTACGATCAAAAAAAGTTTGTAAAAAGTGCATTGAATATTTAAAATATTGCATTTTTAATTTGGAATAGTTAGATTAAATGTTTAGAGATGTTTGTTAATATAGAAACAAAAGCTCGCTTTTTAAAGCAAACAAGATATGCAAGATTAACCCATTAGGCGCCCATTAACTCCCATTTTGGGAACATTGCTTTAAGATTTTTTCTGAAGTGCGTATTTTATAAATTGTTAAAAGGTTCATGTTATTTGCATTTTGAATATATTAGATGACATCTGAAATTTTTTTGTTAAGTTTCATTAGAAATTTCTATTTTTTAAAACGTGTTAAAAAAGGTGAAAAATAGCTTTTTGGCAGTATTCGAAAAAAAAATTTTTTTTTTTTAAACTTTAAATAAAAATTATATTTTTTAGTTAAAATATGTTCAGTGTATTATGTTAACATCAATCCGGAATTAATATGTATAATAGATCAATCACAATTACCGAAAGAATAAGATGTTCCCAAAATGGGAGCAATGGCGCCTAATGGGGGTAAGGTTTTAGAAAACTTGTACATATGCCTCCGTGCATTTTTGGTATTTATTTTTCAACTTATTAGCTATAGAAGGTATAATATCATTCTGAAACTAATATTTTTAGAAGATTTCATATAAATTAGTCCAACTTTTACATTTATAATAAAAAACAAAATGAAATTACCAGTTCCATAAGCATTTTCACTATCCATCTCTCTATTTTTCATCATTTCATAATTTTTTTTTTAATTATTTTACATGGAAGATGATTGAACAATTTTTTAGATTTGGATGATTTTTCGGATGTTCCGGAAATCGTTTGTTTGCCACCCGATTGCACTATTGTAACATATGAGGAAGATATCTTCCTCATATGTATGTCGCATAAAATATTTTCTATTACATATGTAATAGAAAATAATTTATGTGATGATTTATCCCATGTTATATTTGGTGGAGTAGAACTTTTTGTAAATTCTAAATCAAGAGACAATCAAGAAATATCTAATTTAGTGTTTAAAAAAGACAAAGTATTAAACACAGGCTTGATATTTTAGATGAAAGTTCAGGCGAACTTCAAATTGGAATATGGAAAAAACTAAACAAAATGCAAAAACAAAAAAAAATATTGTTAAAAAACCAATTTCAGAAAACGAAAAAAATGTAATATAATGCTGCATATAAAATGTTCAATCATTTTCATGTAAAATAGTAGGACAAAAATTATGTATTGAAGAAAAATAAAGAGGTGGATAGTGAAAATGCTTATGGGATCGGAAATTTTATTTTTTATTTTTATTATAAATGTAGATGTTGGACTAATTTATATGAATTAATCGTAAAATATCAGTTTCAGAATGATATTATCCTTTTTATAGCGAAAAACTGAGAAATAACAAACATAAATGCACGGAAGCATAAGTAAAATTTGTGAAAAAATTTACCCCCATTAGGCGCCATTGCTCCCATTTTGGGAACATGCTATTTTTTCTAAATATTGAAATTTTTTAAATTTTTTTCTTCAGAAATACCTTAAAGACTTTCTATTCATAAATAAAAAACAACTGTGTCATTAAAAAATTGCTTAATATATATATAGCGGCGCCTAATGGGTTAAAATGAACTTGTCATTTTTACCCAAACTATTATTTTTCATAATTTCGAATACTTTTAACAAACTATAAAAACAACAATTACTCACAAAATGTCAAAAATTCTTAAAACAGCAGTGGAAGCATAACAGAAAGCCAACTAAATTAAAACTTCCGCCATTTTGTAAAACAAATTATTCCAAGGTGTCAAAGCAATTAAATGAAACAATACAATTTCACACTCAATTTACATAAGCAAATAAGCATATTATAAACAGTATAATCATATTAAAGTCCTTATTAACGCTTAATCATTAAAAATATCTTATGGAGCTTATATTGTATTCCAAAAAGTCTTAAAAATATGAACACAATATTTTGAGTTACCTCTTCATAACTGCACATATTGTAATCAAAACAAATTTGTAAAAAATACATTTAATATCTAAAATATTTTATTTTTAATTTGGGATAATTAGATTTAATTTTCAGGCTTCTTGTTAACATAGAAAAAGAAACATTCTTTGTAAAGCAAAATACATATGATAGATTAAAACGAACTTTTAATTTTTATCCCAAACTATCTTTTTCCAATGATTTCGGATAATTTTAACAAACTATGAAAGCACCCATTACTCACAAAATATGTCAAAAATTCCTAAAACAGTAGTGGAAGCATAAAAGAAAGCCAACTAAATTAAAACTTCCGTCATTTTGTTAAAACAAATTATTCCACGGTGTCAAAGCAATTAAATGAAACAATACGATTTCACAGCCAATTTACATAAACAAATAAACCTATGAAACAGTTCATGTATGCATCAGTAAAAGAAAATATTTATCGGAAAAATGTGCTGCGAAATGAGTCATATCATCACTTTATTAGTTTGCAATTCATTTCCATCTACCATTTTTTCTGTTTTATCATGTATTTGTTTTTTTGTTAAATTCCTGACAGAAGGTGAAAGTGAAGATGTTCGTCCTCCCACAACATAGCGAACTGTTGTGTTTCGATGCCCAAGGACAGGCGAATTCTGTGTCTTCCGCCTCCCATGTGGGGAACCAAACCCTTTCAGGGCCAGTTGGACATTTTTTTTCCACAAAACCCAGCACTAACCGAGTGCCACCCAAAAAATCTCCAAAAAACGGCACCTCCCTAGAAGGTATAAAAAGTGTTACGGTGCCAGATGCGGTACCACCAACTCGCTTACAATTAGCACAGGAATAAGCAACAAGCCATAGATCATCAACAAAATGGTGAGTTAGATGTTCAATTAATATTTTATTAACGGAAAGTGCTACAGATTTTCTGGTATATCGACCGTTTTAAAATATTCATTAACTTTTTTTTTGGTTTTATTGAACATTAAATAAAGCCCCGAAATTAAAAGGATATTAAAGACATAAAAATTTTTGTAATTATGATGAAATGTATACTTTTCATGGATTTTAAAATGGGAATTATTTGTTAAAATTGTATTTTATCAATATGATGAGATTCTTTTTTTATTGAATAATTTTAAATATTTTAAAATATTTAAACAACTTGTGCGAAAACTAAAATATTAGAAAACATTCTAACAAGAAATGAAATTGTGACTAAATAAGTATATTATTCATGTATTTGAAAATAAGAATTGTCCATCAAATTCATATTTTTTTTAGTATAGACATTCTTTTAATAATTTAACATATTTAAAAATATTTTAGAATTTTTTTACTGTTAATAAATATTTATAAAAACTCAGAAACTTAATATTAGAATTTTTTTAAAAACCCATCGAGATTGGGCATAACTACGTACTTTTTATGGATTTCAAAATAAAAATTATTCACTGGATTGATATTTTTCAACATAATTTCATTTATGATTTTCAATATTTTTAATGTTTAAAAATATTTTACATATTTCTTACTTTTTTATACTTTAAACAAAACGCAGATTTCAGTATCAGAAGCATTATAAAAATTGAAATTGTTATTAAATATATATATATATATCTTTAATGAATTTTATAATAGAAACCAATGCCTTATACTAATAACCTGACTCCTACCCATTTCTGTTGTTATTGATATTAAATTTTGGTTTAAATTGAATGAAATTCCGCTATTCTTAAGTCACTTCAAAAATTCGAAATTATGATTAAATTTATCATGAGTTTCAAAGTAGGAATAATTCAGCTTCAATGCATCTTTATTTTTATTAAAATTTTGATCTAAATTAAGTGATTTCAGATAGTGTTAATTAACTCGGAAACACAACATATGTGCTAATTTCTTTTAATGTAAATCAAATATATTTACAAATTAATTTGTTAACTAGTTTCAAATCTTTCTTTCTATATGGCAAGAAAACGTATCAAGAGATTACGAACAATATATTTATAACGAAAAAACTTTCTTGTCTGGTTTCATCTTATTTCTAATCACCCCACTGTGAAGTGATTAACATTTACATTTTTATAGATTTTCTCATAGATTTGTTCGGGTTTGCCAGCTGCAAAGTTGCACTTTTTTTTCCCGATACAGCTGTTCGTGACAGTTATCTTTCCTTTTTTATCTCCTTAATTCCCTTATTTATCGCTTATTGTCCGCAAAATATTTGATTCGTTAAACAAATAAAAATGATATTTTTCATGACATTTGCAATACAAACAGTTTTCAAATTTAAATATCTTAAGATTAAAGAATTTATTTCAGTTACTACTTTGTTATTTCTTAATATAAATAATTTTCCATACTTCAAGTATGTTTTATATGAAAACGTCTGCAATTTAATGTATTATTGAATGAATTGTAACATTACTTCAGAATTGTGCAATACATCAAGTTTTAATTATTTTTATCTTATTGAATACGCGTGATAATTTTCAGTTTAAAAAATGTCCCCAATATTAAAAAATAATAATACTTTTGAATTATTTTTGAAATTTATTGAACTAGTAATCAAATTTTAAAAATAATAAGCAACATGCATCTAGCGAATCGTTTTCTCTAACAAGATAGGCGGACTTAATGACCAATATAGTGATTAAGACTTGGAAGGTCACGGTTCCAGTTCTAGATGTTCGTTATGATTCAAATTCTATTTTATGTTGGATGTTACGATTTAATTATCATTCGCATGCCTTTTAGCACCACAAAAATAACCAACATCTGATAACTTAGATAAAAGGCACGAAAAGAGAACCGTGGTTAAAATAATTTATGCTGTACTAGTTTTTACTGAAACAGTGCAATTTAATATTTATTTGTTTTGTCACTATACATATATTTAAATTGAACATTCAGGTTGTAATCAAATTTTAAGTTCGACAAATTATATAAAATTAACAAAATCTCTGGTAACAAATGAATTTAATCGAGCAATTAGTATAGGAAAATCTCAGTTTCGGCATTGATGTTCATAGCTCGCGAAATACACACTTTAACCCCTTAGTCACGATCGTACTTTACGGGATTTTTTATCTTTAACCACCGGTGTTTCCATTTGGAAATTTTTGTCAAATGTAATCGCAGAATTTCTGGGGTTTAATAAGCGAAAATTGCTATTAAAAATTAATAGAGCAATAATAATCAAGGATTATGAAAACCTTATACGCGACTACACTACACACCTACTACACTTATACGCTAAGGGTTTAATTTAAAAGTCGCTATATAAGGAGTCATGTCAATATAAAAAGCTTATAGCATCTCAAAAACAACCAGCCTACTTTCGAATTACGTACACTGTATAAGAAAAGAAATAGGATTATAGTAACTTCTGTGCACTACTCATTGTTGCTGTAGCTAATATGAACATTGGATAATACCTGGAACATACTTGTGTCAAGTCTTAGGGAACAAAAATATAAAATGTATATTAAATAATCTGCAGGATGTTTAGATGAACGGTAACATGGATACAAACTATGTTGTATGATTGAGGGCGATCAAACGTTGTATTCTTTTGATCTTTTTAAGGAATGAGTGTTTAGAACAAGAATAAAGTCTCTAATATTTAAGTATTTATTTTGTTAAATTTTTGATGATATTTCCTTTCAACGTCCAGTTTTAAAATTTCAACGTGATAGTAATACTATCAGTATATTTAAGTGTGTTGGTCAGCGAGATCTCGAATTCCCTTCTAATGTTAAACCTATGGGTGTGGGATACATTCGTATTTTTAAAATATTGCCTCAGGAAATTAGTACTTTAACTTCTTTATACGCACTTCTTAAAAGTATATTTTTCTTAAAGGGATTTGCTTAAATAAGATTTCTTCCATCGATCTATTTACGATAAACCAAAAAAATTACCAAAGCTTTTCGAAATGAATGTGCATATACAAACATAATTCTTATATTTTTCTATATAATTCTCTGTAAAATGTTTACAATTATAGACATTTTAAAGACAATGTAAGCAAACAAAAAAATATAAAGAAACGATTTTCACCTGTACTTTTTACCAAAATAGGTAGTGGTTTCTTGCCGATTTTAATGAACTAATATTTTTAAACCAAGTAATTTGTGTATTACAATTATATACTTACAATTATAGCCACTTTTTTCGAAAAAATGAAAATTTTCAAAATATGTAATTTTTATTTGTATAGGATAATAAAACGCAACATAAAAAGCAAAAAAATATCTTATGAAATTTAGTAAAGTTTTCTCATGTTTTGCGGTTCATATTTTTTATCTGTACAACTTTTTAGCTTTCCGGTTTCGTATTTTAACAAAAATACATTCCTTATTTCAGTAAATTGTTGCCTTTAAAAGCATAACGTTGTTGTCCATGTTTGTTTTTTTCTATTACTAAACATAAGTTAAGCTTAACTTGAGAAATGCGTAATGAAAGTTAAATGTAAGTTGCGAAATACAAGTTTAAAACACTAAATATTTTATTGCTTAAAAGATTTTCTTCATTTTTAGTGTTTTACACTTTAAAAAATTAAAGATTTTTTTTTAATTTACCATTCTAGACTACAAATTTTTTCGTAAACCAATATTATAATCATTATTGCATTTTTTATTATTAATGACGTGTTTTGTTTTTCATTTCATAGTCAAAAATAGTATTTGATTAGGATGGCCATTTCTAACTTATTTTACAATATTAATAGAAAAAGCATTACTTATTTATACCATTAAATTGTGAAATTAATTACATGCTACTGCATTATGATTTTATATACATCAATTACTGCAGATTTTGAATGCCACTATTTCCGAATAGTTAAATTTGCTTTATTTAATCGCAGAATTCTGGAATTAAATAAGGTAAAGATCACTACTCCGAACAAATGATATTGAAATTCAGTAATCTTAGGCATTTTTGCGATTTTTGTGACAGCTGATCTAAGCTTAGCCTGAATATCAGCCTGATGTAAAGCTTAAAGTTTTGTTTTATTTTCGTCAATGCTGAAGAAGCCATTTTCGAAATTAACTGTTAAATCCAGTCCAGATTGAAAGTACATTTTTAACCGACTGCTTGCAGAAAGAGAGGGTAATGTAACCGGTGATAATGCAACATTCTTTATTCACTAATGAAATAGGAACAGGTGGATAGATTTTAATAAATGTGATACCAAACCGTTTGTCTTCGCTCCCTGAGCGTTACAGGCTATTATAGTAATATAGCCCATGTTTCTTGAAATAACCGGATATCGACAAAATTCTTATAAGTTTTTCTATTCAAAGTATATTCTGAAGTTATGAAATTTTAACAATTATTCAATGCCAGTCGTTAATAAAATGTTTATAAATATATAAGAAACAAATTAAATGAACAAAAATAAATAAATATATGTATGTATATTACGAATAACTACATGAAATCGTGGGCTCTAAATATTGAAATAATTTGATTATACCATAAATAAAGGAGTATTTTTTACAAAAAATACTACACTCTTATTTTGTATTTATATTTTCTACTTTTTAGTGTTTAAAATATGGCATCGCTGCAACTGCATGGCCAGTTGGCAAATTTGGCGAGAGCGGTTTGGTGTATAATTTACTCCGTTTTAGTAACTCGTAAACAATTGTTAACAACATAAAGATTAATAGGCGAATGATCACTTGCGTCCGGCTAACAGAAAAAGGACTTAAAATTAATTTATAATTAAGTAGAACAAATTTTAAAATGTTGTATAGTTGTCGGAAACACACCTGTGTGCATATTTTTTTATAATTCTAGCTTATCAGGAAAACGAGAGAAAAATTGATTACAAAATTCCATCTTTATATAAAAAAAAAAACAAGTTGAGTTAAACAAAAGTGTAAAAATTGAAACCTTTGTGGGTTTTCTTTTCCCTCAATTTGAAGTAACTGATATAATGTTATGTGACTTTTTTCAGTGTTTTTTTATTACTAATAAACTGTTATTGAAATGACTAATATAATATTTCGTTTCTTTTTCAGCTGACATTCTTCCTTCTCTGCTTAGCTGCCACGGCTTATGGCCAAGGTGCAACAAACGTTGAGTCTGAAGAAGATAATAATGTTAATCAAGCACAGCCCACTCTATACAACCCACCTATACAAACATTTAGAGTAAGTTATGTTTTTCTCACAATGAAGAAATCTACAACATTTTATGAATTTAATAAGGGCTACAAGAGTGCATGATTTCAAACTCTGAAATCCAGTACTTGGGAATTGGGTTATTTTGCTAACATAAAATTTGGGGGTAAATGACTTTCGCTACCGTTCTTTTGGTTTATATGGACATGAATCAGCGGGAAAACATTTCAGAAGGAATTCTGTTAGTGTTTGAGCAATGTGGCTGGCAATTCTGCGATTAAATATGAGGCAGAATATTGTTCGGAAACAGTTCCTCCATGCTGGCAGCAGTTTAGACCGCATTGGGTTATGGTATCTATAGGAATATTATGGTAAGATGGAAGTACTTCTATGTTCGGAGGCTTGAACGTTTTGGGTCTACCAGCTGAACAGAGATTTATTTGTCTGATCTATTCTACTGTGAGTAAGCTGATATAACCCGAGTTTGATAGGAATATTATAAAGTTCTTCATATTAAGTTATTCATATCGAACATCGAGTCAAGGCTTGAATAAAATGAGTTACTAATATATTTATACTAAATAAATAAAAGTATGAGTTTTGTGTAGCCGCGTTGTACATTAAGTTCTCGTGCAGTGAAAGGCGAACGACGAAAAATAATGATTAGGAGGGAGTGGCGGCAGTTTAGGTCAATAAAACACGATAAAACACATGCTACCTTGTTTTCGGTGTTGAAATCAAATTCATCACCAAATTTCAACAACACAGATGTCTGAAATAGCCCAAACCGATTATTAAGAGTTACCTGGCATCCATTGAGTTTAACTACTCTCTTTATCTCCCTTCTTGTTCTAACAAACGAGTTTTTACCTAACATCTGTGTAGACATAGGGAAATGTGCTGCTACGGATTTTCGAGATATGAAAAATTTAAATCGAGATTTATGTAAACACTGTGAAATTTTCACTATGAATGTATGCATTATAATGTGTATTTAGTTATGTAACATATGTATTATAGCTACGAAATATAAGTATTACGTAAATGAAAGAGAAATCTTTTTTCAATGAATTATTTTTAGTTAATTCAGATGTTGAATTCCACAATTTTATAATCCACGTCATTTAATTTTGTTTTTGATGAAATAAAAAATGAATAGTTTAAAAAAATATGAACAATATTTCAACCGAAGCATTGAAATGTAAATTACTTTGTACTACCGTTCAACATTAATAAAATGGTAAATAGGTATAAATATGATACTGTTTCTGACTGTATGCAGTTATAATGCATCGTTAGATTTATTGTTATATTTTTGAATAACTACTTATTTTTTATTTCATTGAAAAAAAAAATACATAATCTTAAGTAACAGAGTAAAAATTTTTGGAAATGTGATAACATCCACTTAGACATTTTTTAACTTTTCTATACACTAAAGTTAAATACAGAAGAAAACCATTTTCTGTATAATTAGAAAATTTTCCAAATATTGTATTTTTTTAAATGTATTTAAAGACAGGTTTAAAAAGAAAAATTATACAGTATAATTATATATAGAAAAATTATATAGTATAACGGTAGATGTGGAGAAAATCAGCATGCATTTGTTTAAATGTACACTGTAAAACAATCTGTTGAATTTACGGGAAAACTGTAAATAGCTTTTAATAAATATAAAATCATTTTTAAATAAAAGAAAAATTTTTACGTAGTGTAGTCTAAATACAGAGAGATAGTCAGCGCGAATATCTTTAAATTTAGACTGCGTTTAATTTTTTCTTTACAGAAAAAGTATCAGCAGAAAAGTATGAATAGTCAAATACAGTAAACGACATCGCAACTGACAATTTTTTTTTTCAACGCTAGGAAAAACTACTTTTATAGAAAAAAAATTCGAAGGAGTCTGTTTTATGAAGTCAAATACAGTATGAGCAACATTGCCATTCACAATTTTTTCCCCCATTGCTAACAACTGTAAAACACTTTTTACAGTGTTTGCAATGTGAACTGAATATAAGTGTGCTAAAATTTTATTTAATTTCAAACCAAATACTTCAATTTTATTCACCGAACATCCATATTCTATTACAGTCTTATCAACCAGCTGCTCAACAACGAAGACCTGTCTATACCGCCCCTGTACCACGCGGACCAGAATCATACAGCTACGCTCCATACTCCTTCAACTACGTAGCCCAGGGAGAAGATGGATCTAGCTCAAGACAAGAAACAGGTGATGCATCTGGCAGAGTTGTTGGCTCCTACACCCTCGCAGTTGAAGATGGAAGGAAACGCGTTGTGGAATACGTCGCTGACCATGACGGCTTTCGTGCTACCATCGACACAAACGAACCAGGTACTGATACTTTATAGTGCTCTACCTTTTACTTATCTTTCCAATACGGAAAGAGCTAACAAACACGCAACCTCCTTTCAACCAATCTTCCCCATTTTTCTGTCCATCAGACAAACTCGTCTCTAATTATAAACCAATCAGATCACCTTTTTGTTCTTATTGACGCTAAAGTTTTGCTCTGAGTGACGTCAGCTGCCTTTTCCTTATATCAGTATTGTTTTACTTTATTTTCTTAAATCCAGCCTTTCCATTATTAAAATTCTTAAACAATAGTATTTCAAAATATTATTCATCCCTGCCAATAAACTCTTTCTAAGCTGCAAGACCCCACGGATAGTTCTAATTTCTGGGGTATCTATCTGTAACATACTGTGTCTGTTAGTGTGATCTTTATTGTAGTGTCCAAACTAAGCAGAATTTAAAATTCAGAAACAAAATACAACACATAAAGGAAATAAGAAAATAATCTAATTGCTGAGAGATAAGTAACAACTTTTACTCCATTTTTTTATATATATATATAATTATATGAAACCCGTTTATATATTTCAAGTTGACTTTCTTCAAGTATTTCATATCCATAAAAATTATAAAAATGCGGAAACTTCGTTGTCCCTTGATTGTCATCTTGTAGGAATTCTTATATAAAATCATCTTATTCTTAATTTATATTCACCAATTTTCGTTTTACCAGTTTCTTTCCCTAAGCATATTCCTATTGGTTGTTTCCTCCAATTTCTAGCAATTCCTATTGATCCTAAACCTGTTTCTCCAACCCGCTTCTCCATTATATTGGAGTAACTATTTTCAGTCGATTAAAAAAATATATATTTATAGCCGTATTTGTTTTGGGTTACTTAAACTAAGATAGGAAGCTTGATAAATAGATGGAAGGAACCGCAAAAGCCTATGGTGACTAAGCTGTTTAAAGGCTGCTTTTAAAAAAATCATTAAACATACATTTCACGCAAAAAAAAACTTCTTTATGTGCAATTTCCATTGATAACGGTACGCTGAATACTCTACCACATTTAGTATGCATAACCGAATTTTCTGTATAGGATGCACCCAAACTTAAAAACTTTTTTAGGAAAAAAATGAAAAAGTAAAAGAATGACAGAACATAATTCAAAAATAAAATTAGAATTAATAATTAATATTTGAAAGATTTAAAATGAAATATTTAAATTGAATGCAATATCTAATATCTCCTGGACTTGGATTTAAAAAATGTTTTATGTTATAATTTCAGTCACTCATAAATATCTAATTAATAGAATTAATCCATGAAAGTATCAATTTTCTAAAATTAAATATGACTCTTCATATATAAAATACGTCAATCAATGTAACTAATTATATTTTGTTTTCTTCTTTTGAATTTTAAATGGCATACTAACAAAAGCGTAATATACATCATAAAAACATGAGAAATACCAAAGGGAGTGTGAAAAAAAATGTACCTTTAATTGCATAAGACTCATCCCATTTGCAAGGTCCCTTTTAATGGTAAAGAAGTGTGTCTTATACATAGAAAAATACAGTATTTGTTCAATCTTCTGGTGCTCAAGACATTGTCTTATTTACTTATACAGGTACTGAAATCCAAAACCCAGCCGATGTCGTGTTCCATTCCGCTGGTCTCGGCAGAGCTAACACCCAGAGCACCGTTGTCAGCAGGCCACAGCCTCCTCAAACTCAATACAGGCCACGACCTGCCAGGATCTACACTCAACCAGCCGTCGTCAGACCTGTATACCATACAGAAGAGGCCTACGCTCCTTACAGGCACTACTATGGACATGCCCATGACAACCATGGACATGGCGCAGCACATGGCTCATACTATCATAATGACCACAGATACTACTGGGGACACTAAGTCTATTAAATTTTATTAAATTTGCTTTACAGGGTTTTATTTAATGTAATTTTGTTGTGGTATTTTTTTATAAAAAATAAAGTCAATGGCAAGCAACTTCGTTTATCTTTTTTTGTTCACATTTAGATTTATTGTTATTACGCATATTCTTCAATATTTTTATATCGTCGTCAGAGCCAGTGTTGCCTGTTGGTAGGGGATATTTTTATTCAAAATGCTATCACTTTTCCGAATAATAATATATGACTTTTTTAATGAGAATAAATAAAATGAATATTTATTTTATGAAAATAGTGGTAACATCCTGAAAACAATATATCCGCCCAACTGGCCACAAAGTCAGACTTTCATACCACAGAGAAAAGATCTTGGCTCTCTGCAAGAACTACTGTGGCCCTGCCCACGGTCACCATGAATATGGTGCAGCACATGACTCATATGATCATAATGATTAAATTTATTTGATAGGGTTTTATTTAATGGAATTTTTGTTGTGGTTTTACAGGTGTGGTATTTTTGATAAAAAAATAAAATCAATAGTAGAAAGTTTAGTTAGTTTTTCACTTACATACATTCATAATACTTTATTTTTTCAGTATTTTCGTATCGAGGTTAGATCTGTGTACCACATAAGAGATATTCTCTTCTAACACACACTGCTATGGTCATACCCATGACCATAATCATAGTCAACAGGTGTCTCATACTATTACAATGACCACAGATACTTCTGGAAATACTAAGTACATGAAATTTTATTAAATTTACTTGGCATCTTTCATTTAATATAATTTAAATTTTGGGGAGAAAAGGTAAAAATTTAAAGCATGTATATTTTAAATTTGAATTATAATCATTATTTTCTCTAGAGCTTTTTAATATATATCGCCTTTTTAAAATGTTAGTGGCTTATTTAAAAATAGGAGTGATAAAAACAATCAGTACGTTTTTTCTGGGAAGACGGAGGAGCATGTGTACCCCTAAACACTGTGTAAATCGAACGAAAAAAAATTTGCAATTCCGACTAAATCAACTTCAAAAAAAGGTACTGTGGGTATTTATGCGATTTTTAAGGCTTTAGGTGTAGCTTGCCACCAAAGTTTTTATTTAAATTCACTATTGGCGTTGTTTCTTTTTTTAAAGCATGGGTCATCATTGAGCATTGACGATCATACCGCTGAGATCACTTGTATAATCTATGGTTGTTTGGATTCAGTCAAATAATACAAAGGTCTACAAGCAGGGGTATCAACCTGTGGCCCGACGAATACTACTAAAATTTTACACTAATATTTTCCTTATCTAATCATCGAATTTTTGCGATTCAAGAAGTTGACTATTTCTTTTAAAAATTAGTGGCATCTGGCGGGCCACAGTTTGACACCTCTGGTCTACAGCTACGCTGGACTGAAATCGTTGACATAGATCGATTAAATTGTGACCTACTTTAGTGAAATAGTGTACCACTAACAAGGGAACCACTTCTGGTGCAGCTCGCACCTAGCATTGAGACCTGGTGCATTTTGTAGCCCTATACATAAAAGGTAGAGAACCGATAAAATGTCTTTGTTAAATTCCTATTTTATCTATTTTTTATACTTTTAATTTCATATTATTGGATTTTTAGTTGTTAATTTCACGCCAAAAGCGAGTTAAGTCACCAAATATGGAGCTACGAATTGAAACCATTACTCATTCACACACAGACGACTAAGACATTCGACCAGGGTTGCAGAGGAAAATTCTACGGTAACAATAAAGCCAATTTCGCGCCCCCAAAAACGCAGTTATAATGTTGTAATTTTTTTAAATCAAATTGGTAGGTTCTTGAAGGAATTTTTAAACTTTTTTTCAATATTTTATACTTATTGACTTTTTTTGATTGACTTGAATTTTTATTTTTAACTTCTTTTGTAAAAAAAAAATATATGTTAATAGTCCGATAAGTGGTCTCGAAAATTGCATTTTCAGAACGTTATGCTGCTGTAAAATCAAAAAATATCATTTTAACAGAAAAAATTTATAGATTATCAAACTTCGTAATATAGAACTTTAAAATATTCATCAGGTCTCTATGCCTGGTGCGAGATGCACCAAAAGTGGTTCCCTTGCAAGTATTTTTTTGTTGTTGTTTTTTACAAAAAACGCATTGGGTATAACGCAGTGTTGCTCAAGCTTTATTAACTCCGCAGCAGACTTAGATCCGCAGTTAATTTTCACGGCACACCAGAATTAGGATGTTCAAAAACATTAAAGAAATATAGACATAGCTGCCAACTTTTAGGCTCTTTTCCTACCACTTTTCTTGAACAGAACAATGCATCTTATTTAGTAGCCGAAACTGACCATTCAGACACCTTTTCCATCTAAAAGTTGGAACAAAACACTGAGTAGATGCAATAGTATTTGCAAGATTTTGAAAAAAATGTTTTATTTTCCTTTTTAAGAATTAACAGCTAATTATTTCAAAGCTAATTTCTACCTTTGGGCATCTACTAACCCATATTGTATTAGGCAAATTGGTGAACCCAATTTGCCTTAGTTTGCTTGATTTTTGCATCATGATTTTAACTATGCTTAGGTATACGACTAAAAAAAAAAGGCTGGGAACCATTATACACAGTATAAATGTTGCCAACTCTCCCCCCCCCCTAAATTAAGCGAAATTTTTTTGTCTGGGAGGTAAGGGGACTTTTTTTTTGGGGGGGGGGAGAAATTTCATTCTTGTAGAGTAAAATTCCAGTAAAATTCTCATTTGATTTAATAAAAATTCTCTTAAAAAAATACATATTTCATATTAGCAAACTTCCTGCTACAGATAGGAAATTGCTCATGTTGCATAGAAAATTATATCGAATACTTCTGATTTTTTATTTACTATATAGCGAAGGTACCGCCCGCTATATTACATCATAATTCTAGGTGCTTTTTTTGCGAAGGGCGTTCTGGCTGATTTTGTGGGGTTTCGCCTAAATCAAGAGGGATGAGAGTTGATGTCTAGTGGAAAATCTTTAGTAGAGGTTAGAAACACTGTTTAATACACCGTTTCTGATACTTATTTATTAATGTGTTTCATTCTTTGAATTTTAAAATATTATAGACTGCTTGTTCGAATCAATAATTCATGATCAAAAGGAAAATATCTATAGAAAAGTTATGACTATTTAATCCGTTTGACCTGATCGCCATACAACATTTTCCAAACGTCTTCAAAAATTCTTCCATAGCCTATTGCCATGATAATAGTCCGCAAAGTAACTATTTACATATTCTTTAGATTTCAGTAAATCTTATTTTTTACCATTTGAATACTTATTTTTTTTAACTAAAAAGTACTTTTCCCAAAAATAAAAATCTGACTAGGGTAAAAAATTAGAGAATAAGAAAATTTTAGATTTTTTTTCCTTATTAAAATAGCGTGCTTTAATTTTATGTAACGTAATTCAATATACAGGGCATCCATAAATGATTGTCCCGCTTTCCTTACCTCATAACTTTTGATTTAAGAACATGACGAAAAATATTATTACATATTCATAAATTACAACTTAAAAAGTGTTTTTAATAACGCAAATAAAGTTACATATGTGTAAAGTTGAAACTCAAAACGCTATTGATCAAATAACGATTACAATCAAGTAATAATATTAAAATTTTATCAAATTTATCAAAAAGCTGTTAATGAATTTTGAGTACAAAGTTAGATATTAATTCATATAATTCATTAATAATTTTTTGATAAATTTGAATAATTATCATTTGATTAGTAGCGTTTCGAGTTGCAACATTACGCATATGTTTAAAAAAACTGAGTTGTAATTTACGAATATGTAATAATATTTTTCGTCGTTCTCTTAAATAAAAAGTTATGAGGTAAAGAAACTAGGACAATCATTATAGACACCCTGTATTTCGTTGAGAAAAATGGTAGCTTATTCATACAAATAATTTTAAATGAAAGCAAAATTTTGTAAAATACAGAATTACAACTGCCCAATTTTTTACTTCCCATTAAATCTATAAAATATAAAAATGTCATATTTTAAACCAGCCATACTCAACCTTTTTCTCTCGCGGGCCACATGCATATGTTTGCAAAGTTAGGCGGGCTGCAACGCACTTTTAAAAGGGTAAAAAAAGTAAAAAGAATGATTAAAATAGTAAGATAACATAAATAGTATAAGAAAGCAATATTAACAAAGTTACCATTAACAGTAGGGTGGAATGTTTGTCACGGGAAAAAAAAAATAATAACACTACTATCTCCGAACAATAATCTTCGTGGCAGATGTCTATTGTAAATGTTGTAGAAATATGCTCCGAAGTTTTGCTGTTCGGAAATAGTGGTGTAAATATTCTGCTGCCAATTTTTTCCGCAACAAAAATTTAACCCTAAAAAGCAATATTAGCTGTAATAATAAGTATAAAAAGTATCAATATAACAATGTAGAATTTCCAATTTTTAAAGAAAAAAAAATACCCTGGAGATTTTCTCTAATATCTCAGTCTTTTCCTTAAAGGAAAACCTTTCCTTTTAAATTGTAGAAATACATAGTGCCAATTTAATTAATTTTTAATAATGTATGATTCGTGTTGAAGATTAAGAAATGTACAGTGTAAGAAATGTATATTCTGTAGATCAGAAAGGATTGAATGTAAAAATAACTTTTGACTAAGAAAACGGCAATTAAGAGGTTTTAACATAATTTTAAATTAATTGTCAATAACACGACAGATTTTGTCTTTCCATGGAAATATATAAAACAACAGTAAAGGTCGTAAATACTTTAACTTTTTATGCACATTTCAATTTTTTAAACATGTATTAATAATATGTTAAAATAACTGATCGACGTATACAGATTTGCGTTGATCATTTATTTTAATATATCGTACAAAGTTCAATCCACCTATTTTAAAAATTAAGGATATCTGTCTCGGGCCGCACATAAAAGATCTACGGACCGCTCGTTGAGTATGGCTGTTTTAAACTATATATATATGAGCAAAACTTTATTTAGTCTTAAATTTAAATAATTGCAAGCAGTCTATTTTTTTTTTTAATAATTCATCATTATTTTTGTTTGAAACGTTGGAGCGTTTTCAATAATCGATTCCAGACCCACTCACCCCTCCCCAACCACCCAACAAAAATCTAGTTCTCTACATTCTCGATTATCAGCCTATTGTCAAAGAGAATTATTTATTCGATTATAATATCAAAAGTAAACTTTTGGAGTTGTATTTTCAAGAACCTTCTCCACAGTAGTGTGCTCGTGAATACTTATATGTGTACATATTGACCATAATCTAATAGATTCGCTTAAGCTCTACAAAAACACCGTTTCCGACCATGCATCTTGCCCTTGCGAGTCTAATACATAAGTATGCTTCTATTGTTATTGAGCAGCTCACTTTTACACATTATCTGCTTATTAAGGCATTTACTATCGCTTATATTTTTGGAGTGTAAATCGATTTTTATTGGACGAGAAAACGCACTGTGACATTGAATATCATCAGGAAGCGGGATTTGAGGACATTAAATTTTTGACGTAGACACAAAAAGCATTGATCAAGAAAATTTTATAACTTAAAAACAATTAATGATAAACACATGGACCATGTTGCATTTGAGACACCATTAAACAAAGCATGTTTCGGTACAGACTGGCCATGCACATGGCTGTAGTGAATAATAAGGGGGGGGGGGGGGTTTCAAGAAAATGTAGAGGAGGCTCATATTTTCTCTCTCTGACATATGCACGCACAAACACACACTGATATGAGAGAGAGATATGATCAAAGTATTAGATAGAAAGATAAATTAGCGCATATTCATATTTTAGGCACTATGTTTCTTATTAAACTGTCTATAGTAACTTCATTTTATAATAAAAAAAGAAAAGGCTGCAGAATAAAATTTTCCAGTGTATAACTAGTGTGTAAGTAGTAGTACTGGTGAAATAATAAGTGATGATATCAACAAGTAAATAAAAAGCTTACAGTTCACCTGTTTCATAAAGAGTTGCAACCTTTAATTTTTTCCTGAATGTTCCCTGCCCTTAAGGATTCTAAAGTTTTATTTTTAAATGATAAAAAACATTACCAAAATCAACGATGAATTTTGCATTTTCAAATTACTATTGTTTTTAAAACACTTATTTAAACTAACTTAAAACACTTATTTGCCGTTTTTATACAAATACTACAATTTAGTATTTGTACAAAACTGTAAAAGGGCCGCAAAACTAAGTTCGATTTTTAAAAAGAGTTTCATTTGGTGACCTTGGGATCTCTCCCAGGGGGGTCTCAAAAATTTTTAGGAGTGGTCGAACCTCTAGCTATGGCCCTGACCATGAACTGAGATCAAAGTTTAGTAATAAAAGCAGCGCAATATTTAGACGCATCAATGAGTTCGCAAGTGCACATTTAATCTAACTGCGCCTTCGGTTATATTAACACGACGTAAACGTAATTCAAACAACGTAATTCAGATGTACTTTCGAGAAATTAAAATACTTACCAGTATTAGAGTTTTGTTTTAAAGCAATATGTATCAGTTATGTTAGTGTTGTTGCATTAAATTTATTGCATTCAAACTATTTGAAAATAAATTATTCTAATCTGATCTCATGTGTTGTTAAAAATTTATACTATTTAAAAAAAAAATGGTTAATGGAATTTTGATCTTATATGTTCTATGACATTTGTAAAAATCAGGTTTAATTTTATTTATTTGTTTGTTATTTTAAGTGTATGTACTTTTTTGAGATTGTTCGGATCATCTTTTCGGGCGTTCGTTTTCCCATTTTCAAATACACAGAGATCTCATGTCTTTTAGTGCATCGAAACAAATATGATTTAAGCAAATACGAAATGACGATATTTCATTTTATTGAAACTAGATTTTCATCACCACTTAAAGTTTTAGTACTTCAAAAAATTCATGCGACTATAGAAATAGATTTTATAAAACATTGTTAAACATGGAAAACGCTACAAAAAAGGTCATTAACTACTAGTGGAACTTTATCCAGATATTACAGAATGCTATAAAATAACAAAACGCAACTTCATTTGACCGAACATCTACATATTTAAAGCGAAAAGAGCATTCTGTTAAATTCACATTCTCAAACAAACGTAACTTCATTTGACCGAACATCTATATATTTAAAGCGAAAAGATCATTCTGTCAAATTCACATTCTCAAACAAACGTAACTTCATTTGACCGAACATCTATATATTTAAAGCGAAAAGAGCATTCTGTCAAATTCACATTCTCTTTTCCACACGAAAATCATCTCATTGCAAATGCTTAAACTTTTTTTTTGTTTTTTTGGTAGACTTCTCTCCTTAGAAACGGGAAACGTGTTTATCCCTTACCTTTCTAGCCTAGGGAGATTGAATATGGATGGAACAATATGGCCATTGCATTGAAAGCTTTTTTTTTTTTAAGAACTCATGTTTTCATCACTAAATATGCATATTTTTTCTCAAAAATTTCAAGGACAGCTTGGATACAGTTATATTTATAACAGATTGAAATCTCAGAGAGTTCGGAAGATGAGAACTATTTTTTTATTGCTATGTTAAAATAGCAGACGCGAAAACAAACGAAAAAGCTAGAAGAAAACATTTCTTCTACAACTCGATAACAATATTTTTTCACGAAATTTTTACACGGTCTATAAAACTGTTTTATTTATAACCAGTAAAGATTTCAAAGAGTTCGGACAAAAAGAACATTTTATTTTAAAACTATGAAACGACCCTACGCGAAAAAACAAGAAAATGAGCGCCTTTTTTCATTGAACATCAATATTTTTTTCGCTAAGTTTTCATTTTAAAATATATTTTCATACAAAATCAAGTTAAAGATATAAAATAATAAAGATTGATGGGTTTTTTTATTTATTATCACGAGCCCGGTCAACACCGGGCGGGTCAGCAAGTGTCTTTTTTTAATTACTACCTGCTTCCCCCACCCCTCCCATAAATAATATAAAGATACATTTACTAAAAGTAAAATTAAATACAGACTTTGAAACATGACCGACATTTTTCCAACAGACGTAACACGTATGCATACATTTGTTTTCAAAAGAGGCTTTCAAACAGTCTCCTGATTCAGAAATTTAATTTACATATTATTTAAAATCAGCATACAATCCTCATTTAAAATTACATATTACATGCCTAGAAAAATGAAGTTACCTTTATTTGAGTGGGGTTGGGGACACAATGTTATTTATATTTCAAATTTTAAAATTGGTAATGAATTTATTTAAACAACTTCTCATGTCCTGCGAATCTCGTATTAAAATTTTATTATTATTGTTGTTATTTTTTAAGAGATGTTTTCTGTCTATATATTACGAATTGCATGTATTTAGTCGTATTTGCAAAAAAGTTAAACACGTTCCAATATACCGCAATTTCCACAGTTATAATTTGCTGATCTAACAAACATATTTGAAAAAAGAAATTTTTTTTAATAAACTGTAAAATATTCCTGTATAATTACATATTTAACTTTTTTATTAAGTAATATTTCTGGTTCGAAGTCTTTATTTGATCAGAGTATTACACACCAGAGAAAAAAGGTAGCTATTTGCAAAAGAGATATCTCAAAACTATGTCCGACTGAGATTTTATATAACTTATATAATATTTAATGTAAAATCAGCATCCAAACGACATTTCAATTAAATTATAGCATCCCAAGAAAAAACACTTTGGGAGGGGGGGGGGGAGGAAGGATATCAGTGTTATTAAAATATTTTTTTAATTGGTGATAAATTTATGCACATGCATAATTTACTTTGCGCAGTGTAATTAAAATAAAATTTTGTTTGTTATGAATTATAAAAACTATTAAAATCAATGAAATATCGAAAATAACTTAAAATCATTCAAATAAAACAAATTTTAAATAAATATATTAACCTTAAATTATAAAAATTAAAATAGATATTTACATATTTCATTAATGTTAATATACTTTTTCACATAAAGCACACCGTTTACAAAATGAAAATTACAAACACTTTCTTTAACAAAACATTCAATATCTTAATGATATATATATATATATATATATATATATATATATATAAATGATAACATATGAAATTTTGAAACTAAATTGCACTATTGAAATAAATGTAAAATAAATAAAAAAATTTATGTTAATGTATAAATATGAGCTCAATAAGACATTTCGAATACTTCATTGTTTTTTTTTTAATGCAAAAGTGCATTTTAGTTTCAGTAAAGAACATTCAATAAACATCAAAAAGTTTCTTTAGCAGTAATAAATATTTATGCGCTCAATACAGTATTCTGAGTGACTTAACATTCAAACTAAATAAGTAAATTACAAAACATGGAGAAATTTTTAATTATTGAATATATATTTGATCAATTGGACATTAAGACCAACTTATTTTTTAAAAACTCTCGAATTGCACATTCTTCCATATTACCAATACTTATATTTTTTGGTCGATAATACAATGAAAAAAATCCATTTAAAATTTAAATTTAAATTACGAACATAATTTTTTTCTTTTTTACAAATAAGCAATTAGAGAATAAATATTTACATATTTCTTAATTATTATTAAATATAGGTGACTCATTATGATAATCAAAACACTAATTGGAAAATTTAAAATAAATTTCACACATTTATTTTTTAAGACAATTTTAGCACTGACACTGCACTTCAATCGAAATATGAAAATAAATTGAAAACATGCAATTGTATTTTACAAATTTGACACTGTATGACAATTAACATTATTTATAAGGTTTCTTTTACATTACTTCTATATTGTAGTTTTTTCCCGTTACAAATTTAGCAATATAGCTCACAATCAATCGTTTCTTTGATATAATTGTGAATATGTATGTGTACGCTCAAAAATACATTCTCAACAGTTCACTTAAAATTTTAGAGAAAATTTCAAACATGCAATTTTATGTACATATTTAGTATTATAGAACATTTAATAAACATTTATTACATATATTTTTTAATAAATGTGAATATATATATTCAAAAATACAATGTAAGCACTTTATCTAATTTGATTTTAGTACATTCGGTAGGCAATTAAATGTTTTTTTAATATTAAATAATATATATGTATTCAACAACATATTATGAGTACTTCGTTTAAAATTTGTAAATGTATCACACTATCTATTTTTATTGTTTTACAAACTTCTATTAAAGAACATAGTATATATGTAAAAGTAGCCGATACTATTTAATAGTCATATATATTTTTTAATAATTATGAATATATATGTTCAAAAATACAATCTAAGTACTTCATCTAAATTAAAAAAGTATGTTACAAACAGTTTTTTTTTTTTTTTTTTTTTTTTTTTTTACAAAATTTCATTTGAGTGCATTCGATAGGCAATTAAATTATTTTTAATATTAAACAATATATACGTACTCGACAACATATTGTGAGTACTTCATATAAAATTTGTGAATGTATCACATTCTATTTTTATTGTTTTACAAACTTCTATTAAAAGAATACATAATATATGTGTAAAAGTGTCAGATGCTATTCAATGTATACAAAACTTCCATAAGACATTTTTGAGCACATAAGATTTTAAATTAAATTAAAAATATGCAATTGTTTTGATAAAATTGAATTAAAACAAATTAAAAACATTTAAACGTTTTATTAAAATTATTGCATATAAATCTCATCAATAAAACATACAGAGTAATTCATTTGACATTTTAAACTAAAATGCATAATTTGTTTACTTATTTTATAAACTATTAAAAAGTATTTCAATATATTTTTAAATGTTATTGAAAATATTCGTGCTCCTTAAAACATTCAAATAATTTAATAAGAAACAATTTAAATTGATTTGAATGAACAAAATTTTTATTTAAAAATTTGTAACTATACCAACATACTTTTTTTTTAATACAAAATTTCATTTTTCTACATTCAGTAGGCAATTATAAGTTTAACATTAAATAATATACATGTATTCAACAACATAATACGAGTTCTTCATTTAAAATTTGTAAATATATCACACTTTCCATTTTTATTGTTTTACAAACTTCCATTAAAAGAACATATTTTTTATGTAAAAGTAAATGATACTATTTAATATATATACATACCTGTTTTAATAATTATGGATATATATAATCAAAAATACAATCTAAGCTCTTTATGTACATTATAGAATTTTGTTACAAACAGTTATTTTCTAAACAAAATTTCATTTGAGTGCATTCGGTAGGCAATTAAATTTTAATATTAAACAATGTATACGACAACAGATTCTGAGTACTTTATTTTAAATTTGTGAATGTATCACACTTTCTATTTTATAGATTTACAAACATCTATTTTAGAACATATAATATATATGTAAAAGTATCAGATAGTATTCAAATGTATGCAAAAATTCCATAAGATATTTTTGAGCACATAAGATTTTCAATTTTAAAAACATTTAAACACAGTTATGCTATTCAATAAACGTGTACATTGTAAGATTTACGGGGTACATTATTATTTTCATTTTATTTTAATTATAAAATCATGCTTCTTTCTAAATTATATCCAATTACAAACATTTAAATGCTTTTGTTATTTTATTACACACATGTGCATTGTAAGGTATTCCGGACAAGATTTTTTTTTAACTCCTTTTACTCTAAATGTTTATTATATTTAGACATTCTATGCACTTAATATAAAATGAAAGAAATTTGAAAGCATGCTTTCTTGTAAATTGTTAAATATATATTTTTTTTACACATTTTGATCTATTTTACTCTAAATATTTAGAAAGTTTACACACTTACTACATAATTAAAATAAAATACTACATAATATCAATTAAATGCATTTAAATACTTTTTCTAATATTAAACACATCTACATAGTATGGTATTCGGGGCATTTTTTTTTTACAAATTTGCCTTATTTTAATCTAAATATTTATTGTATTTAGACATTCTATGCACTTACTATAAAATTAAAACAATTTGAAAGCATGCTTTCTTGTAAATTGTTAATTGAATGAAATTAAAAACATTTAAATACTTTATTTTATTAAACACATGTGCTATGTAAGGTATTAATGGCAAGATTTTTTATATAAATTTGCCGTATTTTATTCAAATTATTTAGAAATTCTACACACTTACGACAAAATTAAAGTAATTTGAAAGCATGCCTTCTTCTAAATTGATAATTATATCGATTAAATACATTTAAATGCTTTTTAGGTGCGTTCGTAATTATATAAATACGTAGCACCTATAGTCGTCGTTTGGTCCGTCCGTCTGTCCGTCCGTCTGTCTGTCTGCCCGTCTGTCCGCATA
The DNA here is from genome assembly GCA_963931845.1 of Maratus michaelseni. NCBI lineage: Eukaryota > Metazoa > Arthropoda > Arachnida > Araneae > Salticidae > Maratus > Maratus michaelseni. Next base: position 41,103,615 of record OZ007588.1, on the reverse strand, counting down.
TAACAACGCAAAAACTACCCAACCAAATGGTTTGCAATTTAAAATATATTATCTTTGCAGAATTTTGTCGAGACATTTCAAATTTTATTAAAATCGAATCAAAACTTTAGGAGATATTAATAAAAATATTTATTAAGAAATTTGAATTTTTTTTTTAAATCGGTGCTTTTTAGGTGCGTTCGTAATTATATAAATACGTAGCACCTATAGTCGTCGTTTGGTCCGTCCGTCTGTCCGTCCGTCTGTCCGTCCGTCTGTCCGTCCGTCCGTCTGTCTGTCTGTCTGTCTGTCCGCATATAACAACGCAAAAACTACCCAACCAAATGGTTTGCAATTTAAAATATATTATCTTTGCAGAATTTTGTCGAGACATTTCAAATTTTATTAAAATCGAATCAAAACTTTAGGAGATATTAATAAAAATATTTATTAAGAAATTTTAATTTTTTTTTTTAAATCGGTGCTTTTTTGTTATAGGAGCTTCCGAAGTTTAATCGTCAAGCGACCGAGATACTTATTTTATGACAGAAATTAATCTGCAGACGATATAATTCATTTCACAGAATTAAAAATCATCAAGATCTGAATATTTATATAACTAGCTGATACATATATATCTGAATATTTATATAACTAGTTAAGATATTTGTATGAACAGTGTCATAAAATACATACTTAACTAGCTGTTTAACCCGTTCTACGCACGGGATATCATTAATTTAATTCTAAAACGTGCGTACGAACGCACCTCGTTTGTAACGTTTGACGTACAATTTCCAACTTGTTTGTTATAGGAGCTTCCGAAGTTTAATCGTCAAGCGACCGAGATACTTATTTTATGACAGAAATTAATCTGCAGACGATATAATTCATTTCACAGAATTAAAAATCATCAAGATCTGAATATTTATATAACTAGCTGATACATATATATCTGAATATTTATATAACTAGTTAAGATATTTGTATGAACAGTGTCATAAAATATATGCTTAACTAGCTGTTTAACCCGTTCTACGCACGGGATATCATGAATTTAATTCTAAAACGTGCGTACGAACGCACCTCGTTTGTAACGTTTCACGTACAATTTCCAACTTGTTTTAATATTATTAACACATGCACTCAGTAATCTATTTAGGGCAAGATTTTTTTTTTTTTTACAATTTTCCCTTTTTTTACTCTTAATATTTAGACATTCTACACACTTACTATAAAAAATAGTGTAATTTGAAAGCATGCTTTCTTGTAAATTATATCAAATTAAGAAACAAATGCTTTTTCTTTATTATTTTATTAAACACATGTGCATAGTAATGTATTCAGGATTTTTTTTTTTTTTTTTTTTACAAATTTGCACTATTTAATTCTAAATTTTTAGATATTCTACGCACTTACAATATAATTAAAATAATTTGATTTTTTTTTTTCAAATTTGCCCCATTTTAATCTAAATATTTAATCTATTTAGACATTCTACGCACTTGCTATAAAATTAAAGTAATCTGAAAGCATGCTTTCTTGTAAATTATATCTAATTAAACATTTAAATGTTTTTTTTTAATTTATTACATACATGTGCATAATAGGATATTCAGGTTTTATATTATATATATATATAAATATATATATACACAAATTTGCCCTAATTTTACTCTAAATATTTAAACAATTCTACGCACTTACTATATAATTAAAATAATTTGAGAGCATGCTTTTTTCTTGAATATTGTTAAATATAGTTAATAAAAAACATTTAAATGCTTTTTGTAATATGTGCATAGTAAGGAAGGTATTGGCTAGATTTTTTTTTTTTACAAATTTGCCCTATTTTATTCTAAATATTTAATATACATAGACATTCTACACACATACCATAAATTTACGTAATTTGAAAGCATGCTTTCTTGCAAATTGTTAATTATTTTCAATTAAAAACATTCAAATGATTTTTGTAATATTAAACAAAAGTACATAATGACGTATTAATGGCAATTTTTGTTTTTTACATAAAATTGCAATATTTTACTCTAAATATTTAATATATTTAGACATTCTACACACAGACTGTAAAATTATGTAATTTGAAAGCATGCTTCCTTGTAAATTATATACAATTAAGAAACATTCAAATGTTTATTATTATTATTATTATTATTAAACACATGTGCATAGTAAAGTATTCAAGTTTTTTTTTTTCCTTTCAAACTTGCCCTATTTTACTCTAAATATTTATCATATTTAGAAATTCTACGCACTTACTATGAAATTAATTTAAAGAAGCATGCTTTAAAATTGTTCATTATATTAAATACATTTATTGCCTTTTTTAATATTATCAAACGCATGTGCATAGTAAAGTATTCAGGGCATTTTTTTTTTTTTTTTTTACAAATTTGCCCTTTTTTACTTTAAATATTTATTATACTTAGACATTCTAAGCTATTAATATAAAATGAAAGAAATTTGAAAGCATGCTTTCTTGTAAATTGTTAAATATATATTTTTTTTACACATTTTGATCTATTGTACTCTAAATATTTAGACAGTTTACACACTTACTACATAATTAAAATAATTTCAATTTAATTATACGAATTAAATGCATTTAATTACTTTTTCTATTATTAAACACATCTACATAGTATGGTATTCAGGGCAATATATATTTTTTACAAATTTGCCCTATTTTAATCTAAATATTTATTGTATTTAGACATTCTATGCAATTACTATAAAATTAAAACAATTTGAAAACAAGCTTTTTTGTAAATTGTTAATTAAATGAAATTAAAAATATTTAAATACTTTCTTTTATTTTATTAAACACATGTGTTATGTAAAAGTTTTAATGGCAAGATTTTTTTTTTACAAATTTGAAGTTTAAATTATTGAAACATTCTTATTACTTACTACAAAATTAAAGTAATTTGAAAGCATGCTTTCATCTAAATTGATAATTATATCAATTAAATACATTTCAAAGCTTTTTTTAATATTATTCAACACATGCACTCAGTAATGTATTTAGGGCAAGATTTTTTTTTTTCCAATTTGCCCTTTTATTACTCTCAAGATTTAGACATTCTACACACTTACTATAAAAAATTGTGTAATTTGAAATCATGCTTTCCTGTAAATTATATCCAATTAAAAAACAAATGTTTTTCTTTATTATTTTATTAACACATGTGCATTGCAATGTATTCAGGACTTTTTTTTTTTTACAAATTTACACTATTTTTATTATAAATAATTAGATATTCTAAATATTTATATCTAAATATATAAAATTCTAAATATTTAGATATTCTATGCATTTACTGTATAATTAAAATAATTTGAAATCGTGTTTTTTTTTTTCTTTTACACATTTGCCCCATTTCAATCTAAACATTTAATATATTGAGACATTCTAAGCACTTTCTATAAAAATAATATAAAAACATACTTTCTTGTAAATTGTTAATTATAACAATTTTTTTTAATAATAATAAACATATGCGCTCAGTAAAGTATTCATAGGGCATTTTTTTTTCTTTTTACAATTTGCCCTATTTTACTCTAAATATTTAGCCATTCTACAAACTTCTTATTAAATTACGTAATTTGAAGGCATCATTTCTTGTAAACTGTAAGTTATCGAATTAAACATTTAAATGTTTTTATTATTATTATTTATTTAAACACATGTGCACAATAAGATATTCAGGACAACTTTTTCAAAGTTGCCCTATTTTACTCTAAATATTTAGACCATTCTACGCACTTACAATATAATTTACGTAATTTGAAAGCATGTTTTCTTGCAAATTGTTATACTAATAAAAAATATTTAAATGCTTTTTGTAATATGAGCATAGTAAGGTACTAATGGCAAGATTTTTTTCTTTTACAAATTTGCCCTATTTTATTCTAAATATTTAATATACATAGACATTATACACACATACCATAAATTTACGTAATTTGAAAGCATGCTTTCTTGCAAATTGCTAATTATTTTCAATTAAAAACATTCAAATGATTTTTGTAATATTAAACAAAAGTGCATAATAAGGTATTAATGACAATTTTTTTTTGTTTTACAAAATTGCCATATTTAAATCTAAATATTTAATATATTTAGACATTCTATACACTTACTGTAAAATTATGTAATTTAAAAATATGCTTTCTTGTAAATTACATACATTTAAAAAACAAATAGACGCTTTTTCTTTATTAATTACATGCGTAACGCATAGCAATCTGTTTTTTTTTTTTTTTTTTTTTTTTTTTTTTTTTTTTTTTTTTTACAAATTTCCAATATTTAATTCTCAATTTTTAAATATTCTACGCACTTACAATATAATTAAAATAATTTGATTTTTTTTTTCAAATTTGCCCCATTTTAATCTAAATATTTAATCTATTTAGACATTCTACGCACTTGCTATAAAATTAAAGTAATCTGAAAGCATGCTTTCTTGTAAGTTATATCTAATAAAACATTTAAATGTTTTTTTTTAATTTATTAAACACATGTGCATAATAGGGTATTCCGTTTTTTTTTTTTTCCTTTAAGTACAAATTTGCCCTAATTTTACTCTAAATATTTAAACATTCTGCGCACTTACTATATAATTAAAATAATTTGAAAGTATGATATTTTTCTTGAAAATTGTTAAATATAGTTAATAAAAAACATTTAAATTCTTTTTGTAATATGTGCATAGTAAGGTGTTAATGGCAAGATTTTTTTTTTACAAATTTGCCCTATTTTATTCTAAATATTTAATATACATAGACATTATACACACATACCATAAATTTACGTAATTTGAAAGCATGATTTCTTGCAAATTGCTAATTATTTTCAATTAAAAACATTCAAATGATTTTTGTAATATTAAACAAAAGTACATAATGACGTATTAATGGCTTTTTTTTTTTTTTTTTTTTTTTTTTACATAAAATTGCAATATTTTACTCTAAATATTTAATATATTTAGACATTCTACACAAAGACTGTAAAATTATGTAATTTGAAAGCATGCTTCCTTGTAAATTATATCCAATTAAGAAGCATTCAAATGTTTATTATTATTATTATTAAACACATGTGCATAGTAAAGTATTCAAGTTTTTTTTCCTTTCAAACTTGCCCTATTTTACTCTAAATATTTATTATATTTAGACATTCTACGCACTTACTATGAAATTAATTTAAAAAAGCATGCTATCTTTAAAATTGTTCATTATATCAAATACATTTATTGCCTTTTTTAATATTATCAACACATGTGCATAGTAAAGTATTCAGGGCAATTTTTTTTTTTACAAATTTGCACTTTTTTACTCTAAATATTTATTAGATTTAGACAGTCTACGCACTTAATATAAAATGAAAGAAATTTGAAAGCATGCTTTCTTGTAAATTGTTAAATATATCAAATTAAAAACATTTAAATACTTTCTTTCAATTTTATGAAACACATGTGCACAGTATGGTATTCAAGGATTTTCTTCTTTTTTTTTTTACACATTTTGCCCTATTTTACTCTAAATATATAGAAAGTTTACACAGTTACTACATAATTAAAATAATTTCAATTTAATTATATGAATTAAATGCATTTAATTACTTTTTCTAATATTATACACATCTACATAGTATGGTATTCAGGGCTATATATTACAAATTTGTCCTATTTTAATCTAAATATTTATTGTATTTAGACATTCTATGCACTTACTATAAAATTAAAACAATTTGAAAGCATGCTTTTTTGTAAATTGTTAATTATATGAAATTAAAAATATTTAAATACTTTCTTTTATTTTATTAAACACATGTGTTATGTAAGGTATTAATGGCAAGATTTTTTTTTACGAATTAGAAGTTTTTTTGTTTTTGTTTTTCAAATTATTTAGACATTTTTCTCACTTACTACAAAATTAAAGTAATTTGAAAGCATGCTTTCTTCTAAATTGATAATTATATCAATTAAACACATTTCAATATTATTAAACACATGCACACAGTAATGTATTTAGGGCAAGATTTTTTTTTTTTTTTTTTACCCTCAATATTTAGACATTCTACACACTTACTATAAAAAAATTGTGTAATTTGAAAGCATGCTTTCTTGTAAATTATATCCAATTAAAAAACAAATGCTTTTTCTTTATTATTTAGTTAAACACATGAGTATTGTAATGTATTCAGGATTTTTTTTAAACAAATTTACACTATTTTATTATAAATATTTATATCTAAATATATAAAATTCGAAATATTTAGATATTCTATGCATTTACTATATAATTAAAATAATTTTAAAACTTTTTTTTTTTTTTTTTTACACATTTGCCCCATTTCAATCTAAACATTTAATATATTTAGACATTCTAAGCACTTTCTATAAAAATAATATAAAAGAATGCTTCTTGTAAATTGTTAATTATAACAATTAAATGGTTTTTTTTTAAAAAATAATATTAAACATATACGCTCAGTAAAGTATTCATAAGGCAATTTTTTTTCTTTTTTTTTTTACAATTTTGCCCTATTTTACTCTAAATATTTAGCCATTCTACAAGCTTAATATTAAATTACGTAATTTGAAAGCATCCTTTCTTGTAAACTATCCAATTAAGCATTTAAATGTTTATATTATTATTTATTTAAACATATGTGCACAATAAGATATTCAGGACAACTTTTTTTTTTCAAATTTGCCCTATTTTACTCTAAATATTTAGACATTCTACGCACTTACAATATAATTTAAATAATTTGAAAGCATGTTTTCTTGCAAATTGTTAAATATATTTACTAATAAACATTTAAATGCTTTTTGCAATATGAGCATAGTAAGTTATTAATGGCAAGATTTTTTTTTTTTTTTTTTTACAAATTTGCCCTCTTTTATTCTAAATATTTATTATACATAGACATTATATACACATACCATAAATTTACGTAATTTGAAAGCATGCTTTCTTGCTAATTGTGAATTATTTTCAATTAAAAACATTTAAATGATTTTTGTAATGTTAAACAAAAGTGCTTAATGAGGTATTAATGACTTATTTTTTTTTTTACAAAATCGCCATATTTAAATCTAAATATTTAATATATTTAGGCATTCTATACACTTACTGTAAAATTATGTAATTTGAAAGTATGCTTCCTTGTAAGTTATATCCAATTAAAAACATTTAAATGCTTTTTTTTAATTTTATTAAACACATGCGCTCACAGTAAGGTATTCAAGACAAGATTTTTTTTTTTTTTTTACAAATTTGCATTATTTTGCTCTAAATATTTATTATATTTAGGCATTCTACGCAATTAATATAAAATAGAAGCAATTTAAAAGCAAAAGCATGCTTTCTTGCAAATTGTTAATTATATGAAATTAATAAAATTAAAAGAATTTAAATGTTTTTAAACACATGTGCTATTGTAAGGTATTAATGGCAATATTTTTTTTTTTTTTTTTTTACAAATTTGAACTTTTTTATACAAATTATTGAATATAATTTAGACATTCTACTCACTTACTGTAAAATTAAAGTAATTTGAAAGCATGCTTTCTTGTAAATTGATAATTATATCAATAAAATACATTTAAATGCTTTTTTAATATTATTAAACACATGCACTCGGGGCAATTTTTTTTTTTTTTATAATTTGCTTTATTTTACTCTAAATATTTAGACATTCTACACACTTACTATAAAAATGTGTAATTTGAAAACACGCTTTCTTGTAAATTATACCCAATTATAAAAACAAGTAAAGGATTTTCTTTATTATTTTATTAAACACATGTGCATAACAATGTATTCAGGATTTTTTTTTTTTTTTTTTTTTTTTTTTTTTTTTTTTTTTACAAATTTGCATTATTTTATTCTAAATTTTTAGATATTCTACGCACTTACTATATAATTAAAATAATTTTAAATCATGTTTTTTTTTTTGTTTTGTTTTTTGCAAATTTGCCCCATTTTAATCTAAATATTTAATCTGTTAAACATTCAACGCATGATTTCTTCGAAAAAGTATATCCAATTAAACATTTAAATGCTTTTTTAATTTATTAAACACATGTGCATAATAAGGTATTCAGGCTTTTTTTTTTTCTTCTTCTCCCAAATTTGCCCAATTTCACTCTAAGGATTTAAACATTATACGCACTTACTATATTTAAAATAATTTGAAAGCGTGTTTTATTGAAAATTGTTAAATATATTTAATAAAAAAAAACATTTAAATGCTTTTTGTAATATGTGCATAGTAACGTATTAATGGAAAGATATATATATATATATATATATATATATATATATATATATATATATATATATATATATATATATATATATATATATATATATATATAAATTTCCCCCATTTATTCTAGATATTTAATATACATAGAAATTATACACACACACCATAAAATTATGTAATTTGAAAGCATACTTTCTTGCAAATTGTTAATTATTTTCAATTAAAAACTTATAAATTATTTTTGTAATATTAAACAAAAGTGCATAATGAGGTAATAATGGCATTTTTATAAACATAAAATTGCCATATTTTACTCTAAATATTTAATATATTTAGACATTCTACACACATACTGTAAAATTATGTAATTAGAAAGCATGCTTCCTTGTAAATTATATCCAATTAAAAAACATTTAAATGCTTTTTTTTTTATATTATTAAACACATGGACATAGTAAGGTATTCAAGACAAGATTTTTTTTAAAAACAAATTTGCCCTATTTTACTCTAAATATTTATTTTATTTAGACATTCTACGCACTTAATATAAAATAGAACTAATTTCTAAGCATGCTTTCTTGCAAATTGGGAATTATATTCAATTAAAAACATTTGAATACTTTTTGCAATATTGAACAAAGCGAGGTATTAATGGCAAGATTTTTTTTTAAACAAATTTGCCCTATTTTATTCGAATTATTTAATATATTAAAACATTCTACTCACTTACTACAAAATTAAAGTAATTTGAAAGCATACTTTCTTCTAAATTGATAAATATATCAATTGAATACATTTAAATGTTTTTTTTTATATTATTAAACACATGCGATTGGTTAAGATTTTTTTTTTTACAAATTTGCCTTATTTTACTCAAAATATTTTTTATATTTAGGCATTCTACGCAATTAATGTAAAATAGAAGGAATTTGAAAGCATGCTTTCTTGCAAAGTGTTAATTATATGAAATTAAAAAACATTTAAATACTTTCATTTAATTTTATTAAACACATGTGGAATGTAAGGTATTAATGGCATTTTTTTTTTTTTTTTTACAAATTTGCCCTATTTTATTCAAATTATAGAATATATTTAGACATTCTACTGACTTACTATAAAATTAAAGTAATTTGAAAGCATGGTTTCTTGTAAATTATATTCAATTAAACATTTAAATGCTTTTTTTAATTTATTAAACACATGTGCTGTGCAAGGTAATAATGGCATAGTAAGGTATTCAGGGATTTTTTTTTTTACAAATTTGCCCTAATTTTACTCTAAATATATAAACATTCTACGCACTTACTATAATTAAAATAATTTGAAAAAATGTTTTTTTGTCTTGAAAATTGTTAAATATATTTAATAAAAAACATTTAAATGCTTTTTGTAATATGTGCATAGTAAGATATTAATGGCAAGATTTTTTTTTTTTTTTTTTTTTACAAATTTGCCCTATTATATATACATTATATACACTTACCATAAAATTACGTAATTTGAAAGCATGTTTTCTTGCAAATTGTTAATTATATTTTCAATTAAAAACATTTAAAAGATTTTTGTAATATTAAACTAAAGTGCATAATGAGGTATTAATAGCATTTTTTTAACATAAAATTGCCATATTTTACTCAAAATATTTAATATATTTAGACATTCTACACACATACTGTAAAATTATGTAATTTGAAATCATGCTTCCTTGTAAATTACATCCAATTAAAAAACATTTAAATGCTTTTCTTAATTTTATTAAACACATGTGTATAATAAAGTATTCAAGATTTTTTTTCTTTCAATCTTGCCCTATTTTACTATAAATATTTATTATATTTAGACATTCTACGCACTTACTATAAAATTAATTTTAAAAAGCATGCTTACTTTTAAATTTTTCATTATATCAAATACATTTAAATGCTTTTTTTAATATTATTAAACACATGTGCATAGTAAAGTATTCAGGGCAATTTTTTTTTTTCAAATTTGCCCTTTTTTACTCTAAATATGTATTATATTTAGACATACTACGCACTTAATATAAAATATAAGTAATGTGAAAGCATGCTTTCTTGTAAACTATATCCAACTAATAGACATTTAAAAGTTTTTTTTTTTTTTTTTTTTTTTTTTTTTAACACATGTAGTGTTCAGGTTTTTTTTTTTTTTACAAATTTGCCCTGCTTTACCGTAAATATTTAGAAATTCCACGTACTTTTAATATAATTAAGATAATTTGAAAGCATATTTTCTTGCAAATTGTTAAATTTATTTAACTAAAAACATTTAAATGCTTTTTTTTTTAATTTTATAAATAAATTTAACACAAGTGCATAGTAAGGTATGCAAGGCAAGATTTTTTTTTTTAATTGCCCTATTTTACTCAAAATATTATATTTAGACATTCTACGTACTTGCTATAAAATTAAAGTAATTTGAAAGCATGCTTTCTTGTAAATTATTAATTATGTCAATTAAAAACATTTAAATGCTTTTTTTAATATTAAACACATGTGCATAGTAAGGTATTAATGGCAAGATTTTTTTTTAAAACATATATATGCCCTATTTTTATTCTAAATATTTAATCTATTTAGACATTCTACACACTTACTATAAAATTAAATAATTATAGAGCATGCTTTTTTGTAAATTATATCCAATAAAAAAAAATTTAAATGCTTTTTTTTTATTAAACACATGTGCATAGTAAGGTATTCAGTACAAGATTTTTTTTATTTGCCTTATTTTACTCTAATTATTTATTATATTTAGACATTCCACGCAATTACTATAAAATTAAAGCAATTTGAAAGAATGCTTTCTTGTAAATTGTTAATTATATCAATTAAATATATTTAAATGCTTTTTTTTATTATTATTAAACACATGCCCTCAGTAAGGTATTCAGGGCATTTTTTAAACAGATTTTGCCATATTGTACTCTAATTTTTTAATGTATTTAGACATTCTACACACTTACTATAAAATTATGTAATTTCAAAGTATGCTTTCTGTCGTTCCGTGACGAGTATAATCGGCCTTGTGAGAGAAATTTTTAGCACAAACGGCGGGAATAGAAGTTTCTAAGACCATATTCTATTATTTAATCCATTCACTGCCGAATGTACTCGTCTTTGTCAACAAACAGCTTAATAAACAGGTACAAGTTTTGATAATATATATGTTTTCAGAGTGATTTTCTCAAAAATAGTTAGTAGAGCACCGAAGATTGTTGTTTTGAGTCATGGTGCAGCCACACATTGCTGTCTAAACTAATTGCATTTGGTGCACGTGAAATCTGTAGTTGATGCAACGTCTTCCGTGCGTTAATTGCTGTGAATCACGTGTTTCCAACCAATCGAGAGTCCAGTCATCTGTCACGGGATCCAGGGTCCGGTTCGTATAAGAATTCCAACCTTTCTCTAGATACATTTGCTTGTGGAAAGTGTTATGGCATCTCTCTGAATACAACAACAACATAAATACATTGTGAGCACATTACATATATTCAATTTTATTGTTACTATTTTAACAATATAACAGTCACATTCTTTAATATAAATAAGTATGTGCTCAATAATACATTCTAAGCACTTCATTTAAATTTGGATTACATCAGACACAGGCCTTTAATTTGGCATCATAACATTCAATGTGCTTTTTTTTTTACATTTTTTTTTTCAGATTTTTTTTTTTTTTTCTTTCATTTTTTTTTACCTTTTTTTAATCTTTTTTACTTTTTTTTTTTTACTTTTTTCCATTTTTTTTTATCTTTTTTCATTTTTTTTTTTTTTTTTTTACTTTTTTCAATTTTTTTTTTTTTTTTTTTTTTTACTTTTTTCATTTTTTTACTTTTCATTTTTTTTTACCTTTTTTTTTTACTTTTTTCATTTTTTTTATTTTTTTTTCTTTTACAAATATTGCATTAAAGCACATTTAATAAACATAAATATTTAATATCAATGAGAATATATGATGTCAATAACACAATATGATCACTTCATTTAAAATATATATATAAGTAAATTGCCAACATGCAATTTTAGCTTGCAAAATTTGGAATTAGCACATGCTATGTAGTTTTAAATATGGATGCATATTTAATTAAGAACATGCAATAGTTTTAATAGTTAAAAAAATAATATTAATAATTTTATTATGTATCGAACAAAATATTTGGTCATTTTCAACTTTGAAAGTAAGTTACAAATCATTTTTATATGCAAATTGTGCATTATATACATATTCAATAAAAATATAAATATCACATTAATATATATATATATATATATATATATATATATATATATATATATATATATATATAATGCGAAAACCACATACCATACTTTCAAACCCAAAACTACTGAAACGGCAGAGAAAACAAACAAATAACCTTAAAAATTCGAACTAACAATACTTTAAACAAAACTACAAACAGAAAAAACACAACCAATGGAGACAGGCTGCAGGGCTAAAGACCTGCATGCTGGGTTATACCGGCATTACACATGAAACTTCCCCCATGCCTGTCACAACCAAACTAACCGTAGGAAAAATTAAACCAAGATGAAAAGACGACTCAGCCGGACGAAGCTCCTTATAAAACCTACACTCACTTGGCGATATTTTTAATCGCCAAAAGGAGAGTATCACTGTATTCTTTACCTTTGACAAAACTATTCACCAAACTATTTAACAAAGCAATAGGATAACTCTGAACCAATGCACCGTGATAGAGATTTATTATGTCACTCATTATACTATCATGTTCAGAATTTAATTTTGCTATCCTAATTAAACTGTTGATAAATATATTTCTAAAAATTGAAATATGTACATTAGAATTAAAATTTAATATCTTGATTGTTTCAAATTTGTAATCATTTCTCTTATCGTAAATGCAAGTACGCAAGTCACCTCTCTCGATGTTGATAGCAAGGTCAAGATAATTTACATGTTTTGTGTTATATGAAGTTCTCTTTAATGTCAAACCTTGGGGGTAATAATCAAAATTTAATTCACTGTTGGAATCGTTAATCTTTACCAACAAGACATCATCAATATATCTGAAACTTAAAAAATCCTTGTTTAATGTATCATTAACTTCGTATAAAAATAAATAAATATCTGCAAGTACCGAGCTGCAACTACCCCCCATAGGTATACCCTTAATCTGCTGAAACACATGTTTACCGTCAAATAAGTAATTTTCATTAACTACAAAATTAAATAAATTTATTAAATGATCCAAATCTTTACCCAAAGTATTGTAACGCTTAAAAAAATCAAAAATTTTATTTTTAAGATCTATTAAATCAATGTTATTATATAAATCTTCAAAATCATAAACATATAAACCTTTGATATTACTCAAACCTTTCAATCTATTAAGTAACTCAATACTATTTTTTATAATACAAGTGTTATTATGTTTTAATGCCACATCAAATAAACTCTGCAAAATATCCAAAAACTTTTTATTAGCAACTTCTAAATAAGTTCCAAAACCACAAGTAATTGTACGAAAGGCAACAGGGTCCTTATGAAATTTAGGAATCAATACCATATAAGGTAATTCTTTACTACGTTGTGTATATTTTAACCTTTTATAAAATGCGCCAATTCTTCTTTCTGTCTCTTTTACATTGGTATTTAATAACCTGTAATTATGTTTTTTATTATAACTTTGTTTTAGTTGGTCACTGTATAACTTTTTGCAAATAATTGCAAAATTTGTATTAGCTTTATCTATATAAGTTATAACAAAATTACTCTGTATATCCTTAATAGATTTATATATATATATATATATATATATATATAAATAGATTTATATATATATATATATATATATATATATATGAAGCCAATGAGAAAAATTCGAAAATAAATTACGTAAATATAATTTCTGTTTACAAATTTTGCAGTAAATCACATTCAATGAAAACTAATAAATATGAAAATATAAAGTACTCAAGATATCTGAACATTTTCATTTTGGCTTTGATAGCAAATTTTAAAACATGCTTTTTTCACAAATTTTGTATTAAAACACATTGAAGAAAAACATTTTTTAACATTAATGAACATAAATGTATTCAATAAGACTATGTGATTATTTAACTAAAAATTTTAAAATAAATTGCAAACATGCAATTTTTTTTTTTTACAAATATTGCATTAAATCATATTTATTAAAAATTTAAATATTGCTTATCGCTGTTAATACGCATAATATAATATGTGCTCAAGAAAGTATTCTGAGCACTTCTTTTAAACTAATTTTAAAGAATGCAATTTTTTATATATGCATGCTTTCTTGCACATTAAATATTTCCTTAGTAATATAATTAATGCTATGTACTTAAAACATTTTAGGCACTTTATTTTTTATTTGAAAGTAATATTTTATTTTAAACTTTTTCTGGGCAGTATTCTTTTATTGAAATAATCTTAAACTGAATACCCAATAAAACACATCACATAAAATTAAACAATCCTTCCCTCCCCTCCCAAGCAAAAATAAAGGGAAGAAACAAAACATTTTTCATGTTTTTTGTAAGGGGGGGGGGATTTGTTTTTCTATGCGATTTTCGAATGTTGATTTGCTATATGTAAATCATACTTTTTTAAATATCTGCATGGATACATATATACTTAATTGAAAAAATAAAATAAATACTTTGTACAATCCCTCATTCATGTATCATACGCAGTTACGTATAATTTTGAACTAATGGACTTCCTTCGCAAAATAATTTCATGGGTACGTATGAACTTAATTACAAAAACTTATGTTAAATATTTTGGACACTACACATTCTTGAAGAAAGTTTTAACTTTGAATGGAATAATGTGGTTTTAATAATTACTGCATATTTATGATATTGTTTAGGCATAGTTTAGATTATCTCTCTTTCGCAAATAATTACAGGCATACATGTATACTTAACAGCAGAACATGGTGTTAAATGTTTTGAAGTGCATCTTCATTTTGAAAATTTTGGTAATGTACTTCTAAGAAGAAGAAAAAAAAAGGTCAATCAGTCATTTTATTAAGACATAAATAGCTGTCAAAACTTTGTGATTTTGGTTTACATAGTATTGAGCTATTCCAAGATGTTTTAATCCATTATCGCGATGGTTTTCGGTTGCTAAAACAAATTGCGATTGTGGACTACATGCTCCTTTCCAAGTGAGAGGCCGAGTAGATTAGTTGCTATTAATATCCAACAACGTCAATAATGGACTGGGGGGGGGGGGGGGTGCTCGAATCTAAAACCCCACTAGATTATCTATAGCTAATTTTGTTGTCAATTCAACACTTAAGTAAAGGAGACCTCTTTTACAGATTTGTTGAGGTTTTTAAGTATATTAATGATTGACTAACTATGGAACTTTTTTTTAGTTAAAAACTACCTGACCCGCCCGACGTTGCCCGGACCCGTGATAAAACCTTAAATAAACCCTAAATTTGTATTACTTTATATCTTTATCCTGATTTTGTATGAATTTATATTTTAAATGAAAAAAATCGCGAAAAAAAACTGACAAATTAGTGATAAAAGTGCTCGTAAGAAAATATTTTCTTCTTTCTTCAATTAGGATCGTTTCATAGTTTAAAAAAAATAGCTTTTGTTGTCCAAACCTTTGAAAATTTTAATGGTAATAAATATAACGGTTTTAAAGTCCGTATAAAAATTACGTCATAAATATTGTTATCTGGTTGTAAAATAAATGTTTTCTTCTCGCTCGCTTTTGTTTTGTTTTCGCTTCGGGTCCGTTAACATAAAAAAATAGTTTTCATCGTCCAAACTCTCTGAAATTTTAGTCGTTTATAAATATAACTGTTTCCAAATCTTTTATAAAATTATGACAATATATGCATATTAAATAGTGAAAACGTTACCCGAAGCCGAAAGTGACAGCGCAGAAATAATCCGTTACTATGAGTTTTCGCCGAAAATTTATCGGATTTTTTTTTAATATTTCTTCTTGTCAGAACGTTTCGAAATTGTTGTAGGTAATATACAGTGGTGGCCAAAAGTTTGGACATTTTTTGAAAGTTTCATGTTTTTCAACTTTGTGTGCTTGTAGAATATATTAATTTTCACTTAAATACAAACGTTTATATATCAAATTAAAAGTAATTTAATGTAAAATTTAATTATAAAAACAGTATTACAATATCGGTATTACAAAAAAAGTTACTCATTTTAGTACAACAAACAAACACAAATCGTTTTGGATAAGGACGTGTTTTGTAATAAAAGCGCACTAGCCAATCACGAACACTGTTCTGAGGACCAATCAAATGTCTGTAACTATAGTTTAGGTTATTTGGATGGTAAAAGAGTTTTTGTTGTTGAAACATTTTGCAGAATGATGCATACTAGTACAATTAAATAGTGTATTGCTGTTTTTGAATATTTAAAGTCCTTTTTTTAATTAAACTAATTTTAAGCAATGTCATCAACAAGAAGAACTAATTGGACATCTACAAAAAGAAGTCATATTGAGAGAAAATGGCCTCTCTTATGCTGAAATTGCAAGACAAGTTGGTGGTTCAGTGACTTGTTCTGGTGTACGAAAGTTCTGTTTACGTTATGAAAAAACGAAATCAGTGGAAAATAAGGCCAAATCAGGCCGAAAAAAATGCACAAGTGCTACTGCCGATAAAAAAGTTAAACGGCTATGCCTTCAGTATAGAAAAATTTCATCAGATGCCATTAGATGTGAAGTGAATGCAGCGGGTAATGCAGTAAGTTCAAAAACAATAAGAAGAAGGTTATCAGGATTTGGACTACAAGCTAGAACTCCAAGGAAAAAACCATATTTAAATCAAAAGCAACGCAAAAAACGAGTTAAGTGGGCAAAAGAACACATTAAATGGTCAGAAAATCAATGGAAGCAAGTAATCTGGAGCGATGAGAGTTAAATATCGCTCTTTGGTAGTGATAGTAGAAAATACTTGAGACGTAGAGTAGGAGAAGCACTTCATCCTGATTGCATTGAAGCAATTACAAAAAACTCAACAAATGTCATGATTTGGGCATGTATGTCTGCAGATGGTGTGGGCCGAATTCAAGTGATTGATGGTATCCTGAATGCCAAAAAATACATCGAAACTGTCCTGGAACCAAAATTGATACCTTCCATCAGGGATCTTTTCCCCAACAACGCACCATTTATTTTTCAGCAGGATTCAGTTCCATGCCACACAGCAAAAGTATGCAAAGCATGGTTTCAAAATAAAGGCATAGATATATTACCATGGTCAGGAAACAGTCCTGATCTCAATCCAATTGAAAATTTGCGGCGACGTTTGAAAATTCTTGTACGAAAAAAACGTCCATCCAATAAAAGACAACTTATTGAAGCTATAGTTGATTCTTGGCAGCATGTGATTACGAAAGATGAGGTCCAAACTCTCGTTCACTCGATGAAAAGACGCTGTGAGCTGTCTTGAAAAATAAGGGTTATCCTACTAAGTATTTATTGTGTAAGTATCACTTTAAAAAAATGCAAATCTAAGATAGATCTTACTATTAGTTGCATAACTTTTTTTATAATACAGATATTGTAATACTGTTTTTATTATTAAATTCTACATTAAATGACCTTCAATTTGATATATAAATGTTTGTATTTAAGTGAAAATTAATATATTCTACAAGCACACAAAGTTCAAAAACATGAAACTTTCAAAAAATGTCATCCACACTTTTGGCCACCACTGTAAATCTGGTCTACCGTATGCTCTATAAAGATTGTGTCGGAATACGAACGTTTAGTAGCTTTTAACGTAAGAAAAAAAAATCTTCTCGTGAGGCGCGAAATGACATGCGTACGCAGGTGCTTTTAAAAGGGTTAAAATTCGTATTTTTTAAAATTAATTGTACCGTCTATTAGAAGAAAGTTTCGGCTTTATGAGTATATGTTTGGTTTGTCTGTATCTCTAAAATTGCGCTCGAGGGCCGTTGCCGTAAGGGGGAAAATATTCACCCAGGAAAACGACCCTTTTTCAAAAATGATTTTCAGGGGCTTAACATCACTTTTTTTCAAATTGATTGCGCCATTTGAGACGTAAGAGTGCGATCTTTCAGACTATGTTTACCAAAACGAGTTGAGTGACCTAATCGGAGGTCTTAGCCTGTTTGGAATGAAGCTTTTTAATTACTTGTTTCTAGGTTGAAATGACAAGAATATAACTTGAACATGGAACAAAAATTACATTCTATCGCGCGAGGGAAGAAACATTGCTACATTTTTCTGTCAGGAAAACAATCGTGTATTCTGTTAAGATATTACAGGACTCCTGATAAAAGGGGGGAAAATGTTCTTCCTAAATATTTTCCAGATAGTTGTCGCGTATTTATTGACAGCTTTGAGCGAAGTGCGATACGTTTTCTTTTGCACAATGACAAGAAATATGGCTAAATACCAGTTCCCCACTCAACCAAAATGAAAGAGGTACATGATATCATAGCTTTGTTCATGGAGAAGATTAAGGTTCATGAACATCAATGGATAATTTATGTTAACTTAAATATGGTCAGCTTTCCCCACGGTCAGCAAAGTGACTACACAAAACATCCTTGTATCCCTTGCCTCTGCGACAACAGAACGAAACAAAGCCACCGGGTGGGAAGAGAGCATCATATAAAAGTGAACATACCTGTAGGAGAGAAAAAACTCAAGTGTAACCTTAGTTTATTGAATGCTTAACTGTTTGTGGCTGATTTTCTGTGTTTTATCTGTGTCGATCGAAAATAGATAGATGAACTTAAGTGGTAACGATATGCGTTACGAAACGTCTTTATATTGTATTTTCCATGTGTTTTTTGCCATTTTATTATTTAATCAATAATAAAATGGCCACCATGGTGTGTGTGTGTGTGTGTTTATGCGTGCATTTGGCAGAGAGAAAAATATGAACATCCCCTACATTTTCTTGCGCTCCCCCCTTTATTCATTTTTAGCTACAGCCCTGTGCACGGCCAGTCTGTAGATAAACATGCTTTTTTTTATGCTGTCTCAAAAACAACATGGTTCATCATTAAATGTTTTTAAGTTATCAAATTTTTCTTGATCAATGCATTTCGTGTCTACGTCAAAATGGCCACATTTTGAAGAAAATGCTATTTGAGTCAGTATAGATTTATCGCAGTGTTACTACATTTTATTCAGGTCGCTAAAATATTCTATGAATAACATTAAACTGTTTTTTTTTAACGTTTCGTGTTCTATTTGAATCATAAGCATAATATGAAATAGGGTAACAGAAATCAGGCTATGTTTACACATCAAAACTTGGAGCTGATAGGCATGTTATGTTGGAATCTAAACAAATTTTAAATACACAGGTTATCTTCATAAACTATTTTATAAAGCGCAAAAAGACAAAACAAATGATGTCTCAAACGTCGGTCGTGTTAACATAACCGAAGACGCAGTTAGATTAAATGTGCACTTGCGAAGCCATTGACGAGTCTAAACATTGCGTTGCTTTTAGGACTAAACTTTGATCTCAGTTCACGGACAGGGCCATATCTAGAGGTCCATATCTAGGTGTCAGGTTCGGGAAAAAAAGTGAGACACCTCCCCCCCCCCCCCCTTGGAAAGATTCCAAAATCACCAAATGAAATTCTATTCAAAAATCGAGCTTAGTTTTGGTGTCCTTTTACAGTTTAGCACAAATACTAAATTGTAGTATTGGTATAAAAAATTGCAAATAAGTATTTTAAATTAGTTTAAATAAGTGTTTTAAAAACAATTTTAAAATGCAAAATACATCTTTGATTTTGGTAATGTTTTTTATCATATAAAAATACAATTTCAGAAGCCTTAAGGGCCGGGAATATTCAGAAAAATATAAAAAGGTTGGAACACTTTATAAAACAGGTGAACTGTAAGCTTTTTATTTACTTGTTGACATCACGTAGTTTATCAGTATAATTATACACTAGTTATACACTGGACATTTTATATTCTGTAGCCTTTTATTTTCTTAGCATAAAATGAAGTTATTATAAACAATTTAGTAAGAAACAGTGCTACAATATGAATATGCACTAAATTATCCTTCTATATAATACTTTGATCATATATACTGTGTGTGTGTGTGTGTGTTTGTGCGTGCATGTGGCAGAGAGAGAGAAAAAAAAAATATGAGCCTCTCCTACATTTTCTTGAGCTCCCCTCTATTATTCATTTCTAGCTACAGCCCTGTGCACGGCCAGTATGTACTTAAACATGCTTTTTTTAATGCTGTCTCAAATGCAACATGGTTAATCATTAATTGTTTTTAAGTTATAAAATTTTTCTTGGTCAATGCGTTTATTGTCTACGTCAAAAATGTAATATCCTCAACTTCCTCTTCCTGAAGATAATCAATGTTACAGTACGTTTTCTCTCCAGTAAAAATAAATTCACAAAACAAAAATACAGGCGATAGTAAACGCCTTAATAAGCAGATAATGTGTAAAAGTGAACTGCTCAATCACAATAGAAGCCTACGTAAAAAATCCCCATTTGTATATATGTCCTCAACTTCCGCTTCCGGGTGATAATCAATGTTACAGTATGTTTTCTCCCCAATCAAAATCAATTTACACAAAAAAAATACAGGCGATAGTAAATGCATTAATAAGCAGATAATGTGTAAAAGCGAACCGCTTTATCACAATAGAAGCCTATACGTATTAAACTCTCAAGGGCAAGATGCGTGGTAGGAAAGAGTGTTTTTGCAGAGCCTATGTGAATCTATTGGATAATGGTCAATATCTAAACATGTAAGTGTTCATGAGCACACTATTTTAGAGGTGGCCTTGGAAAAATCAACCCCCAAAACTTTACGTTTGAAATTATAATCGAATAAATATCTCTCTTTCACAAACGGCTGAGAAGCGAGAATGTATCTCACTATATATTTGGTGGGTACTTGGGGAGGGTGGTGTTCTGCAATCTATTATTGAAAACATCCAACTTATCACAACAAAAAGTGATAAATTTTCAAACAAAATTGACTGCCTGCAATTATTTAAATTTAAGACAAATATAAAAAGGTTTTATGCATATATATATATATCGTTTAAAACAGCCATACTCAACCTGCGGCCCGATACTCAATCTGATAAGATTTAAGATTTGCATGTTTGAAGCTTCTGAAAATCAATTTGTAATTGTTTTATAACTACATTAACCACAATTGCTATTACTGTCACTTCTATAATTAAAAAAAAATCGCACAATCTTAACGTTGCACATCTGTATTTTTTAAACGAGCCAATAGAAGTTTTTCATGGCGATATCCATGTCGGTGAGTTAATTTCTTGTAGAATTGCACACTTTCACTTCAGAATTAATTTTATTGTTGCACAGTGTAACAATCTATCGAAAGAAAAATGTAGTTATCCCAGTGATGCATATCAATTTCGTTAGTTTGAAATAGTGTAACATTCTGAAATACAATGCAAGCAATTTTTTCCTACAGATTCTAATGTATAATAGAAGAATTATTTTACGCGTCTCTGTAAACTTAACTATAAATGCTACGTACTCAATAATTTATAGAAATCACATTGTAGTAAACCTCAGTTGATTCATATCAATTTCATTATATTTTAAAGTATTCTAACATTAAAATAACCCGTAAATGGTTTGACTGAATTATCTTGTAACTGAATTATTTTGTGCATCTCTGTAAACGAACTATAACAGTTACATACTTCATATTCGAAAGAAAGCATGCTTTAGTAAACCTGAATAATATACATAAATGTCGTGGAAATCGAAGTATATGCATGAGAGTTAGATGTGCGGACTGACAGACGGCAAAATACAAACAGAAGTCAAACACTTTTCTGTTATGTTGGAATTCGTTAAAAATGACACTTTAAACATTATAAAAACAAAGTTTCAAACCACCATAAATAAAAATTCTTAGTGCGCGCCGTTTTTGCATAGTTTGCATATGTAATGAGAGCACGCTGTGCACTATTTACAGGAAACAATTTCAGCCTTTTTTCTCCTGTGCATGTAAACGCTAATGTTAAAATCTACTTGCGCCTTTTCCGTAAGTTCAACAGATTTATTTTTACAGTGTATATATAAATAAATGCATGCATATTTTCTACACATGCTCCGTTATAATACATTCATATATTT
This sequence comes from Maratus michaelseni, assembly GCA_963931845.1. NCBI lineage: Eukaryota > Metazoa > Arthropoda > Arachnida > Araneae > Salticidae > Maratus > Maratus michaelseni. The sequence goes on along the minus strand of OZ007588.1, from coordinate 41,081,153 downwards.
CTCTAACGTATTTTTAAAATATTAAAAAATAAAAATATTTAGAATTTTTTTTTTCTTCATTGAAAAAATAGATTTCCTCAGTGTTTAACATAGATGTGTATGGGAGTTAAATGCATAATGGAAATACGTCTAAGTAGATGTTAGCACAGATCAAAAATTTTATACTCTATGTTACTTTAGCGGTTTTTTTTCCCCCCAATGAAATAAAATAGTAATAGGTATTCAAACACATGAGCAGTAAAACTAACAATGCATTAAAACTGCATACCTCGGAAACAGTGATATTTCTGATTATTTACCATTTTATTAATATCTTCTTATGTTGAAGAATTAATATTCGTAGGAAGGATTTTACAATACAATATTTAAATTCGTCAGACGCACAAAATTTTTAAAATTCAACATCCGAATTAACTAAAAACCAATTCATTAAGAAAACTGCTCCTTTTTTTAATATACGTAGCACTTATATTACATAGTTATAATATATACATTACATAACTACATGCATACTATAATGTATACATTTATAGGGCCAATTTTATAGATAAAGCAATTATTTTTTTCTTATCTCGAAAACCTGTAGCCCTCTCCTTTATGTCTACAACAAATGTTAGGTTAAAACTGGTTTGTTAGAACAAGTAAGGTGAGATAGACAACAGTCTAAGCTCGATGGATGCTAGTAAACTCTTGCGATTCGGGTTGATCTCTTTCAGACATTTCACATGTGTTGTTGAAGTTTTACGATTAATCTGGACCAGGGCTTAATTTGTGCCGGAGCCCAGCTCCGGAACTTCTCTCATTTTAATAAAAATTTAAATATTGCCCAGAATTTACCGGAGCTCATAAATACTGCGCTCGGGAGCCCAGTGCAATAACACTTCCGAAAAACAAATCCTAAATTACCCTTTTCTTTTTCCCCTCTCATCTCCAATCTTTTGCCTTCTTTTGTCTCAAAACACTTATGAGTGACAAAATGTGTTGCTCACGTAAGAGATGGAGATGAAACGGTCTCGTTTGTTAAATCAGTCTTTGGGTTTGGGCAGGCTTGAGCTCAATGTCTTAAATTCCAAAATTTATTTCCATTTCAAATCATTTTAATGCTATTTTGATAAGAATAAAGAGTAAACAGAAATAGTCTTTCTATTTTGCATAGCTGTGAACTATTCATTTTGTGTTTACACTATTTCCGAATCATAATCCTGAGCTTATATAATCACAGAATTCTGCGATTAAGGAACATTACGATTAGGCAAAGGTTCCTATTTGGAGGTAGTAATAACTAAAAAATGGTTGATAGCTAAGTATATGCAGATAGATGTATTTAAAATGTTTATTTTGCTAAATAAATAAAAACAATGCTTTAAATTTTAAAAATAATGTACGAAATATAAATATGCAGATTTTTAGTGACGACGGAGAGTGTGCTATGGGTATTAGTGCTGGTACCGCGGTACTTTTTTTACTTAGAAATTAAGCTCTGATATGGACACGTGATCCACCATTTTATGATAGCTCCACCTCCCCTATCGCTCTAGAAAGCCAAACCCCTCACCATTGAGCTCCATACATGTTACATATGGAGTTCAGTGGCCCCCACCCCCCTGATCTTTATTTTATCATTGTTCTGAGCAGATTGCTGCCGCCTGTGGGAGTTGAACCAGGGATCTCATGAACAGTAGGCGAGAGCGTTAGCGTCAGGCAAAAGTCCAAGACAGTTACTTTCAGCTAGTAGCTCGCTTTAAAATGTTCATGTGAGATGATATCGCTACAGTTCTATTATATGTCTACTCCTTGCGAATTGCCGGTTTACCTAGTCGCGAATCGCCCTTTGCTCCACGAGAACCCGATGTACAACTCAACTATGTAAACCTTGTATTTTTATTCAGCATAAATATATTTGTACCACTTATTTTTCACATATGCTAACGTACATCGGTGCCAGTACATGCCAGTAACTCTTGCATAATTTTATATTAGAGATTAAGAAGTTAGTAGCCGGTCATCCGCTTAGTTCAATAGATGTGTGTAATAAATTGGAATTTTGCTGATGTAACAAGGTGGTAACTATTTAGACACTCGTAAATTTCATATTTATATTTAATAGGTTCAGAGATATCGACCTTAAAGAATATTTGATTTAAGTATTCACCGACTCTGACCGACATATAATAATCAAATCTTCATTCTTTTATTTTTAAACATTTATTTAGAATTTATAATTGTAGTTTAAAATTTAAGCGAAAAATTTCCTCATACGCTTCTTTTCGACCTACATATGATCGATGTATAGAATTTCAACAACCACTTATAATAAAAAATAAATATAAATGTTCAATATTCAGAAATGTTAAAAAAAAAAAAAAAAAAAAAAAAAAAAAAAAAAAAGATATTGTGGTACTGAAAATTTAAATAAAAAACATTCCACTTACAGAATTTAGCCCTAAAGGCGAATGTATTTTTTAAAAAGAAAAAAATCATGCCTTTAGCATAGATTGTGAAACCCTTTTCAACACATTCAGAATAGTATAACAAAGCTTCATCGTGTAATAAAAGGTAAAAGATTATATCTATGTAAATAATTTGGAAAACACAACACGTTTGGGAACCCAATATCAGCAAGTTACCATCAACAGTCGGAAAATTATTCGAATGATTTTGTGAAGCCCTGTATATGAACTTCAGATTTCTATATATATTCACTTGCATATTATGCTAAAATTTAGTTCAGTCAGGAAGTGCATGACAGTTGAAAATTCCCATTCACCAATTTCTGCTGATAAATGAAAATGTACACTAATTATTTTGTGCAGCCCCGTATATAACCTATAGAATTTATTCACCCCAAGAAATACGAAATACTGTTAAATTTAAAAACGTACGCCACAACTGAAAATGATAACTGGTACGACCGAAAACTATGTTGAGTACAATACAAAAAATCAGTAGTTTGTAGTGAACATTGACGCTACTTTTAACGCTACTTCAGGAAAAATAATGTACTATTTTTCTAGTCACATGATCATAACTTGCTTCTTTTGTGCAAAATGTGTTCTGCTCAACATTTGCGAATGTCAGCTATTCAGCTACAGCATTTAGCAATGCATCGTATGACGTTAAGAATTTTTGCACTGACACTTGCTGGTAAATCAAAGTGGCAAAAATCAAGTCAAAGAAATTAATTTTCTTGCTGGAAACAGTTGTCTACACTGCAAAAAATAATTGTTGATTTTACAGTATAAAACTGGCACCCAGCTGCCAGTATTATACCGTAAAATTAACAGTATTAAACAGTAAAATAAGCAGTAATACGCTGCCGTGCAAGCAGTAATACGCTACCGCGCATGCGCGGTAGAGTATTACTGCTTGCACGGCAGCGTATTACTGCTTATTTTACTGTTTAATACTGTTAATTTTACGGTATAATACTGGCAGCTGGGTGCCAGTTTTATACTGCAAAATCAACAATTATTTTTTGCAGTGTACTTACTCATTATTAGATCTTCAGGTTTTAATCCCTTTTTTGTGAGTGTGATTCAGGATTGCTTTATCTCCAGATGTATTATTTTTTGATATTATGACAAAATTAATACCAAATTGCTCTTGTCGCATATAATGAGTAATATGTGTTTCAACTAACAATTTAGAGAATGACACAAAGCATTTTCTTGTATGTTATCTTTCTCAAATTTTTAATGCCTTAGGTTTTATCTTATTAGTTTCTGCCTCTGCAAACGCGATATAACGAAAGGCTCTTATATTTAATCAGTGCCTTCAATTTCAAGTGTAGATTGAATCCTTTGACAAAATATGAAAGTAGCTACTACTTTTGAATAGTAGTTTGTAGTTGGCTACTTTTTGAAACAAATAGTTGTAGCTGACTACATTTTCGGTAAAGTGGTTGTAGTTTGCAAAAAAAATAAAGGTTTTTTCGACTACTGAATACGATGTAGTATGGAAATGGATATTACATGATATGTTAAATATGCGGTGCTAGAGACAATTTCAGCAACAGTAGCAATAGTGACATTCACTGGTGTGCTTTTGACAGTATACGTTAATTCAGAGTTAGATATAGGGAATTTTAAAAGTGTGGATATTTTTGTTTTCCTATTGTTTTAATGGGGCAGTGGTATTCAAATAAAGATGTATGATCCATTTCAATTTCGTAAATTAATTAGTATCACTGAAATATAGTCAAAGATAAAATAAAATCATTGCATTTTCCTGTCATTTGGACAAAAAAAAACTCTGATGTAAGTAATTACTGTGTGTCAGGGTTGACATTAATTACTTTTCAGTCGATTGATTAGTCGACTAAATTTTAAATCCTACGATAATTAATCATGATTTAAATTGGAAAAGTAATTACTCTTTAAAAAAAAATAGGATTCACTCAATCGTGATTAATTTAATCATTAGTCTGATTACTCAGATGAAAATTAAATATGGCCGCCATTTAGCTTTCTTAAATTCGTTTTCATTGCTACGAGATTGTTATTAAGGATTACTACATGATTTTTCCCAATTGAAAAGTATACAGTGTCGCAAAAAATTATTGATTGCATCAAATTACAGTCAGACAAATACGCTGTTGAGTTCATTTCGGTCCTGTTTATTTTCGATATAGTTACCAAATGAGAAAAACAAAAAAGCCTAATTACTATTACTTAACACTCCTAGTACCATTGGAGTTTCTTTTGATACCATTTATTTTTGTTTTGAAATCTTTAATGTTTCGAACCAGAAAAAAATAGTAACAAACATAATATATATATAATCAGATACATCGGAAAAAATGTAATAGAATTTAAAATTTTTTGTTCAAATCATCCGAAACTAAGAACTCTGATCAAAAATGATAATTTGGTACTATAGGAGGGTTAAGTAAGAATGTCAAACAGACAGAAAATCAACGATATTTAATTTCCCAGTCAGTTCTAGATATATATAACACATGACCTTTTTAATCATTAATTAGATTAACTAATTAGATTGAGAATTGATTTCATCGTTTACAAAAAGGAGAGATTGAAATTAAATTAATCATCAGCCTACGAGTAGGATTGAACTTTAATCGGTGAATATTTAGACATGATTAAAAATCTATCAATTTTTGATCGTTAATCCAATTAAATTTTGCATCACCCTGCTGTATATTTTCTCACGATCAACAAACTGCAGCATATAAAAGTGTAATTTACTTAGCTTATTTTATTTACCCCTTATATATCCGTACAATTTTATCCCAATATGTACGTGTTGTATTCAGTGTTTAAGTAAAAGCATGTATGGTTTCATGTTAGTTGTCGGAAATATTACATGCACGTCGTTTTTTAGACCTAAAATTTTGGAAAATAAGTGTGCATTATACGAAATGCGGCATTTCATAAAATAGACTAAGAGAAGAAAAACATGTTTCAATTGTATTAGAATTTGGAATTAAAAACATTCAACTTATTATAATTTTAATATAATTGTAATCCTTTTATAAAAAAAAGCATAGTTTAAAATATAATATTAATAGATAATAAAATACAATATTTCATATATGCTAATTAAATTTCCAGCAGATCTGAAACTACGCTGAAAATTACTTATTTAACACAAAGAATATGAATTACTTACTACTCAGCATATAACCAATAGAGTGAAAAATGTCCAGACCGGGGATCGAACTTGGAACCTCCGGTATTATGCACCAATGCTCTATCATTGTGGAGCTATCCGGACGACATCCAGACTAGGATTATCTTACTCTTATGTATTGACGTGTGCTCATGATTTACTTTCCATCTTGTGCAGCAAAGTCGCAGCCGCGCCAATACATAAGAGTGAGAAAATGCTAGACTGAATGTCGTCCGGATAGCTCCAAAATGGTAGAAAATTGGACCATAATACCAAAAGTTCCAGGTTCGATCTCCGGTCTGGACATTTTTTCACTATGTTGGTTATACGCTGAGTAGCAAGTAATTCATATCCTTTGTGCTATACAGTACTTCATTATCTAAAAATATTGACAAAAGGAAAAAATGTGTTTTAGGGTATTCAAAATTTAATTTATCTTAAATAAATTATATGGAAAGAACAATACTTCACTATCTAAAAATATTTTTTGCACTTTACTATCTATCTACAAGGGGTAACAGAAGAAAAATATTATCCAAAAAGGTATTTCAAATCTGAATTGCAAACATTCGGTTTCTGGATTTCCAGCCATGATTGAGACCCTATCCCTTGAAAATATATTTTTCGGCATATATAATATCTAGAAGCGCTATCAGAAGAGATATTTTTTTAAGAGCTATGATGCTAAAGCGAAGACGCTCTCAACTAATGTTAATCGAATGGCAACGTTCATTTCAAATTTCTCGTTTAAATTTAAATGTTTGGTTTTTTTGGGGGGGAGGGGGGGCGCATGGAATACCCGAGGTGTATGTCTTTTCGTTCTAACGAAAAAATAGTGCACCAAAAAAGAAAAAAAAATGCAACAAAAATCAAAAAGTGCGAAAGTACTCTGTTAGACATCCACCCCTATCCTATATATAAATATATTAAAAAAATGATTTAAAATATTCAAATGCAAACGATACATTTGCAAAGAAAACTGCCATTGGATCAACATTAGCTTGCGAGCGATTCCGCTTTATTAGCGTATAGGCTCTTCAGGTATTGAACATGGAAATTATAAACGTTCCAATTCCAGAATTCAGTCCTCTTTTACAAAAATTGGTTTTAAAACTACAATACTTGACAGCACTAATGAAAGAGAAATACATTTCTGAAGGTTTTGAAAGTTTGAACTTTAAACATCCATTTATAGAATTTCGGCCCTAACTACAACTCTACTTTTAACTACCATGCCGTGGCCATAATTTTCTTCTATATCTATATTAATATTTGTCTTTGAATTTAACATGGAGCTACAGAAATGCCAATTTAAAACAATTACTGAAATAACATAACAGCGCTCCATGTTAGGTATTCAAATCCAAAATTGAACAGATATATTTCTAATTAATAACCTCAAATATAAAATTTAACCCATTTCTACCAAAGTGAGATACACCCAACCCATAATGCATAGCATAGCGGCTCTCGATGTGGAGTGATCGAAAACAAAATTGAATCAGCATCGTTTGTACAATAAGTTGTCTTACAAATTAAATTCGGCGCAGTTTCATAACGTAGATGTTGTGATATAGCTATCACGTAAATCGTGAAAAACACAACATAGCAGCGCCACTTCTGAGCGATGTGCACCAATATCTAATCAGCACTAATTAATGCCATAACGAATTATAGGCCTAATTATTATAATAAAACCCCGGATCTGCCCGATAGTGTTCATTAGGGGCCAACCAAGCAGTAAAATTTCCTGACGGTCGGCCATTTTAAGCTAATTTCAGATCTTTGATTTAATAAAGCTACATAAAATTTGCCTTTTAAGGAACATTGTGAAAAAATAAAAATATCTTGAGAGATGAGCTACATCGAAATATATTTCGAGGTATCTTCAGTTAAAATTTTGCTGATCGCACGATAAGCGATGTAAACAGAAGTGATTCATTCATATGGAATTCACTAAAATAAGAACCATGGACGAAATAATTTTGCTCATTCACGGAAAGCAACTGCCTTTACACGTCATACGCTATTATCTAATCAGATTTCAGAACATGCAACGACGTTATTTCTCTAACTGACGTTAAAAATTGGCAACAGTTTCTTTTTCAAGATATTTTTGTATTTCTCAATATCGTTCCCAATATCCTTCGCCTGTAACCTAATCAGTTCATCATTCGCCTTGCCGTGAACTCGGATTTATTTTTAAAATATCGAATAAGGAGAACATTTTTCTCTTCTGCTTTTGGATAGTGTTTTTGCAGTAAATAAAGTTTTTCAATATCTGTATTTTCCAGTTTATATCGGTTTATTTCGAATGGACTGAAAATGCTCGCTTTGCGCATTTTTTATAAAAAAAAAAGGGGGGGGGGATGACTTTTTCGATTGTTTAGATTATGGTCAGAAAATGATGTCATTTTTAGCAAATGCTGCGAGTGTGCTGCCATCTACCTTCATTTTCAATATATACTTTTTCAAAATTTGCAAAATAATTGTTGAAATTTCATTTTTTAAATTTAGAGAAAACTATCTTTGTATAGTCTATTAGCTATATGTCTCTATATTCTAAAAAAAGGTAACTAACGCTGTCACCGCAATAAATGAATTTTTTGTGACCGGAAGTCTTTTTCGGCTTTTTCACTATTGCAGATAAAAATATGAAAATTCGTAGTATTATAAAGAAACGTTTGATAAACATGTTGAAACAGACAATTTTTTAATCTAAGAATTATTTTAAGAACTAACTATTTAATGTTGAAGTCTGTAAAAATAGCTCTGTTAAAAAAGTTTTATAGGAACAAAAACTATGCGTAGTAATTTAATCATTTTTCAGGGACGTACTTTAAAGCTTGTGGTGCGCAGTGTGCAATTATTTATCTACTCGTAATTTGACTATTTTTTTTTTAGGTTTTTTTTTTATTTTTTATTTAAACGTTCATTATTCCAATAGAGATTTATTTCATACTTATAAAAATGTCATTTTAAATTGTTGCCAAGTTGTAAAACAGCGCAAAGTATAATATTTTCTTTCAATTTAAATATTTATTTACACGTGAATATTAAAAACCGAAAAAAAAAAACCTCCGAAATAATTAAATGATCATGTATTAAAAAAGCAGGAAATTGGGAAAATTAAGTCATAAAAAAATGTATTTTCACATAAATTTTAAAAGAAAAAGAAAAAACTTTAAAATAAATTATTACACGAGAAACGCATTTAATGGTGAAAATTATGTCATATATCAATAGACATTTAAAGCGATTTTCTGAAGGACAATATTCATGTTGCGTCACAGTGGAAATCGCATTGCTTAAAAGTAGCGTGGCTAGCAAGTTTATATATTTCATCACTTGATGCAGCATTAATATAGATTTTAATAATAAATAGCATTAATATGCTTAAAATACTTTAGATTTATTTTGTACAAATTACTATGCGATAAATACGCAATTAATAATTTTATAAAAAAATTCTAATAAAATAAACAATTTACATTTTTAAAATGACATGAAAAAGATGCAGTAAGGTGGATTAAAACAGAAAAAAAGAAATCTGGCATAAAGCTATACCTGTTCCTGAAAATATCTAAAACTTGATATAAATATAAAACAAATTAATTAAAACATATATATAACTACAGACATTTAATGATAAAATACTCTATAAAACATTTAAAATACAGATTCATATAAACGTTTCGAGCACATTTTGTACTTCTCATCAGTATACGTGCACAATTACCAAGCAATGAAAACATTTGAAACTAGTATAAGTAGGACATCATACATAACCGGAACCTGGGCAGTCTCATTAATTGAAGATTCAGCCGCTACAGTCAGCCAACCCTCTAGGTAAACACGGCTACTGTATACGCAGCAGTTAGACTTAGCAACTTGCGCAATATCAAAGTAAAGTACATACTCGTATTCAAGTGTATGTGCAATTAGTCTTGATTTCAAAGCACTTTTATTAAAATATTTTTTTTTAATTCCCACTTGAATATCCATTCCTTATCAACGTGTCAATACTAAAGGGACTATAAATTTACTATGGTAATATTTCTATAAAAATTTCGGCCATTTTCAAGAATGTAAATATTAAGACTGATTTTGTGCCTTTGGATCTTATTAGTAAATTTTCTGAGTAAATATAAACATAGGTATCCGAAATTTGACCATAACCCTTTCAGGGCGGAAATTTTGGAGGTCTTTTTTCTGCTAAGCCTATGACGCACTACAGTGAGCACAATACACGCCGTGAACGCCTAGGCGACTTTTGTCAACGCTTAGTGTAGTCTACAGCACCCAACACCTAGATGTCGACATTAGTCGACTCCCGCACTCGGACCCTTATGTCGACTTTTGTCGACTCCCGTACTCGGACCCTTATGTCGACTTTTGTCGACTCCCGCACTAAAAGGGTTAAAGTTGTGTATAAAATTCCTTGCAAAAGCTGCAAATCGATCTACGTTGAAAGTGGGTGCTTTTTAAATGGCAGATTTAAAGAGAATAAAAGTTCTTTTAGTAAAGGTACTTTGAACTCAAGATTGGTTGCACATGCATTTGAATACAGTGTTGTAAATAGAATACATTGATGTAAATAGTGATTACAACACCATGTCCCTCACTTTGATAATGCACAAGTTGCTAAATCTAACTGCTGCGTATACAGTAGCGGTGTTTTTCTAGAGGGTTAACCGACTGTTCTGGCTGAATCTCCAATGAGGGATGCCCAGGTCCTGGCTGAGTATGATGTACTAATAATTAAACTGTAGTTTTAACTGTTTTCATTGTTTCGGTTCTCCGGTGTCTTGTAATTGTCTACATATACAGATGAAGAGTAACGAAATGTACTCAAATCGTTTATATGAACTTGTATTTTAAATGTTTTAGGGTATATTTTATCATTAAATGTCTGTAGTTATATTTAAATTAATAGTTTATTATTATATCCAGACTTAATTACGTATATATTTTTGAATAAATGTAAATTTTCGATATACAGTTCCTCTTTAATGCCACGGTTCTAAATGTTTTTCATGCAGACGAATTTTTGTATCCTTGAACCCAAAAGAATAATATTGTCCATAGCGTCATTATAAGACTCCGAGAGGTAGCGACATTTTTTACTTACACATTTAAAAATCATCTTATATAAAACAGTTAATTTGATCGTACTCATCAATCCCAAAAACAGCCATCAGCTGTCACAAAAGCGGTGGATGAGGCCATGGGAACCGAAAAATGCCCCAGTCAAACTGAAAAGCATGGTAACCCGATTACAGAAGATAGTCTTCATTAGAGATATCATTTAAACTTCCGTAACCAAGTAATATTTTTTAAAACAAAGCCCATTAGCATGTTTTTAGAGGCTGTGGAATCTGAACGGCGTAGCTCACAGGGGGAGAGCCCTCTAGTAAAACAATAAGAACGAAAGATCATGCGTCAAGCATAGATTATGAAACACTTTCCAACACATTCAGAACACTAACAAAACTTCGCAGTTTACTAAGTAAACAATTTAAAAACTTATAACACATTTGAAAACCCAATGTCAGCAATTACTACCAACAGTCAAACAAAATAACAGATTCCTTTTGAGCAGTCCTGTATAGGATCTATAGATTTGTATGCATACTACACAGCATGGTAAAATTTACTTCAGTTAGAAAATACACATTTAAAATTTTCCCTTCAGCAATTTCCGTCAATAAACGGAAATGTACGAGAGATCTTTCGAGAAGCCCTGTATACGATTTATATAATTTATATACACCAATTAATAACCAAAACATTAGTTACATTTATAAACGCGTGCCGCATTTGGAAACGAGCTACCAGCAATTATTGTTCATATAGACATACTGTAACCAACTTCTTTTGAGTGTCCCTGTAAGTGAACCATACATTCTATGCATACCCTATTCTATAATAAGCACCTGGTAGTGCACCTCAGTGATATGTATCAACATCTGTATGTTTAAAATATGGTAACATGATTGAAATACGCCGCAAACAACTTTTCCCCCATAGACCTTAATGTAACAGAATTCTTTTGAGTGTCCCCTGTAATAGAACCATAAATGCTGCACACTTCATTAACAATACCAAACATGCCATAGTAAACCTCAATAATATGTATCAATTTCAACATCTTTTCAGCAATTTGCGTATATTTACGCCAGTTAGAGCACGGACAGACAGACAAGCCGAATTCATAAACACTCTTCAACTACTTTGACAATAGTTAAATAGACAATATTATTTATTGACATTTTATGACAGTTTTTTTTTTTAATAAAGAAAAGGTATTGTTACAGAAAATTAATATATGTTTGTGTATTTTTATGACTATTTAAAAATAAGATTTTTTTTCCTTAGTTTTTTTTTTTTTTTTTTTTTAATCAAAGATAATAAATTTATTTTTATTTGGCGCGAACGCACTGCGTGAGCTGCAACTGTGCTGCTGTCTTCTATATTTGTAATACGTATTTTCTTAGGGTTTGTAGAATAAACCTTAAAATTCCATTTTTATAACTTGGAGAAAACTATTTTGTGTGCATCATCTATTAGCTGAGATATATATAAAATATGCACTTTAATTTACAAAATACATAAGATAAAATAAATTTTTAATAGAGAAAGAGACTTAGTTGACTATCAGAAAAGAAGAATATTTTTGTGTGATTATGAACATTTAAAAATTAAGATGATTATTTTTTTTAGATCTTTTTTTAAATCAGAGGGAATATTTTTAGGTGCGTTCGTAATTATATAAATACGTAGCACCTATAGTCGTCGTGTGATCCGTCCGTCTGTCCGTCCTTCCACATATAACAGCGAAAAAACTACCCAGCCAAATGGTTTGAAATTTAATATACATAATCGCTACAGAATTTTGTCATTTAAAATTTTATGAAAATGGAATCAAAACTTAAAAAGATATTTATAAAAGTTCTCTATTCTATTAAATCCTCTCATACGTAATCTATATAGTAAAAGCGCAAGTCATGTGACTGGAGAAAACAAATACGGGCTAACCACATCTTTTTCCTTAGGCCCCAGGCGGCTATTTTTATTCAAAATTATTTTTTAGAATAAAATTACATAAAAGTTACATTTTTAGAAAGATCGTTCAAAAAAATTGTTTGCTTGAGAGATGAGTTACATTCAACAATGTATAGATTCTGAAATAACTTCAATGGAAATTAGGTTAACAGCCGAATATCTCAATCCATTAAAGTAAATATACAAAAGATTCATTCATCGTGACTCATAGAAATATTTAACCATGGAGGTAATCCTTCGCAAAGCAAGATCTCTATGGTGAATTTTACAGCACTGCCTGGTGTCACAAAAAAAATAATAATTCGCATCTGTAAACATGGCATACGTAATAATAAAAGAAAAAGGCATACTCATTTTGCTCATAACAGATGATATAATTTATACTGAAATAATAACGATGATTTTTTTTACATTGTAGCGAAGAACGACCCTCATTTGTCACGTTTAACGTCCAATTTCCAACTTGTTATTATTCTTTTGGCCAGCATAGAATCCGATTTTCACAGTCTGTCCTATTGTTTTATGAAAGTTGAACCTGTCAATAACGAAACCTGCATAAAAGTAAATGATTATCTTAGAACCTTGCTTCGACCATCTATCTGAAGTTTATTATCATATGAAACTGACATAGACAGGTAAAGGCCGACTAGTCAAACAAAGATCTTTGGAACTCCGTGCATTAGATTTTGAGTTAGAACGGCCACAAAATTTATGTAACATACAGACATTAAAGATCTGCGCGGGCACGGGCCGGCAAAATGAAGGCAAATTTTCGAAAGGGACTAGCAGAATTTAAAAAAAAAATTAACGGGCCGGGCGGGCCGATAAAAAATAAAAGAAAACTACCCAGTTAAACTGACGGCATTGAGCTCACAGGCTATTCACACTAACTGTAAATTATATTCTTATTTCAAAGAATTTGAAATAAGCCCTCGAAAAATGAAGAAATCGACAATATATTAAGAGGGGGGAACCATCCCCCGTTTATCCTTCTTATAATTAACCAATGAACCCATAAAACTAATCAGAGAAGCTCCTTACCACAATGAACATATATACAAGATTTGAAAAAATCGGATAATTCTACATGAAAAATCCATTTATCTAAATTAAGGGGGGTTAGCCCCCCGTCCCCCCTTTATACTTAACCAAAGAACCCCCAAAACTAATCAGAGAAGCGCCTTATCACAATGAACATATATATAAAATTTGAAGAAAATCGGATAATTCTGCTTAAAAAACCCATTTATCTATATCAAGGGGGTTAGTCCCCCCCGTTCCCCCCTTTATACTTTACCAGTAAACCCCCAAAACTAATCAGGGAAGTGCCTTACCACAATGAGCCTATATACAAAATTTGGAGTAAATTGGATAATTCTGCATGAAAAACCCATTTATCAAAATTAAGGGGGAGGGGGGGTAGCCCCCGTTTCCCTCCTTTACACTTAACCTATGAACCCCCAAAACTAATCAGGAAAGAACCTTATCACAATGAACCTATATACAAAATTTGAAGAAAATCGGATAACTCTGCATGAAAAAAATAATTTATCTAAAATAAGGGGGGAGGATTAACCCCCCCGTTACCCCCTTTACACTTAACCTATGAACCACCAAAACTAATCAGGAAAGAACCTTATCACAATGAACCTATATACAAAATTTGAAGAAAATTGGATAATTCTGCATGAAAAAACCATTTATCCAAATTAAGGGGGTTAGCCCCCGTCCCCCCCCCTTTATAGTTAACCAATCAATCCCCAAAACTAATCAAGGAAGCGCCTTATCACAAGGAACCTATAAACAAAAGTGGAAGAAAATCGGATAACTCTGCATGAAAAATTCATTTATCTAAATTAAGGGGGAGGATTCCCCCCCCCCGTTAGCCCCTTTATACTTAACCTATGAACCCCCAAAACTAATCAGGAAAGAACCTTATCACAATGAACCTACATACAAAATTTGAAGAAAATTGGACAATTCTGTATGAAAAAACCATTTATCTTAATTAAGGGGGGTTAGCCCCCCCGTTACCCCCTTTATAGTTAAACAATCAATCCCCAAAACTAATCAGGGAAGCGCCTTATCACAAGGAACCTATAAACAAAATTGGAAGCAAAACGGTTATTTCTGTCAAGAGTTATCGCGTTACGTACGTACGTACATACGTACATACATACATACAGAACGGGCGGGCACATAAGCTCTCAGGCTTTGATAGCCTGTGAGCTAAAAATAATAATAAACTGTCCAGCCATGCCGATAAAAATAAATAAGCGGGGCGAGTGGTCCGATATAATAAATTTAAAAGGATCAAACTAAGCTGATAAAATATGAACAATTTTCAATAGACGTAACTTGGACGAGAATAAGTATAAATGCGCTGCACTAGCCGATGCTAGCTTGACAACATCAATATAGAAATATACCATCGGCATCGGACAGTTCCATCGTGTCTGATCCCGATCATATTTTCAGCAGACACGGGCAGGCTTACACTATTCTACATACTAGGGCTGGAATTAATTGTTCCCAGGACGTGTCGACCACGCAATTTGTTTTGGAAAAACAGCAGTAAAGATAATGAACTTCTGTTAACTGAATCTTTGGAAATAAACTTTCAGAAATCATAGAAAAATCTTCAAAAATCTACTTTATTTTATTATACAGCAACGAAAATTATGTTTTAGCCACACACAGGGTGGCTTATTCTTTCAATCTCTATCATTTTTCATGTTTATGAAAAGTCACAGCAATTCATTGTTGCCACAGATTAATCTCGGAAAATGAAACATTTGAAGTTACTTAAAAAATTAATAACTCGAAAAGTATTTGTCACAAAGTTGTTTTACAAACTGCGTTAGAATGGTAAAAAATTGTATTTTTCTTGATATAAATTTCAAATCTAATGATTATGTCGTTTTTCAAATATTAGATTTCAAAAATTACAAAACTTCACAATGGAGTACCGTAGCGAAACTTTAACACGTAAAAAGATAATGATAAAGGCATTGTGGCTCGACGTGTATCGTGTATACTGGCCATAGCATGAGTAACGAATTATTGTAAACTTATTATTCTGTTAAAATATAAAAGTGAATGATGTATATACATTTTTAAAAAATAAAGAAAAACATTTTATCACAAACATCAACAAATTTTTTTCTTCTATTTATTCCCTTATTCCAAAGATATCGTTTTATCGTCTGCTGCTATAGCAACATGATTTAAATTTCATTTAAAAAAATTGCTCAGTGGTAGAAAAATATTTTCTAAATCGAATGGTTATTGAACATGAACAACTCAACACTTTAACAGGGGAATTTTTATTTGTTATTTAGATATTTTAAAATTGTTTGTTGTCATTGCGTTTTTATTCTGAGTTACAGCTAGTTTATTTATTTTTTAAATAAAAGCCGTGTGTGGCAATCTATATTCTGCCTTATAGCAGAATTTTCCCCTCTTGTTTAACTATCTTTTTTCTTTTATTCTAAACCACATTAATTTTTTTAATGTCTTTATTTGAATGTAATAATAGTCTAATAGTCCAAGTCATCATTAATGTTGAATTCTGTATTCTATGGTTTGTAAACATAGTTATCTAAAATATACTGTAAAAATTTCCCATAAATATGTATGCAGTATTCAATAAAAGAATCTTAATGGTATGTTAAGAAAAATCTGATTTTTTTGTAGAAATTGAGTCGGGTCGGGCCCGACCTAGTTTGAATTTTGCACGGGCCTGGCCCGGGCCGAAATTTCAGCTTTTACACCGGGTCGGGCCTGGAAATTCCGACCCGTGCAGACCTCTAATAGACATTTTTCAGGAATAGTAAAATTGTATTAAAAGTCGGAAGTCTGAAACTTTTATGAATCCAATACGTTCTTCTTATAAATACAGAAGGAAGTAAAATTATACATTAAAGATATAAAATTTCATTACATAGAAATTGTAACAGAAGAAAAATAAATGTGTTAATATTACTGAAAATTTAAATTATGAAAGTTCGACTTACAGAATTTCACTCGTAATTGCAACCCAAATTTTATTAATTATATTTCAAGTACGGTTTCTTTTTTTTTTCCCTAGAAGTGCTAACACACAGACACAAATCTCTGTACTGAACTCTGTTTTCCGAATATTAAATGATCAGAAAGTTTTTTTAAAACAAACGATGGTGGGAGAAGAATTTTTATAATTATTTGACACACTGGAATCGGCTGGATTCGAACTCCGAAGCTACCGTTTTGAAACGGGGGGCATTACCGCTGCACGACCAACGCTTGATGACAGTCACACTATTTATCACAAACTCTGTTCATTGGCGATTTTTCCCGTACAATCGCTCGCAAAATGGTTTTAATATGGATTCAGTGCCGAATCCGTCGGCCGATTTGTACGAAAATTATACAGTTCTTGCGACAGGAATCTATAACCTTTCGCCCAATGTGAGCTCAATCGGATGTACCGTTTGGGGGTTATCGTGTTCACTTAAACACACATTCTTACAATACGTCCCTTGCACTATGCATTCGGAAAGTTAAAAGTACAATCAATCAGCCCTGACTACTAAAACACTTCAAAACTATAGATAGAAGAAGCGCGCATAAGAGCACTGGTAAAATACCAATTTCATTTCTCCCGAAATATCTTATTAATTGAAAATACAAGAAAAAGCTGTCAGTTAAGCGTTGTCTGACGTATTAGACAAATTTGTAACATTTTTATTAGTTATATGAATAACTAACTTTTAAGCTCACGTAGGATGCAGGTTTTTCAATTCGAAATATAAAATTTACTTTTAGTTTTTACTTTTTTCTTTGTATAATTTATCTAACCAATAGTGCAAATACCATCAAAATCCATCCAGTAGAACTTTTTTTAAGAAAAACTAATATTGGGGATCACCTAATTATAGAACTTTCTCCCATATCTCTATAACTAGGCAACGTAGAACGATGTGTTATAAAATAAACCTTGCCCCAGCCATTACCAAACTGACAATGCATGTCCCATAAAAATTTGTTTTGTAGAACGTGAGTTATAAGTGATCTGAATAAAATTCACATTTGCATATTATATATACACGGTGCTTTAAAAAACGTATACATACACTGCTTAACGGGTCATAACGTTTTTATTCTTCTTTCTTTTCAGGGCGTCATTAATTGGAAATAAAGAGTGGACCAAGATTAACTTTTGAAAAAAGAAAAATTTTAAAACGCTATTTAAGTATAAAATTGTACCAAAAGTACAAAAACCATATCACACCGAGTTTCAAACAGATCCGCCTACACGACTTACAATTCATCAGATAAAAGATAAGTTTCAAACGAATGGATGTTCACAGACAAATTTCTTGAACCGAAATTGAGCAAGGATGCGCCACAACACCCAATGAAATGTTTGATGAAGTTTGTAAAACTATAGCTTACCGTTATCAGCAGTGTATTGACCATAACGTTAATTTTGAACATCTGGCGTAGGAGGAAAAGTTATACACTTTATGTAGATTCTTTCTCAATTTAAATATTAATCATGTGTGAATAAAAACTAGAGTCATAATCATTCATACTGTGTCTGCATTTTTTGAAGCACCCTGTATATAGTAGATGGTACAAAGATTAAAACAAATCTTATGTTTCACGTGTAATTAACACAAGTAATTTAAGAAAAAAAAATAAAACCGAATTCAAAAAGAGATGTTTCTTATCTTATTACACTGATATTTACTTAGTACATACCAGTTGGCTTATTTTAGAGAATGTGGTTTAGCACAACAGAGCTGCTTTTTTATGTGGCAACCCATTCTCTTTTAAAATCATCCCATTTTTGTCAATATTACTCAATTTAATTCGTAGTAGACGATGGTATGTAAAATATTCGTCGTGTTCCTGTAAAAAAAACTGAAATGTCTGCACTATTTTTCAAACATTTTATAGAATATCGTGGATTTAGATAATTTGACACAATCATACTTTCCAACATTCAGTGTGGTTTTTTTTTTTATTATTAGTCAAACATACTTTGAACCAGAAATTTAAATTAATAAAATTCTTAAATAAGTATCACAGAAACAAGACACACCAAGAAGCAGAGTTTGTTAACCCTTCCTTGGAAGTTTGGAAACCGCTGGGAAATGGCAAGATTGGAAATGGTAGGTGCAGAGATCTTTCTAATGTGGAGCAGGATTCTGAGCAGTGAACGTTCGGACCACTGTTAGAGCTTTGTTGGCAAATGGTTCTGTGGCTAATGGTACGGCAAGGCGAACATTTCTTACTGGGGGCCAGAGTGGAACGAAAATTATCCAACGTTGACCAACCATTTTGTGCTACTTGGAGCATCGTTAAATAATGTTATTAAATTATTTTTCTGGTTAATATAAGTTTTTGGTCTGAAAAACCCAGGAAGGTTGGAAGCTATACCCAATTAAATCAGCGCGATTCGAACACTGTACATCTAATTTCGAAAGGGGAAGTGGTACCTCTGATCCCACTAATACTCGATGACCATCGCCGCAATATTTATCACTTCGTCACATTTCCTTGGTAATTTTTCTTCTATAAAATCGGTCGCAAAATAGTCTTATAAAAATGGATTGAATACCTAATCCGTCGACCGATTTTTACGAAATTCTATACAGCTCTTGTGACAGTGCTCTATAACATATTCACCAAATTAAAAGTACCGTTTGGAAGCTATCGTGTTCACCCTCCCATACAAACATCACATGATTACAACACTTTCTTTATACTTTGTATTCGGAAAATAAAAACACTATATACTATACGAAAACCTTTTTAAGAATAAAAGATAGTCGTGACAATTGGTCAATTTTTACGAAAGTTAAAATCTATATTTAAAAAATTAGAAACGAAAAAACAAATATACCATTTTTGTATGTAATTGAAATCAATAAAGGACAATAACAAGAACAAGTCTTTTACAGGAAAAAAAATAGGTAAAATATATATAAAAATCGGATCATCCTTTTAAAAATTATGCGTGGACATACTGTGGACCCTTTCGAGTCTGTCGTCTTAATACGAAATGTCATTTCATTGACTATTATTTTGTCTTAACAATTACTTTTGTTATCTGTATGTAGTAATAATATTATACGACTTCACATTTGCTATTATCACTTCATTCACGTTGCAGCATAAAGTAATAATTTAATTAAATTAACCCTTTTGGGTCTGGCGTCGTAGTAATAGGAAATTTATTGTCATTGGCTTTTTTTTTTCGTAATAACAATTACTTTTGTTGTCTGCATGTAGTAATAATGCAACTATATATCTTTACATTACTTCATGTTCCAGTATTTAGTAATAAAAATCGCTTAACACTTTCGGGTCTGACATCTTAATAATAGGAAATTTATTTTCATTGACTATTGTCTTAATTTTGTTATCTGGATGTAGTAACAATATTATGACTTTACATTTGCTATTATTGCTGATTCATTACTATTTTGGGTCTGGCGTTTTAATAGAAAATGTTTTTTTTTTTTTTTTTTGGTCGTAACATTTTTTTTTGTTGTTGTCTGCATGTAGTAATGAAAGTATGCCTTTACATTTTCTATTATTACTTCTGTTCTAGCATTTAGTAATAAAAATCGCTTAACCCTTTCGGTTCTGACGTCTTAATAAGAAATTTATTTCAATTGGCTATTTTGTCTTAGTTTTTTTATAATTCAATAATAAAAGTATATGTCTTTACATTTGTCATTATTACTTCTTCCTGTTGCAACATTTAATAATAATAAAATTCGCTTAACCCTAGAAAGGTAGAGTTCTCCACTGCCCTGTTGAAAACAGCGATCAGTAAATTTTACACAATGGTAAAACGCCGTATGTATTCATCTAAAGAATGCAATTAGGTAATAAAATAACACAAGTTTAATGTTTATGCTAGACTCTTTGGTTGATACGAAACATGGCCTTAACTATGAGTCATTCTACAAAAATAAGTTTTTTTTTATACAGTGTAGTTAATTTTTGACAGAATATTTCTTTTAAAAAAGTTAAGGTTTTTGCATAATATAACACATTTAAAATGTTCATTTGATGAAAACTAATAATTTGTGATTAATTTTAAATGAATGTTTTACATGTTTCACCTAATTTTCTTTATTAACATCTTAATTTATTTTGTGAATGTGATAGGCATCATATTTATTCATCATTTTGTTTTCTCTGAAATATCTTTTATACGCAAGTTAAATTTTATTTTGAAAAAAAATGCGATTGGATTACCATTACAAGCCTTTTGTCTATCCTCCGTAACAATAAAATGATGTGCAATAATTTCCAAAATATAGCAACATTTGTCATCTAATAAAATATTTAGATGCTGTAGGTATCCTTTTTAAATTTCAGTTGTTAGCTTTGGACGTGCACATTGCTGTGACATTAATTTTGAAATAATCTCACTAAACTAGAAATGGTCGTGCACTTTCTGAGTCCTCCTTTCTCGATTTAAAAGGTAAGCATAATATATTTAATAAAAGCACTTTTCAATTCATATAGGTAAATCTTTTCTGGAGATGTTTACCTCAAGTTTCATATCCTACACGAAATAAACCTGGTATTATGAAACAAAACATTTCGTATTGTATGCTCCACAGTATCAACCGTTACAATATTAAGGAAATAACCCTCTATTCTTGAATGAAATGTACCCAAAATGTGGCTTAATTAGTAATTTTTTAATTACCTGTGGCAGTAAAATTTCCTCTAATGAAAACTAGGGCATCCAACCCTGGTTTCCCCGGATAGAGAATATAGCTAAAAACTTTTTTTTTTTATTGAAAACTAATAATCCTAAACAAATAATACATTTTTTACATTTAATAAATTATTTATACTGCCTCCTAACACCAAATAGTATTTTTATATGAAATATGTCAATTATATATTCAAGTAAAATTTTTAAATTTATTAAAAGTGGTAATTTGGTATTGGTCACGTGCCAGAAATTAATAAATAGCCGAAAAATCGTAATTTCGCCGTAATTTCAGCATTTTTAAGCGCTTATTTCGATTGAATGTCTGTTAAATTTGTGTTATTTATACTATTTTATTGATTGTTTAATGAAGTTTTAATTTCAATATGGAATATTAGCTGGAAACAAATGCCGAACTTTTATATTGTTTATAGTGCAAACGGATTAATATTTTGTAATCGCCTGCAATCGATAGAGATGGTTAAACAAAAAATCATGCTTGAAATTTAGTTTAAGTGCTATAATAAATAAGTAAATTGCGATACAGTTTTCTAACAAATTGAATTTGAAATATTTTTTTCCTATATAACGGTGTAAAAATTGAAAGTATGCTATGTTTAGAAATTTAAAAAAAATGCAGTAGCAAAAATTGCTAAGCCGAAATTTCATAGTGTAGTGTTGCCATTCTCAAAATAACGTCAGCGTTACGCACGGACACGTTTGTCCTTTCTAATATAGATAGATAGGCCCACAAATACCACTTCTCACTTTTCAACAATTACACGAGCAAAGCCGCGGGTTTTGCTAGCCAGTAAATAAAACAATGAATGTGCAAAAATAACTAATGGTTAACTTTCTAGGGGTAAAGCTCTATATATTGCTACTAAAACTAATTTCAAACATATGTTTCATTCTATAAATTTAAAAATAGAAGCTATTTATCTGACCAAATAATTTATGATAAAAAAAAAGAAAATACTGAAACATTCTTATGTCTATTTAATCCTGGTGTAATAATATGACATTTTCCGAATGTTTTCAAAAATTCTTCCCGAACCTATTTTTATATTAATAGTACGCAAAATAATTTATTTTTGTCATTTGAATAGCTTATTTTTAATTATTTAACCTTCCTCTAGTAATTATTTATGGCACCTTAGTTAGATGACTGGGGTGACACATTATCCCTGTCATTATCGGAAGGTAAAATCTAAAAATATTTTTTCGCCAAAAATAAAAACTAATTACCCAAAAGGGTTCTATATAAAACGATTTGCACAGCCTCTTTTCTTGGAAGTCTCTGATGAAAACAAAAATTCAATTTCTGCTAAAATAATTTATTTGAGAAGAAAAAAAATTAATCAAAATAAGGTTTATTGGCTCATTTCTCACAAATACAGTGAGGTTTTAAACTTTATTTACTGTTTTACTAAATATGCTTACAAAAGGTTAATAAAAATCCAGTTTGTTTTGGACGTATATACGTGAAAATACATTGATAAAAATGCCATGACATTAAACTAATAACCCTTCCATGAACGTATGTAACATCCAGTTGTCTCAAACCAGCAAGCTGGTACATTTGTAAAACAAAGTCAATAAATGGAAAAATTGTAACATCACTTACCTGTAGTTTCCTACGAAAACGAACAAAACTCATAAGACTTCATTTCTATAGTCTGTCTGTAAAACCTCAAACAGGTACATAGATGTAAACGATGTCAGTTTATAATACACTTCCGGGAAGACTTTTATAAAACTGTACTTTACTTCTATTAAGTTTAAATCCAGTGAACCGTAGTAGATTGTTAGCTCAAAGTCACTTAGACGTATTCTCCGTCACTATACAGAAATATGTAAATTCGATAACATATTCGCTTGTTAAAAGGTGGATCATAGTTTTATAACACTTAATCAATAAATGGAAATATCACATTGTCATATCGAACCAATTCAAATTGAATCCCAAAAATCTTATTTGTTCCATTATATTCTTTTAAAAACATATTCAGTTTGTGCTTATTCTAAAATTCACGCACGCAATAGAATTCCCAGCCATTGCCATAAACGGTCGGTTGGTTGGCTAGCAAAGTCGCAGTCATACTCTAAAAAATTTCTACGAACATTAATTTATAATAATTATTGCAAACGATACGAAGATCGGCAAAAAATCGGCGATTGTATCAGACGTAAAAATCTACTTTCAACTGCTCATATAAAGAAGATGAAAATCTATAAAATGTACGAAAAACAAATTAAAATATCTTTCAAAACACTGTAAAAACCTCTTTCGTTACTAAAACTTTATCGTAAAATCTTTTATTTCGAAACGATATTAACCGATAAAAATCCTGCATTTTGCGAAATTTTCTAAAATTTCACAAAAATGCAGTCAATCTCTTTCCTAGAATAGAGAAAAATATATCTGTATCCCTGCTTACCGATTTTCAACACTGTCGATGCTGTGTCGGTATTGGAAAAGGCATTGTTATCGTAATGGTAGTTCCATGTTTATAAGCTATTTCAAGCGTTATCGGTACTGATTTTAGGAAAAAAGAATGGCTTTAGTTTCGAAGAAAACAATAGTAAAATATCTTATTACCATGGAAACAAAAACACCTTCCTTCGATATCGAAATGCAGTGACAGGATTCAGAATCTAGTCCTATGATTTCGGATAGCGAGACTGCTTATTTCTCTGTCTTAGGTCTTTTCAATTCGGAGCTCACTTAGAACCAATGACAGAATAAAGTCATTGAAGCTGATTCTGAGCAAACGAATCTGAGCACTGAACGAAACGAATGATAACGAAATTATACAGACAGCGCTCAGAATCGGATCCGTAGTGTTGGTGTCGAAGACAACACTATTGAAAAGTATTGCTGCAATGGAAACCAGCGTCTTTCTTTGATATCAAAATATAGAAACAGATACAGAATCTGTGGTTATGAATATCACAAACTTCGTTACCTTCTAAACGAAATAGCTGGACTTTAAGCTTGATTCGTAACACTGTCGTTATGGATTTTATATCAGAAAACGGCATTGGTATCTACATTTATAAGAGATTCCGGGGATTTTATTGTCTGATTCTGAACACCCTCCAAACCGATTCTGTGTTACAAAAAATAACTTCGTCTGGTTTGGATAAGAGCAACTGAAACTATAAATGCGATAGGTGTGTTTTTTATTCTATATCGCAAACTTCGACGTCGGAACCCCAGGGTAGAAATGTAACTACATATATGGATAAAAATGTAACGACATGACTCATTCTAAATTTTGTTTTTTCATTTCGATATCAAGGAAAGATGTTGATTTCCATGAAAAGAATACTTCATCCTGTTGTTGTCACGGACACGAACAACGCTTTTTTGACATCGAAACGTGACTGACCGCGACCTACGTTATACACGGCCGGTGCATGACGTATAAAACGTCACATGAAATGGATCCGAGGCTAACGAAAAAGAAAGGCTACCGCGGTGCTTTACGCATATCTTCTTTTACAGACCGCCGGAGTCACGTGTTGCTCGAATGCACCAATGAAGGCGTACGAAAAGATCATCACGTCACTCTAGCGGTCTGTAAAAAAAGATAAGTGGAATGTACCGCGGTAGCCTGTCTTTTTCGTTAGCCTCGAAATGGATCATTTTTACATGATGATTGGTGCAAAGCGCCGCACCCACCGTTTTGCACCAATCTCTGTGTAAAAATGATTCACTCCATGTGACGTTTTAAACGTCATGCACCGGCCGTGTATAACGTAGGTCGAGGACTGGCAGAGCTCATAATTGGTCCTCAGCAAACAAAAGGAACAGGCCACGGCACTCCCTCGATCTCGGTTGCTTTTCAACCTTCCTTTATTACATGGTAGATCGACAGTTGGTGGAAACCAGCCAATCTTGATTCTGTATTAGACAAGAGGCGCGGAATTCCCCCCGCTACCTATCTTAAGATTCATTAAAATTATGGCGTTGTCGTCCTAGGCATTATATCATAAGACACAATAAATCATCGGTGACGTAAATAAGCAGTCAACACGCTGATTGGTTGGGAAACCTGTGCCTCGCAGACCTCGTAGTTCTGGGAACACGGTTACGCCATAATGTAAACGGTAGATTAGAGATGTGACGTACTGAGCCGCGACCTACGTTATACATGACCGGTTCATGACGTTTAAAACGTCACACAGAGTGAATCCGAGGCTAGCGAAAAAGAAAGGCTACCGCGGTGCTTTACGCGTATCTTTTTTTACAGACCGCCGGAGTCACGTGATGCTCGGATGTACCAATGAAGGTGTACGAAAGGAGCATCACGTCACTCTAGCGGTCCGTAAAAAAAGATAAGTGGAATGCACCGCGGTAGCCTGTCTTTTTCGTTAGCCTCGGAGTGAATCATCTTTACTCGGCGATTGGTACAAAGCGTCGCGCCCATCGTTTTGTGCCAATCGCCGTGTAAAGATTATCCATTCCGAGGCTAACGAAAAAGAAAGGCTACCGCGGTGCTTTAAACGTATCTTTTTTTACAGACCGCCGGAGTCACGTGATGCTCGAATGCACCAATGCAGGTGTATGAAAAGAGCATAACGTCACTCTAGCGGTCTGTAAAAAAAGATAAGTGGAATGTACCGCGGTAGCCTGTCTTTTTCGTTAGCCTCGATCCATTCCGTGTGACGTTTTAAAAGTCAAGAGTCGTATAATGTAGGTCGCGGCTGAGCTCGACAACGGGCTCGAAATGAGCTCGGACTCAAAGTGAAAATTATAGTTATTCACAAATTGAAAAAGGAAAAACAATTTGCTATTTGGGATAAAAGTATTCTAAGTTTCTTAAAGTGTTTTACTATGCTTTAAAAGACAATTTGAAAGGGAATTAAATTGTCTTTGATGGTTATTAAGAGAAATTTTTTTTCTGATTCTGAAGCCTTTGCACGGTCAATGTTAGTAATGTAAAGAAGCCGTGGGATAGTCCTTGCCTATATTTGCTTTCTGGTTGAAATCCTTTTACAGAATCACTGGAAAAAAACTCGTTTTTTCAGCTATAGTGGTACAATGATACTTTAAAAATATAAGAATTGTGACTTTTGCAGATTTCTGCTAGTGGTTGGATATAAATAACAAATTTGTTATGTTAAACAGATTTCCAGGGAGATGAAAATCACGAAACGTTGTCATGAGGAAGTGTTTAGGATTAATACTTATTTCCATGTAAAACGAGATTTTTAAATAATCTTAATAACAATTTTCTATTCCGCACTTTTGGTATTGGGCCTGTGTTCCAAAAATGATCCCGAAACCATCTCCAGTCTGTCTGTTTTGTTGACTGCGATTGGGCCCTTAATCTTATATTATAATACGAGAAAATCTTGTGTGTGGTTATGCAAATTTTATTTTTTAAACGGCTCTAACGATTTTGACGAAATTTTGTATCCTACCGTTTTTTGGCATCAGAAAACGATTGAGCTAGGTCACGTGTTCGAGAAAGTTCGATTAGTAGGTCATCAAGGGTCATCAAGGGTCAGGGTCAAGCTAATTCTAGCTAAAAAACGGTTCAAACGATTTTGACGAAATTTTGTATCCTACCGTTTTGGGGTACCAGAAAACCATTGGGGTAGGTCACATGTTCGAGAAAATTCGATTAGTGGGGCATTTTGGGGCCATTACGGGTCAATGTATTTCAATGAGTATGAAGGTGGAAACAGTTATTAAGTTGTTGAACAATTGGCAGTAAGCAAAGTCGTAATGTTGGCAACATTTTTCCAAATTTGGCGAAACGTTGGCGACTTTGGCGGGATTTGGCGGGAAAATCTACTTTTAATTTTACTAATGCCAAATCGCATGCTTGGCATCAAAATAAAGAATCTCGCTAAATTTGACGATATTTGGCTATCTTGCGGTCTGCAAAAGACTTAGAAGTCTACGAAAATATTAAAGTTTGGCTATTTTTAACCGAGCTTAGCTCGGTCTTCCCAGCTGGTGAACTACAAAATGACACGATGATAACTTAGAGCGCCTTTATAAAAGAGTAATGACATACAGACAGTAAAGTTAGATTGACAGAGTGGATTATGGACAAAACCAGACGAATATAAAAGCAGGGCTACACTACATACCGGGCTTGCTCATTCATTATGATGACGTCACAAAAGGTGGCTGACTAGGAGGAAAGACATACAGCGATTGGCACAAAACGATGAGCGCGTTGCTTTGGACCAATCGCTGGTCGCGGTCAGCCACCATTTGTGACGTTTTGAGAGTGAATGAGCAAGCCCGGTATCTAGTGTTGGCTTGATAAAAGCCACCATTTGTATCAGTCTAGTTTTTAAAGCTGTAGTTTGAAGTACAGTACTTTTTTGCACATTATCTCGCCTAACTCATAACTTGAGTAACTTGGGTTTGCCTCTAAAATATCAAGATAGGCAGTAACGTTTCATGGCGTTATTGTATGAGGCGTTGACGTTCCAAGCCTTAAATCATTTGACCCAAACTATCAGCGACATAAACAACCGAGAAGCACGTTGATTGATTCGGAAACCTGTACCACGCAGACCTAGTGGACCTCGGGAGACAGTTATGCCATAATGTAAACGCATCATTATTGTCCTAGGCGATGGGGTTCTAGGCGTTAAACAAGACAACACTAGATCCCGGGCTTGCTCATTAATTCTCATGACGTCACAAATAGTGGCTGGCCATGACCAGCGATTGGTAAAAAACGACGCACCCATCGTTTTGTGCCACTCGCTGTATGTCTTTCGTCGCGGTCAGGCACCATTTTTTGACGTCATGATAATGAATGAGCAAGCCCGGGTTCTACTGTAGCCCTGATAGTATCCTAGTTTAAGGTGCCCGTTTATGAGAGTGATGACATACGAGATATAAAATTTGATTGGTTGAGACCATTTTGAACAAAAGCTAATCGCCAAGCTAATGCTTGTTAATTTATCTCACTCGTTTGATTGAACTCCTCTAGCAAATTATGGAATGTTGGTTTGTCATAGTTTGGAAAAAAGTCCTAGGTACCCTATCCTAGTCTTATCTTGTTAGCTTATCTATGGCCATAGTTTGAGCAAACATTTCGAATCTGATCATGCGCTCAGTGTGTAAGTGGTTACTCTATTATAAAGATACTCTAGTACTAATAGCTCTCGATATCGCATACCAATGATTAAAAATGACGCTTTGTTTGTTTGTTTGTTTATTGAGAACATACATCTGACTTGTGTGCTTGACATCAAGTGCCCGCTTATAAGTCATCGTCAATATACAGGGACGAGATAGCCACAAGGAAATTTACAACACCAGAGAGTTACATCCGACAGCTCCACAAAGTGTGTGCAATGGAGCTGGCGGGAGTCGAACCCGCCGACCTGACTCCTACGCTCACAAGCGATTAGTGGAATGGTATCGTAACCACTCGGCCACGGAGGCCCCAAAAATGGCGCTCTATTTTGCTGTTGGGTAAGATGAGGTTGGGTGCCTAGATATGAGAGTGGCGACCGCTCAGTGGTGGTGACATACGATTCTCACACTCGTATTCACCATCTACCTAAACTCCAGGTTAAGTGCAAGAGCCTCGATCAACAGCTCAAATGTTAGTAATCATTAAACTGATTGGACCTGATTGCAGCCGAAGTCCAATCAGGTTAGTAATGGATAGCATTTGAGCGTTCGCCTGAGGTATTAGCATTTAACCGGGAGTTGGGGTAGATGGTGAATACGAACATAAGACTGTTCATAGACAGACACTTTTGTCCAAACTACGGCAAACCTAGACATTTTCTGTTCCAGAACTTGGCGATACTCACCTGGACGAGTTCGATTATACCGGTGAGACAAGTTAAAAAGCATTAGCTTAGCGAAAATGGCAATCTCGCCAAGATGTTTGGCAATTTGCATTTGTCCAGAAGCGTTTCGACCAATCAAATCTTAATCCCGAATGCCGCCACTCTGATATCGAGGCATGCTATGATGCAGATGTAGGCGTGTTTTAAATACAGGATCATCGAAAAAAGAATGTCGGGATTTTGCAACCTTATAAAAAATTAATCCTTAAACATACGGAAATAATTCTTGTGTTGAAATGTAGTGAAAGAATGAAAGTTTTTCATCAACTCACTAGATGGCGTTGCTATTTATCCTCTCTAGTATCGCATTAGCCGTTTTCTCTTAGCGGTCCCAATTCCGTGACCTCTAGGAAGTCCCGGCCATATGCCTCAAGACTTCTTCTTCTGGGGATACATTAAGAACATTCTGTACAGTGAAAGAATTACTGTTATCAGCCATTTACGTTGAATCACAGCTGCAACTGAAACTGTAATTCAAAGAGATGCTTCACAAAACATAGACGGAGAATGAATATCATCTGGACGTCTGTCGAGCGACTAATGGTTCACATATCGAAACGAATTGAACTGGATATAAAACTTGGTACCTTTCTTAATATTTTAAAACTAAATTTATGTCCCTATGTGTTTCTTCATTTACGTAATACAAATTTGTAATCCCGGCATTCTTTTTCGATGACCCTGTATAATATGCGCAATGCTCCTATTGACAGTTTACTGACACAATGTCAGTACAGATTTATTTCGGATTTGCCGTTAATGAATGAAACACCATGAAATTTGAAAACATCCATGAAAACACCAAGAAAACGTCCCGTTTTCATGCTGCATTGAAAAGTTTCTTTTTTTTTTTTTTTTTTTTAATAAAAGTATCGCACGCTTACTTCTAAAGTAACACAACGCGAAAAATGAAGTCATAGAAAAAAGAGAAAATGTTTTCAAGCATGATTGAAAATGTAAGGGAAAAAATGATATGAATTTTTTATACCTGGAGTCCAAAGCAGCTCTAACCTTTAACTACCGCACTGAGAAAAATGACACTTTCAAATCTGAGTAAATATATGTTTTCATTTTGTTATGAAACTGTTTTGTTTCAAATAGGATGACTCAATGCTTTCAGTTCTGAAATACCAGAAATACTCAGAATATTCCAACATGGACATACTCAAAACTAAGCACATAAAGATCATTTCATACTCATTTTTGAAACATGGACATACTCAATACTGAGCACATAGAGGTCAGTTCATACTCATTTTTGAAACATGTACATACTCAAAAAGGAGCACATGATGTTTTAATCTTGAGTGTGTGTATGTTTTCAGAAATGAGTATATACATGTTTCAAACTGGAGTCATTTTGATTCGGAGCCATTTTGACTATGCGACATACTCAGATTTGAGTATTTTTTGCTCAGTTTTGAAAATGTCGTCTTTAGAGTGCGTCGCCGAAACTCGCATAGCTACTGTGAGTGGTCTTTGAGACCGCTTACAGAAATTCTTTTTGATTTGTATATTTTTCGTTTTAGTGTTTAAAACATTCCGTTGTTGCAGTTTCACAACCAGTTGGCCAAATTTTGGCTAGCGTGGTTTGGCACATCATTAAATCCATCATTTCTGTGTGTCGTATACAGTTGTAACCATAAAGAAAATTTGGCTATTTATCACCTGCGACCGGCTAATGAAACAATGCCGTAAAATTAATTTATTAATTTGTAATTAAGTTCTAAAAATATTAAAATGGTGTGTTATCATTTGAAATACACGTGTGTACATAATTTGTATAATTCTGGCATATGAGGAAGTGAGTGAAATATCGTTTACAGAATTCCATCTTTACATGCAACAAACAAGTTAAACAAGAACGAAAAATCATGCGTCGAGCAAAGATTATGTAACACTTTCCAACACTTCGAAATTACTTTTACGAATCTTTACCGTTTAATAAGGTGAAATGCATAACATATTTGAGAACACAATTTCAGGAATTACCAACAATATTTGGAAAAATATTAGAGTGATTTTATGCAGCCCTGTATATGACCTATAGATTTGTATATATATTATATAGAATTTTTAATTTTAGTTCAGTTGGCAAATGTGTAGCACAGTTAAAAATTCCTCTTCTGTAATTTCCGTCAATAAACGGAAATGTACTCGAAAACTTTAATGCTCTCTGTATATGATCTATAGAATTATACAGAATAAGTAATACACAAAAAAATGAGTAAAATTTAGAAACGCGTTCAGAAACTAATAAGGCACTTCCAGCCAACTACTGTTAGCAGACAATACCGAATTATTTTGTATTATTTTGTGTGTCCCTGTAAACGAACAATGAATGCTATACACATAATATTCAATAGTAAGCTCTGTTAATATACCTTAGTGATGTATATCAATTTCAGTATGTCTCAAATAATGAAACATTATTAAAATAAACCTCAAACGATTTTTCTCCATAGACCGTAGTGTAACGGAATTACTTTGAGTGTCCCTGTACAGGAACTATAAGTGCTATGCACACCCTATTCTATAGTAAGCCACTTGTAGTGCACCTCACTGATATATACACCAATTTCAATATGTTTGAAATTGTGCAACATCATAAAATTAAGCCACAAATGATTTTTCCCCATAGACCTTAATGTAAAGGAATTCTTTTGAGTGCCCCTGTAAAAAAACTATAAGTGCCACACATTTCATTTTCAATACCAAACATGCCATAGTAAACATGCCATATCAATTGCATGACAATACGTACATATTTACGCGAGCTAGAGCACGGACAGACAGACAAATCGAATTCATAAACACTTTTCAACTATGTTCGAAAGTGTTAATAAAAGAGTGTAAAAAAAAACACAATTAAGACACGTAAATTTGATTAATATTTCGAAATTCCAAAGTCAATTCTTGCATTTGCCTTTCGAGATCTTCTCTTATTGGACTATGGTCTGTTCTGGCTTCAAGAAAATCAGTCTCGTGCAAGTACATTGCATTACATGTATTTTTAACTTGTTCATAATGTTTATTATTATTTTTATTTTGCACAATTTCAGACTTTATTGAACATTAATGTTCAGTGTTACACAACAAGGTAAAAATTATCCGAATTTAAATATCTAAAACTTTAAAATGAGTTTATTAATTAAGACAATAATTTCAATAGCATTTTACCAATAGATAAGTGTAGCGTTGTGTGATATATATCAATGAATATTTATGGTGATATATATCATGATATATATCCGATATTTATTTTCTAAATTTGATGATGCTTAATATTTTCGATATTTTCATATTTGATATTTATTTTTAAAATATCATTGTATATGATATTTTTGATATTTCCACTCAAAAAAAGTGTAAATGAACTTTTATTGATTATATGTTGTTTTGTAGATAAAGAACTTTTGCCTCAGTCAGTGATTTTTTAACCCCTCAGTTCCCTCCAACAAAAAGGTGAATTTTTAAATGTAAAACTAATAAGTATGTGGTACAATATCAACACAGAATAGCCATTGAAACTGTCTAATTTACATAATCCGTTATTTACAGGTTCATTAGAAATATTTTTTTATGGTTTTGGGTTTAGTTCAGTATAAACGGTACAAGCTAGGGAACAAAAAAGCAGACAAACTTACATTATGTTCAAATTTTTCAATTAAAAAAAAATCATGTATTTAAAATTTTTTCTATAAATTATAAAATTTTCATGATACTTGATATCGAATCCTATATATTGTTTTTCGACTAGTGTAAAAAGCAAACTGTTTCTTTTTCAATTATTGGATGTTCGATTTTATTGTAAGTGGTAAAAAAGAATGACACCTAGAATATTGTTTTATTAAGTTTTCATGTTAAAAGTGCTGTATATTGTAGTTTCTAATTTATATTAAGTCTGAAAACATTTATAATCAGGAGTAAGTTGGTTATTTTGAAAATATCGGATATATATAAAAAATATCAAATATATATCAAAATAGCGGATATTTTTTATATTTTCGAAAATATCATGATATTTAGTAACCCTGGTTAAGGGACAATTTACCTGAACTGACATCTTTCATTAGCGCTCTTTTTAGGAAATTTTAATTGCCAATAGCTCTTTGGGATATGCTGGCTGGTTCGCCGACATCCCACTTGATGAATTCAATACTGATCATTTCGACTTCAGCCCTATTGGAACTTTTTTAAATCGTTATTGTAGTTATCTAGAAAAAAAAAGTGCCGTAAAAATTTAAGTGATATTTTACGATATTTAGATACCAGCTGATATTTTTAGCTGCTAGATGATAGACTGTTTTTTTATTTATTACCTGCCAATAGAGTAGCTGTTATTTTCAATCACTAGAAAAATGGCATTAGATTTATGATATAAACAACCCGGGTTTGTTTTGTTTGTTTGTTTTTGTGTGTTTGTGTGTGTGATCTTTCTTTTGTTGAAGAAAAATATATTAATGAATAGAGGAAAATATATTCAACTAGGTAAATTATATCCAATGGTTGGAGTATCATAGTTGAGATTTTTTCCAACAGAGCGAAAATATGCCGGGACCAGGACTCGAACCTGGGTACTTTGGTTTCCGTGACAGTACAGGCTCCGTCCGTACAGAAATTTCCGTGCTATTTCAAGATTCATCATGTAAATGCTATAGTTATAGCTTGGATGAATGAAATTAGCGCTGCAGTTCGTAGCCTTGTCCAACAAATAAGAGTGAAATATGCCAGTCCAGGATATCGTCGGGATAGCTCAGTAGAGAGAGCGTTGGTATACGGCAAACCAAAGTACCCAGATTAGAGTCTTGGTCCCGGCATATTTTCGCTCTGTTGGAAAAAATCTCAACTATGATACTCCAACCATTGGAAAAATATATTGTTACAGCAAAAGTTATAACATATTCCGATTAAGAAAGATTCTTTAATTTAAATATATATTTATAAGTTTTTATTGGACTGGAAATTTTTTTCAAATACAAACAACTCTATGAGCACTGGATTCGAATTTTGAATGGAGTGTATTTTTCATTTAAGATGTATTGCTTTACCGGTAATTACATGATAAATATTTTTTTATTAACTTTTATATTAAAAGAGACGCTTTGCATCTGCTTCTACAGGATGGAAAAGACCCGACCATATAAAAAGAAACAGGTAGTTTGATTATGGAAAAGTGACGAAGAAAAATTATGAGAAGAATGTTAGTTAAAGGTATTGCAAATGTATCTCATATGCAGATATTAAGAAGTTACATCTAGAGAAAAAAATTCTTTTACATCTATTCTAAACATTCGCATTATAGGTCGAAAGGTTTTAGAATGTAGCTCTACAATTATAGTCCGGGAAGAAGCGTCACATTCTTGTAACCAGTTTTAGCGTCCATAATTTTAATGATTTTAGTACATATGATAAATGAGATGGTGCAGATAACAAAACTTTCAGTCAGTTGGCGAACCAGTGAGGGCGGGGCGTTACCATAACAAGATCGCACACCCAGCTGCAATCTGAAATGTATGACAATCCGATTACTGATTATACCCCGAGTCGCGGCAAAAATAGCAATAGGGTTTCCACTCATTTTACATTACAACGATGTGTGCGATATTGCTATAACAAGAATCACCGATGGTTCATCATCTGCACTACCTCACCTATCATATATACCATCGACGCTAAAATTGGTAGCAAAAATGTGACGCTGCCTCTCTGACTTTATACTGATAAAAGATCATACAAATTATAAAATTATAAATGCTTTTTGCTCTTATTTTAAGCATAACAGAATTGTAATTCAATTTTCTAGTAAACATTAAAAAAACGCAACTAAGAGATGTAAACTTTATTAATATTTCAATATTCCAAAGTCAATTCCTGCATTTGTCGTTCTAGAGCTTCTCTTATGGGATCCTGTATTGCGTGAGCAATAGCTCTCTGGAATATGCCGGACATTAAAGTGGTCAGTTCGCCGATAGCCCACGTGACGAACCCGGCTCCGGTCATTTCGATTTTTGCTTTCTGGAACTTTTTGATGACGAATCGCTCCAACTTGGGATGGGTCTTCTCTCCTTCTTTCTTCTCGATCGCCAATGTGATGTCCGCCTCAAAGTCGTCGGAGATGAAAACGACGTAGCCTTCGCGTTTCTCCCCGCGACTTCGTTTCTCCGTCCAAGTGTAACGTCCCTAGAGGAAAGAGACATTCATGGATTAAGATTTACACATACTACACAATGATACCTCGGCTGATACTACGTTCAGATCGGATAGTTAAGATATCTTAGACAGCCAACTCACTGAGGGAGTTCCAGAAACTCACTTAGTGAGTTCGAACTTTCTATTGCTAGATACAGCCAGTACCACTCACTCTGATTGGCTCTGGAGGCCAATTGGCTGTTGAGGTTGCCTTTAACATATGCGCATGCGCACATTCTATGCTTGTTCAGATCTCGGACACGGTGATGTTCAGTGAGTTATCTTAGATGAGTTTTGCGGTGTAGACAAATATTCAATTCCGGAAGGGTACCACCTCAAAAATGGCGTCTAAGATATCTTAAATGTCCGATGTGGACAGGGTATGATACCCCGTTCAGACTGGATATTTAGATAGCTTATACACCAATTTTGGATGTGGTACAGCCCAGAATTAGAGCACCTGTTCACACCGCAAAACTCATCTACTCCGTTCAGATCGAATATTTAAGATATCTTAGACCGCAAAAATCACTGAGGGTGTTCCACAAACTCACTCAGTGAGTTCGAGCTTTATATTGCTAGACACAGCCACTACCACTCACTTTTATTGGATCTGCAAGCTAGCTTTAACCCCTTGAGGGGCACTGGTATATAATATATACCACTTTTTAATATATAACTTTGCCACCAGTATTATTAAATAAAAATATTTATTATTGTTTTTTGCAGACTGAGAAGGTAAAAGTTCATTATTTAAAATTACTGGTGTCAAAACATCGCAAAATTTAGCATTTTTAGACCATGTGCTTGCCCTCCAAGGGGTTAACTGATTGGCTGTTGAAGCTGGCTCGAACTTATGCACATGCGCAAATTCTATGTTTGTTCAGATCTCAGACACTGTGATGTTGAGTGAGTTATCTTAGATGTTTTTTGTGGTGTGAACAGGTATTCACTCCCGGGAGGGTAACACCTCAAAAATGGCGATCGAAGCTATCTTAAATATCCGGTGCGAACAGGGTATAAGATAACTCATTGAACGCCACTGTGTCTGAGATCTGTACAAATGGAAAGTGTGCGCATGCGTATAAGTTAAAAAACTGCCGGTCAGATAAGCGAAGCTCCATAGCCAATCAGAGTGAATTCAAGTGGCTATATCTAGCCATAGAAGGTTCGAACTCACTTAGAGAGTTTGTGGAACTCTTAGAGAGTTCATGATTTAGAAAGGCATCGAAAATTATTAGTACTATAAACTGTAATTTTCCGGTATTGGTTAGGGATATAATTCAGTGCTATTCAGTGCTAATTAGGAATTTTTATTATTATTACTACTGAATAAGTGATATGCTTGCTACTAAAAAAGGAAGAAATATAACTACTAAATGAACTACGATACTAATTACGAAAATAGTTCGTTAAATAGAGCGTTCGTAATTTAGAAAGGTATCGAAAAGTATTAGTACTGTAATGTTTCTTGGAGCTTGGCTATAATATTGAGTGAATTTAACAACATTGAAATTTTTTGTTATTATTATTACTGAATAAATGATATGCTTGCTACTAAAAAAGGAAGAAATATAACTGCTAAACGAACTAACATACGGACTACGAAAATAGCTCGTTAAATAGAGCGTTCGTAATTTAGAAAGGTATCGAAAAGTATTAGTACTGTAATGCTTCTGGGAGCTCGGCGATAATATTGAGGGAACTTAACTATATTGGAATTTTTTGTTATTATTACTGAATAAATATCCTTGCTACTAAAAAAGAAGAAATATAACTGCGAAACGAACTAACATACGAACTACGAAAATAGCTCGTTAAATAGAGCGTTCTTAATTTAGAAAGGCATACTGTAATATTTCCAGGATAGATTAGGGATACTATTCATTGCTTTTAACTATATTATGAAGTTTTATTATTACTACTGTATAAATGATATGCTTGCTACTAAAAAAAGAAGAAATAAAACTGCTAAACGAACTGCAATACGAACTACGAAAATAGTTCGCTAAATAGAGCGTTCGTAGTTTAGAAAGGCATTGGAAATTATTAGTGATATACACTATAACGTTTTCGAAATATGTTATGGATAATATTCACTGTTTTTAATTATATTAGGAATTCATTTACTATTACTACTACCGAATAAATGGTATGCTTGCTATTAAATAAGCAAGAAATATAAATTATATTTCGAGCGTAATTTCATTAAGATATAAAGTATCAAAATAATCACTTATTTTTGTCTGTTTATAACATCCCAGTTGAAGAATGCATGATTTAATTTCTCTATATATTTTCAAGCATTTCACAATTTCCCTAAAAATACAAAAACTCCCAAGTCTTGGCAGGAATTCAGCAGCTGACACATTTTAGTACATAAATTTTCTGCTTTAAAATATTTTTTTTTTTTGGCCTGGAGAAAAAAAACGGAAGGGTGACAGCTATGCCTTTAACAACAATAGTCTCGCCCCCATCTAACGAAACCATGCTCACTGAATTAAAGTGTGGGAGGGGGCGGTTGCTATACTCGTTATATTGTATTTTCTATCTGTTTTGGGTCAATACCGTTTTATTATTTCTCAGACTGTCTGCACCTGCTGCCTCAAAAATAGTTAAACGTTTATTTGACCTTTTTGCTATTGAATTTCAGAAACAAGCAGAAGTATGAAAACTGAATTCGAAAAAAAATAATAAATCCTGATTTATAGTTCCCATATGCGAGAGAATAATTAAATTTTATCCAAGCGAGAGAATTCGGGACAATTCAACTATTCCTAAAATCGCAACTGTTCGTAAAAACGAGCGTCTAATGTAATTCGTTCTGTAATAATCATCTTGTATAATAACACTATTAATATACTTAAGCGAAAGCAGGTATAGAAAGATAATCACCTTCAATTCATCGACGGTCAGTTTGGCTTGAATGGTGACCGTGTTATCTTTGCAGGTGACTTTAGCATCACCAACCCTTTTCAGTTCGGACATTCCCCAAAGACTGCCGTCACTGAGTTCTACAATTGTTGACCTGGGAGGAAGTCGCATGGGGTCTGGAAGGTCTGTGCGTGCCTTCTCCAAGACATCATCCAAGTATTTGTCCACATCCTTATCGAGGCAGTTAGTGGTCACTTCATTTCCGTCTGAATTGGACCTTCGACATTCCCCTGTAAAGAATAGCATATTTTGTGAAAGTCTTGCAATAAATGTACATATTTGTATAACAGTTCTACAATGCAATATGTTCGCGCAAAATAAATCCGTTACATTAGGGTATACAGGGGAAAAGTTATTTGTAGTGTATTTCAATGCTGTTACACTGCTATAAATTTTTGCTCCACTTTTCGGAGAAAGTTGTAAATGCTCTTAAATTTATGGTCGGATTTGCTCTATTTTTTTCTGAAGTTAAACACGACTTTGTTGTCTTATTAATATTATATATATATTGACATAGTTGCGTTGTTTCTACTTCTTTGTGATCTTGAAAATTATACTAAAGCTAAATAATTGAAGGTTTCCGACAAAAACAACACATGTAAAATAATAATAATAATTAAATTAAAATTAATGTCCTGGTCCGACTGATTTTTCACTCGTGTTGGGTTTATTATATTAATTTGTGTGTCTGAAATAAAATTGTTCTTTAAGTGTACCTTTAATGAATACAGACGGTAATTCATGTGCTTTAATATACATGTATATAAAATTAATGATATTCTGAAATGTGTTTATAACGTTGTGAATCATCTATTTAAAAAGAAAAAAGTCCCTGCCGCTCGGTCTACAGGCACAGGTGTATTTCGAAATTAAGTAATAATTTCACCAACAAAAACTAAATCAAAGATTATAGATATATGATTGTTTCATTAAATGAACCACTCACGATATTTTAAATTCTACAACCACAGTGACTGACTATTTTTGGGGCACCAAATACATACCTGAAGATTTATTCTTTACGTACCACTATTTTTTTTAAAGAACTTTAATATTTATCTAATGGCAGAACTTTTCTGCCAATAAATAAAGCAAAAATTTCTTTAAAAAAAATAGTGGTAAGAAAATAATAAATTTGGCAGCCATGC
Organism: Maratus michaelseni; assembly: GCA_963931845.1. Lineage (NCBI taxonomy): Eukaryota > Metazoa > Arthropoda > Arachnida > Araneae > Salticidae > Maratus > Maratus michaelseni. The sequence continues at coordinate 41,041,613 of OZ007588.1, read as the reverse complement.
ATTTAGTGCCCAAAATAAAGCTAATCACGAGCCGCCCACTGACCACAACGTTCTCGCTTCATAAGGAGCTTTTGTAATTGTAATTGTTCTTTTTAATTAGATGATTTTCAGCGTTATATGAACACCTTTGTGAACAAGATTAATTTAAACTTTTTTTCAACATGTTTTTGTTAGGAACCTTCAATTAAATCTCAGATCTCCGCTTCTAAAATAACAAGATGCACAATTGTGACAATTCCAGAAAGGAAATATTTTACCCTTATGTACTGTGACAGATACTGTCGCATAACTGCTGTCAGCGGTCTCTGAGACCGCTTGATCGAAATATGAAAAAAAAGGACTCGGTTAACTCATAGGGCACTGTTTATGTACAGGGCTACTTTATGTACAGGGGTAAACTTTACGTACAGGGCTGTTATAATTGGAATTCATCTAGTCAGAATTAGGGATGCAAACGAAACAAAATTTCCCGAGTACACTGTAAATTCCCAGCACACATTGGGAACACATTGATTCAAAAAAAAGTGTTCCAGTTACCGTAATGTGTAGTGAAATGTGTTCCGAATATGCTCCGAATAGAAAGTGTTCTGCTCAGGATATTTGTTAAATCTAAACTTCTGAACACATTTGGGAAGAGATTGGGAGCACATTTGGGCAGACATGTGAAATCATTGCTTTCAAAAAGTGCGCTAGAAAGTGTGCTGAACAAAAGAAGTGTTCTCAGAAGTATTCTAAAAACTGTTTCAAAAAGTGCACTTAACCCCTTGAGGGGCAAGCACGTGGTCTAAAAATGCTAAATTTTGCGATGTTTTGACACAAGTAATTTTAAATAATGAATTTTTACCTTCTTAATCTGCAAAAAATAATATAAAATATTTTTATTTAATAATACTGGTGGCAAAGTTATATATTAAAAAGCGGTATATATTATATACCAGTGCCCCTCAAGGGGTTAAGTGTACTAAGAAGGTGACAAAATAAGTGTTCTAAAAAGTGTATAAAGATTTGCAGTGTATCTATATATAATAACTGAATCTATGGTTATATATAGTTATTATAACTGAAACTTACAAGTTAAACTGTAAAAATTGAAAAAAAAATAGCGGTCTGCGAGACTTCTAATAGCAATTAAGGGTCAAATTTGCTTATACCATGTTACTGAAGATTTATTCTTGAAATAGCATTATGTGCATACTCACCTAATGCGAAAACAGCAGCAAGCAATATCCACACACCTCTCATATTTTATAGTAGAGAAAACTGACCTATGTAAAGAAAAAAAAAAGGCAATAAATTTTCTTTTACTATTTGCAGGTATTAGAGAATCGAATTAAATTTAAAAAAGATAATGTAATAGCATGACAGCCGAATGGCGCAATGATTCTTCTCTTTAAACAGAGTTTATTAAATATGAGAGTTGGTATTTACAATGATATGTACACTATATACATTTTTACTATTATTCAAAACAAGTCCACTAAAACCACATTACTTCTTAAAACAACCAAAATATACTCGGATGCATTCCCACATCCTACTCCTCCGAACAAAACACGATCCCTTCTGTCTTCTCTTCACTTCTGTTTACTTTTTAAAAAAGGGTTGGAAGGATGTTGGTTGCATGACAGATAACATATAAGATTTTTATCACTCTAAATTTGTAAAACTAATTCAGTCATCAAATGTTTAGAAAAACATTAATTTTTTACTTTTTTTTTTTCAGAAATGTGTGAAGTTTTTACATGATTCTGATTATTTTTGACTCATTTGACAATTTATGATTGTGATAAGTATTTCGGGTCTTTGAAATGATTGCGCATTATTTTAATAAATAATACAGCGAACTTTTTTTTGAAATTTATAAAGTTACCCTCTATAACTACTGTCACAGAAATTGTTGCATAGCTACTGTGAGCAGTCTGTGAGACAGCCTGATCGAAAGGTGAATATTAGGCTCGGTTAACTCATTTTATACTGCTTTAGTTTATAATTCACCTATTCAGAAGTTTCTAGCGATAGTACTAGTGCTGCAAACGAAACACAATTTCATTAGTGTAATTTTTGATTAGTGATAAATTAAATAAGAGTGTAAACACTTTTTAAATATTATTTTTCCTTCTTTTATTTTGCATTGGATTTCTTAAGTTGATCTCTATAAAGGTCGTTTTCTTACTTTTTCGAGTTTGGTGTACATTTTATTAGCCACACACAGGGTGGCTTATTCTTTCAATCTCTATCATTTTTCATGTTTATGAAAAGTCACAGCAATCCATCGTTGCCACAGATTAATCTCGGAAAATGAAACATTTGAAGTTACTTAAAAAATTAATAACTCGAAAAGTATTTGTCATAAAATTGTTTTACAAACTGCGTTAGAATGGTAAAAAAATGTATTTTTCTTTATATAAATTTCAAATCTAATGATTATGTCGTTTTTCAAATATTAGATTTAAAAAATTACAAAACTTCACAATGGAGTACCGTAGCGAAACTTTTACGCGTAAAAAGATAATTTTAAAGGCATTATGGCTCGACGTGTATCGTGTATACTGGCCATAGCATGGGTAACGAATTATAGTAAACTTATTATTTTGTTAAAATATAAAAGTGAATTATGTATATACATTTTTAAAAAATAAAGAAAAACATTTTATCACAAGCATCAACAAAATTTTTTCTTCTATTTATTCCCTTATTCCAAAGATATCGTTTTATCGTCTGCTGCCATAGCAACATGAATTAAATTTCATTAAAAAAAACTGCTCAGTGGTAGAAAAATATTTTTCTAAATCGAATGGTTATTGAACAACTCAACACTTTAACAGGGGAATTTTTATTTGTTATTTAGATATTTTAAAATTGTTTGTTGTCTTGTCATTGCGTTTTTATTCTGAGTTACAGCTAGTTTATTTATTTTTTAAATAAAAGCCGTGTGTGGCAATCTATATTCGGCCTTATAGCAGAATTTTCTCCTCTTGTTCATGAGAATACTTTCACTGTCGGAACCGGTTTTGAAAGTGAAAGTATCCTCATGTATAAACTATAACCAAAATCAAAAAAGTTAAAAACAGCCTTTCTAGACATCGACCTAAGTTTCCAATGGTATATATATATATTTAAAAATATCCAAATGCAAGCAAAATATTTTGAAAGAACGCTCCCATAGGTTTAACATTACCTTCCGAGTGTCTTCGCGCTACTGTAGTAGCCTTTTAAAAGTTAAGTCCGATAAAAAAAGCTTTCGGTTTTCATTAGAAGTATCAAGCACTTGGTATTTGTATAATAACACAACTCACTATAACTCTTTAAATTTTTCTAAGTTTTTTAAAATGAACTTACAATATATTTCCTTAAAATTTAAATTATTGCAAATAATTTTTTTTTTAGATAGTTGGAAATAAGAAGCTTTTAAATCAACGCATGCAATGCAATAGTGACACTTTTTGTAATTAAATTTCAGAAAACATGTTTCATATTTAATGTGTTTAAATTTTTCTGTCATTGTTCAATTTCGCATTCTTTCAAATATTAAAAATTTACACTGCTTGAAACATTTCATTTTTATATGCAATATGCAATACATTTGTAAATCGCGAAAATTTCAAGAGTCAACAATTTTAACTACCAATGTTTATGAGAGTACTATTGAATGTTACAATTATAATCTAGATGGCAGCACTACACAAATAACTTCTCTTGAATTTTTTTTTTTTAATGATACAACTTGAAAGAATAAACTTTCAAATACACAAGTACGTATTATTTAAAACTCATGTACGAAAAATACTCACATTTTAAATAAGTAATTTTAAATAAGTTTCGAATAAGCTGTAAGAGAAATCTACAAGAGAACATATTAGATTTTTATCACTCCAAATTTATAAAACTAAATTCAGTGATCAAATATTTAGAAAAGCGTAAATTTTTGACAGTTTTATTCGAAAATCTGCGCAAATTTCTACAAATTTATGATAACTTATGGCTCTGATCATTTATGTTTCATTTGATAATTTATTACTCTGATAGCTATTTAAGATAATTAGAGAGCTGTTTTCAGTGGCGTAGCCAAGGGGGGGTCCAGGGGGTCCGGACCGCCCCCCGAACCCCGAACGAAGAACTGGTTTACTGAATCATAGATATAACAATATTAAAAACTGATAAGACGGAATCGCAAAGAACCAATGAAAATTCCGCTTTAGACAGGTGTTTGTTTTAAAAAAGGTATACATTTCGCCGTGGCTATGAAATTTTTCCGTTTAAGACAGATTTTTGTCATAAACACGTCCCATTTTGTCAGGTATCCTCCTAAACTGTTAAAACGTATCCACTCTATAGTATACTTCTGAAAAGCATAGATGTATTATAATAAAATCTGTGAAGATGAGAGCTATCGTAAACAGCAAAAGTTCAAGATTCAACGAAAACAACACTACATATTTATACCTTCTATGATTTGAAACCTATCTAAAATGGAACCTTTTCTGGTTGTGATTCCTTGTTGGCAGGTTTTCTGTGAATACGGAATCCTCTCGTAAACGAAAACATTTCATTGTCTCGATGGCGGAAGTATAACTATACAAGTATACCTGATATGACGGAAATCTATCTACAACGGATTTTTTTAAGGATACCTGACGATTCCGTTTTCATAGATTTTAATGTAACTAGATTAAACGCAAAACTTCTTCAACAGAGATTTCGATGGGACCAACTGTTGCCAACACTTACGGGAAAAGACGAGTTTAGATTAGACATTAGACGAATGCAATAACAGCAAATTAATCAGAGTTTTGCAACCCTTATCTTTGTTCATTTTATAATTTTATGGCGATCAATGTTATCATTTACTTTAAATCTGCTTGCTGGAATTTAAAAAAAATTAACTTTATTCTTCGACTAGATATTTGTGAATTCTTATTCAACATTACACTGCCACTTTCAAAATACCTGCATCTGAATGTGATTTGTTGAATGTGATTTGCTGAATGTGATTTGCTGAATGCTGTGATTTGCTGTGAATGCTGTGAATGTGTGAATGCTGTGTGTATGCTGTGAATGCTATGAATGCTGTGATTTGCTGTGAATGCTGTGATTTGCTGAATGTGATTTGTTTTCATCTGAATGTGATTTGTTTTCTTTTCTGACCTGTTCAAGAGAACACAGTCCTTTGCTAAAGAAATGTCTGACACAATTTTCTTTAGTCACACATATTCCTTGTCAAGTTGACCATCAGATACATCTGGTTCAATGTCAAACCTGAAGAATATTTCGGGAGATCAATTTTTTCCTCCTTTTGATACTTTAATTTCTGATCTCGTTAATCTTAATCATTAAAGCAAAGAACAGAGGAATATTGAAAGAGTTTGTACAAAATAATGGAAAATCTTGTTATTAAACTTTTCAACCTGAGTTATTTTTAATAAACTCTTAATGGAATATGTATTATTGTAATATGTAATTGTTGTATATTATTTTAAAGGTCAGTTATTTACCTACTTATTTAGTATTATAATTTTGTTTTTCGCTATTGTACAGGGATATTTAAGGCAGTTGTAGAACTTTGGGAAATTTCGTACGATTTTTTTACTAATTCAAAATGGTACGATAATCAGCGGAAACGGCTTGTATATCAACCACACTACAGCGTTGAATGCAGGAAAGCGGGTGTGGGGCATCCACTCCGGAGCATCGAAATGACCCCTCAAAAGATCTGAGATTTTATGCTTATTAATAGTCTAGGAGTGCAATCTTTCTCCTTCCTTGAACTCCACAGTGTACAGGAGATTCAGGAGAAAAATGGTACCCTCCGCAGAAATACCCCCTGGAGAAAAAATGTCTGAATTCAACATTACATTTGACCGAAGTACGACTTGTGAACTCACAGTTTAACATTGTTTTCAGAAATTTCATGATGGCAATGAGAGTTTGAATATGAAGGTCGTAGGTGGCATTCGGTTATTAACAATGAGAAATTGAAAGCTAAGGTTGAAGCTAATCTACGTACCAAAAGTCTGAAAGATTGCTGCCGAAAAAAAAATTTCAACCAAATGCTGTTATAAACTTAACCCTTTGATCATAACTTTAAAGTAATCAAATGAAACTTGATTTAAATGCATTCTCTTCAGTGCGCGCTAATTTTTTTATATCACAGTGTTTGTAAAATCTTTTTATTTGGTAAATATTAATGTAATTCCATTGTATTATTAGCTACAATTATAGAGATTGATCTTACTTTATTTTAAACATGCTATTTTTTTTAAATTAAGAAATTGATAAGGAAATATCTAAATTCTTAAAGTTACTCGAAATATTTCTATTGCATATATATACACACACAGTCAATCCTGTCACACTATATTTCAATCAGACGCATTGTTCGTTTCGTCGGGATCCCGAAACTTTTAAGTTTGAGATAGGATTTTGTTATAGAAAGTTTCCATTTCACAGGCTTTACTGTATTTATAAGTAGGATAAAACCTGACAAGACGAAATCGGAATCACAGAAGAACAGTGAAAACTCCCGTTTCAGGCAGGTTTTCAGCAGACTTCATTGTATAGTTATCCATATCAAGGCCATGTAATGCTTCCGTTTAAGACAGGAATCTGCTATAGACAAGTTTTACTATACATATTACATACATAAGTTATATTTTTATATATACAGCAAATTCTGTGGAAACGAAATGTGCCTATAACGGAATGCTGACTTAAACGGAAATATTCATTCGTCAAATAGAAAGAATGCCCTACACCTTCTAAGACGGAAAACTGTCTAACACGGAATTTTTTACCACTCTTTGCAATATTATCTTGGCTGGTCTTACTATATATATAAGCTGAAGAAAATTTTTGGACGCCTCCCGAAAGGAAATCCTGGCTACGCCACTGGCTGTTTTCTTATAGCTCCTCTTCAACATGTTTTTTATTAGTACTTAATATCTATTTAAATAAAACCGCTTTACTGTAAAATTAAATGCAAAGCATAATAATTTTCTCTCTCTTAGGTTTATTTATTCATTTATTTATTTATTTTAATATCTCATAAATATATATAAATATTATAGAATAAAGCTGAAGCGTTATTATTATTATTATTATTTTAATCCTTAATATACAAATTTTAAATGCCGAATTGTAAATGATGTAAGCTGAAGCATTTTTTTAAAATCCTTAATACACAATAACTTTTAAATGCCGAATTGTAAATGATGTAAGCTGAAGCATTTTTTTAAAATCCTTAATACACAATAACTTTTAAATGCCGAATTGTAAATTATGTAAGCTGAAACATTATTATTTTTTTTTTAATCCTTAATATACAAGAACTTTTAAATGTCGAATTGTAAATGATGTAAGCTGAAGCATTTTTCTTTTTTAAATCCTTAATACACAATAACTTTTAAATGCCGAATTGTAAATTATGTAAGCTGAAACATTATTATTATTTTTTAAATCCTTAATATACAAGAACTTTTAAATGCCGAATTGTAAATTATGTAAGCTGAAGCATTTTTTTTTTTTAAATCCTTAATACACAATAACTTTTAAATGCCGAATTGTAAATTATGTAAGCTGAAACATTATTATTATTTTTTAATCCTTAATATACAAGAACTTTTAAATGCCGAATTGTAAATGATGTACACTGAAGCATTTTTTTTTTAAATCCTTAATACACAATAACTTTTAAATGCCGAATTGTAAATTATGTAAGCTGAAACATTATTATTATTTTTTTAATCCTTAATATACAAGAACTTTTAAATGTCGAATTGTAAATGATGTAAGCTGAAGCATTTTTTTTTTTTTTAATATACAAGAACTTTTAAATGCCGAATTGTAAATGATGTAACTGAGTTACAGAAATAAGCTTTTGAGATAAAGTGATTTGAAAACGATTTGTTTTAATAAAATTCAAAAGCGGATAGAAGGGGGTTCATAAGGTCATATCCATCCCTCCAATCTGAATCAAGAAAATCTGAATCAAGAAAAATTCCACAAAAGAACACACATTATTGTGTATATACAGGGTGATTATAAAAAAAAACTATCCCGATATATGAGCC